>CM070779.1:63240579-65640579 GCA_036346955.1 Dipus sagitta | reverse complement strand
CACGTAAGCCAGATGCACATTGCACATGCATCTGGAGTTTGTTTGCAGTGTCTGGATGCCCTGGTGTGTCCATTCTCTCTCCCTTTCTCTCTGCCTCTTTCTTACTGTCTGAAATAAATAAAATATTTTTTAAAAAACTTTAAAGAATGAAAAATTTAAGTCAACTATGAGTGTTTAAGAACCTTGGTCAGGCTGAGGGTGGGAGACAGAAGTAGGATTGCTGAGTTCAAGGCCAGACAGAGACTACAGAGTGAATTGCAGGTCAGTCTGGGCTAGGGTGAGACCCTACCTTGAAAAATAAATAATTAAAAAAAATTTATTCTATTTATTTGAGAGAGAGGCCAAGAGACAGAGAATGGGCGCACCAGGGCCTCCAACCACTGCAAACACTTCTCTGCAAAGCCAACGGACCAAGGCTCCATTCCCCAGGACCCACGTAAAGCCAGATGCACAAAGAGGTACATACGTCTGGAGTTTGTTTGCAGTACCCAGTGGCCCTGGTGTGCCCATTCTCTCTGCTTGCAAAAAAATTTAAAAATATATTTATGTACTTATTATTTATTTATTTATTAGGATAGAATGGGCATGCCTCGTTCTACTGCAAACAAATTCCAGATGCATGTGCCATTTTGTGCATCTGGCCTAATGTGGGTACTGGGGAATCAAACCTGGGCCAGCATGCTTTGAAAGCAAGTGCCTTAACTACTGATCCATTTCTCCTTTCCCTCATCACATCCCCCATCACAGCCATTTTTAAAGGTATGGTTCAAAGGCACTAAGTATTCACTCTGCCAGGTACCATCACCATTGTATATGCCAAACTGACTCTCCAGTCTCCTGGTACTCACCATCTTGTCTATGGACTTGATGACCCTAGGGTCATTTCTGACATATGTCTTTTGTGCCTGAAGTCAAGGTCCAGTTATGCTGTGGCCTGTGTCAGACCTGACTCCCTTTTGAACGCTGAGTAATATCCCACTGTATATATGGATCACATTGTGTAGGGTTGTGCCTACCACTTGGCTACTGGGAACCATGAGGCAGGAGCCTTTGATGTTAAACAATTCCCCATTCACTTTCTTGGTATCTCCTTGGCAGTGTCTCATACCTTTCATGCATTCTCCCTTGTTTCTGGTTCTTGGGATTCATTCTTCTTTTCCATCCCTTTGGTTGCTGTCCCTGTGCTGGCCTCAGCTTGATGCTCTAGCCAACCTCTTTATTATTTATTTATTTATTTATTTTTATGTTAGAGAAAGAGAGAGAGAGACCGGGGGGGGGGGAGGGGTGGGTGGGAAAGAGAATTGGCACACTAGGGCCTAACCCACTGCAACTAAACTCTAGACACTTGGACCACCTAGTTGGGCATGTGTGATCTTGAGCTTGCCTCACCTTTTGTGAGTCTGGCTTACATGGGATCTGGGGAGTCAAACATGGGTCCTTAGGCTTTGCAGGCAAGCACCTTAACTGATAAGCCATCTCTTGAGTCAAATCTCTTGATCTTTCACAGACTTCTGGATACCCCCAACAGGCAAGCCATAGGTCCTCGAACCCATGAGGCCACTTTGGTACCTCACCTTCTCCCTTCCCATCATGTCCTTGGAAGATAGTACTCACAACTCAGAACTGTGGGCATAACATTTATGTGCCTTTTAGAACAGCTTAATATGTCATTGTTACAGAAGTGCTCATTTTTGAACAGTAATGAGAAAAGGAAATAAATCTACTTTGCCTTTATTAATGTCAATAAATATTGCCTTTGTAAGTGCTCAGTCCCCCAGTTCCAGCTTCTTGTTGCAGAGGAAATAATTGAGTAACAAGTCATATGACATTTTGGAAACCAGCTTTGAAGCCCAATCACAGGAGCCCTGGGGCAGAATAACACGGGGTATAGTGCCCACCCAGTGTGTCAATAGCACTTACTATATTCATTGGAAACCACGGCCATGAGTGCCTCAGTGGAGTTATACCCTCTTTCCCACTGCACTCACAAGGCCAGGTTGTGACCAGGTCACATGAGGTTAGGTGGCTGGGGAACACTCATGCCAGAGCCAGGGATGGGGGTGTACTTCTGTGGTATGCAGTTATAGCAGGGTGTTCTTGGTTGATAGCTAGCTGGGGTTGGCACAGTTTGTGTGCATGTTTTTTTCTTTTTTTTTACAATAAAGTTCTAAATTTAGAACTGTTAGATTCACAGAAAATTTGTGAAGACAGATTAGAGCGTTCTCAGACTTTATCCTCACCAACGTCTGCAGCAAGTGCTTATGCTGGAACTGTGCATGGGCCCTCCCATCAGACTTAATTAAGGGCCAGCATGGTGACACACATCTGTAATCCCAGCACTTGGGGGTGGAGGCAGGAGAACAAGAGTCTAAGGTCATTCTCAGCTACATAGTGAGTTCAAAACCAGCCTGGGATACATAATATCCTGTCTCAAAAAGCCAAAAACTTTTCTGTTAGTGTGTGTGGTGGATGCACATGTGTGTACCCCATGCATCAACATGCAGAGGCCAGAAGAGGTGGATGTTGGGTGTCCTCTGTTGCCCATATGCCTCATTTCCTTGAGCCGGCCTTTTACTGAATCCAGAGCTGTTTTCCAGTGAGGTTGGCTAACCAGTGACTAAGCCCCAGCAATCCTCCTGTTTCTGCCTCCCTGTGTTGGGGTTACAGGCATGTATGGCCATGCCTGGCTTTTTTTTTTTTTTTTTGAGGTAGGGTCTCACTCTAGTTTAGGCTGACCTGGGATTCACTATGTAGTCTCAGGGTAGCCTCGAACTCATGGCGATCCTCCTACCTCTGCCTCCTGAGTGCTGGGACTAAAGGTGTGCACCACCATGCCTGGCTCTATGCCTGGCTTTTTTTTTTTTTTTTTGTGTGTGTGTGTGTTTTGAGGTAGGGTCTCACTCAAGCTCAGGCTGACCTGGAATTCACTATGGAGTCTCAGGGTGGCCTTGAACTCACGGCGATCCTCCTACCTCTGCCTCCCAAGTGCTGGGATTAAAGGCGTGTGCCACCACGCCTGGCTCTATGCCTGGCTTTTTATGTGGGTGCTGGAGATTGAACTCAAGCCCTCATGCTTATGCAGCAAGTGAGCCATCTCCCCAGCCCCAAACCACAAAATTTAACTAATGCTTTCAGTGACTCAGGAGTGTTGTTTCTTTTTAAAATTAATTTATTTTTATTTATTAACAACTTCCATGATTGTAAACAATATCCCATGGTAATGCCCTCCCTCCCTCCCCCAACTTCTCCTTTTGAAACTCCATTCTCTATCATATCCCCTCCCCCTCTCAATCAGTCTCTCTTGTATTTATTTATTTGAGAGCAACAGACAGAGAGAGAAAGAGGCAGAGAAACAGAAAGAATGGGCATGCCAGAGCCTCCAGCCACTGCAAACGAACTCCAGATGCGTGCGCCCCCTTGTGCATCTGGCTAACATGGGTCCTGGGGAATTGAGCCTTGAACCGGGGTCCTTAGGCTTCACAGGCAAGTGCTTAACCGCTAAGCCATCTCTCCAGCCTCTCTTTTATTTTGATGTCATGATCTTTTCCTTCTATTATGATGGCCTTGTGTACGTAGTGTTAGGCACTGTGAAGTCATTGGTAGCCAGGCCATTTTGTGTATGGAGGAGCACGTTGTAAGGAGTCCTGCCCTTCCTTTGGCTCTTACATTCTTTCCATCACCTCTTCCACAATGGACCCTGAGCCTTGGAAGGTGTGATAGAGATATTGCAGGGCTAAGTACTCCTCTGTCGCTTCTTCTCAGGCCATGGTGCCTTCTGAGTCATCCCAAGGTCACTGCCATCTGAAAAGAGAAGGTTCTCTACCAAAAGTGAGAGTAGCATTAATTTATGGGTATGAACATTAAGAGAAGTGCTTATTGGGCAGTTTGATAAGCATAGTATATACATTTAGCCAGACAACAGCAGACATTACACCCCTAGGGCTCATGACTACCCGTTTTAGGTTTTCAGTATCAGGGATATATTCCCTCCCATGGAGCAGGCCTCCAGTCCAATTAGAGGGCAGTTGGTTTCCATCATGACAGACATGCCGCTATTGCACATGTTGGCTCATTTGGCCTGGCTGGCCAAATATAAGGCTTGCAGTCTCCACTGTTGAGTATCTTCACTGGTGATTTTTCTCTCCCCCATTGAACTGCATGCAGAATGGTTTCTTCCAGCTTTCTGTCATCTGGTCTACATGGAGGAGGATATCAGCTCAGTTCCAACAGGATTTCTCAGTGGCCTTGCAGCCCATGTATGTGGAGTCCTCAGCAATAGGGTCTTACCATCCATTCCTGGTGGGAAACCAAGGGCCTCGGCAATGGCCTGTAATGTTTTGGGGGCATCAGGGACCTCCCTGGCACAACTCACTGGAAGATATACCATCTCTGGCACTGAAAATTTTCTAGTAACATCCTACGGAGGAGTATTGTTTCTTCAATGTCTCTGTTACAGGATTCCACAG
Source organism: Dipus sagitta (assembly GCA_036346955.1). Classification (NCBI taxonomy): domain Eukaryota; kingdom Metazoa; phylum Chordata; class Mammalia; order Rodentia; family Dipodidae; genus Dipus; species Dipus sagitta. The sequence continues at coordinate 65,636,113 of CM070779.1, read as the reverse complement.
GACATGTAGTCACCACCTTTGTTTTTTTTTTTGGAGGTGGCTTCCTCAGATGGCCTTGAAAGCTTTGAGAACCTGAGGCTGTGTGGCACAATGCTCTTAGCTGGAACTTTGCTGACATTTGCCTTACGACTGGGGCTTTCTGAGATGGCAAAGACCATTTGGCAAGGTCTGTGATTTACTATGGTAAATCAGCAGTCTTGACTACCTGGCTGGGGTTTCTGTTGAGTGATGGTCTTCCTCTGGGTCCATCCTCTCTGGAAGGAGTCACTGCCCAGATCACATGACTGGGGAGCTGAGTCTCACTGCCTGGGGTGGAGCAGCTGGGTCAGACATGTGCCATATAACTGATTGCTCACCAAGTGGTCCCACAGGATTCTGTCGCATGGTAATGTAGTTGTTTTAGCTTGGGCAAGCACACTACATATTCCCACAATGATGAAATTGATGAAGCACACATCTCTCAGGATGTGTCCTGTTTAAGTGATGCACGATGGGGTTTGAGGGCCATGTGTGTCCTGGTTGTGTGCTGGCGTGAGTTCACCTACCAGCCTGTCTTTGTGGAATGTCTTTCCAGGTACTAATTCATCCCTTATGTGTGCCAACACAGATTCTTGTATACTGACATTGTGACTCATGCTAAGTTAATCATAACACAAGCTCTGGCAGTGGGAGCACCTTCGAGACACTTCACCCACATGGCTGCTGCTCTGGACATTCCAGAATCACTAGGGGCCTAGGTTCATGTGGTCTCTCTCCTGCTCAGTCCTGGAACCAGCCAATTCTCCAAGGAGCCCAGGTTGCAGTCACTGGAGAATAGGGTTAGGAGCTATGGTCTAGGTGCTGGATGAGCTCCCAACCTGCTGGAATGAGAGGTACCTGTACACCACATGCTGTTCTTTTGCAGCCATTGCAGCTCTACTCAGCTGAAACTAGCATTTACAGCATACCACTGCATGGCTCTTTGTTGCCTCCCCTCGCTCACCTCTGGCCCTGGGAGTCACTTGCTGCTTCCCTTTCCTTTTTTCATTCCCCTGGTGCCTGCCCTTGCTATGTCCCTCCTCTTAAGCTTTGTGTTCTCTGGCTTTCCTACTGGCATTCCAGGGTTCTCAAAGGTGCCCATGAATCCAAGGCTGCTGCATTTTATGCCTCTCCCTCTTTTTTCTCCCGCGGCATCTTGGTGCAAAGGATGGGATCGACATTAGCCTGTTAACTCAGCAGAGTCCGTAAGGGAGACTGTAGGAAGCATGGCAAGGTCTCTGCATGTGCTGAGTCCTTCGCTGCCCGGTTATCTGCTCTCCAGGAGTTGGGGATTGCCATGTACACTACAGAGGGGTCACCAGGAAGTGGACAGCGCACCCGGTGTCCTGTGGCTGAGAGAGTAACTGCTCCAAGTTTGTTTCTGCTCTTGCATCATTTTTCAAACTGGAAGGATGCTGTACTCAAAAGGCAACCTAGGTAGTTTCCAAGTTGGTGAGGGTACCACTTTGGTCTCATTTCTGCCATGGCCTCATCACCCACCATGTGATTTGCCCTGGGCAGGACAGAGGTCTCAGTTCTGTGGTATTCTGGTGAACAAGGAGTCCTCTAAGTGTTTTCTCAAACTTTCCACCTCAGTATTTGATGTTCATGCTTCTCCAAATTGTCCCTGCTGAATAGGTAATGAACTTGTAATTAAAGCAACTTTTCATTTGTAGAAGTGAAGCATGAGCAGCTCCTGACCCAAGAATGGTGCTGCAGCCTGTCCTTCAGGGGACCTCTGCTCAGCTTGAGGAAACAATCCAGACTTCAGCGGACATGAATGAGCTGGGAATAGTGGTCCCGTGACCCTGTCAGAGACGGGCTTTCTAATGCTTACTTTACCCATTGGCCCTGGTATTATGGGCATGGTGAACTGCTTCTGCCTCTTTGCACTTTCTTGGTCAACAGCACCTCAACTTTCTCTGGGATTGACATACCCTATTGGACATATCATGGTGCCAGCTGATCTAGCCCAGGGACCTCACTGTGCCCACTGGAAGCAGTTCCCTGGAAACTGCATTCTGGAGTTGAAAGAAAATGGAGGCCGGGCATGGTGGCACATGCCTTTAATGCCAGCACTCAGGAGGCAGAGGTAGGAGGATCGCCATAAGTTTAAGGCCACCCTGAGACTACATAGTGAATTCCAGGTCAGTCTGGGCTACAGCGAGACCCTACCTCGAAAAACAAACAAACAAACAAACAAACAAACAAACAAACAAAAAAAAAAAAAAAAGGAAAAGGCTGGGATGCACGCAGCTCCGAGGCAGTGTAGCCTGTGGTCCCTGAAGCCTGCCTGGGACAGCTCCTTATAGGTGAGGAGTCCAGGTGGAAGGAGTGTGCAGGGCACAGGCCCTCCCTACTACCCTCATTCCTCATTGCGAAGGCAACCAATGTTGGGAACAGCTTTGCCCTGAAGAGGGCTGTCTGGCTTGAGGCTGGTTTCTGGAACACAAACCCTGTGGAGGTCCATTTACCGCTGTTTCAGTAAGCACCTACCCTAGGGTCAGGTGTCAATCACCGCCCTTAGAGAAGCCACAAAGTAGGACAGTGAGGTAGGGCTTGGGACCTCCTAATTCAGTCAATGGAGAAGCTGAGAAAGCACTAGAGAGCTCACTATCTACAAGGGGGTCTGTAGGTTCCTCCGTCTTCCACTGTGATGCTGGACTACATGGACTCCATGTAGTACTGCCCTGGCTAATATGGACCAAACACTGATGGTCACCTGAGATCTCAAAGATACCCAGGTAGGGCATCACTGTTGCATCCCAAATGTCAAAGCTAATGTATTGCTGGGTGAGGTGGCACATGCCTTTAATCCCAGCACTCAGGAGACAGAAGAGGATCTCTGTTGAATTCGAGGTCACCCTGAACCTACATAGTGAATTCCAGGTCAGCCTGGGCTACAGAGAGCACCTATCTCAGAAAACCAAAAAACAAAACAAAACAAAAATAATGTATCATTAAAACACCTCAATCAGACAGGAGCCAAACAGAACCCCAAAGAACCCCATGCAGGCTGGGCATGGTGGCAGATGCCTTTAATCCCAGCACTTGGGAGACAGAGGTAGGAGGAATGCTGTGAGTTCAAGGCCAGCCTGGGACAGAGTGAGTTCCAGGTCAGTTTGGGCTAGTGAGACCCTAATGTGGGGAAGGGGAGCGGGGCAAAACTCCATGAAGTGCCCCAGACCTCATTACCTGTTAGTGTGCTCTGGTGACAGAACAGGTATGTCTACTCCACAGGGCAAAAGGAACTCACTATTCAGCTGACATCTCCCTCCTTAGCTGACACAGACTTTTCTTCCCCTCCCTCTCTTCTCCCTCTCTGTTTTTTTCTAAATTTTATTTATTCATTTGACAGAGAAAGAGGGAGGGAGAGAGAGAGAGAGAGAGAGAGAGAGAGACAGAGAGGAGAGAGAATGGGTGCGCCAGGGTCTCCAGCCACTGCAAACAAACTCCAGACACGTGCCCCCTTGTGCATCTGGCTAACGTGGATCCTGGGGAATTGAACCTGGATCCTTTGGCTTTGCAGGCAAACGCCTTAACCACTAAGCCATCCCTCAGCCCCACCCCTCTCTTTTATTTACTTGCAAGCAGAGAGAGAGAGAGAGGAGAGGGGAGAGAGAGAGAGAGAGAGAATATGAGAATGGGCACATCAGGGCCTCAAGGCACTGCAGATGAACTCCAGATGCATGTAGCACTTTGTGCATCTCGCTTATGTGGGTACTGGGGAATCGAACCTGGATTGTTAGGCTTTGCAGCCAAGTGCCTTAATCACTGAGCCATCTGAACAGCCCTACTTTCTTTTTTAAATTTTTATTTTATTTTTTGGTTTTTTGAGGTAGGTCTCACTCTAGCCCAGGCTGACCTGGAATTCACTATGTAGTCTCAGGGTGGCCTCGAATTCACTGGGATCCTCCTACCTCTGCCTCCCAAGTGCAGGGATTAAAGGCATGTGCAACCATGCCTGGCTCTTTTTTAAATTTTTAAAAAATTATTCATTTCAGCCGGGCGTGGTGGTGCACACCTTTAATCCCAGCACTCGGGAGGCAGAGGCAGGAGGATTGCCTTGAGTTCAAGGCCACCCTGGGATTACACAGTGAATTCCAGGTCAGCCTGAGCTAGAGTGAGAACCTACCTTGGAAAACCAAAAAACAAACAAACAAATAAACAAACAAACACAAACAAACAAACAGACAACAAAACAACCAAAAACATTTCAGAACCAGGAGTGGAGGTGCATGTCTTTAATCCCAGCACTCAGGAGGCAGAAGTAGAAGGATCACTGTGATTTCAAGGCCACCCTGAGACTACATACGTGAGTTCCAGGTCAGCCTGTAGTGAGACCCTACATGAAAAAAAAAAATACTTTGGGTTGGAGAGATGGCTTAGTGGTTAAGGCACTTGCCTGCAAACCCAGGTTCCATACCCACATAAGCCAGATGTACAAGGTTTCAGATGTGTCTTGAGTTTGTTTGCAGTGGTTGGAGTCCCTAGCATGTCCATTCTCTATCTGCCTTCTCCCCGCTCTTTCTCAAATAAATAAATAAATATATTAAAATTTATTTATTTTCATGTGTGTTTACACGTATGGGTGCACATATGCTACTGTGCAACTGTGCAGGTCAGAGGACAACCTCATGGTGTCTATGCTCTTCTTCCACCTTCTTGGAGACAGAATCTCCTTCTATTGCCAACAAGCACCAGTCTAGCAGGCCTACCAGCTGCAGATTCTCCTGTCTCTACCTGCTATTGTCATAAGTGGATTGGATTACATGGGTGCTGGGAGGATCAAACCTGGTTAAGTAGTCTTTTTGTTATTTTTATTTATTTATTTGAGAGTGACAGAAAGAGGGAGAAAGAGGCAGAGAAAGAGAATGGGTGTGCCAGGGCCTCCAGCCACTGCAAACGAACTCCAGACGCGTGCGCCCCCTTGTGCATCTGGCTAATGTGGGTCCTGGGGAATTGAGCCTCGAACCGGATCCTTAGCTTCACAGGCAAGAGCTTAACTGCTAAGCCATCTCTCTCTAGCCCTTGGTTAAGTAGTCTTTGAAAGCCAGAGCCTTTAACTGCTGAGTCACCTCCTCTACCCATAGAAGACACTTAATCCTGGTTCACAAGCCCAAACCATTCATAGCAGAGAACACAGAACCATCAAGGGGCAAAAGCACACACAGGGCTGAACATAAGGACTAGAATCAGCACTTGCTCAGTGAGCTGTGTGATCAGACATGAAACATAGATAGTTACAGTAAAAGCATGAACAAAGCCAGTGAAGCTCGAGTGACACACAGTATTTACAAACACAGAAAGGCTAACTAACCTCCTTAACATGCAGAGAGCAGCTACAATTCAGTATGATACTGGGAAACAAACAGGCAGTGGGCAGGAATTCATTTAGAAATACTACTAGTGCATGCAGTTTTACACTTTTTGGCTTTACTTATTTATTTTTTGGTTTTTCAAGGTAAGATCTCAATCTAGCCCAGGCTGACCTAGAATTCACTCTGTAATCTCAGGTGGACTTGAACTCATGGCAATCCTCCTACATCTGCCTTCCAAGTGCTAGGATGCACCACCATGCCTGATACCTCAGTTTAATTTTTTTTTTTTCTTTTTGTTTTTTGAGGTAGGGTCTCACTCTGGCCCAGGCTGACCTGGAATTCACTATATAGTCTCATGGTGGCCTCAAACTCAGGGTGATCCTCCTACCTCTGCCTCCCGAGTGCTGGGATTAAAGGCATGCACCACCACGCCCGGCTTCAGTTTAATTTTTTGAAATAAATTTTTATTTTATTTAAGAGAGAGAGAGAGAGAGAGAGAGAGAGAGAGAGAGAATGGGCACACCAGGGCTTTTAGCCACTGCTGACAAACTCCAGACATATGTGGTACCTTGGCTTACATAGGTCCTGGGGAATTGAACCTGGGTCCTTTGGCTTTGCAGGCAAATGCCTTAACTGTGAAGACATCCTTCCAGCCCAGTTTAATTTTTTAAAAATTAATTAATTAATTATTAATGAAATAAGGAGGTCATTATAAGGCATGAGTAAGAAAATAGAAATAATGAGAAAAATACCAATCAGATATACTAGAAAGAAGGCCAAAGCGTGGTAGTGTAAGCCTTTAATCCCAGCACTTGGGAGGCAGAAGTAGGTGGATTGGTGTGAGTTGAAGGCCAGCATGAGACTACATAGTGAATTCCAGGTCAGCCTGGGCCAGAGTGAGATACTACCTTGAAAAAAAACATACTAGAAAGGAAAAACAGAGTAAGTTAAATAGAAAACTATAGAAAGTCTTACCAGTAAAATGAATTAAGGAGAGGACAGAATACCTAAAGTAGAAGATCAGGTGGCAGATCTAATACAGTCCAACAAAGAGAAAGACAAACTAATAGGAAGGCATGAATGGGAATTTCAAGACATTTTGGACACTATGAAGATTAAACATAAGAATCCAGGGCACAATAGGAGGAGAAGAATTTCACTCCAAAGGCATAATATGTATTTTCAACAACAAAATCATAGAAAAAAACTTCCTCCAAGTAGGGAAAGTGACACCAATACAGATAGAGGAAGTTTATAGAATGCCAAACGCACAAAATCAGGAAAGAACCTCTCACTATCATATCATAATTAAACTACAAAACATATAAACCAAAGAAAGTATATATTGAAAGCAGTTAGAGAGAAAAATTAAGTCATATACAAAGGCAAGTCCATCAGGATAACAGCAGATTACTCAACACAAAGTTTAAAAGCCAGAAGGGCTTAGAATGATATATTCCAAGTTACAACTGTCAATGAAGATTATTTTATCCTGAAAAGCTATCCATTCAAATAGACAAACAAGGAAAATCCATAACAAAAGCAGGCTAAAGGAATATATGAACACTAAACCAGCTCTACAGAAAATACTAGAAAGGTCGCTGCAGAAATGGCTGAGCAGTTAAGGCATTTGCCTGCAAAGTCAAAGGACCCAGGTTCAATTCCCCAGGACCCACATAAGCCAGATGCACAAGGGGCACATGCATTTGGAGTTCATTTGCAGTGGCTAGAGGCTCTGGTGTGCCCATTCTCTCTCTCTCTCTGATTGCAAGTAAATAAAAATAAAATTGAAGAACAACAACAAAAAAGAATCCTAGAAAGGATCCTCCATGCTGAAGAGATAGAAAAGCACACACATAAGGAACCTGGAAAAAACAAACCATAATCGCCAGGCATGGTGGCACATGCCTTTAATCCCAGCACTCAGGAGGCAGAGGTAGGAGGATTGCTGTGAGTTTGAGGCCACCCTGAGATTACATAGTGAATTCCAGGTCAGCCTGGACTAGAGTGAGACCCTACCTCAATAAACCAAAACAACAACAACAAAAATACCCAGCTCTTAATATCAGTGGTCTCAATGCCCCAACCAAAAGACAGGTTTGCAGACTGGGTTAAAAAGCAGGATCCAGGCTGGAGGGATGGCCTAGAGGTTAAGATGTTTGCCTGCAAAGTCAAAGGACCCAGGTTCGATTCCCCAGGACTCACGTTAGCCAGATGCACAAGGGGGCGCATGTGTCTGGAGTTCATTTGCACTGACTGGAGGTCCTGGTGTGCCCATTCTCTCTCTCTCTCTCTCTCTCCCTCTCTTTCTCTGTCAAGTAAATTAAACACACACACACAGAGAAGCAGGATCCTTCAATTTGTTGCCTCCAAAAAACTCACTTTTCCACTAAAGATGGACACTATCTTAGGGTAAAAGGTTGAAAAATGGTGTTTCAAGCAAATGGACCTAGAAAACAAGCAGGTGTCATTATCCTAATATCTGACAGGGTAGACTTCTGACCAACATTAGTTAGGAAAGATAAAGAAGGTCACTTTATATTGATTAAAGGAATCCTCCAATAGGAGGACATTACAATCCTAAACATATATGCACCTAACATGGGGGCTCCCAATTTCATCAAACAAACAATACTAGAACTAAGGTCACAGATAACACCCAAACACAATTGTAGTGGATGACTTAATACCCCACTTTCACCAACTGATAGTTCATCCTGGCAAAAAATAAACCGATGCATCTGCATTAAATGAAGTCACAGAACAAATGGACCTAAGACATATTTACAGAACATGTCATCCAAATGCTGCAGAATACACATTCTTTTCAGCAGCACATGGAAGAGTCTCTAAAATAAACCATATATTAGGACACAAAGCAAATCTTAACAAATACAGGAAAACTGAAATAATTCCTTACACTATATCTGATCACAATAGGATCAAATCAATAGCAAGAAAAGCTATAGAGCATACACAAAATCATGGAAACTAAACAACACACTACACTAAATGATGAATGGGTCAATGAAGAAGTCAAGAAGGAAATAAAAAAAATCATAGAATCAAATGAGAAGACAATATGCTAAAACCTTTGGGACACAATGAAAGCAGTCCTAAGAGGGAAATTTACAGCCTTAAGTGCCTATATTAAGAAATTAGAAAGGTTGCAAGTAAACAACTTAATGCTTTACCTTAAGGACTTGGAAAAAGAAGAAAAAGGAAAGTCAAAAATCAGTAGACAGGAAGAAATAATAAAGATTAGGGCAGAAATTAATGAAGTAGAAACAAATAAACAAAAATGTAAAGAAGCCGGGCGTGGTGGTGTATGCCTTTAATCACAGCCCTTGGGAGGCAGAGGTAGGAGGATTGCTGTTAGTTCAAGGCCACCTTGAGACTATGTAGTGAATTCCAGGTCAGATTGAGCTAGAGTGACACCTTACCTTTAAAACCAAAAACAAACAAACAAACAAACCAATGTAAAGAATCAATGAAAGAAAGAGTTGGCTCTTTGAAAAGATAAACAAGATTGATAAGCCCTTAGGAAATCTGACCAAAAGAATGAAAGAGACACAAATTAATAAAATTAGAAATTAAAAAGGCACCATTATAACAAATACCAGAGAAATTCAGAAAATCAAAGGGACATATGAAAAGATCATATACTCCACTGTTTGAACATCTGAAAGAAATGGATGGTTTTTATATGATATAGCAAAATTAAACCACAATGAGATTAACCACTTAAATAGACATATAACAAAAATCTCCTGCTGGGCGTGGTGGCACACACCTTAATCCCAGAACTCAGGAGGCAGAGGTAGGAGGATCGCTGTGAGTTCAAGGCCACCCTGAGAGTACATAGTGAATTCCAGGTCAGCCTGGGCTAGAGTGAGACCCTACCTCAAAAAACAAACAAACAAAACAACAACAAAACCCCTCCCAACTAAAAAAAGTCTAGGCCCAGATGGGTTCACTGGTGAATTTTACCAGTTACCAGTTCATGGAAGAAGTAACACCAATGCTTCTCAAATTTTTCCATAAAATAGAAAAGGAGGGAGTTCTACCAAACTCCTTCTACGAAGCCAGCATCACCCTGATACCAAACCAGACAAAGATAGTACAAGAAAATTACAGACCAATCTCTCTCATGAACATAGATGCAAAAATTTTCAACAAAATATTGGCAAACACAATACAAGAATATATCAGAGCCAGGCGTGGTGACGTACACCTTTAATTCCAGCACTTGGGAGGCAGAGGTAGGAGGATCGCTGTGAGTTTGAGGCCACCCTGAGACTACATAGTGAATTCCAGGTAGGCCTGGGCTAGATTGAGACACTACCTCAAAAAAAAAAAAAAAAAAAAAAAAAAAGGAATATATCAGAAAGATCATTCACCCCAACCAAGTAGGCATTATCCCAGAGATGCAGGGATGGTTCAATATATGCAAATGGATAAATGTAATACATTATATAAATGGACTAAAGGACAAAAATCTTATGGTCATTTCATTCCATTCGATGCAGGAAAAGAATGTGACAAAATCCAACATCCCTTCATGATAAAAGTCCAACAGAAACTGGGAATAGAAGGAACATATCTCAAAATAATAAAGGCTATTTATATGACAAACCTACAGCCAACATTATACTAAATGGAGAAAAACTTGGAGCTTTTCCACTAAAATTAGGAACAAGGAAAGAGTGTCTACTGTCCCTACTTTTATTTAATATAGTACTGGAAGTCGTAGCCATGGGCAAGAGACACACATAGAAGGCATACAAATTGGAAAGGAAGAAATCAACTTATCATTATTTGCAGATGATATGATTCTATACACCAAGGACCTAAAGACCACTAGCAAACTGTTACAGCTGATAAACACCTATAGCCATGAAGCAGTACAAAATGAACACACAGAAATCAGTAGCCTTTCCTATATGCTAACAACAAACACGCTGAGGATTAAATCAGAGAATCACTCCCATTCACAACTGCATCAAAAGAAAAAAAAAGTACCTTGGAATAAGCCTAACCAAGGAAGTGAAGGATCCCTACAACAAAAACTAAAATACTCAAGACAGAAATTGCAGAAGACACTAGGAAATGGAAAGACATCCCATGTTCTTGGATTAGAAGAATCAATATTGTGAAAATGGCAACCTTACCAAAAACAATCTACACATTTAATGCAATCCCCATCAAAATTCCAATGGTGTTCTTCACAGAAATAGAAAAAACAATCCTAAAATTCATTTGGAAGCACAAAAAACCCTCGAATATCTAAAACAATTTTGAGACAAAAAAAAAAAAAAAAAGGCTGGTGGTATAACCATACCTCATTTTAACCTATATTACAGAGCCAGAGTAACAAAAACAGCATGGTACTGGCACAAAAACAGACATGTAGATCAACGGAACAGAATAGAGGACCCAGATGTAAGTCTGGGTAGCTATAGCCACCTGCTCTTCAATAAAAATGCTAAAAATACTAATTGGAGAAAAGACAGCCTCTTCAAAAAATGGTGCTGGGAAAACTAGATACATATCTGTAGAAGGATGAAAACAGATCTTTATCTCTTTCCAGGTAAAACAATTAAGTCCAAATGGATTCAAGTCCTTAATGTCAGACACGAAACTCTGAAACTGCTAGAGGAAACAGTAGGGAAAGGCTAAAGTGATGGCTTAGTGGTTAAGGTGTTTGCCTGCAAAGCCAAAGGACCTTGGTTCGATTCCCCAGGACCCATGTAGGCCAGATGCACAAGGGGGTGCATGCCTCTGGAGTTTGTTTGCAGTGGCTGGAGGCCCTGGTGTGCCCATTCTCTCTCTCCCTCTCTTTCTCTCTCAAATAAATAAATAAAAATAAAGTAAAAAAAAATTTAAAAAAGTAAGTGGAAACCCTTCAACATACTGCTATAGGCAAAGACTTTCTGAATATAATGCCAGTTGCTCAGGAAATAAAACCACTAATCAACTACTGGGACCTCATGAAATTACAAAGGTTTTGTACAGCAAAGGACAGTGTGAATAGAGCAAAGAGGCAACTTAAAGAATGGGAGAAAATCTCCGCCAGCTATACATCTGATAGAGGATTAATATCCAAAATATACACAGAACTAAAAAAACTAAGTAATAAGAAATCAAACAACCCAATTAAAAAATGGGGCTATGGAACTAAATGGTTCTCAAAAGAAGAAATACAGATGGCATATAAACATCTAAAAAAATATTCTACATCCCTAGTCATCAGGAAAATGCAGCTTAAAACTACAATGAGGGCTGGGAAAGTGACTTAGCAGTTAAGGCATTTGCCTGCGAAGCCTAAGGACCCCAGTTCAATTCCCCAGGACCCATGTAAGACAGATGCACAAGCGGGCACATGTGTCTGGAGGTTGTTTAGTGGCTGAAGACCCTGCCGTGCCCATTCTCTCTCTTTATCTGCCTCTTCCTCTCTCTATCTCAAATAAATACATTAAAAAAAAAAAAAAAACTACCTTGAGATTCCATCTCACTCCTGTCAGAACGGCTACCATCATAAAAACAAAGGACCATAAATGCTGGCGAGGATGTGGAAAAAGAGGAACCCTTCTACACTGTTGGTGGGAAGGCAAACTAGTACAGCAATTGTGGAAATCAGTGTGGAGGTTCCTGAGACAGCAAAAAATAGGTTTACCATATGACCCAGCTATAACACTCTTAGGCATATATCTTAAGTACTCACTACCTTAGATATACTTGCTCAACCATGTTTATTGCTGCTCTATTCACAATAGCTGGGAAATGGAACTGGCCTAGATGTCCCTCAACTGATGAGTGGATAATGAAGATATGGCACATTTATACAATCGAGTTCTACTCAGTGGTAAAGAAAAATGTAATTATGAAATTTGCAGGAAAATAGATGGATCTGGAAAGGATTATACTGAGTGAGGTAACCCAGGCCCAGAAAGTCAAATGTCACATGTTCTCTCTCATATGTGGATCCTAGGTACAAATGATTGGACTTCTATCTTAGTAGGAATAAAACTCCATAGCAGAGGCCAATAAGCTAGAAAGGGGATATACAGGGAATAGAAAGGGAGGGAGGGGGAACTTAAGAGGATGGTATTATATATATGTAGGTAGAAGAACAGATTAATGGGGGGAGGGTGAGAAGGCCTAAGTGATGTCAGGGGAAGAGTTTGAGTAAAGGAAAGGTGGAGGGAGGGCTAATCAAAATCTAAGAGGATATAAATAAATCATATGGAAACTTACTTTTTTGGACAATGGAACACTCAGGAGCCATAGATTGTTGCTAGAAAAATTTCAGTGCCAGGGATGGGATAACTTCTAGTGAGTTGTTAGCTAGGGAGGTCCCTGATGCCCCCAAAACATTATAGGCCATTGCCGAGGCCATTGGTTTCCCACCAGGAATAGATGGTAAGACCCTATTGCTGAAGACTGCACATACTTGGGCTGCAAGGCCACTGAGAAATCCAGCTGGAAGTGAGCTGATAACCTCCTCCATGTAGACCAGCTGACAGAAAGCTGGAAGAAGCCATTCTGCATGCAGTTCAATGGGAGAAAGAGAAAACAATAGTGAAGATACTCAACAGTGGACACTGTAAGCCTTGTATTTGGCCAGCCAGGCCAAATGAGCCAATGGTTACAATAATGACACATCTGTCATGGTGGAAACCAACTGCCCTAATTGGACTGGAGGCCTGCTCCATGGGAGGGAATACATCCCTGATACTGAAAACTTAAAACAGGGGTAGTCATAAGCCCTAGGGGTGTAACATCTGCTGCTTTCTGGCTAAATGCATATACTATGCTTACCAAACTGCCCACTAAGCATTTCTCTTAATGTTAATACCCTTATATTAATGCTACTCTCACTTTTGGTAGAGAATCTTCTCTTTTCAGATGGCAGTGACCTTGGGATGACTCAGAAGGCATCATGGTGCTGGAAAGAAGTGACAGGAGTGCTCAGTACTGCATTATCTCTATCACACCTTCCAAGGCTCAGGGTCTATTGTGGAAGAGGTGGCAGAAAGGATGTAAGAGCCAAAGGAAGGGTAGGACTCCTTACAACGTGCTCCCCCCAGACACGAAATGGCCTGGATATCCGTGACCTCACAGTGCCTGACACCATCTACACAATACCATCATAAGAGGAGGAAAAGATCATGGCATCAAAATAAAAGAGACTGATTGAGAAGGGGAGAATAGAGTTTCAAAGGGGAAAGTGGGGGGAGGGAGGGTATTACCATGGGATATTTTTTTGTAATCATGGAAGTTGTTAATAAAAAAAAAGTTTTGAAAAAACAAACAAACAAAAATCTTAAAGGATATAAGTCATATGAAAACCTACTTTTTTGGACAATGGAACACTCAGGAGCCATAGATTGTTGCTAGAAAATTTTCAGTGTCAGGGATGGGATACCTTCCAAGGAGCTGTTCGCCAGGGAGGTCCCTGAAGCCCTCCAAAACATTACAGGCCATTGCCGAGGCCCTTGGTTTCCCACCAGGAATAGATGTTAAGACCCTATTGCTGAAGACTACACATACTTGGGCTGCAAGGCCACTGAGAAATCCTACTGGAACTGAGCTGATAACCTCCTCTATGTAGACCAGCTGACAGAAAGCTGGAAAAAGCTACACTGCATGCAGCTCAATGGAAGAGAGAGAAATCAGCAGTGGAGATACTCAACAGTGGACACTGCAAGCCTTATAGTTGGCTAGCCAGGACAAATGAGCCAACGGGTGCAATATTGGCACGTCTGTCATAGTGGAGACCAACTGCCCTCTAATTGGACTGGAGGCTTGCTCCATGGGAGGGAATACATCCCTGATACTGAAAACCTACAACAGGGGTAGTCATGAGCCCTAGACGTGTAATGTCTGCTGGTGTCTGGCTAAATGTATATACTATGTTTAGCAAGCTGCCTGGTGAGCACTTCTCTTAATGTTCATACCCATGTATTAATGCCACTCTCATTTTTGGTTAGAGAAGCTTCTCTTTTCAGATGGTGGTGACTGTGGGATGACTCAGAAGGCACCATGGTGCTGAGAAGTGACAGAGTGTGCTCAAAACTGAAGCATCTCTATCACACCTTCAAAGGCTCAGGGTCTATTGTGGAAGGGTGGCAGAAAGAATGTAAGAGCCAAAGGAAGGGTAGGACTGCTTACAATGCACTCTTCCAGACACAAAATGGCCTGGATATCTATGACCTCGCAGTGCCTGACACTACCTATACAGGACCATCATAATAGGAGGAAAAGATGATGCAATTAAAATAAAAGAGACTGATTGAGACAGGGGGGGATATGATGGAGAGTGGAGTTGCAAAGGGAAAGTGAGTGGGGGAGGGAATTACCATGGTTTTTTATAATTATGGAAGTTGTCAATACAAAAAAAAAAACAAAAAAATTATGTATATATTTTATTGAGAGAGAGGAGGGAGGGAGAATATAGGTGTGCCCAGACCTTCAGCCACTGTAAACAAACTATGGACACACATGCCACCTTGTGCAGCTGGCTTACATGGGTGCTGGGGAATGGAACCTGGGTCCTTATGTTTCACAGGCAAGCACCTTTACTGCTAAGCCATCTCTCTAGCCCCTTAATTTCTGAGACCATGCTTGGAGGTTCTAGTGGGGAGGTGCCCATTACTCTTGGCTGAAGAATGGTCGTATTAGGGAGGGATGCACATGGAGCACTGGATCAGTAATAGACAATGGAATAAAGATGTCCCCAACTTCATTTAAAATAATTTTATTTTTTTGAGGTAGGGTCTCGCTCTAGCCCAGGCTGACCTGATATTCACTATGTAGTCTCAGGGTGGCCTCGAACTCACAGTGATCCTCCTACCTTTGCCTCCCAAGTGCTGAGATTTCAGTGCCAGGAGCGTGATACCTTCCAGTGAGTTGTTGGCCAGGGAGACCCGATGCCCCCAAAACATTACAGGTTATTGCCAAGTAGCCCACCAGAACTAGATGTTAAGACCCCATTGTTGAAGACTCCATATCCCTGGGCTGCAGATCACTGAGGAACCAAGCTGGAGCTGAGCTGAAACCTCCACCCTGTTGACTAGTGATGGGAATGCTGGAAAGAGCTATGTTGCATGCAGTCTTTTGGGAGAGACATCATCAATGGTATTAAACAGCAGTGGACACTGCAGGCCTTTCTCTTTCTGTTGGCCAGCCATGCTAAATGTGCCAACTAGTGCAAGAGTGGCATGTCTGTTGTGGGAGAAACCAATTGCTGATTGTACTGGAGGCCCTCTTCATGGGAGGAAGTTCATTGCTGGTACTGAAAACCCAGTAAAAGCCTATGGCTGTGGAGGTCATGAGCCCTAAGGGAGTGATGACTGCTGTTGTCTGGCTAAATATCCATCAATGTGTCCTCTAAGTACTTTATAATGCTTGTTTATGCCCATATATTAATGCTACTCTCACTTTTGGTTAAGAAGCTTCTCTTTTTAGATGGCAATAACTACTGGGATAACTCAAAACTCACCAAAGTGCTAGAAGTGACAGTGAAGTGTTTGGCACTAAGTGAGACATCTCTATCACACACTCCAATGCTCAGGGCCCACTGCAGAAGAGGTGGTGGTAAGAATGTAAGCATCAAAGGAAGGGTTTTACTGCTTACAATGTATACTCTTTCAGATACAAAATGGCCTGGATACTCATGATCTTGCAGTACCTGGCACTACCCACTCAACTTTCATAATAGGAGGAAAACAGGATGACATAAAAATAGAAGAGAGACTAATTTGAAAGGAGATTCAATGGAAGATGGATTTGGGATGGGAAAAATAGGGGTGGTTTATTGTCTATATTTATGGGAGCTGTCAATAAAGTTTTAAAGTTTTAAAGAAAAATTTAAATCACTTTTAAAAAGGAAGCCTTGCCAGGCATGGTGGTACATGCCTTTGATTCCATCATCAGGGAGGCTGAGGTAGGAGGACTGCTTGTAGTTCAAGGACAGCCTGGGGCTACAGAAAGAGTTCCAGGTGAACCCAGCCTCAAAAAAGTCCCCCTCCCCAAAGGGAGCCTTTTGGTCTTTCTGTCTCAGCAAGAATAAGAGCTTAGAGTCATACTGTGCTGGTGAGGATACAGAAAGGCAAAGGAGCTGTGCAGTTAGGTGGCCTCCTAAAAGGGTAGCTATGTGCATGCCATTGATACTTGTGGGAAAGATGAGGTCTGCATGAGACGTTTCCTGTGGTCAGCTGAGTAGTAACCCCATGAAGCCATCAGATCAAGTTAGGTATACTCAGTATCAGGAAGCCCCTTAAGGAAATGTTCAATGTGCAAGCACACGGCAGGTGCAGGCTGCATAAACATTAACTTAGAAAAGCCACAGGTGAGGAGGAAGCAGGGGTCTGAATATTGGGAAGCAGCCATTTCACAAGCACCCCAGGTGTGGCACAGAACAGGCCACCAGGGAAGTGATGATGACAAAGAGTGTGTGGTGCATACATGGAGTGGAGGAGCCCATCAGGCGCCCACAGGCCAGGTGGGGTTCTAATTGTCCGACACAGTCTGCTGTGCTGCTTTAGTCTCTAAGATCCGTGTGCATTTCTGTGTCTGGCAGGCCACCTTGGCCAGGCCCACCCATTTTTCATGGACCCTCATTGTCCAGGGTGCCCATGACCAGAGCAGGGCTCTGGAAGGGACCTCACGTTACAAGGAGGAAACAACAGGTGCTCTGGGTCTGGCACATCCAGACCTGAGGTGAACTTGAGTGATGGAACAGAAGCCTGGCACCACCCACAGCCCAGGACAGCAGGTGCTTGCTTCTGTACAGGACAAATACTCTTATGTGTCTACCACATCATGCTGTGAGATCAAATGAATCAACCATGATAATATCAAGGATTACACAAACCTGTGTCTCCATTTCACAAAGGCACTGGGAGTACCTAATATTAGGGCAAGACTTTAAACAGGCAGTACTGGCTCCCAGCAACATCTGCTGGAGTGTAGGGAGGGGTTCCCACTCTGTCATCTAGGTTAAGGGTCTTTCTAGTTGTGCTAGCAGGAGTGCATGTGTGTGAGGTCCTGGAGTAGTCCCCTCCCACAGCCAGGTAGAGGCCACTGACAGAAGTTCTACCGTAACTACTGGCCAACACATGCCATAAAAGAAGAAGCTGCCAGGGGCTGCTACTAGAAAAGGCATTTCCCCAGTTTATTTAATAATACATTTTCACAGAAATGCGATCTATTTACAAATATACAGGTGAGAGACTGCTGGTCAGAAATGTCAAACTGAAAATGTCATCAAAAATTAATTTACAAAAACCACTGACTGTTCCAGGAAAGTCAAGAGTGGAGAACCTGGATGGCCATGCGTAGTCTGCACAGTGCAGGCTGCTTAGCTCTGACTTTCCAATGCAGCTGTTTTGATTCAACCCAGCATCTGCAGCTGCACACGAGGCTCTATGCAGGGCTGGCACCATACAACACAGGGCTGGCTCTCACAGCTGTCCTCTCAGGATGTGCTGGTTTGCAGATTTTTGGAAGCTGCGAGCATTGCTCTTACTTTGGCCATGAGATCCTGTGTGGAGAGACATGGAAGGGAGCCTGTAACTTCCAGGGTATACTGCCATAAACATGTTCCAGGTTGCAGAGTCCAAAGGTACCCTCTTGGTCTTGTCTTAGACCTCCTATAACCATGATTTCATGTAGCCCATAGCCCGTGGAGCTGGACTTCCACAGCATGGCAGCTCTGAGAGGAGGGAACATTTTCTGTGGGAGATGATTTAGCCCCCTCCTCCCAACATAAGCTTGAACAGTTGGGGCAGGTCCAGCATCACTGGGCTTACAAGTAAGCAACTCAAGCCTTATCTGGATCAGTAGTGGTGAAACAAGGAACAAGAATGAAAGTTAGAGCCAGGTGTGGTGGCGCACGCCCTTAATCCCAGCACTTGGGAGACAGAGGTAGGATGATCACCAAGAGTTTGAGGCCACCCTGAGACTACATAGTTAATTCCAGGTCAGCCTGGACCAGAGTGAGATCCTACCTCAAAAAACCAAAAAGAATGAAAGTTAGCAGTGAAAATGGGGTCCTCTTATACAAGTTGAGAAGGGACGGGACCACTCAACCATACCTGAGTTATTTTGCTCTGCACAGAGGAGACGATGGCGGAGGAGATCTGACCATCTTTTTCCTGAGAAACTCCCCTGACACAAAGAAAGAGACCAGAGGCACAGGCTCACTCAAATATCCAGAGGTAAGAAGACACTGAGTAACTTAGAAGCCACCAACACCCCATGCCCTTAAAGTCTTAAAAATGAAAAACAACAACATATCTGTTTACAGTAACCAAAATAGAAAGAAGCTTATGAATACATATTTTACACCTATTTGGACCAAACAAATTGTAACAATCATTACATAAAACATTTGGGAAAAAGAATGGAAGTCAAGTAAGGAAGCCCTGGTCAGGCGAGGACCACCATTGGATTGGCATCGCAGCCTGAGGAGCCCTCTGGTCCATGTAAAGCTTTGGTGTACATGGACACTATCCACCTCTCCGGTGGTCAGAGCCTCCTACACTTGTTCCCATCTTCACCTCTTGGATGCTGACCACTTCAGGTGAGCTGTGGCTTTTGCAGGACTCAGTAGGACAGCCATGGCTCTGCCACCAACTGTGTGTGTACTATTTATACTTATCAAAGTACACACCAAGAAAAGTGATTCCTCTAGGCTATGCCAGGGTGTGGGGAACCTTTAAAGCTAATTGGAAGACATGACCTTGATAGGAGCAGCCTCTTGACAGCTTCTCTGTCAATCCAAGACTTGTTGCATTCCACATGAGATGTAGGGCTTTGAGGGTGGATGCATGGGCTTCACATCCCTTAGTTTGTGGCACTGTTCTGGATCCCTTGGGCTCTATAGATGCCCAGTATCTGGTCCTCTTGGTTTGATCACATGTGGATCATGCAGATGGGGGCTCTGTACCACCCCTCTCCCACCCCTAGGATGAACCCAGTGCTATGTCTGGGTATGGGCTAATTTAAAATGCAGCATCTCAGTGGCCTGGTGGCCTCCAAAAGGTGGAAATAAATGCTGTACCCTTCACAACCCTCAACTACTCAGAACTCCTTAGCACTTCAAGGGCTCTTCTATTTTTGGAAGGGCTCTGAATCACTGCATGAGTTATAATTTCTATGGTAAAGCTCTAACATGCTTGCATCTGAGGTTGGGACACTCATTTCAGGGTACATAATTTCTCCTGTTCCCTGAAGTAATAGTGGAGCTCAACCAAGGTGCTCACTGCTGGTGTTCCCCAGGGCCCAGGTCCTAGCTTCTACCCTCACTCTTTGCACGCTGAGAACCAACCAGTGGCTTGGGTCACCTGGAGCGTTCCTGACTGGAACCCCGGCTCTCCACAGGAGAGATGCTGGCTGAGTGGGCTGCAGAACGTTGTGCCACCTGCTTACTCGGGGACACTGACTGGGACCGGGCCTTGGCCTTGGTGCGAGACCTCGAACGCCTCTTCTTCTTTTTCTCATGAGGACTTCTGAAAGGAAAGTGTTCTTGTGAGGGTGGCATGGAACATAACAGAAGGCCCCTCTCTACATAGAATATATGGGATTTTTTTGAGGGTCTTGTGCATCCCAGGCTGATATGAAATTCAAATTCATTATGTAGCCAATGACCTTGATTCCTCTGCCTCCATTCCCTACCTCCACATTGCCAAGATTATAGGTGTGTACCACTATGATGCTGGGGATCAAACTCAGAGCTCAGTTCGTGCTAGGCAAGCACTCTAAACTGAGCTGTATGCTCAGCCACACCCATCTGCCTTTGAAAGTTACTTAAAAAAATTTTTTTTTTGTTCATTTTTATTTATTTATTTGAGAGCGACAGACAGAGAGAGAAAGAGACAGATAGAGAATGGATGTGCTAGGGCCTCCAGCCACTGCAAACAAACTCCAGATGCATGCACCACCTTGTGCACCTGGCTTACATGGGTCCTGGGGAATTGGGCCTTGAACCAAGGTCCTTAGGCTTCACAGCAAGCGCTTAACCACTAAGCCATCTCTCCAGCCTCATTATTCCTTCTTTAAAAAAATTTTATTTTCAAGGAAAGGGAGAGAGGGAGGGAGGGAGAAGAAGGGAAGGAGGAGGGGAGAGAGAGAATGTGTACACTAGGGCCTCCAGCTACTGCAACCAAACTCCAGACCTGGCTTTACATGGGTACTGGGAATCAAACTCTGGTTTGAGGCTTTGTAGGCAAGTGCCTTAACTGCTAAGCCATCTCTCCAGCCCCCTTTAAAAATATTTTTGAGGGCTGGAGAGATGGCTTAGCGGTTAAGCACTTGCCTATGAAGCCTAAGGACCCTGGTTCGAGGCTTGATTCCCCAGAACTCACAAAAGCCAGATGCACAAGATGGCGCATGCATCTGGACTTTGTATGCAGTGGCTGGAGGCCCTGGCATGCCCATTCTCTCTCTACCTATCTGCCTCTTTCTCTATCACTGTCAAATAAATAAATAATAATAAATAATTAAAAAAATATATATATATTTGGTTTTTCGAGGTAGGGTTTCACTCTAGCTCAGGCTGACCTGGAATTCACTATGGAGTCTCAGGGTGGCCTCAAACTCATGGCGATCCTCCTACCTCTGCCTCCCGAGTGCTGGGATTAAAGGTGTGCGCCACCATGCCTGGCTAATAAAAATATTTTTGAGACTTAAAGAAGCAAATGAACTCAAGATGCACCTGCTACCTTGTACATCTGGCTTTACATAGGTACTGGGAAATTAAACCCCATCAGGCTTTGTAGGGCAGTGCTGTTAATCCCCCAGCATTTCTTCTGATGAAAGGCTCAGTAGAGGCAGCCTAGGTCCTGCACAGAGGATGGAACTCTCAAGTCCAAGCTCAATTTCTTGTCAGATCCCAGCCTGCTCCTTCTCCTTAAGGCTGACATGTCCTAGTTGTTTCTACATTGTATATACATGCACATGTGTATGCAAGCACACAGCCACAATCTGGTAAAAGCAGTGTGCCAGAGACAGCTGAGCCTTTCCACTGTGGCCTTCTTTTAGATGCCACCTCAACACACGTGACAGCACCATTGTCAGCTTGTACATCTGTCTTCCACTGAGGGTTTTTTTTTTTTTTTTTTTTGAGGTAGGACCTAGCTCTACTCCAGGCTGACCTGGAATTCACTATTTAACCTCAGGGTGGCCTTGAACTCACAGCAATCCTCCTACCTCTGCCTCCCAAGTGCTGGGATTTAAGATGTGTGCCACCATGCCTGGCTTACACGGGAAGATTCTTTGCACAAAAATAAGTCATACATTTCTCTCTCTCTCTCTTTTTTTTTTTTGAGGTGGGGTCTCGCTCTAACTCAGGCTGGCCTGGAATTCACTCTGTATTCTCAAGGTGGCCTCGAACTTGTGACAATCCCACCTCTGCCTCCCCGAGTGCTGGGACTAAAGGCATGCACCACCATGCTGGCTCATGCTGTTTTTCTCCCTTCTGGGCCACACATGAATCCTAGCAGTGGACCTGCAGGACCAGAGAAACAACTGGTTGTCTGCTGGACAGCACCAGTCTCCCTGCTTACCTACACCTTTGCTACCAAAATATATCCAGTTTGATGGAATAATGGCATCTCACTGCTGGGCCCAGCTGAGAAGTCTGGGTTTCCAAAGGGATCAGAGAGGCAGAAAGACTGTTCTCAATGTGCCCCCACCCCAGGCAGCACCAACTTCCACCTGGGCTGATCCCAGTTCTGCCTCTCATTAGGCTGTAACTTCTTTGGTATCCTGCTAATGATAGGCTGTGCTTGGGGTCTGCAGTGTGCATACTCCACTATGGAGCCCACAGGCGCTTATGAATGGACAAGCAGCAGCAGCAGGTCCTTGAACTTAGCAAGCACAGAGGCTCCTGTGAACTCAGGTAAGTTATCCTCTAGCAGAGTAGCCTATAGTAGCTGAGGGCCAGTGTTTCAGCCTGGACTTCTTGGTACCGTCTGGGTAAGAACAGACTCTTGACACCAAGAAATGGGGTGCAGCAGCATGGCCAGCCTGGAGTGTCCCACACAGCTTGATTACTCGTAAGGAGGGCTGCTCAGAGGAGCAACGGCGTGCAAGTTAAATTTAGCCACTGGAAGGCAGCATCCTTGGCATCTTCTGGCAGAGACATGGCTGTAACTGAAGAAGCTGACTATAGAAACCAGGTACGAGTACAAGCTGCTGCAGCACTGAAGGCTCTGAGAGGCATCTGTGCACATGAATGTATGCTGATTTCAGAGAAGTAGCTCAGAATGATGTAAGCCCCACATTGGCTGAGTGTGTGTACATGTACAAGTCAGGACTGAGAAGTGGCTTCCCAAACCTAACTAAATGTGGCTCACTGAATACAGTCTGACTTTATAGACAAAGTCTTCCCAGCTTTTGCAGAAGTGAAACAGTTTGTTCATGTCTGAAGTTGCTGAGATATGCTCCTTAGGTGACTTGAATGGCCAAAGCAACACTGTGGCTCACCTGTTGTTCTGGAACATTCCCTAGACACAACTTTCAGCCCAAGCCCCTCTTCTGTGCTTAGTGATGACTTCTGGTGCACACACTAGCTCACCCTTTAATCCTAGTGTGTCATCAACTTGTTTGCTTATATGGATAGCAACACCACATGCAGGAACCCACCATTATCACCTGTTATTCGTTCTTCTGTGGACAGCGTTGGCAACCACACACACTTGCTTCTGTGGCCCAATGTCCAGAGTCTACACCCAGGAAATTAAAAAATTTCCTTTTGTGAGCCGGGCGTGGTGGTGCACGCCTTTAATCCCAGCACTTGGGAGGCAGGGGTAGGAGGATCGCCATGAGTTCGAGGCCACCCTGAGACTCCATAGTGAGTTCCAGGTCAGCCTGGGCTAGAGTGAGACCCTATCTTGAAAAATCAAAAAATAAATAAATAAATAAATAAATAAATAAATAGAAATAAAAATTTCCTTTTGTGGTAGGGTTTTCTGTATCTGAAAGAACTTCAGGCACATTCTGTTTACAACGCTGATGGTTCTGGCCTTCACATTCAGATTGATCATCTGCCTTGCATAACCCTGTGCATGGTGTGCAGTTAGATACTTTTCATTCCAGTATCTAGTTGCTCAAATCCTGAGGAAACTCTATTGGCACTGTGGTATAACCAGACTGGGCCACAGCATGGGTCTCAGATGTTCAGCCTGCTCAAATGCCCTACCTGCCTACACCATGCAGCTTGACTTTCCAGTTGGTTTAGGGATCTCGAGGTCAAAGCCTCCACCTTTGTTCTTTGCACTTTCATGTAAGTTTCAGGGTTTCAATCTGCTAGTTTCTACAAAAGACCTGGGAACTATTTGGACTGGGTTGGATCTATAAATGAATGGAGAAGGGATGTAAAAGTGAAAATGATAGTTGGTATGTGATCTAGGAAGGATCATGGCATGTATGCTCTTCAGAGTACTGGCCAGTCCTTGCTGGCCTGGGGGTTAGCATCAATGGCCTTGCCAGGTAAGTCGGGGTGCCCCCATCTTCGTTAGAGAAGGTCTCTGAATGGTTAGCACATCCTTCCTACATGCTGTCCTTCCCTCCTTCTTTCCTTCCTCTCTCTCTCTTTTTTTTTTTTTTGAGGTAGGGTCTCGCTGTAGCCCAGGCTGACCTGGAATTCACTGTGTAGTCTTAGGCTGGTTTTGAACTCACAGTGATTCTTGTAACTTTGCCTCCTGAGTGCTGGGATTAAAGGTGTGTGTCACCATTCCCAACACCACCTTATTTTTAATTTTAATTACACTTAATTTAATTTTTTTTGAGGTAGGGTGTCACTCTAGCCCAGGCTGACCTGGAATTCACTATGTAGTCTCAGGGTGGCTTCGAACTCTCGGTGATCCTCCTACCTCTGACTCCCAAGTGCTGGGATTAAAGGCGTGAGCCACCACGCCTGGCATCACCTTATAAAAATATATCTATATTATATATATATATACATATATATATTTTTAAATTTTTATTTATTTACTTGAGAGCCACAGACAGACACAGAGAAAGAGGCAGATAGATAAGAGAATGGGTATGCCAGGGCCTCCAGCCACTGCAAATGAACTCCAGATGAATGCGCCACCTTGTGCATCTGGCTTACGTGGGTCCTGGGGAATTGAGCCTCGAATCGAGGTCCTTAGACTTCACAGGCAAGTGCTTAACCACTAAGCCATCTCTCCAGCCCCTAAAAAAAATATTTTATATTTTCTTATTTGAGAGTGATAAAAGTATGGGTGAGTCAGGACCTCTTTCTACTGCATAACAACTCCAGACACATGTACCACTTTGTGCATCTGGTTTTACGTGGACACTGGGGAATCAAACTTGGGCTGGCAGGCTTTGCAAGCAAGCACTTTTATCTACAGAGCCATCTCCAACCCTCTCTCTTATTTATTCATTTTTGGTTTCCCAAGGCAGGGTCTCACCCTATCCCAGGCTGACCTGGAATTTACTTTGTAGTCTCAGGGTGGCCTCAAACTCACAGCGATCCTCCCTACCTCTGCCTCCTGAGTGCTGGGATTAAAGATGTGTGTGCCCCCATGCCTGGCCCCAGTCCCTATTTGGAATTTAATTTCTTCTTAAGTGTCTTAGGACAGGGCACACACTTTCCTATCACTCACTTCCAAGTATTAATGAATTTCTCTGTTCCTTTTTCTTTTACCAAAGGTACACCAAGGCTCTTCTATTTAGTGTACACATTTTGAACTTTAGCCCTCATGCTGAAACACCTTTCTTTATGTCTATCTCTCTATCTCTATCTCTAGGCATACTTGTTCCAGACTACTTGGCCTCACAGAAAGGCAGCCATGTCGTATCTTACTATTAGGACAGTGAGGTAGGTCTTTTCTGTCTTTTAAATTCTAGCCCGTCTGTGTACTTATTTAAAATAGTTTCCCTGCTCCCCCTAAGGTAGGGTCTCACTCTAGCCCAGGATGACCTTGCACTCTCAGTAGTCCCAGGCTGGCCTTGAACTTACAGCAATCCTTCTGCCTCTGCTTCCCAAGTGCTAGGATTAAAGGCATGTGCCACCATGTTTGGATACTAAAATGTTTTTATTAGGTTTGATTATGGTATTTTTCAAACAAATTACATATTTTTGCTCTTCTCTGCCTTGTGCCCTCCTCCCCCTACCAGTCTCCTTTCTGTTTTCTAAAAATATGCAATGCTTCACAAATCTGTGCGGCATCCTTGAGCAGGGTCAAGGTAATCTCTGTATCATTCAAATTTTACTATATGTTCTGCTGAAGTAAGCGCATGTATTTTAAAGAGTCTCTTTTGGAGACAGGGTTTCATGTAGCTCAGGCTGGCACTGAACATACTATGTAAAAAAATGACCTTGAACTGTGATTCTCCTGCCTGTATCTACTGAGTGCTATAATTACATATGTATGCCACCACACCAGTTTTTTTTTTTTTTTTAAATATTTATATTGTTTATTTACTTGAGAGAGAGAGAGAGAAGGGCAGAGAGAGGGGAAGAGGGAGAGAGAGAATGGGCATGCCAGGGCATCTAGCCACTGCAAACGAACTCCAGATGCGTGCACCACCTTGGGCATCTGGCTTACATTGGTCCCAGGGAATCGAACATAGCTTTATGTTGGTACTGGGGAAACAAACCTGGGTGGGCAGGCTTTATAAGCAAGCACCTTTAAGTGCTGAGCCACCTCTCCAGTTCCTACACTAGCTCTTTTGAGACAGGGTCTCATGTATTCCTGGCTGACCTCAAACTTGTTATGTAGTCTAGCAAATTTCATCCTAAAAGTACTCACTGGGCTCTTATCTTGACTTCCAAACACTTACTAAAAGTAGGGTTCCTTAGAGACAGAGCAGATCCCAGGCCAGGGAAATGAACACTTCATGTGAGCCTGGAACATCTTATGCAGGAAAAAAAACAATGTACAAAAAGCACTGGAATGAGCAAAAGAATATCATGACTGAGCCAGGCATGGTGACGCATGCCTTTAATCCCAGCACTCAGGAGGCAGAGATAGGAGGATCACTGTGAGTTCAAGGCCACCTTGAGACTACATAGTGAATTACAGGTGAGACCTTACCCTGGAAAAAAAAAAAAAAAAGACTATCATGACTGGCTTGGAAGGTTCCCAGTGACCATATCTGAGGCAATGTCATAATTAAAAAGAATGAGGCAATGGAAAATTGTACAAAAAACAAGATCCAAACATCCCAATGCCCATATTGATGCTAACTAAGCAAGGGAAGGGCTCTTCATTTGAGAAGATGGCCAGCTACCAAACACAAAGGAGTAGGACCAGACAGTAGTCAGTCTTGCCATCCCCAACTGATGTAGATAAGCTGTTGGGAACAGAGCTTCCATGGTTACACAATGGAATCTCACAGGAGATTTACTTATTCTGAAAGGAAAAGGTAGAGAAAACCTTTGGCAAGTGACTAGCTCAGCATCACTAATTATAGGACAAATAGACATTTCCATTTTCCTGATGGCATGCAACATGGTGATGCTGGCTGTGAAGACTTCTATAGCACATCTGGCCTGGATTTTTCAGTATGTGGAAGAAGTAGTGAAAGAAGCAGCCTGAAGATCAGTCTGAAGAAATAATCCCGCAAATCTGGGTAACAACTTTCCCCCACGTGGTCTGAGTGATTATGAGCTCAGAGTCACAGTGAATTACTTACCTGCCTTTGAGTTAAAGCAGACCCAATCCATATTCTCAGACAGAAGAACAGAGGGAGACAGTCTGACAAAGGACTGAGAAAATCGGATGGCTAATTTTGAAATGCATTCTGATGTGCAGACCAGCTCTGGCCAGTAGTTGCACACATGGTCAGTGCCGTTAGGCTCCCATGTAATAAGCCAGTTCTCAGTCCTATGAGGGCTCCAAGGGAAGCTCATCTACCTCTTCCATTCTTTTCTGGGATGACGTATTCTGATAGTAGAACCAGAGGCCATCTAAGTCCTGGTAATGAGATGGCTGTGGCTGCCCCGGCCCTGTGGGACCTTCACTACCACCTTCTCCTAACATCTCTCATTAAAAAAAAAATTATTTATTTGAGAGCGACAGACAGAGAAAGAGGGAGGGAGGGAGGGAAGGAGAGAGACAGAGAGAGAATATGGGCACACCAGGGCCTCCAGCCACTGCAAACGAACTCCAGACACGTGCGCCCCCTTGTGCATCTGGCTAATGTGGGTCCTGGGGAATCGAGCCTTGAACTGAGGTCCTTAGGCTTCACAGGCAAGTGCTTAACCTCTAAGCCATCTCTCCAGCCCCATCTCTCATTTTTTGAAGTAGGGTCTCACTCTAACTTAGCCTGATCTAGAACTCACTCTGTAGTTCAGGCTGGCCTCAAACTCATGAAGAGCCTCCAGAGTGCTGGGATTAAATCCCTATTATCTCTTAATGCAATGATTAATATGAAGGCAAACTAAGAACTTGGTTGTTAAGAAAGACTTTTGCAGTTAAGGGTTAATTTTAGGCCATGCCCTTTATATACCAAAGGCAATGATGAATTTCAAATTCTAAGCCACTTGCTTAAGGAATGAATTCTGTGCAGTAGTCACACATACTAAGATGAGGAATGTGAGGTTATGAATGCCAGAATGTGATTTAGAAATAGGAGGTTGGTTTAAGAAACTTTCACTGACACATATCAGCCTTACAGAAAGCCTTTGCTGGATTTCCAGTTTAAGGAAGGAATCATTTCCTCAATCAACAGCCTGTCCTTTGACCAGCTGTGGAGCCTTGTTTCCTATGGCTTCTGCTCTGAAAAATCTCTGGAGAAGGCATTTCTATGGTCACTGCTTGTGTCTTGTGGGTAACAGACTGAGCAACAACTGGGATCCCAAGTGTATTCCTGGGTTGTCCCATGAAGATTCTGGATATTGTGCCTATCCCTCAACGGGTGGCAGTGCTGTTTTGCCACCACAGGCAAAGACCTGCTTACTCCTATCCATTTGGGAACAGAAACCTATCATGTGACATCAGCTGGGAGAACTCAAGGAGGTTACACTAGGACAGCACTCTGGTTGGGAAGGTAGCAACCCATGGAGGCTTACCTCTTGTCAGTGGTAGCTACAGTAGATCTTAAATGTCATAGGGTACAGGTCATTGAAGGGGACAGTGGGACCCTTTATTTTTTCTTACAGTTCTTTTTTTTTTCCCCTTTTGGTTTTTCGAGGTAGGGTCTCACTCTAGTCCAGGCTGACCTGGAATTCACTATGTAGTCTCAGGGTGGCCTTGAACTCACAGCCATCCTCCTACCTCAGCATCCCGAGTGCTGGGATTAAAGACGTGCAACACCACGCCCAGCCCTTTCTTTAAATTTGATTCTCTTTGAATCCTGGCCATGAAGCAGGCAAGTCATCTGGAGGGTTGGCATAGCTGTTAAGGCATTTGCCTGCAAAGCCAAAGGACCCAGGTTCAATTACCCAGGACCCATGTAAGCCAGATGCACAGGTGGCACATGCGTCTGGAGTTCATTTGCAGTGGCTGAAGGCCCTGGTGCATCCATTCTGTCTCTCTCTCTCTGTAAATAAATAAATAAATATAAAAAAACCTTAAAAAAAAAAGAAATGAAAAAGTGTGACAAAAATAAACTTTTGCTCCTTGTAGGTTCATTATCTCAGGCACTGAGTTATAGAAGCAGAAGCAGATACAGGCCCCACACAGGTCAGATGTACAGACATGGGCTCTCAAGTTAAAGAGCCAAGGAAATGCAGCCTGGGGTTCTCAACAGGAGGCAGGTGTCAGGAAACTGGCTCTTCAGACCAACGGGTAGTCCTGGTTATCAGTGGTGAGTCCCATACCCCAGTGGTTGGTGTTTCTGCTTTAGCCATGGAGACAGCATCCAAGAGTGGTCTGGAGACAGCATGGACCTGTTCCCTATCCTTGGTCACCATCACATACCATCCAGACCCCAACGGCCATTTCTGGAGACGAAGGAGGATGCTAAGATGGGGAGTTTGTTTTGTCATTCCCTACCTTCCAAAAGATAAGAAGGATATAGTAGAGACAAAGTTCCTGAGTTAGTGCTAAAGGAAAAGGCCCAGAGAAAAGCCATGCGAGAGCTCTCTGGGAGTGAGCACAAGTGTACTTTGGACCCTAACATATCCCTGGCAACACTTTCTGCTCCTGGGCAAGCCTAGGCTCCTAGGGTGACAGTACTACTCAAGACTTGATCATGTTTAATTACTCTGTTTCACACAAGCAGATGTAAGGCTTTCAGATCCTTTCCACTACGGATCCAAAAGTGTTAGCTCTACCTACCTGGAATGGGTCCGTTTCCTGCTGACCCCTGGGCTGCTGCTCATCCGGTAGGCAGTGGGTACACTTCTATCCTCCCGTCGTCTCTCAGGGGAGTGAGCTCTCCTCCGAGGGGACCGTGACCGTGACCTGGACAGAGAACAAGATGGCATTTAGCTCTAAGGTTCATTCTGTGGTGTGCACCCCCTACTGTGAGACAGAGACCAGACCCTGCCTGAGATGCAGGGTGCTAACAGCAGGTGCTCAGGCATTGTGACTTCAGAAGCCCTGTTCTACTGACACCAAGTTTGGAGGCAAAGGTGCCTCTCCCCACCCCCACCCATTTCGCACTATGGCGTGGGTCTCTGGGAGGCTGCACTGGGACTGTTGCTGCCAAAAGGCTATTCTTGCTCTTCCCTCTTCTTGTCTTTCTTTGCTCACTTATCTGCCTGAAAAATTCGGCTCACTGAAGCTATTAACCTCATGCAGGCTGAGCCCTGCCCATATCTTAAGTACTGTCAGGAGGGAGATATTGAAAGGTCATGAAGGAGAGATGGCAGATTGCACCTGGTTATCCCTCTGTCATCTTACTCTCAGGCCTCTACCAGGACTGATTAGGGCCAAGATGCAGGTCTTACTAGCATGAAGCTCAAATCTGCACCTGCTCAGAACATGCCATTCCCCGCAATGCTTCAATGATGTAAGTTTACATGAGGTTTCATGGACACAAAACCATCCACTAATATTTTCTCTCAATTCATGTTGGGACATAGTCTACACAGAGCAACGAAGACCCTTGGGACTCTCATTCCTTTGAGGAAGTTGAGGTCCTTAACAAAGGGTTCTTTAATGATGACTTTGGGACTTTTATTTTAGTTATTATTATTTTTTAGTCTGTTTGGTGATAATACTGTTTCAGGAAAACCTGCAATAAGCAGAAATCTGGAAAAAAAATACCCTTCTTTCTACTGTTTCTATGACAACTCACTCAAAACTATGTAAAAAGAGCAGTTTGATTCTGCTCTTTGAAAAAGTTTTCCATTGAATCATTTTAGTCGCAATGAAACCACCCCAAAACAATACACTGTTGTTCCAACGGTCAAGTGTAGGGCTTTTCTAGCCAGGCTGGCTAAGTGGCTTGCCTCCCCGGACCTTCCCTATAGCTACACACACTATAGAGGGGAAGGGGCAGTCAGACACCTTGACGGTTTACCAGGTTTCCCCTCAAAAGAGCTCCAGGAGTCAAATCTGCTCGAGGCCGAGGCTGCCTGATAACTCTGCTGCTGTGCTGCTGCCACTGCCGAGCTGCTGGGACAAGGCTCCGTGCTCAGGGTCCCTGGGGAGGCTGAGGGCCTGCGGTCGGAGGCACACACTTCACATTCAGAATGAAATGTGCCAGGCTGGGCGCTACCAGAACCATGAGAAAGCTTCGCTTACTCAAAGTTTAGCACCTATGGATGCTTAACATAGAATTCTACAATAAACTCAACAATCAGGAAAAATAAGTTAGTTTTTGGTGCCTGCAGATTCAGAACGTTGAAGTACAATTCTGCTTTACAGTGCTATTAGCATTAAGATTTCCTTAGAGCAAAGTGGCTGTTCCCAGGAGATTTCAAGTGGTCTGGGAAGTAAGCCCACCTCAGAGCAGGGGCAATAAATAACAGTCAATAATTCTTTAGGTTTCACTTTAATTGAATAGGCCTTAATGCTTTTAATTTTGTTAACTAGGCTCTTAATATTGATGCCATGGCAGTTCAAGAACCGGGAATTCTATTTTAAAGGTAAACCATTGGTGTAGTATGGCCAGAGGCTTTCTTAACGAAGACAAGATGGTCTAAATTAAAAAGTTTCAAGTGTAATGCAATGCAGACATATCTTCTTCCATAATCATAATGGTTTACTCTCAAAGGTACAAGGACTTTTTGTTCAGTGATAAAATTCTGGAACTATTTTCTGAATGACAGTGATCGAAAATATAGCTTCTTGGTTCCATTGTGTAAGGTTAGTACTCTTGACTCTGAAAATATAGCTTCTTTTCCTCCTCTATTCCTTTCACTTTTCACAGGCCACACTGTAACTGGGTAAATCTGACAGGTAACTCAGCAGCCAGGGTCTGTATCTAACCTAGCATGAACTACCAAGAGTTCCTACCTTCTGGTCTTGTATAACTTGGACCAGAGTTCATACCCCAGGCTTGGCCATCTGTAATGGTTGCTTCTCTCCAATATGCAAAGTGCAGACACTCAGGCATTACTTAGCTCGGTCACAGGTCACTTCCCAACATAAAACTACTGCCTCATACTAGCATGTGAGGAAATTTCAAGCATCTCATTTCTTCCCTTAAGAAACAGGATTAAGCGCTGGAGAGATGGCTTAGCAGTCAAGTGCTTGCCTATGAAGCCTAAGGACCCCGGTTCGAGGTTTGGTTCCCCAGGACCCACGTTAGCCAGATGTACAAGGGGGGTGCACGCATCTGGAGTTCCTTTGCAGTGGCTGGAGGCCCTGGCACGCCCATTCTCTCTCTCTCTCCCTCCCTCTTTCTCTCTGTCGCTCTCAAATAAATAAATAAAAAGAAACAGGATGAGGTGACTGAGAGATCTCTTATTGGCCTGTTTACAGAATTTATAGTGGGGAAAAAGAACAGTAAAGAATCAATTTCAGAATGTGAGGGCAATCTGGCTATGACATCTGTCAGCCCATAGTTGATTTAGCTGATCTGGCTGGCTAGGCGGGTATCCCCTTCCTCCCTCAGTGCTCCATATGTGTCCCTCCCGAAGTTGCATGCTCAGTCGAAGAGGATGATGTTCCCCGAATACAGTACCTGTCAAGGTTCTGTCAAGGGTACACAAGTAGCTGTGCTCCCCTGCTAAAACCTCCAAACAAGCTCTTAAGAATCAACTTCAAACCAAAATATGATCTCAATTTTTCCTGAGTTCTTTTTTTCTTTTCTTTTCCCCTTCCTCCCTCCCCTTCTTTTATAAGGCTGGGTTTCATGTAGCCCAGGCTGGCCTTGAACTTTTGATCTTCCTGCCTCTGCCTTGTGAGTAATGCCACGATGCCTGGTTTGTACATGCTAGGCAAGCAGTCTACCAACTAAGCAATACCTCCAGCTCCTACTTTTTTTTTTTTCCCCTGAGGTAGGGTTTCTCTCTAGCCCAGGCTGATCTGGAATTCACTCTATAGTCTCAGGGTGGCCTCAATCTCACATTGATCCTCCTACCTCTGCCTCCCAAGTGTTGGGATTATGGGTTTAAAGGTATGTACCACCATGCCCAGCTTGAGTTCTTTTTTTTGGGGGGGGGGGAAGGGTGGGCCCTTACATTCTTTTATTTAGAAACTTTTTGACAACCTTCATACATAGATAATATATAATTATCATTTTGTCCCATCCTAACACCCTCTTGTTCCCCTGCGCCTGAGTCCCCCCCCCTCCACTGAATCTTTTTCTTTCCAAATAGTCTGTCTTCTATTTTGACATCATCAATTTTTTTCCTACTACCTGCATGTGTTCTTGACAAATGCTAAGTAAAACTAGCTTAAGGGCTGGAGAGATGGCTTAGCTGTTAAGGTGCTTGCCTGCAAAGCCAAAGGATTCAGGTTTGATTCCCCAGGACCTATGTAAGCCAGATGCCCAATGTGGTGTATGCGTCTGGAGTTCGTTTGCAGTGGCTGAAGGACCTCGTGAGCCCATTCTCTCTCTATGCAACTTTCTCTCTCCCTCTCTATCTCAAAGAAATAAATTTAAAAAATTGGCTTAAGGACTGGAGGGATGGCTTAGTGGTTAAGGCGTTTGCCTGCAAAGCCAAAGGACCCAGGTTTGATTCCTCAGGACCCACGTTAGCCAGATGCACAAGGTGGCACATGTGTCTGGAGTTCGTTTGCAGTGGCTGGAGGCCCTGGCACACCCATTCTCTCTCTCTTTTTCTCTGTCAAATAAATAAATAAATAAATAAATAAAATATTTAAAAAATTGGCTTAAAAATTCCCATTAATCTTCATCTCTTACCCCTTTGAAAGTATTTAAGGAGTTATTTTTAGAAAAAATTTATCTTTAACATACAGCTCCTCTACACTAGAAGATCTTATAAGGACCTACCCAGAAGCCTGGGACTCTGACTTCAGGAGTTACCAAATACGTGCGGTTTCAACCTTTTGTCATATAAGGTAGTTCAATACTACCTAAAGTACTATATTTCATTTAACTCCAGGTATAAGAAAACTGCATATATACCTCTTCACCTCTAACAAAGACTTGAGGGCTTGATAGAAACAAATGAAATGTGAACAGCAGACATGAAAAAGCCTTAACACTTTAACTATCAAAACCAGTACACACACACACACCATATATATATATATATATATATATATATGTTTTTCGAAGTAGGGTTTTGATCTAGCCCAGGCTGACCTGGAATTCATTATGTAGTCTCAAGGTGGCCTTGAACTCACAGTGATCCACCTACCTTTGCCTCCCGAATGCTGGGATTAAAGGCATACGCCACCATGGCCGGCAAAAACAACTTAAAAAAAAAAAAAGGTTGTGCATGGTGGCTCACGCCTTTAATCCCAGCACTCGGGAGGCAAAGGTAGGAGGATTGCTGTGAGTTTGAGGCCAGCCTGGAACTTCAGAGTGAGTTCCATGTCAGCCTGGGCTAGCGTGAGACCCTATCGTTAAAAAACCAAAATAAATAAATAAATAAATAAGACCCATTAAGTTGCATCAGGCCTGAAAAACAAGACTGACATATCTAATGTAGATATTATGTCTGTAATAGGTTAACTGTAATCTGAAAAGAGACAGTTACAGATAAAAATAGTGACAATATCATCAATATGTTCAATGTTGTGGTTAGGATTTAGCTGTTTTTAGATGTTAATAATTCATATTATGCAGAAACCACCCTTCCTGTTTTATTTACAACTGCAGAAAGTTTTCTTTCTTTTAGACAGGGTTTCATTATGTAGCCCAGAATGGACTTGGGACTTTCTATCCTTCTGCTTCAGCCTCCTGAGTACTTCAATCACAGGCATGGTCTGTGGTGTGACTGCAGCTTTAAGCTGGCTTGGATCCCTGGGAATGAAAAGTGCTTACAGAGCCTGAACTGAGCAGGAAGATCTGCCTCTAGTTTAGGAAAACAAAACCTACTCCATAAAGCAGGGGCCTATTATTTTCAGGAGTAAAACTGGGGCCCAAACCTATAAGGTAAGATCACTGGGCCAAAGTCATGCCTCCCCTCCCCCGCAAGGCCTTGCAGCTGGAATAACGTGGCTTCCACACAGCCAGGCTCTAGAGTGTCTCCACTCTAGACTTGAGACTCACTGCTTTATATCTTACTTTATAGTAAGGTTCTACTTCACCTTGGTATTTTATCTAAATTGAAAACCAAACAGAGGTCTGGTCTCTTTAGTGAACTTTTAAACTAAATTAATACAAAGGAAGGACTTGAGAAATCCTTGTCCTTGCTACTAGTTCATGTCTGGGAATAAAGGACTCATCCTTTCACTTGTTTGAGCCCTGAAGTTAA
This sequence comes from Dipus sagitta, assembly GCA_036346955.1. Taxonomy (NCBI): domain Eukaryota; kingdom Metazoa; phylum Chordata; class Mammalia; order Rodentia; family Dipodidae; genus Dipus; species Dipus sagitta. Next base: position 65,601,004 of record CM070779.1, on the reverse strand, counting down.
AGAAATTAGAATTTACTGGATAGGGTGAGCTTAGTATAGGCCTGCACTTTTTTTTTTTTTTGTTGTTGTTGTTTGTTTTTCGAGGTAGGGTCTCACTCTAGCCTTGGCTGTCCTGGAATTCACTATGTAGTCTCTGGGTGGCCTCGCACTCATGGCGATCCTCCTACCTCTCTCTGCCTCCCGAGTGCTGGGATTAAAGGCTTGCACCATGACGCCTGGCTTGCATTTTTTATTTTAGTTACATAACGGCAATCATTTTTTGTGTGTGGGTACATATGCAAGTGTGCACATGCATGTGGAGACCAGAGGACAACTTTAAGTGTTGTTGTCCAACCTTGAGTGCTATCTAACCTTGGATATTTTTTTGAGACAGGGTCTCTAGTCAGCCCAGAATTGGCCAAGTAGACAGGCTGGGATCTACTTCATCCCCAGTGCTGTGATTACAAGCACGTGCCACTACCACAATAGGCATTTTTCTTTTTCTTTTCCTTTCCCCTTTCCTTTCCTTTCTCTCTCTTTCTTTTGGTTATTTCAAGGTAGGGTCTCACTGTAGCCAGGCTGACCTGGAATTCATTCTGTAGCCCCAGGATGGCCTCGAACTTGCAAAGATCCTCCTACCTCTACTTCTTGAGTGCTGGGATTAAAGGTATGTGCCACCACACTCAATTTTTTTTAGTGTTTGTAATGGTAGAATGTGACAGAACTTTCAAGAGCTAGAGCCTTGGAGAAAGATCTAACAGAAGACTTAAGGTTTGATGTAGGTAGGTAGAGTATGCCTGCTTTTAGCAAGTTTTCAGAGACAACTGTGTATTTTACACTCTCCAGGCAGAAAGAATACAGGACAGCTGCATTTTTCCTATGGAGAGAGATGAAATCAAATCTAGAAGAAACAATGGTGCCTGAAGTGGGTGATGTGTGAGAAGGTACTTGACAACAGTCTAGTGTACATGTAGGGACACACCCTAGGCAGGATGAGAACTCTAAAGACTAGACAAGCCCTCCTGAAACTCAAGTTAGCTATTGCTGTGTTTCTCTTTCTTTTTTTGTTTTTTGAAGTAGGGTCTTCATCTAGTCCAGGCTAACCTGGAATTCACTATGTAGTCTCAGACTAGCCTCAAACTCAGACATTTAGCAAATGTGACAGGCATACTTCAAAACCTGTTAAGCTTTAAATAATGCTAGCCCTTTTTTGGGATAGAATCTCACATACCTGAGGTTGGACTTTTGCCTTATCTCCTGAATACTGGGACTACAGTCGTATACTACCATGCCCAGCAATTAGCCCAGAATGGCCTGTAGGTCCTACTGCTTGTACCTCCCATTACTGGGAGCTAGAATAATAAGCATAAGTCAACGATTTCTTAATACCTGGCAGTAGTTGATAAGTTCTGAAGTTTTTTGTTTTCCAAAAGATCTCAGCCAGGTGTGGTAGTGCACACCTTTAATCCCAGCACTTAGGAGGCAGAGGTAGGAGAATCACAATGAGCTGGAGGCCACCCTGAGACTACATAGTGAATTCCATGTCAGCCTGGGCTAGAGTGAGACCCTACCTCAAAAAACAAAGACAAACAAAAAAATAAAAACAAAACAAAAAAAAAGATCTTGTGTGGATTTGTAGGATATTCAGATATACAGACAGACAGATAGACAGACAGACAGACACACACATATATCCTGTAATGAACACTGTGCTCATTTTAAATCTTTAAAGGTCCAGAGCACAGGGCATATGCAGGAGGGTACGGAGTGCCTGCACACCCACCTCGACCGCCGCACTGTCCGGTAGGCACTGGGCAGGGAGTGCTTTGCTTTTGAGTGGGATCTAGACCTGGACTTGGATGATGAGTGGTACTTGGGGGAGCGTGACCTAGTTCGAGACCGTTTTTTGTGCTTCTTCTTTTTCTTTTCTCTTTCTTCTCTTGGTGGATCTCTGCATCTGCTTGAAGGTCTTTCTGGTGGTTTAGTCTCAAATGCGGGCAAAGTTCTGCCTCCAGCCAGCAGAGGACAGGGCATGGCACTGGCTTCCTGGGAACACAAGCAAACATATGGGTGAGTACCAATGAAGGAAACAGGACATCTAAAACGCAGAAATTTCAACATTGGGTACCTCACATCTTCAGTAATGTACCTGCTGTCTCTAAGGACCACCTTCCTTTTTGTGGGTACCTAGAAAAAGCTCCCTGCTGGGTGTGGCAGCTCACACCTGTAATCCCAGAACTTGGGAGGCTGAATCAGGAGAACTGCTTTGAGTTTGAGGCCATGACCCTGTCTCAAAAAACAAAATGACTGCTCAGATGAAGCAGATGACTATTCCTCAACCTGCTTCCCTTACTACCAGGCTGCAGGTGACAAGTTAACGAAGGAAGTGCTGTTAAGTAAAAAGAAAAAAATTTACTAATTCTATAATAATTCCCCACTAGAATGGAAGCAGTCTATAACTTACAAAATTAGGTTTTCCGTGAACTTGAAAATAATTTTTAGAGGTCTCAATTAAAGGAGGATTTAACTAGACATGGTGGCACATGCCTTTAAACCCAGCACTTGAGAGGCAGAGGTAGGAAGATCACTGTGAGTTTGAGGCCATCCTGGAGCTACAGAGAGACTCTACCTTGAAACAGTAACAACAATATCATCATCATCAACAACAACAAAAGAAGGAGGATTTTTACATTTTAAGGGCACACAAGTCTCCACTCATGGCACTGAAGGTGAATTTTGCAGGAGCTGCATAGGATTAGCTCTGATGCTGCCACAATCTGTCTGGCCCCTCCCAGGAGCTGTGCTCAATTCTCTTGATGTGATTTTAACCATAGTCATTGGATGCCACACATGGAAGAATTCTCATTGTGTGCCTACAGGATTCAGCAGTAAGGTTTATAGAAAAATTCAAGGCAGGCACTCTGGGTGGGTTGGTTTCTCAACCACTACCCCAGATGGTGCGACAAAATGTAGCAGTTACAAAGCCAGATACCTAGATGATGGGTGAAAACTTCAAAGGCAGCTCACAGGGCAACACCCATAAATGCCAAGGAACAAGACCAGATTATTTAGGACTACTTACAGCAGTTCTGACACATAAATCAGAGCAGATAACACTTCTCTTCTACCAGGTTGAAAATAAGGTTGACAAATACCAGTGTGGAAGGGGCAAAAGGAAGTACTGGTCAAAGGCAAGCAACCAATCAAATCATTTCAGAAGACAATTGGGAAGTGTCTCAGATTACAAAAGCAGCTTCTGGCTGGAAAGATAGCTCAGTGGTTAAGGCACTTGCCTGCAAAGCCTAACAACCCCGGTTTGATTCCTCAGTACCCATGTAAAGCCAGATGCAAAATGTGGCAAATGCATCTGGAGTTCATTTGTAGTGGCTAGAGGCCCTGGCATGCCTATTCTCTCTCTCTCTCTCTTTCTTCTGTCTCCCTCTGCTTGCAAATAAATTAATTAAAAAACTATTTTTACTTTATTTTACTTATTTATTTGAGAGAGAAAGAGGCAGACAGAGTGAGAGAGAGAGAATGGGCACACTAGGGCCTTTAGCTGCTGCAAACGAACTCTAGATGCATATACCACCTTGTGCATCTGGCTTCTGTGGGTCCTGGGGAATCGAACCTGGGTTCTTTGGCTTTGCAGGCAAGCACCTTAATCACTAAGCCATCTTTCCAGCCCTATATATAATCTTTTTTAAAAGCAGCTTCCTCCAATTTGAGCCTCCCAAGTTCTAGGACTACAGGTATGCACTACCATGCCCTGAAAACTGCTTGAGCAATTGGATTTGTAACAGTGCACTTGGCGTACAGAAAAGTCCTTGAACCCCAAACCTTAGGTTGGTTCCAAAAAAAGGGCTGGAGATATGGCTCAGTGGTTAAGTGCTTGCCTGTGAAGCCTAAGGACCTCGGTTTGAGGCTCAATTCCCCAGGACCCATGTTAGCCAGATGCACAAGGGGGCGCACACGTCTGGAGTTCGTTTGCAGTGGCTGAAGGCCCTGGTGCACCCATTCTTCCTCTCTCTCTCTCTGCTTCTTTCTGTCTGTTGCTCTCAAATAAATAAATAAATAAAAACAAAAAAATTAAAAAAAAAAAGACTAAGAAGGATTAAAAAAAAAAAAAAAACCAGCAGCTTCATGACCAGGGATATACTGCCAGAAGTATAGAAGACATAGGACACAGATAGGGTTCCAGCTTTGCTGTTCACAGCAGGAAAACAAACAAACAAACAAACAAACCAGAAATGCTGACATTTCCAACACTGGGGGGGGGGGGAGCTGACAAAGGGGCCACTTAAGGGCAAATAAATTACTAACAGTCACTTAGCCAACAAATATTTTTTAGAGTGCCAAACACTACACTTAAGCATGAAAGGAAAAGTAAGATGTCAGAATAATGCATAAGGTGTACATGGCCCATTACTTTAACATTTTATTTATTTATTTATTTTGGTTTTTCGAGGTAGGGTCTCACTCTAGTCCAGGCTGACCTGGAATTCAGTAAGTAGTCTCAGGGTGGCCTTGAACTCACTGCAATCCTACCTCTGTCTCCTGAGTGCTGGGATTAAAGCTGTGCGCCACTATGTCTGGCTCTTTTTGAAGACCTTTTTTGGGTACCTTAACATTTTATATCTGTACAATGCTATATCTTCCCTACCCTACTCAAGATTACACAAAAAACAAGATGTGGCCCCAGCCACACAATAAAATATGTAGCCCCAAGAACAGAAAATTCTAAACTGGGTGTGGTGGCATATACCTTTAGTCCCAGAACTTGGGGAGGCAGAGCTGGGAGGACTGCTATGAGTTAGAGGCCAGCCTGGGACTACAGAATGAGTTCCAGTCAACCTGGGCTAGAGTGAGATCCTACCTTGAAAATGAAACAAGACAAACAAAGAAAGAAACAACAAAAACCCAAGAAATTCTGACATAGCTCACAGCATGGATGCCCCTAACGACACTCTGCTGAAACAATCCAGGACACAAAAGGACAAATTCATTAGCACTGCACTTGTTGTAGGAGCCTAGAGCAGTCAAATCCAGAGATAGGAAGCAGGATGGGTTGAGGACATGAGAGTTCTGTGGGTGGATGGCAGTGATGCCTGTCCAGAGAGGTGGTGGCTCCCCACCCTCAACTGTACACCTGGAAACTGGGTTAAGATGGTAAACTCAGGCTGGACAGACGGCTGGGTGTTAAAGTGCTTGCCTGTGAAGCCTAAGGACACATGGAAGCCAGATGCACATGGATAGCACATGAATCTGGAGTTTGTTTGCAACGGCTAAGAGGTCCTGTTGTGTCCATATTCTCTCTCTCTCAAATAAATAAGAATCACACAGAAATACTAGCATTTGGACCTTCCAAATGGTATGCATATACTGCTTTTTATGAAAGGCAAAGCAAACGTAGAGAAGTGTCAGTTTTTAAGGAAAACCAGTAGTGCTGTGGCTGTTTCTATAGTGAATTATAAGCGGTGAATTACAGGCTCGCTCTCTTTCTTTTCTTTTTTTTTTGAGTCAGGGTCTCATATAGCCCAGGCTAGCCTTGAATAGGCTATTCAGCTGAAGCTGGCACTGAACTCCTGATCTTCCTGCCTTCACTCCTGAGTGCTGGGATTACAGCTGGATTCTGAGTTGTCTACTTGAGGCCACTTGGCAGAAATGGTCTCAGGACTGACAGATCTAGAGATGCTAACTCTTCCCTTAGCTTTTTGTTCCTAATCCAGGGCCCAAGGTGATCCTATCCAACAACCTTCTGGAGTAAAAACACTGTCTACGTCTATGCAGTTAACCAGGTGAAAGGTACTAGTATCTGTTAGTTAAGTGGACTTCAGGGCATCTGACAAAGTCAAGGGCAATCTGTTCCCAGAAGATTCTTGAGATTGAAAGCATTTTTGCATTTGACTTACTTATGACAACTGCCAATAAGTCACATCTTTTACATATATATATATTTTGGTTTTCGAGGTAGGGTCTCACTCTGGTCCAGGCTGACCTGGAATTAACTCTGTAGTTTCAGGGTGGCCTTGAACTCATGGCGATCCTCCTACCTCCACCTCCCAAGTGCTGGGATTAAAGGCGTGCGCCACCATGCCCGGCTCTTATTTATATTTATATTTTTTGGTTGTTTGAGGTAGGGTCTCACTCTGGCCCTGGCTGACCTGGAATTCACTATGTAGTCCCAGAGTGGCCTCAAACTCACAGCGATCCTCCTACCTCTGTCTCCCTAGCAGCAATTAAAGACATTTATGACTGTCTGCTGCCCCTGTTCAATTTCTGTTGAAACGGCTTTACAGAAATAATCTAATCTGTATATGCACACATATCCAGGGAGGTGGTCCCACAGATAACAGACTGGGCCAAGGCTAGCAAACAGGAAGGAAGAGGAGGCCAGGAGGAAGGCACAGGCTGGGCCAGCAGCTTTGGCAGCTGTCACCAGGTCTCCAGTAGGCCAACAATGAGTGACTAGTGGTACTGACTGTCCACTTAAATTGCATCAAAACATATACATCAATAGTGCAGCGTCATTTGTTACCAACTCTACTTGCAGATGTGCTTTATTGAACCCCTTTGATCACTGCACAAAGGACAGTGAGACATTCAACCAGCCCTCATGCATCTCTCCTATGGAAACAGCTCTGGTTTTAAGGCTTCTCTCCTCCTTGTTGTGTACACCTTTTCTTTAGTTGCAACCATACAGCAGCACTCACATTCTGTTGCTCCCTCAATGCACTGCAAACACTGCCCATGTGGCCAGTGCTCTCACATGCTTTGTTCCTTCAACACTGTAAGATTTTTTACAGAACTGAGAAAGACCAGAGGCCCTTTCTGAGGAGCCAGGAGAATGGCCTACCTCTTTGAGGCTCTGGAAAATTTGGGTGGTGGTGACATTGCCTTGGAAGGGCTGCGAGGGTCTTCTACCTCTCTGAAAAGTTCATTCTGGGAGAGGCAATGCTGAGGTCAGCCCAAGGACTGATGAAGTGGGTCTGAAGACCCAGGAACTAGAGCGCAGAATTCAGCCCATCACAGATCCTAGACTCCACAAGTGATTCTCACTGTTCTTCCTAGTTCCCAGTGTTCTAACACCACTGGCCTTTAGAGAGGCTCAGCCTTTCTTCAGCAGGAACTCAACTCTGAACACCAAGCATGGCCTTCACAGAACAAATTAGCCAAGTGATATGTGCAAAGGATGAGTGGGAATAATGGTGTGGGGTGTTTGGAAGTGTTAATTTAAAGTAAAAAGAATGAAAAAGCTGGATATGGTTTTGCATACCTGTAATTGCCACACTTAAGAGGCTGAGGCAGGAGGAGTGATATGAGTTTGAGTGAGACTCTGTCACCAACAAGCCCCTAAGACCAAACAAACAAACAAACAAACCAAAACCAAACCAAAACAAACAAAAACCCAGAACAGCTGGGTATGGCGGCACATGCCTAATCCTAGGATGCAGAGGTAGGATTGCTATGAGTTTGAGGCCAGCCTGGGACTAGAGTGAGTTCCAGATAAGCTTGGGCTAGAGTGAGACACTACTTAAAAAAAAAAAAAAAAAAAAAAAAAAGCAAACCAAATATCACACCAAACAACTTGTATAACATTATAGGTAAAGCCAGGCACAGAAGATGTTTGGAGTGACTGGAGAAGACTGGTGAAGGCTGATGGGAAATAGGAAACAGCATGGTGATCAGCTTCTGTGGTTGGCATGTGTGGTAGTTTGAATGGATGTCATCCAATAGATATAGGAGTTATTCAAGCTTGTAATTTAGATCTCCAGTCACCTGGTTGGAGAGGTGTCACTGCAGGGCGGACCCTAGGGTCCAGCCCTAAGGTGTGGGGGTGGATTTGGAATTCTAGTCTAAAGGTATGCAAAGTGTCTGAGCTTTGTCTGAAATTCCTGGAGTGTGCTTGCTTTAGGTGTTGTTGTTGTTTTTTCTCTCTTAGCATGGACCTGTGAAAATGGGCCAGCTTCTTCTGCCATTATGGAACTTCCCCTAGATCTGTAACCTTCAAATAAATGTCATTTCTTCCATAAACTGTGCCTGGTTTGGAAGTTCATCTCAGTGACCTGGAGGGGCTGTCTGCAACACCATGGCAGTTCCTGGAAGATGGCCCTTCATGTGGGAGGCTCATGCTACAGTACTTAAGGAAAGCTTTCAGGTGGTTCAGGGAAAAACACAGAATAAGTATATATACAGGGACACAGGCATGAGAATGGGAGAAGCAAGTACCAACTTGGAAGTTGTGTACTGACCTCTGCATGCACGTCTTGGTATGGTGTGTGCCCACACTCACATACATGGACAGACCCAAAATAAACAAAGTCAATACAAGTCCGTCTTTAATCTCAGCACTAGGGAGGCTGAGGTAGGAGGACTGCCATGAGTTTGAGGTCAGCATGGACTAGAGAGATTCTACTTCAAATTAAAAACACACAAACAAACAAACATTGAGCCACATTTTGGCCATTGTCAAATTATGATTCCTACTCTAGCAGTGTCAGGATGCACTGATGAGACAACTGTCCAAATCTTGATGGATTTGTTTTCTTACTTAAAAAAAAAAATTATGGGCTGGGTGTGGTGGCGCACACCTTTAATCCCAGGACTTGGGAGGCAGAGGTAGGAGGATCGCTGAGTTCGAGGCCACCCTGAGACTACATAGTGAATTCCAGGTCAGCCTGGACCAGAGTGAGACCCTACCACGAAAAACAAAACAAAACAAAAAAACAAAACAAACAAAACAAAAAAAAAGGTCAGCCAGACATGGTGAGTCACATCTTTAATGCTATCACTTAAGAAACTGAGGTAGGAGTATTACCATGAGTCCAAGGCCAGCCTGGGGCTACAGAATTAGTTTCAGGTCAGCCTGGGCTAATGTGAAATTCTGCCTCACTGGGTTTCTCAGCACCCATGTAAAGCCATGTGTGACCCTAACATGCTCATGACAATGGGAGGTGGAGCTGGGAGAATATGAAGCATGAGAACCAGTGTCAAGAGACCCTGCCTCAAAAGTAGAGCACAGGCAATCCTGACTTCCAAATGCACACTGTAGCACATGCCTGCTCATCATACACACACCTCCCATCCACACGTCTAAAAGACTTGGGGCTGGAGTTAAGTCAGTAGTAGTGTCTGCCTGCTTCCCATGAGATCACTTACTCTATCCCCAGTACCAAAGTCCACTTAAAAAAGGTCTTAAAAATGACTTTAGAATGTTCACTGAATGACAAAGTGCTGCTGCTGACAGTACCAGGCTTACTGAGGGCTCCTGGTTACCAGGAACTGTTTAAACCCTCCACACAGGAGTTTCATGAGGCACTGTGTGGTGACCCCACTCAAGGCCAAGACTCGGACCAGGCGTGTTTTCCTCCCCGGAAGGAAGGAGCTGGGCTTCTAGTGCCTCACTTAGGTTAGGGATCTATGGCAGAGGAGCCCACTCTCTCTCCCTCTCTTTCTTTCTTTTTGTTTTGGTTTTCCAAAGTAGGGACTCATTCTACCTCAGGCTGATCTGGAATTTACTATGTAGTTTCAGGCTGGCCTTGAACTCATGGTGATCCTCCTAACCTCTCCCTCCTGAGTGCTGAGATTAAAGGTGTGCACCACTTCGTCTGCCCAGCCTTTTTTTTTTTTTTTTGAGGTAGGGTCTTGCTCTAGCCCAGGATGACCTGGAATTCACTATGTAGTTTCAGGCTGGCCTTCAAGTCATAGCTATGCTCCTACCTATCCTTCTACCTCCCTAGCACTGGGATTAAAGGTGTGCACCACCATGCCTGGCCACCACCCTCTTTTCACATACTACCCCAAGAACTCCACGGAGACTTCTATCAACTTACCTCTACACTGAAAGCACTCTCATCAAGTTTTCCTACTTCTGTTTCTGGCAGAGGATTTTTTAATGTTTGTAAAAACAAAGCCGCTTTCCTTTTGCGTTCGGCCTGAAGCTGCTTCTCCTTTGATTCCTTGGATGCCTGAGCCAGCTTCTCCCTGGCAGCAGCAGCAAGGCGGTCCTCCAGTTTTTGCTTTGCTACAGCAGTAACAGAAAAAGTAGAGCCTAGAGCAAGCAGTATTTTTATCTTGCTATCTTAATTTTCACAGGCATCAGCAGGGCCATACCATACTGCTATGATGCTTCGCAATAGGTAGATACATAGACAAACCAAATTTCAAGACAATTAGCACCTAATACCTTTTTTGGAAGAAGACATTTTATTTTCAAAGTCAAAATGCTTGATAAGATTTCCCACTGGTAGAGCTGGGTGCTAGCTGGGTAACAGGAACTGCAGCATGGCTTTCCTATACATGCGTTTAAAACACTCTGCATCGACAATGGAATCTTTAAAGAAAAGCAGCTTCTTTCAGAGGACCCAAAAACTGCTGAATTCACACACAGGGATTATATATTTGGACACATGTGTATCAACATAAACATGCTTAGAGAGAGGAACTGTGGCCCAGGGCAAGTTGTTGACATGAAAGTATACAGGCTAAAAAGCCACCTTTAATCAAGTGTTGCTTGGTCTATTTGTGTATACACACTGAAAAAGCAATCTAAGAAAACTAGTTAGAACAGATATGAGCACAAATGTATTAATTAACTAACTACTTTAATACAGAATATAACTTATTATTTTAAATAATTTTATTTATTTACCAGAAAAAGAGTGTGTATGGGCACAACAGGGCCTCTTGCTGCTACGAACAAACTTGACACATACTCCACCTTGTGTATCTGGCTTTACATGGGTATTGGGGAACTGGCAGGCTTTGCAAGCAAGAGCCTTTAACCACTGAGCCATCTCTCCAGCCCATAACTTATTTAAGAGCAGAGCAGATATCTCACAAATGTTAAGCAAACACTTAACTAGAGTCCCAGTCCTAGCCCATGTCTCCAACGTGCTGCTGGCTTTGAACCATGAAGATAAGCCAGGGCCAAGAAATTGGTTCAGGAATGCATCTTCAAGGGCTGATGGTTATGTTGAGATACAACCTCACACAAAAGGGCTTCTCTCAGATTGGTGCATTAACCCGAGCTGGGAATCTAGGCTGGGTGTCTGACCCCAGGGCTGTGGTCCAAACACAAAGTGCGTTTCCATTAGAGCTGTCTGCTCATCACATTAGGCTACTCTGGGAACAGATTGCCAAGGGCACTGCAAGCTAAGGAGAGTGCAACAGAGTTGCATGAAGAGTGTTCTCAATGATCCCACATGACTGCAGGCTGTAGTTCAGTCCTAGAATTTCTGGCTTAGCATATATATCTTATATTTGTCTTTTTTTCTTTGAGAACTTAATTTTTTTTATTATTGACAACTTCTATAATTAGAGACAATAAACTATGATAATCCCCCCTTCCCCCACAACTCCACTCTTCATCTCTTTTGAGAACTTTAAAAGCTACTGACAAACCTTGCTTTGCTTCTAGCTCCTCCTGGGTAAGCTGGGGCTTCTTTTCCTCCACAACCACACAAGGTGGGGCTGCAGCTGGGATGGGCTGGGCAATGCTGCTCGAACTTTCCTGGCATTCCTTGCTTTCATCATCTTCTTCACTGTCATCATCCAGCTTAACTCGGTTTTTTTCCAGGGGAAGGAGGTCATTTTCTTTGGCCTTGATTGCAAAGCTAATTGGAGCAAATGAAGCTATTGGGAAAAGGTGAAAAGCATGACACACTTTTAGGAACTAGATGCAGAGTGCAGACAACAGGATGGTCCTACCGCCTACAAAGGAGTCAGTGGACGGGCAGGTGTGTATTCAGGGGCCTTTACAGGTAGGAGAGGTGCTGTAGTGTCAAAAGGATCCTGCTTAAATGTTCACTACAGGGCACAAGGCTGTGCTGCGTCTGCTGAACTGTGTCCAATACAGGTAGGTCACACCACTGAGTGCCAGAAAGGGGTCACCTGCAGTTTTAAGTGGTCAATTCTTACCTTTTCTTTTTTTAAAGTAACTGAATTTGTATGAATAGGCATATGGTATGATTCCACTATAACAGTATCTTAAAAAACCAACCTACATAAAAAAGTCTATTCTTACAAGCAAAAACCATATAATTCATTCTTTTTTTTCAGCTAATGTGACAAGGATTACGTTAGAACACACTCTACATATGTAAGAAAATTTCAAATCTGGCATACAAAAACAGGTGATATAGTGTTTTGCTCTAAGCTATTTGGAACACATAATTTAAGAGAAATATAAAGGTCCTAAAGGAGAAAGCCTTCTTGCTACCCATCTGTTCAACAATACTGAGTTCCTCTGTCACCCACTATGTTAAGTGGCTAACAGTCAACTGGACATACATAGCCAGACCCCAGAGATATCATTCATGAGAGGGATCCAAGAAAGCCATAACAAAAGCAAATTTTCAGTGTACTTCAAACTGGTTGGCTTTAAGAGTTAAGTGGATTGTGGGAAATAAAGGCAGGTTCTAGCAGTGACCTACCACTTGGTAGCTGACTCACTCAACTACCAAGGCAATCTACCTAGTGGGCCAAGGGTCTCCCCAGCCTTAGTGTTCTGTGGTTCCATATCTCTCATGTGGCGTGACATGAGCCCACGACTGTGATACACACCTCTTTCCATGCCCAAGAATGGACAGAACCAACTTCTATGTCACACCTGATAAGCAGCACAGTGGTTAGCAACACTAACCAAAGGGTTTATCTTTCATAGTACACACCAAGATAGCTATGTGAATACTGTGACCATAAACACTTGCTTCAGAAGATACTGTCAGTGGAATCAAGGATAGGACAGAGATACAGAGAACATGGCCAGCTGAGGGCTGACTCCTCAAGATGGGTGGTGAACATGTGATGGGGTAATGGCATCACAGTACAGTGTGCTTTTGTATTAGTTGAAATTTTCCATAAGAAAACCAAGTTTAACAAAATAAGCTCTTTATTGCCTGTACTAACCCAGTCTCTTTAGTAAGCAAAAGGTCAAGAAACATTTTAAAAGGAGAGAAAAACTCATATAAAATGTTAATGAAATCACTTATGGTGCTAGACTAAAATATATACAAAAAGATTTAACAATTATTCCCATACAATCTCTTCCTTCAAATCAGAAGAGAGCAGACAAGTAAAACATTACTATGAGGGCTGGAGAGATGGCTTAGCAGTTAAACACTTGCCTGTGAAGCCTAAGGATCCTGGTTTGAGGCTTGATTCCCCGGGACCCACGTCAGCCAGATGCACAAGGGGGCGCACACATCTGGAGTTTGTTTGTAGTGGCTGGAAGCCCTGGCGTGCCTATTCTCTCTCTGTCTCTCTCTCTCTCTCTCTCTGTCTGTCTCTCTCTCTTGTCACACTCAAATAAATAAATAAAAATGAACAAAAATAAAAATAAAAATAAAAACATACTACGAAAGCCTTGGAACATTTCCTATGAAACAGGTGTTTTACAGTTAGCACCTACATAAGTAGACAGAGACAAGCACCACTACTCCATTGCAAAGTGACCTAATCAAAGAGCTATATGACCTGCTCATTCTACATGCCTGGCATTCCCTGCTTAATGCTGATGACCCCTATCAGGTGCTCCTCTCCAGAGATGAGGAACCAGGGCGCAAAGGTTAAGAAACTCAGCTCAACAAAGGAGATAGAATCAGTTCTTAATCTGGATGGAGTTATCCAATTGCACAGTTTGCACATCATGTGAATGAAACTCAAGCTCCTTCCCTAAGTAGCCAAGGTGCTATGTGATGTGGCTACTCTGGCCCTTCTGTACTGTGCTTAGTCCAGGACAGTCATCTCTTGCTGGCTGCCTGTGTGCTCATTTCCTTCTGGCTCATCTGACCCTTCAAGGACAGGTCAATGGTTCATCCTCAGACAGGAACTGCTCAGCATCCTAGCCTCTCTCCTGCATCCAACTCACACAGTTCTGTGTGTATGGTCTGTTTATCCCCAGACTGAGTTCAGGGTGGCTTGGATTGTGGCGGATGTAGCAACACTGTCCACGTTAACAGTATGGGTACACTTCCAGGTCAACACTGACCATCCAATCATGTTTTCCAATCTCTCATGCCTGTTCCAGTTTCTTATTTTTTAAAAAACCATTAAGCCCTATGCTTACACCCTTGTGCAGACATCTTGGTGAGCCATGTTTCCAGCAGCAGAAAGGCATTCATGTTTCAACCCAGTACCTATTGCTGGGCTGCTTCTTTCAGAGAGGATTATCAACTTAAGACTGCCAAAACTAGCATGCCCATGCCTCTATTATCTAGTAATGTGTGTGTATTTTTATTTTTATTTTTTCGAGGTAGGGTCTCACTCTAGTCCAGGCTGACCTGGAATTCACTCTGTATACTCAGGGTGGCCTCAAACTCATGGTGCTCCTCCTACCTCTGCCTCCCTGAGTGCTGGGATTAAAAGCGCGCGCCACCACGCCCAGCGATGTGTGTGTATTTTGAGTCACATTCTTGCTACTTTGCCCAAGATGGTCTTGAATCCTTGAAATCAAGACATCCTTGCCTCTGTCTTCTGAGTACTTTGGTAAGGAAGGTACACACCACCAATGCCTAGGCAAGTAATAATATTTTTAACTATCAATTTGGGAGATAAAACCAGTATCTTGTTTAAAAAACAGTAATAACACACTAGACACCTGTTTCTTTTCTGAAAAACCTTCATGCCCTCAGTCCATTTTTCTTTTCTTTAATATTTATTTATTTAAGAGAGACAAAGAGGCAGATATACATATAGAGAGAATGGGTGCACCAGGGCCTCCAGCCACTGCAAATGACCTCTAGACACTGAACAACCTTGTGTTATCTGTGTATCTGGCTTTACATGGGTACTGGGGAATCAAACTCTAGTCCTTAGGCTTTGAAGGCAAGTGCCTTAATTGCTGAGCCATCTTTCTAGGGCCCCCCCTTTTTCTTGATGTAGGGTCTTTCTTTAGCCCAGGTTGACCTGGAATTCACTATGTACTCACTATGTATTCACTATGTCTCAGGCTGGCCTTGAACTCATAGCAATCCCCCTACCTCAGCCTCCCGAGTACTGGGATTAAAGGTGTGTGCCACCACGCCTGGGATGGAGGGGGGAGGGAAGAAGAGAGGGAAAGAGAATGTGTGTGCCAGGGCCTCCAGCCGCTGGAAATGAGCCCCAGACGCATATGCCACTTTGTGCATCTGGTTTACGTGGGTACTAGGGAATTGAACTTGGATGTTAGGCTTTGTAGACAAACACCTTAGCTGCTGAGCTATCTCTCTAGCCCCTCAGCCCATTTTTCTATTGAAGTGATCACCTTTCCTTCCTAATTTATGAAAAGTTATTTCTATAGTAAGATCATTAACCATCTATCTTCCATTCCAGCATAATTATTGCCATTTTGACATTATCTTTTAACTTTTTCTGGCCCTGCTTCCATTAGACATCAATATCTATGGCTTATGGCTGCAATTCTCAGAAAGTTTTCCGAACTCTAATATTACGTTAAAAATTATCTACTTTTTTTTTCTTTTGTTGTTTGTGTTGTGACAGGATCTCATGTAGACAACGCTGACCTTAAACTCTTGATTTTCCTGCTGCTTCTATCTCCTGAGCATTAGGTTTACAGCTCTGTACTATCATGCCTGTGTATATTTAAATATAGTTTATCTGGAACTAGTGTTCTCCGATATGATGTTAGTCTTGTTTGACTTTTTTTTCCCCTTTTTCCAAAGAGGAGCCTTTCTGTCCAGCTTCAATTATTTATATACTACATAAGTTTCAGGAAGTGGCTTCTCAGTACTTACTGAGAGAAGTCTGTTCTGCAGATATGATGGACTGCAAGAGAAGATGGAGCTGGCTACAATGGGACCTTGGAGCAAGACCCACTTGCTCATTCCTATTATTGCTTTGATTCACAACTGGATTCCACTTACTATTTTAACATTCATGTTTCTAAGGAGCTGTGGTCTATAGATTGTGGGCTGAGAGCTCCCTCATTCTCTCTCTGCTATAATGTTCTAGAGACACTTTATTTATTTATTTTGGTTTTTTCAAGGTAAGGTCTCATTCTAGCCCAGGTTGACCTGGAATTCACTATGTAATCTCAGGGTGGCCTTGAACTCACAGCGATCCTCCTACCTCTGCCTCCCAAGTACTGGGATTAAAGGTGTGCGCCACCACACCTGGCTAGAGACACTTTATTGATGGAAATGTTCTTTTCTTGAGGGTGACTCAAACCAACTTTTAATTGGTCTTGGCTTCCTGCCTGACTCTAGAGGCAGTTTACTAAACAATAGTTCAATAATTCTGTCAGACTATTATAGATCTATGACACTTTCTCCTCTTGAAACAATTTTAGCAATTTAATTTTCTTTAAAAATAATACTTTTCAGTGACTTTCATATTCTCTGAAGGTTCTATTTATGTTATCCTTGTGTACTTTACTGAATATCTGTATTATTTCTACTAGATATGCACAATCCATTTTAAGTCTTTAAAATTACTTCCTCTTTTTTTTTTTCTTTCTTTTTTTGGTTTTTCAAGGTAGGGTCTCACTCTAGCTCAGGCTGACCTGGAATTCACTATGTAGTCTCAGGGTGGCCTCGAACTCACGGCAATCCTTCTACCTCTGCCTCCTGAGTGCTGGGATTGAAAGGTATGAGCCACCACGCCCAGCTAAGGCTTTTTTTTTTTTTTTAAATTTATTTTTGGTTTACCAAAATAAACAGGTAAGGCTGTTTTTACTGGAATAATGTTCCTGCCCTTTTGTGCGTGTGTGTGTGTGTGTGTGTGTGTGTGTGTGTGATGTTGGGGATGGAACCCAGGGCTTCACACATGCATACATGGCATGCAGTGCTCTACAGCCAAGTCATGCCCAGGCCTTAATAACTCTTTGGTAAGTAATGTTCTCATTGTCCTTATTTTCATGAACTCAGGGTATCAAGGTACTAACATGTCTAAGTCTTTCTGCTCTAGGAGGCAGAATCCTTTTATCTGATGTGCCTTAACTCTCATCAGTTAGTGGTACAGAAAAGTTTGAGGCACGGACTTGCTTCTCCCCTCTGCAGGACCAGAAACAGCCTGGTTGTTTCTACCTGAATGAGTTTCCTCCATATCTGTTATTCCTGAGATTTCTGCGAACTTCTTGGGTTGCCTTCTCAATCTACTCTGACCCTCAGTGCTTCAATTATGGCTTAAAACTTGGCAATGTATGTCTAAGCAGTTTTATGTAAATGTACATGTTTTATACATTTTCAATCTTGCGGAATGCAAATTAGAAACATAAGAATCTGCCATCACCTAGAAGTCTGTTTCAGAGGTGCTACAGGCTGGAGGCCCAGCTGTGTTTCCTGAACCTCTGCATTACAGCAGAGCCAGGCCTTTTTCCATCCTGAGCCTCATGGTGGAGCAGGTCTGTGCTCTTCCAGGACTATCTGCTGGAAGGGGTGCTGTCAAACACTGTGCTCGTCTGTTCTCACATCTTGTGTGACCTGTATGTGTGGCTTCCCCTGCCAGGGCAGAGGGAACAAACCAACAGCTCGGTGATGCAATGTGTGGCTCTTGGGGCACCTTGCTTGTGGCACCACAGCCCAGGGAAGGCCTGGTCTTAAAGGTGCTTCTTAAAGTACAGCTACCTCCTGGTTGTTTCCTGGCTTGTTTCAGCCTCCTGCCTATTCCCTGGTGGCAGTGGCTTCCCTGTCTCACTATAAAGTGTCTTTCCTCCCCTATGAAGCCAGTTCTGGGTGGGCTGTTGTCTTTCAAATAGGGGACAACTTTTCACAATGTTCCTGGTACAGAAGCTGTTGCTATCTGTTCAAGTCTATGTCTCTGCCTATTTCAGTGAGAGCTGAGGGTGGCCAAGACAGGTGAGAGACTGAACACACTTACTCATGTGATTTTCTAAACAATGCCTTCCTAATGATACCTGGGTACTCTGAATCATCACCATTTCTGTCAGAGAGGGCCCTCCAAGAAGGGTAGGTGCTTCCACTGTTGTTCTTTTCTACTCTGGAGGTGCTGGCTTATGTACTTCTAATTCTGCTGCTTCAATAGCTCCTTCCAGCCTTTGTGCTAACAAAGCCTCCAGCAGATGCCATGCCTTAATCTCTTTACAAAAGCCACTGGCTAGACAAAGCCAACCCTTAAGTCCCATGAGCTGGCCAATGCCTCCCCACCCCTGATTGTGTTCAGGCCACCATCCACCTCAGACACTTGGATCACCTGTCATTTTGGTGAAGTGGCACAGTCAGCATACACCACAGAAGTATTCTTTGGGGACTCTATTCATCTCTGAACACCCAGCCCAACACCCTTTCCTACACAAAGCCTCTCTTTCCCAGCAAGTGGAACTACCTGCTTCTTCACATTCTGGCACACAGGGCTCTGCTAATAAGCCTGTGCAACGCACTCTCCTTGAGCCTCCTATTGTACCGGCCACTTACATGGTCTATTTTGCTAAATCAACCCCCCTGTCATGGATATAGCAAGGAAGCCAAAAATAAGTGAGCATAAGATACTGAGCAGAGATACTCAAGAGCCTGCTCTGACAAAGAAAATGAATTTTACTGTTCAATAGTTTGCATGTTTTACAGTTTCAGGGGCTAAAGGTAGAGCTCAGGATTCAGCACTGGCCTCGTATGTATAAGCCCTGGGTATAATGCCAAATACTGAAAACAACCAACCAAACAGTTTCAGAAGTCCAAGAGGGCATAAAATGTTATTTGAAAATTCATAAACATTTCCACTAAATGGCTTAGAACATGTTAAGCAAATGGATGCCCAGAATTAGACCGTATCTACAGAACACCAAATGCCAAATAAGAAAAGCAGGGCAAAGTAAGCATGTCTGACAACAGCAGCTCCAAGACTGCACAGCATGAATCTCCCCACTGTGCTTCATGGCTGAGGTACCTAGTCCCATGTCACTCAGGAAATCCACAAGGCCTAGGTTACACCTAGGCAGTGTACCTTTCACTAGCTTCCCATCCACGGTGCTCTTGCTGGATCCCGCGTCCTTCTTCCCACTTGCATTACCTCTTCCTCCTGCTTCTGTTACGTCCTCAGGCATGCTGTCTTCTCCAGCGTCGCCTGCCTTTTCAGCAGCAGTTTCTGTAGGAGCTTCTTCAGGTGCTGATACTGCCTGCAAAGAGACATTACTGTGCATTGTTATGTGAGAATCACATGGGATTTTCAAAACACATATTCCATGGCACACGCTTGTAATCCCAGTACTTAGGACATGGAAGCAAGAGGATTAGAAGTTTAATGTCATCCTCTGGGGCTGCATGAGATCTTGTCTAAAAAATGAAACTAAAAGCTGGATGTGGTGATGCACATCTCTAATTCCAGCACTCGGGAGGCAGAGGTAGGAGGATCACCGTGAGTTTGAGGCCACCCTGAGACCACATAATGAATTCCAGGTCAGTCTGGGCTAGAGTAAGACCCTACCTCAAAAAACAAACAATAGCAGGGTGTGATGGCACACGCCTTTAATCCCAGCACTTGGGAGGCAGAGGTGGGAAGATTGCCATGAGTTCGAGGCCACCCTGAGACTCCATAGTGAATTCCAGGCCAGCCTTGGCTAGAGTGAGACCCTACCTCGAAAAACCAACCAACCAACCAACCAACCAACCAACCAACCAACCAACCAATAACAACAACAACAAGAAACCCAAAACACCAAACTAGCCAGGCATGGTGGCCCACACCTTTAATCCCAGCACTTGGAAGGCAGAGATAGGAAGATCACTGTGAGATTGAAGCCACCTTGAGACTACATAGTGAATTCCAGGTCAGCTTGGGCTAGAAACTCTACCTAAAAAAAGGTAAAAACAAACCAAAACAAACAAAAAAACCAAGAAACAACAAAACCCCAAAGCCACATTGGTTCCCCCTGACATTTCCATATTTCAAATATGACTTCCTATTTTCTTCTTCTTCTTCTTCTTTTTTTTTTTTTTGGTTTTTCGAGGTAGGGTCTCACTCTAGCCCAGGCTGACCTGGAATTCACTATGGAGTCTCAGGATGGCCTTGAACTCACGGCGATCCTCCTATCTCTGCCTCCCGAGTGCTGGGATTAAAGGTGTGCACCACCATGCCCTGCTTCTTCTTTTTTTAAAAAATAATTTTATTCATTTATTTGAGAGAAAGACAGAAAGAAGCAGAGAGAGAGAGAGAGAGAGAGAGAGAGAGAGAGAAAGAAAATGGGTGCATCAGAGCCTCTAGCCACTGCAAACAAATTCCCGATGCTTGTGCCACCTTGTGCATCTGGTTTATAGGGGTACTGGGGAATTGAACCTGGGTCATTTGGCTTTGCTGGCAAGTGCCTTAACCGCTAAGCCTTCACTCCAGCCCCTGACTTGCTGTTTTCTTTGTTAAAAATTTATTTATTTATAAGCAGAGAAAGAAGAAAGACAGAGAGATGGGTGTGCCAGGGCTTCCAGCTGCTGCAAAAACTAGATATATGCACCACCCTGTGCCTCTGACTTTATGTGGGTACTGGGGAACTGAACCCAGGTTGTTAGGCTTTGCAGGCAAGTGTCCTAGCCATTGAGAGATCTCTACAGCCCCCATCATTCCTCTCAGAATAAGCTGAAAAAGAATGCCAGGAGGCAGAGTAAAGACAGAAGAAAGGATGACAGGGATAGGATAGTGAAGGGAACCATGCCAAGGACTACACTGCACACGGCACAGCTCTATCCTTAGAGGGTACACTGAGCAGCTACAGTGTCTGTAGCATAAGCCACATTTCAGTTCACAGCCTTCATGGAAAGGAGTCAAAAGTAAGCTGGGCATGGGGGGGCGGGGGAGTGTATGCCATAATTCCACCACTCAGAAGGTGGAGGAAGGAGGTTCAGGTGTTGAAGGACAGTCTAAGCTACATGAGACCCTGTCTCAACAAGACAATCCCGGCCTCCCCCCCAAACACAAAGTCAAAAATAGTAGGCTATCAAAGGGCAAATGTCTAAAGAATATGAATTTATTTTAATTTGGAACAAAATGGACAAGTAGTCACCAATACACTATAAATGAGTGGACATTCTCAACAAAGCAAAGACAACTTTCAACTTTGAGAGGCGTACAAGTTAGAAACAGGCAAGAGATACACTAAGAAGCCATTTCCTACACCTGAAATGAATAGGAAATCACTTTGGCAACTATAATCAGTTCTGTACCCTTCCTGCTCCCATGCCCATACCTGTGTTCCACTGCTGCGTTCTTTCTGTAGGAAGAATTGCTTCTTAAACTCGTAGTAGGCATTGTACTGGTGCCAGGGCTGAAGGAACTCAAATCTGTGAACAGAAAGAACCAGCTGACGCTGGGTGTGGCGGCACACGCCTTTGATCCAAGCACTTGGGAGGCAGAGGTAGGAGGATTGCTGTGATTTCGAGGCTAGCCTGGGACTACATAGTGAATTCCAGGTCAGCCTGGACTAGAGTAAGACACTTACTTCACTACCTAAAACAAACAAAGAAACAACAAAAAAAGAAGCTGATATAGTATGACCTGTAGGCTACAGGGATATCATGTGATTCCTGCTCTGTTCCAGACACCTCACAGTGACTATCACCCCAACAACCTCACAAACAGTTTCAGCCCCATCCCATCCATTACACATGATGGAGCTGGAGGAACAGTAGGTCATATCACCTGTTGCTAACGCAGGCCATGACCTACGCCACAGAGATGCAATCTGATTTGAAAAGAAAGGGTATATCTATGTTTTCAGGGAGACCCTTGAGAAGCATGAATTCCAGCACTTAGTCTTGGAGATCCATCACATTTTTCCTTCACAGTGAAAAAAAAAAAAGCTTCCCAACTCTAACATGACGAGCAAAAGTATGTCTATCTAAAGACATACCAGGGGAGAAAAGGGTAAAACATAAAGGAATTATGTGGCTACATTTAAAGAAAGTTTAGCAAAAATCACAAATCTCACATATCAAACATGCTTTTTAAAATTATTATTATTATTATTATTATTATTTGCAGTGTGGAGATCAGACCAAGATATTTGCACATGCAAGGCAAACTTTGTACTGAACCAGACCCTAGCCTAATGCTTCAGTTTTATCTCACCTCTGATCATTCTTGGCTCGAACGCTGGTCTCAAATTTCAGGCCATTCCTAGCGACATACTCTGCAAGCTTGTCGATCACAGGCTGGATGTCAGGAGGTGGGGGGATGATCGTGGCGACAGGAGCAAGCGCACTGTGGAGGAAAGTCTGTGAGCAACCCTGTGCTGAATGTAACTTGAGAGCTGGGCATTGGTGCAGGGTCCTCTCATGTTTGGGGCACATGAATACGGAGTCAGACAACAAAGGAGGAAGGGTCTTGGTATGAGAATGACATAGCCTTTCAGAACAAAGCCAAGTGACAAGTGTACTTAAACAGGATCCAAAGATCACTGCAGAGCTGTGTGGTGGTTCTTGGGGGTATTCCCAATATTGGACATGGGAGTGAGGGGCTGAGGCAAGAGGGTCTTGAGTTTCAGACCAGCATGGGCTACATAGCTAGTTAACTGCTCCCAGGTGACTACAGGCGTTTATTAAGAATGAGAGTCAAAGTCATAGAAATAGGCTCCATTTTCCTCCTCATTAACATACAGTCAAGTCACATTAAAAAAAAAGGCTCCCAGCTGGGTGTGGTGGTGCATGCCTTTAATCCCAGCACTTGGGAAGCAGAGGTAGGAGGATTGCTGAGTTTGAGGCCACCCTGAGATGACAGTGAATTCCAGGTAAACCTGTGCTAGAGTGAAACCCTACTTTGAAAAACTAAAAATGGGGGGCCTCCCTTGTAGCCCAGCGTGGTGGCACAAGCCTTTAATCTTAGCACATGGGAGGCTGAGGTAGGAGGGTCACTGTGAGTTCAAGGCCTCCCTGAGACTACACAGTAAACTCCTGGTCAGCCTAGGCTACAGCCAGACCTTACCTTGAAAAAAAAAAAAAAAAAAAAAAACAAATAAATAAAAGAGCTCCTAGTTGGGCATGGTCTGGTGGCTCATATCTGTAATCCTAGCACTGGAAAGGCTGAGGTAAGAGGAACATTGTGAGGTCTATGCCAGTCTTGGCTATAGAGTGTGTTCCAGGTTTAAAACAAACATAACAATAACACACCCTCCCCCCCACCACAACAAAAGCTGCCTAGCATGATTCAACTTCTAAATTTAATGTTTGATTTTTCTCAGCATTGCATCCCATGTCTGTTCTACTTCATGTTGGGTTATGAACCCAGGGCTTCCCACAGCAAGGTGATGGCTCTACTCCTGACCTACTCCACAGCTTGTATGTTTTTCTCAATCATATACAGGGTTATTTTTGCAGAAATATCTGGGGCTTTAGTTAAATTTTCTGAGAACTGGACATAAGGAACGTATAGAGGGCCCCCTCCACAGGGGTGCTGAGCACTCTTGCTGTTCTTGCAACCAGATTCCAAGTGTATACCAATCCCACCTTCACCAAGCATATGAAAACCTGGTGTACTTTGCCAACAATTTTACTTTCACCTCACAAGTTTTGCCTACTACTAATGGGCAAATTTTAGCTTAGAGGTACATTTACACAGGGTTAAGTTGCATTTCTAACATTTCTTGTTTTGCGAATTGGAGCTAAGGCTAGCCTTACACTTTCTCCCAATTTTTGCTTTTTTTTTTTTTTTTTTTTTTGAGACAGGATCTCAGATAGCCTAGGTTGGCTCTGAACTTGATATCCAACCAAGAATGACCTTGGGACTCGATTCTACTTCTCACTTCTCTAGTGCTGGATTAGAGGCCCAGTTAGTCATGAATTTTCAATCCTTCTGTCTCAGCCTCTCAAGTGGTGAGAACAGGAGTTGGCACCACATTTGATTTTTTTTGCTTGTTTTAAGGTAGAGGGGTCTCACTTTAGCCCAGGTTGACCTGGAACTTACTCTGTATTTCCAGGCTGGTCTCAAACTCACAGGGATCCTACCTCTGCCTCCCAAGTGCTGGGATTAAAGGTGTGCACCACCAAGCCACGCTTTTTTTCCCCCAATAATTAATTAATTAATTTACTTGAGAAAGAGGCTCACAGAGAATGGGTGCCCCAGGGCCTCTAGCCACTGCAAAAGAACTCCAGATGCATGTGTTACCTTGTGCATCTGGCTTACGTGGGTACTGGGGAATTGAACATGGGTCCTTAGGCTTTGCAGGCAAGCACCTTACATGATAAGCCATCTCTCCAGCCCCATACTTGATTTTTATTTTTTTCCAAGGGTCTTGCTGTAATTCAGGCTGACCTACAATTCACTATGTAGTCTCAAGATGGCCTTGAACTCACAGCAATCCTGCTACCTCTGCCTCCCAAGTGCTGGGATTAAAGGTGTGTGCCACCATGCCCGGCTTTAATGAACTCCCCCCCCCCACACACTGTAACCTGGGGACTAAGTAAAATCATGCTAATGATGCAGAACAATGGATGAAATTCAGATACTGACTCAGATCAAGAACATAGAAGTACCATACAATTATCAAAATGAACAGGCGGCACCCGCACCTTGTGGTGGTGGTTGTGGAGGTCATCCCACTGCTTGTTTCGGCTGTGGTTGGGGGAGGTGGTGGCGTGGTCCTGGGAGGTGGTGGTGCAGTGGTCGTCACTCCGGGGGAGCTGGACACAGTTACCCCAGCTGGAAGGGTGCTGTAGTAAGTAGCAACATCAATCCCAGGTGGGGGTGGTGCCAGGCAGTAGGTGCCATCTGGCAGCATGTAGTAGCTGTAGTACATGGCTGCCACAGTTGCTGTAAGACATACAGTTTGTGAGTGAGAGACCAATGACAGGGTTATGACTTGACTCTGAAACTCCCCCTTAGGCTCATGTTCTGGGTGTTTATTCCCTGGCTTGTGGTGTCATTTTGGGAGGCTGCAGAACCTTTAGGAGGTGGAGCTTGGCTGGCTGGAAATGGTCAGTAGGGGCTTCTGATGGTTATAGTCCGGTCTGGCTCCCTTCCTCATGGTCTACCATAAAGTGAGCAGCCACTGCCTTACCTGCCCACCATCACAGACAGCTCTTCTTGCCATGCCTTTCCAGCCACAATGAACGGAGACCCTGTGAACCTAGGAGTTAGCTTTACTCTCTCAGTTCCTATAGATGTTTATTCATATCAATAGCCCTGGGAGTCATTAATACAAGAAGCTAGTCCATACTCAGTGAGAAAGAAACCTTTACCAAGTGCAGTATTATCATGCCAGCCACTCTCGTTCTCTCTTTAAAAAAAAAAATCATTTATCTATTTATTTATTTGAGACAGAGAGAGGGAGGGAGGGAGAGAATGGGCACGCCAGGGCCTCCAGCCACTGCAAACAAACTCCAGACATATGCGGCACCTTGTGCATCTGCCTTATGTGGGACCTGGAGAATCAAACCTGGGTCCTTAGGCTTCTCAGGCAAGTGCCTTAACTGCTAAGCCATCTCTCCAGCCCCCCTCCCTCTTTTAAATATAGTTTTATTTACTTTAGTTTTTTGGTTTTTCAAGGTAGAGTTTCACTCTAGTCCAGACTGACCTGGAATTCACTATGTAGTCTCAGGGTGGCCTCAAACTCATGATGATCCTCCTACCTCTGCCTCCCAAGTGCTGGGATTAAAGGTGTACACCACCATGCCCAGCCTAACCTGGAATTCACTATGTAGTTTCAGGGTGGCCTCAAACTCATGGCGATCCTCCTACCTCTGCCACCCAAGTGCTGCGATTAAAGGCATGTGCCGCCACACCCAGCTTATTTTAGAGAGAGAGAGAGAGAGAGAGAGAGAGAGACAGAGAAAGAGGCAGATAGAAAGATAGAATGGGTGCATCAGGGCCTCCAGCCACTGCAAACAAACTCCAGATGCATGTGCCACCTTGTGTATCTGCCTTATGTGGGTACTAGGGAATCAAACCTAGGTCCTTAGGCTTTGCAGGCAAGCACCTTAACTGCTAGGCCATTTAAACAAAGCGCCTTTTTAAAATTTATTTGAGAGAGAGAGAGAAAGGCAGGGGAGGGAGAGAGAGAGAGAGAGAGAGAGAGGGAGGGAGGGAGAGGAGAGGGAGAGAGGGAGAGGGAGAGAGAGAGAGAGAGAAAGAAAGAAAATGGGCGCACCAGCGCATCCAGTCACTGCAAATGAACTCCAGACACAAGTGCCACCTTGTCCATCTGGCTTACATGGGTCCTGGGGAATAGAACCTGGGTCCTTTGGCTTTGCAGGCATGTGCCTTAACCACTAAGCCATCTCTCCAGCCCCCTTTTTAAAAATTGTTAATTTATTTGAGAGAGAGAGAGAGAGAGAGAGAGAGAGAGAGAGAGAGAGAGAAACAGAATGGGAGCACCAGGGCCTTCAGCCACTGCAAACAAACTCCAGATGTGTGTGTCCCTTTGTGCATTTGGCTTATGTGGGTCCTGGGGAATTGAACCTTGGTCCTTTCGCTTTGCAGGCAAACGCCTTAACTGCTAAGCCATCTCTCCAGTCGCCGCCCCCCCCTTAAGGCAAGGTCTCACTTTTGCTCAGGCTGACCTGGAAATCAATCTATAGCACAGGCTCACTCGCTTTGAACTCAAAGCACTGTTCCTACTTCAGCCTCCAGAATGCTGGATTAAGACATGTTCCACTATATAGACTAGGTAAGCCAAGATATACCCAGGTGTCAAGTGGAGAATGGACAAGTATAAGAATGTTCAAAGGAGGTCAATGTGAACATTACCTAAACTAGTTTACCATTTCAATAAGAAGCAGAACATGCAAGCAGGAAAGCCCCCATTGTAGGAGGACGTGAGTCCCTTATCCTATGTGCCCATGGTGGGCCCAGATAGCCTGTGCTCTCATAGCAGGGGCTCCCTCACTAAGATACAAATTACACACTCTCTGGAATCTTTCTTTTTCACTCCAGTCTTCACTCCGGAATCCATGATGTCCACATTCCTAGGATGAAGGCATTTTATTCAGCTCAGACGGCCAATAGTCTCTGTTGTCATTTCTGACATATTTACTGTAAGCAGAGAGATAGAAGAGAAGTATGGGTGCTCCAGGGCCTCTAGCTGCTGCAAAAGAACGCCAAATGCATGCACTACTTTGTACATCTGGCTTTATGTGGGTACAGAGGAACTGAACCCAGGTTATCAGGTCATGCCAGCAAGCACCTTATCCACTGAACCATTGGACAGCCCCTGGCCTTTCTTCTTATCGACATAGATGAATATCAGCTTCCTACAGACTTTCTGTACAAAAGCAAATGAATGTCTACTGTGTTAGCACAACAGTCCTGAAAGTTTAACCATCTTCTCCTTGGAAAATGTTTAAAATCAGCACCAACCACAGACAGTTCAATGAGGTACTTTCACTTTTAGTATTCTTCCGAGGACTCTAGCTTCATGAGGAATTAATTGCCTCTTCGTTAGAGGATTGTAAGAAGATTCTTCTCATGAAGGAATCTGTTAGGTGAGTGTCCCCTTCTTCTCTCACTGCTCCATGTGTGTCCCTCTCAAAGCTGTGCACTTGGTTGCAAAGGATGACCTTCCCAGCACAGGAGGCCCGATCTTCAGTCAAGGTATATGAGTAGCTGCACTCCTCTGCTATAATCTCCAAACAATCTTCAGTGAAGAAATCTTATTTTCTCACTTGGTTCATCTGAACATAGCTGCACAGTAAAATACATAGGCAGAGCTTTTACACTGACCACCTTCCAGTAATGCATGCCTGCTACTGGGGCTTATGTCACAGAGGGGTTAGTTGGTTTTTCTGCTCTGGTTAGGGAGACTGTAACCCCAAGTGCTGTTGGCACAGTTATGGCTGCTAACTATTCACTTCTTATTAGGCACACACACATGAAGTCCCCAGCATCATCCCAGCTCAGTCTCAGTGTGGTGCACAGGCACAGCAATACATTAATTCTTGCATGGGCAATATGGTCTGGTGTCCTCTCCACCTAATCTTGTCATAGGAACATCCACCATCACTTCTGTACACATTGAGGTAAACAGGGACGGGCTTCTCATGGTGGCACACGCACTGCTACCAGCACCTCTAAAGGCAGACAACTTGTCTCTGGAACCTGTGTCTCAGCACTGAACACAGTATTTGTTGGACAATGCAGTATGATGATTCAAATATATGCCTTTTATCCCCCCCTAGGTAGGGTTCGCTCTAGCCCAGGCTGACCTGGAATTTACTATGTACTTTCAGGTTGGAACACTTTTGTTTTATTAGAGTAGGGATACAGATGCAGCCTGTGCTTCTGCAGGATTAGAACTCACCGTTAGAGGAATGGAATTTCCATCCCTACCCATTCCCTAGTCTGGAGGAATAAAATCCCTATGGTTCCTCCTTCTTTGCTCAGCCTGTCTGCCCCCAGAGCACCTCACCATTTACTTGTCTCTGGGAGGGTGTCATGGGCCACATAAATGACTTCCCCTATTGGTCAGCCATCTCCCAGGTCCCAAGCCTCACATTTCTTTTTTGGTTTTTCGGGGTAGGGTGTCACTCTAGGGCAGGCTGACCTGAAATTCACTATGTAATCTCAGACTACTCAGGTGAACTCACGGCAATCCTCCTACCTCTGCCTTCCAAGTGCTGGGATTAAAGGTGTGAGCCATCACGCCCAGCTCAAGCCTCACATTTCAGTGGGAAGGATAGAACTATTCTGTATAGGCCAGTTTCTTGCCTAAAAAGCCCCTATAGGGCTGGAGAGATGGCTTGGTGGTTAAGGTACTTGCCTGTGAAGCCTAAGGACCCAGGTTCAACTCCCCAGAGCCCATGTAAGCCAGACATAGACGGTGATGCATGCATTTGCTTTGCAGTGGCTAGAGGCCCTGGCGTGTTCATTCTCACACACACACTTTCTCTCTCTCTCTCTAATAAAAAAAAAAATCCCCTTTATACAGTTAGTGAATTAATTGTGAGGTAGCAGTGATTGAATCCAGAGTATCTCAAAGTATCTAGGCAAGCACTGGACCAGAGAGACATATCCACAATTCTTCCTAGTATATTTTATTTATTTATTTATTTATTTATTTATTTATTTATTTATTTTTCGAGGCAGGATCTCACTCTAGCTTAGGCTGACCTGAAATTCACTATGTAGTCTCAGGGTGGCCTTGAACTCACAGCAATCCTCCTACTTCTGCCTCACGAGTGCTGGGATTAAAGGTGTGCGCCACTACACCTGGCACTTCCTAGTATATTTTATTTATTTGTTTATTTTTATTTATTTACTTGAGAGTGACAGAGAGACAGAATGGGCGTGCCAGGGCCTCTAGCCACTGCAAACGAACTCCAGACACATGTGCCCCCTTGTGCATCTGGCTTACGTGGGTCCTGGGGAATTGAGCCTTGAACCAGGGTCCTTAGGTTTCACAGACAACTGCTTGACCGCTAAGCCATCTCTCCAGCCCCTTGGTATATTTTAAATAACAGTCACAAATAAGACATATGAAGTTGTAAAAACCAAAGCTTCTAATTTAACTTCAGCTAAGTACACATAGTCCCAACACAATTTCCTTTTTTCCCTTTCTTTTTCCCTTCCTTCCTCCCTCCCTCCCTCCCTTCCTTCCTCCCTTCCTTTCTCCTTCCACCCTTCCTCCCTCCTTCCTTTCTTTGGTATTTCGACATAGGGTTTCACTCTAGCTCAAGGTGACCTGGAACTCACTATGTAGTCTCATGGTGGCCTCGAACTCATAGTGATCCTCCTACCTCTGCCTCCCCTGGGATTAAAGGTGTGCACCACCACAGCTGGCTCAACTAATTTTCTTTATGTATGAGAAGTAACATGTTTTCAAAATGAGCACCATTCCTTTGGAAGAACTAACATGTACACCTACCAGTCTTGTTTCCCGAGTTTCCTGCTTGCCAAGCTAAGTGGGTGCTAAACTAAGCAGAATGGGCAAAATGGCTGATGCCTCTATAAACACCAGAGATTTCTAGCTAGAACATGACCACCATTTAAAACAGCAGAGCTCCAGAAGCAAACAACTGGCTGGTGAAAAAGACCTCGGGCATACCCAAGACCAGACCTAGGAGCGATGAAGACTACTAAAGCTGGGCCTCTGGGCAGTGCCTGTGAGGAGAGATGGTGTCTCCTGCTACCTGCCTCTCTATTTACCCACAACCTATGATGCTTCCCAACATGACTTCAACCCATATCACAAAGGGGAGAGCAGTGAGGATACCACCTGTGATAGTTAAGGTGTTGTCAACTTGATCTGTTTAGTAATCCATAGGTTGCTTCTAGGAAGGATCAACTAAAGGAGGAAGTCTTTCCCCCAGGGTGAGCCCTTCCCCCAGAATGGGCGGCCCCGCCCAGAGGGGGACTTGATACAAGGAAGCTCTGGGTAAAAAGAGTCCCTTCCTTCCTTCCTTCCATTTGGCTGCCGGAGCTGCTTGCTACCTTCCAGCGTGGATTGAAGACCAGTGTGGACGAAAGACCAGCATCAACTGAAGACCCCCGTGGATTGAAACCCAGTGGCTCCTCAGAAAGCCTCCAGGCTTTCCAGCACCATCTGCAGTGCCGGGTCGGGACTGCTGAGGCATCTGGCCACAAGGACTGAGCAACTACCAGATTCGGTGATTCTTGGGCCTGCAACTGCTATTGGACTCCCCTTTTAAAATAATTCATTCTAGCAGTTCTGTTCCTCCAGAGAACCCTGACTAATACACCACCTAACCCTAAAGACTCCAAAAGTGAGTAGAATGCCAGGAGAAGATGTAGGTGTGTCCTGACAGTATAGGTAGCCATGATACCAACACTGCTTTGGTGCACACACTTCTTTCCATGACTGCTCCCAGATTCCCATTCATCATTCAGTGTTGGTGCTGGGAAGGTGTTAGGAGGCTGGATCGGTCCTTCCGCCGCAGGGGCACTGAGGTCAAGGGAAAAGACCCTCCATAGCATGACCTGTGCCTGTACCCTTCAGCTCCTTAGACTTTTGTTTCTTGCCACTCTAAATGCATACTCTCCACAGTGTTGCTTCTGTCCTTGGCACATATGCAGTGTCTCTGCCTACCCTGAGGTCCCTCTTAGGTTTACACCACTAGCTCCTATTTTTTGAAGCCTCAGCAGCCTAGGCAGAAGTGGGGGCCCTTATGCACACACCTTGAGGCAATTCCCTGAAACATTTGGTCTGTAGGCACTGCCTCTACTCCAAGGGTCAAAAACAGTGACAATGGGCTGGAGAGATGGCTTAGTGGTTAAGGCATTTGCCTGCAAAGCCAAAGAACCCAGGTTCAGTTCTCCAGGACCCATGTAAGCCAGATGCACAAGGGGGCATATACATCTGGAGTTCATTTGCAGTGGCTTGAGGCCCTGGTGTGCCCATTCTCTCTCTCAAATAAATAAATAAAAATATTTTAAAAACAGTGACAACAATCTCAGCAGGTCTTGTTGTGATGGTTTACATTTATTGTCAACTTGAAAGGACCTAGAATTACCTGTGAGGTAACCTTAAGTTAATTGAGGTAGGAAGACCTATCTTAACTGTGGGTGGGGTCCTGGGCTGTATGAAAAGGAGAGCTGGCTGAGCAGCAGCATTCTCTGTTCTTTTCTACTTCTTCACTAGTAGACTGAATGTGACCAGCTCCTGCTGCCATGATGGACTGTAACTAGAAGCTGAAACAAACCCTTCTTCCCTTAAACTGATTGTTGTCAATATTTTTTCTCAGCAATAAGCAGGTAACTGATAAAAGGTGCTTGAAGGGCATTCAGTGAGTGAATTCAAATCTGTGCTATTCAATACTTCAATGTTAAAACATTGCAGACCATGAACCCTGTGCTAGCATGGTCTTGGTTCAGAGGCCTCTTGGCTACATACCCTTTAGCAATAGTCAATAGCCCAAGTGCCCTTAAACACAGGTCACAGATTTCCATACAGCAATTGCCTCAGTCTTCAAAGTAGCTGGGACTATAGGTGCACACACGTCACCATGCCTGGCAGAGACTGGGTTTTGAAGTTAAATATGATGTGATAGGGCTGGAGAAATGGCTTAGTGGTTAGGTGCTTGCCTGTGAAGCCTAAGGACCCCGGTTCGCGGCTCAATTCCCCAGGACCCATGTTAGCCAGATGCACAAGGGGGCACATGTGTCTGGAGTTTGTTTGCAGTGGCTGGAGGCCCTGGTGCGCCCATTCTCTCTCTCTCTCTCTCTCTCTCTCCTGCCTCTTTCTCTGTCTGTTGCTCTCAAATAAATAAATAATAAAAATTAAAAAAAATAGATGATGTGATATGTGAGTAAATATACTTCACAAGAACTGGAAAGACATGTACGAAATGAAGCTCAGAGAAATTCCACTAGGTACATACTTTCTAAAGAACAGCAGCACGGAAAGTGGAGCTGCTGATGTGAGAGCTACTCAGAAGCTTTTCTTCTCCAACTGTGCATGTACTCTGACAGGTGCAGTGATCCACAGCAAGGCTGATGGAGTCTGCTTAGTCATCTTAGTCATCTTAGTCACTCTTTTTCTTAAATTTGCTATGCAGCCAAGGATAATGTTGAATTCCTGATTCTCCTGCCTCTACCTTCCAGATGCTATAATTAGTTGGGTACCAACATGCCCACTTTTATGTGATGCTGGGAACTGAACCCAAGGCAGTGTGCATGCTAGGTAAGCACTATATCAATGGAGCTACATTCCTAGCCCCTAGCTTAATCATCTTCCAAAGCCCCTTGATCCAGGCAGCTTCTTAGACAGCTTGAGTATAATTGTTTTGGAAGGTAAGCTGCATAGATGTGTGCTGAGGGTGAGTAGAGCTTTCGTTTTTTTCTTTTTATTAATTTTTTTACTTATTTATGAATCAGACGGGGGTGGGGGGGAGGAGAAGGAATATGGGTGCACTGGGGCCTCTAGCCACTATGAATGAACTCCAGATGTATGTGCCACCATGTGCATCTGGCTTATGTGCATTCTAGAGAATTGAACCTGGGTCTTTAGGTTTCACAGGCAAGTGCCTTAACCACTAAGCCATCTCTCCAGCCTGACATTAAAAACATAGCACCATAGCCGGGCGTGGTAACGCACACCTTTAATCCCAGCACTTGGGAGGCAGAGTTAGGAAGATCACTGTGAGTTCAAGGCCACCCTGGGCTAGAGCGACACCCTACCTCAAAAAACAAAAACACACAAAAAAGCACTATCTTAGCTCCTCACGTGTCATCAGCTGAGCTCCTCTGAGAAGCTGCAGGGACAGCTCCTCAACCACCTCCCTTAAGGGTGTCCCTGGTAGGGTATCCTGACTATGCCCTGGAGCTACGTCCCATCCCGGCCATACCTTTCTGAGGTCAAAGGCTTTAACTTACTCTACTCTGAAGACTGCAGAGTTTGTCTTCAGTCCTGACTGCACTCATCTTAGCATTCTGATTTGGACACCTCATACGTTTTTTCAAACTGACCATGCCTAACACAATCCTGAGTTTTCCTCCATACCCTTTTCCTCCTGTAGTCCCTATGCAGGAAGTGCCATGTCTCCAAGAAGCCTGGATCCTGAAATTTCCCAGACTTTCTGGCTGATATCCCTGCCCAGTTAGTGCACAAAGGAGAGCCATTCCTCTTCCATGGGTCCTTTCTCAACCAGGGTACTACCAAGCTCCTGGCACTAGGACAGAGCTGTGTGAGACAACTATGGGAGGTGCCAACATAAAGTCCCCCAACTCCACCTGGGGCCTCTATGAGAACCAGACTTAGCTCACTTTGGACTGCTTCAGTTCTCTGGTCACAGGGGCCCTCCCTGACCCTATATCACTGACCTTTCCAAAACTCTGTCCCTGTATCCACCATGCTGCGGGGACAACAGTGCAGACAAGTACCTAGCCCTGCATGGCTCTATTTTTTCCTGTACACTTGTACTTATTAGAGTTTCATTTACAGATTAAGCACAGTAGGACAGTCATAACAATCTAACAACTGCAATAACACACTGTAGTCAGGTACATGTGAATGTAATCTCTCTCAAAATGACCCATTGTACTGAGCACACCTTTCTGGAGGTGACGTGAACAAAGAAGGTGGAGTCCTGTGCAATGAGTAGCACTGAATGACTTTGGCACTAGGACAGAGCTGTGTGAGAGTACTTTGGAAGGGTCATTTGAACATAAGCTCTGTGTTACTACAAATTGATCTGATACTGGTAACATGTGGTTCCTAAAGAACCAGCAGATAAAGTGATAACCCCAGTCTTGGGCGGGAAGGAGTGGAACAGTGCATGATCTCGCCATGCAATTCAGAATTGTGAACAATTTCAAGCTTGTGAACTGTGTATTTTTCAAATTTAAGGTTTAATCTTTTCAGACTGGATTCTGTGGAAAGTAAATTACAGATGTGGGGACTACTGAATATCCACTGCTTACCATCTGCACACAAAAAGGAGCTTTGCACAGACACCTCTGGACAGTACACACTGTTCAGTGACTGTACCATATGCATGAGAAAGAACTAGGCTGTATAGGAAAGTTAATGCCAAGGGACAAGAGATGGTGGTACACAGCATCCCAGAACCAGAGAGGGGAAAGCATCCATGCCACAATTCTAGGCCCACTCTGCCCACTCCACTATCTATAATCCTGTGCAAGGGTAAAGTTAAGGCAATCTCAGATATGAAAGGATTAAAATAAGAAACATATTAAAAAAACAAAACTTAAAGCTGGGCATGGTGGCACATGCCTTTAATCCCAGCACTTCAGAGGCAGAGGTAGAAGAACTGCTGTGAGTTTGAGGCCACCCTGAGAGTACAGAGTAAATTCCAGGCCAGCCTGGGCTAGAGCAAGACCCTACCTTGGAAAAAACAAAACAACAACAACAAAAAATACTTTAAAAAGCTGTAGAGATGGCTTAGTGGTTAAGGTGCTTGCCTGCCTGTGAAGCCTAAGCGCCAAGGTTTGACTCCCCAGAGCCCACGTAAACCAGCTGCACAAGATGATGCACAAAGGTGGCATACGCATCTAGAGTTTGTTTGCAGTGGCTAAGGCCCTGGTATGCCAATTCTCTCTCTCTCTCTCTCTCATAAAAAATAAATAAAATAAGAAACACATCTTTCTGTGTACTCATTCATGGCACGTTACTTGAGGGTGTGTGCAGAAAAGCACAGAAGCAAACAAACAGAGGAGCTAACACATGAGTAATAATGAAGCCACAGGGAAGCCCAGAGCTGATGTGGCAGATCAGCAACCCACCTATGCCCACTACATAGCTGCACAGGCACTAACTGATGGGCAAACTCACTCTGTGTTAACAGCAAGGAGATATGGAGAGATGGTACCACTAGAGCCTATGACAATTAATCTTGATTGTCAACTTGATGGGACTGGAATCAACTAAGAGTCAAGCCCTTAAGAGGGTCTGTGAGGGCACTCCTACAAAGTATTAACCAATGGGGTAAAGATTCTCCCTTAAAGTGGACAACACTTTATATCTGGGTGGCCCAGATAAAAAGAGATCTGAGGAAAAAGCAGTGCTGTTGCCCTGTCCTTTGCTTTTGTATTCTTCTGCTGAATTCTGACTATACAACAGAGACTCAAACATACCAGGTGGAATGTTACATTCTGGATGTTGGGAGGTTTGGCAGGAGGCACACTTGAGTTAAATTATCACCTGTCACAGGTGTGAGCTGTGTGGAGAAACAAGGGTGCAGATACAGCAAGGGTGGGTAGGGCTTCAGGCAGTAGTTTTTCACCAGTGTATCAGACTTTTCAAAGTATAAATATATGTCACTCTAATTTAAACAAAAATTTAATCTATACTAATTATAATCAAAGAACAATGGGAATCTTATTCTATTTATTGCATTTTGAACTCAGAGCAAAGAGCTAAGAGAAAACACATTCACACACTTTTTTGTGTGTGTGGGGACAGTATTGGGAATTGAACTCAGATCCTAGTACATACTAGAAAAGTACTCTACCACCAAGTTCTATCCCCAGCCCTCTTAAAAAAATTTTTTTTTTTTTTTTTTCTAGATAGGGTCTTGCTCTAGCCCAGGCTGACCTAGAATTCACTACATAGTCTCAGGGTAGCCTCGACCTCACAGCAATCCTTCTACCTCTGTGCCACCATGCCTGGCTTAAGTTTTATAATTTTGAGATAGGCTAGTCTGCAACTCACTCTGCAGCCCAAGTGAACCTTTATCCTAGCATCCTCCTGATAGCTGGGATTACACACTCCTTTTCAGTGTATGTGCATACCCCCCCCCCCCCCGTGTCACGTGAAGATTTGTGCTAGTCAGCTAGGCACTAGGGACATAGCAGTACAGGTGGCTGATAAGGTCACATAAGCTTAGATGGGGTTGAGTTGGGGGAGGGGAGGAGCTCTAGAGAGCACAAATAGGGAGCGGCCAGCTTGAACCACAACAGGTTTGGGAGAAAGCATTGCTGGCAGATGAAAGGTCAGTGGTTGGAGCCTCCTTAGCATGCTCCAAGTACAGGAAAGCCCTGAGATTTAAGTGGAACAGGATGGCACCATAAGGTTTGAGCTGTGATGTGATGGGATTAATTTTTAAGAGCACACTGGCTGCTGATGGAAGGTGGCACCAAGCTACAGCAGCTGAGCCAAGGCCTGACAGGTGACAGCCTAGACCAGGAGTGGAAATCTGCAGAAAGGACATGTAATGGTGGAGCCACACAAGTCAGGAAAATCTCTGAGCTGGCCTGAACAACTACTTTCTTTTTAAAAACATTTCCATTTATTTTCGGGGGTGGGCATAGGCATATCAGGACCTCTAGCCACTGAAAATGAACTCCAGATGCATGTACCAATACATTGGTACTGGGGAACTGAACTGGCATAAGGCTTCATACACAAGTGCCTCTGACCACTGAGCAATCTCTCCATTTCTGAAATGGGTAAAGTGAGAAGTCGGTGTCCTTGTTTGGGTCCCCTAACTTTACGATACTCAGGACATGTTCTAAGGAACAATGGCAGGTAAGTGAGGAGTGGCCAGGGTAGGAGACGGTAGAGGCTACAAACCACACTGCTTTCACCGCCATGATGAACTGCATTCCTTTGAACTATAGGTGATTTTCAAGATAAAGCTATAGAGTGGGATATTCAAGTGGGATGGTGTTAAGGTTGTTCTTTAAAAGACATTAAGACCCAAAAAGCCATCTATTAAATATGGGAGGCAAGGCTGCTGACAACAGCCTTTTGGATGAAGAACTGACTGGGAAATACTGCTGCACTCTGGAATTTCTATCTGGGAAAGTTCAATTCACTCCTACAGCTGACAATCCTTTGAATGTGTTCAGTGTAAGAATAGCACATCAGAATCAGCACCTGATTTCCCCTTGATGACTGCCAACAGAAAGAAAGAACATGCTGTGAAGATTATTTTTTCCCCAAGGTAGTATCTCACTCTAGCCCAGGCTGACCTGGCCTTGAACTCACAGCAATCTTCCTACCACTGCCTCCCAAGTACTGGGATTAAAGGAGTGTGCCACCACGCCCGGCAAGATTTATTTTTTTTTAACTAAAACTTGTACAGTCACCATTTTATGGCTAAAGGTAACAATTCAGTAGTGGCTGAGCGTATCTTCTTGGACCTCACAGATAATCCAGACCTTCAAGTCAATCTAGGTGGGTTCCTATTCAGCTCCTTAGTTAATGTTATGGGTTATCTTCGATTGGTTGGGTTAATTCAGATCTGTCCTAAGCTTCACACACCCACCTATTTTTCCCTCAGCTATCTGGCTCTTATTAATTTCTGTCACCCTATCTACCTAATGAACTTTCCTTTTTAAAAAAAATATTGTACTTTTATTTATTTGAAAGAGACAAAGAAAGAGGCAAATAGAGAGAATGGGTGCCTCCAGTCACTGCAAACGAATTCCAGATGCATGCACCACCTTGTGCATCTGGCTTACATGGGTACTGGGAAATCAAGACTCAAACCAGGGCCCTTAGGCTTCACAGGCAAGCGCTCAACAGCTAAGCTATCTCTCCATCCCTCTTTTCCTTTTTTTTTTTTTTTTTTTTTTCCCTCGAGGTAGGGTCTCTCTCTAGCTCAGGCTGACCTGGAATTCACTCTTTAGTCTCAGGCTGGCCTTGAACTCATGGTGATCCTCCTACCACTGCCTCCCAAGTGCTGGGATTAAAGGCGTGCACCACCACGCCCGGCCCCTCTTTTCCTTTTTAAAGTTTTATTTACTTATTTATGGGAGGGGGGATAGAATGAGTGCACCAGGGCCTCTAGCCATTGCAAACAAACTCGACACGTGCCACCTGTGCACCTGGCTTTATGTAGGTACTGGGGAATTGAACTCAGTTCCTTAGGCTTTGCAGGCAAGCACTTTAACTGCTGAGCCATCTTTCCAGCCCCAAACTAATGAATTTTCTGTGTGAAAATAACATTTTATACACATGCACATGCCAAAAAATAAAAACCAAGTCAAACAACCCAACCAAAAAACCACTTTGAAACTAAGGAAAGTGTTTCCCAAGAAGACAAATGGTACACTGCAAAAGCCGAATTCTTGGGCTGGAGAGATTGCTTAGCAGTTAAGGCACTTGTTTGCAAAGCCTAACAATCCAGGGTTGACTCCCCAGTAACCATGTAAAGCCAGATGCACAAAGTGCACATGTGTATCTGGGGTTCATTTGTGGTGGCTGAAGGCCCAGCATAGCCATTCTCTGTCTCTTCTATGTGTGTGTGTGTGTGTGTGTGTGTGTGTTTAAAAAGCTGAATTCTTGGCTGGACAAGGGGCGGGGGTGTACACATTTAATCCCAGCACTTGGGAGGCTTAGGTAGGAGAATCACCAGGAGTGTGAGGCCATTCTGGGGATACACAGTGACTTCCATGTCAGCTCCAGCTTAAAAGAACAAAAACAAAACCCCCCAAACTCAAAATCTTAACAAAGCAGACCTCCACTGAAGTTTGTAGGGCTCTCATACAAAAAGAGGAAAACGAGAACATAGTCTCATACTGCATAATGCTGCTTCAGTCAATGAGGAACCACTCATATACAGTGGCCCATGAGATTATGCTACCTAGCGGCATCCCATCCACCTTAGTGGGTGCAAACACTCTCCAATGTTCGTATGATGGCAAAACTACCTAACAATGCACTCCTCAGAATGCATCCCCGTGCTTAAGTAATGCATGGCTACTTAACAATCAGACAAGTTATTTAATTAACTTGGAGACAGAGTAGGGGTTGACAAACTTTTTCTATAAAGATGAAGATAGTGCTTCTGTGTTTCAAAAAGATATTATGTAGACAGTTATATAATGTGAAAAGATGTCTTCTTTTGGCAAGCCAGGTATACTAATGAGGAGACCAGCACTCTTCAGGAAGGATTACATTTCACTTTATGGGATTCACAGTTGGGGCCCCTGTCAGGAAGCATATGCAAAGACAAGTGGAAAATCCATCTGACCCACAGATCCAGGCACCAGTATGAGCACCATAACTGCAATTATCAACCCTGGACAAAGGCTGCACACCTGGCCCTATTTTTTTTTTTTTTTTTTTTTGATTTTCGAGGTGGGGGTCTCACTCTAGCTCAGGCTGACCTGGAATTCACTATGCAGTCTCAGGGTAGCCTCAAACTCATGGCGATTCTCCTACCTCTGCCTCCCGAGTGCTGGGATTAAAGGTGTGCATCACCATGCCCGACTACCTGGCCCTTTCTTGTCTTTTTTAATAATATTATATTTTAAAATTAATGAATTATTTATGAGAGAGACACAGAATGGGTACACCAGGGCCTCTAGCCACTGCAAACGAACTCCAGATTTATGTGCCACCATGTGCATCTAGCTTATGTGGGTTCTGGGGAAATCAAACCTGGGTCCTTAGGCTTTGCAGGCAAGCACCGTAACTGCTAAGCCATTCCTCCAGCCCCTTATATTTTATTTTTATTTAATTATTCATTTATTTATTGAGAGAGAGGGAGAGGAGAGAATTGGAGCATCAGGGTCTTTAGCCACTGCAAACAAATTCCAGATGCATGTGCCACCGTGTGCATCTGGCATATGTGGGTTCCAGGGAATTGAACCTGGATCTTTAGGCTTCACAGGCAGCCTTAACTCTCTCCATCTCCTCCACCTGGCACTTTCTATGAAACCCAAATATGAAACACTTTTCTTAGTCACCCACATTGCCAGTTTTTTTTTTTTTTTTTTTTAGTTTGTTTGTCTTATCTTCTTTGAGGCAGGGTTTCACTCTAGCCCAGGCTTACCTGGAACTCACTCTTTGGTCCCAGGCTGACTTTGACTCAGTGATCCTCCTACCTCTGCTTCCCAAGTGCTGGGATTAAAGGGTGGTGCCATCATGCTGGGCTAGGTTTTGTTTTTAAAAGTCAACTTTTTCTAAAAAGTTGGTTGAAACACTAACATTTGGCTGTCTGAAAAATTCAAAAGCATGGCAAGTCACAGGAATAAAATCTGCCTTTGATCTCACAATGACCTTGATTTTGTTCCAATTTATTTATTTATGAGAGGCGGGGGGAAGAAGGAAAGAGGCACAGAAAGAATTGGCACACCAGGTTCTCTTGCCACTGCAAACGAACTCCAGACACATGCGCCACCTTTTGCATCTGGCTCTACATGGGTACTAGGGAATTGAACCTGGGTCCTTTGGCTTTGCAGGCAAGTGCCTTAACTGCTAAGCCATCTCTCCAGCCCTGTTCCAGTTTTCTTTTTTTTTAAACACAGGGTTTTAATCTGTAGCCCAGGCTAGCCTTGAACTCTCAGTTATTGTCCTGTGCCTCCTGAGTGCTAGGATTAGAGGGATGAGCAACCAGGCTCAGCTTTTGACTTCCATGCTTCACCCATACAGCGCGGGCTTATGGAGATAAGGTGGCTTCATGGTGAGTGTCTTCAATACTGCTGTGGATCTAATTGCTACTATGTAACGCTGTGCGGATTTAGCCAGAATTTGTTTCCATGTGACCAAAAATCCAACACATAAAGAACATATGGGAGAACAAAAACAGACTTCCAGTTAAGATGGCGGTGTAGGAACCACACCAAAGCAGCCTAGGGGAGAAAAAAACAAAACAAAACAAAACAAACAAACAAAACAAAAAAAAAAAAAAAAAAAAACCAACCCACCAAAATACACTCTTCTATTAAAAAGTGAGGTGTATAAGAAATTATCAACGGCAGCAGAGAAGTAGGAGAGATCCAGAGCATCCAGAGCCCATACAGGCAGGCAGAAGAGGCTCCAGCAGCAGCGGCGGCACAAGGTCCGCGGGGCCACAGCTATAAGGCTCGGCTTCAGCGGCAGGAAAAGCCAGGCCAGGGGATTTTCCACTCAAACTGGAGTGCACCACAAACTCAAGAAACATAAAGGGAGAACCACAGCGAACAAGGGAGGAGCAGATCACGAGGTAGAGGATCACGTGGACCAGCGGGAGAACTAGAGCTACCATCCACAGCCTCCCTTCCCCCACTGCCAGCACAAGCACGAGCAAGCACCAGAGACCAGGGGAAGTGAGCTCATAG
The DNA here is from genome assembly GCA_036346955.1 of Dipus sagitta. Classification (NCBI taxonomy): domain Eukaryota; kingdom Metazoa; phylum Chordata; class Mammalia; order Rodentia; family Dipodidae; genus Dipus; species Dipus sagitta. The sequence goes on along the minus strand of CM070779.1, from coordinate 65,559,694 downwards.
CACCCAGCACCTGCGACCAGTGCAGTGATCCAACGACCCAGCCAGCCTACTTGAACCCACAGCGCACTAAAGAGGGACCCAAGCAGGAGCACATCATAAACGAGACCAAAATCATCCCAAAAGGTAACTGAGATTACACCAGGTCAGTACCCGCCTAATAAACCTGGTATATAGGCCGAACAGGAAGTGCTAATTGCACCTTTCATATCAAGATAAATTATATATTAAATCTGATGGATGGTTGGATATGCCATACTTAAATAAGCTATATTTTAGGCTTGTTATTTGTTGCTTCTTTATTTCTAGAGGGTTTGTTTCCTCTTCTGTTGTACATTAGGGAAGGGTCTCACTTGGTCACAAGCTGACTTGGAACCCTCAACAGACCAGAAATCATAACCTCTCCTGGGTGTGGGGCACCACACACCCTAAGGGACAGTGACTTTGTTAGAGAACCTGGTTGTCATAATACCTACTCTTGCATAAATACTCTGTGCTGCTTTTCATTGAATGTGTACATTGTTTAGTTAAATTTTAGAATCTGCCTATATTTTATTCCACTCACCCTACTTGAATATTCTCATAAGTAGGCAACCCCAAAACCTAGGGTCACTTTTGTAGATACTCTGAGAGTCTTAAGAGCCAAACCTAGCACCTTACGCTCCTATCCTAAATATGTATAGTATCAGATTGATTGATACATCTAATAATACTGCAGCTAACTAGAAAATCCAAGTATTAAATTAATCCAAGATGCAAAAATATATACATTATAACACAAGAAACACCAAAAATCAAGACAGTATAAATCCACCAAAAGGTATTAATGCATCAGAAATGACCTTTGAGTGAGAATGAGTTAGAGGAAATGCCTGAGAAAGATTTCAAAAGAATGATTATAAATATGCTCAAAGAAGTCAAAGAGGAAATCAAAGGATTGAAAGAGGAAATCAAAGGAATCAAAGAAGACACAGGAAACCAATTTTATGAAACAAAGAGGTCAATACAAGACATAAATAAGGAAATAGAAATAATAAAGAAAAATCAGTCAGAATTACTAACAATGAAGAATACAGGTAATGAAATAAAAAACTCTGTAGAAAACCTCACCAGTGGAATGGATGAAGGAGAGGACAGAATATCTAAACTAGAAGACCAGGTGGCAGATCTAATACAGTCCAACAAAGAGAAAGACAAACTAATAGTAAAGTATGAATGGGAATTTCAAGATATTCAGGACACTATGAAAAGATTAAACGTAAGAATTCAGGGTATAGCAGAAGGAGAAGAATTTCACTCCAAAGGCGTAGCAGGCGTCTTCAACAAAATAATAGAAGAAAACTTCCCCCAAATTGGGAAAGAGATGCCAATGCAGATACAGGAATCCTTTAGAACACCAACCAGACAAAACCTGGAAAGAACCTCTCCACGCCATATTATAATTAACTAACAATCATACAAACCAAACAAAATATTTTGAAAGCAGTTAGACAGAAAAATCAAGTTACATACAAAGGCAAGCCCACCAGGATCACAGCAGATTACTCAACACAAACTTTAAAAGCCAGAAGGGCATGGAGTGATGTATTCCAAGTTTCGAAAGATAACAACTGTCAACCAAGATTACTTTATCTTGCAAAGCTATCCACTCAAATAGACTGAGAAATAAGACATTCCACAATAAAAGCAGGCTAAAGAAATATTTGAAAACAAAACCAGCTCCACAGAAAATACTTGAAAGGATCCTCCATGCTGAAGAGAAGGAAAAACACACATATAAGAAAGCTAGAAAAAACAAACCATACTCAAATAGTAGTTAATGCAATAAAGCAAAGGTAAAACAGGAACTACAAAAGAAGAAAAATGGCAAAAATAAATACAAACCTTTCAATAATATCTCTTAATACCAATGGCCTCAATGCCCCAACCAAAAGACATAGGTTTGCAGACTGCATTAAAAAGCAGGATCCTTCAATTTGTTGCCTCCAAGAAACTCACCATTCAACAAAGGAAGGACACTGTCTTAGGGTGAAAGGTTAGAAAATGGTGTTTCAAGGTAATGGGCCTAGAAAACAAGCAGGGGTTGCTATCCTAGTATCTGACAAGGTAGACTTCAGTCCAACATTAGTTAGGAAAGACAAGGAAAGTTACTTTATGTTGATTAAAGGCACACTCCAACAGGAGGACATTATAATCCTAAACATATATGTACCTAAGATGTGGGCTCCCAACTTCATCAAAAAGCTATTAGAACTAAGGTCACAGATAACACCAAACACAGTGGTAGTGGGTGACTTCAACACCCCACTCTCATCAATTGACAGGTCAACCTGGAAAAAAATAAAGAGAGAGGCATCTGGATTAAATGAGGTCATAGACCAAATGGACCTAACAGATATATATAGGACATTTCATCTAATTGCTACAGAATATACATTCTTTTCAGCAGCACATGGAACATTCTCTAAAATAGACCATATAATAGCACACAATGCAAATCTTAACAAATACAGGAAAGTTGAAATAATTCCTTGCAGTCTATCCAACCACAATGGCATCAAACTACAAATCAATAGCAAGAAAAGCTATAGAGCATACACAAAATCATAGAAACTAAACAATATACTACTAAATGATGAATGGGTCAATGAAGAAATCAAGAAGGAAATCAAAAAATTCACAGGGTCAAATGATAATGACAACACAATATACTAAACCTTTGGAACACAATGAAGGCAGTCCTAAGAGGGAAATTTATAGCTTTAAGTGCCTAAATTAAGAAATTAGAAATGTCTCAAACAAACAACCTAACGCTTCACCTTAAAGCCTTGGATAAAGAACAAGGCAAACTGAAACTCAGTAGACAGGAAGAAATAATGAAGATTAGGGCAGAAATTAATGAAATAGAAACCAAAAAAACAATCCAAAGAATCAATGAAACAAAGAGTTGGTTCTTTGAAAGGATAAACAAGATTGATAAACCCTTAGCAAATCTGACCAAAAGAAAGAGAGAAGAGACACAAATTAATAAAATTAGAGATGAAAAAGGCAGCATCACAACAGATATCAGAGAAACTCAAAAAATCATAGTGAAATACTATAAGAACATATAGTCCACTAAGTTTGAAAATCTGAAAGGATTGGTTTCCTTGAGTTAAATGACCTACCTAAATTAAATCAAGATGAGATTAATCACTTAAATAGACCTGTAATAAGTATGGAGATCCAAGCAGTTATCAAATATCTCCCAACTAAAAAAAAAAACCCAGGCCCAGATGGATTCACTGGTGAATTTTACTAGAACTTCAGGGAAGAACTAACACCACTGCTTCTTAAGCTTTTCCATAAAATAGAAAAAGAAGGAATCCTAACAAAGTCCTTCTATGAAGCCAGCATCATCCTGATAACAAAACCAGACAAAGATAGAACATAAAAAGAAAATTACAGACCAATCTCCCTCAAGAACATAGATGCAAAAATTCTCAACAAAATAATGGCAAACAGAATACAAGAATATATCAGAAAGATCATTCACCCTGACCAAGTAGGCTTTATCCCAGAGATGTAGGGATGGTTCAACATACACAAAACAATAAATGTAATACATTATATAAATGGATTGAAGGACAAAAATCACATGACCATCTCATTAGACGCAGAGAAAGCATTTGACAAAATCCAACATCCTTTCATGATAAAAGTCCTACAGAGACTGGGCATAGAAGAAACAAATCTGAATATAATAAAGGCTATTTATGACAAGCCTACAGCCAACATATTACTAAATAGGGAAAATCAGGAACAAGACAAGGGTGTCCACTGTCCCCACTTTTATTTAACATAGTATTGGAAGTCTTAGCCATAGCAATAAGGCAAGAGACACCCATAAAAGGGATACAAATTGGAAAGGAAGAAATCAAGTTATCATTATTTGCAGATGACATGATTCTAAACATAAAGGACCCTAAAGACTCTACCAGCAAACTGTTAGAGCTGATAAACATCTCTAGCCATGTAGCAGGATACAAAATAAATACACAGAAATCAGTAGCATTTCTATATGCTAACACCAAACACACAGAGGATGGAATCAGAGAATCACTCCCATTCACAATTGTATCAAAAAAAATAAAATAAAATAAATAAAGTACCTTAGAATAAACCTAACCAAGAAAGTGCAGGATCTCTACAATGAAAACTTTAAAACATTCAAGCGAGAAATTGCAGAAGACACTAGGAAATGGAAAATCACCCCTTGTTTCTGGATCGCAATAAATATTGTGAAAATGGCAATCTTACCAAAAGCAATCTACACATTTAATGCAATCCCCATTAAAATTCCAATGGCATTCTTCATGGAAATAGAAAAAAAAATCCAAAAATTCATTTGGAGTCACAAAAAAATCTCAAATATCTAAAACAGTACTGAGCAACAAAAATAAGCCTGGTGGTATCACTATACCTGGTTTTAACCTATACTACATAGCCACAGTAACAAAAACAGTATGGTACTGGCAAAGAAGCAGACATGTAGATCAATGGAACAGAATAGAGGACCCAGATGTAAGTCCAGGTAGCTATAGGCACCTGATATTCGATAAAAATGGCAAAAATACTCATTGGAGAAAAGATAGCCTCTTCAGCAAATGGTGCTGGGAAAACTGGATATGTATCTGTAGAAGGATGAAAATAGATTCTTCTCTCTGTCCATGCACAAGAATTAAGTCCAAATGGATTAAAGACCTTAATATCAGACCCGAAACTCTGAAACTGCTAGAGGAAAAAGTAGGGGAAACCGTTCAACATATTGGTCTTGGCAAAGACTTTTTGAATATAACTCCAATTGCTCAGGCAATAAAACCACAGATTAACTGCTGAGACCTCATGAAATTTCAAAGATTTTGTACGGCAAAGGACACTGTGAATAAAGCAAAGAGGCAACCTACAGAATGGGAAAAAAATCTTTGACAGCTATACATCTGATAGAAGATTAATATCTAGGATATACAAAGAACTCAGGAAATTAAAAAATAAAAAAATCAAATAAGCCATTTATAAAATGGGCTATGTAACTAAACAGAGAGTTCTCAAAAGAAAGAATATGAATGGCAAATAAGCATCTAAAAAAAAGTTCTACATCCCTTGTCATCAGGGAAATGCAGATTAAAACTTCGTTAAGATTCCGTCTCACTCCTGTCAGATTGGCTACCATCATGAAAACAAATGACCATGAATGCTGGCGAAGATGTGGAAAAAGAGGAATCCTTCTACACTGTTGGTGGGAATGTAATCTGGTCCAGCCATTGTGGAAATCAGTGTGGACGTTCCTAAGACAGCTAAAAATAGATCTACCATATGATCTAGCTATAGCACTCCTAGGCATATATCCTGAGGACTCATCTCATTACCTTAGAGATACTTGCTCAACCAAGTTTACTGCCGCTCAATTCAGAATAGCATGGAAATGGAACCAGCCTCGATGTCCCTCAACTGATGAGTGGATAATGAAGACATGGCACATTTATATAATGGAGTTCTACTCAGCGCTAAAGAAAAATAAAGTCATGAAATTTGCAGGAAAAAGTATGGATCTGGAAAGGATTATACTAAATGAGGTAACCCAGACCCAGAAAGCCAAGCATCGCATGTTCTCTCTCCTATGTGGATCCTAGCTACAGATGACTGGACTTCTGTATGAGTAGGAAGAAAACTCAGTAGCAAAGGCCAGTAAGCTATAAAAGATATATAAAGGGAAGAGAAAGGAAGGGAGGGGGGTACTCAACAGGATGGTATTGTATATATGTAAGTAGAAGAATAGATTAATGGGGGTGAAAAGGCCCAAGTGAGGTCAGGAAAAGAGACTGAGTAAAGGAAAGGTGGAGGGAGGGCTAATCAATATCTAAGAGGATATAAATAAATTATATGGAAACCTACATTTTGGACAATGGAACACTCAGGATCCATAGATTGTTGCTAGAAAATTTTCATTCCAGGGATGGGATACCTTCCAGTGAGTTGTTGGCCAGGGAGTTCCCTGGTGCCCCCAAAACATTATAGGCCATTGCCGAGGCCCTTGGTTTCCCACCACAAATAAGATGGTAAGACCATATTGCTGGAGACTCTACATACTTTGGCTGCATGGCCACTGAGAAATCCTGCTGGAGCTGAGCTGATAACCTCCTCCATGTAGACCAGCTGACAGAAAGCTGGAAGAGGCCATTCTGCATGTAGTTCAATGGGACAGAGAGAAATCACCAGTGAAGATACTCAACAGTGGACACTGCAAGCCTTATAGGCCAAATGAGCCCACAGGTGCAATAGTGGCACGTCTGTCATGGTGGAAATCAACTGCCCTCTAACTGGACTGGAGGCCGGCTCCATGGGAGGGAATACATCCCTGATACTGAAAGCTTAAAACAGGTGTAGTCATAAGCCCTAGGGGTGTAACCTCTGCTGATGTCTGGATTAATGTATATACTATGCTTATCAAACTGCCCAGTAAGCACTTCTCTTAATGTTCATACCCTTATATTAATGCTACTCTCACTTTTGGTAGAGAATCTTCTCTTTTCAGATGCCAGTGACCGTGGGATGACCCAGCAGGCATCATGGCGCTGGAAAGAAGTGACAGGAGTGCTCAGCACTGCAATATCTCTATCACACCTTCCAAGGCTCAGGGTCTACTGCAGAAGAGGTGGCGGAAAGAATGTAAGAACCAAAGGAAGGGTAGGACTCCTTACAGTGTGCTCCCTCCAGACATAAAATGGCCTGGATATCTATGACCTCACAGTACCTGACGCTACCTACACAAGACCATCATAATAGGAGGAAAGGATGATGATATCAAAATAAAAGAGAGACTGATTGAGAGTGGGAGGGGATATGATGGAGAATGGAGTTTCTAAGGGGAAAGTGGGGGGAAGGAGGGCATTACCATGGGATATTTTTTATAATCACAGAAGTTGCTAATAAAAAATAAAATAAAAAGATAAATAAAAACATCAAATAACTCAAGAACAAAAAATAAAAATCAAAAAATACCAATACCACACTAAACATTGTGGTGGTGTGTTTTGAAAAAGCCAGTATGGAATTAAAAGAGGATTCCACTGTTTCAACAACAACAACAACAAAAAGAACATATGGGAAGGATCAGTGGTTTGGAGCAGAGCTCAGTTCCTATCTCCACAGACTGACAAAAATAGAATCATGGGAACAGTGTGCATAGGGCACCTAGCACAGAGGCACACTGGGTTCTGTTTTTTGGGAAAGGCTGGATCCAATGTCATCTCCTTGCCTCATTACTGTCTGCATTTCATTTGGACCCCTAGGAAATCTTGCCCTTATTTTTTAATTTCACGATCAACCCACATTTTCTATCAGTCCTCTTCCCAATTGCTCACGTAAGTCAAAGGCCAAGCTCACATTCCCTGTCCCATTAGACATCTTTTCAGTGTCATTTTTTGGCTCATGGCCTCCTTTTCCTGTAAATCTCCCAACTCCCTGCCTATATGTAGCTGTCTCTCCCTGGTATCAGAAAATCCTCCTGCTACAGCTTCTTGCGGATTGAGAGTACATACAGGAGCTACTACATGCCCGCAGACAATGCTTTGCATACACTAAAACATATGAACCATAGCCCTTATAAAAACTTGCTTGACATTCAAATTGACTAAGAGACGAAACAAATACAGAACTTTAATAGAGATATTGGTATATAAAAAATCTCAACCATGGAAAGGTTAAGCAACCAGGAATTACAGAACAGAATACATATTTATAAATTCTCACAACATGAAACACTAATAACAAACATCGGAAGTCAGAGAGGGGAGAAGTGAATTGAAGGTTTTATTTTGCTCTTCTTTTTCCATCCTATCCCCAACAAACAGCACTGGGGATGAAACTCAGGACCTTCGTACATGCTAGCCAAGTACTTCACCACTGAGTTACACAGCCCAGGGAAAATGTTTATGGGACTAATTTTCTCTAGGATAAAAACATATAACTTACCTCCTTTCTTTCCTTACTTCCAGATGCTAGGGTTGAACCTAAAGTCTTATGCATGCCAGACAAGCACTTACCAGAGCTACATTCCTGGCCCCTCCAGCTCTTCTAGACCAGAAAGGGATCTTTTAGAGACCAATTATTGAGTTATAACACAGATTTTTACCTATACTTCCCTGTAATCGAAATTACAGGGTCTTCTGTTGAGCTCAAGTAAAAGTAAGTTTCTTTCTACCTTAGCACTCGTTTCTCAGGGACACCCTTACCAAAAGGTCTTTTTTTTTTTTAATACTACCTATCTATCTGAGAGGGGGAGGGTGGGGAAGAATGGGCATGCCAGGGCTTCTAGTCACTGTAAACAAACAATGAACTCCTGATGCATGAGCCACCTTGAGCATCTGGCTTTACGTGGGTACTTGGGAATTGAACCTAGATCCTTAGGCTTTGCAGGCAAGTGCCTTAACCGTTAAGCCATCTCTCCAGCCCTCTAACCGTTTTTTTTTTTTTTTTTTTTTTTTGAGGTAGGGTCTCGCTGTAGCCCAGGCTGACCTGGAATTTACTATGTAGTCTCAAAGTGACCTTGAACACACAGCAATCCTTCTACCTATGCCTCTCAAGTGCTGAGATTAAAGGCGTGTTCCAGCACACCAGGCCTTTTTTTCTTGAGGTAGGGTCTTGCTCTAGGTCAGGCTGACCTGGAATTCACTATGTAGTCTCAAGATGACCTTGAATTCATGGCAATCCTCCTACCTCTGCCTCCCAAGTGTTGGGATTAAAGGCATGCTGGTGCCATGCCCAGCTTAAAGTATTTTATTTTTATTTATTCCAAGAGGGTCTTTTATTGTGCAGTGTGGCTTTGTGGAGATGCATCTGCTTAGACCTGTGTCTCTTCACACTCACCAATGCTAACAGCAGCAGTGCTTTTTCTTCTTTCTCATTCTCTTGACTTAAAATTGTATTACTTTAAAAAGAAAACGGCATAACCAGCAGCAAACCAATAGTTTAAAAAACTGGGACAGAGAGGCCGGGCGAGTACTCGGGAGGCAATTTTGGGAGCAGATTCCCAGTACCCATGTAAAACCAGATGCACAAAGTGGTACACACATCTGGAGTTCATTTGTAGCAGCTACGGGCCCTGGCACACCCATTCTCTCTGTCTCCTCTCTCTCTACTTGCAAATACATAAATAACAAAAACATTTTTACAAAACTGGGATAGAAGCAAACATTAAAAAAAAAAATGTTGGGGGTTGGAGAGATGGCTTAGCAGCTAAGGAGTTTGCCTGCAAAGCCTAAGGACCCAAGTGTGATTTCCCAGTACCCAAGAAAGCCAGACACACAAGGTGGCGCATCCATCTGGAGTTTGTTTGCATTGGCTGGAGGCTCTGGTGTTCCCATTCTCCCCCTCCCTCTCTCTCCTTGCAAATAAATATTTTAAAAAATTGTTAAGTTGTAATAGTGGACAATATATTAGCATTAATGCCTCTTGTATAATCGATTTTATTATGCACTTTTGCAAGGATTCTGCTAAATAGCATTAGACTGGTAATAAAAATAAAGCACTTGGGCTGGAGAGATGTGGTTAAAGCACTTGTCTGCAAAGTCAATGGACCCAGGTTCAATTTTCCAGAACCCATGTACAGCCAGATGCACACAGTTGCACAAGCATCTGAAGTTTTGTTTGTAGTGGCTAGAGGTCCTGGCACACCCATTTCTCTCTCTCTCCAATAAATATACAAATAAACAAATACATGAATAAATAAAAAAAAATAAATAAAGGGCTTGACTTTTTTTAAAAACATTTTTTTTGTTTATTTGAGAGTGACAGAGAGAAGGAGGCAGAGAGAGAGACAGAGAGAATGGGTGTGCCAGAGCTTCCAGCCTCTGTAAACAAACTCCAGATGCGTGTGCCCCCTTGTGCATCTGGCTAACGTGGGTCCTGGGGAATTGAGCCTCGAACCAGGGTCCTTAGGCTTCACAGGCAAGCGCTTAACCGCTAAGCCATCTCTCCAGCCCCAGGGCTTGACTTTTTCAGGAGATTTTGTTAAGGAGATTTTTTTTCCATCTTCCCACCCCTTTCCAGATTGGCAAGGAGGGGAATTCCCTTTTACTTGAGTTTTTCTAGTTTTTCTGCTGAATAAATAAACTCTAAAATTCATAACTAAAAAATAAAATGAAGGGCTTGAAAAACAGTTCATTCTCAAGCTATGAAATGAAAGAACTTGTTAAGTTTTATGTATCTATTTTTAAAGAGTTTCTAGAAAAAAATGTCTATAAAGTAAAAATAGATGCTGTTCTTCCCAGACTGCCAAAATTTGGGAAAACCTCTAGTGGTAGAAAAGTAAACGACAGAGTGCCTGAGTGTATCCTGAGGAGCTGAGTAAATACCAAGTGGTAGGCCAGGAGAATGGAGCACTGTAGTGAATCTTGGTGCTGCCAGACTCCAAACTTTGCCAGTAGAGATGCCGTTGGGTTGCAGAAGCTTTCTTGAAACTGCACCTTAAAAATTATAGGCTGTGAAGAACTCACTCAGGATACTAGTGACACACATATCTGTGTGTCTGCTGGGAAGGGGAGCCACACTACTCTAAGATCCAAGCAGCTGTAACAGGCAAACCAGCTACCCCCAACCTGTGCCTTCTTTTAGCTCCTCCGAGTATTCTTCTTACCTGTCCTTTGGGATGCCTTTCCTTTCCTTTGTCTCCCCCTAGCCCTTTCCCACCATATCTAGCCCTCTTCCTCAGAAACCACAATCCTGTGCCCCCCCCCCCCATCCCCAGCAGGATGGGCAGCTCTGTTCACACATCCAGCTTTAGTACCCAGGGAGAGAGCAGAGTACCTGTCTGGGTTTCACTAATCCTCCAGTAAGTCCATTTTGGCTTTGGGCCACTATTAAAAGTCATACATATAAAAACATTCTTGTAGCTGTATCTTTCCACAAATACTGGCAAACTAATGTGGAGATGCTGGGCCACAAGAATGTGCCCTTGTGATTCTAACACACATTACTTGCTCACACCCACAGCCCCACTGATAACACAAGCTTCTGTCAACTTTTCTCTGCTTCAGTGATGGTCCATGGCACGTCACTATAGGTTCTACCTGTATAGTCACTCACTTTTGTTAAGATACTCAAGCTTGTAGGTGTAACATTTCAGCAGCCTCCAACCTGACCGCAAAGTGCTCTTTTTCCTACATAAGCCCTATTCAGCATTAAACCTTTAGAGTGCACAGCCATTTCCACCTCTGTGGATTATTCACACCACAGCTCAATTTCTGACTAGACTACCTGTTTATTTACTAACTGTGAAAGCTGTTTACATATTAAACATTTCCTCCCTGATTACCCAATAATTTTTCTCTTAGTTGAGGCAACAAAGTATTAACTGTTGGCTTAAAACAGAAGACTCTTCCTCCTATTCAATCATCCTTATTTTCCTGAGACCCTTGCATTAGAAGTAGCTCTGCGCTGCACACGTGCTTTTAGTGGGCTCTGTTTCTGAGGTGCCATTCCTGATGCCTTCTGCTCTCAAGACACCCTTTCTGGCTGGCTCGCTGGGTTCTCTTTGGAAAGTTCTTCTAGTTCCATCTGCTCCCGACGCGCCTCTGCCTTTCCATTTGCAGAGCATGCAGGTGCTGGGCCAGTCTCTGTGCTAAGGCAGTGTTCCTTGATGGGCAGTGGCTCTGCCTTACCTTTGCAGTCAGTGCCAGGGCAATCCTCTTTGGAAGGTTAGGATTCTTTTGTCATGTGTGTGTGTGTGTGTGTGTGTTTTGTGCCAGAGTCTTTTTATTGAACTTCTGGGGCACCAACATTTCTGGGATCTATCTTCCCCTGGGAAACTGGAGTTACAAGTGCTGTGGTCAAGGGCCCAGCTGTTTACAAGGGATCTGGAGATTCAAATTCTGGCAGTCTTGGGCCCCCTTAGGCTCTCATGCCTGAGCAGAAAGCACAATTAACCACTCAGCTACCTCTTAAGTTAGGGATTTTTTTCTTTTGCTAGTTTTTCCCTTAAACTTTTTTTTTTTTTTCCCCCAGTTAAACTTAACTGTAATTGCTGGGCACCGTGACACACTCCTTTAATCCTGGCACTCTGGATACTGAGGTAGGAGGACTGAGGCCAGTCTGGAGCTATATGAGTTCCAGGTCAGCCTGGCGTAAGGGGAGACCCTGCCTTGAAAAAACCAAACCCCCGAACTTACTGTAATTATGTATTTTTAGTTAAAATTTATGTCAACATGCAATTTGAATGAGAGGAGAATAACTGTTTCTGTGAACATAAAGCCAAATGCATTGGAAAAACTGGATGAAGAATCAATTGCTTTCAAAAGCTATAGTGCAATTATAGGAGGAAGAAGTGACTGCTGAGGCCACAAAGAAACAAAACACAAAGCCTGTACTTAGCCCAGTGCTAGAGCTCTCAGTGCTCACCTACTGGGACAGAAATGCCCACTCGGGGAAAAGGCATGCTCTACCTAAGCCCAAGGAGCAGCAGTGTCCTATGGTTTCAAGGACTTCCAAAGTACTATCATATTTTATTATTTATGACTCTTTTTTTATGTTTCTTTTTCAAATTTTTGTCTTACTATATATTTTTAAGATAACCAGTGAAATATTTTACAAGGAAAATAATAAAATCAAACTACTCCTATAAACCCACTATAAGCTTTAGTGAATCTTACCAATGTAGGATCTTCAAAATATCCTAGATATTATTATCTTCACTTTTTTTTTTTTTTTTTGTGAGGTAGGGTATCACTCTAGCTCATGCTGACCTGGAATTCACTACATAGTATAAGGGTGGCCTTGAACTCATGGCAATCTACCTCTGCCTTCCAAGTGCTGGGATTAAAGGCGTGCACCACCATGCCCTGTCTATCTTCACTGTTTTACTCAGAATAAATCATACAAAAAAAACCCAGGGCCTGCCTGGAGAAGTAAAGCACTCACCCTAAGACTCCCAAGGCCTGACAAAGTAGAACTGTGAAGACATCTTAAACAGCATCCAAATAAACCTTCACAGCCTTATTCAAGGTAATGCCACGTGGTTGCAATGTTTCTTGTTGCACAATGAGGTTATGGGCTTGTTCTCCTTTGAGCTTTTCTGTGGTTCCCCAGTTCTTCTTGTTCCCCAATCAAAACACTTAATAACTTGGATTGTTGTCAGCCAGGAGGCCTCCTCGTGTCTGTACACTACACGTTCCAGGGCCCTGCCACCTTGTAGCTGCCTGTGATCAGCAGGGGAAGCTCAATGTTCTGTTATGGAATAGAAATGTCCTTCCCAGCTCACTTGCCCGCCTCCTGGGATGCCTGCCTCTGGGCAGAGGCCTATGCCACTGCATGCTGGTGACAGGTAGGAAAGGTTCATAATTTCAGCTGCCCATCATCTAGCTGCCAGGGCGTGTGAACACAGGTGTTTGTGAAAAGTGCATGAGTGTAGTGGTCCATGTCATATATCAACAGACTCTAAGGTACCTGTACAGCTCTTTATTCCCGCGACAACCTAAGTGCTTCAGGAGCTTTTATTCTTCATTTTATTTTATTTTATTTTTTGGTTTTTCGAGGTAGGGTCTCACTCTAGTGCAGGCTGACCTGGAATTCACTATGGAGTCTCAGGGCAGCCTCGAACTCACGGCGATCTCCTACCTCTGCCTCCCGAGTGCTGGGATTAAAGGTGTGTGCCACCACGCCCGGCTATTCTTCATTTTATTAAAATTACTTACTAGTAGCCATTCCTGAGAACCGTATATCCTCATGGAAGGTGGCAATGGGACCTTCCAGCTAGCAACAAGAACATGACCTTCATTCTTACAAACTATTATCCACACAGGGATTCACACATGCAGACAGACACATTGAAGAAGCTTTGAAATATCAGTAAAGCAAACACACAATGGGCCATCTTATAAGAAGGGCTGTACAGCCACTGACCATCACAGCCTCTCTGACCACAATGGTCTTCTCATTTCTCTTTTACATTCATTTCAAGATCCTTTGAGCTAAATCTTGGTCAGCAAGACAAGTTCATTCTTGAGAAAAAGGTTGTAATCTTACAAAATCATGGGGCAAAATACAAATTCAGCATGTGGGCATGGTCTGACACAAGTTATGCCTAGTCATCACTAAGATTTTACACTCTGTGTCTGCAAGTCCTGCCATTGTTGTTCAAGATAACAAATCCTCAGGCACTCCATGCCTCTGTTGTCACATCCCTCATGAGCTGAGCAGTCAGGCTTGGTGGACACTTGCCTAGATAGGAGCAAGGTCCTCAAATGACAGTGTAAGTTACACACATGTACTAAACCTTTCCAAGTGTCACCATACACCCTCTCTGCAACTAGAAGAGAGAAGAAATTGGGAAGGATCCGCTGGACTTGGCCTTGTTGCAAACTGAAACAAAGTGGTCTGCTGCAAACATTAGAATCAGTCTTTGAACCTTTTAAAGCAGCACACACTTGTGAAAATGTGGAAAGAAAGCACAAAGGGAAAAAGCCAACTACCACGCAGTTAGTTGCCCACAGGTAACTTGGAGCCAGAGCCTGGTGATATAGGAGGACATCTCAGCCACTGTCAGTTGGTTTCACTGCTAACACCTAGGCAACCCAATCACCGTATATGGATAAACTGAGAACAAAAGGACAAAACCAACAACCATGACTGCTTTTCCTCTATTTGAGCTACACTTGTGAGTAACTCCTATATTAATGATTGGTTTGATTATAGACCAATTGTGGCCTACTTGAACAGAGACATGTAACTTAGCCAAAGGTGAACTGGACACACTTCCTTGTAAAATCAAGAAGGTAATGAGGAGGTCATCAGGGATGTGGACATGAGCACCTTTGATAGACCACAGAACTGTGAAAGGAGAAAGACAATATAAAGGAAGGCAAGGGTGTGAGCCAGCACCTGGCAGGTACAGCTGGAGACATGGAGAAGGTGAGCCCGATGATGCCCAGGCTGTTTCTGACTATAGCAAACACACTACCAGGGATGCGGGGACTTTCAGATCAGCGCGAGACAATGCCTGCAGCTGTGACCCCATTTATAGGCTTATCCTGATTTTTTTTTTTCCTGTGATGTTTCACTGAGATTCAGATCCCAAGCTGTAACTGCTGTGTCCTCCTGGAAAACTGGACTTAAGCCACCTCTCTACATTCTTGGATCTTGGCCAGGCAGCTGTGATCGTGGCTCTGAGAGCTATGGTTTTTATCCATAAGGGTTCTGTCCTTTGGGGTTCACACAGAAATGTGTATGAACTTATAACTCCATATTAGATCTGTTTGCTCTCACAATTCTAAACACTCAAAATGCGCTATTATCCATGTGCCCAGAAGTTCAAAGCAAGGCTTGCAGCTACTGTTGGGTCAGGGGAGACATAAGTAGGGCCAGCCCTCAGGTAGAAGACAGTAAGCTTGTGCTTCTCAGAGCCATAGGAGGGACTAAGAGACCCTGGGAGTCCTCCATGAACTGTCTGGAATCTGGCAGGCTGTTTGATGTCCCCAAATACCAAATACCATGGCTTGCTTCAGGGTACTGACCCCACCAGACTGGGGATGATGTGTTACAAAGTGGCCATTCTCGGCCTGTTCTATCATCCTGCCTTGCCCACAGGGCCTGTGCACACACTACCATGATCATCCTCATTCCATTTCTATTGCTCTCGTCTATAGTTATGCAAAGGCTATAGGGACATGCGCAGGCAATGCATCTGATTTAAGCAAATATGTCTATGGCCATACCACTCTAAATATGCCCACTCTTGTCTGATTTAAGCAAATTCGAGACAGGCTTGAAACAGAAAGCAGGTGTGCATAAGGTGTGGGTGTGGTTGCACATCATCCTCTCCTTGAAGTGCACCCGACCGAGCTCTTTTGTCACCAATTTTCATCATTCACCAGTGCTCAGGGCTGCATGGGGTGGGAGGCTTCTATGCAAGCCATGCACATGACTTTCCCAAATCTGTCCGCACTATGAGGACTGGGTCAGCAGCAATCTCCAGGCTTCAAGGACAGCTGCTTGTGGTATGCTGACAGCAGGAGATAACAGCAGGACCGTATATAAAACACAACTCTGCTATAAAAGAGCTCTCTGAATGGAACATTCACAAATTTGATTTGTCTTGATTTGATCATCTCAAACTATCTAGGTTCTTGACTCACAGGTTTTCTGGGAACACATGCAGGAAATTTATGCAGTAACTGGTTTTCCCAGCCTGTCACTTTATCCCATTAGGACAACACACCAGTGTGTACCAGTGCTGAATAGGAAGTACAAAGAGGGAAATACCAAATAACAAGAGCTCTTCTCAGGTAAATGGAAGCTTCCTTTCCAGTAAAGGACTCTAGGCCCATCTCATGGCATCCTACTTTATGCAAAGATACAGTGTATCTGCAGCACTGTACTGACAGCACACACTGATTCCTTTGCTAAAGGTCCTTTCCTCACATAACCCTAAGCCTAAGGTCAGATGTTCTCAAGGGATTGTTCCACCAGAACTTCAGGATTTTTCCTTAACTAATAATCTTATATCTTCTCAGGCTGTAGGTCTACTATTGAAGTGACCTTGAGTTCAAATTACTCACGGAAAAATTGCATTTTTATTGAGAAGGCACAAATTTTCCCAATGATCATAACCCTTAGACAAACTAGCATAACAACTAGTTACCCAGCATCCATGTTGTCCTTTAAGTCCTCTAGTGAGGAGTATAGAGCCTACTGGAGGAGAGGATTAGAGCAGACAAAGGTTTTGGTATCTGCTGGAGATTACTGTACATGCAAAGCAATCACAACAATCCTATTCTTCCCAGCATTTGTTCTCTTTGCACACTCCTATTGTCAATACCAATGTTTTCATGGTATCATCACAAACTGCCTACAGTTATAATACTATGTGTTTATCCAGTATTTACTATGTGTTTATTCAGTGACTGCTTTTCCCATTTTTTTTTTCTAGGCAGTCTCACTGTGACCCAGGTTGACCTAGAACTCACTCTGTAGCCACAGGTTGGCCTCAAACTCACACAGATCAACCTACATTAGACTCCTCAGTGCCGGGACTAAAGGCATGTGCCACCCTCCTGGGCTGCTTCTCATTCTTAACAGACTGTGACTTGTATAGGGCAGCAAAATATCCAACCATTAAGCCCAACTTCCCAGCTTCCTCTGCTCTAGCCAACCAAGTACTAAAGGAGGTCATGGTGTGGCTTTCTGGGAAGGCCATCAAAGGGCAGTGCTTGTTTTTCGGTCCTTGCCTCTTCCTTCCTTGAATTCAGAGCCATAGTACAATTAAAAAGAAGCCTTCTAGGTGCATCCCTTCTGGACTGCAGGTGAGTTCTGCATTGGTCAGCTCCATACAGTTGCCTGATAGAAAGCACTTTGGTAGCAAGGCCCTGCAAGCCGGATGCACTCAGTGGGTACTCACAGTCTGTCGTGTACTCCACCTGCGAAGGCTGTGCAGGTGTGCCATCTGCGGTGGGTTGGGCAGGAGAAGAGCTGTCAGCCTGTGCTTTACGGACAAGGGCTGCTAGGGGGTGATCAGGATCCACCACCTTCAAGGGCTAGGGATGGAGAAAACATGTGACTTTAATATTTTCTGTGTTTGGAACCACTCAAAAGCTTCCAAATGCAAGACAATGTTACTTGTGTTAGACCCAGAACAAAACAGAGCAGGGAGGACACAGAGGTGGGACTGCATGCACATGTGCCAATGACAATGATCAAAAAAGTCCCTTAAGAGCTGGGCGTGGGGGCGCACGCCTTTAATCCCAGCACTTGGGAGGCAGAGGTAGGAGGACTGCAGTGAGTTCAAGACCACCCTGAGACTACATAGTGAATTCCAGGTTAGCCTGGGCTAGAGTGAAACCCTACCTCAAAAAAACAAAAAACAAAACAAAAAAGTCCCTTAAGAATGATGGCTTTGCACAAGAATGCTTTAGCAAACATGATTTTTCTACAGCTGTCTATTCCACACTGGCTTCCTGGTTACTGATCCTGCAGTCAGATAATGGATCTGACATAGCTACATCTTCCTTTCCTTTGAAAATCTCCATCTTCTTTCACCTTATTGAATGCATCACCACCGATATGAGCACACCTTCCAGACCACAATTTTTTGCCCACTCCTGAATACAACCTACTTTCTGAGAGCTACTCTGTTAATTTAGACTGATCACTCTACACACACCCATACACAAATCCTGCGTAGTTATGGCCGAGTGTTCCAGTTGGCTGAGTACCAAAGAAACTAAGTAACAATTTCTAAGTCAAAGGTGGGAGCACTGTCACCAGACTGCTATTCATAAAAGTGTGAATGTTCAAACCAAGGAAAAGCTCGAACTGATTTCTCATGCTCTGATCAATCAGGAGCCCTTCCCTCCAGGGATCCAGAGATCCAGAGATCAGCTGCACTGCAGGACTGTTGAAAATCATATGCTTCTATCTCACAGACTTCTCTTTTTATATCAAAAATGGCAGGTTGAGCATGTCAGGGCACCAATGACTTCCTCAGAAAGATGAGGGGGTCAGAACTAACAGCACTATTTATTTAGAAATTGTCTATGAAGGTAACAAAGGGCTTCAGGAAGTAGATATTCCGAATATCTGTAAAACTCAATCCTACACAAAACAAATTCCAAGTCTTCACCAACAGTACTTAAAATATAAGGAAACAAAAATAGTTTGCTTTTGAAATTTATAATATAGGTGCCTAGAAGAAAGAAAAATGAGCAATTTTGTTATGGCACAAAGACACACAGTTCAAGAACATGATAAAGACCTTCATCAGCTCTTCAAGGCGGTTGCTCTTCTTAGAAGCAAAAAGAGATGGGTGCAAGTAACTCCCATCATCCTCATCATCTTCATCTTCATTGTCAGAGCTCACTCCTGACTCTGAAATCAAAATTCAACATTTTGCTTAGCCAGACATGGTGACTTAAACAGGAAGATCATCACAAGTTCAAGACCAGCCTGGTCTACTTAGAGAGTACAAGGCTAGTTTGGACTCCAGAGAGAGACCCTGCCTAAAAAAAGATTTTGGGTTAATTATATATGTGTATCAAATTATCACTTTCTACTCCACAAGCATATACAATTAAAATAATATCTGTCATTTTCTACTCCATAAATATGTACAAATAACATAATATTTAAAGATTTTTGGGGCTGGAGGGATGGTTTAGCAGTTAAGGTGTTTGCTTGCAAATCCAAAGGACCCAGGTTTAATTCCCCAGGGCCCATGTTAAGCCAGATGCACAAGGGGGTGCACATATCTGGAGTTCGTTTGCAGTGGCTGGAGGCCCTGGTGCACCTATTCTCTCCCTCTCTCTCTCCCTCTATGTCAAATAAATAGATAAATAAATATAAATAAAGAGTGAGGTCATCCTGAGAGACAGAGTGAGTTTCCACTACAGTGAGGTCCTGTCTCAAAAAAAAAAAAACAAACCTAAATAAGAAATCAAACAACCCAATTAAAAAATGGAGCCAGGCGTGGTGGTACATGCCTTTAATCCCAGCATTTGGGAGGCAGAGAGGTAGGAGGATTGCAGGGAGTTCAAGGCCACCCTGAGACTACATAGTGAATTCCAGGTCAGCCTGGGTTACAGTGAAACCTTATCTTGAAAAACAAAACAAAACAACAAAAAAATGATTTTGGTACATGGCAAGAAAAGGTTCAAACCAAATATGGAAAACTCAGGAGCAGACAAGGGCACAGTTATATATGGTCACTCCTTGGTTATCTATATGCAGAGAGCCTTATGGCTAACCAAATGTTCAGAAAAGGCCAGAAAGGTCATGACCCTTGTTCAACTTACAACCTCCTTCTAGCATTTACTAGGGCATTATAATAGCCAGGTTTTTATTTTAAAAAAACAAGGCAAAAACCTTACTGATTTATGAAAAGGAAACAACATTAAGCTTGGGGTGGTGGCTTATGCTTTTAATTCCAGTATCTAAGAAAAATTTTTTGTTTGTTTGGTTTTTCGAGGTAGGGTCTCACTCTAGCTCAGGCTGACCTGGAATTCCTTATGTTATCTCAGGCTGGCCTTGAACTCACAGCGATCCTTCTACCACTGCCCCCTGAGTGCTAGGATTAAAGATGTGTGCCACCATGCCCGACACAAATTTTTAATTTGGGAGGCTGAGGCAGGAAGATTGTCACAAGTCAGTCTAGGCTAGAGTGAGACCTGCCTCAGAAAAAACAAAGCAGGGCTGGAGAGATGGCTTAGTGGCTAAGGGACTTGCTTGCCTGGAAAGCCTGATGGACTGGGTTGATTCACCAGTACCCATGTAAAGCAAGATGCACAAAGTGGTGCATGCGTCTGAAATTTGTTTACAGCAGCAACAGGCCCTGGAGTACCAATTCTCTCTCTCTCTTTTCTTGCAAATAAATAAATAATCTAATCTAATGTGGAGGTGCATGCCTTGAATCCCAGCACTTGGGAGGCAGCGGTTAGGAGGATCGCCGTGAGTTCGAGGCCACCCTGAGACTACATAGTGAATTCCAGGTCAGACTGGGCTACAGTGAGATCCTACCTCAAAAAAAAAAAAAAAAAAGCAAAGCCCCAAATCAATCAATCTATCTAGTAAACTGTGTGTCGTGGTGCACAACTTGAATCCCAGCTCTCAGGAGGCTGAGGTAGGAGAATCAGTGTGAGTTTGAGAACACCCAGTGAATTACAAGTCAGCCTGGGCTACAGTGAGACCTCACCCACAAAAACAGAAGGTAAGAGTTAACACAACTCGGCTAGGGGTATAGCTCATTGATAGAGCATTTGTCTACCATGTGCATGGCCATAGAGAAGAGGAATGATAGAAAAAAAATTTCTAATGGAACTGACACTGGCTGAAGAAAACCAAGATTCAATGCAAGATATACACAAAGAGCCCTGTCTCTGGGTATTACATAAAATGGAGGCAATCAGCCTTATGAGTACAAATAGAGACACTTACAAAAAGTTATGGTAAGCCGGGCGTGGTGGCGCACGCCTTTAATCCCAGCACTCGGGAGGCAGAGGTAGGAGGATTACCGTGAGTTCGAGGCCACCCTGATACTCCATAGTGAATTCCAGGTCAGCCTGAGCTAGAGTGAGACCCTACCTTGAAAAAAACCAAAAAAAAAAAAAAAAAAAAAAAAAAAAAAAATCAAACCTCATTTTTTTTTTTTTTAATGAGAGGAAAGATTTCCAACCTACATTATGCTTGGATGGTATCAATATTTAATTGTATTCCAAACATCTGTAAAATAATAACTAAGAATTTACCACAGTGCACCAGCAGGGCTAATCAGTAGGACTTCATAAACATCTAAAGAATTGTATTCTCTATTTCAGCCACACATCTGAGAAAGTGTAACTTTATCCTTTAGGAACTCCCCTCACTGACCCCAGCTAAACACACAGACCTAAAGTCTCACTGGGAAAGAACATACTCACATACTTTTTTTCTCTTCACTCTTGTTTTCTGCCAGCGTTGTGTAGCGTCCTTCTTTCATAGCTTTCTGGATGAATTTGTAGTAGGGATTGAGGTAGTGATCGAAGCGCAGGAAGTCAAACTGTGAGTTTCGTGCTTGCTTGGCCTTCAACATTATTTCAAACTGTGCTCCCTGTTTGCACACAAAATTGGCTGTGCGTTCAATAATAGCGTGCATTTTGGCTGTTGGTGGCTGGGAAAAAACACAGTCATTCAGTTTGTCCTCTTTTCCATTGGTCACGTGATTTAATTAAAAGAAATAGTCCCAGTTTTACTATACCATTTTAAGAATTAAGACACATTTCAGCTAAAGTGCTTATTTTGGTTCCACCTGTGAGATCATATTCTACCTATTTCCGAGCTGTGCCTATATTTGTGAAGAAGAAAACACATCCATTATCCAGAACCCATCCAAGTAGTTTTAAACAGACTTTCTTGCTGTTATTTATTTATTTTTTTTTTTTGAGGTAGGGTCTCACTCTAGCCCAGGCTAACCTGAAACTCTGTAGTCCCAGGCGAGCCTCAAACTCACAGCAATTCTACCTCTGCCTGCTCAGTGTTCAGAGGATTAATATCCAGGACATACAAAGAACTCAAAAAACTAAATAAATTGCCGGGTGTGGTGGTGCACGCCATTAATCCTAGCACTTGGGAGGCAGAGGCAGGAGAATTATTGTGAGTGAGTTCAAGGACACCCTGAGACTACATAGTGAATTCCAGGTCAGCTTTGACTAGAGTGAGACCCTATCTCGAAAAGAACAGAACTAAAGAATAAGGAATAAAACCACCCAATTAAAAAATGGGCTATGGAGGTAAATAGAATTATCAAAAGAAGAAACAATGGTGGCATAAACATGTAAAAAAAATGTTCTACATTCCTAGCCATCAGGGAAATGCACATTAAAACTACTTTGAGATTCCATTTCACTCCTGTCAGACTGGCTACCATCATGAAAACAAATGACCATAAATGCTGGTGAAGACACAGAAAAAGGGGAACCCTTCTACACTGTTGGTGGGTATGCAATCTGGTCCAGCCATTGTAGAGAAAATGCAACGCTTGGCTTTCTGGGCCTGGGTTACCTCACTCAGTATAATCCTTTCCAGATCCATCCATTTTCCTGCAAATTTCGTAACTTCATTTTTCTTTACTGCTGAGTAGAAATAAATGTGCCTCATCTTCATTATCCACTCATCAGTTGAGGGACGTCTAGGCTGGTTCCATTTCCCAGCTATTGTGAATAGAGTGACAATAAACATGGTTGAGCAAGTATCTCTAAGGTAGTGAGATGAGTCCTTAGGATATATGCCTAGTAGCTGAGTAAAGCTGGGTCATATGGTAGATCTATTTTTACCTGTCTCAGGAACCTCCATACTTGCTCAACCATGTTTATTGCCACTCAGTTCACAATAGCTAGGAAATGGAACCAGCCTAGACATCCCTCAACTGATGAGTGGATAATGAAGATGTGGCACATTTTACAACAGAGTTCTACTCAGTGGTAAAGAAAAATGAAGTTACGAAATTTGCAGGAAAATGGATGGATCTGGAAATTATTATACTTACTGAAGTAACCCAGGCCCAGAAAGCCAAATATCACATGTTCTATCTCATATGTGGATCCTAGCTACAGTTACAGATGATTGGAATAAAACTCAGTAGCAGAGGCCAGAAAGCTAGAAAGGAGATATAAACGGAAGAGAAAGGGAGGGAGGTGGGACTTAAGAGGATGGTGTTGTATACATGTAAGTAGAAGAACAGATTAATGGGGGTGAAGAGATTGAATAAAGGAAAGGCAGAGGCAGGGCTAATCAAAATCTAACAGGATATAAGTAAGTCATATAGAAACCTACCTTTTTGGACAATGGAACACTCAAAAGCCACAGATTGTTACTAGAAAATTTTCAGTGCCAGGGATGCAATACCTTCCAATGAGTTGTTGGCCAGGAGGTCCCTGATGCCCCCAAAACATTACAGGCCATTGCCGAGGCCCTTGGTTTCCTACCAGGAATAGATGGTTAAGACCCTATTGCTGAAGACTCCACATACTTGGGCTTCAATGTTACTGAAGAAATCCTGCTGGAACTGAACTGATAACCTCCTCCATGTAGACCAGCTGATAGAAAGTTGGAAAAAGCTATGCTGCATACAGTTCAGTGGGACAGAGAGAAATCACCAGTGAAGATACTCAACAGTGGATACTGCAAGCCTTAAGTTTGGCCAGCCAGGCAAAATGAGCCAATGGGTGCAATAGTGGCATTTCTGTTATGGGGGGGAACCAACCACTCTGATTGGACTAGAGGCCTGCTCCATAGGAAGGAATGCATCCCTGATACTGAAAACCTACAACAGGGGTAGTCATGAGCCCTAGGAGTGTAACGTCTGCTGGTGTCTGGCTAAATGTATATACTATGTTCACCAGACTGCCTAGTAAGCACTTCTCTTAATGTTCATGCCCATATATTAATGCTACTTTCACTTTTGGTTAGAGAAGCTTCTCTTTTCAGATGGCAGTGACCTTGGGATGACTCAGAAGGCACTATAGGGCTGAGAAGAAGTGGCGGAGGAGTGCTCAGCACTGAAATATCTCTATCACACCTTCCAAGGCTCAGGGTCCAGTGTGGAAGAGGTGGCAGAAAGAATGTAAGAGCCAAAGGCAGGGTAGGACTCCTTACAACATGCTCCTCCAGACAAAAAATGGCCTGGATATTCATGACCTCACAGTGCCTGACACTACTTATACCAGACCGTCATAACAGGAGGAAAAGATCATGATGGAGGGTAGAGTTTCAAAGGGGAAAGTGGGAGGGAGGGAAAGAGGAAATTACCATGGGATATTGTTTATAATTATGGAAGTTGTCAATAAGTAAATAAATTAATTAAAATTAAAAAAATAAAGTTGGGTGCATTTGAAATCATGCACGGTTATCAGTTTATGGGGGCAAGAGGCAGAATGTGGTGTTTTGATTCAGGGGTCCTCCCCATAAACTTAGGTATTCTGAATGATAATCTCCCCAGCTGATGGGAATTGGAAATTAACACCTCCTGGAGGCAGTGTATTGTTGGCGGCTGCCTTATGGGTATTATGTGTCCCCTTGCCAGTGTTTGGCACTCTCCTATTACTAATGTCCACCTTATGTTGGCCAGGGGGTGATGTCCACCCTCTGCTGATGCCATCATTTTCCCTTGCCATCATGGAGCTTCCCCTCAAGCCTATAAGCCAAAATAAACTCCGTTTCCCCCCACAAGCTGCTCTTAGTCACATGATTTCTGGCAGCAATGCAAACCTGACTGCAACACCACATATCTAAAATACTTGCGTGTATGTATTGAGTATGTAAGGTGTGGTGCCTGATGTGATGTGTGTTTAGTGTATTCATGTATGTGCAGATGTGTGTGTGTCCCTGTGGGTATGCATGAGGAGGCCAGAGGAGAATGTCAGGTATTCTTTTCTTTTTAAACATTTTTCCACCTATTTTTTTGAGGTAGAGCCTCTCACTCAACCTAGAGCTGCTGTTCTTTCATTTTTCAAGTCAGCAAACCCCAGTGATTCTGCTCCACCCCAATGGGACTGGGGCTATAGGTGTGTATGTCATGCCCAGCTGTTTAAGTAGGTTGGGGAATTGAATTCAGATGGTCTCAGGCCTTCCCAGGCCCTCATGCTTGCACTCTTAACCACTGAGCCATCTCCCCAACCCCTTAAGATACTCTTAGCATCAATGAAGATATTACTACTAAAAAACTACAGGGAAATAAAACTGGGTATTATTCACATTAAAAATGGATGATTAAGAATTCAGTATGCTTATGTACTTTCAGAATCTGAGCCTTCATAAAATATAAGCAGCTTAATTCCCAAATGTAATATCTGAATTAATAATGTCCATCTTACTTGAAATATCTACAACCAAAGTTAGCTAGACCCTTAAATGAATTAGTTTCTATGTTAAAGGAAATTAAGTGTGCTTTAAAACACAGACTCAAGCCAGGCATGGTCGTGAATGTCTCTAATCCCAGCATTTGGGAGGGAGAGGTAGGAGGATCACTGTGAGTTCAAGGCCTAGTAAATTCCAGGTCAGTCAGTAAGACCCTTCCTCGAAAAACCAAAAACATGGACCCAATGTAGATTTTCACTGGCTTTGTCTGAACAGAAAGATCCATTTTCAAAATGGTCTCTTCTGTAAATATGTCAATAAGCTATCACTTCTGAACAACCTTTAAAGGAATACGAGATCCCACCAAAGAGACTCTTTTGGTGGGCCAGATCAACTTGTTTTATCAAAGTCACAAAGAGGCTTCTAAATGAGAATATAATGACTAATATGTAATTTTATACAGCAACAATGATCATATAAAATTACAGTATCTTATGGACATACTTCAAGATCTGCTACCACAAGGAGATAGGAAGTGAAAATATCTGCCTCAGACAAAGACATTCTTTGCACCTTTACTATGCAGATCTTAGACCAATTCTCTTCCCTGATTATTCCAACAAGAGAATATAATTTTAAAGATATAGTGAGCAGGGCTTGAGAGATGGGTTAGTAGGTAAGATTACTTGCTAAGCAAGCATGAGGGCCTGTGATTGTCAAAGTTCTATCCCCCAGCACCCATATAAAAAGCTAAGTATGCCACACATGTCTGGAACTCCAGTCAACTCTACGTTGAGTAAGAGATTCTGTCTCAAGGGAAAAGTGGATGAGAGTCAGAGGAGGACACCTGCAATTCTCCTTTGGCTTCTGCATGCATACTGTGTGCACTTCTGCACACACAAATTATATACCATACATACTCTAGAAACACATATGTATCCCCCCCCCAAAAAAAAAGACATTGAATAGGAGCTGGGATAAAGCTCCATAGTGCAGCACATGTTTATCATTTATGAGGCTCTGCATTTGCAACTCAGCATCAAGACATCCCAAAACAAGCTGGGAGTGGTAGCACACACCTTTAATCCCAGCTTTTGGGAGGCAGAGGTAGGAGGATCATTGTGAGTTCAAGGCTACCCTGAGACTACATAGTAAATTCCAGGTCAGCCTAGGCTAGAGTGAGACCCTACCTTGAGAAACCATTAAAAAAAAACAAAAAAAAAACAAAAAAAAAAAAAACACCAAAGCAAAACTAGTCAGCCTGTAACTGTGTATGCATGTTACAAAGACTATCTGACAAAAGGAAATGTCTTTTTGATCTAATCCTGAGGGAGTTCTGTTAAGAAGGCTCACTCAGCTAAGAAGGCAGGCTGAAATTGCACCTCTACACCAACAGCTTGGCACTGAAACATAGAAGTAAATGGAAAATGGGAGAGTGACAGACAAGAGGCCAGGAAGCGTGCAAGGATGCTGGGGGTGGGGGGGTGGGGGAGGGAAGGGATTCTGGACTCAGATCTAGCAAGGCAATAGGGTGGCTCAGAAGGGAAGGTAGAAAATTAGTGAGCAGCTCACAAGCCCACAGGTTGTTCCTCCAGCAGGGGAAGAAGAAAAAATAATACAACTTGTTTTGTATATAGACCCAAATAAGTACCATTGAGCTAAAATACAAATGCTCACACAAAACCATAGAAACAGTAGCAGGAAATATAGGAAAAAAGTTTGCTATCTCTTGGGAGTGGCAAAGTTCTTCCAAACCAAGCTTCAAAACCCTGAGGTGCTAAGGATACATGGAAATCACCTGGAGAATGTTGCCCAGCTACAAAAGAAAGCACTGAAGAAGCACCCACAGATAGTGGGCAAGGGGTCTATCCCCTAGGGATAACAGGCAACTGACTCCATGAGAAGGCAGGGGTACATTAGCTTCCTTTCTTTTCAAGCCATCCTGAGGCAACACAACCCTATCCTGTGATGAAGACAACAATCTTCCTGGCACTTGGGAGAGCTGAGCTTCAGTGGCTGGAATCCTGGTGCCTTAAATCTCCTCATCACTCTAAAGCTCAGCAGGCTGGGTATGGTAGTGCATGCCTTTAATCCTAGCACTGAGGAGGCAGAGGTAGGAGGATTGCTATGTGTTTGAGGTCAGCCTGAGCTACAGTGAGACCCTACCTCAAAAAAAAAAATAAATAAAAATAAAAATAAAAAAAAAGGTGGCTGGTGAGATGGCTTAGCAGTTAAGGCATTTGCCTGAGAAGCCTAAGAGCCCTGGTTTGATTCTCCAGGACCCACATAAGTCAGATGCACAAGGGGGCGATCCTCCTATCTTTGCCTCCCGAGTGCTGGGATTAAAGGTGTATGCCACCATGCCCAGTTTAGAAGTCCTCTCTTAATAGGCTGAAATGTTGCACACAATAGCAATCATAGCAAGCCCTTTCTCCCTTTTCTTCCTGTCCAGTATATTCTTTCAGAAACATGTTTTTACAGGCCTACTAAGCAGCAGGTCATTTGGACCCTATGCCTGGCTGATTGTGGGGAGACTGAACAAAACACAGTGCCAGACCGACCATGAGCACCTGGCAGATACCATTCACAACTCAGAAGTCACTATGCTGGGCTCAGACTTCCATTTCTGCCACTGGCAATGTTTCAGGAGATATGTGGGAGAAAGTGGGTCTGATAACTGACTTCACCTCCACATGTTATCATAGCTGTTTGTGTCATGTGACTACAGTGCAGTAACATAGCCATACACAACAGAGGGCCCAGATGGTCAGTTGCGTGTGGGGGGACTTGGCATAAGATTGCATACATCATGTCAGAATACCTGATACAGAGCTATACATTTGGAGAAAAAACAGGTCTCTATTTCTCATGGAACAGAAAAATATGCCAATGAAGGCACTATAAAAGGCTCAAAATCAAGGTGTCAGATTACTTGAAAGGGCCTGAGTCTACAGACTCAGCTGGCATGGAACAAGGGATCATGTGGGGTCTACCATGCCAGCATGTGGACTAGTGAGTACAGAGCAGGAGGCAAGCAGGGACCCTAGGTATCATGTGGTCAGTATGTCCTCACCCAATGGTTACTATAATCCAGGTACTAAAGAACACCCCACCCCAGCCTTCCAGGTCAGTTTCCCCTGTTCTGTTGTGGAAGCCCCTGGTTGTATATGACTTATACCATGAATAACTGCCCATACCCAAAACTGAGAAGAATGAGATAGTGACCTGTCAGGAAAAAAAAAAAAAAAAGGCAAATCAGACACTCAAGAATTCAAGTAGGCCTCCCCAAGAGCTTCTGTCCAAGGGACTTCTTACAATTACACTGAAAGAAATTGGTATAGAGAACAAGTTCCTACAAAAAAAGTTCCTTCTGCTCTCTGTGGGGTGGAAAATTTCAGGGTTAAGGCAGACTATGAAACAGCTTAGTAATGCTTACTCTGAGAATACACAGCCATTAACTATTATAATAGGAATTCAAAAAAGGTTCTATTTTACTTTAGTGTTTATATTTGCAGAGATGTTAAAAAATTCTTTAGTATCAAAACCAAGTAACTAAGAATTCTAGCATTTGGAAAACAGAAGCGGAAAGATCATGAATTTGAGGCCAACTTAGAATACACAGCGGGACTTTATCTCAAAAAACAAAAGTAGCCGGGTATGGTGGTGCACTTCTTTAATCCCAGCACTAGAGAGGCAGAGGTAGGAGGATTGCCATGAATTGGCAGCCAGCCTGACACTAGAGCAAGGCCCTACCTCAAAACTCCAAAAAAAGATCTGCATGTGGTGGCACATGCCTTTAATCCCAGCACTTGGGAGGCAGAGGTAGGGAGGATCACCATAAATTCAAGGCCACCCTGAGACTACATAGTGAATTCCAGGTCAACCTGGGCTAGAGTGAGACCCTACCTCGACAAACAAAACAAAACCAAACAACAACAACAACAACAACAAAAGCAAACAAAAAAACACCACATATACAAAACACAAACAAAAAAACCCCACCACCACCACCAACAACAACAACAAAAGGTGGTGGCGGCAGGGTACAATCCATGCTAACCTTAAATAAAAGTTAACCTTAAATAAAAGTTTTTATTTTTTTTATTTTTTATTTTTTGTTTTTGAGGTAGGGTCTCACTCTAGCCCAGGCTGACCTGGAATTCACTATGGAGTCTCAGGGTGGCCTCGAACTCAGGCGATCCTCCTACCTCTGCCTCCCGAGTGCTGGGATTAAAGGCGTGTGCCACCACGCCCGGCTTTAAATAAAAGTTTTTAGCATAAAGCACAGGTAATAAATAACATTACTTTTAAGGTTTCCTTTCAATGAATCTTTCATGAAGAATAAATACCAGTACAAATAATATGTAGTGACATTAGGACATCAACTGTTTACAGACATTTTTAGCTTTGACTACAGCAAAACTATCAAAAGTTGTACGTAGGAAAAAGTAGTCATCATAATACGCAAAACTCTTAGGAACTTTTACCTGTATTTGGATAGAGGGAGAGCAAGTGAGAGAATGAATGAGTATTAGAGTCTAAAGGTAGAACAACATCCCCTTTCCTCACAAGATTCAGTGGTAGCTGAACTGCGGATAGCAGCAAGTGGTGGAAAGCACATCAGATGCTGTTAGCACAAGTGGTTTTTATAAAATTTATTTTTTTTTGTTATTTTTATTTATTTATTTATTTGAGAGCGACAGACACAGAGAGAAAGAGGCAGATAGAGAGAGGGAGAGAGAATGGGCGGGCCAGGGCCTCCAGCCACTGCAAACGAACTCCAGACGCGTGCGCCCCTTGTGCATCTGGCTAACGTGGGTCCTGGGGAGTCGAGCCTCGAACCGGGGTCCTTAGGCTTCACAGGAAAGCGCTTAACCGCTAAGCCATCTCTCCAGCTCCATAAGTGGTTTTTGACATCTGCTGTCCAATACTGTGTGATTCAGTGTGCTAGATACAAACAAATGCCTAGAACATTCACATCTATAGCACCTGCAATCCACTTAGGATAATGTTGAAGAAAATACTTTGTGCTGAGTATGAATCTTTGGGGACCCATTTATGGGGACCAAATATGCACCTGCACACACTGGGCATGGCAGTATACACCTGTAATTCTGACATCTGGGAGGTAGAAGCAAGGAGGCTCAGGAGTTTGAGGCTAGTCTCAGCTACCTAGTGAGTTTGAGACCTGCATGGGCTACATGAGACCTGTTTCAAAAATCCAAAAGGGCTAGGAAGATGACTCAGTGGGTAAAGTGCTTGCCTTGCACCTGCAGTCCCACTGCTGGGTAGGTGGAGACAGGAAAATCATGGGGCTCAGGAGCTAGTTAGATTACTAGAATTGGTGAACTCCAGATTCAGTGAAAGGCTGTCTCAAAAATAAGGTGGATCATGATTGAAAGACACCTGACATCCATCTCTTGCCTACATATACACATATTTGTTTGTACACTTGTGTACAAATACAAACATGCATACTTCATGCATGCACACACACATCAATATATATATATATATATATCCAGATAGATAGATAGATAGACAGACAGACAGATAGACAGACAGACAGATAGATAGGCTGGAGAGAGAGACCAGCAGGTAAGAACACTCATGGTGCAAATGAGAAGACCTGGGTTCAATCACTAGAACCCACATAAAAGTCAGGCACGGGGGCTAGGGAGAAGGCTCAGTGGTCAAAGGTGCTTGCTTGCAAAGCCTACTGGTTTGGGTTCAATTCCCCAGCCACTGAAATAAAGCCTGATGCAGTAAGTGGCTCAAGTATCTGGTATTCCATTTACCAGGAGACCCTGGCATTCACCTCCCCCTCCCGTCCCCAGACACATACATACAGATAAATAAATAAAAAATTTAAGTCAGGTATGGCTGTGCATATCTGTAACAGAAGCTCTGTGGGGTGCGTAGAGCTAGGTCAGCCAATCTGACCAAAAAGGTTAAGTGAGCAACTCTGTCTCAGGGAATTAAGATAGAAGAGCAACAGAGGACACCCAGTATTTTCCTCTGACCTCTGCACACACATGCATGGAGCAAATAAATTTGCACATACCTGCATATACCAAACACACCAAAAAATAAATTAAAAGAGCTATAACCAAAATACATTAAACATCCCTATTAGACTTATGACTCAAGAAGATAATCATGGGTTAGAGATCCTATCTGCTACTTGTCAGTCAGAATCTTTTTTTCCTTTTTCTTTTTGAAACAGGGTCTTATATATCCCCAGGTGACCTTAAACTCCTGATCCTGCTGCTTCCACGTCCCAAAAGCTGGAATTGTAGGTGTGTGTCACCTGGCCCGTTAGCCAAAATTTCGACTTTACTGAGCCTTAGTCTCCTTACCTACAAAGGTGAGCTATCTGGTAGAGCTGTTAGCTTCAAATGAGAAGATACTAAAGCAGTTTAGTACAGGCCTAGAGTACAGAGATTCCCTCAATGAATTTGCAGACACTTAACCTTAACTTAATCTGATGCAATGCCTGTCATAGGGTGAGACTGGGTCTGAACTGGGCCTCAGCCCCAGTGACAGCCAGCTGCAGAGCACTTCACAAATGGACATGTACCTTGGCTTTCCTCATCTGTGGAAGGGTGGTCTGCACATGTCACAGTGAGTGGTCATAACCAAGGAAATTGTCCAGAAAATGTACAATAAAGACTAAGTGCCCCCTCACCCATTGCCCCAACTGTACCAGAAAACGCCAGAACCATGTTGCTGAGGGCAAAGCTGCCTTGAGCATGACTGTTTTCACATCTGCATGTGGATGACAGCACATTTACCCCAATTCTGGCATGGATGGTAAACTTGGGAATCACCATTATAACTTTCCAAACAGACCCTGCACAAAGTCACTTATGTGCTAGGCTAGTTCCTGAACTATTCCTTCCATTTCCCTTTTTGTTCCCTTTCCTCTTCATCTCTTGTTTTTTGAGAGAGGGGCTCATCTGTAGTCCATGCTGGTATGGAGCTTGAGATCCTTCTGCCTTAGCCTTCCAAGTACTGAGATGACATGTGTGCATGGTATATTACTTGGAATTGATTGTTCTTTTCTTTTAACTTTTTTTCTTTTCTTTTCTCTTTCTTTCTTTCCAGGCTGTAGCCCAGGCTGACCTGAATTCACTATGTAGTCAGTCTCAGGCTGGCCTTGAATGCACATTGATCCACCTACCTCTGCCTCCCAAGTGTAGGGATTAAAGGTATGCATTATCATGCCTAGCAGGAGCCCATTTTTCTTTTGGAGGAAAGCCAGCAGAGTGTGATCTTCCCCCTCCTAACTCCAGCCATGATGTACCTAAATAGCAGAAGCATTTTACTCCTATCCTCTCTCAGATGCCACAATGAACACTAGCAAACAGCACTCATGATGGAGAGAGTCTGTGAAGAAGCACACGTACCAGCTCTACATCAGGTGGGACAGTCAATCCTAAAGGGGCAATGAAAGGTTCTTCATTTTCCTCCAAATTTTCAGTCTCATTTTTTTCTGTTAAAAAAGAAAAATGAAAACTTCAGAATGATGACCCACCAATGGTAGGCAATGACTGAGGGAAGGGCAGATGTGTTCCTTGTCTCTTAACCTTTGTACCACTACTTCTAGAAACCCTTTCCAAATCCCTGCTCTATACTACCAAGAGTCAGTACACTGGCTTCAGATTCTTAAAAGGTATTTGGGGTGGGCACACAGCATAGCTGAGACCAAAGCCATCCCAAAAGGTAACAGGGCTTACACTAGGTCAGTACCCACCAAAAAAGTCTGATATATAGGTCTGCATTGGAAGTGCTAATTGCACCTTCCATGACAGGGCCAATTATGCATTAAATCTGATGGATGGCTGGATTTGCCACTCTTAAATAAGCTGTATTTTGGGGTTGTCATTTATTGCTTCCTGATTTATAGTGCCTTTGTCTCTTTCTCTGTCATTTGTGGGGGTAAGGTCTCACTTTGTCATAGGCTGACTTGGAATCATTTACAGATCAGAAATCTCAGTCTTCCAGTTGACAAGAGTAAGAGTGTGAGGCAGCACACAGCCTTAGGGACTTTGACATTGTTAGATGATCTGTCTTAATATCCATT
Source organism: Dipus sagitta (assembly GCA_036346955.1). Taxonomy (NCBI): domain Eukaryota; kingdom Metazoa; phylum Chordata; class Mammalia; order Rodentia; family Dipodidae; genus Dipus; species Dipus sagitta. The sequence goes on along the minus strand of CM070779.1, from coordinate 65,526,261 downwards.
CCATTTTTTTAAAAAAAGTTTTTATTTATTTATTATTTATTTGAGAGAGAGAGAGAGAGAGAATACGAATGAATGAGAATGGGTGTGCCAGGGCCTCCAGCCACTGCAAAGAAACTCCACATGCATGTGCCACCTTGTGCATCTGACTTATGTGGGTCCTGGGGAATCAAACCTAGGTCCTTTTGGCTTTGCATGCAAGGGCCTTAACTGCTAAGCCATCTCCTTAGCTCTTAATATCCACTCTTTCATAAATACTCTGTGTCGGTTTTGATTGCTTGTATATACTATTCAGTTGAATTTTAGAATTTGCCTGTATTTTGCTCTACCCAGCCTGCAAACCCAATACCTAGAGTCACTTTTGCTGTTATTCTGAGAGTCATTTAAGAGTCACACCTGGCAGTGTAAGCTCCTACCCGGAAGACATGTAACGTCAGATTTACACATCTAAAAATACTGCAAATAATTAGAAAAACCCAAGCATCAAATTAATCTACATTATAAGAAACACAAAACTATCAAGACAATTTAATTCCACCAAAAAATTATAAATTCATCAGAAATGATCTCCAGTGAAAATGACTTAGGTAAAATGCCTGAGAAAGATTTCAAAGTATGATTAGAACTATGTTCAAAGAAATCAAAGAAAACACAGGAACCCAACTTAATGAAATAAGGAGGGCAATACAGCATGAGCAAGGAAATAGAAATGCTGAAGAAAAACTAGTCAGAAATATTAACAATGAAAAACACAGTAAATAAAAAACTGTAGAAAGTCTCACTAGTAGAATGGATGAAGGACAGAACATCTAAACTAGAAGTCCAGGTGGCAAATCTAACACATTCCAACAGAGAGAAAGATAAGCTAATAGGAAGGTATGAATAGGAATTTTAAAATATTCAAAGCACTATGAAAAGATGAAACGTAAGAATTCAGGGTATAGTAGAAGGAGAAGAATTTCACTCCAAAGGCCTATTAGGCATTTTCAACAAAATCACAGAAGAAAAATTTCCCCAAATTGGGAAAGTGATGCCAATACAGATACAGGAAGCCTATAGAACATCAAACACAAAAACCAGGAAAGAAACTCTGACCATCATATTATAATTAAACTACCAAACACGCAAACCAAAGAAAATATATTGAAAGCAGTTTAGAGAGAAAAAGCAAGTCATTTATAAAGGCAAGTCCATCAGGATCACAGCAGATTATTCAACACAAACTTTAAAAGCCAGAAGGGCTTGGAATGATGTTTTCCAAGTTCTGAAAGATAACAACTGTCAACCAAGGCTACTTTATCCAGCAAAGCTATCCATCCAAATTGATGGAGAAATAAGAACACTACACACACACACACACACACACACACACACACACACAACAAAACAAAACAAAACAAAAAACACAAACAGGCTAAAGGAACAAATGACCACTAAGCCAGCTCTACAAAAATACCTGAAGGGATCCTTCATGCCAAAGAGAAAGCAAAAATAAACAATATGCAAATAACAGTTAAAATAAGACAGTAATATATATAATAATAATATGTATAAGAGAGTAAAGGGAAACAAGAATGGTGGGAATAAATACATACCTTTCAATAATAACTCTTATTAACAATGGCCTCAATGCCCCAAGAATAAATGAACACCTTTCAATAACAGCTCCTAATATATCAATGGCCCCAATCAAAAGACACAGGCTTGCAGATTGGATTAAAAGGCAGGATCCTTCTGTTTGTTGCCTCCAAGAAACTCACCTCTCCATAAGACACACATTATCTTAGGGTGAAAGGATGGAAAACAGTACTTCAAGCAAATGGGCCTAGGAAACAAGCAGGTGTTGCTATCCTATTATCTGATTTCAAACCAACATTAGTGAGGAAAGATAAATAAGGTCACTTCATATTGATCAAAGGAACAATCAACAGGAAGACATTACAATTCTAAAAATATATGCACCTAACATGGGGGTTCCCAAATTCATCAAACAAACACTATTAGACTTTAGGTCACAGACTCAATCAAACACAATTGTAGTGGGTGACTTCAACAGCCTACTCTCATCAACTGACAGGTCATCCTGGCAAAAACTAAACAGAGAGACATCTGGATTAAATGATGTCATCATGGAACAAGTGGACCTAACAGATACCTATAAAACATTCCATCCAAGTGCTGCAAAATACACATTCTTTTCAACAGCACGGGGAAAATTCTCTAAAATATATCATATCCTAGGACACAAAACAAATCTTAACAAATACAGGAAAACTGAAATAATTTCTCGCATTCTATCTGATCACAATGGGATTAAACTACTAATCAGTAACAAGAAAAACTACAGAGCATACACAAAATCATGGAGAATAAACACTATACTACTGAATGCTGAATGGGTCATTGAAGAAATAAAAATGAAATCAGTAAATTCATAGAATCAAATGATAATGAGAAGACAACATACCAAAACCTTTGGGACACAATGAAGACAGTCCTAAGAGGGAAATTGATAGCTTTAAGTGCCTCTATTAAGAAATCAGAAAGGTCACCAGGTGAGGCGGTGCATGCCTTTAATCCCAGCACTTGGGAGGCTGAAGTAGAAGGATTGCTGTGAGTTCAAGGCCACCTTGAGACTACGTAATGAATTCTAGGTCAGCTTGGGCTAGAGTGAGACCCTACCTTGAAAAACCAATAAATAAATAAATAAATAAATAAATATAAATAAATAGAAAGGTCACAAGTAAACAACTTAATGCTTCAGCTTGAGGCCTTGGAAAAAGAATAACAATGTAAACCACAAATCAATACATTGGAAGAAACAATAAAGATTAGGGCAGAAATTAATGAAATAGAAACAAAAAAAAAAAAAAAAAAAAAAAAAAAGAATCAATGAAACAGAGTTGGTTCTTTGAAAAGATAAACAAGACTGATAAATCCCTTAGCAAATCTGACCAGAAGAGAGAAGAGACACAAATTAATAAAATGAGAGATAAAAAGGCACCATTACAACAGATACCAAAGAAATTCAGAAAATCTCAGGGCATACTTTAAGAATATATACTCTTCTAAGTTTGAAAATCTGAACGAAATAGATAATTCCCTAGATTTACACGACATACCAAAATTAAATCAAGATGAGATTAACCATTTACACAGACCTGTAACAGGTATGGAGATCCAAGCAGTAATAAAAAAAAGTCTCCCGCTCGGCATGGTGGCGCATGTCTTTAATCCCAGCACTCGGGAGGCAGAGGCAGGAGGATCACTGTGAGTTCAAGGCCACCCTGAAATACAGAGTGAATTTCAGGTCAGCCTGGGCTAGAGTGAGACCCTACCTTGAAAAACCAAAAAAATCTACCAACTAAAAAAAGTCCAGGCCCAGATGGATACAGTGGTGAATTTTACCAGACCTTCAAGGAAGAACTAACACTTCTCAAACTTTCCCATAAAAAAAGGAAGGAATTGGTCTGGAGAGATGGCTTAGCAGTTAAGCGCTTGCCTGTGAAGCCTAAGGACCCCAGTTCGAGGCTCGATTCCTCGGGACCCACGTCAGCCAGACGCACAAGGGGGCGCATGCATCTGGAGTTCATTTGCAGTGGCTGGAGGCCCTGGCACGCCCATTCTCTCTCTCTGCCTCCTTCTCTCTGTCACTCTCAAATAAATAAAAACAAACAAACAAAATTTAAAAAAGAAGGAACCCTACCAAACTCCTACGAAAGACTCCTACCAGACAAGACAGAACAAAACAAGAAAAGTACAGGTCAATCCCCCTCATAAACATAAATGCAAAAATTCTCAACAAGATATTGGTAAACAGAATACAAGAATATATCAAAAAGTTCATTTAGCTGGGCATGGCGGCACACACCTTTTAATCCCAGCACTTGGGAGGCAAAGAATTAAAGGTCAGCCTTAGACTACATAGTGAATTCCAGGTCAGCCTGCACTAGAACGAGAACCTACTTTGAATAAAGAAAGATCATTCACCGTGACCAAACAGGCTTTATCCCAGAGATGTAGGGACAGTTCAACATACACAAACTGATAAATATACTATATAAGTGGACTGAAGGCTAAAAATCACACGATCATCTGAATAGATGCAGAAAAGGCATTTGAAAAATCCAACATTCCTTCATGATAATAGTTCTAAAGAAACAGTGAATGGAAAGAATGTATCTCAACATAATAAAGACTATTTGTGACAAACCTACAGCCAACATAATAGCAAATGGGGAAAAACTTGAAGCTTTTTCACTAAAATCAAACAAGACAAGGGTGTCCACTGTCCCCACTTTTATTTAGTATAGTATTAGAAGACACAGGTACAGCATTAAGCAAGAAACATTCATAAAAGGGATACAAACTGGAAAAAGATCATGTTATTATTTGCAGATGATATAATTTCATACATAAGGACCCTAAAGACACTATCAGCAAACTGTTAGAGCTGATAAACACTTTTAGCAACATACAAAATAAATACACAGAAATCAGTAGCTTTCCTACACACTAACAACAAACATGCAGAGGTTAAAATCAGGACTCCCATTCACAATTGCATCAAAAAAAAAAAAAAAAAAAAAGTAAAAGTACCTTGGAATAAACTTAACCAAGGAAGTGAAAGATTTCTACTATGAAAACTTTAAAACACTCAAGTGTCTACTACAGAAGACATTAGGAAAAGGAAAGACATTCCATGTTCTAGGATTGGAAGAACCAATATTGTGAAAATGTCAATCTTACCAAAAGCAATCTACACACTTAATGCAATCCTCATTAATATTCCAATGACATTCTTCATGGAAACAGAAAAAATAATCCTAAAATTCATGTGGAAGCACAAAAAACCTTAAATAGCCAAAATAATTTTGAGTACCAAAAGTAAGGCTGGTGGTATCACCATACCTGATTTTAACCTATACTACAGAGCCATAGTAACAAAAACAGGATGGTACTAGCACAAAGAAAGACACGTATATTAATGGAATAGACTAGAAGACCGAGATGTATGTAAATCTAGGCAGCTATAGCTATTTGATTTTTGATCAAAATGCATTGGAGAAAAGACAACCTCTTTAACAATGGTACTGGGAAAACTGGATATGTATATATGTAGAAGGATGAAAATAGATCATAATCTCTCTCCATGGACAATAATTAAGTCAAATGGATTAATGACCTCAATATCAGACCTGAAACTCTGAAACTACTACAGGAAAAAGTAGGGGAAACCCTTCAACATACTGGTATAGGCAATGACTTTCTGAATATATCCCCATCTGCTTAGAAAATAAAACCACTAATCAACTACTGAGATCTCATGAAATTACAAAGCTTTTGTAGAGCAAAGGACACTGAATAGAGCAAAGATGCAACCTACAGAATGGGAGAAAATCTTTGCCAGCTATACATCTGACAGCAGATTAGTATCTAGGATATACAGAGAACTCAAAAAAACTTAATAGGAAATCAAACAGCCCAATTAAATAATGAGCTAAGAAACTAAGTAGAGGTCTCAAAAGAAGAAATACGGAAGGCATATAAACATCTAAAGAAATGTTCTACATCCCTAGCCATCAGGAATGAAAATATATGGGCACACCAGGGTCTCCAGCCACTGCAAAGTCCAGATGCATGTACCCCCTTGTGCATCTGGGTTACACAGGTACTGGGGAATTGAACCTGGGTCCTTAGGTTTTGCAGGCAAACACCTTAACCACTAAGCCATCTCTCCTGCCCACTTTCCTCTTTTTAAACAGATTCTCATTGAAACTGACCAATCATAGTGTCTGAGGTTCACACCACCATTACTAACAAAGGAAGACTGGTATGTGCTATTGTGATAATGGCACTCTCCCGGTTTACAAAAGTAACTAAGGAAATTTCTTCTTATACTATAGAAGCCTGGATTTTTTGGTGTTGCTGTTATATAATACCTAAAGTTCCACAACTTGGGGTGAGGCAGAACCCACCAAAACCTTCATTTTATATTAACAATCTTGTGGTTTTTGTTTAGTAATAATAAACCCCATGAATACCTTTCCACTAGATATGTGCACTGAGGAAGGGCTATGTAGAAGTGGTTGGTAGGAAGGAAAGGAAATATTAATGTATCCTAGCCAAGGCCCATCTTGCAATGTCTCTAGAATAAATCACTGAGGATATGACAGTGTGATCAATCCAGAACCTAGAGTGGGGAGCCTGCTATTACCTACACTAAGAGGCACAGACAAGAAACTGGATGCAGCACAGCTAACCAGTCTGAATTCACTTTCCACCCACCAACTCATTCTCTAATTTACAGTTATATTCCACAAAAAGAAGGAATGCCACTGGTGTCTTAGTGGTGCTATGGTCAGTGTCCATGTGAGACAGGCTATCTTCCTCTCACCTCTCTGTTTAGAAGGCTCCTCCTCTTCTGTAGGCTCTGATGGGTCATAATAGTCACTGCCGTAAGTGAACCCCACGGCACTATAGTTCCCATCCTCCGCCAGGGCTTCACTCAATCGCTTGTATTCTTCCTCTTGAATAAAAATGAGAATTTTATTAACAAGAGTGGGTTCACTAAGAAGTTTTATACATTTGTAAAGTTGTAGCTACCAGTAAAGCATACAACACATTTTTCAACCTCTTTTTGAGGCAAAACATTTATGCAACTACACACTTTATGTCTATCAATATGTACTTTTGCCAGTACATGTTTACCCACAGACAGCAGAATACGTCTTTTATGGAAAATTTCTTCCTGCTGAGGAAATTTTGGGATTAAGAGCTGTATTAAAAATTATTAAAGCAAAGACAAGAACATTAGTTTTAATTCATACGATACTGTTAAAGAAGAACAGTTAAAGAGTTTTTTTTTTTTGTTTTTTTTTCAAATCCCAGTCTGCCCTCAAAAGCTGGGAAAATTCTTTGTGGCTCTACATATAAACTATCCTGAGGTCCTCTCAGAACGCAAAGACTCTTGTTTTTCCAATCCACTGGGTACTGTCAAGATAATATCAGAAAGAGTGAGTATAAAAAAATGAATGGGAATAAATCTTTTAAATACTTAAAAATTTAAAAAGGTGTGGCTAAAGTAAGTCTTTCTTGAGCAGTACCTTGCCTTGCCTCCTCCTCAAGCAAGTCCGTATGCAAGGCTAAATACCTCTCTTCATCACACAGCGCCTCTACCCGCGCCTCCTCTTCTGACAGCTGGTAGTCTCGGTTCCATGTGGCATACTCGGCATCATAGGCAGAGAGGTCATGCAGGTGACCACGCCCGTCGTATCTGTAATGCGAACATGCTGGTCACCAGACGGAAGTCAACACTCAGGCTGATTGCGTATAACACTCTAAGTATATACTTACCAATTAAAGTGGTGAAATAAAGTATTAAACCAAAGGCAAAAAACTCTTCAGATTAATATTTAACATGGCTAGTCATAGCTCTACTACTTTTAAATGAAATCATCTTAAACACAATCTAAGGTCCTTTCTACAGCACAACAGAGCTTATAGCTAAAGGCAGACAATCCTTCAGAGCATAAATGTATCCCCCTTTCTAGCGGTTCTTACCGTGTATGCTTTGGTCAACCATTTAATGCCATTTGCAAAAAAAAATTTTTTTTTTCTGAGAAGTTAAATATCACAGCTTACATTCACACAGACCGAGTCCATAAATACCTATCCGACAGAACCAAACGGGCGAAATTTCCACGCTTCTTCCTGCTAGTCCCGAACTCTCAGGAGAGATCTTCACCAAAGAAACTTGCGTCCATTGGAGGTAAAATCTTGGCTAGGCTCGCCCCTAGCCACTTGGCTGAGGAAATAAGTGCTGGGTTATGTGGTAGAGAGACACACATACATAGGAACAGTGACATATACATGCAGTTTAAGGAGGTTCACTGGAAACAGGGTAAAAACCATTAGAAGGTGAAGCATCAGTATTTCCCTTAAACTTTATTCCTCAGGAAATGAAATGAATGAAGACACATCTGTGTTTCTCTTGCATGGACCACTAGGTACTTTACAAACTAGGAATAAAATAAGAACTTTCTGCTATACTTTTAACATATCATTTGATGATGATGTGGTCAATGTACAACTCTCAGATAATAAATTAGTAATCTTTAAACATCCAGATTTAGGGTTGCAAAACAAATACAGAGTGATGAATAAAAGTCTGCCTAATTTATCAATACTGACTTTTGTACTGGAGACCAAATTAATGAAGAAATGCTTTTATAGGAAAAAGGCCAAAAATTCCATGGAACCCCAACTGTTTCATTTTATTAATTCTTAAAATTGGTTTTACTTTGATGTAAACCTCCTTAACTTACAAATTCAGATTGCTGTTTTAAATATTACACATGTACATGTGTGGTGTTTGCTCCCCACCAGTTTTGGAAGGCCTAACTCAAATTATGTACAAAACACAGAAGTTGTGTAAGGAGCTGAGACTTTAGTGTTTACCTAACTTTAATACATAACACAAGGAATGCTTGGGAAGTAAGCTCATTATTTCAGGCAACATCACTGGCTATACACAGTTCACAGGTATAGTGCAATTGAGCAGAACCATACCCTCAGATCCAAAGCTGATCTGACCTGCAACAGTCCCTTCACAAGTCCTTTCCTTGTTTCCTAGATCTACTGCCGAACAGAAAAGTGAGGGATGGCAAAAGGCCTACTGATCATTAATACACCCACTCTCATCAGTTCAGGTCATCCCTACGGTCATGTATGCTCCAGGTCTTTGCAGAATCCAGTTTTACTTGTCTCAAACGATGGGCTTCCTTCTCTTGGAAAGACTATTCACAGCTTAATGGTTGGTCACAGTTTAGCCTTTCAGTCCAGGGCCCCAGAAACAGCATTAACCCAATGTGAGAACATGAAAACCCAAACCCGGGTGGGGAGGAGCAAAGGGAGACTGAAAAAGTGAGAGGGGGGAGCAAACCGCCTACATCATGTAATGTCATCCTTTTCAAATCAACCACCTTTAGACATCCCCTGCCCCTCCCCTCCGCCCTCAACGCCGAACACCCTCAGGGTGATTCTCCAAAGCAGGTGTGATTTGAAAAAGAAACACAGAAGTAACCCAGCTCCTCCCTTCCGCTAAAGCAGACAGTGAAACCAGCCCTAAGATTGCTACCCCTAAGAGTAAGGTCAGGGTCCGCACAGAGTCGACCGGCCTCCAATTGCTGGCAAACTTCACCTACTACCGCGGTCGGTCGGATTATCCCGGGGAGGGGGGCACGCCGGGCGCCAAAAGTCATGCTGGCCAGAAGGCGCCGGGTCAGAATCGGTTCAGGCTAACTCACGGGGTCCAAAAGAGGCTTCTACCCGTGGCCTCAGCGTGCGGCGATTCGGAGGAACAAAAGCGCGCTCCCGGACTCCCTCCCGCACAGCTTCCACCGCGCGAAGTCGCCAGCGGCTGCCCAGGCTCGAGGGGCTACGGGAGCAGAGTCGATGCCTCCGGCGACAGGCGCGGTGCCGGCTCCCGCCGGAGCCTTAGGACCGGTTTCACCGTACCCTCCCCCCGGACGCCGGGGGACGTGGGGCGGGGAGGCCCCCGGATCCCCAGGAACCGTAAAACCCCTTTTCGGTCCTGGTCATCAAGTCAACATCAGGCGAAATCAAGCGGGCGAGGGAGGGGAGGAACCGACCTGTCGATGAGGATCTTGTGGTCCCCCATCCAGGGGATGAGGTGCTGTCCCTGTTCCTGGGCCAGGGCCCGCTCGTCATCCCGGAACAGCTTGCAGGCATAACCGAAAACGAGCAGCTCCACCCGGCTGCCCCCAACGCCGGCGCCACCCTGTCCGGCCTCCTCCTTCGCGTTGCCTTTCCTCTCTTGTTTGGCGCGGCCTCCACCTGCGCCGTACATGACAGCGTTCCCGGGGTCCGGCCCGGTCTGCTGCAGTGCCCCGCGACCTCCTCTGGGTCTTGTCTGGCCTACGTCCTCAGTCAAAGGCGCCGCATCCCCGCCGCAACCTAAACATCGCCGCCATAGCGGGACACAAAATGGAGGAAACACAACTTCCTGTAAAGAGGAACGTCGCACTTCCGGAAAGCCAGGGCAGATTCGCCACGACTCCGATTGGTTTGAGCATCTAAAAAAGATTTAGGTATTATTTCTCGCATTAAAATTATCAAATTACATATGGTTGGAGCTTCTGTTCGCAGAGAGTATTTTACTTTATTTTATTTTATTTTATTTGGACTGCCATCCAGGGCATGGCGAAAGCGCCGCGTGGGGTCTCTCGCCGACTTCCTCTGAGACAGGTGCCCCATCTATCTTGGCGGGCTGGGTTTCCAGCTTGAGGTCCAAACTGTTGCAGAGCGGCCAGTGATCCCTTTCCCGTTTAAGAGGCTTCACTTTCATTGGACTCTTAATTGGCTCTGACACCCAGCCTCGGAAGGTTTTCCAAGGCTTGTAAGCCAATGCACGCAAATGGCGGGATTTAGGGCGCTGTGGCCTGTCCGGAAATAGAGCTCCCGGATGTTTCCGTCTGGGCAATAGTTTATTTTTTAATTCTTCTTCTTTCTCTTCCTCCTCTTCCTTCCTTCTCCTTCCGCTCCTCCCCATCCTCTTCTTTTTTGAAAAAAAAAATACATACGTATACAAATGTGTGTGTATATATATATATACACACACACATATATATATATACACACACATATATATATATATATATATATACACATATATATATATGAGCGACAGAGAAAGAGGCAGAGAGAGAGAGAGAAAGAGAATGGGCGCGCCAGGGCTTCCAGCCACTGCAAACGAACTCCAGACGCGTGCGCCCGCTTGTGCATCTGGCTAACGTGGGTCCTGGGGAGTTGAGCCTCGATCTGGGGTCCTTAGGCTTCACAGGGAAGCGCTTAACCGCTAAGCCATCTCTCCAGCCCTATTTTTTTTTTTTTTTTTTTTAAGACAGAATTGGTGGACCAAGGCCCCAGCCACTGCAATGGAACTCCAGATGGTTGCACCACCTAATGTCCATGTGCGACCTTGTGCTTGTCTCAACCTTTGTGCCTCTGCCTTAGGTGGGATCTGGAGAGTTGAACATGGGTCCTTAGGCTTCACAGGCATGCACCTTAACTGTTAAGCCATCTCTTCAACTCCTGAAAATATTTTTATTTATTTATTTGACAGAGAAAGAGAGAATGGGCACGCCAGGGCCTCCAGCCACTGCAGACCTGCAGACACATGTGCCCCATTGTGCATCTGGCTAACGTGGGTCCTGGGGAATAGGCCCTGGGTCCTTTGGTTTTGCAGGCAAACGCTGAAACTGCTAAGCCATGCCTCTAGCCCTCCTCTTCTTTTTTAATTGAGACAGGTTTGTCTCCAACTCGTGGTAGTCCTCCAGCCTTGCCTAACAAGTGCTGGAATTACAGGTATAAATCAGTGTGAGATGCTGGGTGTCGCAGACAGCTTCAGGTTCACTGAGATGAACTTTCAGACCAGGCACAGTTATGGAGGAAGGGATATTTATTTATTTATTATTTTTTTGTTTTTTTTCGAGGTAGGGTCTCACTCTGGCTCAGGCTGACCTGGAATTCACTATGTAGTCTCAGGGTGGCCTTGAACTCCCGGCGATCCTCCTACTTCTGCCTCCCGAGTGCTGGGATTAAAGGCATGCGCCACCATGCCCAGCTGGAAGGGATATTTATTGAAGCTTACAGATCCAGGGGAAGTTCCATAAATGGCAGAAGAATCTGGCCTGCCTTCACAGGTCTAAGCAGAGAGAGAAGTACAAGCCAAAAGCCACACAGCACAGCACACTTCAGGAACTCCAGCTAGGCACACTTTGCATATCTGTAGATTGAAACCTGAAACCCACCACCACACCTTAAGATCCACCCAGTGACATTGCCTCCAGCCAGGTGGCTGCAGAATGCAAACTACAAACAATAAAGAACTGAATATATTGGGGGCCATCTATTCTATTCAAACCACCACACAGGGCTATAGTTTTTCCATCTGTTTTTTAAAAAAAACTTCGTATTGAAAACTTCCATAAGTGTAGACAATATGCCATGACCATAACACCCTCCTATAACCCTCATCTTTACCTCCCAAATCTCTCCTCCACTTAACCCCTTCTTATCAATAGACTCATCTATTTTTTAGTATATTATTTTTATTGACAGCTTCCATAATTGCAAACAATATGCCATGGTAATTCCTTCCCTACCCCCACTTTCCTATTTGAAATTCCGCTCTCCATCATATTCCCTTCCCCTCTCAATCAGTGTCTTTTATTTTGATGTCATGATTTTTTCATCCTATTATGATGGTCCTGGGTAGGTAGTGTCAGGCACTGTGAGGTCATGGATATCCAGGCCAGTTTGTGTCTGGAGGAGCATGTTGTAAGGAGTCCTACCCTAACTTTGGCTCTTACGTTTTTTTTTGTTGTTTGTTTGTTTGTTGTTTGTTTGTTTGTTTTTGAGGTAGGGTCTCACTCTGGTCCAGGCTGACCTGGAATTCACTATGTAGTCTCAGGGTGGCCTTGAACTCAGGGAGATCCTACTACCTCCGCCTCCTGAGTGCTGGGATTAAAGGCATGTGCCACCAGCCTGGCTTTTCTTCTTCTTCTTTTTAATCAACTTCCATGATTGTAAATGATATCCTATGGTAATTCCTTCCCTCCCCCCACTTTCCCCTTTGAAATTCTACTCTCCATCATATTCCCTTCCCCTCTCAATCAGTCCCTTTTATTTTGATGTCATGATTTTTTTCATCCTATTATGATGGTCTTGGGTAGGTAGTGTCAGGCACTGTGAGATCATAGATATCCAGTCCATTTTGTGTCTGGAGGAGCATGTTGTAAGGAGTCCTACCCTTCCTTTGGTTCTTACATATTTTCTGCCACCTCTTCCACAATGGACCCTGAGCCATGGAAGGTGTGATTGAGATATTTCCGTGCTGAGAACTCCTCTGTCATATCTTCTCAGCACCATGGTGCCTTCTGCATTATCCCAAGCTCACAGCCATCTGAAAAGAGTAGGTTCTGTAACCAAAAGTGAGAGTAGCATTAATATATGGGTATGAACATAAAGAGAAGTGCTTACTGGGCAGTTTGGTGAGCATAGTATATGCGTTTAGCCAGGTAGCAGCAGATGTTACACTCCTAGGGTTCATGACTATTCCTGTTGTAGGTTTTCAGTATCAGGGATGTATTCCCCTCCCATGGAGCAGGCCAGAAGTCAAATTAGAGGGCAGTTGTTTTTCCCCATAACAGATGTGCTGCTACTGCACCAGTTGTCTCATTTGGCCTGGCTGGCCAAATATAAGGCTTGCAGTGTCCACTTGCAGTGTTGAGTATCTTCACTGGTGATTTCTCTCTCTCCTATTGAACTGTATGCAGTGTGGCTTTTTCCAGCTTGCTGTCAGCTGGTCTACATAGAGGAGGTTTTCAGCTCAGCTCCAGTAGGGTTTCTCAGTAACCTTGGAGCCCAAGTATGTGGAGTCTTCAGCAATAGGGTCTTACCATCTATTCCTGGTAGGAAACCAAGGGCCTCGGCAATGGCCTGTAATGTTTTGGGGGCATCAGGGACCTCTGGCCAACAACTCACTGGAAGGTATCTCATTCCTGGCACTTAAAATTTTCTAGTAACAGCCGGGCGTGGTGGTGCACGCCTTTAATCCCAGCACTCGGGAGGCAGAGGTAGGAGGATTGCCGTGAGTTCGAGGCCACCCTGAGACTCCATAGTGAATTCCAGGTCAGCCTGGGCTAGAGTGAGACTCTACCTCGAAAAACCAAAAAAAAAAAAAAGGATAAAAAAAATTTTTCTAGTAACAATCTATGGCTCCTGTGTGTTCCATTGTCCAAAAAAGTAGGTATCCATATGATTTATTTATATCCTCTTAGATTTTTATTAGCTGTCCCTCCAGCTTTCCTTACTCAATCTCTTCCCCTGACTTCACTTAGGCCTTTTCATCCCCATTAATCTATTCTTCTACTTACATGTATACAATACCATCCTATTAAGTTTCGCCCTGTTCCTTTTCTATTCCATTTATATCTTCTTTCTAGCTTATTGGCCTATGCCACTGAGTTTTCTTCCTACTCACACAGAAGTCCATAAGTTTGTAGCTAGGATCCACATATGAGAGAGAACATGCAACGTTCAGTTTTCTGGGCCTGGGTTGCCTCACTAAGTATAATCTTTTCCAGATCCATCCATTTTCCTGCAAATTTCAAAAACTCATTTTTCTTTACAACTGAGTAGAACTCCATTGTATAAATGTGCCACATCATCATTGTCAGTTGAGAGACATCTAGGCTGGTTCCATTTCCTAGCTTTTGTGAATAGAGTGACAGCAACATGGTTGAGCAAGTATTTCTAAGTTAGTGAGACGAGTCCTTAGGATATATGCCTAGGAGTGCTACAGCTGGGTCATATGGTAGATCTATTTTTACCTCTCTCAGGAACCTCCACACTGATTTCCACAATGCTGGGCTAGATTACATTCCCACCAACAGTTTAGAAGGGTTCCACATCCTTGCCAACATTTGTGTTTATTTGTTTTCATGATGGTAGCCAATCTGACAGGAGTGAGATGGAATCTCAACGTAGTTTTAATCTGCATTTCCCTGATGACTAGGGATGTTGAACATTTTTTTTAGATATTCATATGCCATCTGTGTTTTTTTTTTTGAGAACTCTATAGTTCCATATCCCATTTTTAATTGGGTTGTTTGATTTCGTATTATTTAATTTTTTGTGTTCTCCTAGATATTAATCCTCTATCAGAGGTAGAGCTGGCAAAGATTTTTCCCATTCTGTAGGTTGCCTCTTTGTACTAGTCACAATGTCTTTTTGCTGTACAAAAGGTTTGACCAAAAAAAAAAAAGAAAGAAAAAAAAAAGAAAAAAAAAAGAAAAAAAGCCGGGCGTGGTGGCGCACGCCTTTAATCCCAGCACTCGGGAGGCAGAGATAGGAGGATCACTGTGAGTTCGAGGCCACCCTGAGACTACATAGTGAATTCCAGGTCAGCCTGGGCCAGAGTGAGACCCTACCCCGAAAAACACCAAAAAAAAAAAAAGGTTTATAATTTCATTAGGTCCCAGCAGTTAATCTGTGTTTTTATTGCCTGAGTAATTAGGGTTATATTCAGAAAGTCCTTGCCAAGACCAACATGGTGAATGGTTTCCCCTACTTTTTCCTCTAGCAGTTTCAGAGTTCCAGGTCTGATATTAAGGTCTTTGATCCATTTGATCTTAATTCTTATGCATGGAGAGAGATAAGGATCTATTTTCATCCATATACAGATATATATCCAGTTTTCCCAGTACCTTTTGCTGAAGCAGCTGTCTTTTCTCCAGTGAGTATTTTTGGCATTTTTGTTGAAGACCAGGTGGCTATAGCTACCTGGATTTACATCTGGGTCCTCTATTCTGATCCATTGATCTACATATCTGCTTTTATGCCAGTACCATGCTGTTTTTGTTACTATGGCTCTGTAGTATAGGTTAAAATCAGGCATGGTGATACTACCAGCCTTATTTTTGTTGCTCAGTATTGTTTTAGATATTTGAGATTTTTTGTGACTCCAAATGAATTTTTGGATTGTTTTTTCTATTTCTGTGAAGAATGCCATTAAATTCTGATGGGGATTGCATTAAATTTATAGATTGCTTTTGGTAAGATTGCCATTTTCACAATATTGATTCTTCCAACCCAGGAACAAGGGATGTTTTTCATTTCCTAGTGTCTTCTGTAACTTCTCACTTGAGTTTTTTTTTTTAAAGTTTTCATTATAGAGATCCTTCACTTCCTTGGTTAGGTTTATTCCAAGGTACGTTATTATTTTTTTTTGATGCAATTGTGAATGGGAGTAATTCTCTGATTTCATCTTCTGTGTGCTTATTGTTAGCATATAGGAAGGCTACTGATTTCTGTGCATTTATTTCATATCCTGCAACATGGATATAGGTGTTTATCAGCTATAACAGATTGCTGGTAGAGTATTTAGGGTCCTTTATGTATAGAATCATGTCATCTGCAAATAATGATAACTTGATCTCTTCCTTTCCAATTTGTGTCCATTTTTTCTTTTCTTTTCTTTTTTCCTTTATTAGTTAGTTTTGTATTCAGCAAATACACTCAGTTTGGTACCATTATTAGGCTCATCCATGACCTACCCCCTCCCCTTGGCCCCTCCTTGTTGAGATATATGAGTCATGCATTGTGGAGTTAGCCCACAGTTATGGGTAAGATAAATGTCTCTGCATATCATGACCCAACATGTGGCTTTGACATTCTTTCCGCCCCCTCTTCCACAAAATTTCCCTGAGTCATGTTGGGTTCATTTTTGGTCTGCTTCAGTGATGAGGTGTTGGGGGCCTCTGAGGCTCTGGCTCTCTGATTTGGTAGGAGTTGATTTTTCTCTGTGTTGATCTCCTTCCCCCTTGTGCTGGTATCCGGTTCATCAGGAAAACATCACCCTTGCTTGTTTCTCCAATTTTTCTTAGTTTCAGCTGGGCCCTTTTGAGGTATGATGGGGTGGCTCTCTCCTTAGCATCTACATCTATCTGAAAAAGAGAAGCAGATTCTCCAATGGAGAGTAAGTTAGCACCAGGACAAATGAGATAACCCTTACTTTTTAAAAAAATTATTTATTTATTTAGTTTGAGAGTGACAGAGAGACAGAGAGAAAGACGCAGATAGAGATAGATAGAGAATGAGTGCTCCAGGGCCTCCAGCCACTGCAAATGAGCTCCAGACACGTGTGCCCCTTGTGCATCTGGCTAACGTGGGTCCTGAGGAGTAGAGCCTCGAACCAGGGTCCTTAGGCTTCACAGGTAAGTGCTTAACCGCTACGCCATCTCTCCAGCCCCAACCCTTACTTTTTAAATAGAGAATTTAATAGGTGTAGGCCCTCTTGTAGCCCACAATTGATGGTAGCTTGATATTGTAGAGTGGGCTTATGTTTGGATATGGATCTGACTTGTTTCCCAGCTCCAGCTATGGGTCCTGTACCACTGAGGAGATCAGTTAGCCAAATTAAGAGTAGTTGGTACCCCACCATGGCTGTGTGCCACTATTGCACTTGTGTGGGCATCACAACAAGTTATTTGCTGTTAAGTAGGTTAGACCATGAGTTGCTTGGACAGATATTGGTCATTTTCCCCCAGTCACCCATGTAGCACCTTCTGGTGCTAGATGCGCTGACTGTCTGGGGACTGACTCTCTTCCAACTTCCAGCCATGCCATTCTATTATGCATCTCACCCACATAAGGTGTCTTCAGCAGTAGGGTCTTACCACTAGCCTTTGGTGGGTCATCCAGTACTCTGACAGAAATCTGTCTGTCCTTTAGGAAACCTTGATGATTCTTGGAATTCATCCTTGCATTTCTTTATGTCTTCATTTAGCATGGCCAGCTGATTTTTAAGGTCTTCTTTTTTTCCCACTCTCCCTCAAATCTCTTCGCTCTCTTTGAACTCCTTCCAATTTCTTATCTATTAGTTCTAGTTAGTGATGACAGTATCCACACGATTATCGGTCCTTTGTTGCTTTCCTGCAAGTTCTACCAGTAGGTTGGTCAGGGTTGCCTTGCTCATAGATTCAATTTGGTGTTCTGATCCTAATGGTTCTTCTATGTTTTGGTTAGATGTATTCATTGTAGGACTGGGTGATCTAACTGGATTTTCTTGCATTTGATTTTTCATGTTATTTCTTTTGTGCTGTGGTCTGCCCATGACCGTGTATGGGCACATAGGTGGGCATATCAGCCTGGGCTCAAGCACAATGGGAATCTGAGGCAGCCTGGGGCAGTTGCCAAGCAGCCTGGGCTTTGGCTCTCACTTGCCAAAGCTGCCTATCTACTGCTTGGCAGGGGTGCCAAAGTTGCCTGAATTCTCAAGCGGTAATGTGCCAAAGCTGCCTGCATTCGAGCTAGGAGTAACACTGAGGCACCAAGTACTGAAGCAGCCTGAACTCTGGCTGGGAACACTGGGACCTGGAAGCAGTCTGTGTTCCCCACCGCAGGACAATGGCGGCTGGCCAGCGTGACAGACAAGTAGGGGATGGTACCTGAGCTGGCAGAAGCGAGAGACACAGTCTGAGCTTGTGTGGCAGTTGCTGTGGGACTGGGCTCACTCAGTAAATGGGTGAGTGGATGAGTGTGCAGAGCAGTGTAAGCTTCCACACGCAGGGATCGACCGGCGTGTGGTGGCAGCAGCAGCGTTGCCAGTGGCAGTGGCAGTGCTATGGACATGGCAGTTATTTGGGGGGAGGGGTGGGCTACCTGCCCACGAGGGGATCTGCAATTCCCTGTTTCTCCAGCCTCTGTGCCCTCCCATTGACAACCTATTGGAGATTTCTCTCCCCTTAAAGCCTCAATGAACCCTTAATATCTTGCCTTTCTTTCCCTGGGATTTGCAGCGGAGCTAGGCAGTCGCCATCTTCGCCAGAAGTCCAATCTTGTATCCATCTTATGTGTGTCTCTTGCCTTATTGTTGTGGCTAAGAGTTCCAGTACTATATTAAATAAAAGAGGGGGCAGTGGACACCCTTCTCTTGTGCCTGATTTTAGTGGAAAAGCTTCAAGTTTTTCTTCATTTAGTATTATGTTGGCTGTAGGCTTGTCAGAAATAGCGTTTATTATGTTGATATATGTTCCTTCTATTCCCAGTTGTTGTAGGACTTTTATCATGAAGGATGTTGGATTTTGTTGAATGCTTTTTCTGCATCTAATGAGATGATCATGTGATTTCTTTGTCCTACACTCTGTTTATATAATGTATTACATTTTTCCAATTGTGTATGTTGAACCATCCCTGAATCTCTTGGGATAAAGCCTACTTGGTTGGGATGAATGATCCTTCTGATATATTCTTGTATTGTTTGGCAATATTTTGTTGAGAATTTTTACATCTATGTTCATGAGGGAGATTGGTCTGTAATTTTCTTTTCATATTCTATCTTTGCCTGGTTTTGTTATCAGGGTGATGCTGTCTTCATAGAAGGAGTTTGGTAGGATTCCTTCTTTTTCTATTTTATGAAGAAGTTTAAGAAGCGTTGGTGTTAGTTCTTCCATGAGGGTCTGGTAAAATTCACCAGTGAATCCATCTGGGTCTGGAGTTCTTTTGGTTGGGAGATTTTTGATAACAGCTTGGATCTCCATACTTGTTATAGCTCTATTTAAGTGGTTAATCTCATCTTGATTTAATTTAGGTAGGTCATATAAATCAAGGAAATCATCCATTTCTTTCAGATTTTCAAACTTAGTGGACTATATGTTCTTATTGTATGTCCCTATGATTTTTTAAATTTCTCTGGTATCTGTTGTGATGCTGCCTTTTTTGTCTCTAATTTTATTCATTTATGTCTCTTCTCTCTTTCTTTTGGTTACATTTGCTAAAGGTTTATCAATCTTGCTTATCCTTTTAAAACACCAACTCTTTGTTTCATTGATTCTTTTTTTGTTGTTGTTGTTTTTGGTTTTTCGAGGTGGGCTCTCGCTCTAGCCAAGGCTGACCTGGAATTCACTATGGAGTCTCAGGGTGGCCTCAAACTCAAGGCAATCCTCCTACCTCTGCCTCCCGAGTGCTGGGATGAAAGGTGTGCACCACGCCCAGCTCATTGATTTTTTGGATTGTTTTTTGGGTTTCTAGTTTGTTAATTTCTGCCTTAATTTTTATTATTTCTTCCCATCTACTGATTTTCAGTTTGCCTTGTTCTTCTTTTTCCAAGGCTTTAAGGTGAAGCATTAATTTGTTTACTTATGTCTTTTCTAATTTCTTACTATAGGAACTTAGAGCTATAAAATTTCCTCTTAGGACTGCCTTCATTGTGTTCCAAAGGTTTTTGTATGTTGTGTTCTCATTATCATTTGACTCTATGAATTTTCTTTATTTCCTTCTTGATTTCTTCATTAACTCATTCATCATTTAGTAGTGTGTTGTTCAGTTTCCATGATTTTGTGTATGCTCTATAGCTTTTCTTGCTATTGATTTGATCCCATTGTGATCAGATATAGTGTAAGGAATTATTTCAGTTTTCCTGTATTTGTTAAGATTTGCTTTGTGTCCTAATATATGGTTTATTTTAGAGAATCTTCTATGTGCTGCTGAAAAGAATGTGTATTCTGCAGCATTTGGATGACATGTTCTGTAAATATGTCTTAGGTCCATTTTTTCTATGACCTCATTTAATACAGATGCATGTGTTTATTTTTTGCCAGGACGACCTGTCTGTTGATGAGAGTGGGGTGTTGAAGTCACCCATTACAACTGTGTTTGGTTTTATCTGTGTCTTTAGTTCTAGTAGTGTTTGTTTGATGAAGTTGGGAGACCCTATATAGGTGCATATATATTTAGGATTGTAACATCATCCTGTTGGAATGTGCCTTTAATCAATATAAAGTGACCTCTCTTATCTTTCTTAACTAATGTTTGACTAAAGTCTACCTTGTCAAATATTAGGATATCCACACCTGCTTGTTTTCTAGACCCATTTGCTTAAAACACCATTTTCCATCCTTTCATCCTAAGATAGTGTCCATCCTTTGTAGAAAGGTGAGTTTCTTGGAGGCAACAAATTGCAGGATCCTGCTGTTTAACCCTGTCTGCTAACTTATGTCTTTTGGTTGGAGCATTGTGGCCACTGATATTAAGAATTATTATTGGTAGGTGTGTATTTATTTTTGCCATTTTTCTTGTTTTGTAGTTCCAGTTTTACCTTTGCTTTATTGCATTAACTACTATTTGACTATGGTTTGTTTTTTCCAGGTTCCTTATATGTGCGTTTTTCTTTCTCTTCAGCATGGAGGATCCTTTCAAGTATTTTCTGTAGAGCTTGTTTTATCTTAAATTCTTCCTTTAAGCCAGACGTGGTGGCGCATGCCTTTAATCCCAGCACTCGGGAGGCAGAGGTAGGAGGATCGCCGTGAGTTCGAGGCCACCCTGAGACTCCATAGTGAATTCCAGGTCAGCCTGGGCTAGAGTGAGACCCTACCTCGAAAAACCAAAAAAAAAAAAAAAAAAAAAAAAAATTCTTCCTTTCGCCTGCTTTTGGCATGGAATGTCCTTATTTCTCTGTCTATTTAAATGGATAGTTGTGCAGGATAAAGTAACCTTGGTTGACAGTTGTTATCCTTCAGAACTTGGAATACATCATTCCAATTCCTTCTGGCTTTTAAAGTTGGTGTTGAGTAATCTGCTATGATCCTGATGGGCTTGTATGTGACTTGATTTTTCTGTCTAGCCACTTGCAATATATTTTCTTTGGTTTGTATGTTTGGTAGTTTTATTATAATATGGTGAGGAGATGTTCTTAGCAGGTTTTGTCTGTTTCGTGTTCTAAAGGCTTCCTGTATCTGCATTGGCATCTCTTGCCCAATTTGGGGGAAGTTTTTTTCTGTGATATTGTTGAAAATGCAAACTATGCTTTTGGAATGAAATTCCTCTCCTTCTACAAATTCTTATGTGTGATCTTTTCATAGTGTCATGAATATGTTGAAATTCCCATTCATACTTTCCTATTAGTTTGTCTTTCTCTTTGTTGGACTGTATTAGATCTGCCACCTGGTCTTCTAACTTAGATATTCTCTTTTCTCCTTCATCCATTCTACTGGTTAGATTTTATACAGAGTTTTTTATTTCATTGACTGTTTCATTCTTAGTAATTCTGACTGGTTTTTCTTTATTACTTTCATTTTCTTATTATTTATTTATTTATTTATTTATTTGAGAGTGACAGGCAGAGAGAGGAAGAGGCAGATAGAGACAGAGAGAGACTGGGCGCGCCAGGGCCTCCAGCCACTGCAAACGAACTCCAGATGTGTGCGCCCCCTTGTGCATCTGGCTAACGTGGGTCCTGGGGAATCGAGCCTTGAACCAGGGTCCTTAGGCTTCACAGGCAAGCTCTTAACTGCTAAGCCATCTCTCCAGCCCCCATTTCCTTATTTATGTCTTATACTGACCTCCTCATTTCATTAAATTGGTTTCCTGTGTCCTCTTTGATTCCTTTGATTTCCTCTTTGATTTCTTTTAACATATTTATCATCATTCTTTTGAAATCTTTCTCAGACATTTCCTCCAAATCAGTCTCACTGAAGGTCATTTCTGATTCATTAATACTTTTTGGTGGATTTATATTGTCTTGAAGTTTTGTGTTTCTTGTGTTATAATGTATATATTTTTGCATCTTGTATTAATTTACTGCTGGGATTTTCTAATTAGCTGCAGTATTATTAGATGTATCAATCAATCTGATGTTATATATCTTCAGCGTAGGAATGTACGGTGTTGGGTATGGGTCTTAAGACTCTCAGGGTAACCACAAAAGTGACCCTAGATGTTGGCTTTGCCTGCTATGAGAGTATTCAAGAAGGCTGAGTGGAACAAAATACAGGCATATTCTAAAATTTACCTTAAAAATGTACACATTCAATGAAAAACAGCACAGAGTATTTATGCAAAAGCAGGCATTATGACTACCAGATCCTCAAACAAAGTCACTGTCCCTTAGGATGTGTGTTGCCCCACACCCTTAATCCTGTCAACTAGGAGGCTAAGCTTTCTGGTCTGTTGAGGGTTACAAGTCAGCTTGTGACCATGTGAGACCCTTCCCTAATGAATGTCAGAAGAGGAAACAAAGGCACTATAAATCAGGAAGCAACAAATGAGAAGCCCAAAATATAGCTTATTTAAGAATGGCAAATCCAACCATCCATCAGATTTAACATAATTTATCCTGACATGGATGGTGCAATTAGCACTTCTGATTAAAGCCTATGTACCTGGTTCATTTGATGGGTACTGACCTGGTGTAATCCCAGTTGCCTTTTGGGATGGTTTTGGTCATAATTATGCTCCACTCCTGCTTGAGTCCCTCTTTGTTGCTCTGTGGGCTCAGGTAGACTGGCTGGGTTGTTGTGTCACTGCTCTGATCACTTGTGCTGGGTGCTGTATAGGTGAACTCCCTTCCCCAGGTCTCTGTTGCTTGCTGGTGCTTATGCTGGCTGTGGGGGAGGGGAGGCTGTGGATGGTGGCTAATGTTGTCCCACTGTTTCTCACAGTTTTCTTCCTCACGAGCTGCTGTCCTCACTTCACATTTCTTGGGCTTATGAGGAGCTCCAGTGTGACTGTAACATCTCCTCACCTGGATTTTCCTGTGGCTCAGGCCAAGCCTGTTGGCTGTGGCCACATGGACCTGGTTCTGCCACTACAGGAGCTGCTTCTGCCTGCTTCTGTGGGCTCTAGGTGCTCTGGATCTCTCCTACTTCTCTGCTGCAGTTGATAATTTCTTATACACCTCACTTTTTTTGTATAAGAGTATATTTTGCTGCATTTAAAATTTATTTTTGTTTATTTTTATTTATTTGAGAGTGACAGAGAGAGAAAGAGGCAGAGAGAGAGAGAGAGAATGGGCGCTCCAGGGCCTCCAGCCACTGTAAATGAACTCCAGATGCATGCGCCCCCTTGTGCATCTGGCTAACATGGGTCCTGGGGAATTGAGCCTCGAACTGTGGTCCTTAGGCTTCACAGGCAAGTGCTTAACCACTAAGCCATATCTCCAGCCCAATTTTGCTGCATTTTTAAAAAGTGTTTTCTCCCTTAGACTGCTTTGGCATGCTTTCCTATGCCGCCATCTTAACTAGATTCTAGACTCTTCTATTTTGATGCCATTGTGTAGGTTGTGTTAAGTCACTGTAAGATTTTGAATATAAAGGCCACATTGTCTATGAAAGAGACATTGTAAATTTCACAATGGTCCCTGAGTTTTGGAGGGTGTGATAGAGATGTCTCACTTAGTGCTGAACACTATCACTTCTCAGCACTATAGTGAGTTTTAAGTCACCCCAGCTATCACTGTCATCTGAAAAGAGAAGCTTCTCTAACTAAAAGAGTAGCATTAAGTCAGACATGGTAGCCTGCACCTTTAATCCCAGCACTTGAGAGGCAGAGGTAGGATGGTGTAGGAGGATCACAATGAGTTTAAGAACACCCTGAGACTACAGAGTGAACTTCAGGGTCAGCCTGAGCTAGAGTGAGACCCTACCTTGAAAAACAAACAAACAAACAAACAAACAAACAAACAAAAAGAGTAGCATTAATATATGGGCATAAACACATGTGTTTAGAGTTTGGTGGGCATAATATATGCATTTAGTGAAACAATAGCAATAGTTTCCTCAATAGACATTATGACTCTCCCAGCCCCATCTGAATTTTGACTACTTAATTTTTAGTCAGAGAGTGAGACTTGAGACCCAATTCTCTTGGCTTAAAGTTGAGATAATCCAGTTTATTTTTCAGTTCTATTTATTTTTATTTATTTATTTGAGAGCCACAGAGAGAGAAAGAGGCAGATAGAGAGAATGGGCGTGTGAGGGCCTTCAGCCACTGCAAACGAACTCCAGACGCGTGCGCCCCCTTGTGTATCTGGCTTAC
This sequence comes from Dipus sagitta, assembly GCA_036346955.1. NCBI lineage: Eukaryota > Metazoa > Chordata > Mammalia > Rodentia > Dipodidae > Dipus > Dipus sagitta. Next base: position 65,501,865 of record CM070779.1, on the reverse strand, counting down.
GTGGGTCCTGGGGAATCAAGCCTCAAACCAGGGTCCTTAGGCTTCACAGGTAGCACTTAACTGCTAAGCCATCTCTCCAGCTCTTATTTTTCAGTTCTAAGAATGAACCCATGGCTTCACTCATGCTAGTCAAGAACTGTCACTGAGCTATATCAAGACAGGGTCTCATTCTAGCCCAGGCTGACCTAGAACTCACTCTGTAGTCCCAGGCTGGCCTCAAATTCATAGTGATCCTCCTACCTCTGCCTCCTAAGTGCTGGGATCAAAGGTGTGCACCACCATACCTGACTATTTTTAACTTTTTATTGACAACCTCTGTAGATATAGACAATATACCATGATCATAATTTCCTCCCACCACCCTCTTTTTTCTCATCTCCCAATTCCCCAGGAGGGGTCCTGGTTGATTGTGGAAAAACAGGTCTAGGGGAACTAGGCAAGAGATAAGAAGTCAAATCATATTTGATTTCTAGGAAGTGCAAATTTTCCTGGGTTTTTTACCTTCAGGGGTTGAGTCACCCTAACTCTACCCCCCTCTCACTCTGAATCTTTTCTTTCCAAGTAGTCATTCTTCTATTTTGATATCATCATTTTTTCCTCCCATTTATGCAGGTCTTATGTAGGTAGCATCAGTCCCTGTGAGGTCATGAATACTACAGCCACTTGGTATCTTGAAGACAATATTGCAAAGCAGTCCTCCCTTTCTACATTTTTTCCCATACTTCTTCTGCAATGGTCCCTGAACTTGTAGGGTGCTGTTAGAAAAATAACCAGACATATTGGAATATGTACAACAGAGGAATTAGACTTCACTGGAAGAGAGTCTACTCATAGACACTTTATGTGTCAGCAGCAGAAACTCTGGTATGTGAGATGTCCACCTAGCATTTGGACAGAGGGTTTTTTTTTATAAGTTGTTTTTTTTTTTAATTATTTATTTATTTATTTGAGAGTGACAGACACACAGAAAGAAAGAGACAGAGACAGACAGAGAGAGAGAGAGAGAGAGAGAGAGAGAGAGAGAGAGAGAGAATGGGCGCTCCAGGGCCTCCAGCCACTGCAAACGAACTCCAGACGCATGTGCCCCCTTGTACATCTGGCTAATGTGGGTCCTGGAGAATCGAGCCTCGAACTGGGGTCCTTAGGCTTCACAGGCAAGTGCTTAACCACTAAGCCATCTCCCTAGCTCCCAGAGGGGGTTTTATGTTCAAGGAGAGGGGGCATGGGAGAAGCATTAGCAGGTGTGAAGGCAGCAATCTTCTGTGAACTCCTTTATTCCCAGGTCCCCAGCCAAGTATCTGGCTCCCCTGGGGTTGTTGAAATAGCAGGGGTCAATCTCCTAATACACTTCTTGGCTTTCACCAGTAGGAGGTTGAATTTTTGACATGCTACATTAACTCCTTCAGGTGACCCAACACATTTTTCTTAACTTTCACGTGTGTGTGTGTGTGTGTGTGTGTGTGTGTGTGTGTGTGTGTGTGTGTGTTTGTATACCAGGGACTCTATCCACTGCAAATTAATGCCAGATGTTTGTGTCACTTTTTGCATCTGGCTTTATAAGCAAAAAATATTTATTTGCATATGTATATACATACATATACATATATATGTGTGTATATATATATATATATATAGAGAGAGAGAGAGAGAGAGAATGGGAATGGGCACCCCAGGGCCTCTTGCCACTGCAAACAGACAGGCATTCACCACCTTGTGTGTTTGGCTTTACTTGGGTACTAGGGAATCAAACCCAAGCCATCAGGCTTTGAAAGCAAAGACATTTAACCACTGAGCCATTTTTCCAGCCCTGCATTTGGCTTTACGTGTGTGTTGAGGAACTGGATTCAGGTAGATAGGTTTTTCAAGCAAGAACCTTTAACCACTGAGCAATCTCTCCAGCACCCCCAACACTTTTTAATTTTCTTTTTTTAAAATTTATTTTCATTAGTTATGGACATACTTAGTATGTAAACAACACCTGTTGGTACCATCCTTTCCCTTATCCCTGCCTCTTTTCCAAAGGGGCCTTCCTCATTGGGGATGTAGGTCACCCAATGGGGATTGTGGGTCATGCCTTGTGGGTGCAGCAGTCAGTTATTGGGGAGAGGCAAAGTCTGTGTGGATAATGTCCCAACTTGTGGGTCTAGCAATCTTTCCACCCCTCTTCTGCAAAATTCCCTGAGCCATGTTGGGTGCATTTTAAGTCTACTTCAGTGATGGGCTCTTAGGAGCCTCTGGATCTCTGATTTTGAAGGTGTTGAGTGTCCTCAGTGTCTTATCTTCTGAGATAGCATCATCCTTAGTTGCCAGGCAAACCTCAAACATCAATTTTATGTCAGCCTCCCAGGTAGCTGGGACAACATGAGTATACCACCAACAGTGGGTGAGTGGAGATCCATTCGTTTCTTTCCATACCTGTAAATCTGTATGACATCAAGATGGACACTGTGTTTTCTTTTCTTTTTTAAAAAATAATTTATTTATTTGCAAGCTGAGAGAGAGAGAAAGAGAATGAAAATGGGCCCATCAGGGCCTCTAGCCCTACAAATGAACTGAACTCCAGTTGTGTGCACTTCCTTGTTCTTCTGGCTTGACATGTGTACTGGGGAATCAAACTTTGGTCATTAGGCTTTGAATGCAAGTGCCTTAACAACTGAGCCATGTCTCCAACCTGATACTGTATTTTCTGTGCATGGGATTCCTTTTCCATAATATGACTTCTTTGTATGTGTGTGGGAATGAGATGATGTGTGTGAATGGTGTATGGTTTGAATGTGCTCCCCTATTTTATGTATTAGAAATTTAGATGAAAAATTTGTTTGCTAATGATGTTTGGAGGTAGGACCTTTGGTTTTGCATTCATAAATAATTATTCCAATTAAGGGTTGTTGGGTTGAGAAAGTGATTTTTTTTTTTTTTTTTTTTTTTTACAATAGTGAGGTCCTGAGTTTATGCCTGGTGTCCTCCACCACATTGAAATAGCAGAAAGCCCTCACCAGATGTTGGTATCATGCTCTGCCTAGCCTTTGGTAATGTGAGATAAATAAACTTGTATAAGTTACCTGCTTATTATTGTTTTTATTATTAGGCTTATCACGATAGTAACAGAAAACATGAGGCAAATGTTATCAAGTCTTTAAAATTGAGCAACAAGATAAATTTCTGTGTAAGATGGTGGCATAATAGCCAAACCAAAGCAGCCTAGGGGAGGAAATAAGCAGAAAAACAACAAAATACACTCTTCTATCAAAAAGTGAAAGTGTATAGGGAATTATCAACCTCAGCAGAGAAGCAGAAGAGACCCACAGCTTCTAGAAAGCAGGCAACCAGCCAGAATTGTCTCCTGCTGTGGCACCAGTCCAAGTGGCCACTCGACTCTGCTTGAGCTGCAGGTGAAGCCAGGTGAAGGAATTTTCCACCCATACCAGCCTCCTCACAAAGTAAAAAACCTGAAGGAGAAGATAACATGGACCAGCTGAGCAGCTTCTGAGGAAGAGGAACACCAGCTACAGAGCTCCTGTACAACTTCAGGCACCATCAACAGCCTCACCTCCCCCAACCACCAGCACCTGGAGACCTGGGGAAGGAATCTCATCTACACAACACCCAGCACAGGCAATCAGAGCAGTGGACTCATGGACCCAGCCAGCCTATCTGAGCCCATAGCACAATAAGCAAGTACACAGCATAGGTGAGACTGAAGCCATCCCAAAAGATAATAGGGCCTAGTTACACTGGGTCAGTTCCTGCCACAAAGCCTGGCATATAGGCCTGCATTGTGCTAATTACACCTTTCATGTCAGGGCAGGTTATGTGTTAGATCTGATTGACAGTCGGCTTTGCCCTTCTTACATAAGATGTATTTTGGGGTTGTCCTTTGTTGCTTCCTGATTTATAGTGCCTTTGTCATCACCTTCTGTCATTCTTGGGGTCAGGATCTCACTTGGTCCCAGGCTGACCTGGAACCTTTTTCAAACCAGAAATCTTAGCCTCCCTGTTTACAGGATCCAAGATGTGGGGCAAAGCACACCCTTAGGAACTTTGACTTAGTTAGATTATCTGTTTTAATACTCTTACATTAATACTCTGTGCTGGTTTTGATTGAATGTGTTTATTGCTCAGTTGAATTTCAGAATTTGCCTATATTTTGCTCCACCCAGCCTACTAGAATACTTGCGTAGCAGGCAAATCCAGCACCTAGGGTCACTTCTGCTGTTAACTCTGGGAGTAATATAAGAGCCACACCTGTCACCTTAAGCTCCTACCCTGAAGATATATAATGTCAGATTTACACATCTATACTGCAGATAATTAGAAAACCCAATCATTAAATTAACCCAAGATGCTAAAATCTCTACATTATTGCGGTAGACAGCCCCAGGTTACTGAGATAAACTTCCAAATCAGGCACAGTTATGGAGGAAGAGATTTATTGAAGATAAAGGGGAAGTTCTGTAATGGCAGGAAAATATTGACCCTCTTTCACAAGACAAAGGAGAGAGAGGGGGAGAGAGAGAGAGTAATGCATTACCACAAAGTAAGCAAACACACTACAGGAACTCCAGGCAGAACTCATGAACATTGCATATTTTAAACTGGAATTTCAAATCCACCACCACACCTTAGGGCTAGATCCTAACATCCACCAAGTGACACCTCCTCCAGCCAGGTGGTTGCATATCTAAATTTCAAACTTTAATAAGCTCCTGAATATATTGGTGGCCATCCATTCAAACTACCACAATTATAATACAAGAAACACAAAAAATCAGGAGAGTATAATCTCAGCAAAATTATAAATCCATCAGAAATGCCTTCTAGTGAGACTGGTTTAGATGAAATAGCTGACAAATATTTCAAAAGAATGATTACAACTATGTTCAAAAAATCAAAGAAGAGCTGGGCGTGGTGGCACACACTTTAATCACAGCACTTGGGAGGCAGAGGTAGGAGGATCCCTGTGAGTTCGAGGCCACCCTGAGACTACATAGTGAATTTCAGGTCAGCCTGGACTAGAGTGAGACCCTACCTCAAAAAACCAAAAAAATAAAAACAAACAAACAAACAAAAAAATCAAAGAAGAAATCAGAGGACAATGAAGAAAAGAAACTCCTGAAGGAGAACATAGAAAACAAACTTAATGAAATAAGGTCAATACAAGACATCAGTAATGAAATAGAAGTACCAAAGAAAAAACAATCAGAAATACTAGTAATAAAAAAAACACAGTAAGTCAACTAAAACCTCAGTAGAAGGTCTCAGTAATAGAATGAATCAAAGAGAGAACAGAATATCTAAACTAGAAGGCCAGGTCGCAGATCTAATACAATCCAACAAATACACAAACTAATAGAAATGTATGAGTGGGAATTTCAAGACATTTGGACATTATGAAGTGATCAAACATAATAATTCAGGGTATAATAGAAGAAGAGTTTTATTCCAAAAGCATAGTAGGTATTTTCAACAAAAATGTGGAAGAAAATTTCCCCCAAATAGGGACAGAGATGCAAATACAGATACAGGAAGGCTTTAGAACAAAAAACCAGAAAAGAACCTCCCTGTATTATATTTAAACTACTAAACACACAAACCAAAGAAAATATACTGAAAGCACTTAGAGAGAAGCAACAGGACACATATAAAGGCAAGCCCATAAAGATAACAGCAGATTGATTAGTCAACACAAACTTTAAAATCCAGAAAGGCATGGACTGATATACTCCCAGTTCTGAAAGATAACAGCTGTGAACCAAGATTACTTTATCTAGCAAAGCTATCCACCCAAATTGATAGAGAAATAACATTCCACAACTAAAACAGGCTAAAGGAATGTATGACCAGTAAGCCAGCTCTACAGAAAATACTTGAAGGGATCCTTCACACTGAAAATAAAGGAAAGCATACATATGGGAAAACAGGAAAAATAGACCATACTCAAATAATAGTTAATACAAGATAGTAAAGGAAAAACAGGAAGCACTACAAAATAAGAAGAATGGCAAGAATAAATGAACATATTTCAATAATAGCTCCTAATATATCAATGACCAAACCAAAAGACACAGACTGGATTAAAGGGCAGGATCTTTTGTTTGTTGCCTCCACGAAACTCATCTCTCCATGAAAGACAAACACTATCATAGGGTGAAAGGATGGAAAATGGTATTTCAAGCAAATGGGCTTAGAAAACAAGCAGGTGTTTCTATCCTAGTATCTGACAGGATAGACTTCAGGCCAACATTAGTTAGGAAAGATAAAGAAGGTCACTTTATCTTGAATAAAGGAACAATTCAACAAGAAAACATAATTCTAAACATATGTGCACCTAACATAGGTGCTACCAATTTCATCAAGTAAACACTATTAGACTGAAGGTCACAGATATCACCAAGCACAATAGTAATGAGTGACTTCAATACCCAATTCTCATCAATTGACAGACCATCATGGAAAAAAAATTGCCATACATCTGGATTAAATGATATCATAGAACAAATGGACCTAAAAGATATCTACAAAACATTCCTTCCAAATGCTGCAGAATACACATTTTTTTTCCTGCAACACATGGAACATTCTCTAAAATAGACCATATATTAGGACACAAAGCAAATTTTAACAACTACAGGAAAATTTGAAATAATTCCTGATACTCTGTTGGATGACAATGGGATTAAACTACAAGTCAACAACAAGAAAAACTACAGAAGGCTGAATGTGGTGGTACATGTCATTAATCCCAGAATGTGGAGGTAGAGGTAGGAGGATCACTGTGAGTTTGAGGCCAGTCTGAGACTGCATAGTGAATTCCAAGACAGTGTGGGCTAGCATGAGGAAAAAAACAAAAACAAAAACAAACAAACAAAAAAAAAAAAACACTACAGAGTAGGCACAAAACTATGGAAACTAACCAATAAACTACTGAATGATGAATGGGTCATTTAGAAATCAGAAAGGACATTAAAAATTCACAGAATCAAGTGATAATGTTAACAACATAGCAAAATCTTTGTGGCACAATAAATGCAGTCCTCAGAGGTAAATTTATAGCTTTAAGTGCCTATATTAACAAATTAGAAAGGTTGCAAGTAAACAACTTAATGTTTCACCTTAAGGTCTTCGAAAAAGAAGAGCAAGGCAAACTAAAAATCAGTAGAAAGAAATAATAAAGACAGGGTCTGGAGAGATGGATTAGCAGTTAAGACACTTGTCTACAAAGCCTAAGGATGCAGGTTTATTTCCCCAGTACCCATGTAAGCCAGATACACAATGTGGCACATGCATCTGGAATTTGTTTGTAGTATTTGGAGGCCTGGCATGCCCATTCTCCCTTTCTCTCTATCTGTCTCTCTCAAATAAATGAATAAAAATAATTTAAAAAAATCAGCATATGGGAAGAAATAATAAATACTAGAGCAGAAATTAATGAAATAGAAACAAAAAAACCATACAAAGAATCAATGAAACAAAGAGTTGGTTCTTTGAAAGGTTAAACAAGATTGATAAACCCTTAACAAATCTTACCAAAAGAACGAGAAAAGAGCCAAAAATAAATAAAATTAGGGATGAAAAAGGCACCATTACAACAGATACCAATGAAATTCAGAAAATTATCAGGACATGCTTTAAGAGCATCTACTTACCAAGTTTGAAAGTATCAAAGAGTTGGGTGCAGTGGTGCATGCCTTTATTCCCAGCACTTGGGAGGCAGAGGTGGGGGATCTCCATGAGTTTAAGGCCACACTGAGATGACATAGTGAATTCCAGGCCAGCCTGGGCTAGAGCAAGACACTACCTCTAAAAACAAACAGAACAAAACAAAACAAAACAACAAAAAAAGCAAATTTGGAAGACATGGTTTATTTTCCTGATTTATATAACCTACCAAAATTAAATCAAGATAAGATAAACCATTTAAAAAGACATATAGGGCTGGAGCAATGGCTTAGCAGTTAAAGCTCTTGCCTGCAAAGCCTAAGAAATCATGTTCGAATCTCAAGGTCTCACATAAGCCAGACACACAGTGACACAAGCATGCAATACTGCACATGCTTACAAGGGGGCACACACATCTGTAGTTCATTTTCAGTGGCTGAAGGTCCTGGCATGCCCATTCTCTCTCTCTGCATCTTTCTCTCCCTCTCTCAAGAAAAAAAAATTAAAAAAGATCTATAGCAAGCATGGATATCTAAACAAATCTTTAAAAAAAAAAATTCTCCATTAAAAAAAGTCCAGGTTTAGACGGACTCACAGGTTAAATTTTACCAGACCATCATGGAAGAAATAACACAAATGCTTCTCAAACTTTTCCATAAAATACAAAAGGAAGGAATACTACCAAACTCCTTCTATGAAGCCAGAATAACCCCAGTACCAAAACCAGACAAAGATAGAACAAAAAAAGAAAATTATAGACCAATTTCCTTCATGAACCTATATGCAAAAATTCTCAACAAACAGTATACAAGAATATATCAAAAATATTATTCACCTTGACTAATTAGGCTTTATTCTAGAGATGCAAAGATGGTTCACCATCTGCATTTCCCTGATGGCTTTTAGATGTTTATATGCCATCTGTATTTTTCTTTTGAGATCTTTCTATTTAGTCATTTAGCCTTTTTTTTTTTTTGGCGAGGTAAAGTTTTATTGGGTAAAAAGAAAGAAAAAGAAGAAAGCTGGGTTATCAGGTCTGAATCCCAGAGTTCAGGATTTCAGGATGCAGCTTTTAGCCCATTTTTTAATTGGGTTGTTTGATTTCTTATTATTTAGTTCTTTGAGTTCTTTGTCAGATGTATAGCTGGCAAATATTCTCTACCATTCTGTTGGTTTCCTGTTTGCTCTACTCACATTGTCCTTTGCTGTAAAAAAAAAAAAAAATTAGTAATTTCATTAGGTCCCAGTGTTTGATTTTTTTTCCAAATTTTTATTAACAACTTCCATGTTTATAAAAAATATCTCATGATAATACCCTGCCTCCCTCCACTTTCCCCTTTGAAACTCCATTCTCCATCATATCCCCTCTCCATCTCAATTAGTCTCTCTTTTATTTTGATGTCATGACCTTTTCCTCCTCTTATCATGGTCTTGTGTAGGTAGTGTCAGGCACTGTGAAGTCATGAATATCCAGGCCATTTTGTATCTATAGGGAGCACATTGTGCAGAGTCCTACCCTTCCTTTGGCTCTTAAATTCTTTGTGCCACCTCTTCTGCATTAGACCATGAGCCTTGGAAGGTGTGATGGAGATATTACAGTACTGAGCACTCTGGTCACTTTTTTCCAGCACCATGATACCTTCTGAGTCATCCCAAGGTTGCTGCCATCTGAAAAGAGAAGATTCTCCACCAAAAATGAGAGTAGCATTAATATAAGGGTATGAACATTAACAGAAGTGCTTACTGGGCAGTTTGATAAGCATAGTATATACATTTAGCCAAGCAGCAGCAGACATTACACCCCTAGGGCTCATGACTACCCCTGTTTTAAGTTTTAAGTATCAGGGATGTATTTCCTCCCATGGAGTGGGCCTCCAGTCCAATTAGAGGGCAGTTGGTTTCCACCATGACAGACATGCCACTATTGCTCCCGTTGGCTCATTTGGCCTGGCTGGCCAAATATAAGGCTTGCAGTGTCCATTGTTGAGTATCTTTACTGGTGATTTCTCTTTCTCCCATTGAAATGCATGAAGAATGGCTTCTTCCAGCTTTCTGTCAGCTGGTCTACATGGAGGTTATCAGTTCAGCTCCGGCAGGATTTCTCAGTGGCCTTGCAGCCCAAGTATGTGGAGTCTTCAGCAATAGGGTCTTACCATCTATTCCTGGTGGGAAACCAAGGGCCTCAGCAATGGCCTATAATGTTTTGGGGGCACTAGGGACCTCCCTGGCCAACAACTCACTGGAAGGTATCCCATCCCTGGAACTGAAAATTTTCTAGTTTTTTTAAATTTTATTTCTTAAGGAACTGGGGTTATATACAGAAAGTCATTTCTTATGCCAATATGTTGAAGGGTTTCCCCTGCTTTTTCCTCTAGCAGTTTCAGAGTTTCAGGTCTGATATTAAGGCCTTTAATCCATTTGGACTTAATTCTTGTGCATGGAAAAAGATAAGGATCTGTTTTCATCCTTCTACAGATACATATCTAGTTTTCCCAGCACCATTTGTTGAAGAGGCTGTCTTTTCTCCAATAAGTATTTTTGGCATTTTTGTCAAAGATCAGGTGGCTGTAGCTACCTGGACTTACATCTAGGTCCTGTATGCTGTTCCATTGATTTACATTTCTGTTTTTGTGCCAGTATCATGTTGTTTTTATTATCATGGCTCTGTAACATAGGTTAAAATTAGATATGGTGATAACACAAGCCTTATTTTAGTTGCTAAAAATTGTTTGAGATGTTTGAGGCTTTTTTGTGCTTCCAAATGAATTTTATATTTTTTTTTTCTGTTTCCATGAAGAATGCCTTTGGAGTTTTGATGGGGATTACATTAAAATGTGTATATCGCTTTTAGTAAAATTAACTGTTTCATAATATTCACTACTCCAGTCCAAAAACATGGGATGTCTTTCCATTTCCTAGTGTCTTCTGCAATTTCTTTTTTTTTTTCTTTTCTCAATTTTTATTAACATTGTCCATGATTATAAAAAATATCCCATGGTACTACCCTCCCTCCCCCCACTTTCCCCTTTGAAATTCCATTCTCCATCATGTCCCCTCCCCATCTCAATCAGTCTCTCTTTTATTCTAATGTCATGATCTTTTCCTCCTCTTATGATGGTCTTGTGTAGGTAGTGTCAGGCATTATGAGGTCATGGATATCCAGGCCATTTTATGTCTGGAGGGAGGTCGTTGCACGGAGTCCTACCCTTCCTTTGGCTCTTACATTCTTTCCGCCACCTCTTCTGCATCAGACCCCGAGCCTTGGAAGGTGTGATCAAGATGTTACTCAGTACTCCAGTCACTTCTTTCCAGCACTATGATACCCCCTGAGTCATCCCAAGGTCACTGCCATCTGAAAAGAGAAGATTCACTACCCAAAGTGAGAGTAGTGTTAATATAAGGGTATAAATATTAAGAAAAGTCTTACTGGGCAGTTTGATAAGCATAGTATATACAGTTTTCCAGACATTAGCAGATGTTATACCCCTAGGGCTCATGACTACCCCTGTTTTAAGTTTTCAGTATCAGGGATGTATTCCCCCCCCATGGAGCAGGCCTCCAGTCCAATTGGAGGGCAGTTGGTTTCCACCATGACAGATGTGCCACTATTGCACCCATTGGCTCATTTGGCCTGGATGGCCAAATATAAGGCTTGCAGTTTCCACTGTTGAGTATCTTCACTGGTGGTATATCTTTCTCCTACTGAACTACATGTAGAATGGCTTCTTCCAGCTTTCTGTCAGCTGGTCTACATGGAGGAGGTTGTCAGCTCAGTTCCAGCAGGATTTCTCAGTGGCCTTGCAGCCCAAGTATGTGGAGTCTTCAGCAATGGGGTCTTACCATCTATTCCTGGTGGGAAACCAAGGGCCTCAGCAATGGCCTATAATGTTTTGGGGGCCATCAGGGACCTCCTTGGCCAACAACTCACTGTGCAATTTCTGTCATAAGTGTTTTAAAGTTTTTTTTTTAAGAGAGAGTGAGAGAGAGACCAATAGGGAGGAGAGATAGAGAATTGGCAGGCCAGGATCTCAACCACTGAAATTGAACTCCAAACACTTGCACCACCTAGTGGGCATGTGCGACCTTGTGCATGCCTCACCTTTATGCATCGTGGGATTGGGAGAGTAGAATAGAACATTGGTCCTTAGGCTTCACAGGCACGTGCCTTAACTGCTAAGCCATCTCTCCAGCCCTGCTTTTAAAGTTTCAATTATAGAGATCCTTTACTTCCTTGGCTAGGTTTATTCCAAGTTACTTTATTTGTTTTGAGGCAATTGTAAATGGGAGTGACTCCCTGATTTTATCCTCATCATGTTTGTTGTTAGTATATAGGAAGGCTACTGTTTTCTGTGCTTGTTTTGTATCCTGCTACATAGCTAAAAGTGTTTCTCAGCTCTAAGAGTTTGCTGGTAGAGTCTTTAGGGTCCTTTATGTATAACATCATATCATCTGCAAATAATGATAATTTGATCTCTTCCTTTCCAATTTGTATCCCTTTTATGTGTGTCCCTTGCCTTATTGCCATTAGCTAAGACTTATAGTACTATATTAAATAAAAGTGGGGACAGTGAACACTCTTGTATTGTTCATGATTTTAGTGGAAAAGCTTCAAGTTTTTCCCCATTTAGTATTATGTTGGCTGTAGGTTTGTCATAAATAGCCACCATGCCCGGCTCAAGATCTTAGTATTGTAAGCCTTAAACATAAGAGTAAGAAAACTGGGTATCCATATTTAATGTGAAACTGAAGCCTGTAATACCAAATCTTGTTTACATTGTAACACTTTTGGTTATAATCTCTTGCTGGGTGATTAAAACCATGTAGGTAGCCAAAAATTAATTCAATAACCTAAGACCAGTTTTTAACTTTTAATATTTATTTATTTATTTATTTATTTATTTATTTATTTATTTATTTGGTTTTTCAAGGTAGGGTCTCACTCTAGCCCAGGCTGACCTGGAATTCACTATGTAGTCTCAGGGTGGCCTTGAACTCATGGCAATCCTCCTCCCTCTGCCTCCTGAGTTCTGGAATTAAAGGCAAGTGCCACCATGCCCAGATTTTTTTTTTAAACTTTTTTGTGGTGGTTTGAATAGAATAGATGGCCCCCAATATATTCAGTTGTTTATTTGTTTGTAGTTTGCATCTCTAGCCATCTGGCTGGAGGCCATGCCATTGTGTGGATCTTAAGGTGTGGTGGTGGGTTTGAGATTTCAATCTAAAGATATGCAAAGTGTGCCTGGCTGGAGTTCCTGAAGTGTGCTGTGGCTTTTGACCTTTAGGCTTGTACTTCTCTCTCTCTGCTTGGTCCTGCGAAGGCAGGCCAGTTTCTTCTGCCACTTCCCCTGGATCTGTAAGCTTCAATAAATCCCTTCCTCCATAACTGTGCCTGGTCTGGAAGTTCATTTCAGCGAACCGGAAGCAGTCTGATACAGAATTTGGTACCGAGGAGTCGCGTGAGATGAACCTTACTATGTGGATGTTGATCTTTTGGAACCTTTGTTTTGGAGGAATAGGCATGGACTTGGTGCTTGCAACTGAAGATGTCTTCTGGAGTGGTAAGCCAACTTTTATGGACTATTCTGATGAGAGTCCGAGAATGCTAAGTGCGGAGAGCATTGAACTTCGAGGTTTGGCTTATGAGCTTTCTAAGGAAAAGGAAAGACTGCAGAGGACTTTGTTGGAACTGGGCTACTGGCATAAGGGCTGGCTGCGTCCTGCTGCCCAGGCACAGAGAGTTTGATTAAGGTTAAATTTGTAATGGACTGATGTGCTTGGCTAAAGATATTGGACTGAGAGATTTAAGATTTTAAGCTGGAAAACCTCAAGCAAGTTAAAATTACAGGCACTGAGACTGGTTTTAGGTTACTGAATCTGCTATTGTCAAACACATTAGCAATCTTAAGGAAGATGGTCCAACTGCTTTACATTAAAACAATGGAAAGGATGCCTGAGGAAGGACTATCATAGAAATGCAAACTCTTTTGGAAAGAGTTGACTAGAGAAGGAACCTGATTTTCAAGGTTATGATTTATTTCATCTGTGAATTAAGAATATGGCTGTGTCCTGCACACCTGGTATTGGTTTCAGAAGCATGAAAAATGCATGGAGTGGCCGTGAATTGCACATGCTTCCAGGAGCCGCTGCTGAGATGCAGCATGAGGCATGAAAGAGCCTTTGGAAAATGTGAAGAGTGGTCATGAATTGCACATGGTTCCAGGAGCTGTTGCTGAGATGTGGCATGAGGCAGGGCATGATGCCCTGATAGGCTGAAAGAGCCTTTGGAAGATGGACCATGGTTTGCATGAAGACCTGAAGATGTTTTGTATATACCAGGACTGTGCAAGGGCTACCATAGAGCACACTGTTGGCCTGGGATGGAAGTGTTCCCCAGGTACTCTGCCCAGATGGAGGGGCAGAATTGGAAAGTCTGGAGACTGTTAGTCTCTGGGTATATTGAACTTGAACTGCAGAAGCTTGATGTTTGTTTGATGGTGGTTGAGTTTGCATTGTTTTAGTCTCTCCTTGCTGTGCCTTATACCAGTTGAAAATGTTTACTCTGTGCCTTTATGTGTTAGAAGTGTTTAACTTGTTTGATTTTACAGGTCTTCATATCTTAAATTTGTCAAGACTATGGGGGCCTTTGAAATTAAACTGAGTACAATTTACAATGTGTAATGGTTATAAATCTATTGGGGGCCAGGGGGGAATGTGGTGGTTTGAATAGAATAGATGGCCCCCAATATATTTCAGTTGTTTATTTGTTTGTAGTTTGCATCTCTAGCCATCTGGCTGGAGGCCATGCCATTGTGTGGATCTTAAGGTGTGGTGGTGGGTTTGAGATTTCAATCTAAAGATATGCAAAGTGTGCCTGGCTGGAGTTCCTGAAGTGTGCTGTGGCTTTTGACCTTTAGACTTGTACTTCTCTCTCTCTGCTTGGTCCTGCGAAGGCAGGCCAGTTTCTTCTGCCATTATGGAACTTCCCCTGGATCTGTAAGCTTCAATAAATCCCTTCCTCCATAACTGTGCCTGGTCTGGAAGTTCATCTCAGCGAACCGGAAGCGGTCTGATACACTTTTAAAATTGACAACTTCCACAATTATTGATGATAACTACCTCCTCTCCCCTACTTTCCCCTGCACGAATACACTCTCCATTATTGAAGGAATATCATATGTCTAATGTTTCTAGTTTATATTAGTTTAGATGGAATATAATCAATTTATCTATAAGAAATATAAATGCACCTAGGACTTTCAGTGAAGCAATAGATGTTGCACTTCCCTCCTCTGACACTGCAGTGGGAAAGATTCCTTTGATGGTAGCTAACAAGAATTCTGTGACTGAGCCTGACCCCTTTGGACAATATGTAACTACCTTATCTAAGGAGACAGCTGCCTATACTTAATCTTATTTGACAGAACCCTATACTCATGATTGTAATCTCTCCCCTCTCCAAGCATGGGAGAATTCAGATACAGGATTGTAAAAGGTACAAAAGTCTAGCAAAATCTGAGTTCAGGACCTCTGACAGTTTTTGTGTTAGCCAGCAGAGTTTCATTCATGAATGAAGGCTCTATCCCTCTCTCTGAAGTGGATTTTGCCTGATCATTCTCATTGATTTATTAATTCCCTTAACACAATCACATGCCCTCCCTCTCTCAATTAGCTTCTCTTATTCCCATGTCATTATCTTTTCCTCCTATTATGAGCGTCTTGTGAAGGTAGTACTAGGCACTGTGAAGTCGTGGATATTGAGGCCAATTTGTGTCTTGAAGATTGCATTGTAAGCAGTCCTATCCTTCCTTTGGCTCTTACATTCTTTCCGCTACCTCTTCAGAATAGACCCTGAGCCTTGGATGGTGTGATAAATATGTTTCAGTGCTAAACCCTCCCCTGCAATGTCCACTGTTATTACCACTGATGACTTCTCTCTTCCATAGGGCTGCACACAGCATAGCTTTTTCCAGCTTTCTGTCAGCTGGTCTACAGGGTTTAGGTTTATTTATTTATTTATTGAGGTAGGTTGTCACTCTAGCCCAGGCAGACCTGGAATTCATGATGTAGTCCCTGGGTGGCCTAGAACTCATGGTAATTCTCCTACCTGTGCCTCCCAAGTGCTGGAATTAAAGGCATGTGCCACCACACCTGGCAGAGTGGAGCTTTTTAGCTCACCTCCAGCTTGATGTATGGTCTTACAATCTACTTCTGGTGGGAAACCAAGAGCTTTGACAAAGACCTATAATGTTTTGGGGTCATCAGGGACTTCCCTGGCCAACAACTCACTGGAAGGTATTCCATCTCTGGCACTAAAATTTTTCTAGTAAAAATCGATGGCTTCTGTATGCGCTATTGTCCAAAAACATATGGCTTATTCATAACATCTTAAATTTTGATTAATTCTCTACCCACTCTTATTTTACTCAGCCTCTTCCCCTGACCTCACTTGGGCCTCAGTACTTTGTTTATCCACATACATACATACAATACTATCTCCTTTTTTAAAAAAATTATTTATTTATTTATTTGAGGAAGAGGGAGAGAGAGAGAGAGAGAGAGAGAGAGAGAGAAAGAATGGGCACACCAGGGACTCCAGATGCATGCACCCCCTTGTGCATCTGGCTTACATGGGTCCTGGAGCATTGAACTGGGGTCCTTTGTCTTTGCAGGCAAATGCCTTAACTGCTAAGCCATCTCTCCAGCCCCAATACTATCTTTTTAAGTCCTCTCCTCCCTCCCTTATAGCCCGTTTCTAGCTTACTGGCTTCTGCTACCAATTTTTACTCTAACTCACATATAAGTCTAAACATTTGCAGCTATGTTCCACATATAGGAGAGAGAACATGTGGCATTTGGCTTTCTGGGTATGGGTTACCTCACTTAGTATAATCCTTTCTAGATCCATAAATTCCCTAGTTTCATTTTTCTTTATTGCTAAAGAGAACTCAATTGTATAACTATACCACATCTTCATTATCCATCAGCTGAGGTACATCTAGGTTGATTCCATTTCCTTGCTATTGTGACTAGACCTGCTGTACACATGGATGAGCAAGTGTCTCTAAGGTAGTGAGTAGAGTCCTTGGGATATCTGGGTCTTTTTAGCTGTCTCAGGAACCTCCACACTGATTTCCACAATGGCTGTACAATTTACATTCTCACCAACAATGTAGAAGGGTTTCTCTTTTTCCACATCCTCAAAAGCATTTATTGTCATTTGTTTTCTTGATGATAGCCATTCTTCCAGGAGTGAGATGGAATCTCAAAGTAGTTTTGCTTGTGTGTGTGTGTGTGTGTGTGTGTGTGTGTGTGTGAGAGAGAGAGAGAGAGAGAGAGAGAGAGAATTGTTGTGCTAAGGCCTCCAGCCACTGTGTTCAAACTCCAGACGTGGGTGCCATGTTGTGTACATACATGTCCTTGCACATGCGTCACCTTGTGCATCTGGCTTACTTTTAAAATAATCAGAACAACGTTCACTAAAAATTTTAACTCATTCAAATTACACTTTACTATTTTACACAATAATTTCAAAAATCAATATTTTAGGACACGTTTCAATTTTTCCTTCAGTGTTAATAACAAGTGTTAAAAGAATGATCCTAAAGGTAGCTGTTTTTTTTTTCCCCTAAAAATAACCTGTTATACATTTTACTGTATAATCCTGATAAGGAAATCTTTTTGTGGTAGTAAAACAAAAATTCATGATGATGATTCATTCCTTTGGAATCTTTATTTCAACCACTCAATGAAGTTACTTATTCTTGGAGTCAAGACACTAAAAAATGTTATTAGCACTGACAAGTCTGGTTTGGGTGTTACTGCTTCAGGTGGCAGTACCTGAATCTAAGACAGAAAACATCTCCCACTAAATTTCATGTTGAATATTACAAAATTTATACAGAAGATAGATTCATAGAGGCTGTACAGCTTACATCTTAAGTAACTCACCCTTGAAATGAGTGCAGGTTTTTAGATGATATCCAGTAACTTTTTCCTCTAAAAATAAATGCCTCTACTTTTTATTGTTCCCATTCAATATGACATTTGAGAAGCTTAACAATTTTGCTGTAAAAACTATCGACTTTTACAAACCAAAAGTATAAAAGGAAATCAAATGATACAAACTTCACAGTTAACAATAAAGAAAAGTGACTTCCGATTAAGATGGTGGTGTACGAACCACACCAAAGCAGCCTGGGGAGAAAAATCCAAAGAAAACAAAACAAAACAAACAAAACAAAACAAAACAAAACAAAACAAAACAAAAAACCCCAGCAAAATACACTCTTCTACTAAAAAGTAAGGTATATAAGAAATTATCTCTGGCAGCAGAGAAGTAGGAGAGATCCAGAGCATGTAGAGCCCAATAGGCAGGCAGAAGTGGCTCCATCAGCAGTGGCAGCAGGTCTGTGGGGCCTCAGCTTCAAGGCTCAGCTTGTGCCATAGGAAAAGCCAGGTGAGGGGATTTTCCACTCACACCAGAGCTCCTTGCAAAATCAAGAAATGTGAAGTGAGGACTGCAGCAACCAGTGGAGGAGCAGATCATGAGGTAGGGGATAACATGGACCAGTTGGAGAACTAGAGCCACCATCCATAGCCTCCTCTTCCCCACTGCCAGCACAAGCACCTGCAAGCACCAGAGACCTGGGGAAGGGAGCTCACAGCACCCAGCACTGGTGACCAGAGCAGCGTTCCAGGGACCCAGCCAGTGTACTTCAACCCACAGGACACCAAAGAGGGGCCCAAGCAGGAGTGCAGTATAACTGAGACCAAAATCATCCCAAAAGGTAACTGGGATTACACTAGGTCAGGTCCTGCCAAATAAGCCTGGTATATAGGCTTGAATTGGAAGTGCTAATTGCACCTTCCATATCAGGATAAATTATATGTTAAATTTGATGGATGGTTGGGTTTGCCATTCTTAAATAAGCTATATTTTGGGCTTTTTATTTGTTGCTTCCTGATTTATAGTGGCTTTGTTTCCTCTTCTGTTGTTCATTAGGGAAGGGTCTCACTTGGTCACAAGCTGACTTGGAACCCTCAGACCAGAAATCTTAACCTCCTAGTTGACAGGATTATGGGTGTGGGGCACCACACACCCTAAGGGACAGCAACTTTGTTAGAGGATCTGGTTTTCATAATACCTACTCTTGCATAAAGACTCTGTGCTGTTTTTCATTGAATGTGTACACTGTTTAGTTAAATTTTAGAATCTGCCTATATTTTATTCCACTCACCCTACTTGAATACTCTCACAGCAGGCAAACCCAATATCAAGGGTCACTTTTGTAGATACTCTGAGCATATTAAGAGCCACACCTAGCATCTTAAGCTCCTACTCTGAAGATATATAACATCAGACTGACTGATACATCTAATACTGCAGCTAATTAGAAAATCCAAGAAGCAAATTAATACAAGATGCAAAAATATGTACTTTATAACACAAGAAACACAAAACTTCAAGACAATATAAATCCACCAAAAAGTATTGATGCATCAGAAATGACCTCCTGTGAGAATGAGTTAGAGGAAATGCCTGAGAAAGATTTCAAAAGAATGGTTACAAATATGTTCAAAGAAATCAAAGAGAATATCAAAAAATCAAAGAAGACACAGGAAACCAATTTTATGAAACAAAGAGGTCAATACAAGACATAAATAAAGAAATAGAAATAATAAAGAAAAACCAGTCAGAATTACTAGCAATGAAGAACACAGTTAATGAAATAAAAACCTCTGTAGAAAATCTCACCAGTGGAATGGATGAAGGAGAGGACAGAATATCTAAACTAGAAGACCAGGTGGCAGATCTAATACAGTCCAACAAAGATCAAGACAAACTAATAAGAAAGTATGAATAGGAATTTCAAGATATTCCGGACACTATTAAAAGATCAAACGTAAGAATTCAGGGTATAGTAGAAGGAGAAAAATTTCACTCCAAAGGCATAGTAGGCATCATCAACAAAATCATAGAAGAAAACTTCCCCCAAATTAGGAAAGAGATGCCAATACAGATACAGAAATCCTTTAGAACACCAACCAGACAAAACCTGGAACAAACCTTTCCTCACCATATTATAATTAAACTACCAAACATACACACCAAAGAAAATATATTGAAAGCAGTTAGACAGAGAAATCAAGTTACATACAAAGGCAAGCCCATCAGGATCACAGCAGGTTACTCAACACAAACTTTAAAAGCCAGGACGGCTTAGAGTGATGTACTCCAAGTTCTGAAAGATAACAGCTATCAACCAAGGTTACTTTATCCTGCAAAGCTACCCATTAAAATAGATGGAGAAATAAGGACATTCCACAACAAAAACAGGCTAAAGGAATATTTGAAGACAAAACCAGCTCTGTAGAAAGTCCTTGAAAGAAAGAATCCTCCATGCTGAAGAGAAAGAAAAGCTCTCATATAAGGAACCTGGAAAAAACAAACCATACTCAAAAACTAGTTAATACAAGAGAGCAAAGGTAAAACTGAAAGAACTACAAAAAATGGAAAAAATAAATACACACCTTTCATTAATATCTCTTAATATCAACAGCCTCAATACCCCAAACAAAAGACACAGGTTTGCAGACTGGGTTAAACATCAGGATCCTGAAATTGGTTGCCTCCAAGAAACTCACCCTTCTACAAAGGAAGGACACTATCTTAGGGTGACAGGTTGGAAAATGGTGTTTCAATCAAATGGGCCTAGAAAACAAGCAGGGGTTGCTATCCTTATGTCTGACAAGGTAGACTATAGTCCAGCATTAGTTAGGAAAGATAAGGAAGGTCACTTTATATTGATTAAAGGCACACTCCAACAGGAGGACATTACAATCCTAAATATATATGCACCTAACATGGGGGCTCCGAACTTCATCAAACAAACTGTATTGGAACTAAGGTCACATATAACACCAAACACAGTTGTAGTGAGTGACTTCAACACCCCACTCTCATCAATTGACAGGTAATTCTGGCAAAAAAAAAAAAAAATAAATAAATAAATAAACAGAGAGTCATCTGGATTAAATGAGGTCATAGAACTAATCGACCTAACAGGAATATACAGCACACTTCATCCAATGCTGCAGAATACCCATTCTTTTCAGCAGCATATGTAACATTCTCTAAAATAGACCATATATTAGTGCACTAAGCAAATCTTAACAAATACAGGAAAATTGAAATAATTCCTTGCATTCTATCTGATCACAATGGAATCAAACTACAAATCAATAGCAAGAAAAGCTATAGAACATACACAAAATCATGGGAACTAAACAATACACTACTAAATGATGAATGGGTCAATGAAGAAATCAAGAAGGAAATAAAAAAATTCATAGAGTCAATGATAATGAGAACAGAACATACCAAAACCTTTGGGACACAATGAAGGTAGTCCTAAGAGGGAAATTTATAGCTTTAAGTGCCTATATTAAGAAATTAGAAAGGTCTCAAGTAAATGACCTAATGCTTCACCTTAAAGCCTTGGAAAAAGAAGAACAAGGCAAACCAAAACTCAGTAGATGGGAAGAAATAATAAAGATTAGGGCAGAAATTAATGAAATAGAAACTAAAAAAAAAATCTAAAGAATCAATGAAACAAAGAGTTGGTTCTTTGACAGGATAAACAAGATTGATAAACCCTTAGCAAATCTGACCAAAAGAAAGAGAGAAGAGACACAAATTAATAAAATTAGAGATGAGAAAGGTAACATCACAACACATGCCAGAGAAATTCAAAAAAATCATAGGGACATACTATAAAAACATATACTCCACTAAGTATGAAAATCTGAAAGAACTGGATGATTTCCTTGACTTATATGACCTACTTAAATTAAATCAAGATGAGATTAATCACTTAAATAGATCCAAGCAGTTATCAAAAATCTCCCAACTAAAAAAAAAAAAAAAAAAAAAAACCCAGGCCCAGATGGATTCACTGCTGAATTTTACCAGACCTTCAGGGAAGAACTAACACCATTGCTTCTTAAGCTTTACCATAAAATAGAAAAAGAAGGAATTCTACCAAACTCCTTCTATGAAGCCAGCATCACTCTGATAGCAAAAACCAGGCAAAGATAGAACAAAAAAAGAAAATTACAGACCAATCTCCCTCATGAACATAGATGCAAATATTCTTGACAAAATATTGGCGAACAGAATACAAGAATATATCAGAGGGGCTGGAGAGATGGCTTAACAGTTAAGTCACTTGCCTGTGAAGCCTATGGACCCAGGTTCAATTTTCCAGGTCCCATGTAAGCCAGATGCACATGCATCTAGAGTTTGCAGTGACTAGAGGCCCTGGCATGCCCATTCTCACACACACATTCTCTCTCCCTCTCTGTGTCTCTAATAAATAAACAAAAATAAAGTCTTTAAAAAAAGAATATATCAGAAAGATCATTCACCCTGACCAAGTAGGCTTTATCCCAGAGATGTGGGATGGATGGTTCAACATATGCAAATCGATAAATGTAATACACTATATAAATGGACTGAAGGACAAAAATCACATGATCATCTCATTAGATGCAGAGAAAGCATTTGACAAAATCCAATATCCCTTCATGATAAGAGTCCTACAGAGGCTGGGAATAGAAGGAACATATCTCAATATAATGAAGGCTATTTATGATAAGCCTACAGCCAACATATTACTAAATGTAGAAAAACTGGAAGCTTTTCTACTAAAATCAGGAACAAGGCAAGTGTGTCCACTGTCCCCACTTTTATTTAATATAGCACTGGAAGTTAGTAATATAGTAATAAGGCAAGAGACACACATAAAAGGGATACAAATTGGAAAGGAAGAGATCAAGTTATCATTTGCAGATTACATGATTCTAAACATAAAGGACCCTAAAGACTCTACCAGCAAACTGTTAGAGCTGATAAACACCTCTAGCCATGTAGCAGGATAGAAAATAAATACACAGAAATCAGTAGCCTTCCTATATGCTAACAACAAACACACAGAGGATGAAATCAGAGAGTCACTTCCATTCACAATTGCATAAAAAAATAAAGTACCTTGGAATAAACCTAACCAAGGAAGTGAAGGATCTCTATAATGAAAACTTTAAAACACTCAAGCAAGAAATTACAGAAGACACTAGGGAATGGAAAAACATCCCTTGTTCCTGGATTGGAAGAATCAATATTGTGAAAATGGCAATCTTACCAAAAGCAATCTACACATTTAATGCAATCCCCATTAAAATTCCAATGGCATTCTTCATGGAAATAGAAAAAAAAATCCAAAAATTCATTTGGAGTCACAAAAAATCTCAAATATCTTAAACAATACTGAGCAACAAAAATAAGCCTGGTGCTATCACTATATCTGATTTAAACTATACTACACAGCCATAGTAACAAAAACAGCTTGGTACTGGCACAAAAGCAGACATGTAGATCAACAGAACAGAATAGAGGACCCAGGTGTAAGTCCAGGTAGCTATAGCCACCTGATATTCAATAAAAATGCCAAAAATACTCATTGGAGAAAAGACAGCCTCTTCAGCAAATGGTGCTGGGAAAACTGGATATGTATCTGTAGAAGGATAAAAATAGATTCTTCTCTCTGTCCATGCACAAGAATTAAGTCCAAATAGATTAAAGACCTTAATATCAGACTCAAAACTCTGAAACTGCTAGAGGAAAAAGTAAGGGAAACCCTTCAACATATTGGTCTTGGTAAAGACTTTCTGAATATAACCCCAGTTGCTCAGGCAATAAAACCCCAGATTAACCACTGGGACCTCATGAAATTACAAAGATTTTGTATGGCAAAGGACACCATGAATAAATCAAAGAGACAACTTACAGAATGGGAAAAAAGTCTTTTCCAGCTACACATCTGATAGAGGATTAATATCTAGGCTATACAAAGAACTCAAAAAATTAAATAATAAGAAATCAAACAAGCCAATTAAAAATGGGCTATGGAACTAAATAGTGAGTTCTCAAAAGGAGAAATACAGATGGCACATAAGCATCTAAAAAAATGTTTGACATCCCTAGTCATCAGGGAAATGCTGATTAAAACTACATTAAGATTCCATCTCACTCCTGCCAGATTAGCTACCATCATGAAAACAAATGACCATAAATGCTGGTGAGGATGTGGAAGAAGAGGAACCCTTCTAAACTGTTGGCAGGAATGCAATATGGTCCAGCCATTGTGGAAATCAGTGTGGAGGTTCCTAAGACAGCTAAAAATAGATCTACCATATGACCCAGCTATAGCACTCCTAGGCATATATCCTAAGGTTTCATCTCATTACCTTAGAGTTACTTGCTCTACCATGTTTATTGCTGCTCAATGCACAGTAGCTGGGAAATGGAAGCAGCGTGGATGTCCCTGAACTGATGAGTGGATAATAAAGATATGGCACATTTATACAATGGAGTTCTACTCAGCAGTAAAGAAAAATGAAGTTATGAAATTTTCAGGAAAATGGATGGATCTGGAAAGGATTATACTAAAGTGAGGTTACCCAGGCTCAGAAAGCCAAATGTCACATGTTCTCTCTCATATGTGGATCCTAGCTACAGATGATTGGACTTCTGTGTGAGTAGGAAGAAAACTCAGTTGCAAAGGCCAGTATGCTAGAAAAGCGATATAAAGGGAAGAGAAAGGAAGGGAGGGGGATACTTAATAGGATGGTATTATATATATGTAAGTAGAAGAATAGATTAATGGGGGTGAAAAGGCCTAAGTGAGGTCAAGGGAAGAGATTGAGTAAAGGAAAGCTGGAGGGAGGGCTAATGACCATCTAAGAGGATATAAATAGGTCATATGGAAACCTACTTTTTTGGACAATGGAATACTCAGGAATTGTAGATTGTTGCTATAAAATTTTCATTCCAGGGATGGGATACCTTCCAGTGAGTTGTTGGCCAGGGAGGTCCCTGATGCCCCCAAAACATTACAGGCCATTGCCGAGGCCCTTGGTCTCCCACCAGGAAGAGATGGTAAGACCCTATTGCTGAAGACTCCACATACTTGGGCTGCAAGGCCACTGAGAAATCCTGCCGGAACTGAGCTGATAACCTCCTCAATGTAGACCAGCTGACAGAAAGCTGGAAGAGGCCATTCTGCATGTAGTTCAATGGGAGAGAGAGAAGTCACCTGTGAAGATAATCAACAGTGGACACTGCAAGTCTTATGTTTTGCCAGCCAGGCCACATTAGCCAACAGGTGCAATAGTGGCACATGTGTCATGGTGGAAACCAACTGTCCTCTAATTGGACTGGAGGTCTGCTCCATGGGAGGGAATACATCCCTGGTACTGAAGATTTAAAAAAGGGGTAGTCTTGAGCCCTAGGGGTGTAATGTCTGCTGCTGTCTGGCTAAATGTATATACAATTCTCAGCAAACTGCCCAGTAAGCACTTCTGTTAATATTCATACCCATATATTAATGCTACTTTCACTTTTGGTAGAGAACCTTCTCTTTTCAGATGGCATTGACCTTGGGATGACTCAGAAGGCATCATGGTGGTGGAAAAAAGTGACAGGAGTGCTCAGCACTGCAATATATTTTATCTTGCAATATCACACCTTCCAAGACTCAGGGTCTATTGAGGAAGAGGTGGTGGAGAGAATGTAAGAGCCAAAGGAAGGGTAGGACTCCTTATATCATGCTCTCCCCAGACATAAAATGGCCTGGATATCCATGACCTCACAGTGCCTGACACTACGTACACAAGTCCATCCTAATACTAGGAAAAGATCATGACATCAAGATAAAAGAGAGACTGATTGAGATGGGGAGGGGATATGATAGAGAATGGAGTTTCAAGAGGGAAAATGGGGGGGGAGAGAGGGCATTAGAATGGGATATTGTTTACAATCATGGAAGTTGTTAATAAAAAAAACTGCTAAAAAAAGTGTACTAAGTGTTAAAGTAGGGCACACAGTTTAAAAACCATATGTGTCTATTTACTTGGCTTAGGTCATCTTTTTTGTAGAATTACAATTTATTCATTGAAATACAAAAAAATATTGAAATCAGTAAAAGCAGAGAAGTTATTCCTCTACCACATACAGGATATTCTTAGATCAACAGTGGAAAAAATGGATTTCTCATCAGAAACTGTGGGGACAGGGGCTTATGGGGAGGAGATAGCATAGGGAAAGTTTTAGGGGGTGTAGTTAACCAAAATGAAATACCTTATGACAAACCCATATGGAAATCTACCTCTTTATTAGGCAATTTAAAAATGTAATTTTTAGGGCTGGGAAGCCTACTCAGCAGTTAAAGGCACTTGCTTGCAAAGCCTGCCAGTCTAGGTTCTACTGCCCAGTACCCATGTAAAGCCAGATGCACAAAGTGGCACATGCATCTGAGGTTCATGTGCAACAAGGGGCTCTGGTGTGCCCATTCATTCATTCATTCCCTTCCTCCATCTCTCTCAAAATTGTATTAAAATATTTGTTAACAATAATAAAATAATCTGAGCATGGTGGTGCATGCCTTTAATCCCAGCACTCGGGAGGTAGAGGTAGGAGGATCACTGAGAGTTTAAGGCCACCCTGAGACTCCATAGTGAATTCCAGGTCAGCCTGGGCTAGAGCGAGACCCTGCAAAAACAAAACAAAAAAAACATTTTTTTTTTTTTTTTTTTTTAAGGAGGAAAGAGTGTTTGTGCAGTAGTATCCTGTGGATAGGAAACACTGTGCTCGTATTTCACAAGTTGTTACAGGAACATCACAGTGCCAGGAGTGGGATACCTCTCAGTGTGTTGTTGGTCAAGGAGTCCCTTGATGGTCTCCAAACAGTAGAGGCTATTGTCACTGTTCTTGGTTGCCCACCAGAACTAGATAGTAGACCCGACTGTTGAAGAGACCACATGCTTCTGTTGCAAAATACTGAGAAATCAAGCTGAAACTGATCTGGAAGCTCCTTCCCTGCTGGCTAGCTGTCACAGTGCTGGAAGGTGCTATGTAGGTTGCTGCATTCCAACAAATACGATCTGCAGCAGCTGGATGATATTGGCACCCACCTTGTTGAAGACATCCTGGAGCTTGTTGATGACAGGAATCAGCACCTCCATGACTCCGAAGACATAGGACCCCAGCCAAGCAGGCCACGGCTATGAATGGGGAACTGACCTAGAATCCTTAAGTCGTCTTTTAAAGGCTTGCTGAGGATCCCTGCCATTACTTATTGTGGACATGACTGTTTTGATTACTAGCTGCTTCAGGTAGCTGTGGATCGATAGGACACCGGCCCTTGCTTCTACCAGCATATAAAACATGGCATTTAGTCAGGCATGGTGGTGCACACCTTTAATCCCAGCACTGGGGAGGCAGAGGTAGGAGAATTGGTGTGAGTTTGAGGCTACCCTGAATTCCAGGTCAGCCTGGGCTAGAATAAGACCCTATTTCTGAAAAACAAACAAACAAACAAACATGGTAATTGCTTGATTCTGGACTGATTTGAACACCATTTCCCACTGGTCCAAATGTACCTATATTTATATTATTTTTCTGTACATTTTGTGCCCCTTTGTTCTGCTTTTCGATAATCTGGATTGGGCTCACTGAGGTTTGACACTTCTGAATAAACCATACAAAATTCTCCAATTTTTTGAAGTTCATGACTCCTTCCAGTGTAAAGCGTCAAACATACTTTCCACATAGAGGCATACCCTCATGTCAACCAAATAATATCCATTGTTTGTATAAGATTTCTGATCACATCCCATATAGAAATAGTGATGCTGCCCATTTTATCTGCTACTTTGCATGATCTCACTTTGTTTTGCTTTTGGTCACGCTTCACACACAGTCATTTGCCTCATTTGTACCAGGCTCCAGGAAGGGACGGACTGTGACAGCGAACCAACAACAGAATGAGAAGGAACCTTGCAGCCTGAGTCCCACACAGTGACTGACAAATGCTCTGTGTGCCAGTAAATTTTAAGCTTGCTTTAATTTCTCCAATTTTAAATCTTATATCTCTCAATCCCATAAAGCTGTACCCTAAAGTAGGGAATATGTATTAAGAGTTAATTTTGTTATAAGTACTGGGCTTGAGATGTCAGAAGTGAGACAGTTACTTTACATATAATAGATCAGAATCTGGTCATTGTTGAGCCATACAACTCTGGTTTGAAAGACAAAACATTATTTGTCAACCAATGTTTTTAGCTTAATCTCGGATAGAAATTTATCTTATGCATAATAGAAATTTTTATTAATATAAAACAATTTTATGTCTTATCCATGACTTAAAATTGATAAAGCTTAGGAAAGCTATTCCAACATATTTTACCTACGAGTAGGATAAAAGTTACAGTGACTGAAATTAAATCACTTAAACCTAAGTGATTCAACCTAGTGATGAGCATTTGCTAGAATTAGCATACATAAAACAAAGCTATCTTTAAAGTCACAATGTCTTTAGGTATGAGTACCTTACCTTTGGAAATTAAACACTTATACATGAACCTGTATCTTAAGACTCAGTTTCTCCAATAGTTTAAACCTGACAGAGGAACCTAATTTATTTTACTGAGAGCCTTAAGGCCAGTTTTTATAACACTTAAGCCATAACAAATTAGCATCAATGAGCTGTTATGAGTGAAGTCTTAACCATAAGACTCCAATTTCTCTACTGGTTAAAACCTTGGCATCAAGTAAACATATTTTGGACTTTATTTAATTAAATATTTCAGTGGAGGGGCCCTCCCCTGAGCATACCTTACTGTTATGATCTCCTGGTGACATCTATCCTTATTTTTTTCTTTATCTCCCTTTCTGGTCTCTGTATTTTTCTTGACTTCCTGATTATAATAAACAGAAATTGGGCTGGAGAGATGGCTTAGTGGTTAAGCGCTTGCCTGTGAAGCCTAAGGACCCCAGTTTGAGGCTTGATTCCCCAGGATCCACATTAGCCAGATGCACAAGGGGGCATATGCATCTGGAGTTCATTTGCAGTGGCTGGAGGCCCTGGAACTCCCATTCTCTCTCTCTCTCTCTCTGCCTCTTTCTCTCTCTGTCTGTCACTCTCAAATAAATAAATAAAAATGAACAAAAGAAAAATTTAAAAAATAATAAAAAACTCTTATTTTAAAAAAATAAACAGAAGTTGACACCTGGAAGTTGCCCACTGTTTGAAGCTCTGATCTGGTTCAGCTACCAATTTTTGTAATTTCTTATGAATATCAGGTGATGAATGAGTTAAAAATTTATCTTTAAGAAGAATTTCCTCCTTCAAGTTATCTTGAGTTACATTAATATGTTTTAATTGTTCCCTTAAGTATCTGGAGAAAAGTAATGGGCAATTCCTGCTCTCCCTGCATTGTCTAAATGAGCCCAGTTTTTTTCTTTTTTTTATTTTCTCAATTTTTATTAATATTTTCCATGATTATAAAAAATATACCATGGTAGTACCCTCCCCCCCGACTTTCCCCTTTGAAATTCCATTCTCCATCATATCCCCTCCCCATCTCAATCTTTCTACTTACATATATACAATACCAACCTAATAAATGGCCTCCTCCCTTTCTTTCTCTTCTCTTTCCCAGTTTTTTTTTTTTTTTTTTTTTTTTTTTTTGAGGTAGGGTCTCACTCTAGCCCAGGCTGACCTGGATGGAATTCACTATGGAGTCTCAGGGTGGCCTCGAACTCACGGCAATCCTACCTCTGTCTCCCGAGTGCTGGGATTAAAGGCGTGTGCCACCATGCCCCGCTTATGAGCCCAGTTTTTAAGGAGACAGGCAAGCAGAGACTTTTGGGCTATCTAGAAAACCAATTGTCCCATCTGAAACAAAGTGGAAGAAGTGAAAGCAGAATCTAGAGTCAGGTTATGCCCCATCCTGTCTTGCATCTTCTTGTTGGAGGGGGAGCATCCCTCGAGCCAGAATTGGGAAAAGAAATTAGGATTTTTTTTCCAAGGTGGGGTCTCACTCTAGCCTAGGCTGACCTGGAATTCACTATGTAGTCTCAGGGTGGCCTCAAACTCATGGCAATATTCTTACCTCAGCCTCTCAAGTGTTGGGATTAAAGGCATGCCCCACCACGCCCAGTTGAAATTAGGCTTTTTAAATCTTCTTTCTACTGGAATACTAACTCAAATTTTCCTGTTGTCTCTCCAATCAAAAGGGGACACATAGTGTGGTCTGTGTGCCTCCTGGAGCAAGGAAGGTCCAAGAAAGGATATCCTTGCTCATCCCACAAGACCAGTTCCCAAGCTTGAGTTCCTCCGGACTTCTCCCCCAGCCCCTTGAAAGTGCCTTACATCACACTAAGGACAGCCACTGCCATTTTTAAGCCTAAGTGTTCAGATTTTTACCCTTACTCCTGTCTTGATAGCTTAAATTCCCTGCTTGGGGGGTTAGTTTTTTGGGACCCCCTTTCTTTCTCTTTTCTGTGGAAGCCTGGAATATGGGTCCCCCTGGTCTGTGAATGTTTCAGAATGGTCTCAGGACTAAAGGGCATTATTTTGAAGGGAATCTCTGGTTTCATTACTTTAAATATAGCGATCCTACCCTTTGTTGATATTTGAGAGAGAGATGGGAGAGATCACTTACTTGATGTCTTTTTATCATATCTATTTTTACCCTGATACACACTTTAGGTGAGCCTGATGCTTGTCTTATATAAGGAGTTTGTAACTTGATCAGATACCTTGACTCAGTTTATCCATTTGACCTTTTTTGTCTATTGAGCAATTTTATCTGACAGAGGCGAATTTAGGTGTTTAAGAGAGGAACTATAAAGAGAACCAAAGTTACATGCTGTTTGTCTTTCCCTTTTTCTTACCAGAGACAATTAGCCATTTTGTGTCTGCATAGGGTCTGGGGACACATAGCTTAAACCTGCTTGGGGTCTGAGATAAAGGGGGCAAACTCCCTTTTCCAGAGCCCAGCTTGCCATGACTTTAAATAGCATGTAACAATAAACAGGAGCAAAAGGAAATGACAGAGCAGAGAGCTAAGCATCCTGACATTTATTGTCCTATTTTGAAATTGTTTATTTATTTTTACCTAGGAAATTAATTTTATCTGTTTGTAATACACAGGGTGATAGGGTCTTGTCTGTGTCTAACCTGGTTAGAACTCCAAAGAATGTGAATTACTTCTGTGCTTATGATTTTGTGATTCACTTAAGACAGGACATCACCTGCATCTAATGTAAGCTGAATTTAGATTAAGTCTGTGTTCCTATGTAAGACTTTTAGAGCATCCTTAAGAGTCTGTAAATGGGGCTGGAGAGATGGCTTAGCAGTTAAGCGCTTGCCTGTGAAGCCTAAGGACCCCGGTTCAAGGCTCAATTCCCCAGGACCCACGTTAGCCAGATGCACAAGGGGGTGCACACATCTGGAGTTCGTTTGCAGTGGCTGGAAGCCCTGGAGCACCCATTCTCTCTCTCTCTGCCTCTTTCTCTCTCTGTCTGTTGCTCTCAAATAAATAAAATAAACAAACAAAAAATTTTAATAAAAAAGTCTGTAAATGGTGTTTATGTTTAGCCTGAAAATTAGCTTTTTGTTCCTTATAAAAGGAAATTCATTTTAGGTAAAATCTGGTCTTTTTAGATCTATATCTTTTCTACATACATGTAACTTATCCACATATTTTAACATTCTGATTTAAGTTCCATTCAAGGACAAAAAGTATTCTTAGTAAGCAATATGTGCCCAATATTGAAAAATTCCTTCCCAGTTCCTTCAATCATCTCATCTTAACCCATAGTTAACCATTCCTTTATAAGACTATTATGAGAGACTACACCAAATTGATTAATCTTATTATCTACTAACAAAGAAGCAAGTAGCCTCAAAGGTTTAATTAGCCATCTTGTTATTGGAAATTTGTAGAGAAACAGCCTTAGCAGAAAAACTTAGAATTTCCTTATTATTATATCACCAAAATCTCTACATTTTAAATAAAATTTAAGAAAAATTACAGCTAGACTTGTCTTATAATACCAGTATATATTCCAATAAATTCCCAGTCATGGTGGTGCATGCCTTTAATCTCAGCATTCAGGAGGCTGAGGTAGGAGGACTGTGGTGAGTTTGAGGCCACCCTGAGACTACATAGTGAATTCCAGGTCAGCCTGAGCTAGAGTGAGACCCTACCTTGAAAAACCAAAAAATAAATAAATAAATAAATAAAAAGACATTCAAATAAATTTTTATATAACCCATTATTTGAAACACCTCCTGTTAATGAACTCCATGAAATACATTTTTAAAAGTTGTAAGTCTATGAATATAGACAAAACATGACAACTGTTTTGGGGATAATCTTTATTAATATTCCTAACAGACCTGTGAAAGATTCTATTAAGAATAGCTAAAGCAGATTTTTATTGTCTTGAGGCAAGTTAGCCTGGAACTCAGGCCAGCTGTTTACTCCTTTTAAGTGACAGGACCATTATAATTTCTTAAAATACCTGGCAAAGGGCTGCAGAGATGGCTTAGCGGCTAAGGTGCTTGTCTGAAAAGCCTAAGGGCCCATGTTCAATCTCTCTCCAGATCCCATGTAAGTCAGATGCACAAAGGTGACACACGTGTGCAGTAGGTGGCACAAGCATCTGAAGTTTGATTGCAGTGGCTGAGGCCCTGGTGCACCAATTTTCTCTCGCTCTTAAAAAAAATATATATGTATATGCATATGTATATATATAGACAGAAACCAAAAAAACCTTGAAATAAATCAAATGCCAACAAAAACTTCAGGAGAGATCTGTTGGACTGTTTGGATTACAAAAGCCATACTATAAATTATCTCACATAATAAGGAAACCAAAAGGTGTCTATAAATAACATCTTATTTGTTTAAAGCCTAAACAAAATAGATAATATCAGGCATAGTTACTAGTGAGTTGTTTTTAATCATTAAGTAATTTAGAAAACATCAATTAAAATTATGAACTCATTTTTGCCAAGCAATTTAAAAGTCACCTGGTTTTAAAATGTGGGGTCAGGCTAACACATTCGAGCCTTGAATTGATGATCTTTCTGTCTGAGCTTCCAGATAATAGGCCTGTGCCATCAGGCCTAGCTCATTTTACATTTTATAATACCTGTATGAATAAATGATTTATGGTTATGTAAAGATGTATTTGTCATAGAGCTCTTTGGCAGAAAATTACTGGAATTAGCAAGCACCATCAGGCATGTTTTTTCCTGTTGTGTGTCTGTATTTTCTGAGGGACAGCATGGTTACCTCCCCCACCCAGTTGACACTTCCACAGGCCTCACCTTCATGGAGGAGAGGAAGCATGTGGCTACAACCCAGGCCTGTTGAAGAAACCTTTCCAGCTAAGCATCTAGGCCTGGGGTTTAACTGGGTCAATTCCCCCCCCCCCCCCTATTTAGGTCTGTGGATGGAGGCTACCTGCACTCTGGAAGTGTGGCTTCAAGTCTCCAATTGAACTGGGCAGAGGCCTGACACAGGAGGAATTTCCAGAGCAGGAATTGGAGCTCCATCCTCCCACTCCCCATGTGTCTTGTGGTGCAGTGGTTTGTAATGGAAAAAGGAAAAAAGGATAAAGAAGAAAGAACTTAGAAGACATTCTGGCCAGCCATCTTTGGTCCTCCAGCCTCCATGTGGCCACAAGGCTCTTTTCCCCCAGCTCAGCAGAATAAGCTCCCATGTTAAGCATGGCTGGGGGTTGGAGAAGCTCAACCAAGTACATCTCCCTCTTGAGCCATCCCAGCTTGACCCTAGGCAATAGTGTGCATCAACAAGGATCACACTCCCAGTGGGGCGAAGCAGGGCCAGGTGGTTGGAGATGCTGATGTGCAGCCTGGCGAATGGAGGCTGTGGCAGAGAGACCCCAGTCCAAAGGGAGGCCTGTCTGCCTGCCAGGCCACTGCTAAGCACCATTTATTCCCCTCATCTTAATCAGAGATAGTAATCTTAGCCTCCAGCAAGAGACCCGGCTGTGGTGGCGCACCCTTTAATCCCAGCACTCGGGAGGCAGAGGGAGGAGGATCGCCATGAGTTCGAGGCCGCCCTGAGACTACATAGTGAATTCCAGGTCAGCCTGGGCTCTACCTTGAGACTCTACCTTGAAAAACAACAACAACAAAAAATAAAAATAAAAAAAAAGAAGAAGAAGAAGCGAAAGCAAGCCCGTTTTCTTGCAAGTGGAGAGAAGTAGTAGAAATACCCCAAGTTGTGCTCACAGCTGGAAAATGTGCTTCCCATTTTCTCCCATAATATAATAATCATAATTTTCTTCTCAAGATAATCACACCAGAGTCACCAATATACAATGAGGTGCTTGGGGTCCAGGAATGTCCTTGAACCTCCAAACCCTAGGTTTGTTTCTAATTTTTTTAAAAAGTATATTTATTTATTTGTTAGAGAGAGAGAGAGAGAGAGAAAGAGAATGGGTGCACCTGGGCCTCCAGCCACTGCAAACGAACTCCAGATGTGTGCACCCCTTGTGCGTCTGGCTTATGTGGGTCCTGGGGAGTCGAACCAGGGTCCTTTGGCTTTGCAGGCAGGTGCCTTAACCGCTGAGCCACCTCTCCAGCCCTTGTTTATAATTTTAATCAAAGAATTAAATAGGGGCTGGAGAGGTGGCTCAGCGGTTGTTAAGGCATTTGCCTGCAAAGCCAAAGAATCCTGGTTCAATTCCCCAGGACCCACGTAAGCATGTGTCTGGAGTTCGTTTGTAGTGTCTGGAGGCCCTGGTATGCCCATTCTTTCTCTCTCTCAAATAAATACATACATAAATAAATAAATGAATAAATGTATTTTAAAAAGAATTGAATAAAAAAGACTGAGGAGCATAATTATTAAATTATTATATTTATTGAGGGATGTACAGAGCCAAGGAAAGGCACCCATGTGGCTAGAGATTCCAGGTGGAGGGCCTGGAAAGAAAAGAAAGAAAACAAAATTCAAAGAGCTCCTGCCAAGTGGGGAGCTGGAGGGCATAAAGAACCCATGTGGAGAGTAAGGGCTAGGTGGCCTTCCCCTCTGCTCAACCCACCTGGGCCTGGGCTGGCCCAGGCATGAAAGACAGAGACAGAATAGGCATGCCAGGGCCTCTAGCCACTGCAAATGAACTCCAGATGCATGTGTCACCACCTTGTGCATCTGGCTCAAGTGGGTACTGGGGAATCGAACCTGGGTCCTTAGTCTTCACAGGAAAGTGCCTTAACCACTAAGCCCTCCCTCCAGCCCTGTACCCATAATTTTTTAAAGAAAAAAAAAACCGCTTTCCAAAACTTAGAAAAATATACTGCACTAAATGGATTTCCAATGCATTATTTCAGAGAATATCACAAAATGACCTTGATAATTGTTTATATAATGTCTTGCTTGGTGGTGTGTGTGAGGGAAGCACCAGGTAATAAAACTATTTTAGAAGTTATGAGACAGCAACCTGGAATTAGAATGCTAGATTATGACAAAAGCTTTTTCACTGTGAAAAACTAAGTGGAAAGTTAAGCCATTCCATTTAACTTGCTCTTGCGCCACCTTCAGGAAAGGCAAGTGAAAAGCAGGCCTTCAGGGAAAGCCCTGTGAAGGATGCTGACATTTGGAGATGGGCTTTTGTGACAACTCTGAAAAGTTAGCTCATGTATATACCCAGTGGGGTGCAGAAACTCGGAGAACCCTGGGAAAACGCAAAGTGAGATGCTATTGTTGACCGTGTCAGTCTGCTGCTCTGAGGACATTGCAGAATTGATTTCTTTCTTTCTTTCTTTTTTTTTTTTTTTTTTTGGTTTTCCGAGGTAGGGTCTCCCTCTAGCTCAGACTGAACTGGAATTCACTATGGAGTCTCAGGCTGGCCTGGAACTCATGGTGATCCTCCTACCTCTGCCTCCCGAGTGCTGGGATTAAAGGTGTGCGCCACCACACCCAGCTCAGCATTGATTTCTATGATTATTTCCAGGTGATGACCCAGTGTGGCCAGATACCTCCTCCAGGTGCACAGTGACTCCAGGCTGCAGCCCACTGTCCACCTCCCACATGCGTGCAGCAGACAGTTCATAACTTTGCAGTGGAAGGAAAGTGTAATGGCCACCAGGTCACATCTCTGTATATAGCTACAATATTGGGGAGTAAGTTGAGGGAGGCTTAGTTTTAACCTGTTGATTCTTAAGGACACCAGCGGATGGAAGGGAAAGAGTATGAGGACAGCTGGGCAGAGGTGGCCCAAGAGTACAAATGTTGACCAAGAGGCAGCTATGTCTTTTGGGGTTTTATGAGTCAGGGACATGAAGTTGATGGTTTTGTATTTACAATGACATCAAAGACCTTTCTTTAGGTCCCCACATCAGTGTGAGCATACTCAGTATGCTGAAGAATTTACATAAAAAATTTTAAAATCAAGGCCTCTTTCATTACCAAAAGAAAAAAAAAGGAATAAAACATGATGGGGGGGGGGGAACTAATGTTGAAGTGCCGTCTCCACCGTCCCTGCAGTGCCCGTGGTGTTCTGTGCCTTTATCATTTTCCTCTCTCATTTCTACAATGTCTGTTGCCTCCCCTGTGGGAGGCATGTCCACAATGCAGTCTTCTCCTTCAGTGGCCAACCCATTTTCCTTCTTTTTTTCCTATGTCCAATAGATGTAGCATGCTACATTGGCAACCATGTGGATTCTCCCACAAACCCTGACAGGAGGGAGCCCACACCCAAGGTGGCTCCATGTATCCCCAGGTAGGGCAGGGGCGCAAGGCTGGTGATGAGGATGATGATCTGCAGCATAGAGCTGGGCACCAGCACCAAGGTCTTCTTCAGTGTCATCAGCCACCCAGTCAGATGGGCTCTCCTGGTGACTGGCACTGGGAAGAAGGAAAAGATACACAGAGGAACACCAGAGTTCTGCAAAGGCAAAATCTACTCTAATGATGTCGATCAAAATCTTCTCAGACACGTCAGGGTCCGAAACATCACAATGCAGAGTGTCAGTGCCATGCAGGCGAACAGGAGCTTCTTGATATGGGCCAGGGTGATGGTGGTGCTTGTACTTGCCAGTTTATTGCTGGGTTATTCTTGTCAAATGCAGGATAGACAGCATAGATTTCTGTAAAACCAGCCATATGGCATATGACCTACAGGGTAGATGGCTGTCAAAATTGTCACTGCCCCTTTAGCTGCAGAGCTACCACCAAGGTCTCTGGAGAAAAAGGGGTTGACCATGGACTGACTGATTCTCTGGGTAGCCAGAATCAAAGCCAAAGGCCACCAGAAACTTGGCATCTTCCTTATTGTTGCATTCTGATCCCCGCCCCCCAGCTCCGGGCCACTCCTGTCAGGAATGATGTCAGTGGATGTTCCTGTAGTAGCCCAGGCACAGCATGGTACAGCGCACAAGCGTGCCCATGTATAGGGAAAGAATGGGGATGAGCAAAGGCTCCAGGCATTCCAGGTGATTGTGAAGTAAAATGGCTGCAGAAACAACCTAAGCTATGACGTCTGAGACTGAGGCACATCCCACCAGGAAACTGCAATTGTGTTTTAAGAATGCCAGTATGGATCCATGCCATGACATCCATGAGAGGGAAGGCAGCAAGATACAGGAAGGCCCTTCTCATTTTACTGCCAACAAACTCATTCACATGATGCAGTTTGTTGATGATGTAGTAATTAAAGGGTTAACAGCTTTCCCTGAAAACTAGAGGGAATTAAAGAGTTAACAACTGTCCCTAAAATTAGCAGGCAATAAAGAAGTCACAGAGGTATTTAGCCTTATTAAGCTCAACACCTTCCCTGAGTGATGTACTCCCCTTAAGCTTAGATGGCCTTGAAGGACCAGAAACCATCTGAGTATCCTTCCTTAGACATTCCTGGCTGAAGAAGCCTATTCTGAACAAGGATACAAACAGCTACAATTTTCTTATCTACTACACCTGGTACAGTCTGTTTCTTAGGATCCTCCTTATAAGTTTTAACCCCAGCCTAGCTCAATGCTTCAGCCTTCATTCCATGGGAAGGCTGCTGCCCCTTGCTGTTTCTCTCAATAAACAGTCTGTCTGTAGAGATCAAGTCTGGCGTTCTCTTTCACTTTTCTCTTACACTTTCCCTACAGTAACCTAGATCACTATAAACTATCAGTGTGTAGAAGACAGCTGAATGGTTCCAGCCACCACAATACACAGGACTGCTTTGGTCCTGACTCACTTGCTATTCACAAATACCAGGACCACATTTTTGAAATTACTTATGGAGGTGTGACACCACTGGCCATAGAGGGATGGCAGAGGGGATGGGGAGGAGGCCATCTGTTCTTTTGGTGAGGTATTCTTGGGAGCATTTTAAAGATTAATTTAATTTAATTTATTTATTTGAGAGCAACAGACAGAGAAAGAGGGAGAGAGAGAGAGAGAATGGGCTCACCAGGGCCTCCATCCACTGCAAATGAACTCCAGATGCATGCGCCACCTTGTGCATCTGGCTTACGTGGGTCCTGGGGAATCGAGCCTCGAACCAAGGTCCTTAAGCTTCACAGGCAAGTGCTTAACAGCTAAGCCATCTCTCCAGCCCTTTTGGGAGCCTTTTAAATTAGTTATTTTATTTTATTTTTTGTTTTTTTTGAGGTAGGGTTTCACTCTAGCCCAGGCTGACCTGGGATTCACTATGGAATCTCAGGGTGGCCTCGAACTCATGGCAATCCTCCTACCTCTGCCTCCCGAGTGCTGGGATTAAAGGCGTGCACCACCACGCCCGGCTAGTTATTTCATTTTTGATTTCCATTAAAGTTTTTCTTCAGCATCTCTATATTGTGCTCCACTTTATTTTCTTGATTTGCCTTTCTGATTACATTTAGTTGATTATCTGTGTTCTCTTGGAAGTCATTCAGGATTTTTTTTTTAATTTTTAAAAATATTTATTTGTTTATTTAGGAGAGAGAGAGAACGAGGGAGAGAGAAAGAGAGAGAATAGGTGCACCAG
Source organism: Dipus sagitta (assembly GCA_036346955.1). Taxonomy (NCBI): domain Eukaryota; kingdom Metazoa; phylum Chordata; class Mammalia; order Rodentia; family Dipodidae; genus Dipus; species Dipus sagitta. The sequence goes on along the minus strand of CM070779.1, from coordinate 65,463,308 downwards.
ACCCTGTGCATGGGCCACCTTGTGCATCAGGCCTTATGTGGATACTGGGTCCTTTGGCTTTGCTGCCAAGCGCCTTAACCATTAAGCCATTTCTCCAGATCTCATTCAGGTTTTTGACCATTCCTATGATTTTTTTTTTCATTCCTATGATTTTTTAAAAAACTTTTCACCTGTCTATTGCATTCTTTTTGTTGATTCTTCTCCATTTCATTCAGCTGTTTATTCATGTCCTCTTTAAGTTTGTCATATATGCTTATCATAATTGTATTTAAAAAATACTTTTTATTTTACTTTATTGAGAGAGAGTAGCCTCCTGGATGCTAGGATTAAAAGTATGAGTCACCACACCCAGCTCCTCTAGTTGTTTCTTTAAAATATTTATTTATGTGTATGTCCAGAGGTGTGTTACTATAGTGCACATGTGGAGGTCAGAGGACAACTTTTGGGTCAGTAGTCATCTTTCCACCACATTTGAAGCAGGGTTTCTTGTTATAGATTCTAGCTCTGATCCTGGAAACAGTTGCTGTCATGGTCTACTCCTTTACCTGTCAACTAATGCACTCTAGTCATTGTAAACAAACTCCAGATGCATGTGCCACCATGTGCATCTGGCTTAGGTGGGTTCTGGGGAATCAAACTTGGGACCCTAGACTTTACTGGCAAGTACCTTAACTGCTAAGCCATCTCTCCAGCCCGTAATTGCATTTTTGAATTTTTTGTCTGGAATTTTCACTAAGTAGTTTTCACTGGAGGCTTCAACTATGGGACTAGGCATTCTTGGTGGGGATATCCTGGCTTGGATTCTTGTTTTTTGGTTTTTCAAGGTAGGGTCTCACTCTAGCTCAGGCTGACCTGGAATTTACTATGTAGTCTCAGGCTGGCCTCCAACTCACCATGATCCTTCTACCTCTGCCTCCCAAGTGCTGGGATTAAAGGCGTGCATCACCATGCCTGGCTTTGCTTTGGATTCTTGTGTTGTTTGTGCATTGGGGCTTGCACATCTGAAATTAATGCCTTTGTCTTGTGGAGAATGCAACAACAGTAACTCCAATGGGGTCTATGTTGAGTGGCCTGGTCTGCCATGTTCTGAGTGAGTTTGGGATGGAGGTCCAGCTCCAGGTCTCGTCTGGGCATACTGGAGAGTGGGACCAGTGCTCACCCAGTCTAGTCGTCCTTGCTTTTGGCAGGCTCCTGCAGGCCGGCAAGTGGGACCTGTGCCAAGTAGGCCTAATGGTGCTTTGAATATTTTATTTATTTATTTAGTAGAGAGAGAGAGAGAGAGAGGCAGACAGAAAGAGAAAGAGAGAGAGAATGGGCAAACCAGGGCCTGTAGCTACTGCAAATGGATTCCAGATGCATGCACCACTTTGTGCGTCTGGCTTACATGAATACTGAGAAATTGAACCTGGGTCCTTAGTCTTTGCAGACAAGTGCCTTAGCTGCTAAGCCATCTCTTTAGCTTCCTAGTGGTACTTTGGGTGGATGTGGGCTGGTGGTATACATGCATGACTGATTAAGTTGCAGGGGGATGCTCACCTTGAACCCAAGTGGCCTACTCCACCTTGTTCAGGGCAGGCATGTGCATCAGTCTTCCCAAGAGTCTGGGCTGGGCATACTGGGCTTCACTATGTTTTTTGAGACAGTGTCTCTAACTGAACCCATGATCTTTCTATCTCTGTCTTCTCAGTGCTGGGCTTACACATGTAGGCAATGATGCCTAGGGTTTCTGTGGATGCTAGGATCTGAGCTCCTCATGCTTGTGTGGTAAGCACTTTACCCAGTGAACCATTTCCCAGACCCCCTTTAAGGCAGGGTCTCACACTTTAACCCAGGCTGGACTGGAACTCACTATTTAGTCTAGGCTGGCTTCAAACTTGAGATGGTTATCCTACCTCAGCCTCCTGAGTGCTGGGATTACAGATGTGAGCCACCATGCCCGGCCTTTCCAGGCTGTTTGGATTTCTACCTGCAGTACTGCAGAAACCAAATGTGTGTCATTTAATCCACAGAGTCTATACTGTTTTTGCAGCAGCCATGTGTATAGCAAATCTATGCATGGCTTTTAAAAACTGTGGTGTGTGGGTGTGTGTGTGGGATGTGGTGTATGCATGCATGTGCAGATGTGTGTATTTGATGCTTACATGCACAGGCCAGAAGAGAACATTAAGTGTTCTTTTTTTCTTTATCCATGTGTTTTCTGAAGACAAAGACTCATGGAACCTGAATCTGCTGTTCTGGGGATGCTAACTCCAGTTCTAATGCTTGTATAGTAAGTGCTTTATCCACTGAACATCTCCTCAGTGGATAAAATGCCTATTCTTTATAAAAATGTATTCATTTATTTGTGTGTGTATGTGTGTAGTATTGTATGTTTTTGGTGTGGTGTGTGTGGTTTATGCATGTGTGTGCCCCATGTCAGGTATCTTCCTTTATCACTCTTTGTTGTCTCCTCAAGACAGAGTCTCTCACTAAACTTGGAGCTGCCATTTTTGGCCAGACTGGCTGACCAGCAAGCCGCAACAAGGCCACTTTTTGCTGGATGTTCATCTCTCCTGAACTTCCAGGCTCCTGTTCTCTGTTCTGGCAAGCCTCTCGTTTCAGCCAGCTAGGCTGAGATAAGGGAGATCTCCTTACTCCCCGACATGGCAGGAACTCTCTACATTTTCTTCTCCTTCCTCTGTAAATCTAAATCCCCTTTCACTTATCTTCCAGGCCCATCGCATGGGCTCTTAACCATGTGGGTATATCTATTTCCCTTCCCTTGGTTTTATACATCCTTCAATAAATGTAGTAATTTAATAATTCTCCTTCTCAGTCTGCTTTGCTCCCCCCCCTTTTTGGTTAAATACAGACACAAACAGGGTTTTTGAGTTCAAAGACTTTCCTGAACTTCCAACACCCTATTATAAGAACAGAGGAGCAGCCGAGTAGGTGGCCATGGGTGGCCAGGCTAGCCCTTTGGGTGGTTCAGATATAGAACATGTCAAGAATGCTGAGGCAGGAGGATTGCAGTGAGTCTAGGGTCAGTGGGGTGAAAAATGATTCTTTGTTTTCTTGACCTCATAATCTACTGACTTGTTTGAAGGCAGCTCCAGGTATTCTGTTTGCAAGATCTGTTCTAGAGATAGTGTGTATGTAAACAAGTATGCTCAAGCCTGTGTGTGTGTGTGCGTGCATGCACACACACACACACACTCACACACACTCACACAGAGTGTACTTTTAACGTCTCATGATCTTTCCAAATTGCTACATTTTTGATCCATTCATTATTCTTTTAAAAAATTTTTTGTTTATTTTTATTTATTTATTTGAGAGCGACAGACACAGAGAGAGAGATAGAGAGAATGGGTGCACCAGGGTCTCCAGCCACTGCAAGTGAACTCCAGACGCGTGCACCCCCTTGTGCATCTGGCTAACGTGGGTCCTGGGGAACTGAGCCTCTAACTGGGATCCTTAGGCTTCACAGGCAAGTGCTTAACCACTAAGCCATCTCTCCAGCACCCCCCATTATTCTTAATGGCTTCAGTATCCCAAGGTACAATGTTATATAATTTACTTAAGCAATTTCCTATCAACAGACATTCATCTCAGTCTTTTATTACAAATAACACCATAATGAATGTCTTTGTTCAGATGTCCTTGTATATATTACAGTGTTTTGTTAATGCCTACTTGGTATGCTGTGAGTATGTTGTACAATAATTTTTGAAAAGCACCCTCTGTTTTCAGTATTCAGATTGTCTCCCAAGTTTTTCACCATTATAAACCACCATATATATATATATATATATATATATATATATATATATATATATATATTTGCATACACCTATACTTACTCTTTTTTTTTTTTTTGAGGCAGGGTCTCATTCTAGCCCAGGCTGATCTGGAATTCACTCTGTAGCCCATGCTGGCCTTGCACTTTCTGCAATCCTCCTACCTCAGCCTCCTGGATGCTAGGATTAAAAGTATGAGTCACCACACCCAGCTCCTCTAGTTGTTTCTTTAAAATATTTATTTATGTGTATGTCCAGAGGTGTGTTACTATAGTGCACATGTGGAGGTCAGAGGACAACTTTTGGGTCAGTAGTCATCTTTCCACCACATTTGAAGCAGGGTTTCTTGTTATAGATTCTAGCTCTGATCCTGGAAACAGTTGCTGTCATGGTCTACTCCTTTACCTGTCAACTAGTGCACTTGCCTAGGCAGCATGAAAGCTGCATTTCTGCAGGAGCCAGTCCTCTGACTTGTCTGCTTCATGGTCTCTGGACAGGGGTGCTATTTTGGTCTCAGATTGGATGGGTCTAATCACTGAAGTGCAGTGCCTCCCCCTCCAGCTGGGTCTGTCTCTTGGTAATCACACCCTTGATTAGTCCTGAACTCATGACAGTGGAGTTCTGAGATGGATGAGGATGAATGCAGAGTCTTGGCCCCCAACCACTCCTTCACTCCTCCTTTCATCAATTTCCTCAGACACTGGTCTTTTGAGGTACCTAGGATGGATCCCAACCCTGTGAGTCCAGGGGCTAGTGCATAGCAGGGACATAGGCTCTTCCTAGAAGGTACAGATTCCCTTTTGAGGTGTCTGGAAGCATTGAGCATATCGGAAGACTGCAAACGAACTCCGGATGCATGCACCACCTTGTGCATTTGGCTTATGTGTGTACTAGCGAATTGAACCTGGGTCCTTAGGCTTTGCAGGCAAATACCTTAACCACTAAGCCATCTCTCCAGCCCTCAGCCTTTTAAAAATGTGAAGCACAGCAGTTTTACCTGTGTGCACACTGAAGCTCAAGAGGTTGTGGGGCTCTGTCTCTTTGGAGCAATGCCCCTCCCCTCACCCCTCACTGTTTCTTAGGGCTCCACTACTTTGGACAAATTGTGTGAGCAGAATCCAGTAGTTCCTTCTTATTATTTATTTAAAACTTTATTTATATATTTGCATGTGTGTGTGTGAATGAGTGGACATGTGTGCATATGGGTGCCCCAGGGCCTGTTGTTGCTGTAAAAAAACACCAGATGCCTGTGACACATTTTTTGTGCAGCTTACATGGGTGACTTGGATATTGATTGAACCCAGGACTATAGGATTTGCAAGCAAGTGCCTTTAACTGCTGAGCCATTTTCCCAGCCCCCTCATTCCTTGTTTGCATTTTTTATATTAGTGTATATTAGTTGTACAAAATAATGGCTTCCATTGTACATTATTTCAATTTTTTGTACAGGCATATACATGCATATGACATACTTGGATCATATTCACCCTCTTTTACCCTCCATTCCCCAGCCCCTTTCTGCTTCCCTAATAATTCCCACACCTCCTCTCTATCTAGGTTTGTCTGTTTGAGACAAGGTTTCATATACCTCTGGCTGGCTTTGTATTCAGTATGCAACAAAGTTTGTCCTTGAGATTATTTATTTATTTGATTTTTTTCAAGGTAGGGTCTCATTCTAGCTCAGGCTGACCTGGAACTCAGTATGTAGTCTCAGAGTGGCCTCAAACTCACTGTGATCCTCCTACCTCTGCCTCCCAAGTTCTGGGATTAAGGGCGTGCTCCATCATGCCAAGCAAACTTATTTTAAAAAAATATTTCATTTTTATTTATTTATTTGAAAGAGAGAGAGAGAGAGAGGGAGGGAGGGAGAGAGCGAGCATGCCAGGGCCTCCAGCTGCTGGAAACTCCAGATGTATGTGCCACCTTGTGTGTCTGGCTTCCGTAGGTCCTGGGAAATTGAACCTTCATCCTTTGGCTTTGCAGGCAAGTGCCTCAACCACTAAGTCATCTCTCCAGCCTCCCTTTTAAGTAGAAACTTTGTCTAAGTAGAAACATCATGTGTTGGTACCATTTTCGGCCTCCCTGCCCCCATTCCACTGAGGGCCTTCCTTACAGGGATTGCTGGTATTCACTATGGAGTTGTGGGTTATGAGTTTTTTTTTTTTTTTTTTTGAGGTAGGGTTTCAATCTAGCTCAGGCTGACCTGAAGTTCACTATGTAGTCTCAGGGTGGCCTCGAACTCGTGGCGATCATCTTACCTCTGCCTCCCAAGTGCTGGGATTAAAGGCGTATGCCACCACGCCCGGCGATTATGAGTTTTGACAGCAGCAGTCAGGCATTGTGGTGGTGGGGAGACAACGCCTCTGGATAGTCCCTCCCACCCTATGGCTCTTACATTTTTTCTGACCCCTCTTCTGCAAAATTCCCTGAACCTCAGTGTGTGTGTTTTCAATCTACTTTGGTGTTGAGCTCTCAGCAATGTCAGGATTTCTGCTTTGGTATGCTTTAGTATACTGTGTAGTTGTCAAGTTTTTCTGAGGAAGCAGCACTTTTGCTCATTGTGCCAATTCCTCTGTGGTTTCACCTGGGCCTAGCTGATGTGTGAAGCGTGACTCATGATGTGGAGTCACCTATGTTTTTTTGTCTTCTTGATAGATTTTGGTTTTCATTGCCTTCTGTAAGAGAATCTCCAATGAAGAGTGAGGTCAGCATAGGCTAAAGGGCATAGACATTGTTAATGTAGAGTTCTTTTTTTTTTTTTTTTTTTTTTTGAGGTAGGGTTTCACTCTAGCCCAGGATGACCTGGAATTCACTATGTAGTTCTCAGGGTGGCCTTGTACTCACTGTGATCCTCCTACCTGAAGGGTTAATGACTATCCCTGAAAACCAGAGGGAACTAAAGGGTTAATAACTGTCCATAAGACTAGAAGGCCTTGAAGGGACATCTGAGGCAGTCAGTCTCCAACAAACCTGACAACTCCCCCGATTGATGTACTTCTCTTAGCTTAGAAGGGCTTGATGGAACAGAAACCATCTGGGATACTCTCCCTTAAATAATTTTTCCTGAAAAAGCCTGTTCTGAGCAAGGACACAAATAGCCACAAGTTCCTTATCTACTTCCCTTGGACCTGCACCTGGTCCAGTCTGTTTTTCTTAGGATCCTTCTTATAAGCTTGAACCCTAGCCTAACTCATTGCTTCAGCCTCCATCCCATGGGAATGTTGTAGTCCCTCACTGTGCTTCAATAAACAGTCTCTGTCTGTTGAGATCAAGTCTGGTGTTTTCCTCTGCTTTTCTCTTTCACTTTCCTTATACTACCTGTACCTCCTGAGTGCTGGGATTAAAGGTGTGTGGCACCACACCCTGCAATTTAGAGAGCTTTTGATAGGTATAGCCTCTCCTTTGGCCAAAGGCTAGTGGAAGCTTCTTGTAGGAGTCCATTATCCTGGACTCCATAGGATTCTCATTTAGTTTCCAGCACCACCTATGGGTTCCTTTCCACTGAGCAGATCTCTTAGCCAATCAGAGAGCCATTGGTTACCCATCTAGGCTGGGTACCATTAATGCACAGGTGTGTACATCTTGTCAGCCTGGCTTCTTTCATAGAGCAGTGTCCTCTGCTTGCTCACAGTGTTGTTGGCCATTTTCCTCCAGCAGCTCATGTAGCACTTTCCAGCACTATTCAGGCTAACCATTTGAGAACTGGCTTTCTTCCAGATTCCAACCGGATCACCTCATCTTCTGTGTCAACAGTTTGTGGTGTCTTAAGCAATAAGGTCTTACCTTTTACCTGAGGTGGGTAATCAAGTGCTGTGACAGAATCCTGTCTTCTTTTGGGGACCTTATAGGTCTCTCTGGTACTGGGAGTTACAAACCAGTGCCAATTGTTTGAGGATTATGCTTTGTTTCTTGTTTTTAAAGGCTTAATAGTATTCAATTAAGTAGACATACCACATTGTCTTCATGCATTCAGGCCTCAGAGGACATTTAGATGGATTGAATTCTTCGTAGAATATGGGAAAGTAAAGAAACACCCTCCTCTCCCCTTCTCTCTTCTACCTCTTTCTCCTTTTTTTATTTTTTAACAATGGCCATTTTACTGGGGTGAGGGGATGTCTCACTGTGTTTTGGTTTACATTTATCTGATGATTAATAAATTTAAGTGTCTTTAAATGTATTTCTTGGCTTTTTATATAACTTCTTTATGGAAGTGGCTATTTGAGTCTTTCGCCCATTTTTTAGTGGGTTGTGTTGCAGTCATGTTTGCATTGCTGGTAGAAATCACCCAAGAGCAGCTTGTGGGGGAAAAAGAGGTTTATTTTGGCTTATAGGCTCAAGGGGGAAGCTCCATGATGGCAGGGAAAATGATGGCATAAGCAGAGGGTGGACATCATCCCCTGGCCAACATAAGGTGGACCATAGCAACAGGAGAGTGTGCCAAATACTGGTAAGGGGAAACTGGCTATAACACCCATAAGCCCACCCCCAACAATACACTGCCTCCAAGAGGGGTTAATTCCCAAACCTCCATCAGCTGGGAACCTAGCATTCAGAACACCTAGGTTTACGGGGGACACCTGCATCAAACCACCACAGATTGTTTGGCTACATTTTTGCTGAGTTGAAGTAGTTGGTTTCACATTTTGGAGTTCAACTCTGATTGCACACATATCAGGAAGGCATCCCCTCCATTCTGTGTGCTGCCATTCTCTATGCCTATCCCCTTTGTGCCTATTCACTTCAACACCCACAGATGTATTGAGATTTGTTGTCCTTTGTATTATTGCTTTTGTTGTCTGGACTTTTAGGGTCATATCTAAGGAATCAGTGCCAAAGTCACGAGCATTCTTCCATCTTCTTGGAGGAGTTTCACAGCATGGCCTGTGCCTGGTGCCTGATCCATCTGTTTATTTTGATTTCACTGTGAGGCCAGAGCATACATCTGCGTCTGTATGTGGACATCATTTCCCAGCACCTTTGTCTAAGGACTCTGACCTTGGCACCTTCCCAAGGCCATTTGACTACATCCTTCACAACTCTCTGTTCTTCCCCTTGATCTGTGCCTGTCTGTGCCAATACCATCCTGTCTGACTTCTGAGTCTTTCCAAGGTTAGAAACATGAGGTCTTCCACATATTTTTCTTAAAACTATTTTGGTTCCTTGGCATCCCTTGAGATTCCATAAAAATTTTAGGAATTTTCCTAGTTCTGCCAGAAAAAATACCACTGACAGGGATTGCAGTGGATATGTCAATCATTTGAGTGACAGAGACATTCTTTTTTTTCTTTTCAAGGTAGGGTCTCACTCTAGCCCAAGCTGACCTGGAATTCAGTATGGAGTCAGAGGGTGGCCTCGAACTCATGGCAATCCTCCTACCTCTGCCTCCCGAATGCTGGGATTAAAGGCGTGCGCCACCACACCCGGCGACAGAGACATTCTAACACTGCTCTGTCCACTCACTTATATTTTCATTCTTTCAGCAGTATTCTGAAGTTCCCAGTGTAGAGTCTTTTCTCTCCCTAGCTCAGTTCACACCCATGTGCTGTTCTTCTCAGTGCTATTCATGTGGTTGTGTTCTTTTTTTAAATGTTTAAATATATATTGCTTTCAAAATGTATCTTTTTAAATATATTTATTTATTTATTTATTTATGAGAGAGAGAGAGAGAGAGAGAGAGAGAGAGAGAGAGAGAATGGGTATGCCAGGGCCTCCAGCCACTGCAAGTGAACTCCAGACACATGCACCACATTGTACATATGACTTATGTGGGTCCTGGGGAATCAAACCTGGGTCCTTTGGCTTTGTAGGCAAGCACCTTAACCACTAAGTCATCTCTCCAGCCTTTGTGGTTGTGTTCTTAATTTCCTTGGGGATTGTTCACTCTTATTGAAGTGAGTGTTTTTTTTTTCTTTATTAATTAGTTTTGTATTCAGCAAATACAGTCAGTTTGGTACCATTATTAGGCTCATCCGTGACCTACCCCCTCCCCTTGGCCCCTCCTTGTTGAGGTATATGGATCATGCATTGTGGAGTTAGCCCACAGTTATGGGTAAGATAAATGTCTCTGCATATCATGACCCAACATGTGGCTCTGACATTCTTTCCGCCCCCTCTTCCGCAAAATTTCCCTGAGCCATGTTAGGTTCATTTTTGGTCTGCTTCAGTGATGAGGTGTTGGGGGCCTCTGAGGCTCTGGCTCTCTGATTTGGTAGGAGTTGATTTTTCTCTGTGCTGAACTCCTTCCCCCTTGTGCTGGTATCTGGTTCATCAGGAAAACAGCCCCCTTGCTTGTTTCTCCAATTTTTCTTAGTTTCAGCTGGGCCCTTTTGAGGTATGATGGGGTGGCTCTCTCCTTAGGATCTACATCTATCTGAAAAAGAGAAGCAGATTCTCCAACAGAGAGTAAGTTAGCACCAGGACAAATGAGATAACCCTTACTTTTTTTTTTTTTATAGAGAATTTAATAGGTGTAGGCCCTCTTGTAGCCCACAATTGATGGTAGCTTGATATTGTAGAGTGGGCTTATGTTTGGATATGGTTCTGACTTGTTTCCCAGCTCCAGCTATGGGTCCCGTACCACTGAGGGGATCAGTTAGCCAAATTGAGAGCAGTTGGTTCCCCACCATGGCTGTGTGCCACCACTGCACTTGCGTGGGCATCACAAGTTAATTGCTGCTAAGTAGAAGTGAGTGGTTTTTACACTATGTCCTGCAGCTCTGCTGAACTTTTTTATTAGCTCTGACAGTTCCATGGCAGGAATTTGGGGGCTTCTCTATGTATCATCATGTCATCAGCAAACCTGAGCTTGCTCCTAGGCCTGTCCTGTTGTGGTGGAGAAGGTTCTTGGTGGAATCTCAGTCTTCAGCTGTGAGGCTTTGTTTCATAGCTTGCTATGCAGTAGGTGTGGAAGACCATGTGTCTGAGCCACTCAGGGCATATTCCACAGGCACTAGTTCTGCCTGGGTGAGAATGTTCAGGTCTTTGGCTCCTCTATGGACTCTGGCTGACCCACCTATCCTTGGCAATGGGCACTGCGATCTCCTGCTGTGATGCATGGCATGGGTCTCCCACACTGCTGCCAATGCTGTGTCACCCATTGGGGCTTTTCTGGCAATTCCAACCTCATCACACATGTGACATCTTCCTGATGGATTACATTACATGATGTCCTTCCTGCTTCTTGTATCAGGTTTTCCTGACTGCCGTTTTGTCTGACACAGCTATGATCACCTCTGCTCTCTATTTGGTCACCATATACATGGAATAACCTTTTCCACCTTTCCCCTTTAAACCTGTGTATGTCCTTGGATCTACAGTGAGGCTCTAACCAGGTGTGGTGGTGCATATCTGCAGTCCCAGCACTCAGGAGGCTGAGGCAGTGTTCCTGAGTTTCAGGCTATTCTGGGCTACAGAGTGAGACTTTGCCTTGAAAACAGAGACAATTAAATCAATAAGGCAGACAAGTGAGTATCTTCTAGACAGTGTGCAGGGCAGCTGGATCTCACTTTATTTTTGCTTGGCCTCGCTGCTTTTAGGCCAGGGAATTTGATCCTCTCACATTTGAAGAAACTGGATAGAGAAGGACTAGCTTTCAGGTTTGCTGGTTACTTTCATCTGTCTTGCTCTCCTTCTGTCCCTTCCTCCCTGTCCAGTAGCCTTCCTTGATGTTTTGGTTTTATGGTGACACCTGATTCTTGTCCCTTTCCGTCTGTGCATTGTCTGTAGGCATGTCTTTAGTGGTCACTGTGAGAACCACATAAACCATGTTAGAATTGTAATGACCTCTCCTAAGCTGGTAGCAACCTAACTTCACCCTTCCTTCTCTCTCTCTTTCTTGGTTTTTCAAGGTAGGGTCTCATTCCAGTCCAGGCTGACCTGCAACTCAGTATGTAGTCCCAGGGTGGTCTTGAATTCATGGAGATCCTCCTACCTCTGCCTCCCAAGTGCTGGGATTAAAGGCCTGAGCCACTACACCTGGCATCACCCTTCCTTCTCTTGTCACCTTCCCTTTACATTAACACATCGCAAGGTACAACTCTCTGTACATCACAGCCATTAACACAGTAACACATTTGCCCCCCCACCCCAAGAGGCAGGACCAACTGCTGTTCTTTGGAGTGTCACAGGTTCCCTAGGTCAAATGGGGAAGCAGGTGAGGAGACACATGAGATGAAAGATGTCGCATATCCTCCTGATTAAGAGACAGTGGCTCCTGATCACCCAGCCAATAACAAAAGTGTAAGAAAAAAGCAAAGGAGAACACTGGACTTGATCTCTACAGACAGATTGTTTATTGGGAGGTACAGTGAGGGGCAACAGCCTTCCCATGGCATGAAGGCTGAAGCACTATGTCAGGCTGAGGTTCAAACTTATAAGGAGGATCGTAAAGCAAACGGACTGAATTAACTGTAGGTCCAATGGAAGTAGATAAGGCATCAAAGTTATTTGCTCAGAATAGGCTTTTTAGCAGAATTGTGTAGGGAAGACTGGATATCTCCGTTCTTATGGCCTTCTAATTTTAAGGTTAGTTATTAACTCTTTAGTTCCCTCTTTGCAGGGAAGGCTATTAACCCTTAACATAGAATCTGCTCATTGTTCAATTTTATGTAAGTAAAGACTCCTCCAGTGTTTGAACCTATGTGCTATTTAAATATTCATGTGGCAGCCTCACTCGTGTTCCCTAGGTTGTGCCCAGAGGCACTACTGTGCCCCTGACCTGTGGCCAAGGAATTTGCCAGAAACCTGGTCTGTGGGGTCCACACATACATGCTGTGGTGGTTTGATTAGGTATTCTGGAAGCTAGGTTCTCCAGCTGATGGCAATTGGAAATTAAAGCTTCCTGGAGGCAGTGTTTTGTTGGGAGTGGGCTTATGAATATTATAGCCAGTTTCCCCTTGCTAGTGTTTGGCACAATCTCCTGTTCCTATTGTCCACCTTATATTGGCCAGGGGGTGATGTGCACCCTCTGCTCATGCTGTTGTTTTCCCCTGCCATCATGGAGCTTCCCCCCTCAAGTCTATAAGCCAAAATAAACCTCTTTTTTCCCACAAGCTGCTCTTGGTTGGGTAATTTCTACCAGCAATGTGAACCTGACTGCAACAGTTAAGTGGTACCAAGGAGTGGGATTGCTGCTAGATACCTAACTGTGTTGCTTTGGCCTTCTGGAGCTGATTTTCAAGAGGAATGCGGAAGGATTTGAAACTTTGGCCTAAGAGATGCCTTGCAGTGCTCTAAGTACAGCTTGATGGGCTATTCTGGTCAAACTCAGACCTAAATGCAGTAGGAACTATGGACTGTGAGGCTTGGCTTATGAAGGTGAAAAAGAGCTTTGCTTGGACTGGGCTAGAGGCGATTTGTGTGAGAGGCTTGCTGTTATGCCCATGTCTTGAGAAGTTGTGCAGGGTTGCTTTGTGTAGAGATGGACTGGTGTGAGTAGAGGGGCATGGCACAGAAAAAATGAAATCTTGGGTGAACTGCTGCCTGTTTAGCTGCCATTGAAAGATTACAACCTTTGAGATTGGGCCAGCTGACCTGCACTGGGGCAACAGGAAGAATGTAGACTTTTGAAGGGGCCTGAGTGCTCAAAGAGTGTCCTGTTCTTCCAAGTTTGCTTTATCTGCCTCCTGGATTAACAAGTTGGCACACTATTTGGTATTATGGAGTATAAAAAATGCAGGAAAGAGAGGGTCATTGAGTTTGCAACATGGTCTTGTGCTTTGGAAATGACCATGGGCAGTGTGAGGCAGGTTTGCTGGATACCTGCATGAAGATCTGATGGAGCTGTGAGGTTAAACCATGGGTTGCAGTGGAGAACCAGTGGAGATGCCAGGACCACAAGAAGGCTGCTAAGGAGAGCTGCTAGCCCCAAGTGAAGTTTTCCAGGAGTGTGAGTAGCCTAGCTGGAGGAGCAGAACTGGAATACTAGAGACATGTTGCTGGTTAGAATTACTGGATTTGGAGATTTGTCACTGACTAGAGTTATTGGACTTGAAGCTACAGAGTTTGATGTTTGCCCTGGTTGTTTTAAATCTTGTATTGGCTGAATATTTCTTTGCTATGCCCAATGCCATCTCTTGCAGTGTGAATGTTTATTTTGTGCCATTATGGTTTTTTTGGGGATTTTTTGGTATTATGGCTCAGATAAAAGACCTTGGACTATGGTGATGTATAAACATCATTGGAGTTGGTAAAACCTATGGGGACTTTTAAAATTGGATGAATGCATTTCATTTTACATCATGTGTGGTTATCAGTTTATGGGGACTAGGGGTGGAATGTGGTGGTTTGATTCAGGTGTCCCCCATAAATTAGGTGTTCCCCAGCTGATAGCAATTGTAAATTAAAGCCTCCTGGAGGCAGTGTTTTTTTGGGGGCAGGCTTATGGGTGTTATAGCCAGTTTCCCCATGTCAGTGTTTGGCACACTCTCCTGTTCCTATTGTCCACCTTATGTTGGCCAGGGGGTGATGTCCACTCTCTGCTCATGCCATTGTTTTCCCCTGCCATCATGGAGCTTCCCCCCTCAAGCCTGTAAGCCAAAATAAACCTCTTTTTTCCCACAAGTTGCTCTTGATTGGGTGTTTTCTACCAGCAATGTGAACCTGACTACAACACACGCTGAAGCCCAGAATGCTCCATCAAGCTTTATTAGTGACACTGGACAGTAAAGAGAAGACATGGGAAGGGCAATTGCTCGTTCACTCATTCATTCATGCTTGCAGTTGTTTATTCTTTCATTCAACCACAAGGCTCATCTCCCAGGCCCACTCAGAATGGAGCTGTTGGGGCAAATGTCCCCAGGGTCCAGCAGAACATTGGGAATAGCAGGTGTGTGGAGGTGAGCGTGGCAAGGGCTGGAGAGGGTTAGTGCTTCTGAGGACAGGAGTGTCACAGCTGTAGGAGCAGGGATGATGCCTTCTGCAGTTGATGTCCTGAGGGTGTTTCCAGTGAAGGTGGTACTTCCAGAGATCACGGTGGCCACTGCATCCTGGACATTTCTCTTTAGGGGGCTGTTCTCAGCTTTAAATTCATCCTGCTGCACACATTGAGGATGCACAGTGGGGCACTTGCTGAAACATCAGAGTGCCCACTCAGGGCTTAGAAGTCTAATTAGGACAAGAATCATTGACTTCAGCAGAGCACTGGGCCTGGTGCCAGTTGCAAGTTACACCCCAGCAGGAGGGGCTTACTTAGCAGTCCAGGGATGACAAGACCTGCAAGATGAAGTTTGGGATCAAAGTTCAGATCAGTGTGACACTCACTGATCCAGGGTGATCTCATTGTAGTTCACTGGACCTCAAAGACAAAGAAAGGAGGGTGCAAAGTTGGATGCAGCCATCTCCAGTCTCTGCCGCTGGTCTCAGGTCATGGCCCTGTGCAAACACCCTCAGACCTCTGCAGAATTCAAACAACGTGGATGTGTGTCGAGGCTGAACCTGAAACCTGGGTGCTGGCTCCCTTTCAGCCCTGGATATAAGCGGGTTCTTAGGGCTTTCCCCAAAGCTAAATCAGTGTAACACACTAGAAATCTGTCTCCTGCTGTGTGTGCAGCACAGAGTTCTGTTGGTCTTGTTCTTCTGGACTCACAGTGACAATAGATCCTGGCCTTACATCCCCTGCTTGTCCTGGTTCTCAGCTGAAATCGTCCTCAGGGCCACTGTCTAATCCACAGACCTTCATAGTCTTGACCCATCCATCCATCATCTATTCATCTCTCCCCTACATCTGGAAGCTGCTCTGAGCTGTGTGATGTATCAGCAAAGAATACACCACACCTTGGACATTCTTGTCCTAGGAGGAGGGAACAAGTTCTTAAGCACATGAAGAAGTGAGACCTGTCTAGCGTTCTAGGGCCACAGAGGGGCAGAAACAGGGAAACAATAGTGCCAGCTGGAAGCAGAAGCCATGGTCTAAGCTCAGCAAGCCCCATGTATAAAGAGCAAAGAATAGGATGCCAGAAGCTCAGGAGGGGATGGTGGACTCTGGATCTTCAAAGGAGCAGCACAAGTGGCAGCAGGAGTGGCATCAGACAGGAGAGATATCTTCCCTGTCCTGAAGCCCCCAGACTTTGTCTCACTTCTTTTAGCAGCTATGGATTCAAAGGTGAAGGCTTTGTGGAAATGTCACTGGATTAGGGGAAGGATCCTGTGCCTCTTGTCTTACCTGTTCAGTGCATGTTCAGTGGCCTGGGACATAGCAGTAGCTATCACACTAATGGGGGCCCAGCACTACATCTGAGAGCTGGGGACACTTCTGTGTACACACTTCCCCACTGGGGTCTATAGGTCTCAGACTGTAGCAGACAGTTTGCTGAGATGAGCTTCCAAACCAGCACAGTTATGGAGGAAGGGGAATTTATTGAAGCTTATGAAGGGACCAAACTGATGCCATGACAGGCTTTGGTAAGGTGCCACCCTAACTAGGCCTAAGTTTTAGTTCCCAGACAGGTAGGCAAGACTTCTAGGAAAAACCACAAACAAAGGGCAGGCTGTTAACCAACAGCGACCCTGACATGTGGCCAGGGAAGATAGCCATCATTTTGTGCTCTGGGGGCTGGGTCAGCTCCTGGAGACATGTCCAAACATGTCCTTTTCACATGCTTTTGCTCCAACTAATCAGAGACGTACAACTGTAACTGCTGCTTGCCGAGCCAATCATGTCAGAAGATTACCTAACCCTCCTGGAATTCCCTTAGTTGTGCTTAAAAGGAGCCTGCATGCTCCTCTCGTGGTTGCCATTTTGTATGAATGGTTGACCCCGCATGCTGGCTGATTCTGCAGAATAAATGCTCCTTGTTTTTACATACTATTTGAGTCATGGGTCTTTCTTCAGTGATCTTCGGACTCTTACAATTGGGGCTCATCTGGGATTGCTGGGTATCCCCAGATTCAATAGTGAAGCGTTTCCAGGAGAACATTGGTTCTACACCGATTGGTGAGTTAGGGTGCCTCTCTGTGTGTCTGGGCATCCTGACCAGGTCCCATATGTCACCACCTGGCAATATCTGGCAGAAAGTCCCCCTCCTTGGTTGAGCCCCTTTTAGCTGCCAGCCCCAGCCATCCTGCCAGTTAAGGAATCTAAACCACCAGAGGATCATAAGCTGGCAGTCCTGCCCCCCTCTGCCCTCGAGGAGGACCTCTACCCCGCCTCCCTATGTACCTGCCCCTGCACCAGAACCCATACCACAAGTGGTAGCTGCCAATCAGGGCCCTAGAGAAGAAGAGGAAACATGATCAGTCCTCCTCATACATGAGCCTGGACTGTGAGACAGGCAGATTCCACCATGGCTGCACTGCCCTTGCGAGTGACAGCCCCCCCCCCCACACCAACAGGATGACCAACAGTTCGTGACTCATATCCCTTTTTCTACCAGTGACCTGAATAATTGGAAGATGCAGGATCCAAAGTTTTCAGAAAAACCTTTGGCCCTCCTAGACTTGTTAGATTCTATAATGATAACTCACCAGCCCACCTTGGATGACTGTCAGCAGCTTTTGCAGGTTCTCTTTACAACAGAGGAAAGGGAATGGGGTCTAGCCGCTGCCTGCAAGCTAGTTCCTGGACCTAATGGCCAACCTACATTTGTGCAGGCTGTCATGGAGGCAGCCTTCCCCTTATCCTGCCCTGACTGGGACCCCAACATCCCTGAAGGTAAGGAGAGACTCAAAGCCTACTGCTAGGTTCTGATGGGGGGGTCTCCGAGAGGCTGCTTGGAAGCCCACAAATTTATCTAAGGTAGGGCAGGCTATACAAGGTAAGAAGGAAAGCCCGGGGGCCTTTGTAGAGAGGCTACTAGAGGCCTACCAGACCTATACGCCTCTGGGCCCAGAAGAAAGAGAAAAACCAGTCTGCCATGAACATGGCTTTTGTCAACCAGGCAGTGCCAGACATCCACAGAAAAGTCCAATGACTGGGCAGTTTCATGGGTAAGCAGATGTCAGGACTTGTAGCAATATCAGAAAATGTTTATAATAATAGAGAGACTCCAGAAGATAAACAAACTAGAGGCCTGGACAAAATACTACTGGCTGCCACCAGAAAATCTGACCCAAGGGAATTAAAAAACATAACTTGTGGGAGAAACAGGGGCAGATCAGCCCCACAATTGAGAGGGGAAGGGCAATACTGATATCATCTCCAAAAAGACCAATGTGCTTATTGCAAAGAGATGGGACATTGGAAAAATGAATGTCCACAAAGACAAAGGGACAAAAATCCTAAAATCCTGGAGATAGGAGAACTCGGTGACTGAGGGCGTCAGGGCTCACATTCTGTCCATGAGCCCTGGGTAACCTTGGAGGTGGAGGGGAAACAATAGACTTTCTATTTGACACTGGGGCTCATCATTCAATTCTGAAACAGCCCATGGGACCCCTGTCCACCAAAAGGACATGGGCCTAGGGAGCCACTGGGACAAATAAATATTCATGGACTACCTGAAGAGAAGTGGACTTAGGAATGGGATGGGTAACCCATTCATTCAGGATCATCCCTGGGTTCCCATATCCACTCTTGGGGCAAGACCTATTGATTGAAATGGGGCACAAATCCATTTCAGCCCTGAGGGAGTACAGGTTCTTAATAAGAATGGTCCTGTACATGTGTTAACTGTGTCACTGGAGGAAGAATATAAACTCTATACCTCTCCCTCCCAAGCTACCTGTGAAAGGCCATATCTGAGAGAACTAGGGGAAAGGATTCCAGGTGTATGGGCAGAAAGAAATCAGACCAGGCTGGTCAAGCATCAGGCCCCAATCATGGTCCAGCTGAGGGCTAATGCCAGCCCAATCCAAGTCTGCCAATACCCTCTGCCCCAAGAGGCCAAACTGGGAATAACACCTCACATAAACCAACTTTGGGAACATTAATCCCTTGTCAGT
The DNA here is from genome assembly GCA_036346955.1 of Dipus sagitta. Taxonomy (NCBI): domain Eukaryota; kingdom Metazoa; phylum Chordata; class Mammalia; order Rodentia; family Dipodidae; genus Dipus; species Dipus sagitta. Next base: position 65,444,652 of record CM070779.1, on the reverse strand, counting down.
CCACCTGGAATACTCCTCTCCTGCCAGTAATAAAACACTCTAATGACTACCGGCCTGTGAAGGATCTGAGGGAAATTAATAAATGGGTGGAAGACATCCACCTCACAGTGCTGAACCTGTACACTCTGCTAAGCACTCTGTCACCTGAGCGCAATGTGTACACAGTGCTGGACCTCAAGGATGCATTCTTCAGTCTGCCACTGGCCCCTGCCAGTCAACCTCTGTTTGCCTTTGAATGGAGCGATCCAGAACATGGATTCAACAGACAGTTGACTTGGACTAGACTGCTGCAAGGATTTAAAAACTCACCCACCATCTTTGATGAAGCACTCCATGAGGATCTGGGTGAGTACTGCCAGGTCCATCCCCATATAACCCTCTTGCAGTACACAGATGACCTTCTCATAGCAGCCTCAGATGAAGAAGCCTGCCGCTCAGCCACAGAGGTCTTGCTGAGAGAATTGGACTGCATGGGGTATTGAGTTTCAGCCAGAAAGGTGCATCTCTGCCAGAGGGAAGTAATGTATCTTGGGTACATACTCAAGGGGAGCCAATGCCTGTTGTCTCAAGCCCACAAAGAGACAATCCTTAACATTCCCCACCCCAGAACCTGGTGACAGGTACATGAGTTCTTGGAGTTGGCGGGGTTTTGTAGACCCTGGATACCCTGATTCACAAAGATTGCTAAGCCTCTCTATGAGGCCATGTGGGGACAGGAAAATTCCCTTGAATGGACCCCAGAAAGGGAAATGGCCTTCCTCCAGTTAAAAAAATGGTCCTCCTTGAAGCCCCAGCATTAGCTTTGCCAGACATCCACAAACCTTTCCATCTTTGCGTTGATGAGAACAAAGGCATAGCTAAAGGAGTACTGATTCAAGCTCTCGGCCCTTGGAAGAGGCCAGTTGCTTACTGTGGTGGTTTGAATAGATGGCCCCCAATATATTCAGTTGTTTATTTGTTTGTAGTTTGAATCTGCTGCCACCTGGCTGGAGGTAGTGTCACTGGGTGCATCTTAAGGTGTGGTGGTGGGTTTCAGATTTCAATCTAAAGATATGCAAAGTGTGCCTAGCAGGGGTTCCTGAAGTGTGTTCTGTGGCTTTTGGCTTTTTGGCTTGTGCTTCTCTCTATGCTTGGTCCTGTGAAAGCAGGCCAGCTTCTTCTGCCATTATGGAACTTCCTCTGGATCTGTAAGCTTCAATAAATATCCCTTCCTCCATAACTGTGCCAGTCTGGAAGTTCATCTCAGCGAACCTGAAGCTGTCTGCTACACTTACCTATCAAAGAAATTAGACCCAGTGGCAACAGGATGGTCCCCATGCCTCCAAATAATAGTAGCCACTGCCTTATTGGCCAAAGACTCAGATAAACTTTCTTTGGGCCAAACCTTGAGAGTGGCTACTCATCAGGCTATTGGAGGAGTGCTAAAGCAGCCCCCTGACAGGTGGTTAACCAATGCCAGACTGACTCATTATCAGGCTCTTCTTCTCAACCCACCATGGGATCAATTTGCTGCCAGCCAGGTTCTCAATTCCACAATGCTGCTACCTGATCCGGATCTGACAGTCCCATACATGACTGCTAGGAGATCTTGAGCAGCTTACAAGGGACACGACCAGATCTCAAGGACATTACCCCTAAAGGGGCAGAGCTGACCTGGTATACAGATGGAAGCAGCTTCCTTAAGGATGGTGTCCGGTATGCAGAAGATGCCGGGACAATGGAAGAAACAACTGTATGGTCAGAAGCCCTCCCTCCAGGTATGTCTGCCCAGAAAGCTGAACTGATAGCCCTGACCAAGGCCTTGCAACTAGGCCAAGGAAAGAGACTTAATATCTATACTGATAGCCATTATGCTTTTGCAGCGGTACATGTTCATGGGGCCATTTATAAAGAAAGGGGACTATTGACAGCAGAAGGAAAAATGATTAAAAATAAACAGGAAATTCTGGACCTCCTGCAGGCTGTATGGCTCCCCAGAGAGATAGCAATCATGCACTGCCCTGGTCACCAGAAAGGGGAGGATCCTACTTCTAAAGGGAACAATAGGGCTGACAAGGTGGCACGAGAGGCAGCCCTCCAGGTTGCTACTACCCTAGTGGCAAAATTGCCTCCAGTGGTGGTGCCAACCTTGCCAGAGATGCCAAACTACACTGATTCAGAACTATGGAAGATTAAGACCTGCACAGCAGCCTATAAGGAACAAGGATGGTATAAGACTCCTGATGGAAGGATCATCCTCTCATCAGACTTTGCTAGCCAACTCATCAGACAAATACATCAGAGTACTCATCTAGGACAACAGAAGATTGGGGACTTACTTAGATGGGCCCACCTTAAAGTTTTTGATTTGAGACAAAAGGCAGCAGAAGCCATAGCCGGATGCCATGCCTGCCGCCTAGTAAATGCAAAAAGCGGAGTTTTTCAGTTAGGAATCAGGGAAAGAGGAACCCGATTAGGAGTAAATTGGGAAATTGACTTTACAGAGATAAAACCTGGTTTATATGGATACAGGTATTTACTAGTATTTTTAGACACCTTTTCAGAATGGACTGAGGCTTTTCCAACTAAGAATGAGACTGCCACAACCATAGCCAAGAAACTGTTAGACAACATCATTTCAAGGTATGGTTTATCTGTTCTTTTGGGGTCAGACAATGGACCAGCCTTCATCTCACAGGTAACCCAGGCCATAGTTAAAATTGTGGGGACAAATTGGAAACTCCATTGTGTGTATCGTCCCCAGAGTTCAGGGCAGGTAGAAAGAATGAATCAGACCCTAAAGGAGACCCTAACTAAATTAACCATTGAAACTGGCAGTGACTTGGTGTCTCTCCTTCCCTTTGCCCTTTTCTGAGTTTGAAACTCCCCCTATGCCATGGGGCTGACTCCCTTTGAAATCATGTATGCAAGACCCCCACCTTTGTTGCCCAATATAAAAGCAGAAATGTTAACTGAATTTGATGATGAGGGATTTCTCTCCTTACAAGCTTTATTTCAGGCGCAAGAACATCTCTGGCCCCAACTGTGGGCCATCTATGAAAAGACACTACCCCCTATAACCCCTGGGTTCAGACTGGGAGTCCTAGTACTTGTCAAAAGACATTGGAAGGAGACTCTTGAACCTGACTGGAAGGGACCTTACACCGTGATCCTGACCACTCCAACAGTCATCAAGGTAGGTGGCATCCAAGCCTGGCTGCATCACTCACACATGAAGCCTGTCGACCTACATGCAGACCCAGATGACTACACACCCAAAGAGGAGCCAAGACTGTGGCGAGCTGTCACCCACCCACAAGATCCACTCAAACTGAGGATCCAAAAACTCTTACCTTCCACACCTTCTGCTATGCCCTAAAGACCAAAAAAATGAAAAACTTTATCCACCTCATCCTTGTGATAGCCCTGCTTGGGGTCAGACCACATCAGACACTAACCCACACCAAGCTGTTACTACCAAATGGAGACTTTGGGACCCTGAGACTTCCCCATGAGACCTAGGGAGAGAAGTGCAGACCTTGATGTTGACCGATCTGGTGAGTACTACTTTTCCCGTCTTCCATCTAGATCTTTGTGCCCTGGCTGGTTCCATATGGAGACACCCAAGTCCAAAAGGCAGAAATTGTCCGTCCTATCAAGACTGACAAAATGCCATGGCAACCTGTGAAGACAACTGCCAGGAACAGAAACTTGCTACTGTGCAATTTTATGTTTGCCCAGGGACAAATGACCATGGGACTTGTGGGGGAACAGAAAGTTTCTTTTGCTATAAATGGGGATGTGAGACCAATGCCCCCTGGATAAAGAATAATTGAGATCCTATCCAGATCAGTAGAACAAAAAACCAGACATCACAGGGAAAGAGAAACCCCATCTCCATCTCAATGACGAAAAAGGGACAAACTAGCAGAGGATGGGATGCCAGAAAAATATGGGGCCTAAAGTTATATGTGTCAGGAGGGGATGGGGGTTCCTCTTTCAGATACAGAAACAGGCAATCCTGGCAGGCCTCCCCCCATAGCTATAGGGCCAGCAGCTCTGACTTTGCCCATTCTAGGTCTTAGTTTCAGGCACCTTCTTCCCCATGGACCCAGTCACCCCCTGGTTAATCATGCCCCCCCCTGGGGGCTCCTGATTTGGCCATTTTATTTGGGTTACTCAATTTCACCTTTAATTTCCTCAATTCTACCACTAACCTCACCAGAGAAGACTGCTGGTTCTGCTTAGATCCCAGGCCCCCATACTGTACTGGCTGGGCTACCACAGGAAATCTGTCAATTCCTTCAGAAAGCCCACCGAAATGCTCTTGGGGAAGGTCCTCCGTTCTTGCCCTTCAAGCTGTAACTGGAAAAGGGCTATGTGTGATAGGAACAGGGGGTAAACTAGAAAGCTTCCCTCACCTTAAACATCTCTGTAATCATACTATCACCACAAATGCTATGTCCTACCTTGTGCCCCATAACAGAACCTGGTTTGCATGCACCACCGGCTTAACCCCTTGCATCCACACACTGTTACTTCAGAATTCCAGTATGTGTATTCTAGTAACACTGTTTCCTCAGGTTTATTACCTTCCCTTCAGCTCCTATATGGAGACAGTCCCAGACCATCACAGAGAAAAATGAGATTTTTGGGCCTCAGCTATCCTTCTCACAGTGTTGGTTGGGGCTGGCATAGCTGCAGGAATTGGCACTAGTACAATGTCTTTAATTAGGGAGGATCAGACTTATCAGACTCTAAATAACATTATAGACTCAGATCTCGGTGAATTAGAGAAGTCTGTCCATCACCTAGAGTGGTCACTGGACTCTCTAGCTGAAGCAGTACTGCAAAGTAGAAGGGGATTAGACCTGCTCTTTTTTTTTTTTTTCTTAAAAAAATATTTATTTGTTTACTTACTTGAGAGACAGGGGGTATGCAAATAGAGAGACAGAATGGGTACATCAGGGCCTCTAGCTACGGCAAACTCCAGATGCATGGGCCACCTTGTGCATCTGGCTTTATGTGGGTACTGCAGAATTCGGTTTTGCTCTCAGCCCTTTAGCTGCAAAGCCATCTCCAGCTCCTTATGATACGTTTTTAGCTGAGAAACTAGGATGCCCTGGAGCAGCAGTGAAACCTAAAATGAATGAGTTTAAGAGATCTATAACATGCATCACCACCCCTGCATCTTTTGTCATTCATAATGACCTGCTACTCTCCCAGGGATATGGTATTGCTTTCTGTATAAATTCCAGTAACTTCCTCGTGGCCTTCTTTTTTTTTTTTCCTTTTCTTTTCTTTTTTTTTTTTTATTAGTCAGTTCTGTATTCAGCAAATACAGTCAGTTTGGTACCATTATTAGGCTCATCCGTGACCTACCCCCTCCCCTTGGCCCCTCCTTGTTGAGGTATACGGGTCATGCATTGTGGAGTTAGCCCACAGTTATGGGTAAGCTAAATGTCTCTGCATATCATGACCCAACATGTGACTCTGACATTCTTTCCGCCACCTCTTCCGCAAGACCTGCTCTTTCTACAGCAAGGAGGGCTTTGCCAGGCCTTGGGAGAATAATGCTGTTTTTTATTCCAACAACCCAGGCGTTGTCAGAAACAGCCTAGCCATGGTCCACAAAAAGTTAGAAGGAAGGGCCAAAATTAGACAGCAAAATCAAAACTGGTATGAATCTTTGTTCATTTGGTCCCCTTGGTTAACAACTTTAATTTCTGCCCTAACTGGTCCCCTTATTCTTTTCCTGCTTGCCCTCACCTGTGTATCATTAATGCTCTAGTAAAATTTGTTAAGGATCGCCTAGCCACAATACAATTAATGGTTCTGAAACAACAGTACCAACCTTTGGAGCCTTTGGATACATCTCAAGGATTCAAGATGAGGCCATACTCAATGGGGGAATGAAGGGACCAAATTGATGCCATGACAGGCTTTGGTAAGGTGCCACCCTAACTAGGCCTAAGTTTCAGTTTCCCAGAGAGGTAGGCAAGACTTCTAGGAAAAACCACAAACAAAGGGCAGGCTGTTAACCAACAGTGACCCTGACATGTGGCCAGGGAAGATAGCCATCATTTTGGGCTCTGGGGGCTGAGTCAGCTCCTGGAGACATGTCCAAACATTTCCTTTTCACATGCTTTTGCCCCAACTAATCAGAGACGTGCAACTGTAACTGCTGCTTGCCTAGCCAATCATGTCAGAAGATTACCTAACCCTCCTGGAATTCCCTTAGTTGTGCTTAAAAGGAGCCTGCATGCTCCTCTCATGGTTGCCATTTTGTATGAATGGTTGACCCCTGCATGCTGGCTGATTGTGCATAATAAATGCTCCTTGTTTTTGCATACTATTTGAGTCCGGGATCTTTCTTCAGCAATCTTTGGACCCTTACACTTAGAGATCCAGGGGAAGTTCCATAATGGTAGAAGAACTTGGCCTCCTCTTAAAGGACCAGGGAGAGAGAGAGAGAGAGAGAGACGTCAAAAGCCAAAAGCCAAACCACACAGCACACTTCAGGAACTCCAGGAGGAACTCAGGCACTTTGCATATCTTTAGATTGGAATGTCAAATCCACCACCACACTTTAGAATCTGCCCAGTGACACCTCCTCTAGCCAGGTGGGTGCAGAACCAATCTACAAACTAATAAAACACTGAATATACTGGGGCCATCTATTCAAACTACCACACAGATCCACAAGTTCTTTATCAGGGCCTTCTATGCAGCTATGGGAAGGAAATTGCTGGCAGAGCCTGCATGGCTGCCCTAAACAGTGTATTGGTCTCATTTGTCCTCCTTACAAAACCATACTTGCTCATTCCCTGGATAATTTCAGATGATTCTAAATTGTCATCTCTCCCCCCATGAAGGAACACTGTCTATCTTCACATCTGTTAATGTGCCTTAAGCTGTTGCATTTCAATGTCCTATAAAACATCCCTGATAATCCCAAACTGATGGGAGGGGGGCAGTGCCAGGATACCTGGAAATGAGGCCTGTGGGGTGAGCCTGTTTTAGGAGTTAATGAGTCAATGAGAATAATCAGGCAAAGTCCACTTCAGAGACAGGGAGAGAGCCTTTATTCATGCACAGACCTTATGCTGGCTAATGCCAAAAATCTGATAGAGGTTCTGAACTCAAGATTGTGCTGGACTTATACATCTTTTACAATCCTATGTCTGAATTCTCCTGTGCTTAGAGAGGGGAGAGATTTATATCCATAAGTGTGGGTTTCTGTCAAATAAGATTAAGTACAGGTAGCTGTCTCCTGAGATAAGGTAGGTATATGTTGTCCAAAGGGGTCAGGCTCAGAGTCACAGAATTCTTGTTAGCCACCATCAGAGGAATCTCCCCCGCTGCAGTTTCTGAGGAGGGAAGTGCAACACCTATCACTTCACTGCAATTCCTAGGTACATTTACATTTCTTATAGATACATTGATTATATTCCATCTAAACTAATATGAACTAGAAACATTAATATATGGGTATTCTTTTAATAGTTCCCCCCTGTTGAAGTCTTGTCAATTTTATATGAAAGACTTCAACCTTTATAAATTTGAGTCTTCTTGTTTCATTGGACTATAATAAGCCCTTGGGCTGAGAGCATCTAGTGGTGATAAGTCTTCTTAAGAGGTCCAAGATGCAGGGCCCAAATAATAATCCTAAGAAGATCTTTGTTAGTCACCTGATCAGGGCCATAGAATAGTTAGCCCATGACCAATAGCCATCCCATGACAGAAGTTTATTAATTTTCTCTCTTTTTGCCACACTTTCTTTAAGTCTCTGGAGTCTATTCATAGTAACTCCAGGTTTTTTTGTATAAATCAGCATCCCTTATTTAAATAAGTATAATCCTCCTTTCTCAGCTGTGAGCAGATTCATGCCTCTCTGGTTTTGTATAACCATATTGGTCAGGAATTTAGCTGCTTTTGTAGGTTTATCAATGACTTGGCTATTTGGTGTACATTATCCATGAATGCAGCAAACAAGGTACATTAAAAGTGTGTGTAGACTCCTATTTTTTCATTTTTAGTTCCTATTCATGGGTGCTTCCCAGTACTATATGGCTTGATATGGCATAGACTGCTACACAAATAGATCACCCCTCCAATCGTGTTTTCTATCGCTATTAGAATAGGGCTATAGCTATTCTTTCCCCAAGTTTTAACCTTGTGGGGCCATTGCTCCTCTGTTCCCACTGAGAATACCAGCAATGGTACTATTGCCAGTCCTAATTGGACAGAGTGGCATCGCAATGATGGTCCAGAGGTGTCCCCTTTAGGCTTCCTCAAGCTTTTGGCACACATGGGCCAATCAGCTCCTAATTGTGCAATTGGTACGGGCCTGTAGATCCTCAAGCTTCAGCTGTACATAGAATGACCAGCTTATGGGTGTGGTCAGAGCAGAGCTGCAGATCTTTGGAGCACTCCTGGCACCTCTGCAGTGTGATTCAGAGTGGCTTGTGTGGACATTGTTCTGCCATCCAAGACATGTTCCCTTCAGCTGTGTGGGCCTTTTTACCCAAGTGTGATGAATCCATGGAATGGCACTTGTAATTTTAATAGCAGTTAGAGTGATTTATTACAATATGGGAGCCTAGTCTGAACTGGCTGGAATGGCTCCTTCTTCTAATCTTTTATTTAGATAATATTTCCAGGCTGGTAGGGTTGTGTACAGTTTCCTAGGGGTAAGTGGGTCTCCTTGTGTTACAGATTCCAAGGGAACACCATCAAACAACCAGCATCACTATTATTTTAAATCTAGGGTTGGGCTCCAGATTTGTTCCATTCACACTCTCCTGGAGATACACTGACTTAGAGTCCTTGGTGGAGCTTTATCCATTGGAGACAAGATTTAGGTCTGATTTTATGGGCCTACACGTTTAAACCATTAAATTTTTTCCCATAGGCTTATGACTTTCTCATTATGTAAACTGTATTTAGATTAGCTTTGTAAGTCTCCATAACCTTTTACCAACTTTAAGATAGTTCTAAAGCTTCAAGCCTCATCTATTTATGGCTGTTTGATAACTATGAATCCTATAAGTCAAAACAAGCTACATATTTTAACACATGATGGCAAACTAAGCAAAATAAAGCATAACAAGGAGAGACTGGACCAATACAAATTGATATCCACTAGGTAAACATAACCAGTAATGACAATCTTTGGATTGTTTATTTTACCCCTCCAATTGGGCTGATCACAGCCTGGTCAAACATCCTATCCTGAGCCATCAGCATAGAATGGGTTACATCTAGATTTTTCCGTCTTGAGTTATCTCTCTCTCTCTCTTTTCAAGGTAGGGTCTTGCTTTTAGTTCAGGCTCACCTGGAATTTATTATGTAGTCTCAGGGTGGCCTTGAACTCATGGACATCCTCTACCTCTGCCTCCTGGCTACTGGGATTAAAGGTGTGTGCCACCACACCTGGCTGAGTTATCTCCTTTTAAAGAATTTGTATTATTACTCATTTGCACCTTTCCTGGGTGAATTTTACCCTTAGACATTTTATTTCCTTCGTTTTCCCTTTATTTTTTATTTTTATTTTTTAATTTGAAGGCAAACAGTGGCTAATTAACCAGAGCCAGACACAGGCAGAAGAAAACATAAGTTCACATAAGAGCTTAGCAATGTAAGCCAACACCAGACAAAGGAACCTATTAGTCTGAATTTTTATTTGTATTGAAACATTTTTCAGTTACATTCTCTTACTGGGTGTTTAAGACCATACAGGCAGCCATAATTAACAATACATTATAATTTAGAGGCTAGTTATGGCTCTGTAGGAGACAATCTTAGGGACCTGTGAAGAGCTCTAGGACTCTCACTATTGTGTCATCTGCCAGGATGAGTCAAGGCAATGCTGACCATGTGGCTTCCCTTAGAAGCATCTGCAGTGACTCTCCTGCAGATACACTGACTTAGAGTCCACTTCCTGGTCTCTGGGTTTCCATGTCCTCTCTGACCAAAAAGACAGGTAACTACCAGAGGCTAGAGGTTAGAAGTGTCCTGTTATCTCCTGTGGCCTTCTGACCTGGGAGTAGGAACCAAAATATTGGCTCTCCTCTTAACTCCAATGTTTCCAATTGACTTTGGTTTCTACATATGGTTATCAATCACTCAGAGAGACTATACACACCTAGTTAGCAAAACAATCTGCTTAAAGAAGTGCAAACATATCTGGTTAATAAAGCAGATCTGGTTAGAGAATAACACAAAAGTTTAAATCATTCTGATTAATATTTAACTTTAGTTGTCAGGTGACAGTAAACCACATCTGGAACATAGAAAGCATACATATTTTACCTTTTAAGTATCTGTCAGTTACAAGTACAGGCAGAACATGTTAGTAGTACTGAAAACAATTGCTTACCAACAACTTTAAATAATTGATTTGATCTAAAACTTGTATGACAGGAAAAGACAAGTCAGCTTAAAAACTTGGCATCTGTGTTTGAAAACAACTTTAGTAAAACTGGAAGCAGAACAGCAGAGTATAAGATTTTTTTTTTTCATCTATAAAGATCCCTTGGACATGAGGCTGTGTCATAGAGCAGGGAACATATCTTAAGTATCAATATATCTATAATCAATGACTGCAAGAGACCAATAATGAAACAACTATTTAACTAAAACCTTGACTAAGACTTTGATTACACACAGCTTAAGAATAAAGCAGAGCTGGAGGGATGGCTTAGTGGTTAAGGTGTTTGCCTGCAAAGCCAAAGGACCCAGGTTTGATTCCTCAGGACCCACATTAGCCAGATGCACAAGGTGATACATGCATCTGGAGTTTGTGTGCAGTGGCTGGCACACCCATTCTCTCTCTCTCTCTCTCTGTCAAATAAATAAATAAAAGTAAAATTAAAAAAAGAATAAAGCAGAACCTGGTTATTGCTGAGCTAAACCAACTTGAAATTTACATATATATAAGAGACATTCTGACAGACTTAAAGTGATCTTGGAAGTAAGCACCTCTAACCATTGGGTGATTTTATAACTTAATTTATGACAGTTCACAATAACTAACTCATTTTCATAAGACTTATAACATAATTTCAGTAGTGATCACCTAGCAGAACCAGTATGAACAAGACAGGAACATCTCATAGTTATAGTATCTTTACTTATAATAATCTTCTAGTAGAAGATTAAATATTAAAATACTAATGAGTAAACCTTAAGGCTCAGTTTTTTTTTTTTTTTTTAGTAGTTAAAAGGTTGACATAGAAGCATAGATAATTTGTAATTTGGCTGAGTTACAAACATTACCAAGCACAGATTGACATCCGTGAGCTGAAGTCTTCACTTTGACATCTTGAGGCATATCACCTGGATACCATGACATAAATCGTTAACAAATACATATTTTGGACAGAAACATCAAGATGTTATCTTTTAATCATCTTAACCTTTTAAATATCTTATTCTTCTATTAAAATTGACTGATTATAAATGTCTCCAAGTGTTAAGCTACATTTCAATATATTTGTCTTTTATCAAGTTTTATTCAAAAGTTATTTTTTAAGGCAATACTCTGTATTCTTTATTTTCACCAGTTTTCCAAGATCAACATTTTATTTTTCTTGTTATGATCACTGAAGGGTTAATAGCTTTCCATGAAAACCAGAGGGAACTAAAGAGTTAATAACTATCCCTAAGGCTAGAAGGCAATAAAGGAAACAACAGAGGAGTTCAACCTGGCTTCTCTGATTGAAGTACTTCCCTTTGCTAAGATGGTCTTGAAGGATCAGAAATCATCTGGGTATCCTCCCTTAGACAATCCTGGCTGAAGAAGCCTCTTCTGAACAAGGATACAACTAGCTACAATTTTCTTTTTTTCTTTTTTTTTTTTTTTTTTTTTTGGTTTTTCGGTTTTTCGAGGTAGGGTCTCACTCTAGCCCAGGCTGACCTGGAATTCACTATGGAGTCTCAGGGTGGCCTCGAACTCACGGCGATCCTCCTACCTCTGCCTCCCGAGTGCTGGGATTAAAGGCGTGCGCCACCACGCCCGGCAATTTTCTTATTAACTGCATCTGGTACAGTCTGTTTCTTAGGATCTTCCATATAAGTTTGAATGCCAGCCTGTTGCCCCTCGCTGTTTCTCTCAACAGTCTGTCTATAGAGATTAAGTCTAGTATTCTCTTTTGCTTTTCTCTTACACTTTCCTTATGATCATTGACCTCTAGAACATAATAGTTGTACATCCTATGTTAACATTTATAAGACATTCTTGAAACATTTCTTAGGATCAGATCAATGTATAAATTTTGCTAACAGGACACATAACATATTACCTTACAGGTTTATATCTTTTATGTTGCAAAGCTAAAATCCCAATGCTATCACATGCCAATGTAAAAGTTATTTTTAACTATAGTTCACTTTCTGGTTTTCCTTATTGTTGTCCAAGGCCTAGCCCATAAGAGCAAAGATTTTATAACTCCTTATTATCCATTTCCAGTGTAGAGAAGTGAGATGGAATTAACATCCATTCTCCAAATTATTATGGGTTCTAACTCTTAAAAGGGTAATATAGAGATGTCAGTTAGGCTCAAAGGCCAACAAAGACTGACCCAACTTTATTAACATTGAAAATAACTATTTTCTTCTAACCACAGGACTGATCCCAGATACCTCTAAGTTAAAAGATACTGAACTGGTTAAAATTACATTATTAGAGGGTATCATTATTAGGGAATATTAAATTCCCATGACCAAAATTCAAGTCTTAGTAAATCCAATTTTACTCTTAGATATTGCTATACTTCTATTGATGTTTATAAAACTTGTTTTAAAACAGAACTTTAGATTAATGTTTTTTTAGTTAATCCCCGATTGTATTGTCTTTTGTTCATAACAAGATTTTTTTTCCTTTAAAATATTATTATCTTTTCCCAGGGAAGCCTTCAATAATTCCTATTTAGTTATGCCTGACAGTTAAACTTGTATGTTTTCCCAATGAACAAACTGGCTATTTTGATATAACACATAAATCCCGCCCTCTCTCTCTCTCTCTCTCTCTCTCTCTCTCTCTATATATATATATATATATATATATATATATTTGATCTCATAGCATTCCTGTTAGGCAAAGCCTCAATTTAATAGGGTGTAGCAGACACTTCAGGTTCACTGAGATGAACTTCCAGACCAGGCACAGTTATGGAGGAAGGTATATTTATTGAAGCCTACAGATCCAGGGGGAGTTCCATAAATGGCAGAAGAAGCTGGCCTGCTTTCACAGGACCAAGCAGAGAGAGAGAGAGAAGCACAAGCCCAAAAGCCACACAGCACAGCACACTTCAGGAACTCCTGCTAGGCACACTTTGCATATCTTTAGATTGAAATCTGAAACCCACCACCACACCTAAAGATCCACCCAGTGACATTGCCTCCAGCCAGGTGGCTGCAGAATGCAAACTACAAACAATAAAGAACTGAATATATTGGGGGCCATCTATTCAAACTACCACATAGGGAAATTCATTTCAATAGACAACATTAGGCCCAATGATACAAAGCTCATAATTTCATGGTTGTATAAAACTTGACAAAAATAATCAAAAATAATCAAAAAAGTCCTTTTAGTTTGACATCCTTTCATATCTCCAGATCTTTTGTCTGTACTAAGTAGAGTACTTTTATTTATTAGTCTCTTAATTTTAATTAACTATCTAAATTAATGTCTTTTTTATAGACAAAACTTATTTCTCCCACCTATAATTGTCATTTTTGACCTTGGATATAATATTTGTCTCTGTCACTTATAAATGTCATGCCACATACAGAAAGGTTGTATAAGGTAATATCCAGGCTATGGGGGCTAACAGACTTAATATAATAAAGGGAATTATGTCCTTGGTGGCTCTGATAAGCACTCTATTTCTGAAGAGTGGTATCTGTGCCTGTCCAGCACACAAAAAGGAACTAAAACTGAAGTTCCTAAAAGCTACACCTGTATTATTAGAACTTCATATTTAGCAGTTAAGGAGAATTGATTGCTGTCTGTCCAAAACCTAATAATATTGGGCTATATTTGCCCCACAGAATAATCAATTTACTGTCTTTCTGTATGTAACCTGGCATCTCTGCGACCAACTGAGACACCTGTTGCTCTGGGTTATAATTCTCATAGTTTTCTTTAAAGTTACAAGACCAGTTAGGATCTTTTGGTCCCTTTTAAATAATTTAAAAGCAAATAGCAAATAAAGGTACAGTACTTGGCAGATCCAAGACAATCTTTTGTCCATGTATCTGTGTAGTTAAAACGGTTTTATGTTCCATCAGGACAAAAGGAAACTACACTAAAAGGAAAAATAATCTCTTAAACATATATTTCCTGGTTGTAAGTTTTGTAACAATTTCCCTTTTCTGTGTGTGGCTGATGTTTGATAGCATTTTTTATTTTCCCTCTCAAGTCTTCTGAAGATCCATCTCTGCTTATTTACCTTTTCTGGTCTTTCTCCCTTTATTTACTTAGTAGGGTCATGAATGCTTCAACCAGTCTCTGTGGGGGAACAATGTTTTAGAATATACCTTACCACCTTATCATAAGACTTCAACATAACTGAAGGATTTACGGACCACTGATCTCCATGGAAAAATTCTTTTGGACCATAAAATTTACAAGCTCACAAATAGCCATATTTGACCTTGGAGTTATCAGGCCACCTGGGGAACAGCTTTAATCCCCTTTAAACAGGCAATTAGTACATAAAAGTAAGAGAATTTATCTTCCCATTACCACTCTGAAGGAAAAGTAAACAGCTAGAAGTTTAATTTTATCTCCATTCTCCCCACCCCCCCATCTTGGACTGCTCTAGCAACCCAGAAACTTTGATGACCACCCCCCCAATAGCTTTAGTGTTTAACTTCTTCTGATGGACCCTCACGACTGGGGAGCATAGTGAGATAGCATAAACCCTGCAGTGAGACCTGCATTGCAGTCTGCCTCCTTCTCCCAGTGCGCCCATTGTCCATTTGTACAGGCCAAGGGAGACAAAAGGTACTTTTTTCTCAATTCACAATTTTTCTCACAATTACTATAAGCATTTCCCCTTGGTATCACAAGGAAACCTGTAATAGCTTGGGAACCACCCCAGCACCCAACATTTTAGGTCAACTTCCAGTACTGGGGAAATAGCAAGGATCAGGGTCCCAGGGACACAGGAGCATTGGTACAAGCTGCACTCTCCCAGTCCCCTTCCCAATACAATCAAGCATAGGGCTCACCCTCTGTGACATTTATAGGCTCCTAGGTCCGTCAGGCCTCAGTCTAGGATCTCAGGCATTTTCTAGGCACACACACACACACACACACACACACACACACACACACACACATATATATTAAGAGACATCACAGTGCCTCACCCTTCTTTTGTTTTCCTCCCAGTTTCAGTTACACATGACAGACAAGGGATGGGATTGCCACCTCAGGAGGAAGCCATTCAGATGCTCCTTTGGCTATGTCCTGGAGGAAATTTGGAAGCACTTGGCCTTAGAGGGTTCACCTTGTGACTTGCAGTTGGATATTATTCCAATCCCGCCATGAGACCTTATGCCACTTGCAATGGTACTGCAGAATGAGCCCACTGGAATCCTGTAGCTTCAGTGGGAATCTTAAGGATGCCCAGCCATAGGACAAAAAGTCAAACTCAGAATACAAGGGAACTGAGTTGCCATTCACTCAAATATTCACAGAGGTTAATTAGAGTTTCCTGCCCTCTTACAGCAATTCAATAGATGTCACTATGCAAAGGCCCCTGTAAAGCTTTAACTTTCAGCTCCGAATCCACATGGAGCAGTCGTCAGCTCTGTACACACATGGAGCAGTGGTCGCTCTAAATAGACATGGAGCAGTCCTCAGCTCTGAACAGACATGGAGAAGTCCTGAGCTCTGAATACACATGGAGCAGTCCTCAGCTCTGAATACACAGGAGCAGTCCTCAGCTCTGAATAAACATGGAGGAGTCCTCAGCTGTGAATACACATGGAGCAGTCCTCAGCTCTGAACACACATGGAGTAGTCCTCAGCTCTGAATACACATGAAGCAGTCCTCAGCTCTGAATACACATGGAGCAGTCCTCAGCTCTGAACACACATGGAGCAGTCCTCAGCTCTGAATACACATGGAGCAGACCTCAGCTCTGAACACACATGGAGCAGTCCTCAGCTCTGAATAAACATGGAGGAGTCCTCAGCTGTGAATACACATGGAGCAGTCCTCAGCTCTGAATACACATGGAGCAGACCTCAGCTCTGAACACACATGGAGCAGTCCTCAGCTCTGAATAAACATGGAGGAGTCCTCAGCTGTGAATACACATGGAGCAGTCCTCAGCTCTGAATTCACATGGAGAAGTCCTCTGCTCCGAATACACATGTAGCAGTTCTCAGCTCTGAACACACATAGAGCTCTTTTCATCTCCAAGAACTTATGGAGCCCCCTGTCAGCTGCCTTTTCAGCTCTGCATATAAATGGGGTCTAGTTAGGATGGCCCTAGAGGTGATCAGATTATATCCCAAAGTACTTTCTGGTCCCCTTATGTCCTACCGTGGCTATTTTTCTGGTGGCTCTGTCCAATTTCTATTCCAAGTGTGGTAGGGAGCTCAGGTGCCATCAGAGAGCAGGGCTCCAATTGGAGTTTGGGCCCTCAAACCATTAGGGAGCCCACTTTCCAAATCGCTCGGAGACTGCATTCCCCCATAGCAGCTTGGCTGCCCATGCCATTGGCTGAAAGGGCCAGGAGTTTGCATGCAAGTCTTTCATGACTCAGTTTCCCAGTCAATCAACACCAGCTATGTTATAGGAATTAATAAGTCAATGAGAATAATCAGGCAAAATCCACTTCAGAGAGAGGGAGAGAGTCTTTATTCATGCGCAGACCTATGCTGGCTAATGCCAAAAATCTGACAGAGGTCCTGAACTCAGATTGTGCTGGATTTATATACCTTTTACAACCCTTTGTCTGAATTCTCCCATGCCTAGAAAGGGGAGAGATTTACATCCATAAGTAGACAGTTCTGTCAAATAAGATTAAGTACAGGCAGCTGTCTCCTGAGATAAGGTAGGTATATATTGTCCAAAGGGATCAGGCTCAGAGTCACAGAATTCTTGTTAGTTACCATCAGAGGAATCTTCCCTGCTGCAGTTTCTGAGGAGGGAAGTGCAACATCTATCACTTCACTGCAATTCCTAGGTATGTTTACATTTCTTCTAGATCCATTGATTATATTCCTTTTAAACTAATATAAGCTAGAAACATTAAATATATGGTATTACTTTAATAAACCTGCAAAAATTTAGATAGGTCTTTGTTCTATCTCATTGAGATGGAATACCTTAGGAACTGATGTCTATAGACAGTGAAGGGAGGAGACTTTGATTCCACCTGGAATCTCCCTGGTGCAGCTGAGGGCTTGGCATTATGCTTAGGGGCCTTGCCTATTTCTCCCATACTCAAGATGGATGGTGGATCTATGGTTCAAATTACCAAGTGGAATGGACACTAGGGCTGCATCTCAGCCATGAGGGACAAAGGACATATCTTGTTCATCTTATTGGGCTTCTGGGATATGAGTATGTTCACCTGAGCTGGACCATACCAAATAGGGCTCTGGGGCATAAGGCAATTTTCAGAACAATTTGTGGCCACCTGACTGAGCCTCCTAAACTGACCATAATCAAGGACCACATGTCAGCCAAGCCCTTTCACCCACTAGTCAGGGATAATCTTCAGAGCAGGACAGTACTTTCTGGTTTATAGTTGAGGAAGCTGAGGCAGGTTAGGTTAGAGACATGGACCAAGCTGACCTCAGAGGACAGAGGAAATGACATGGGAATTAGGAGTGTCTTGGGCATGACAGAGCCTTCTTGGATTTTTTAAAAATTATTTTTATTTATTTTCAAGGAGAGAGAGCGAGCGAGCGAGAGAGTGAGCGCAAGAAGAGGAGAGAAAATGGGTGCAGCAAAGCCTCCAGCCACTGAAAATAAAACTCCAAACACATGTGCTACATTGTGCATCTGGCTCTATGTGGGTACTGGGGAATTGAACCTGGGTCATTAGGCTTTGTGGGCAAGAACCTTAACTGCTGAGCCATCTCTCCAACCCCAGACTTCTTGGCTTTTAATTGGGCTGTAACTCAGAAGTTAGAGTGCTGGACATCAGGATCATACAAAACATCTACTGAATCAGTGACCTCCAGCTTCTTGTCTTATGAATACAACAAATGAAATCCGCAGACCATAGAGAATGAAGTTTAGAAAGATTTTATTATAGAACTTAAGAGAAAGAAAGAAGATGGAGCTCCTGTTGTAAGGCAGGAGAGGATCCCCAGTAATGGGACCCTCCTGTAACTCTGATTGGGGCCTTTAATGGGAAGTTACTAGATGGGGCAGAGCTGGTCAGCCCATTTGTCATGCCAGGTGTGCAGGTGCCTTGTAATCATATTCACATTTTCCTGTCAGATTTCTAGGGAAGGAGAATTCATTTAGGGAAGAAGAGAGAAGGAAAAACCATCCCCCATGCCATGTGCTAAGGCACTTGATAATCTGATTCACATTTTCCAACCAGGTTTTAGGGAAGGGGATAAGTAAAAACCCGGATCTCCCCTTATAGGTTCAAAGACCTTTCCTGCTTCAGGTCAAAAAAAAAAAAAAAATGCTATTCACTTTGGTGTGTGTTGGGGCTATTACCCTCAGCTGCCTAACCAATTTCTATCTCCTTGTTCCTGCTCTGAAGAGGTCATCCTAACTGTCTTAATTGCATGACATCTACATCCTTGTCTCCTTGGTCCCTAAGTCCCATTTGCCTTCCCTACAGTGGTTGACATAGGGCACAGTGCACACTGACTGCAACAGCCTGCTATCCAGGATAAAGTTTTCTTTTCGAATTTTTTTTATTGCTTATTTTTTTATTAATTAGTTTTGCACTCAGTGAATACAGTCAAGTTGGTACCATTGTTAGGCTCATCCATGTCCTACCCTCTCCCCTTGGCCCCTCCTTGTTGAGGTATATGGGTCATGCATTGTGGAGTTAGCCCACAGTTATGGGTAGGAGAAATGTCTCTGCATATCATGACCCAATGTGTGGCTCTGACATTCTTTCCACCCCCTCTTCTGCAAAATTTCCCTGGGCATGTTGGGTTCATTTTTGGTCTGCTTCAGTGATGAGGTGTTGGGGGTCTTTGGGTCTCTGGATATCTGATTTGGTAGGAGTTGATTGTTCTCTGTGTCGATCTCCTTCACCCTTGTGCTGGTACCCGGTTCACCAAGAAAACAGCACCCTTGCTTGTTTCGCCAATTGTTCTTAGTTTCAGCTGGGGCCCTTTTGAGGTATGATGGGGTGGTTCTCTCCTTAGGATCTGCATCTATCTGAAAAAGAGAAGCAGATTCTCCAACAGAGAGTAAAGTTAGCACCAGACAAATGGGATAACCCTTATTTTTTTTTTAATAGAGAATGTAATAGGTGTAGGCCCTCTTGTAGTCCACAATTGATGGTAGCTTGATAATGGAGAGCGGGCTCATGTTTGGATATGGTTCTGACTTGTTTCCCAGCTCCAGCTATGGGTCCTGTTCCACTGAGGGGATCAGTTAGCCAAATCAAGAGCAGTTGGTTTCCCACCATGGCTGTGTGCCACTATTGCACTTGTGTGAGCATCGTGACAGGTTATTTGCTGCTAAGTAGGTTAGACCATGAGTTGCTTGGACAGATATTGGTCATTTTCCCCCAGTCGCCCATGTAGCACCTTCTGGCACTAGACGTACTGACTATCTGGGGACTGACTCTCTTCCAGCTTCCAGCCATGTTATTCCATTTTACATGTCAACCACATATGGTGTCTTCAGCAGTAGGGTCTTACCACTAACCTTTGGTGGGTCATCAAGTACTCTGACAGAAATCTATCATTCTTTTAGGAAACCTTGTAGGTCTCTCTGATCAAAAGCTCATTGTGGATGATAGCCACATGCTGGTACTGGGAGTTACAGGTCAGTGCCCACAAAGAGAATGAAGAAAAAGATAACTAATAGAGAGAAGAGAGAGAGAGAGAGAGAGAGAGAGAGAGAGAGAGAGAGAGAGAGAGAAGCTGTAGAAGATTAAGGTCAGTCTTCATCATACCCTCTCCAGTGTCTTGTGGCTCAGGTGTTCCCTCTAAGGTCCTGGTGAAGGTTCAACCATTTGGTCTGCCTTTTAGGATGTAGAATTTTATGGTACCATTGCCTTTTGGGTATAGATTTGTGTCTCCCACCCCCTCCCTTTCCCTCCCTTCCCTCCCCACCCACCCTATTGTCTAGTCCTCAAATTTTTTCATTTTAAATTTTTATTAACAACTTCCATGATTATAAATAATATTCCATGGTAATACCCTCCCTCCCCCCACTTTCCCCTTTGAGACTCCATTCTCCATCATATCCCCTCCCCATCTCAATCAGTCTCTCTTTTATTTTGATGTCATGATCTTTTCCTCCTCTTATGATGGTCTTGCTTAGGTAGTGTCAGGCACTGTGTCAGGCCATTTTGTGTCTGAGGAGAGCACGTTGTAAGGAGTCCTACCTTTCCTTTGGTTCTTACATTCTTTCTGCCACCTCTTCCGCAATAGACCCTGAGCCTTGGAAGGTGTGATAGAGATGTTACAGTACTGAGCACTCCAGTCACTTCTTTCCAGCACCATGATGCCTTCTGAGTCATCCCAAGGTCACTGCCATCTGAAAAGAGAAGATTCTCTACCAAAAGTGAGAGTAGCATTAATATAAGGGTATGAACATTAAGAGAAGTGCTTACTGGGAAGTTTGGTAAGCATTGCATATATACATTTAACCAGACAGCAGCAGACATTACACCTCTAGGGCTTATGACTACCTCTGTTTTAAGTTTTCAGTATCAGGGATGTATTCCCTCCCATGGAGCAGGCCTCCAGTCCAATTAGAGGGCAGTTGGTTTCCACCATGACAGACATGCCACTATTGCACCCATTGGCTCATTCAGGATAAAGTTTTCTATGGTACTAATTCATGTTAGCTTTAATTTTGTGTATATTTCCTTGTACCCTACTTTTCCCCTACCCCAAAACCCTTCTATCCCTATTAACTGTCCCTGTAGTTGCCTGTCTTGTATGCACACAACACAAGCTGTTCCAGGATAGAAGCCACGTGTGAGGGAAAACAGAACATGCATTTTTCTGTGGTTGAGTTTGCTTAGTATGATTTTTTCCAAGTCTTTCAGTTTTCCTACAAATTTCATTATTGCATTGTTCCTCACCACTAAGTATAATTTCATTGCATATATGTATCACATCTTCATTAACCATTCATATGTTGATGAGAATCTGGCCTGATTCCAGATCCTACTTATTGTGAATAGGACATCTACAAACATGGATGAGCAAGCATCTTTGTGGTAGAGCTGGGCATGGTGGCACACATCTTTCACCTCAGCACTAGGGAGGCAGAGGTAGGAGGATCACTGTGTGTTTGAGGCCAGCCTGTGACTTCCAGGTCAGCCTGGGCTAGAGTCAAAACAAACAAACAAACAAACAAACAAACAAACAAACAAACAAACAAACAAACAGTAGAGTCTTTAGGGTATATGCCCAGGAGTGGTATAGCTGGATCAAATGTTAGGTCTATTTTCAGCTTTTTGATGAGTCTTCCTACTGATATCCATAGTGGTTGTACAAGTTTGCACTCCCACTAGTAGTGGATCAGAGTTCCTGTTTCTCTGCATCCCTGCCAGCATTTCTTGTCTACTGAGTTTTAGAAATATTTTATTTATTATGTATTTATTTGAGAGAAAGAGAAAGGAAGAGAAGAAGAAGAAGGAGGAGGAGGAGAAGGAGGAGGAGGAGGAAGAAGAGAAGAAGAAGGGAAAATGGGCATGCTCTAGACACTGCAAACGAACTCCAGATGCATGTGACTTTACATGGGTTTTGGGTGTCATAGTCAGTTTTATGTTGCTGGGATGAGCCTCTGAACCAGAGACAGTTTATGGGAGGAACAAAGTTTACTGAAGCTTACAGATTCAGGGGGAGTTCCATAATAGTGAAAAAGAGAAAAAACCACCACTAAAAGCAAGAGCAAAAACAGGCAGCCAAACCGCAGGGAACTCAAGCAGTCTGCATTTGTTAGGCTGGAATTTAGATCCACTCCTAGTAACACATTAGGGCTGGACTGCAGGATCTGCTCACAGTGACACCTCCTCCAGCTTGGCAGCTGGAGATTCTACTGGGGGACATATATTCAAACTATTACACCGGTGATCAAACTGGGCTCCTTAGGCTTTGCAGAATGCACTACCTTGTGCACCTGGCTTTAATGCATACTGGGAAGTTGAACTGCAGTCCTTAGGCTTTGCAGGCAAGTGCCTTAACTGCTGAACCATCTCTCTCTCCAGGCCCCCTCAACTGATTTTTTGATGGTTGCCATTCTGACTGAGGTGAGATGGTATCTCAAAGATGTTTTAATATGCATTTCCAATTGCTAGGGATGTTGAACTCATTGTTAGGTAATAAATTAGCCATATGAATTTCTTCTTTTGAGAACTCTGTTAAATTTCTTTCTCTATTTTTGTGAGTGGGTTGTTTGACTTTTTGCTTAGTTTTTTAAGTTCTTTATAAATTCTAGGTATCAGACTTCTGTCAGATGTATAGCTAGTGTGGTAGTTTGAATATCTCCCAATAGACTTAAATGTTTTATTAATGCTGTAACTTGGATTTACAGCCACCTGGCTGGAAGAGGTGTCACTGGGGGCAGATCTGATTTCTAGCCTAAAGGAATGCAGAGCTCTGCCTGGGGTTCCCAGAGTGTGCTTGCTTTTGGTGGTGCTGGTGGTAGTTTCTTCTCTCTCTGCATGGATCAGTAAAATGGGGCCAGCTTCTTCCACCATTATGGAACTTCCCCTGGATGCATAAACCTGAAATAAATCCCCTCTTCCAATAAACTGTGTCTAGTCTGGAGGTTCATCCCAGCAAAGTGAAGCTATGACAGCTGGCAAAGAGATGGGTAGTTTATCTGTACAATAGCTTTTGAGCTTTATGTGGTCCCAGTGGTTGAGTGTGTCTAATTGTCTGGGATACTGGGGTCTTGTTCAGAAAGTCTTTCCCTATGCCTATATCTTGGAGTGTTCTGCCTACTGTTTTTCTTAATTGTTGTAGAGTTTCAGGTATTATATTGAGGTCCTTGATCCATTTGGAGTTGATTTTTGTGCAGCGTGAGAGAAAATGATCCAGGTTCATTCTTCTACATGTGGCTATCCAGCTGTTCCAGCACCATTTATTGAAAATGCTGTCTTTACTCCAGCATGCATTCTTGTCCCCTTTGTCAAAGATTGGGTAACTGTAGTTGGAAGAACTTATAACTGGATCTGCTATTTCAATCCATTGATCTACATGTCTGTTTTTGTGTCAGTACCAAGCTGTTTTCATTACTATGGCTTTATAGTATATCTTGAAATCAGGCATGGTGATGTCACCAAAGGTGTTCCTTTTGCTAAAGATTTTTTTGCTATTGGAGGCATTTTGTTCTTTCATATAAATTTTGAGATTTTTTTTTTAAAGTTCATTCTTAATTTTTATTTACTTATTTGACAAAGAAAGAGGGAGAGAGAGAATGGGCACGCCAGGGCCTCCAGCCACTGCAAACGAACTTCAGATGTGTGCACCTTCTTGTGCATCTGGCTAACGTGGGTCCTGGGGAATCGATCCTGGGTCCTTTGGCTGTGCAGGCAAACGCCTTAACCACTAAGCCATCCCTTCAGCCTGAGACTAGTTTTTCTAATTCTGTGAAAAATGCTGCTGGAATTTTGTTTGGAAATGCATTGAATCTGTATATTGCTTTTAGTAATGTTGCAGAAACGCCCTTCCAGAAATTAACCCAACACCAAATTGGGTGGAAAAGAGGGTATTTATTCACATGTGGTCCAGAGCCAGTATAGCTCCTGAAAGTCTCTGCCCCCGAGCACTGTGTATCCTTCCAATTTATAGTTTCACTGATAAGGGAGGCAAGCTAACAAGAAAGCAGGCATTTAAGAAGCTGTTATGTGGCAGTTGGCAGATGCAAGTCACACAAAGAAATGGGGAGGGGGTGTACCAGGGAGAAATTCCAAAATTGAGTGCATGCAGTTCTTATCTTTAGTAAGCAGGACTAGCTAGCCTCATGTCCTTGGGCAGGAAAGGGGTTGCCATAGCAACCTCAGGCCTTCTTTCCTAGCAACTTTGTGATTTTTCATCATTCCACCACAATTGGATGACTGTTTTCACAAAATTAATTTTTCAATTCATGAGCATGAGAGGTTTTTCCATCTCCTCATGCCTTCTTTCATTTCTTTCTTCAGAGTTTTTATTGTATAGGTCTTTTACTTCCTTGGTTAGGGATATTTCAAGATATTTAATTTTTTTGGTGGCTATTGTAAATGGGACTGCTTTGCTGATTTCTGTGTTTGTCATTGGTATATATAAAGGCTATTGACTTTTGTGTGTTGATTTTATATCCTGCCACTTTGTTGAAAGAGTTGATCACCTCCAGAAGTTTTCTGGTCAAGTTCTTCAGATCACTTACATAAAGAATCATGTCATCTGCAAAAAGGCCTCGTTTGACTTCTTCCTTTCCAACTTGTATCCATTTTTTTTTCTTTCTCTTGCCTTATTGCTTGAGCTAAAACTTCAAGTATTATGTTGAAAAGCAGTGGTAAAAGTGTGCACCCCTGTCTTGTTCCCAATCTTTGGGGAAGCTTTGTGTCTTTCCCCATTTAGATTGATGTGGGCCTTAGATCTGGTATACATAGCCCTTATTATGTTGAGATAAGGACACCCCATCCCTAGTCTCTCCAGTGTTTTAACCATGAAGGGATGTTGTATTTTGTTGAAAGCCTTTTCTGCATCAATTGAAATGATTATGTGATTCCTATCTTTAAGTCTGTTCATGTGCTGTACTATGTTTGTCAATTTCCATATGTTGAATGATCCCTGTGTCCCTGGGATGAAACCTACTTGATCAAGGTGGACGATACTTTTGATGTGTTCTTGTCTTTGGTTTGCAAGAATCTTATTGAGAATTTTTGTGTCTAAGTTTATCAGGAATATCAGTCTATAATTTTCTTTTTTGGGGGGGGTCTCTGGTTTAGGTATTAGTCTGTTACTTCATACAAAGAATCAGTGAGCATATTTTTTTCAGTTGTGCAAAATAACTTGAGAAATTAAAAAAAATGGTTTTAGGGCTGGAGGGCTGGATAAGGCGCTTGCCTACAAAGCCAAAGGACCCAGGTTCGATCCCCCAGGATCCACATTAGCCAGATGCACAAGGGGGCTTGGGCTCATGTGTCTGGAGTTGTTTGCAATAGCTGGAGGCCCTGGCACACCCTTTCTCTCTCTCCCCCTCTTTCTCTGTCAAATAAATAAATAAGTACAATAAAAATATAAAAAATGGTTTTAGTTCAATAAAGTTTTCATAGGATTTAGCACTGAACCCATTTGGACTTGGGCTCTATTTGGTTGGGAGGTTTTTAATTATATTTTCAATCTCATTTGATGTTATAGCTTTATTCAAGTTATTAATCTCTTCTGGGTTTAATTTTAGAAGGTGGTAAGAGTCAAGAATATGACCCATTTCTTCTAGAGTTTTTAGTTTTGTGGAATATAGGTTTTTGAAATATGACCTGACTGATAGTTCCATTTTCATTGGTATGTATTATAACATTTTTATTTATAATCTTGTTGATTTTTTTAATGGCTGGGCGTGGTGGCACATGCCTTTAATCCCAGCACTTGGAAGGCAGTGGTAGGAGGATTGCTATGAGTTCGAGGCCACCCTGAGAATACGTACTATATTTCAGGTCAGCCTGGGCAAGAGTGAGACCTTACCTCAAAACAAACAAACAAACAAATAAACTACAACAGGAGAGGGCAAGAGAGGGAGAAACAGAGAGACAGAGAGGGAGGGAGGGAGATAGAGAGAGAGAGAATGGGCACACCAGGGCCTCTAGCCACTGCAAATAAACTTCAGACACATGTGCCACTTTATGCATCTGGATTACGTGGTTACTGGGAAACTGAACCTGGGTCCTTAGGCTTTGCAGGCAAGTGCCTTACATCTCTCCAGCCCTAATCTTGTTGATTTGAGTTTTTTCTTTTCTTTTTCTTTTGATCAATTTGGCCAGGGGTTTATCAGTCTTGTTTATTTATTTATGTTTTTGAATAACTAGTGTTTGTTTTATCAATTTTAAAAATCATTTCCGTAATTTCCAACTCATTGATTTCTGTTCTGATTTTGATGATTTCTTTCTCTCTGATACTTTTGGATTTGGATTGTTCTTATTTTTCCACTGCCTTCAGGTAGATGGTTAAGCCACTGACTTGGCCTCTCTCTGTCTTTATAATTTAGGCATTTATTGCTATAAACTTCCCTTTTAGGATTGCCTTCATTGTGTCTCAAAATTTGGTATGCTGTGTTTTCATTATCATTCAGTTCTAGAAATTTATACATTTCCCTTTTGATTTCTGTGATGACCCATTCACTGTTTAATAGCAAGTTATTTAGTCTCAGGAGTTGGTGTATTTTTTGTTCTTTCTCTTGTTGATTTCTAATATTATTGCATTGTGGTCAGATATAATGCAAGGAGTTATGAGAATTTTTCTGAATTTATGGAGATGTGATTTATGCCTTAATTAATGTGATCAATTTTAGAGGTTCCATGAGCTGCTGAGAAGAATGTGAATTCTGTGGAGTCAAGGTAGAATATTTTGTAGATGTCTGTTAAGCGCAATTGGTCTATGGTGGTGTTAACTCTTTATTTCTCTGTTAATTTTATGTTTGGGAGATCTATCTATTGGTGATAATGGGATATTTAAGTCTCCTACCATTATTGTTTTGAGATTTATTTCTGTCTTTTAAAATTTCATTTATTTTTATTTGAGACAGACAGAAAGTGATTGAGACAGAGAGTTAGGGAAAGAGAGAGAGAGAGATAGAGAGAGAGAGAGAGAAAGAACGGGCATGCCAGGGCCTCTAGCCACTGCAGACAAACTCCAGTACATGTGCCACCTTGTACATCTGGTTTATGTGGGACCTGGAGAATTGAACCTGGGTCCTTAGGCTTCACAGGCAAGTGCCATTAAGCCATCTCTCCAGCCCAATTTCATTTGATTTTGTTTTGTTTATTTTATTTTATTTTTTTGAGGTAGAGTCTCACTCTAGCCCAGGCTGACCTGTAATTCACTATGTAATCTCAGGATGGCCTTGAACTCATGACGATCCTCCTATCTCTGCCTCCCAAGTGCTGGGATTAAAGGTGTGTGCCACCATGCCTGGCTGTTTTTTTGTCTAGTAAGTTTTGCTTTCTAAAATTTGGTGTACCTATGTTTGGTGCATATAAGCTTATGACTGTAATGTTTTCTTGTTAGACTGTTCCCTTAATGAGTAATAAGTGGCCTTCTTTTATCTCTTTTTATTACTTGCTTGTTTCTTACTTCCATTGGCTTGGAAAATATTTTCCAGCCTTTCACTTTAAGGAAGTACCTATCTTTGATGTTAAGGTGGGCTTCTTGTAGACAAGAAATGGAAGGATCCATTTTTCTGATCTCACCTGTTAACTTTTTTTTTTCACAACTTTAAATCAGTTTATTGACACAGTAACACAACACACTTGCCTCCCTGACACCCCCTCATACAATCTAGATCTCCCTGTCTCATCCCTTAGAACAAGCTGTTCAATGAAAATAGAAAAAGGGCAGGCCACGTCTACCACCCAGCCCTGTCCTTAGGCCCTGCAGAACCAGTAATGCTCAGAACCTGTTGGGGGAGGCACTGTGCTTGGCCAGCCAGAGGTATTCAGTCCTAAGACCAGATTCCCCCATAAATCCCAGGCCCTGAGTTGCTTTTCTTCTCTTCTCTTGACACTAGGAAGGAGACCTTGGGGCCTGGACCACAGAGGCAAGAACTCCAGGTGGTAATTCGAGATGTAGTTTGGCTAGAGTCGCTTAAGGCCCAGGTACCCCAAAAAGTCTTGGTGAGAGTGAACTTCAATGCCCCTATTTACAATGCACTGATAACATTAAGCAGATTAATAAACCAGCTTAACCAAATGCCAGAACAACACTAAGCTGTAAGAAGGCAGGTAGACCTGCTTATGCCAGGCCAGACACAAAACGCACAGGAGAAGCCCAGGTGGAGTGTCAAAAAAAAACAACTCAAGGACACTGCCCAACAACGGAAAAGCCTACTCAGGAGCCCTGGGGTTACAGGAAGCAAAAACAAAATACCTGTCTTAAAAACCAAAAAAGAAAGCCCAACAGCAGGGAAACCTGAGCCTGACAAGTGCTGCCCACCAGCACTCCAGGCCTTGCCCTAGGCCCAGAAGCCCCTCCCCCTCCAGGTAATGTCCTCCCCTAGGCTAGATGGAGCATATCACAGCGCAGTTTAAAAAGCTTCTAATGCCAGTTCATAAACACTTCATTTACTATTGGTGATTACATGTGAATAATATGTTTATACTGTTCTTTATGGAAAACAATTTCAACGAGTCAACTCCGAGAACACAATTTGTGGGCAACCCTCAACCTGAGCCCCTCAGTGTCCTTCCCTAGACAGCAAGAAACCCTCTCTTCTGTCCCAAGGCTGCCTAACTTCCCCTCTTCCCCCACTATGGCTCTCGGGCAAAGCATCCTCTATGACCATTAGTCCTCATCGGACAAGTTCTGGTCCAGGGGGTAAACCATGAACATCACATCTGGCCGAGAGGGAACACAGGGATGACCTGGACGCACAATCTCAAAGCCCAAGAAGCTGAAGGTCTTCAGGAGTGGAGCTCTGTCTTCCCGGCCCTTGCTGAAGCAGATGAAGACGTAGTTCACTTTCATCTTGTCTTCAGCAAATTTTAGCAGTGCTGATAATCCTTCTTTGCTCCCATCAGCTAATAATCCATCTGGGATTTCTACAAACAGGCTCTGGCTGGACAGGACTGCATCCCAGGAAGAGACCTTCACCTCGGTGACCTCATACTGGAAGTGGACAATGTGAGGTTTTCCATCGTTCACAGGGAGGTCCTGGGTCACAGTGAACTTCTCGTCCTTATATATTAGAGCTGAGAGAGAAGGATCCCTGCCGCCCCCTCGCCCACCGGGGATCTTCGACAGTGGGTGAGGGGCATCAGGAGCACCACAGAGGCCCTGGAACAATGTGCCTGCAGCACTGCAGCTGGGGACAGTTACTCAAAGGCAAAATACTACTGTCCTGGGTGTTTATCATCCTCTGCGGCTCTGCTCAGGGTGGGAGGAGACCGCGCAGGGAGTGGGTAGGATTGGATGAGCGGGCGGGTGTGGGGTCGCGCGCGGGGGCCGCTCTCTGCGGGCTGAAGTCCCTGTCACGCCGCGGGCCGGGAGCCCTCCTCCTGCCTCAGCCAGCGCCTGCCTCCTCACCTGTTAACTTTTATCTTTCGATTGTGGAGTTGAGTCCATTAATATTCAGAGTTATGACTGTGAGGCTTGAGTTAACCCCTGTTATGTTGGAAGTTTTGTGGAGTTTAATGTTTGCTTGAGCTTTATATGATTTCATGTCTATTCTAGATTTGGTTGTTACTTTTCCCTCTTGTGGACTCTTTAGTATTTTTTTTTTTTTTTTGTATCTTCTATGTGGAGCATTACTTGTAGTATTCCCTGTAGAATTGGTTTAATTCTCATATATTCATAAAGCTGGCTTTTATAATGAAAAGATTTATTTTCACTATCTATTATGAGAGCTAATTAAAAAAATTTTTTTTGTTCATATTTATTTATTTATTTGAGAGCGACAGACAGAGAGAAAGAGGCAGATAGATAGAGAGAGAGAGAATGGGCGCCAGGGCTTCCAGCCACTGCAAACGGAACTCCAGATGCGTGTGCCTCCTTGTGCATCTGGCTAACGTGGGTACTGGGGAATTGAGCCTCGAGCCGGGGTCCTTAGGCTTCACAGGCAAGCGCTTAACCGCTAAGCCATCTCTCCAGCCCTATGAGAGCTAATTTTGCTGGGTATAGTAGTTTGGGTTGGCAGCCATGGTCTTTCAAAATTTGAAATACTCCATTGCAAGCCCTTCTGGCTTTAAGAGTTTCCATTGAGAAATCAGAGGTAATTGTGGTTAGCTAACCTTTGTATGTAACATACATTTTTTTTTTTTTCCAGCTTTCAGTACTGTCTCTTTGTCTTCAGTGTTTAGAGTTTTAACTACAATGTGACTGGAGAATTTCTTCTTTGATTCTGACTTTTTGGTATTCTGCAAGCCTCCTGTACCCAGATGGGTCTCTCTTTTGCGAGGTTAGAAGTTTTTTCTTTAGTAATTTTGTTGAAGACATTCTTTCTGCCCTTGAATTTATTTCTTCCCTTTTTTGTTTGTCTGTGATAAAGTATTTGTTTTTTTATGTGTCCCAAATTTCCTTCACATTCTATTTGCACATTTTTTGAACATGTCATTATTTTTGGACTCCAGCTCCAGTTCCTCTGTCTTGTCCTTGAGTTCTGATATTCTATCCTCTTCATGCTCTATGCTGTTGGTGAGGGAGGCTTTCTTGAGAGCCCTTTAAAAGATTTCTTATTATCTGTTATGTTTTTTTTTTCATTCTCTATCTCTTTATCGAATTCCATTCTTATTCAGTAGTTTGACTTTCTTGTTGTCTCTTGGATTTCATTCCTGCATTTGATCATGACTTCATTGATCTTGTTTCACTGACCACTGAATTCATCTTTTTATAGATTGTCCTCCATTTCATTTATCAATCTACTAAGTTTCTTTTAATTCTCTTCAATTATATTGAGGCAGCTGTTGCAAGTATTTTGTTGGTTCTCTTTCGGTTCATTCAGGCGTCTATTGAATTCTTCTCCTTGGTTTTCTTACATTTCTTTCATCTATGCTTTGAGATTATTTTCTTGGTTTTCTTCATTCAGCCATGCTTTAAAATCTACTTTATGTTCTTTTTTTTTTTTTGGCTTTATGAGGCAGGGTTTCAGTGTAGCCTAGTCTGACCTGGAATTCATTATGTAGTCTCAGGGTGGCCTCAAACTCATTGCATCCTACCTCTGCCTCCCAAGTGCTGGGACTAAAGGCATGCACCACCATACCATCTTATATTGCATTCTTTTTGAAGATTATTTTTTAATTCATCCAATGTCTTGCTCATAGCCTCATTGAGTTTTTTTAGTATGCTTATTGTTGTCTCATTATGGGAGTCTATATCTGGGGTTACCTTTCTGATTTCATTGGAGTTTTCCCTTGCAACTAGTTATTCCTAGTGGGGACATCTTTGAAGGAGTGATCATATTAGAAATTCAACATACTACTGGTGAACATTGAGAAGTCTGACAGGAGACAGCCCCCTGCTACCTTGAAAACACCAGGTAAGTCAGATACTTGGCTGGTGATTACTTTATCCTGCAAAGCTATCCATCCAAGTAGATGGAGAAATAAGGATATTCCACAACAAAACAGGCTAAAAGAATACATGAACACTAAACCAGCTCTACAGGAAATATTGAAATGATCCTCCATGTGGAAGAGAAAGAAAACACACACGTAAGGAATCTGGAAAAAAAAAACATACTCAAATAATAGTTAATACAAAAGAGTAAAGGAAAAATTGGCAGAGCTACAAAATAAGAATGGCAAGAATAAATACACACCTGCTTGTTTTCTAGGTGAATTTACTTAAAATACAGTTTTCCAGCCTTTCACCTTAAGATAGTGTTTGTCTTTTATGGAAAGGTGAGTTTCTTGGAGGAAACAAATAGGAGGATCCTATTTAATTTAATTAATTAATTAATTAATTTTTTGTTCATTTTTATTTATTTAGTTGAGAGAGACAAAGAGAGAAAGAGGGAGGGAGAGAGAGAGAGAGAGAGAGAGAGAGAGAGAGAGAATGGGCACACCAAGGCCTCCAGCCACTGCAAATGAACTCCAGACACATGTGCCCCCTTGCGCATCTGGCTAACGTGGGTCCTGGGGAATGGAGCCTTGAACTAGGGTCCTTAGGCTTCACAGGCAAGCGCTTAACCACTAAGCCATCTCTCCAGCCCTATTTTTGTTTTTTGAGGTAGGGTCTCACTCTAGCTCAGGCTGACCTGTAATTCACTGTATTCACAGGGTGTCCTAGAACTCATGGTGATCCTCCTACCTTTGCCTCCCAAGTGCTGGGATTAAAGGTATGCGCCACCACGCCTGGTGGATCCTTTTAAAAAGATATTTTTATTATTTATTTGTTTGAGAGAGAGATAGCGCGCAAGAATAAGAGAATGGGTTCATCAGGGCCTCCAGCCACTGCAAATGAACTCCAGATGCATGTGTCACCTTGTGCATCTGGCTTACATGGGTTCTGGGGAATCGAACCAAGGTCCTTTGGCTTTTCAGGCAAGTGCCTTAACTGCTAAGCCATCTCTCCAGCCCAGATCCTGTTTTTTTTTTTTTTAAAACCCAGTTTGCAAGCCTGTGTCTTTTTGTTGTGACATTGAGGATGTTGATATTAAGAGTATTATTGAAATGTGTGCATTTATTCTTGCCATTCTTCTTGTTTTATAGTTCTTCCTGTTTTTCCTTTACTCTCTTGTATTAAGTACTATTTGAGTATGGTTTATTTTGTCCTGTTGCCTTATGTGTGTGCTTTTCTTTCTCTTCAGTATGAAGGATCCATTCACATATTTTCTGTAGAGCTGGTAGAGTATTCCTATATTCCTTTAGCCTGTTTTTGTTGTGGAATGTCCTTATCTCTCCATTAATTTGGATCAATAGATTTATTTGATAGAGAAATATTGGTTGATAGTTCTTAACTTCCAGAACTTGAAATGCTTCATTCCAATGCCTTCTGGCTTTTAAACTTTGTGTTGAATAATCTACTGTTATCCTGATGGGCTTGCCTTTATATATCACTTGACTTTTCTCTCTAACTGCTTTCAATATATTATCTTTGGTTTATGTGTTTTGTAGTTTAATTATAATATGGCAGTGAGAAGTTCTTTCCTGATTTTGTCTGTTTGGTATTCTACAGGCTTCCTGTAGCTGCAATGGCATTACTTTCCCTATTTGGGGAAGTTTACTTCCATGATGTTTTTGGAAATACTGACTATGCCTTGGAGTAAAATTCTTCTCCTATTATACCCTGAATTCATATGTTTGATCTCTTCTTAGTGTCCTGAATGTCTTGAAATTCCCATTCATGCCTTCCTATTAGTTTGTCTTTGTCTTTGTTGGACTGTATTACATCTGCTACCTGGTTTTCTAGTTTAGATATCCTGTCCTCTTCTTCTTTTTTTTTTTTTTTTGGTGTTTCAAGGTAGAGTCTCACTCTAGCACTGGCTGACTGGAATTCACTATGTGTCAGGCTGGCCTCACAGCAATCCTCCTACCTCTGCCTCCCAAGTGCTGGAATTAAAGGTGTGCACCACTATATCCGGCTCCTGTCCTCTCCTTGATTCATTCTACTGGTGAGACTTTCTACAGATTTTTCTGTTTGACTTACTCTGTTTTGCATTTCTAATATTTCTGACTGGCATTTTTCATCATTTTTATTTCCTTACTCATGTCTTATATTGGCCTCCTTATTTCATTTAAATTCATTTCCTATGTTCTCTTGGGATTCTTTCAGGAATTTGTTTTCTTCTTTGATTCCTTTGACTTTTTAAAGCATAGGTATAATCATTTTTTAAAATTTGAAATCTTTTTTAGGCGTTTCACCTAAATCAGTCTCACTGGAGGTAATTTCTGATGGATTTATAATTTTTGTTGGAATTGTATTGTCTTGTTTTTTTTTTTTGTTTCTTGCATTATAATGTAGAGAGTTTTCCATCTTGAGTTAATTCTTGAGATTTCTAATTATCTGAAGTATTCTTAGATGTATAAATCTGACTTTATATATCTTCAAGGTAGGAGTTTAAGGTGCCAGAT
The DNA here is from genome assembly GCA_036346955.1 of Dipus sagitta. Lineage (NCBI taxonomy): Eukaryota > Metazoa > Chordata > Mammalia > Rodentia > Dipodidae > Dipus > Dipus sagitta. The sequence goes on along the minus strand of CM070779.1, from coordinate 65,410,770 downwards.
GTGGCTCTTATATTGCTCTCAAAGTAACACCAGAAGTGACGTTAGGTGTTGAATTTGCCTGCTATGCAATTATTGTAGTATGCTAGTAGTAGCAAAATGCAGGCTAATTCTAAATTCAACTGAGCAATATACTCATTCAATCAAAACCAGCACAGAGTATTTATGCAAGAGTGAGGATTAAAACAAACTGATAATCTAATAAGGCCAAAGTTTCTAAGGGGTGTATATTGTCCCACACCCTTAATCCTGTCAACCGGGAGGCTGAGATTTCTGGTCTGCAATGGGTTCCAGGTCAGGCTGGGGTCAAGTGAGACCCTGCTCCCAATAATGACACTAAAAATAGACAAAGGCCCTGTAAATCAGGAAACATCAAAGCCATCAATAGTCAATACCAAAATACAGTTTATTTGAGAATAGTAAAGCCAACCAAAAATACATCAGTCAAGTCTAACTCATAACCTGCCTTGACATGGAAGGTGAGGTTAGCACTTCCAGTGCAAGTCTATATATATGTACCTTGCTTTGTGTAAATAGGTCCTGTTACTTTTTGGGATGGCTTCCAATCTCATGTATGGTGAGTGCCCACATTGATTCCTCTGTGTTGCACTGTGAACTTGTTTAGGCTGTTTGGGTCACTGTTCTAATTGGTGTGCTGGATGCTGTGTGGCCACAGGGTGGATGAGTTCTCTGGTGGTTTGTGGCACTGGCAGTTGGAGGAAGGGATGCTATCTGGAGTTGTATCAGAGCTACTCAGCTATTCCTGTTTGTGTTTTCCTTCAACATCAGCTCAGCTGGTCCCTGCTGTCTTGTCCTTGGGTTTTTTGACTTAGCCAGGAGGCAGGTGTGAGTGGAAAATCCCTTCTCCTGGTTTCTGCTCCTGCAGCTCTGCACCAGGCTGGGTGGGTGGGCACCCAGACAGGGGCTGCTGGGTCCTCTGCAGGATTTTTCCTGGTTTTCTGCTTGTTGGAAGCTCTGGGTCTCTCCTGCTTCTCTTCTGTGGTTCCTTATACACCTTCACTTTTTTTGTGGAAGAGTGTATTTCCTGTTTTTCTGCTTATTTCCCTCCCTAGGCTGCTTTGGCAAGGCTACTATGCTACTTTCTTACCTGGAAGGCTTAAATGTCCCAATAATTTGTTATTATCAGTTGTTTATTTTACAGATACAGTGAAATTTGATATAATAAACCTAGTTTTTATCTATTAGAATAAGTTTATAGCAAATGAATGAAAGTTTTGCCCAATGGGAAAACATATAAGAGCAGAATATTTAAGAAATCTAGCTGGGAATGGTGGCGCATGCCTTTAATCCCAGCACTCGGGAGGCAGAAGTAAGAGGATCACCATGAGTTCAAGGCCATCCTGAGACTACATAGTGAATTCCAGGTCAGCCTGGGCTAGAGCAAGACCCTACCTTGAAAAATGAAAAAGCAAAAACAAAAAAAATCTGTTATGTCAACAGATATGAAAAAAATAAAGGTTTTATCAGCATGGTGGCCACAACCACCTTACAAGCAAAGTGACAACATGAAAGGATGAGAAACAGCATCTTATGTTAACCCATTTTGTCACAGGCAAGTTAAATCTTTCTCAGTTTAAGTCTCACAACCTTTTTACATCAACTTTCGTCTTTTTACATCTTTTTTTAAAAAAAATTTTAATTTTTTCTCAATTTTTTAAAAACATTTTCCATGATTATAAAAAATATCCCATGGTAATACCCTCCCTCTCCCCTTTTTCCCCTTTGAAATTCCATTCTCCATCATATCCCCTCCCCATCTCAATCAGTCTCTCTTTTATCATAAGAGGAGGGAAAGATCATGACATCGAAACAATATCTTAATTGAAAACACGCTTTATAATTTTAATTCTGATGGTCCCTTTCTGTGTTTTTTTTTGGTTTTGTTCTTCAAGGTAGGGTCTCACTCTAGTCCAGGCTGACCTGGAATTCACTATGTAGTCTCAGGGTGGCCTCAAACTCACAGTGATCCTCCTACCTCTGACTCCCAAGTGCTGGGATTAAAGGCATGCACCACTATGCTGGGCTCCTTTCTGTATTTTTTTTTTTTTTTTTTTTTTTTTTTTTTTTTTGGTGTCACACACCTTTAATCCCAGCAAGCAAGCACCTTTACAGCTGAACCATTTTTCCAGCCCTAATTTTGAAGTTTTAGTCATCAGGTTTAAACATTCTTTTTTTATGAGAGAGCAAGAGAGAGAGAGAATTGGCATGCCAGGGGCTCCAGCCACTGCAATTGAATTCCAGACGCATGCACCACCTTGTGTGTCTCGCTTACGTGGAATCTAGAGTGTCAAACATGGGTCCTTAGGCTTTGCAGGCAAGCACCTTAACTGCTATGTCATCTCTCCAGCCTCCTGAACCTTTTTTATATTAGCATTTTTTAAAATTTTCTCAATTTTTATTAATATTTTCCATGATTATAAAAACGATCCCATGGTAGTACCCTCCCCCCCCCACTTTACCCTTTGAAATTCCATTCTCCATCATATCCCCTCCCCATCTCAATCTTTCTACTTACATATATACAATACCAACCTAATAAATGCCCTCCTCCCTTCCTTTCTATTCCCTTTCTATCTCCTTTTTAACTTACTGGCCTCTGCTACTGAGTTTTTTCCTTCTTGCACAGAAGCCCAATCATCTGTAGCTAGGATCCACATATGAGGGAGAACATGTGGCGCTTGGCTTTCTGGGCCTGGGTTACCTCACTTAGTATAATCCTTTCCAGATCCATCCACTTTTCTGCAAATTTCATAACTTCATTTTCTTTACCGCTGAGTAGAACTCCATTGTATAAATGTGCCATATCTTCATTATCCACTCATCAGTTGAGGGACATCTAGGCTGGTTCCATTTCCCAGCTATTATAAATTGAGCAGCAATAAACATGGTTGAGCATGTACTTCTAAGGAAATGAGATGAGTCCTTAGGATATATGCCTAGGAGTGGTATAGCTGGGTCATATGGTAGATCAATCTTTAGCTGTTTTAGGAACCTCCACACTGATTTCCACAATGGCCGGACCAGATTGCATTCCCACCAACAGAGTAGAAGGGTTCCTCTTTTTCCACATCCCCGCCAATCTGACAGGAGTGAGATGGAATCTCAATGTAGTTTTAATCTGCATTTCCCTGATGACTAGTGACGTAGAACATTTTTTTAGATGCTTATATGCCTTTCATATTTCTTCCTTTGAGAATTCTCTATTTAGTTCCATAGCCCATTTTTTGATTGGCTTTTTTGATTCCTTATTATTTAACTTCTTGAGTTATTTGTATATCCTAGATATTAATCCTCTATCAGATATATAGCTGGCGAAGATTTTTTCCCATTCTGTAAGTTGCCTCTTTCTTTATTTATCATGCCCTTTGCAGTGCAAAATCTTTGTAATTTCATGAGGTCCCAGTGGTTAATCTGTGGTTTTGTTGCCTGAGCAATTGGGATTGTATTCAGAAAATCTTTGCCAAGACCAATATGTTGAAGGGTTTCCCCTACTTTTTCCTCTAGCAGTTTCAGAGTTTCAGGTCTGATGTTAAGGTCTTTAGTCCATTTGGACTTAATTCTTGTGCATGGAGAGAGAGAGAAGAATCTATTTTCATCCTTCTACAGATATATATCCAGTTTTCCCAACACCATTTGCTGAAGAGGCTGTCTTTTCTCCAATGAGTATTTTTGGCATTTTTATCGAATATCAGGTGGCTATAGCTACCTGGACTTACACCTGGGTCCTCTATTCTGTTCTGTTGATCTAAATGTCTGTTTTTTGTGCCAGTACCACGCTGTTTTTGTTACTATGGCTCTGTAGTATAGGTTAAAATCAGGTATGGTGATACCACCAGCCTTATTTTTTTTGCTCAGTATTATTTTAGATAATTGAGGTATTTTGTGATTCCAAATGAATTTTTGGATTGTTTTTTCTATTTCCATGAAGAATGCCTTTGGAATTTTGATAGGGATTGCATTAACTGTGTAGATTGATTTTGGTAAGATTGCCATTTTCACAATATTGATTCTTCCAATCCAGGAACAAGGGATATTTTTCCACTTCCTAGTGTCTTCTGCAATTTCTCGCTTGAGTGTTTTAAAGTTCTCATTGTGGAGATTCTTTACTTCCTTGGTTAGGTTTATTCCAAGGTACTTTATTATTTTTTTTGATGCAATTGTGAATGGGAGTGATTCTCTGATTTCATCCTCTGTGTGTTTGTTGTTAGCATATATGAAGGCTACTGATTTCTGTGTATTTATTTTGTATCCTGCTACATGGCTGTAGGTGTTTATCAGCTCTAACAGTTTGCTAGTAGAGTCCAGGTGTCATCTACAAATAATGATAACTTGACCTCTTCCTTTCCAATTTGTATCCCTTTTATGCATGTGTCTTGCCTTATTGCTATGGCTAAGACTTCCAGAACTATATTAAATAAAAGTGGGGACAGTGGACACTCCTGTCTTGTTCATGATTTTAGTGGAAAAGCTTCCAGTTTTCCCCCATTTAGTAATATGTTGTCTGTAGGCTTGTTTAAATAGCCTTTATTATACTGAGATATGTTCCTTCTATTCCCAGTCTCTGTAGGACTTTTATCATGAAGGGATGTTGGATTTTGTCGAATGCTTTCTCTGTGTCTAATGAGATGATCATGTGATTTTTGTCCTTCAACCCATTTATATAATGTATTACATTTATCGATTTGTGCATGTTGAACCATCCCTGCATCTCTGGGATAAAGCTTGGTCAGGGTGAATGATCTTTCTGATATATTCTTGTATTTTGTTTGCCAATATTTTGTTGAGAATTTTTGCATCTATGTTCATGAGGGAGATTGGTCTGTAATTTTCTGTTTTTGTTCTATCTTTGCCTGGTTTTGGTATCATAGAAGGAGTTTGGTAGAATTCCTTCTTTTTCTATTTCATGGAAAAGCTTAAGAAGCAATGGTGTTAGCTCTTCCCTGAAGGTCTGGTAAAATTCAGCAGTGAATCCATCTGGGCCTGGATTTTTTTTAGTTGGGAGATTTTTGATATCTGTTAGGATCTCCATGCTTGTTATAGGTCTATTTAAGTGATTAATCTCATCTTGATTTAATTTAGGTAAGTCATATAAATCAAGGAAATCATCCATTTCTTTCAGATTTTCATACTTTGCGGAGTATATGCTTTTATAATATGTCCCTATGATTTTTTGAATTTCTCTGGCATCTGTTGTGATGTTACCTTTTTCATCTCTAATTTTATTAATTTGTGTCTCTTCTCTCTTTCTTTTGGTCAGATTTTCTAAGGGTTTATCAATCTTGTTTATCCTTTCAAAGAACCAGCTCTTTGTTTCATTAATTCTTTGGATTGTTTTTTTTTTTGGTTTCTATTTCATTAATTTCTGCCCTAATCTTTATTATTTTTTCCCTTCTACTGATTTTTGGTTTGCCTTGTTCTTCTTTTTCCAAGGCTTTAAGGTGAAGCATTAGGTCATTTACTTGTGACCTTTCTAATTTCTTAATATAGGCACTTAAAGCTATAAACTTACCTCTTAGAACTGCCTTCATTGTGTCCCAAAGATTTTGGTATGTTGTGTTCTCATTATTGTTTGACTCTATAAGTTTTTTGATTTCCTTCTTGATTTCTTCATTGACCCATTCATCATTTAGTAGTGTATTGTTTAGTTTCCATGATTTTGTGTATGCTCTATAGCCTTTCTTGCTATTGATTTGTAGTTTGATTCCATTGTGGTCAGATAGAATGCAGGGAATTATTTCAATTTTCCTGAATTTGTTAAGATTTGCTTTGTGTCCTAATATATGGTCTATTTTAGAGAATGTTCCATGTGCTGCTGAAAAGAATGTATATTCTGTAGCATTTGGATGAAATGTCCTGTATATATCTGTTAGGTCCATTTCTTCTATGACCTCATTTAGTCCAGATGCCTCTCTGTTTATTTTTTCCTGGGATGACCTGTCAATTGATGAGATTGGGGTGTTAAGGTCACCCACTACCACTGTGTTTGGTGTTATCTGTGACCTTAGTTCTAACAGTGTTTGTTTGATGAATTTGGGAGCCCCCATGTTAGGTGCATATATGTTTAGGATTGTAATGTCCTCCTGTTGGAGTGTGCCCTTAATCAATATAAAGTGACCTTCCTTATCTTTCTTGACTAACGTTGGACTGAAGTCTGCCTTGTCAGATATTAGGATAGCAATCCCTGCTTGTTTTCTGGGTCCATTTGCTTGAAACACCGTTTTTCAACCTTTCACCCTAAGATAATGTCCATCCTTTGTAGAAAGGTGAGTTTCTTGTAGGCCACAAATTGAAGGATCCTGTTTTGTAACCCAGTCTGCAAACCTATGTCTTTTGGTTGGGGCATTGAGGCCACTGATATTAAGAGATATTATTGAAAGGTGTGTATTTATGTTTGCCATTTTTTTTTTTTTTTTGTGGTTCCGTTTCTACCTTTGCTCTCTTGTGTTAACTAGTATTTGAGTATTGCTTGTTGTTTTCCAGGTTCCTTATATGTGTGCTTTTCCTTCTCTTCAGCATGGAAGATTCTTTCAAGTATTTTCTGTAGAGCTGGTTTTGTCTTCAAATACTCCTTTAACCTGATTTTGTCCTGGACTGTCCTTATTTCTCTGTCTATTTGAATGGGTAGTTTTGCAGGATAAAGTAACCTTGGTTGACAGTTGTTATCTTTCAGAATTTGGAATACACCACTCCAAGCCCTTCTGGCTTTGAAAGTTTGTGTTGAGTAATCTGCTGTGATCCTGATGGGCTTGCCTTTGTAGGTAACTTGATTTTTCTCTCTAACTGCTTTCAATATTTTTTCTTTGGATTGTGTGTTTGGTAGTTTGATTATAATATGGCGAGGAGCAGTTCTTTCCAGGTCTTGTCTGGCTGGTGTTCTAAAGGCTTCCCTGTATCTGCATTGGCACCTCTTTCCCAATTTGGGGGAAGTTTTCTTCTATGATTTTGTTGAAGATGCCTACTATGCCTTTGGAGTGAAATTCTTCTCCTTCTACTATGCCCTGAATTCTTATGTTTGATCTTTTCATAGTGTCCCGAATATCTTGAAATTCCCATTCATACTTTTCTATTAGTTTGTCTTTCTCTTTGTTGGATAGTATTAGATCTGCCACCTGGTCTTCTAGCTTAGATATTCTGTCCTCTCCTTCATCCATTCTACTGGTGAGATTTTCTACAGAGTATTTTATTTCATTAACTGTGTTCTTCATTGCTAGTAATTCTGACTGGTTTTTCTTTATTATTTCTACTTCCTTATTTATGTCTTGTATTGACTTCTTTATTTCATTGAATTGTTGTCCTGTGTCTTCTTTGATTCCTTTGATTTCCTCTTTGATTCCTTTGGTTTCCTCTTTGATTCCTTTGGCTTCTTCTTTGAGTTCATTGAACATATTTACAATCTTTCTTTTGAAATCTTTCTCAGGCATTTCCTCTAACTCGTTCTCACTGGAGGTCATTTCTGATGCATTGATACTTTTTGGTGGATTTATATTGCCTTGGTTTCTGGTGTTTCTTGTGTTTTAATGTATATATTTTTGCATCTTGGATTAAGTTACTGCTTAGATTTTCCAGTTAGCTGGGTATTCTTAGCTGTATCAATTGATCTGATGTTGTATATCTTCAATGTAGGAGATTAAGATGTTAGGTGTGGCTCTTAACACTCTCAGAGTATCTAGACACGTGTTCCTAGGGGTTGAGTTTGCCTGCTATGGCAGTATTCAAGTAGGTTGAGTGGAATAAAATACAGGTAGATTCTAAAATTTAACTAAACCCTGTACACATTCAGTCAAAAACAGCACCGAGTATTTATGCAAGAGTAGGTATTATAAGAACCAGATCCTCTATCAACAAAGAGGTTAAGATTTCTGGTCTGTTGAGGGATCCAAGTCAGCTTGTGACCAAGTGAGACCCTTCCCTGGTTCAATCCCAGTTACCTTTTTGGATGCTTTTGGTCTCAGTCAAGTTGCTGGCTGGGTCGTTGGGCCGCTGTTCTGTTTTCTGGAACTGGGCACTGGCTGTTCCTGCGGGGCAAACCGAGACTGGCACCTGTGGCCCTGCAAATCAGCATCCCTGCTGCTGGCATTGAAGCTGCAGCTGCAGGATCTGCCACTGCTGCCACTGGAGCTACCGCTGCTGGATCCGCTGCAGCTGAAGCCGCTGGAGCTGCTGCTGCTGGATCCGCTGCAGCTGAAGCCACTGTAGCTGGTGCGGAGCCGCTGATGTTGCTGTTGGAGCCGGAGTCACAGCTTCCACCACCGCTTCTACTGCCGGAGCCCAAGCCGCCGCTGCTGGAGCTGCTTTGGCCTGCCCCTGTGGGCTCTGGATGCTCTGGATCTCTCCTACTTCTCTGCTGCTGATTTAATCTCTTACACACCTCCCTTTTTAGTAAAGGTGTGTATTTTTCTGGGTTTTCTTTGGCTTTTTCTCCCCTAGGCTGCTTTGGTGTGGTTCCTATGCCGCCATCTTGACCGGAAGTCCCCCTGTATTTTTTTTTTATTGTTACCCTTGTTATTATAAAATTTAGAAGTTGATCTTAAAACCCAGGAAGTAGTGCTGGAGAGATGGCTTAGTGGTTCAGCACTTGCCTGTGAAGCCTAAGGACCCTGGTTCAAGGCTCAATTCCCCAGGACCCACGTTAGCCAGATACACAAGGGGCGCATGTGTCTGTTCATTTGTTTGCAGTGGCTTGAGGCCCTGGTGCACCAATTCTCTCTCTCTCTCTCTCTGCTTCTTTCTCTCTCTGTGTGTCGCTTTTAAATAAATAAATTAAAAAAAAAACAGGAAGTGGTGGCTTGTCTGCAAGTATGTATGTTGCATCCTAACAGTTATAAATATAGGCAAAACATATCAATATTTCTATGTTTTGTTAATTAACCAAAACTAATTACATCTTTAAAGATTTAAGTCATAATAAACATTCAGAAAGCAATGTTAGGAGCAGGATTTAACTTTGGTATATAAACATGTCTACTGTTGTGAGCTGCTGCTGTAGCAGGTGAAGGGCCATAATGTCTGTATTCAGTTCTGTGGAAACTGTTGATAAGAGATTAGGCTGTGTCCCAGCCCACCTGCAGCCAGCCCTGTAGCTGTTATAGAGGAGGCAAAGCTTATTTTCATAAGTAGAGGTAAATGGATTGTGACAAGTTCAGTCTTTTGGGATGTACTTCCCTTAGATAAAGGACCAGTTTCTATTATCTGGTCATCTGATACGATAGTATATCTTGTTATTAGGGACCCCTGTGGGGTGGTAGAAGAGCTTCCATCTATATACCAAGTGTGGTTAGGGTCAGGGAGGGGAGACAGTGAAATCCTGGGGATTGTGTTAGGTAAGATTTCTTAAAGTCTCTAGACAGGAGTGTGTAAGTTGTTTAGGTAGAGGTAGAAGGGTAGCTCATTAGGTGGGGGCCAGGAGTCTGAAGTAATATTTGGGTTGTCTAGAAGGTAATATGGAAATTTGAAGTTTGGGTGGGGTTAGGTTTTAAGTAGACTCCATTCGAACCTGAAGTTTTCATTCGCATTTTAGGCCTCGAAGGGGACCAGGGGACCCAGGTAGATGAAGTTGGATTGCCACAGAAACATCTGAGTGTGGGCTAACTGTAGAGAGAAGCTACAAGGTTAAGATTATAGTTAAATACACAATCCTAAAATTAATAGAATTACTATCAGAAATTATAGGCATGATCATCATGAAGATCTAGAAATTTACAAAATGGTGTGGTTTTTATCTGTTCTTGTTACAGTGAGCATGTCTATCTAAAGTTACAGTCTGGGCTGTGATGATTAAATCTTGTAAGATATACGTTACTTTTGGCAGTGTTTTTCTATTGAATATTTAATACTAAGTAGGTAGCCAAAGTTTAGTTTTATATTGTAATTTTGATGGTCAGTTGTGGCTCTTTAAGGGAGACTTTTAGGGGCCTAGGAGGAGCACTATGGCTCTCTCAGCATTTGTGTCATCTGCTGGGATGAGTCAGGCCCATGCTGATGATGTGGCTTCCCTTCCCTTGGAAGCATTAAGGGTTTTCCCCTCTGTTTTGACTGTCCTTCGGCAGACTGGATAGTTTTTGGAATCCCCTTTTTTTTTGGATCTCCATGTCTTCTCTAATCAAGAAGATAGGTGAGTTACCAAGAGCTTTAGGATCCACTAGAGAAAGAAGTGTCCCATTGCCTCTTGAGCCCTTCTGATCTGGAGAGGCTGGGACCAAAATAATGGGTACCCTTTTAACCCCAAAGTCCTAATTGGTTATATCCACTACATCTGATTGTTAAGCTTCCAGGAGAAAAATAGGAATATAGGTATGTCTGTACATTTTCTCTTTAGCAAAACAGATCTAGTTAAAACACAGCATTAAAAATCTTTAACATTAAAAAAAATCTTTAACATTTTGTTGTAACATTTAACTTATGTTGTTTGATGACATGGTAAGCCATATCTGAAAGATATGAAAGATGGAATATATATATATATATTTGTATGTGCAGACAAAACATGTTAGCAATCCTGGAGACAATTTTTATTAACAAAAACATAAATATTAACTTTGACTTTTATTCCTGGTGAGAGTAAGTTTTGTTTTTACATTGAAAAAACTAAACTTAAATATGAGACAAACATCAACAAACTCAAATCAAGCAATTTGTCAGAAATTAAGTTAAATTTTGACCTTTTAATTGAGTCTGTCAATCTAAAATCAGAGTTGAATTTTGTAACTTTTTTGTACTTAAGAACCTCTGGCTATTGTGGTAGCAGATATAAACAAGAACTCTGATTTTAAAGTTGAAAACCTAGAAGTCTGTCTTTAGTAACTTAGAATCACCTTTAAATATATCTATGTACCTGTGTACATTTTAGTGTTTTTAATATTTTTGTCTAAACTGTATTAGATATCAATTTAATCCTGATAAAGAAATCTATGACAATCAATCTGATGCATCTTGTTTAGAGTTACCTTGATTAACATAAACCAATTTTATGTCTCATTATTTTTGTTACCCATGACTATTAAATGGAGCTTGGACAAGATATTTGATAATTTTATAACTCATTTTGGGCCCAAGAATTGTGAATAGAGCTCCTCAAAAAGTAAAAAAAATCACACACTTTATATAGTTATCAGAATATGGGGAGACTTCCTTATCTCTCTAAGAACAAAACTTACATGAAATGAAGTTAAATACATCTTTTATAAAACTTGAGTTATAAACACAATGACTGTTTAATAGAATTAGTTTTTTTTGAAGTAGGGTCTCGCTCTAGCCAAGGCTGACATGGAATTCACTATGTAATCTCAGGGTGGCCTTGAACGCACAGTGATCCTCCTCCCTCTGCCTCCCGAGTGCTGGGATTAAAGGCCTGCGCCACCACGCCCAGCCTAGAATTAGTTTTATAAGAGAAAAATCAGTAACTAATAAATAAATATTAATCTTATTAAGATTTGTTTTTTTGTAGTTAAAACTTTACCATAGAAGCATTATTAACTTACATAAACATTTGAAGGCAATTTTTGTCATTTTCACCATGAGCAAAACAATATCAGTGAATCATATTTTAGACTTTATAACCTGTTGATTTGAGAGGTTTTTAAAATCTTATGAAACACATTTTAAAAGCATGGATTTGTAAATGTGGGTAAAACTTGATAACTTACCCTGGAGATAATATAAAGCACTCAGAAATTGATAGAGAAACAAATGACAAATCTGAACCACATTTATGATATAATAAATTAAGATTATCTGTTTATAATGAATTTACACAAGAGAATTGAGAGAGAATAAAATGACAAATCTGAACTGTAGTTATGATTATAACAAATTAGGATTATTTGTTTAAGGTGAACTTACTCAAGAGAGAAATTGGAAGAAAATCAAAATTATATGCTACTTGTCATTTTCCCTTTCCTCATCTAGAATCAATAGGCCAGTTTGCCTAAGGACAAGATGTGGGTGACACATGGTTTAAATGTGCTTGGTGTCTGAGTAAGAGGGAGTCATTTCTCAGGATCCAGCTTACATGAATTTTTTTTTTCGAGGTAGGTTCTCACTTTAGCTCAGGCTGACCTGGAATTCACTATATATTCTCAGGGTGGCCTTGAACTCATGGTTATCCTCCTACCTGTGCCTCCTGAATGCTGGGATTAAAGGTGTGTGCCACCACACCCAGCCTAATTTTTTTTTTTTTTTTTGAGGTAGGGTCTCACTGTAGCCCAGGCTGATCTGGAATTTACTATGTAGTCTCAGGGTGGCCTTGAACTCACAGCCATCCTCCAACCTCTGCCTCCCGAGTGCTGGGATTAAAGACCTGGGTTTTTACTTTAAAAAAAAAAAGAAAGTTTTATTTATTTATTTCCGAGAGAGAGAGAGAGAGAGAGAGAGAGACAGAGAGAGAGAGAGAGAGAGAGAGAGAGAGAGAGAGAATGGCCATTCCAGGGCCTCCAGCTACCACAAACGAACTCCAGATGCATGCTTCACCTTGTGCATCTGGCTTACCTGGGTTCTGGAGAATCAAACCTCTGGGTCCTTTGGCTTTGCAGGCAAATGCCTTAACCTTTAAGCCATCCCTCTGGCCCTTACAATGAATTTAAATAGCATATCACAATTAATATAATTTACATTATAGTGAAGTACAATCATTAACAAATATCTCTAAACACTGAGCAACCCTACCAGTTCCTAGGTATCTGACTTTTAGCCTTTACCTGGCAGACTTCAGGTAACTTGTTTTTTGAGTCTGTGTGTCTGGCTGTCTCTGTCACCATTCTGTTGTTGTTTGTCATCTATGTGTTTGTGCATCTCACACACAACATATCCCCATATGTAGAGTTTTGTCAGTGTGACTGCTCATGTTGTTTGAATCTATATCTCATTACTGCAGATACAAACCAGTACAGCCAGAATCTGCATTTTCCACAAATGAGCACTGGTCATTAGATCATTGTTGGCCATTATCCCCCAGTAGCTCATGTAGCACTTTCCAGCAGTAGATAGGCTGTCTGGGGACTGGCTTTCTTCTGAATTCCATTTCAGCAGCATATGGTGTCTTCACAAATAGGGTCTTAGCTTTTGCCTCAGGTGGGGAATCAAGTGCTTTGACAGAAAGCTGTCTTGATTTGGGGACCCCATAGGTCTCTCTGATCAATAGCTCAATGTGGGTAGCAACCAATCTCTGGTACTGGGAGTTACAGGCCAGAGACAAAAAAAAAAAAAAAAAAAAAAAAAAAAAAAAAATTATTTTAAGCTTAGACTTCATCCCACCTGTAAGGTAAGGAGTGACCAATACCATGGAGACCACTCTGAGGCAAAGATGGAAGCTTTTATTCAGGAAAAACACAAGCTGCCAGGACTGACTCTCAAGAGCAGAGTACAGCCAACTTTGAGATTACAGATAGTGGGCTATATAGAGCTCTTCAGTTGGGGGAAGGTAAGGAAGGGAAAAGAAGTCTTTTGTTCTTTACATTAGCCATTTCAAATAGCTAGGTTGTGAGACCAGAACAGCGACCAGGTGACCTGGGAGATAAGAGGGTAGGAGACCAAGATTTGGGGCATTGTTAGGCAAGGAAAGGATAATGGCTGGGTGGGTTCTTGAGGAATGTGGATAACCCACTTCCTTGTGTCTGTCACCATCCTATTGCCTTTGGTGACTCCATTTTGTCCTGACCTAACAACACTCTCACACAGCCCTACATTTCAGGTGCTCTCCCCTTAATCCTTTTGAGGGTAATATCTTTTAGTCTATCTCCAAGGATAAAAGTTTCTTTGTTATCAGCTCATTTCGGATTTAATTTTGTATTTGTTTTCCCTCCCTCCCTCCTCTCCCCTCAAACCCTTCCCTCACTATTGCCCAGGCCTTGAATTGCCTATCAGGTATATCAGGAACTCGAGCAGGTCCAGGTTAGGAACTGCAGATAAGTGACACTATGTGGGGTTTGTCTTTCTGTGATTGTGTGAGTTTGCTTAGCATGATCTGTTCCACATCCATCCATTTTTCTACAAATTTCATTGTATCATTTTTTCTTACTACTGAGTAAAATTCCATTGTGTAAATGTACCACAAGTTCATTATCCATTCACCCAATGATGGTCATCTGGGTTGTTTCCAGTTCTTAGCTATAGTGAATCAAGAAGCTATAAACATGGTTGAGCAAATATCTCTGTATTGATGTATGGAGCATTTAGGATAAATGCCCAGTAAGGGAATAACTGGGTTTTTGTTAGCTATATGTTCCTTTTCAGGAATCTTCAAATTGATTTCCACAGTGGTTGTACAAGTTTACATTCCTACCAACAGTTGATAAAGGTTCCTCTTTCCCCAGATCCTCACCAACATTTGTCATTGTTAGATTTTTTTTAATGATTGCCTTTCTGGATCCTTACTGGAATAAGGTGGAATCTCATGGTTGTTTTAAAAAGGAGAGGTCACAACAGACATAAGTGAAATTGGGAGAATCATCAGGACTTATTTCGAAAACCTCTATTCCACAAAACTGGATAATGTGGAGGAGATGGATAAATTCCTGAATACATACCATCTATCAAAGCTAAACTCAGAGCAGATTAATCTCCTCAATGAAACCATCATACTCATGGACATTGAAAAAGTAATAAAAAAAACCTCCCCAAAAAGAAGAGTCCAGGACCAGATGGCTTCTCAGCTGAATTCTATCAAACCTTCATGGAAGAACTCAAACCAATCTTCCTCAAACTGTGCCACACAATTGGAGAACAGGGAAAGCTACCCAACTCCTTTTATGAAGCTAGCATCACCCTAATTCCAAAACCAGGCAGAGATGCCACAAGAAAAGAAAACTACTGGCCTATTTCCCTGATGAACTTAGATGCAAAGATCCTGAACAGAATCCTCGCAAACTGAATCCAACAACATATCAAAAGCATTATCCACCTTGCCCAAGTGGGATTCATCCCAGGAACACAGGGGTGGCTCAACATACAGAAATCTGTCAATGTAATACACCTCATAATCAAGGTTAAACATAAAAACCACATGATCATTTCGATAGATGCAGAAAGGGCCTTTGACAAGATACAACTTCACTTCATGATCAAAACACTGGAGAGAATTGGCATGGTTGGTTCATATCTTAACATAATAAAGGCAATATACAAAGCTCCTAAGGCCCAAATAATACTTAATAGAGAGAGACTGGAGTAATTCCCATTAAGATCAGGAACAAGACAGGGTTTTCCACTCTCACCTCTGCTTTTCAATATAGTACTGGAAGTCCTAGCTCAAGCAATAAGACAGGAGAAGGAAATAAAAGGGATACAATTTGGAAAGGAAGAAGTTAAGTTGTTCTGAATTTATTAAAGCATGCTTTATGGCCTAATATATTTTCTATTTTGGAGAAGTTTCTGTGGGCTCCTGACAAGAAGGTATATTCTGTAGAGTTGGGTTAGAAAATTCTGTAGATGTCTGTTAGGTCTAGATGATCTATGGTGTTGTTGAGCTCTATTATTTCACTGTTGAGTTTCTGTTTGGATGATCTGTCTATTGATGATAGTGGAGTATTGAAGTCCCCAACTATCATGGTGTTGGTGTTTATTCCTGTTTTGTTGTCAAGTAGGTTTTGTTTTATAAACTGTGGTGCACCTGTGTTTGGCAATATAGATTTATGATTGTGATGTTCTCATGTTGGTTATTCCCTTGATGAGTAAGAAGGGGCCTTCTTTGTCCTTTTGATTACTTTTGGTTTGATGTCTATTGTATCAGATATTGCTATAGCAACATCCACTTGTTTCTTATTTCCATTTGCTTGGAGCATCATTTTCCATTCTTTCATCCTGAGGAGGTGTCTATCTTTAGTGGTGTGGTGGGCTTCTTGAAGACAGCAGATAGAAGGGTCCAATTTTGATCCACCCTCTTAACTTGTGTCTTCTGTTGGGTGAGTTAAAACCATTAATATTTAAGGTTATAACTGTGAAGAGTTATTTAACCTCTGCCATGATGAGGTGTTTTATGAGGCTTGGTGCTTTTTTGTGTTTTGTACTTTTTTGAGCCTCATCTAGTTTTGTTATTGCACTCTTGTTCTTGGTTCTTGAGATTGATTGTTTGACTCTTCTTGGTGGAGTATTCCCTGAAGTATTCTCTGTAGGTTTGTCTTTGTGTTCATATATTCATAGAATTGACTTTTTTCATGGAAAGTTTTCCTTTCACCATCTATTATGAGGGATACTTTTGTTGGGTAAAGTCACTTGGGTTGGAAGCCATAGTTTTTTTTAGACTTTGAAGTGTTCCATTCCAGGCCCTTCTGGCTTTCATGGTTTCTGTTGAGAAATTTGAGGTAATTCTGATGAGATTGCCTTTGTATGAAATGAATTGTTTCTCTCTTGCTGCTTTTCACACTCTGTCTTTGTTTTCAATGTGAAGAGTTTTAGCTATGATGTGCCTTGGAGAGTTTCTTCTTTAGTCCTGTCTGTTTGGTGTTCTATGGCCTTCTTGTATCTGAATTGGCCTCTCTTTTGAGAGACTGGGAAAATTTTCTTCAATAATTTTGTTGAATATGTTCTCTATGCCTCTGGACTGGATTTCCTCTCCTTCTGGTACACCCATGTTCAGGATTTTTGGTAATTTATGATATCCCACAGTTCCCTCATATTCTGTTCACTTGGTTTTTTGAACTTAGCAAAGTTTTTGGCCTCCTGATACATTTCTTCTGTCTTGTCTTCCAGGTCAGAGGGTCTGTCTTCCACATGAGTAACTCTGTTAGTGAAGGGTTCTAGAGAGGTTTTTATAAGCTCTATTTGATTTTTGTTTTCTGTTGTGAGATTTTGCATTATGTCCATTTCTGTTTTGAGGTACAATTTCAGTTTGAGTTCTGGTTTTCTTGATGCATCCTGGAATTCATTCTTGCAGTTGATCAAGTCTTCATTAAGCTTAATAAATTGGTATTGAAATCTTTCATTTGTTGACTCACCTTCAATTTATTTTTATCTCTTTTGAGGGTTCTAATGTTTTCTTTAATCAGGTTAAGCCTATTGTCAAAAGCTGAATGCTCTAAGAGATATATCTGCTCTGTTTCATAGATAGAATTGTTGGTTTTTTGATGGTTTGCTTCCAGTTCAGCAGTTATTTTGATCAGGGGCTTATTGGTTGTTGTGTTTTAATTTTGGGATTGAATTTCTGTTGATTTCTCTATGATTTTGTTGGAGGCTTCCATTGTGGAACTAGGCATCCTTGGTGGAGATCTCTGTTTTCTGACTTTCATTGACTTTTTTGCATTGTGGTCTACTCATCTTGAGGAAACACTTTATTCTATTGAGGAGGAAGAAAGCCTTTATCCTTGTAGGATCTTTAGAGGATATATATATATATATATTTTTTGTTTTTTCAAGGTAGGGTCTCAGTCTGGCCCAGGCTGACCTGGAATTCATTATGTAGTCTCAGGGTGGCCTCGAACTCACGGTAATCCTCCTACCTCTGCCTCCTGGGTGCTGGGATTAAAAGCATGTGCCACCACGCCTGGCTGGTGTTCTGTTTTAAATGTCAACTGGATTGGTGTAATGGTGTACAATGGGGTTCTAACCACAGATGTGCAGATCGTGGGGATTGCAGGTACATCAAAGGTTTCTGGGGATTTGGGAGCTCTTGCCTACTTACTCCACTTGCACGTACTCTTCAACACACAGGGATCATGGTTTGGGGAACCAGGAGCCAGGAAGATACAGAGCCAGGGGAAGAGTCCAGTTCCTATGGTGGACTGTGCATGTTCAGAGTCAGGGAAATAGGAACTTGTGTATCCAGGAGCCAATCAGGATATCAGAGCAAAAGGCCTGCTTTCACAGCCCACATACAAAGACCAGGCCTCCCAAGGCAGCAGCAGGGATACCAGGACCAGGGAACTGGGAGGTGGGGAACCAACCAGGAGCTGTGGCCTACTCACTCCACTGCACCCTCTGGATCAGGGGATCCAGGAATTGGTGCCCAGGGGCCCTTCAATCAGGAAGGCAGAGCAAAGGGCCTGCTTTTGCAGCAAGTTCTCAGGGTCCAAGCAGCCCCAAGTCAGCTGCAGGGGAACCTACCAGGACCAGGGAACTGGGAGGAGGGATGGAGAACAGAGATCTGGCTTACTCTGCACCCTCCAGAGCAGGGAATCTGGGAATTGTGGACCCATGGGCCCTTCAGTCAGGAAGGCAGAACAAGGGGCCTGCTTTCACAGCAAGCTCACAGGGTCCAGGCTGCCCCAAGCCAGCCGCAGGGGAAACTTACTGTGACCAGGGAACTGGAAGGAGCTGGGGAACAGGAAGATCTGGCCTACTCACTCTGCGTGCATACTCTCTGGTGCAGGGTATGTGGGAATTGGGGGCCCAGGGGCACTTCAATCAGAAAGGTGGAGCAGGGCACCTGCAGCAAGCTTGCAGGGTGCAAGCAGCCCCAAGCCAACCACAGGGGAACCTAGCAGGACCAGGGGACTTGGAGGAGGGGCTCTTCCATGAGTTTTACTTGGTGTGGGTCCTAGTCCACAATTTTAACTGAAGGTTCCAAACTTACAAGCTTAAAAAACAATTCATTTCTTAAAATTTATGAACCGGGTGTGGTGGCACATCTTTAATTCCAGCACTTGGGAAGCTTAGGTGGGTGGATCACTGTGAGTTCCAAGGTCAGCCTGGGCTAGAGTGAGATCCTACATCCAAAAAACAAAACAAAACAACAACCTTATGAGCCCCAAATACAATTCATTCTGGGCCAGGATGAAATAAGGGATTATTTCATGTTTCCTTTTTTTGTATCACGCCTGTATCTGTCAAAATGTTTATTTTTATTGATTTATTTGAGAGGATATAGAGAGAGAAAAAAAGAGAAAGGGAGAATGGGTGCAGCAGGGCCTCCAGTCACTGCAAATGAACTCCAGATGCATGAGCCATCTTGTGCATCTGGTTTACATGGTTACTGGGGAATTGAATTTGGGTCCTTAGGCTTCATAGGCAAGCATATTACCCACTACGCCATCTCTCCAGCCAGCCAAATATTTTAATTCATGACTTTTTTTTCAAGATAGGGTCTCACTGTAGCTCAGGCAGACCTGGAATTCACTCTGTAGTCTCAGGGTGTGCTTGAACTCATGGTGATCCTCCTACCTCTCCCTCCCAAGTGCTGGGATTAAAGGCATGTGCCACCATGCCTGGCATGAATTTGTTTTTATTCCATGTGTGACTGATAGGGAACACACTCCTGAGAGGACCATTGGAATTTATCCTGTCCCTGAGCTTCAGCTCTACAGATGGGAGAACTCTTTCAGCATGCTGGGCCAGGAGGGGTTACTGGCAACTCTGTTCACCAGGGTACTCAGACCTGGACTCAGCATTGTCCTAGGTTCTCAGGGTTCTTGCTCAAGGCCCTGGGAAGCTGATGTCCTTGGCAGGAGGGTCAGCTTGGCAGGGGCTCAGGAGCTCTCCAGTCTCCTGTAGAGTCACCTTGGCCTGGGCCTGTGATCCTGGGCCCTAAGGATCAGCAGAATGGGAAATGGAGAAACCCAAACACCAGATTTTAAGAGCTCTATCATCCTCATTCCAGTAACTTTGGCCTTTGTGTGGGAGGGAGTCACACACACAACCCCATATAGCAGAGCTTTGTCTAGCAAGCAATACAGCTTTGGCCAGCATAGCCAACTTGGAGAAGCAATATTTCCAGGACAAGCCTAGGATGGAGCCCCTATGGACACTAGGAGCTTAGGCAGCCTGGGTGAGGGCATCCAGCTTAAGCACAGGGTCCCCAACTGTAAGGCACAGCTCAGTGCAGTCACACACCAGGAACAAGGCTATGGGAAGTACAGGAGACTGTCTGCCTTCCACAGTCTTTCAACCTGCCATAGCCTTCTTTGATTGCCACAGCATGGGGCTCTCAGTGACACAAATTCAAACTTGAAGTTATCAATATGAATTTCACTACCAGCCTTTGTATTTTACAAGGAGAGTTAAAATGTAAATATAAGCATTTTTCTCATGTTGGAAATCACCTCAGTGATACTTGGTTCACCTGGAGGGTATCTGGAGGTGGCCACAGGGACCCTAATCTGGAACAGGAGCTCTCAAGTTCTGGGGTGCTGGTGGGATGATTGAAGTCTTACAGGAGAGGGAGACCATAGTCCTATGACACAGCTTTTGTCTCCTCTTGGAGATCTTTGGCCCTGTGCCC
This sequence comes from Dipus sagitta, assembly GCA_036346955.1. Lineage (NCBI taxonomy): Eukaryota > Metazoa > Chordata > Mammalia > Rodentia > Dipodidae > Dipus > Dipus sagitta. The sequence goes on along the minus strand of CM070779.1, from coordinate 65,390,609 downwards.
TTCCTCCTTTCCAGAGCATGCAGGGAGCCTGGCTCAGAGCTGCTCAGAGTCCACTAGGGAGCAGGTGGCAGTCAGTTTCTTGGCTGGCTGAAGTGGGTTCCAGGAAGTAGAGGGCAGCAAGACCCTGCATGGAGCTGGCATAGTCTAGGCTTCCCTTCCCAGAAGCCTGTGGACTGAGAGGTCTTCAGGAGAGTTGCAAATGTCTATGTTCCACCTTTGACCATGCCGGGCAGAGCTCTGTGGAACCTCAGCCTGATAGCCCCTTCCATGCCACAGATCAGTGTGGCCCCAAACCATCCCAGCTTAAAGCAATCTGGGAAAAAGTGTTAACATGGAAATTAATATGACAATGATTTTACTTAAGACTATCCCTGTCTGTTTTCACAAACTTGCCCTGAACTAAAGTAGTTCAGAAATCTCCAGTGGTTGTGGGTGACCAGAAAGAGGTATAGGTGAGAAAACTAATTTCAAAGTGTGGTAGGGGAGAAGAGCTTTTTACATCACTCTGTGAGGTTCAGCAACTGGGGACCTAATAATTAAGCTGACAAAATACAGATTAAAAGGAGAAAAAGCACACAACTTAGAATTTTGTTTTGCTTCACATGCACAGGGACATCATAGAAATAAGCAAAAACCCAAATATGCAGTGAGGCCTGAACACTTAGATGCACAGGGGTAGAGGCATGGAGGCCCGAAGGGCATTTGTACAAACACAGCAGTTTTAATGAACATCAGGGCTCTGAGGAAACCAGAGGGATTAGAGACTCCATCTGCTTTTGTTTCTGGAAGCAAAGATCAGGGCTGCTTGAGGGGACACTTATGATGCCTAAGTTGTTTGGGAGGCTCAGCTGTAGACAGGAACTGAGGTTCATTTAGCTGAGGGTGTTGTTTCTGTCCCAGTGATGTTTGGGCGGTGCATCCTGGTCCTCTGGGGAGCCAGTTGTATAAAGGTTGTTTTGGCTCAGGTCTGTCTGAGGAGGTGCCACAAGCCAGTAACAAGTAGGGAGCAAAGTTGGCAGAAGAATTGGAAGGCGTCCTGAACAGGCAGTTCACAGGAAAGGAATGAGAAATGCTTTCAATCACAAGACCAGGTGTCCTATCTCCCTGATACACAGCCAGGTCTCTGATGTTGTAGGGCTCAGGCATTTTTTTTTTCAGTTTTTTTAGGTAGGGTCTCACTCTAGTTCAGGCTGACCTGGAATTCACTATGTAGTCTCAGGGTGGCCTCAAACTCATGGTGATCCTCCTACCTCTGCCTCCCGAGTGCTGGGACTAAAGGCCTGCGCCACCACGCAGGGCTCAGGCATTTTTGCCACGTAATCATACTGAAGCTAGAGTGAGATACTATGTTGGGAGAGCAGTCTCAACTCCTATTGCAGAAGCTCCAAAGCCTCTGGTTGCGTTAAAACCAGAATGAATCCATTTTTGAACTCTGACTGACATTTCATTATAGCTCTGTCTCCCAAGAGTGACCCAACCACCCCTCTCAATTATCACATTCCTGGAATGGTCCAGACCACTCATCCCCATTATCAGTTTCCTGTAGTGGTCCAAGCCATGACGTAAGGTGGAGTGCTCTGCAACCAAGGAATTCCAATGACCCCCCACAGTCCCATAAGTATCTTGTAGTCTCTAAGAGAAGGGACTTCTGATGATACCTGGTCAGGGCCCTTCTCAGGTGTTCTAGAATAAAACCTGTCTGTTGTTAAGCTGGTTTCTTTCCTGCTTTTCCTAACAGGTGGGACATGTCTTGTGATGGGCATAGACATTACATGAGCAAGGCAATCCAGAACCTGCTGAGGGAGATAACTCTTACTCTCTCATCTCATGCAGTGCAAATACCACTGGCTATGGGCCTCTCCTAGGGAACAGGTTTATTGTCTTAATGATTTATCCCAGTATACCATTCATGGGGGCCTTCATCACTCAGGATTATTGAATTCACTATAACACATCTTTAGAGGGGGTTATTAATACCTCTCCATCACCATGAGAAGCTGCTACTGAGGAGAAAGCAGGAAGGAGGTTTGTAAAGGGAGTGAGCTCCTGCTCACAGAAGGAGCCTAGCCTGGAAGACATGGCTGCCAGTGGGAGGTGGCTTCATGTATCCAACAATGTGAGATGACAGTAACAATAGAAGTAGGCACAATTTTTATTTATTTTGCATGTATGTATTGTCTGTCTTATACAATATTGTTTCCTCCCAATTAAAAACTAAAGTCTTCCTTTAAAGCGTCCACTCTGTCCTCTGCTCCACAGGGGACCCAGACAACCTGGCTCCTCTCTTGAGTTTGCAGCCCTTACAAGTCCTCCTCCCACTGGCCAGTCCGCCAAGCCCCACAGCATTGACATAAAAGCCCTGATGACATTTGCTTCTCTCTCTATATTCTTTTTCCTCTGACCTCACCCTTCACTACAGGAAACTATATTTCTTTTATTTTTCTATGTGTTTATCTCAGCCTCTCTCTGACTACATACACACAACTTTCTCTTTCTCATCTCTCATTCTCTCTCTTTACCCTTCCTATGCTCTGGGCAGGCTCATACCCCCTACTCTTCTCCACTGACCCAGTATAAGCTCTGCTGCCTCAAAGTGCTTGGAGAGGATTGCTCACACTCTCTCTGAAGTGCACTGCCCTGAACCAAAGGAGTCGAGTTTCTTGCTCTTCACCTTCTCCTTTGCCCCCCTTAGTCTAAAAGACCCCTGCTCTGGACCATATGAATCTCATTTCTAAAACTGTTGGCACTGAGCCTCTGTATTTTAAACCTCTGCCTGTGTTTTTATGTTTACATGTATGTGTGTGTACACTTGTCTGCATGTTCTGATAGTCCCGCTCTGGAGGACTCCCCGGGCTCAGTCTCGGGAAAGATGGTACCCCAAATCACTCACGAGAAACAGTCTTGATGCAAACAGCATGAGGATTTTTATTCCAGCGCGCTGGGTCCCACAGTCATACGCCACACAGGGGTAGAGGGCTGTGGACCCCGAGTACAGGGTCAGGACAGCTTTTATTAGGACTACAACAAAGCCCACGCATCGTGAACCAATCATTCCATAACCTCGGGTACCCATGCAGTGTTGACCAATCAAGGTGTAACATTTTATGATTCTTAGGCTAATCATTTTAAATTGTCCAAGCCCGTGCACCGTGGACCAATCAATTTGTAACACACCATAATCTTCCTATAGCCTCAGAGGTCTGCATTTGCACGGGATCCTGGGTGGGGGTGACAAATTGCAGTTAAGATGGGTCACTTGGGCCAGAAAGTAGGTTCTGGAACAGCAAGAAGTGTGACCTTTTACCCATCCACTGGCAGAGAGCCGGGTCTGGAATTTGAGGTATTTAGGGCTTCTTAGGATGCTGGGGTTAAGGCTCCTTTGGAGTGAGGTAGTGAGAAATCAATCATGACTATTCTAAACAAAACAAAAAAAAAAAAAAAAAAGGGGTCCAGGCCTGCCTCAGATAGATAATATAGCCGGCCAAATGTGCCAATTTTTCAGTTCTGCAATCCTTGCCCATTTAATTGCTGCCCTCCCCTCCCCAAAGTCTCTGAGGAATCTCCATTTCAAAGATCCTCCAGAGACACTCTACTGCAGGGGGCCACCACTGTTTGCTTTAGCTGACACCTGCCTGGGGTGCCCCTAGCTCCTGCCCCCAACTTCTTTGTTCGAATTTCCATATGAACTCCATTCCCAAAAGGAAGGAGCTCTCTTCCTCACCACCGCTGTGTCGGGATGTGGGGATGGAGCCCAGGCTTAGGCTTTTACGTGGCGGATCCCTGGGTGACTCCTGAGTGACCGGGGGACTTGGTACAACAATAGTATTTTTAAACTTCTAACTTTTGGGGGTCTTTCTTTGGGGGGGGGTTAGGCTGTATTTTTCATCCTTTCAGTTCCTGTGTGTACAGATGGGGGGGGGTTTCAGTAGTGGCCTTGATAAGTGCTCTCAATCTCAGAGCCTCACACACTGCCAAGAATTGTTCCCAGGCATTCACCAACACTTAATAGCAATGTTTCCACTGTCAATCAGATAGTGGAAGTGTCATGTTCTAGTGTTTTTCCATGGCTCAGGGGAGCACTGTTCACAGACTTGCTGGCTGCTTCCCACCTCTGAGTTGCTTCTTTACATCCTTTGCTGAATTCCTGTTGAGTTGCTTATGTTTCTCACAGGGTATACAAAAGTGTTTGCATATTATGTATGGTAATCCTTTGTTATTTATTGTGTAAATATCTCCTCAACTCTGTTTCTACTCCCCTTTCAGTATCTGTCATCCAATAGTAACATGAAATTTTGGTATGTGTTATAGTTACCTTTGCATTGCTGGGCAAAAACACCTGATCAAAAGCAGCTGATGGGGCTGGGTGTGGTGGCGCAGTCTTTAATTGAGAATTATTGTGAGTGTGAGACCACCCTGAGACTACATAGTGAATTCCAGATCAGTCTGGGCTAGAGCAAGACACTACCTCAAAAAAACAAAACAAAACAAACAAACAAAAAAACAGGGCTGGAGGGTTGGCTAGCAGATAAGCCACTTGCCTGCGAAGCCAGAGGACCCAGGTTCAATTCCCCAGGACCCATGTGAGCCAGATGCACAAGGTGGCACATGTGTCTGGAGTTTGTTTGCAGCGGTTGAATGCCCTGGCACACCCATTCTCTCTCTCTCTCATAAATAAAATTAAAATTAAAAAAATAAACAAAAAAAAGCAGCCGATGAAGAGTTTATGTTGGCTTACAATCTCAAAAAGAGGCTTTATGATAGCAGGGGAAAGCATGCTATGAACAGAGACTGGGCATCACTTCTGCCACAGCAGTATGAGAGTGAGCCCAATCAGCACTGGCAAGCTAGGGGCTAATAAACCTCAAGGTCCACCCCCAGCAGCACACTGCCTTTAGTAAGGCTCTGACTCCCAAGTTGCCATTTGCTGGGGGACCAAGCATTCAAAGCTCATGAGTTTATGGGGGACATCTGATTCAAGCCACCACAGTGTGTATTACTTCAGTATTCTGCAGGTTTTCTTTTCTTTTTATTTTATTGAGGCAGAGTCTTGACAGGTTTGAAACACAGGACTCTGAGACAGATGGTTTCTTGGGCCTAAGGTTTTATTTAATGCCAGGGAGAGAGTAGTAGAGTTTGAAGTGAGACTGAAGGGGGCTCTGAATCAAGAGGGAAAGGGGGCAGGCAGAAGGGGCAAGGAAGCTCTGAACCCAAAGGGAGAGTGGAAGGTGGAAGAGGAAATTTTGAACCACCTAACCAGAGAGAGGATTTTAAGCCTTTGGGGGGAAAGGAAGGGAAAGGGGGGAGATCTGCATGGTGGTTTGTATGTGAATGTATGTCCCCTGCAGCCTGAGGTATGTTTGATTAAGCTTTCAATTTAAGTCTCCAGAAGCCTGCAGGAGGTGGTGTCATTGGGTGTAGATCTTTAGTCCAGCCCTGCTAGATGTATAGAAAGCAGTTTGAGGGCTGGAGAGATGGTTTAGCACTTAAGGCACTTGCCTGTAAACCTAATAACTCAGGGTTCAATCCCTCAGTACTCATGTAAAACCAGATGCACAAATTGGCACATGCATCTGGAGTTCGTTTGCAGTGGCTAGAGGCCCTGGCACATCCAGATATTTCTCTCCCTCTCCCTCCCTCCCTCCCTCCCTCTCTCTCTCCCTCTCTCTCTCCCTCTCTCTCTCTCTCTCTCTCTCTCTGTCTCTCCCCCCTCTCTCTGTCTGTCTCTCCTTGCAAATAAGTAAATAAATAAAAATTTGAAAAAATAAATAAAGCAGCTTGAGCTATGGCTGTTCATGTTTGCTGGCTGTTGGTGGTTTCTCTGTGCTATGAGTCTATGGAAGTGAACTAGCTTTTTCTGCCATGATGGAACTTCCTCTAGATTCTGTAAACCTAAAATAAACCCTTTTCTCCCATAAGCTGCTTCTTGTCAGATGGTTATCCCAGCAAAGAGAAGTAACTGCAGGAACCTCTATTGCCCTGCATGGAGTGTGGAAAGGAGGATCAACTGGAGCCTGCAGTAACCAGGCTGGCTGCCCCCCATCCTATTTGAACTCTTTTGGGGAAGTGAGACCTTGAGTCAACAGGTGATGGTAGGGAGGAAGTTGTTTTCTTTCTCAGCTTAGGTGTAGAACTTCATCAAATTACCCTTATAGTAGGTAGAGATTCTAAGATACCAAACCTGGTCTGAGCAAACAAGGAAGGGGGCAAAGGAAACTCTATTTGAAGTTTCAATTACCATAAAAGGAGGTAGTTCCTGAGCCTCTGGCCTAATTAGAGAATAGATGGTTGGGAGCGGGGTTGGGGGGGGGTTGGAGAGAAAGATGGGAGGAAAGAGTTCTGGGACTCTCACAGGTCTCATTCTAGCTCAGGCTGAACTGGCACTCACTTTGTAGGTTAGGCTGGCTTCAAACTCATTTCTCCAACCTCAGACTTCCAAGTGCTGGGATTGCAGACATGAGCCCCACACCTGGTTTCTGCAGTTTTTAGCTTTGTTAGTCTGTGTTAGGCTTTGTGCCATAGTTTTGTTTTGTATTTAGTGCTTAGCTCCATCTGAAAGTGTCTTGGAAGTGGCATGAGGCTGAAGCTTAATTTTACACTGTCTTTTGCAAGAGTAGATACTGTCTCATCCTCACATCTTAGCACCTGTGGCTGAAGATCAGTACATGTGTGAGAGACACATGCATGTTGCTATTCCTGCAGCATTATCCTGCCCTGTTCATCTCTCTTCTGTGTTCTGCCAGCTCTACCTGTTCAGTCTTCATTGGTTATGCAATGAAGCTGGGATCCTACTATCTCCTCCTTTTCTTCTCTCCTCTCTTTTATTCTTTTCTTCAGAGTCCAATATGTTAACCATTCTACCATGGAACCATACTCTTCTTCCTTTTCTTTGGTGCCCTTGTAGTTTGCCTTCATGGTGGGTTTTAAAATCCATTTGTGAATTTTTCTTTTTCTTAAATATGTTTTATTTATTTATGAGAGAGAGAGAAGAGAGAGAGAGAGAGAGAGAATGAGAATGGGCATGCCAGTGCCTCCAGCCACTGCAAATGAACTCCAGATGCATGCATCCCCTTGTATCTCTGGCTTACGTGCATCTGGAGAATGGAACTGGGATCCTTTCGCTTTGCAGACAAATGCCTTAACTGCTAAGCCATCTCTCCAGCCATTTGTGAATTGTTTGAAATGAGGTCTTCCCCACTGCGTGTGTAGGTCAGCATGAGGATACCAGATGCCATTCTATGTGGCTGGTCTCACCTACTTTTGGTTCAGTGTCTCAAAGGTAAGTTCTTCAGTCATGTTCCTGTGGGCCTCACAATTAATGAGACTTCCTCAGTCATGTTCAAGGTTAAATCTTAATTTACTTTGATGATCTATGGATTGATTGTAGCTAAGAACTATGGGTGTTTCATTTTGATGTTTCAAATTTTCCTTTAAGAGGCCATTGTGGGACTGGAAGATGGCTTAATGGTTGAGGTGTTTGCCTGTGAAGCCTAAGGATATAGGTTGGACTGCCAAGTACCCAGGTGAGCACATGATGGCACATGCATCTGGAGTTCATTTTCAGTGGCTAGAGGCCCAAGTGTGCCTATGCTCACTTACTCTCAATTAAATAAATGAAAATAAAAAGCTGGGCATGGTGGAACACAGCTTTAATTCCAGCACTTGGAAGGCAGAGGTAGAAGGATCACATTGAGTTTGAGGACCCCAGAGACTACCTAGTGAATTCCAGGTCAACCTAGGCTAGAATAAGATCCTATCTCAACCAAAAATAAAAAAAAAATTGTCATTGTGACACTGGTTAAACTAAGTATCCTACATAGACTATCACATATCCTATGAATGTTGATGAGTGCTCTGTGTGGACCATCAAATATCCTGTAGACCACTACATATCCTGTAAATGTTGATGAATGCTCTGTGTAGCCCACCACATATCCTGTAAATGTTGATAAGTGCTCTGTGTATACCACCACATATCCTGCAAATGTTGATGAGTGTTCTGTGTAGACCACCAAATATCCTGCAAATGTCGATGAGTGTTCTGTGTAGACCACCAAATATCCTGCAAATGTCGATGAGTGTTCTGTGTAGACCACCAAATATCCTGCAAATGTCGATGTGTGTTCTGTGTAGACCACCACATATCCTGAGTTCTCTGTGTAGACCATGACAAGTCATGTAAATGTTGATGAGTTCTCAGTGTGGATCACCGTATATCCTGTAAATGTCTAGGAGTGCTCTGTGTAGACCACCACATATACTGCAAATGTTGATGAGTGCTCTGAGTAGACCACCAGATACTCCGAAAATGTTGAAGAGTGTTGTGTGTGGACCACCCCATATCTTGTAAATGTTAATGAGTGCTCTGTGCAGACCACCACATATTTTGTAAATGTTGAAAAGTGTTCTGTGTGGAGACCACCACATATCCTGCAAATGTTGAAAAGTGTTCTGTGTAGCCCACCACATATCTTGTAAATGTTGAAGAGTACTCTGTGTAGACCACCACATATCCTGTAAATGTTGATGAGTGTTCTGTGTAGACCACCACATATCCTGTAAATGTTAATGAGTGTTTTGTGTAGACCACCACATATCATGTGAATGTTGAAGAGTGCTCTGTGTAGACCACCACATTTACTATAAATATTGATGAATGTTCTGTTTAGACCACCACATATCCTGTAAATGTCAATGAGTGTTTTGTGTAGACCACCACATATCATGTGAATGTTAATGAGTGCTCTGTGTAGACCACCACATATCCTGCAAATGTTGATGAGTGCTCTGTGTACACCACCACATTTACTATAAATATTGATGAATGTCCTGTTTAGACCACCACATATCCTGTAAATGTCAATGAGTGTTCTGTGTAGACCACCACATATCATGTGAATGTTGATGCGTGCTCTGTGTAGACCACCACATATCCTGCAAATGTTGATGAGTGCTCTGTGTAGACCACCACATTTACTATAAATATTGATGAGTGTTCTGTTTAGACCACCACATTTCCTGTAAATGTTTATGAGTGTTCTGTGTAGACCACCACATATCCTGTAAATGTCAATGAGTGTTTTGTATAGACCACCACATATACTGTAAATGTTGATGAGTGCTCTGTGTAGACCACCACATATCCTGCAAATGTTGGAGAGTGTTTTGTGTAGACCAGCACATATTCTGCAAATGTCAACGAGTGTTTTTTGTAGACCGCCACATATACTGTAAATGTCGATGTGTGTTCTGTGTAGACTACCACATATCCTGTAAATGTTGAAGAGTGTTCTGTGTGGACCACCACATATCCTGTAAATGTCAATGAGTGTTTTGTGTAGACAACCATGTATCATGTAAATATTGATGAGTTCTCTGTGTAGACCACCATCAGATATCCTGCAAATATTGATGAGTTCTCTGTGTAGACCACCACATATCCTGTAAATGTTGACGAGTGCTCTGTGTAGACCACCACATATCCTGTAAATGGTGATGAGTGTTTTTTGTAGTCCACCTCATATCCCTTAAATGTCGATGAGTGGTCTGTGTAGACCTCCACTTATCCTGTTAATGTTGATGAGTGCTCTGTGTCCACTGCCACATATCCTGTAAATGTTGATGAGTGTTCTGTGTAGACCATCACATATCCTACAAATGTTGAAGAGTGTCCTGTGTATACCACCACATATCCTGTAAATTTTGAAGAGTGCTCTGTGTAGACCACCACATATCCTGTAAATTTTGAAGAGTGCTCTGAGTAGACCACCACATATCATGTAAATGTTGATGAGTGCTCTGTGTAGACCAGCACATATCCTGTAAATTTTGAAGAGTGCTCTGAGTAGACCACCACATACCCTGTAAATGTTCTAAGAGTTCTCTGTCTAGACCACCACATGTCCTGTAAATGTTCATGAGTTCCATGTGTAGATCACCACATATCCTGTAAATTTTGAAGAGTGCTCTGTGTAGACCACCACATATCCTGTAAATTTTGAAGAGTGCTCTGTGTAGACCACCACATATCCTGTAAATTTTGAAGAGTGCTCTGTGTAGACCACCACATATCATGTAAATGTTGATGAGTGCTCTGTGTAGACCAGCACATATCCTGTAAATGTTCTAAGAGTTCTCTGTCTAGACCACCACATGTCCTGTAAATGTTCATGAGTTCCATGTGTAGATCACCACATATCCCGTAAATGTTGATGAGTGTTCTGTGCAGTCCACCACATGTCATGTAAATGTTGATTAGTTCTCTGTGTAGACCACCACATATACTGTAAATGTCGGTGAGTTCTCTATGTAGATCACCACATATCCTGTAAATGTTGATGAGTGTTCTGTGTAGACCACCACATATTTTGTAAATGTTGATGAATTCTCTGTGTGGACCACCACATATTCTGTAAATGTTGATGGGTGTTCTGTGTAGACCACCACATATCCTGCCAGTGTTGATGAGTGCTGTGTGTAGACCACCACATATCCTGTAAATGTTAACTTGTTTGTGTAGACCAACACCTATCCTATGAATGTTGATGAGTGTGTTTCTTCCTCATCAGTATATACTATTCATTTCTTGTCCTGTGGAATATCCTGAACCTTTTTCCATACTCATGCCTTTGCCATCTGGTGGCTTTCCGATGTTCATGATGTCTGGCTGTGGGAGCACATTTGTTTCTCCCACTTCCATGATCATCATGTATTAACAGCACCCTGGCTTTTATTTATGCCATTGTTACCAAAGGCTTTTAAAGTCTTACCCAATTCCAAATCATAGTGATAGAATTCTGGAAATATCTATGCAGAACTGCTGAGGTGCAAGCTAGCGTCTGAATCTTTTCCATCTGCAACATTCTCCATACTTCATATTGATGCCTCCACACTTCATGTTAAGGCATACAGAGAGACTCTTTCCTTGGCCTCCCTTTCCACCCCTCTGAAAGAGTCCAGGGCTGTAGTTCTGTGCTCACAGTTTGATGAACACATGCTAAGTTATGCCTGACATTGTTGGCATGGCCCCCACTGTCATCAGCCTCACAGCCTGCAGAGTCTAGTGCACTGTGCAATCATCCTTCATGAACCATGGGGACTGAGCCATTCAGGGTGATGTAGCTATCTCCCAGCTTCTGCCTTCAGAAGCGTCCTCTAGGAGGGACATTCTTCATCAGGAGTGTTTTCACCACTGTCACTGGTTGTATTCATGCAGGACAAGAACACTAGAACCACTGTATACCAGGTGTCCCAGGTGTTCCCAAGGACTGCTCACCATGGACAGATCTACATTCTGGAAGCCACAGCAGATTTCAGAACCATGGACAGTACCAAGAGGTCACTTAGCTTGTGCACCTCTCAGTGCTGGGATACTTTAAGGAAGGGACCACCTGGGAAGAGGGATAAAGGAGAAGGAGGAGAGAGTCTAGGGAGTGTGTGGGGGGGGGGAAGACAGAGGGTGATGGGAGGGAAGTGTCCATGTCTGGATTTGGGCTCATTCTGGATACCTAGAGATACAGCTATGCAGAGGTCATAGATCCAACCACCCTGGACAATAGCACGTTCGTCAGTCTATTTATTTACATGTATTAATGATGCAACTGCTATTTCTTTACCTTAGAGAGCCAGGCTGGTCCACACATAGGAATTGCTCTTTTTGTTATGTGGGCAAACCCATCTAAACCCCTGCAGCCACATGACCAGAACTCAAACAATGGAGGCAGCAGTGACCTTTGTGTGACCATGCACAATCTAGAGAGTAGAGGAGTGTTCCTGCCTCAGCATGTGTCAAGAGTGCATTCTTTTAGACAGGAAGATGGCCTGGCCTTCTGGGATTACAATGCATGCCCTTGTGGCTCAGACTCCGGCTTCCTGGCCCACCTCTCTACCTCATTTCTGTTCCTAACCTGAGATTACCATCAGGACCCCAACATTTCTCCTCAGGATCCTGAGGGTTCTTCTGGTTGCTGCCTATACCAGGGCATGCAGGTAGATCCCCAGCTTCAGCCTTTCATGCAGACCCTAGGGATCCACAGATCTTGCTAGTATGCCAGTTAAGGGGGAGCTGAACCTTAGGGTCCCACAAGCTTCCTGTATGTCTGGTCCCTGGGAGACTGAGAAATGAGGGTTCAAACAAGGGCCTCAAACAGATGCACAGTGGAAATCCCTGGGGCACTGAAGCTTAGGACCCAGGTCCAACCCCTGGACTCATGGCATTGTATGGGTGCTGCCTGGGCTTCAGGGTAGCTATAAGTTCCCTAGGGCTTCTCAGGACCCTTGTCCCCTTCTAGATGCTACAGTCCCTGGGGGCCCATCCATCCATGTTTGTGAAGAAGCTTCCATCACACATGTACTCAGATGAGCAACCACCATCTCTTTCACCCTGAGCAAATGTAAAGCCTGCATTGTGTCTAAATGGCAGGTTGTTCCTCTCCTTTCCAGGAAGTGAACTGAAACTAATTTTCATCACTCTTTCAGTTTCTGGGGAAGGATCTTTAGCTGCCAGTGCCATCTTAGGCCCATCAAAGTGAGGCTGAGATACTACTCCCATGTCCTAGGGATTCCTCATTCTTCATTTCTGATATGCAGGTTATGCTCCACACTGAGGTTTCCCATTCTCCAGGAAGCCCTAAGATCCAGGGCAGAACACCGGATCCTCACTGTGGGCCACAGCACTGAGCAGGTGTTCTATAGAGAGAAGGATAGAGAGAAGGAAACTCATCTGAGAGGAATTATGATCTAATTTGATCTGTGTCAATCCATTTGACCATTAAACAAGTGGGAATCAGAATGAGACATCCCTGTCACTCACTGAGCATCTTGGAGCTTCTCAGTCACCATGACAACCCATGATAGAGTGATAAATGGTGATATGTGAGAAAGAGGAAGCAAGAGACTTAGGTGCTTTGAATGTGTGCTTAGTGATGTCTAAAAGGGATTCAACTGTGGAATGGTCTAAAAGGGATTCCTAGAGTGGAATGGTAAGTAGGCCAGAGGCTGAGCTGGTCCACAGGTGGAAGAAGAAGAGAATGGTTGACAAGGGGACTGAAGAGAGGACAAATCATGGGGTATGTGATAGCTAGGCTAGGGTCAGTACAATTGAGTGATGGTGGCAGTAATGAAGTGATAACAGTAATGAATGATGATGATAGTGATGTAGAGATGACAGTGATACAGATGACGACAGTGATTGGGTGGTGATGACAGAGATGTGGAGGTGATGACAGTGATGTAGCGATGATCACAGTGGCTCAGATGTGATGACAGTGATGAGAGTATGACATCATGGCATTGAGACTTACCTCTATCAAACCCTGTGGGTGTGTTGGAGGGCTGATCTCCACTTGCTCCATCCTTGGGACACAGATGTGACATTTCTGGAAGCACTACATCACACTAACCACATCTCTTTTTTTTCAATGACCATGTGTTTGATATTGAGTGATGTTTTGTGGTATCCACAGATTTCTCAGTACTCCCCTGATAGTTCTTTGAAATTTTCAGCATTTTTTGCAAGAAACATTTCCCCCAGGAAACATTTTCCCAAGCAAACACAAATACCCATTTATTCATCCCTGATAGGGCTCAAATGACAGAACAAAGTACGACTGCATCAAAACTAGATTTGGTGAACCCATGTGCTCATTGGGGTTACTTAAAGGGCAGGGTAAGGAGTTGCTTACAGGAGCAGGAGATGTTTCAAAGGAAGCTGTATCACCAAAAAGCCCACTCTAGCATAGGTGGCAACTCATGACATCTCTGTAGCACACTGCACAACTTGCAGGCAGTTCAACTGGTTGGAGAGTCTTGAACACACTACATGATTTGCAGGCAGCCCAATGGGAGAGCAAGTGGTAGCTAGCTGTGGGTATGGGTAGTTTGGGGTCTCCACTGTGGTCTTTGTCATCTCTGGGCCATGATTCCTTCAGGCTGATGCTAGCTTCAAGCAGGTCCTCCTCTCTGTGTTGCTAGTGACTGCCCTGTGTTCATGCTTGGGTCATATGTGGTAGGAAAGGCCAGAATCATTTATCTAAAGTCTCCTGGAACCTGGTTGTCCCTGGCAGAATTCCACTGCTGTGCTTAGGCCAATCATGTTCTGGGGAGTGCAGTATGTCTGTTGGCTGAGACCTGGCTAAGTGATCTGTCTCTGGACTAGGGAGGGTCTTAAACCCCATGCAGGGCACATTCTTATTGAAGAAATCACCAAAAAGACCATGTATGGATGCTAAGGGGTTTGCACAGAGAGTGCAAACTTGCAAACAAACTTAAGCCACAGTCCGTCCAGAAATAACCAACTGACCCTTTATCTTAGGCAACAAGAAGCAACATGCTGATCTGTGACTCATGGGAAACTAAAACAACTGTTTAGACAGCTTGCAGCCCCCACTTCCTCACTTCCCCCTTACCCATTTTGCTGCCAGAATGTCCCTACCCCCACCTTAAGGCCAAGAAAACCTCACAGCCACATGTCACCCAGCAAACTCTCTTGTTCCCAGGGTCACAGTGCTGCTGGAAACAGGTGTCCCTCTCAAGTCCTCAATAAAGTCTGCTCTTGCCATAGGGATGCTTGTGCACTTCACTCCAAACTCGCCTCAAAACTTCTTTTCTTTCACTTATGGACCTAGAAAAGGCCTTGGTGTGAAGGCTGCGGGTGGTACAGTTGTGGAGAATTTCCTGTCAGATTAAGACTGAGAGACATTTGGTCAGAAGAGGAAGATTTATTCACGCTAGCAGGCTGACACCCAGATCTCTCTGTAATGGTCTCAGCCCCGGGCTTAGGCATGCAGGGCTTTTTTTATTTTTCTTCTACACAACATGTAAGCAAGCAAGGGTATAGAAATATACCTGGCATGAGCAGGAAGTTACATAGTTTAAATTTCTTATAATTCTTGTTACAGTTAGCCCTAGTGTATTAGTAACTCACAGAACAGGTGGGGAACTTATCTCTGTCTTCTGGTTTCTCCCTGTAGGTAACTTTCAGGAAACTGGGAGTTTATCTCTCTGTTCCCTGGCCTCTCCCTGTGGGTGGCTTGTGGTCAATTGGGAGTTTCATTTCTTTGTTCTCTGTGGGTAATTCCTGGCCTTTTGGGGGTGGGGGCTCTACAACCTGGTGCAAGTTTTTTAAAATATTGCTATTTTCTGCTAGAGTACCCACCCCCAAATCTGACTTTCCTGCTATGCAGAGAACAACAAGGAGACTTCTAGCCATGTGCTCTCATTTCTGTCCTGGGCTCAGGTCACTGGCTGAAGTGTGCCTGCAGAGGCCAATCTCTGAGCCACAAGTCAGCTTGGGGGACACCTGGGCCATGAAGGACACTTCCTATGGGCTCTTTCCTTCTTGCCAGTCTGACATGGAGCTGAGTACCTACATGGAGCAGGAGACAGTGCTATAAAAGTGTCCCCAGATGATAAATGGAAACACTGAGCCACAAACTCTCCAGGAAGCACATATAGTATTGCAATTAAAGTGATGTCCTCCACAGCCTCAAGGATGGGGTGGGTGAGAACCAGAGAGGACACTCATCCTTTACAAGTGTCAACCGGCAATTAAAAATTATCATACCTGAGTTACCTTCAACTCCTGAGGACATGACTAATCATCCACATGGTGAGGAGCAGCTAGTCCAGGTCTCCACCCTGAATAGCACAGGGTGTGGACATTGGCATAGCCTCAGGGTCCTTTACCCAACATAGTCCTCTTTCAGGGGAGTGTCCCCTGGGAGGGCAGAAGGAGCACTTGGCTTGGTTCTTTCAGCTTCCTATGCCTTCAGACTCATCACCTGGGGAGGAGGGATAAGAAGATGCCTCTGCAGTGTGATGCCAGCATAGATCCTCAGCTTGATGCATGGCCCCACCTGCCCTGAGGCTTTGGCTACAGCCTCTGTAACTGACCCGAGTTCCATTCTGTGTGTTTTGTACTTTATGCTGACCAGTCCATCCAGCCCATGCCATCTGATGGAGCTATGCTTCCTCCTGATTGGCCCGCACTCCATTTTGCATATTGCATGCTTTATGCTGATTGGCCCATTCCCATTCTGATTTGTCTGTGATTTGTTCTGATTGGTGCCTGTTCCATTGTAATCGACCCACACACCATTCAGATTGGTCAGTTTTGTATTTTAACTATCTTGAAGAGTGTTATCCCAATCAACATGTCCCCACACTACAGGGAAGGAGCTGGGGATCTATCCACCCAAACACTTCTCTGCAGCTCATCCCCATAGTGGAGATTCCAGGGAAGCAGATGTAGACATCTTTGAGTCTGTGTAGCCCTTCTCTGTGGATAGGCAGGACAGTCTTCTCAGGAGCACGCTGTGAGACTGAGGGGAATAAATCTGTTTCTTTTAAACTAGAAGCTCCTTTTGCTGACACACTCTACAGGACAATGCTGAGTGCCTTTCTTGAGCAGTGGAAATCGATCCTGTCTATGGCTACCATCTAGCTATCACAGGCAGGATGCTACTCCAGGATATCTCTCTGTGTTGGCATGCAGGAAGAGAGACTAGGAGGTCCTGGTATCTAATTTTGAATTTGCTGTATAGTTAACAGGTGCACATGTTTCCTGACTTTGTTCTGAAGCTGAGATCCCCTTTCCTCCCCAGCCTGGGTGCAACCTCCCGGAACCTTCTCTGACAGGGTTCCTCTCAGACCCCTGCAGGTCAGCTGTCTTGTGACTGGGACAGAGAGCATTTGGCTCCTGCTGTCCTCTCCAGCTAGCACCATGTTTAAAGCTGTAAATTTGAAACCCCTCTTCTGGATGAAATGCCTAAAAGATAATGCCCACCAGGAAGGGCTCACAGTTAGCGATAGTCTCGAAGATCCAAAGTTATTACAGCAGCTCATTATGGCAGTCTACATTTTATTTTTCTAGCAGTGTACTCAGGTCACACAGAAATGATCCCCTTCTTGGGTCATTTGGCTTGTGCCAGCTTTGGAGCTATGCATGGACCAGGATACCTATCTCTGAAAGCACATAGCTCTACTCAACAAAGCTTCGGTCACCACGTCTTTACTTGAGCATCATTGAAAGGGCTGGGAAAGACCTGGGTCTTCCATGTGATGGTTAATCTTTTTTTATTTGGAGACAGGATTCACCATAGTGCAAGTTGACCTTAATGTGGCTATCTCTTGCCTCAATGTCCCAAAAGATGGAAATGCAGCCATGAGTCACCATACATGGCATGATGATTAATCTTGTCTGTCAACCTGACTTGACTGAGGACAGCCTAGGAGAATAATAACATTCACTTCTGGGTGTGTCTAAGCGGGTTTTTCCACAGAGAATAAATAAAGCAAGAAATTGAAACCTGAATGTGGATGGCACCATGCCATGGCCTGTGGGCCCAGATGGAATAAAAGAGGGAAAAAAAGGAACTAGTGTAGACATTTTCTCTCTGTTATCCTAGCTGCCATGATGAAATGCTGTGTTCTACCCCCATTTCTGGCATGATGGACTGAAACTTCTAAAACCATAAGCCAAAATAAATCCTTTCTCCCGTAAGTTGTTTTGTCAGATATTTTGTCAAAAAAATGTAAAGTATAACAATGAAAATTAGTAACAGGAGTGGGGTCACTGCTATGACCTTGTGATTTAGAAACCTTTGGAACAGGTTTGTGGGAAGATATTAGAAAAGTTCAGGAATACAGGAGGGAGAAGGCCTAGAATGTTTCAGCAGAGCTTAGCAGGCAGGTGGCTTGGTTGGAACTTAGAAAATTGCAATGCCTGAATGAATGTGAAAAAGAAAAGCTATGCTCATGAGGATTCAGAGGGGAGCAAGGACTTTATGGCAAATTACAGTGGAGACAATTTATGTTGCATTCAGAAAGTCTATCACTGATGCTTTGGCAGGATTATTACTAGCTTGTTTTAGCCATATCTACAGAGAACTTTGTAAGCACAAAAGATAGAAAAACTTAGAGACATTAGAAATTTGCAATGCTTGATGAATGTGAAAATGAAAGCTATGCTCATGTTTATTCAGATCCAGAGTGGAGCAGGACTTTACTTTACACTTATTTCTGTGATGTTTTGAATGTATAATGTTCATGTGTTTTAATACTCAATCCCAAATTTATAGCATTGTTTGGGAAGGTTTTGGTACCTTTAGGAAGCTTATTTGAGGAAGTGTGTTGCTGGGGGCAGACCTTGAGGTGTTTTAGCCCAGCCCCACTTGCTGTTCTCTCTCTATGTCCTCTCTGCTGATGTGATGATGTAATCTGGCTTTCTGTTCCTGCCTTGCTTTCTCCACCATAAACTGCAAGCCAAATTAAAACCCTTTTCCTTCCAAAAGCTGCTTATGGCTGAGTATTTTGTGCCAGCAATAAGAATGTTACTAAAAGATTGGCTTAGTGGTTAAGGCACTTGTTTGCAAAGTCTGATAGTCCAGGTTCAATTCCCCAGTTCCCATATAAATCCAGATACACAAAATGGCACATGCATCTGGAGTTTGCAATGTCAAGAGGCACTGATGCATCCATTCTCTCTTTGTGTGTCTTTGTTTCTTTCTCTTTCTGCTTTCAATAAGTGAATAAAATATTTTTAAAAATGTAACTAATACAGATAATTGTTATCAAGAAAAGGGGCCTTTGTGCCAGCTCCAAAGCTAGGCATGGACCAGGACACCCATCTCTGAGGATAGAGCTCTACTCAGCAAAACTAGAGTGACCACATCTGGTTCTTACTCTTTTGTGATGAACTTGACAAGATGGTTATTAGTCTTTTGAAACTGTTTTGTAGGAGTAATATGGAAGAATTTGGAACTTTGAATTATAGAACTCTTATAGTGCTGTAGGAAGGACTTAATGGGCCATTCCTATGGGAGTTTGGGAGACCATAAGGCAGAGAGAAATGTGACCTTCACAGGCTTGGCTCATAAGGTTCCAGAGTAGAAGGGACTCTATCAGGAACTGGGCTAGAGATAGTTTGTGTGATATTCTGACGGAGAAAATGGCTGCATTCTGCTCATGTCCTCCGAACTTGTGTGAGAATGAATTAAAAAAGTAATGGACTATGTGTTTAGCAGAGGAAATTTCAAGGGAGAAAAACATTGAATCTTTGGCATGATTTTTCTTTGCTTCCCTGATTCAGATATACAATGAAAAAGAAAATCCCGAGCAAAAACATATGAAAATATAGTTTGTCATGGAAAGAAATATGAGGAATTTAAGCCCTCAGCATAGAAACTATAGACTCTCAGTTAAAGAGATTGTTACTATTAAAGATAATCCAACTACTACTCACACTAGGATGATGAGAAAGATGCCCTAAGGGCCAGATCCAACCCATGGAAGGCTCTGTCTAGTAATGACAAGTCTTTTTAAAAGAACCAGACTTAGGGCATGCTAGAGATGTCACATTCAGCCATTCAGTCATTCAGGTCCACTGAAGTCATGGTTTAAGCAGGCTACTTGAACTTGGGACAGACCATGACATTGTTCATATGATGTTGGTTTTCAAAATAGACAGTGTATAAAAGCTGTAGAGTCATGGAGGTATCTACCCAGATTTCAAAAGATGGCTTGGGAGCCCAAGAAGTATGTGGCATGGTCAGGATCCCTGCAGGAAGCCCTTGAGAGGGTGATATATGAAGCTATGGGGGAGTGTGGCCCTGCTCTGTGCTGTGTGGCATTGGGTAAGTCATGTTACTTTCTGTGGCTCATTCCAATCACCTGTACATGGGGCTTGTGGTGGTTTTAGCACTGAAGGTGTATTGTGAGTGAGCATAGGGCTTGCCATCCTGATACTCATACCAGAGACAATGATCAAAATCCTCTGATTGTTCAGCACAGGATAAATGCCAGGGATGTGCCTGCCCTTGTACCCACTACCATTTTACTCAAGCAGAAGAATATAGTGTATGTCTGCTAGAAATGGTGACCCAGTGTCATGACTCTAACCCAGAACGCTTGCTCTTGGGTAAAGTCAGCCCTGTGTATATACATGGTAATTTGAGAGCTGAGTTTTAATTTGTGATTTATGGGCATCAAGTTCACTTGTGATAGAGGGACTTGTTAATTCTCATTTGCTTCCTCAGCTGCTCACACTCATGCCTCAATCACTTGTATGAAGATCCTGATGACTCAGGCCACAGGACCTGGCCAAGTGTTCTGCCCATGAAGCCCATAGCCTCTCGCCTCCAAAGGGTGATGCTATGCTGCCATACCAGTGCAGACAGGTCTGAGGTCAAGGCCTTGGCCAAGGAGATCAAGGCTGTCTTTTCCTCTGTACAAATTTGTCCTATCCCTGAGTTGCACACAGGCTGGCTGCTTTTATTGATCTTGATTTGCATCTCAGATAAACTCAGTGGCTTTGTAGAGAAGTAGCAGTTCATTTGTGTCACAAAATGCCACTTTTACCCACTCCTTACCTGAGAAGCCTAATTATGATTCCTTGGTGAGCAAGGGAGTATCACAGACCCTAGGCCATAAGCCAGAGCTCACTATCAGAGCAGTCATGAATTGGGAACAGTGCTGGGCTTCAGCACTGGGAAAGGAAGAGCTGCCTCTCAATTCAGAGGCTTCCAAACCCAGATTTGACCCAACTCGTGGCTGACCTATAACCCTATTAGTTGCCTAAGGAATAGCAGTTTTTAGTCCTGGAACACTCTGGAATCCCAGGAGCCTGGAAAATGCTGGAGCCTGAAGACTGCCCCGGAGGTGCATTGGCTGCTGGATTGTCGAAGACTCCCAGGGACATCAGTGTGTAGTGGGGCTGGTGAAACTTTCCTGGAGCCAGAAACACAGATACCCAGGCTGAGAGTGTCCCGTGTCTGTCGCCAAGGACATTGAGTCCCTTGCCAACCTTCACACCTTCATCCTTCCATAGATGAGCAGACAATTTCTGTATGTTAATGCATTTGTTGACAGATAGTGTCTTTCCAACAAATGGCAGTTTAGTATCTGAGTGTCCACATAAAAAAAAAATGACTTCAACTTCTATCTCAGACCTTCTCTAAAATTTGCCTCAAAATATGTCAAGGATATAATGTAAAATATAAGAATTCTATTGTTTACAAGAAAATAAGAGAAAAAAATTTGACCTTGAAATAAGCAATGCTGAAAGTATGATCCAAAAGAAAAATTGGCTTCATCAAAGTCAAAATCTTTACTGTGGAAAAGGCATGACTGAGAAAATGATAAGACCAGCTGCAGATGGGCAGGAGCCCCTACAATCCATACCTCTAACAATAATAAATACACTTGTGTCCAGGATATATAAGGAATCTGTAGAAGCAATAATAACTAAACAAAAACCCTAATGTCTTTTAACTGGCAAGAGTTTTGCAGACATTTTGCCCACATTCCCCCAAAAGAAGAGCACTTGTCATATAAACCCAGGAAGAAATGTTCCACCTCGTGAGGAGTAAAATGCTAAGTGAAGCCCATGAGGTGCCTGCATGCACATTAGCATGGCTCATTATTTTAAGGAAGGAGAGGAAGAGGACAGTGACAATGCAAGGTACAACTGGAGCTGCAGAACAGAAGGAAGTCTGCAGGGTGACATGTGACACCCTGACAGTTTCTGTAGTGTTGAACACATTGGTCACTAGGTTCATTCAGCCCCAGGTCCCACTCCAGTGGAAAGAAGCTCCATGTCTAATATAGAATACCCATGAGTTGTGTTCAGAGCTTCATTTAGGCCACAGACCCTAGAATCAACCCAAATGCATCTCAGCCTGTGGTTGGGTGTGGAATGATGGCCCATCAGAACAGAATTGGCTAAGTGGTAATGAGGGCCAGTGGTGGGGTACTGAAGGGCACCAAATGCCAAGCTGCATGTGGCTTGCTTCCATATCCCAACATTCTGGACAACTAGGGCATAGAGAGCAGAGCATAGGCACCAAGGCTGTGGGAGGAGGGACACTGGGCAAGTGGATAGATTTGGGATCATGGGTGTACATAGGATCCTCATATGGCTACATGCACTTCTCCAGAGCCAGAGCTACACACTGTTGAGTGTGGAAATTTAATAATGGTAGTGAGAACATGCTTCCTCTTCCAGGGTACCCATGTGTGTTGTGTATGTCTCATGCAAGGCTGTGAAGTAGGGACCAGGAGGGTGGTAAGTAAGATTGTGGCATCTGGTCACAGATTAGAGGACAGGGTAGAGAAGGTGATAACCTCTTATGCTGATAAAAGCACTTCTCATAACATATCCATCTGTGAGCAATCTTGCTGTGGAAGAGTACATGTCCTACCCTTAAACTCCCATGAGAACAGGTGGCCCAGGTTTGAACTATCTCATCACACAGAACTCTCTGGAAGATGAGTAAGGATGATGACATGGGAGGGAAGTGGAGGTTGAGGGGCTTGGGGGAGGGACATACTGGCCAGTGAGTATCCTTCACAGATCTGGGATCAGATCTGTCTGTCTGATGGAAATGATGTCATAGTGATGTTCTGTAGTCTGAGAGGTGGGGTTGAGGGTGATATGTTCCTGTCACAACTGTAGGATGCTGGGACAGGCTGTGAGCTTGGCTGGGGCCTTTGCAGGCCAAGGACCTAAGACCTTCCAGGAACCATGTCTAAGAGATGTGGAAGGCAGGGGTTGATGTAAAGAATAGACAATGTCCACGGTAGGTATGGTAGCTTTGAGGAACAAGGGTAGCTGGGGAGCAGCCTGACTTACCAGGTAAGTTTCATTTTGGGAAACCATTTTCCATACATCTCACCAGTGCCACTCATATTCCCAGTGTGTGGGTATTGCTGGCTAGATGGGCCTCAGAGGTCTCAATCCCTGGGCCTCCTGTCAGACTTCACAGCAGAGGATACCAGCAAAGATGTGGCCAGTTACAGAAAACACTATGGGGCACATCAGATGCAACATTTACCTCAAGCAGTGACAGTACAGGACACAGGGCAGAAGACTGGAGGGAGCCCTGACTCCCCTCAGTGATCAAGACCTTTAGTGTCCCAAGCCATCCCCTCATGTGATAGGTAGCAGGATAACAATGCCAACCACAGGGAGGGCACTAGTGAGAGTCATCCAGAGTGGAGCCCAGTAGGAAGCATGCTGCAAGAGTAAATGAGTGCCCAAGGGACCCAGATAGCTGCTCTTTAGGGACTAAGGATCCTGAAAGGGAGGCTCCCAGACTGAAGCCTGCCCTGGGACTTTGTCAGGAATCAGCCTGGAACTGGGGATCTTCTGAAGTGCCCAGGCTCAGAGTGGCCTGTCCTGTCCCTGGGTATCTCAGCAGCATATGGCAGAGAGGTGCCTACAGCCTCTCCCTACAACCTAGTGTGGAGCAGGATGGGAGATGGGGTGAACTGAGAGCCTGGATCCTCCTCAAATGACAATGGACTGAAGATCTGTCCAGAAGTTATAGAGGGTAGGGTGAGGAGGGCAGGATGGGCCATGTATGTGGCCCTGCTGGGGAGATGAGAAGCTTCCATGGTCATCTCTTGGTTTTAAGAACATTTCAGTGATTATTTCAGTTGCTCTTATGTGTAGCAGAGTCAGGACAGACTAAGTGATCAACATGTGGGTGCCCTGCACAATATCCCAAAGCTTCATGCAGGAGGAGCACCCTGGACTCTTCATCCATATACAGAGTGTGCTGGGGACAGACCCTTGGGGACAATTGAACAGAAGGTGAGGTTTCTGGTCCTAAGTCCCTGGTGAGATGAGAATTTGTAATGTCTTTGAGAGTGACAGTGCTTTTTTAAGCACTTGATTGGGCTGTAACTCACAGGGTTAGGATATCAGATGCTCATGGCCACACAAAGCTTCCACTGGGTCAGTGGCCTGCAAGTTCTTGTCTTATGAATTTGATGAATGAAGTCCATAGACCATAGAAGGCAAAGTTTAGAAAGATTTTATTATACAGTTTAAGAGAAGGAAAGAAAAAAAGAAGATAGAGCTCTTGCTTTAAGGCAGGAGCAGGTCCCCAGACATGGGAAAGCCCATCTGGTGATCCTGATTAGGGTCTTTTATGGAAATTTACTGCATGGGGGCTGAGCTGGTATCCAGGCACTGCCAGGTTTCCAGGAAAGGGAATAAATCCACTTACATTCCTAGGAAAGGAAGAGATAAGGAAAAACCAGATCCCAGGCCATATGTTCAGGCACCCAGTACTGGTATTTCCATGGTATTTCCCTCCCCTTCCCCACTTTCCCCTTCATAACTCTGCTCTCCATCATATCCCCTCCCTCTCTCCATTAGTGTCTCTTTTAATTTTATGTCATCATCTTTTTCTCCTATTATGAGGGTCTTGTATAGGTATTGCTAAGCACTGTGAGGTCATGGCTATAGAGGCCAATTTCTGTCTGGACAGTTGCATTGTAAGGAGAGGTACCCTTCCTTTGGTTCTTACATTCTTTCTGCCACTTCTTCCACAATGGACCCTGAGCCTTGGAGGGTGTGATAGAGATGTTTCAGTGCTGAACTCTCCTCCATCTCTTCTCAGCACTATGTTGCCTTTTGGGCCATTCCAGTGATCATTACCATCTGAAAAGAGAAGCTTCTCTAACCAGAAGTGAGAGTAGCATTAATATATGAATATAAACATTAAGTGTAGTGCTTTCAGGGCAATTTGGAGAGAGTAATATATGCATTTATCCAGACAAAAGCAGGCTTTATACCCCTAAAGCTCATGACCTCCCTTGCCATAGGCTTTTGATTGGGTTTTCAGTAACAGGCATGTATTCCTTCCCATAGAGCGGGACTTCAGTCCAATTAGAGAGCAGTTGGTTTCCCCCAGAGCAGACATACCACTAGTGCACCCTTCAGTCATTTGGTCTGTCTGTCCAAACTTGAGGCTTCCAGTGTCCACTGTTTTCACCACTGATGACTTCTGTCTCCCATGAGGCTGCATACAGTGCAGCTTTTTCAAACTTTCAGTTGGCAGGGCTACAGGGAGAAGGTTCTGCTCAGCACCAGCTTGACTTCTCAGTGACTCTGCTGCTCAGCCATGTGAAGTCTTCAGCAATAGGGTCTTACCATCTCTTTCTCACAGGAAACCAAGAGCTTTGGCAATAGCCTATAATGTTTTGGAGGCAACAGGGACCTCCCTGGCCAACAACTGACTGGAAGGTATCCCATCCCTAGCACTGAAAATTTTCTAGTAACAATCTATGGCTTTTGGATGTGCCATTATTCAAGAAAGTAGATTTCATATGTCTTATTCAGAATATCTGATTGACCCTCCCTCCCACCCTTCTTTTACGCAATCTCTTCCCCTGACCTCACTTAGGCCTTTCCCCTCCCTGTAATCTGTTCTTCTACTTACATATATAAAATACCATCCCCTTAAGTCCTTCCCTCTCCTCCATTCCTTATTGCCTTTTTCTAGCTTATGGGCCTCTAATACTGATTTTTGGTCCCAGCTCACACACAACTCTATGCATTTGTAGCTAGGATCCACATATAAGAGAGAACATGCAAGCCGGGCGTGGTGGCGCACGCCTTTAATCGCAGCACTTGGGAGGCAGAGGTAGGAGGATCGCCATGAGTTTGAGGCCACCCTGAGACTCCATAGTGAATTCCAGGTCAGCCTGAGCTTGAGTGAGACCGTACCTCGAAAAACAAACAAACAAAAGAGAGAGAGAGAGAGAGAACATGCAACGTTTGGCTTTCTGGGCCTGGGTTACCTCACTTAATATAATCATTTCCAGCTACATCCATTTCCCTGCAAATTTCATAATTTCATTTTTCTTTACCACTGAATAGAACTCCATTGTGTAAATGTACCACATCTTTATTATCCGTTCATCTGTGGATGAATATCTAGGCTGGTTCCATTTCCTAGCTGTTGTGAATGGAGCAGCAATAAACAAGGTTGTGAAAGTATCTCTAAGGTAGTGAGAAGAGTCATTAGGATATATGCCTAGAAGTGATATAGCTGTATCATATGGTAAATCTATTTTTAGCTATCTCAAGAACCTCCACACTGATTTCCACAATGGCTGTACCAGATTACATTCCCACCAACAGTGTAGAAAGGTCCCCCTTTACAGTATCCTCACAAACATTTATTGCCATTTGTTTTCTTGATGGTAGCCGTTCTGACAGGAGAGAGGTGGAATCTCAAGGTAGTTTTAATTTGCATTTCCCTGATGGCTAAGGATGAACACTTTTTTAGATGTTTATATACCATCTGTATTTCTTCCTATGAGAACTCTTTAGTTCCATAGCCCATTTTTTAATTGGGCTATTTGCTTTCTTATTGTTCTTTTTTTTTGAGTTCTTTGTATATTCTGGATATTAATCCTCTGTCAGATGTGTAGCTGGCAAAGATTTTCTCCCATTCTGTAGGTTGTCTCTTTGCTCTATTCACAGTGTCCCTTTGACGTACAAAAGCTTTATAATTTCATGGTTGATTAGTGGTTTTTTTTTTTCCGAGCAATTGGAGTTATATTCAGAAAGTCATTACCTATGCCAATATGTTGGAGGGTTTCCCCTACCTTTTCCTCTAGGAATTTCAGAGTTTCAGGTCTGATATTAAGGTCTATAATCCACTTGGATTTGATTCTTGTGCATGGAGAAAACCAATGGTATATTTTCATCTTTCTACATATAGATATCCAGTTTTCTCAACACCACTTGTTGAAGAGGCTGTCATTTCTCCAGTGAATATTTTTGTCAAAAATCAGATGGCTGTAGCTTCTTGGATTAACATCTTGGTCCTCTATTCTGTTCCATTTATTTGCACATCTGTCTTTGTGCCAATACCATGCTGTTCTTGTTACTATTGTTTTGTAATATAGCTTAAAATCAGGTATGGTGATACACCAGCCTTATTTTTGTTGCTCAAAATTGTTTTGGCTATTTGAGGTCTTTTGTGATTCCAAATGAATTTTAGGATTGTTTTTTTCTATTTCTGTGAAGAATGCCATTGGAATTTTAATGGGAATTGCATTAAATGTGTAGATTGCTTTTGGTAAGATTGATATTTTCACAATATTGATTCTTCCAATCCAAGAACATGGGATGTCTTTCTATTTCTTTGTGTCTTCTGCAATTTCTTGCTTGAGTGTTTTAACATTCTCATTGTAGAAATCCTTCACTTCCGTGGCTGTTTATTCCAAGGTACTTTATTTATTTATTTATTTTTGATGCAATTGTGAATGGGAGTGATTCTCTGATTTCATCCTCTGCATGTTTGTTGTTAGTATATAGGGAAGCTACTGATTTCTGTATTTTGTATCTTGCTACATTGCTAAAAGTGTTTATCAGCTGTAACAGTTTGCTGGTAGAGTCTTTAGGGTCTTTTATGTGTAGAATCATATCATCTGCAAATAGTGATAATTTCATCTCTTCCTTTCCAATTTGTACCCCTTTTATGATCGTCTCTTGCCTTATTGCTATAGCCAAGACTTCCAGTACTATATTAAATAAAAGTGGGGACAGTGGGCACCCTTGTTTTTTCCTGAATTTAGTGGAAAAGCTTCAAGTTTTTCCCCATTTAGTATTATGTTGGCTGTAGGTTTGTCATAAATAATTTTTATTATGTTGAGATATGTTCCTTCTATTCCCAGTTTCTGTAATACTTTTACCATAAAAGGATGTTAGATTTTGTCGACTGCCTTTTCTGCATCTATTGAGATGATCATGTGAGTTTTGTCCTCCAGACCATTTATATGATGTATTACATTTATGGATTTGCATATGTTGAACCATCCATTCATCCCTGGGATAAAGCCAACTTGGTCAGGGAGAATAATCTCTTTGATATATTCTTGTATCCTATTTGCCAATATTTTGTTCAGAATTTTTGCATCTATGTTCATGAGGGAGATTGGTTTGTAATTTTCTTTGTTTGTTCTTTGTCTGGTTCTGGTATGAGGGTGATGCTAGCTTCATAGAAGGAGTTCAGTAGAATTCCTTCCTTTTCTATTTTATGAAAAAGTTTGAGAAGCAGTGGTGTTACTTCTTCCATGAAGGTCTGGTAAAATTTACCAGTGAATCCATCTGGGACTGGCCTTTTTTTTTTTAGTTGGGAGACCTTTTATAACTGCTTGGGTCTCCATACTTGTTATATGATTTAGCTCATTTTGATTTAATTTTGGTAGGTCATACGAATTAAGGAAATCATCCATTTCTTTCAGATTTTCAAACTTAGAGGCATATATATTCTTAAAGTATGTCCTTATAATTTCTTTGGTATCTGTTGTAATGTTGCCTTTTTCATCTCTAATTTTATTATTTTTTGCCTCTTCTCTCTTTGCTCTGGTCAAATTTGCTAATGGTCTATCAATCTTGTTTATCCTTTCAAAGAACCAACTCTTTGTTTCATTGATGCTTTGGATTGTTTTTTGGTTTCTATTTCATTAATTTCTGCCCTAATCTTTATTATTTCTTCTTGTTGACTGATTTTTGGTTTGCCTTGTTCTTCTTTTCCCAAGGTCTTAATGTAAAGCATTATATTGTTTATTTGTGAACTGTGGTAGTTTGAATAGATGGACCCCAATACATTCAGTGTTTTATTAGTTTGTAGTTTGCATCTGCAGCCACCTGGCTGGAGGCAGTGTCACTGGATGGATCTTAAGGTGTGGTGGTGGGTTTAAGATTTCAATCTAAAGATATGCAAAGTGTGCCTAGTTGGAGTTCCTGAAGTGTGCTGTGCTATGTGGCTTTTGGCTTTTGGCTTGTGCTTCCATCTCTGTGTTTGGTCTTTTGAGAGCAGGCCAACTTCTTCTGTCATTATGGAGCTTCCCCTGGATCTGTAAGCTTCAATAAATATCCCTTCTTCCATAACTGTGCCTGGTCTGGAAGTTCATCTCAGCAAACCTAAAGCTGTCTGCTACAGAACTTGGTGCCAGGAGTGGGGTGAGATGAACCTGACCATGTGGATGTTGGTCTTTTGGAACTTTTGTTTTGGAAGAATGGGCATGGACTTGGTGTTTGCAACTGAAGATGCCTTCTGGAGTGGTAAGCCAAGTTTTATGGACTATTATGATGAGAGTTTGAGAATGCTAAGTGCAGACAGTATTGAACTTTGAGTCTTGGCTTATGAGCTTTCTAAGGGGAAGGAAAGACTACAGAGGATGTTATTGGAACTGGGCTAGTGGCATAAGGGCTGGCTGCGTTCTGCTGCCCAGGCCCAGAGAGTTTGATCAGGGTTAAATTTGTAATGGACTGATGTGCTTGGCTAAAGATATTGGACTGGGAGATTTAAGATTTTAAGCTGGAAAACCTCATGCAAGTTAAAATTACAGGTGCTGAGACTTGTTTTAGGTTACGGAACTTGCTATTGTCAAACACATTAGCAATCTTAAGAAAGATGGTATAACTGCTTTACATTAAAACAATGGAAAGGTTGCCTGAGGAAAGGCTACGATAGAAATGCAAACTCTTTTGGAAAGAGTTGACTGGGGAAGTAACTTGCTTTTCAAGGTTATGATTTATTTCATCCCTAAATAAGAATATGGCTGTGTCCTGCAAACCTGGTATTGGTTTCAGAAGCATGAAACATGCGTGGAGTGGTTATAAATTGCACATGGTTCCAGGAGCTGCTGCTGAGATGTGGTATGAGGCAGGGCCTGATGCCCTGATCAGCTGAAAGAGCCTTTGGATGATGGACCGTGGTTTGCTCGAAGATGTTTTGGATATACCAGGATTGTGCAAGGGCTACCATGGAGCACACTGTTAGCCTAGGATGGAAGTATTCCCTGGCTATTCTGCCCAGCTGGAGGGGTGGAATTGGAAAATCTGGAGACTGGCAGTCTCTGGTTATATTGAACTTGAACTGCCAAAGTTTGATGTTTGTTTGATGGTGGTTGAGTTTGCATTGTTTTAGTCTATCCTTGCTATGCATTATACCAGTTGAAAATGTTTACTCTGTGCCTCTATATGTTGGAAGTATTTAACTTGTTTGATTTTACAGGACTTACTATCTTAAATTGGTCAAGACTGTGGGGACCTTTCAAATTGAACTAAGTACAATTTATAATGTGTGATAGTTATAACTCGATTGGGGGCCAAGGGTGGAATGTGGTAGTTTGAATAGATGGCCCCCAGTATATTCAGTGTTTTATTAGTTTGTAGTTTGCATATGCAGCTACCTGCCTGGAGGCAGTGTCACTGGGTGGATCTTAAGGTGTGGTGGTGGGTTTAAGATTTCAACTTAAAGATATGCAAAGTGTGCCTAGCTGGAGTTCCTGAAGTATGCTGTGCTTTTTGGCTTTTGGCTTGTAACTCTCTGTGTTTGGTCCTGTAAAAGCCACCAACTTCTTTTGCCATTATGGAGCTTCCCCTGGATCTGTAAACTTCAATAAATATCCCTTCCTCCATAACTGTGCCTGGTCTGGAAGTTCATCTCAGCGAACCTAAAGCTATCTACTACATGAACTCTCTAATTTCTTAATATAGGCTCTTAGAGCTATAAATTTGCCTCTTATGACTGCCTTCATTGTGTCCCAAAGGATTTGGTATGTTGTATTATCATCATCATTTGATTCTATGAATTTATTGATTTCCTTTTTGATTTCTTCAATGACCCATTGATCGTTCAATAGTGTACTTTTTAGTCTCCATGAATTTCTGTATTGTCTGTAGCTTTTCTTCTTGATGATTTGCAGTTTAATCCCATTGTGGTTAGGATTATTTCATTTTTCCTGTATTTGTTGAGATTTGCTTTGTGTCCTAATATATGGTATATTTTAGAGAATGCTCCATGTGCTGCTGAGATAAATGTATATTTTGCAGCATTTGGATGGAATGTTCTGTAAATATGTGTTAGATCCATTTGTTCCATGACATCATTTAATTCAGATGTATCTCTGTTTATTTTTTGCTGGGATTACCTGTCAGTTGATGAGAGGGGGGTATTGAAATCACTCACTACAGTTGTGTTTAACGTTATCTGTGACCATAAGTCTAATAGCGTTTGTTTGGTGAAACTGGGAGCCCCCATGTTAGGTGCATATATGTTTAGGATTGTAATGTCCTCCTGTTGGAGTGTTCCTATAATCAGTATAAAATGACCTTCTTTATTTTTCCTCACTAATGTTGGTTTGAAGTCTATCCTGTCAGATATTAGGATAGCAAACCCTGCTTGTTTCCTAGGTTCATTTGCTTGAAATGCCATTTTCCATCCTTTCTCCCTAAGATAGGGTCTATCTTTTATTGAGAGATGAGTTTCTTGGAGGCAACAAATGGCAGGATCCTGCCTTTTAATCCAGTCTGCCAGTCTATGTCTTTTTGTTGATGCATTGAGACCATTGATATTAAGAGTTATTATTGAAAGGGATGCATTTATTCTAACCATTCTTCTTATTTTGTAGTGTTTCCTGTTTTCCTTTTATTTGTTTGCTTTAACTGTTATTTGAGTATGGTTTATTTTTTCCTATTTCCTCCTGTGTGTGTTTTGCTTTCTCTTCAGCACTAAGAATTCCTTCAAGTATTTTTCTGTAGAGCTGGTTTAGTTGTCATAAATTACATTAGCCTATTTTTGTTGTGGAATGTCTTTATTTCTCCATCAATTTGCATAGATAGCTTTTCTGGATAAAGTAATCTTGGTTGACAGTTGTTATCTTTCAGAACTTGGAATACATCATTCCAAGCCCTTCTGGCTTTTAAAGTTTGTGTTGAGTAATCTGCAGTTACTCTGATGGGCTTTCCTTTGTAGGTGATTTGCTTTTTTTCTCTAAGTGCTTTCAATATATTTTCTTCAGTTTGCGTGGTTAGTAGTTTAATAATAACATGGTGAGGGAGGTTCTTTCCAGGCTTTATCTGTTTGGTCTTCTAAAAGATCCTTGTATCTGCATTGGCATTTCTTTCCCAATTTGGGGAAAATTTTCTTCTATGATTTTGTTGAAAAAACCTAATAAGCCTTTGGATTGAAATTTTTCTCCTTCTATTATACCCTGAATTCTTATGTTTGATTTTTTAATAATGTCCCAGATATCTTGAAATTCCCATTCATGTCTTGCTTTTAGCTTGTCTTTCTCTTTGTTGGACTGTATTAGGTCTGCCACCTGGTCTTCTAGTTTAGATATTCTGTTCTCTCCTTCATCCATTCTACTGGTGAGATTTTCCATAGAGTTTTTTATTTTACTGACTGTATTCTTCAGAGCTAGGATTTCAGCCTGATTTTTCTTCAGTATTTCTATTTCCTTACTCATGTCTTGTAATGACCTCCTTATTTCATTAAGTTGGTTTCCTGTGTTCTCTTTCAGAAGTGTGTTTCCTTCTTTAATTCCTTTGTTTTCTACTTTGATTCCTTTCATTTCTTCTTTGACTTCTTTGCATTTAGATACAATCATTTTTTTTTGAAATATTTGTCAGGCATTTAATCTAAATCAGTCTCCTTGGTGATCATTTCTGATGGATTTATAATTTTTGGTGGGACTATATTGTCTTGATTCTTTGAGTTTCATGAGTTATAATGTAGCGACTTTTGCATCCTGAATTGATTTGATGCTTGGGCTTTCTACTTATCTGCAGTGTTCTTAGATGTGGAAATCCACCTTTATATACTTTCAGGATATGAGATTAAGGTGCCAGGTGTAGCTCTTGTACCCCAATATAGCTGCAGAAGTAATCCTATGTGTTGAGTTTGCTTTCTAAACAAGTGGAGTAGGTGGAACAATTTGCTGGCAAATTCTAAACTTCAACTGAGCAATATACACAATCAATAAAAACCAGCACAAAGTATGCAATTTTGGGGATTAAAACAAACAGATAGTCTTATGAAGCCAAAATTCCTAAGGGAGTGTGTTGTTCTACACCCTTAATCTTGTCAGCTGGGAGGTAGAGATTTCTGTTCTGAATTGGGAACCAGGTCAACCTGGATCTGGATCAGACCCTGCCCCCAATAATGACAGAAGGAAAAGACAAAGACCCTACAAATATGAAAGACAACAATATTCAACCCCCAAATATAAGCTATTTGAAAATGGTAAAGCCAACCAAGAATATATAACCCATAACCTGCTGTGGTGGTTTGATTCAGGTGTACCCCATAAACTTAGGTGTTCTGAATGCTAGGTTCCCAGGTGATGGAGATTTGGGAATTAATGCCTCCTGGAGGGAGTGTGTTGTTGGGGGAGGGCTTATGGGTGTTATAGCCAGTTTCCCCAAGCCAGTGTTTGGCATGCTCTCCTGTTCCTGTTATGTGGACCATCATTTTCCCTGCCATCATGGAGCTTCCCCTTAAAGCCTGTAAGCCAAAATAAACCTCTTTTGTCCCACAAGCTGCTCTTGGTTGGGTGATTTCTACCAGCAATGCGAACCTGACCACAATAGTAAAGAGGTACTGAGGAGTGGTGTCGTTTGCTGCTAGACACCTGACTGTGTGGCTTTGGCCTTTTGGAGCTGATTTTCAAGAGGAATGTGGAAGGATTTGAAAGCTTGGTCTAAGAGACACCTTGCAGTGCTGTAAGTACAGCTTGATGGACTATTCTGGTCAGAGTTGAAAGACCTGAATGCAGTAAGAACTATGGACTGTGAAGTTTGGCTTATGAGGGTGAGAAAGAGCTTTGTTTGGACTGGGCTAGAAGCAGAAGCAGTTTGTGTGAGAGGATTGCTGTTATGCCTGTGTCCTGAGGAGTTGTGCAGGGTTGCTTTGTGTAGAAATGAATTGGTGTGAGCAGAAGGATATGGCACAGAAAAAGATGAAATCTTTGGGTTAACTGCTGCCCATTCAGCTGCAATTGAGAGATTCTAACCTTTGAGATTGTTCCAGCTGACCTACACCAGGACAATAGGAAGAATGTAGACTCTCTTGAAGGGGCCTGAGTGCTCAAGGAGTGTCCTGTTCTTCAAAGTCTGCTTTATTCATTCCTGGATTAAAAAATTGGCATCCTACCTGGTATTGTGGAGTTTAAGAAATGCAGGAAAAAAAGAGGATTATTGAGTTTGCAACATGGTCTTGTGTTTTAGAAATGGCCATGGGCAATGTGAAGCAGGTTTGCTGGATGCCTGCATGAAGATCTGATGGAGCTGTAAGGTTAAACCATGGATTGCAGTGGAGACCCAGTGGAGATGCTGGCACCATGAGATGGCTGCTAAGGAAAGCTGCTGGCCCTGATGAAGTTTTCCAGGACTGTGAGTAGCCTAGCTGGAGGGGTGGAATTGGAATGCCAGAGACTTATTGCAGGCTAGAATTATCGGACTTGGAGATTTGTCACTGGCTAGAGTTGTTGGACTTGAATCTATAGGTTTGATGTTTGCCTTGGTTGTTTTAAATCTTGTATTGGCTGAATGTTTCTTTGCTATGCCCAATGCCATCTTTTGCAGTGTGAATGTTTATTCTGAGCCATTATGTTTTTTTTGGGGGGGACTTTTTGATATTATGGCTCAGTTAAAAGACCTTGGACTATGGGGATGTATGAACATCATTGGAGTTGATAACAACTACGGGGACTTTTAGAGTTGGACTGAATAAATTGTATTTTATGACATGTATGGATATCAGTTGATGGAGACCAGGGGCAGAATGTGGTGGTTTGATTCAGGTGTCCCCCATAAACTTAGGTGTTCTGAATGCTAGGTTCCCAGATGATGGAGATTTGGGTAGTAACACCTCCTGGAGGGAGTGTATTGTTGGGGGCAGGCTTCTGAGTGTTACAGCCAGTTTTCCCAAGCCAGTGCTTGGCACACTCTCCTGTTCCTGTTGTTTACCTTATGTGGACCAGGGGGTGAGGTCCACCTCTGCTCATGCTGTCATTTTCCCTGCCACCATGGAGCTTCCCCCTCAAGACTGTAAGCCAAAATAAACCTCTTTTTCCCTACAAGCTGCTCTTGGTAGGGTGTTTTCTACCAGTAATGTGAACCTGACTGCAACACCTGCCCTGACAAGAAAAGAGAGATTAGCTTTTCCAATGCAGGCCTGTGTACCTTTTTTTTTTTTTTTTTTTGTCAGTCAGCCTAGTTACCTTTTGGGGTAGCTTCCAATCTCACCAATGCTGAGTGCCCACTTCAATCCCTTGGTGTTGTGCTGTGGAGCTGGACTCTGATCAGCTGTACTGGCTGCACTGCCACTGGGGTCTGGATGTCAGAGGTTAAAGGTTCTGATGTTGGGGGATGGGAGACTTCAGACTTCTGGAGTTACTCAGGCAGTTCTACCTTTCTGTAGCTCCTTAGTTGAGCTCAGCTGCCTTTCCTTCAGATTTCTCAACTTTGCAAGAAGGCTGATGAAGTTGAAAAATCCCCTTGTTTGGTCTCTGCCTGTGCTGCCGCTTGGCGCGTCTGGCAGGGCTGTGCTGGGCGGTGGGGATTGCGTGGATCAGTGGGCTCCAAGCGCCTCAGTGGGACTCCGGCCATTTTCCTCCTTTCTGGTGGATCTTGGTCTCTTCAGCTTCTCTGCTCTGTCTAAGAATAATCTATACTCCTTCACTTTTCAGAAGAAGAGTGTATTTTTCTGGGGTTTTGCTTAAATCCCTCCCTAGGCTGGTTTAGCGTGGCTCCTATCCCAGTACTCTTATTCAATCCTCTGGGGAGATCTTAGGGGACTTAAGGAAAAAAAAAAGGAACAGCTTCCTGTGCAGGATCAGGGGCATCACTTGCTTTTACTTCCAGGGGCCCTGATACCCCTAAACTGCCTCACTGGATGCAACTGTCTTATGGTGAGTTATGAAGACAGGTGCCCATAGTGATGGGAAATTCCTCCAAATAAGAAACCCCCTCAATTTACATCCTAAAGGAAGCTGTGTGTCTTTTATATGTTAAGCATGTAAATATAGAATGAATACTCTCAAGGTATATTGTAAAAAATACATATTAGGGACTTGAGAGATGGCTGTGGTTAAGGTGCTTGCCTGCAAGGCCTAATGACCCACGTTCAGTTCCCTAGTACCCACATGCCAGATGCACAAAGTAGCACATGCATCTGGAGATTGTTTGCAGTGACTAGAGGTTCTAGCACACATTTTCTCTCCTTCCTTTCCTCCCGCCTTCTGTCTCTCTCTCTCCCTCTCTCTTTCCCAGGCATGGAGGGGCACACCTTTAATCCCAGCACTTGGAAGGCAGAGATAGGAGGAATGCTGTGAGTTTGAGACCAGTCTGAGACTACATAGTGAATTCCAGGTCAGCCTGGGCTAGAGCGAGACTCTACTTTGAAAATCCCTCCCCCAAATGCATACTATATAATATATTCCCAAAACAGAATGTATTTATATTGATTAACATACACAGAAGGAAATGTATATGGTTTTGATAGTCTGCCATGAATAATGCAATTAAAACTGAATGCAAAATATTTTAACACATGGTGCTTTTTAGACACAAGAATTGCTTTGCTACTTAGACTTCAGTCATGTTCATGTGTAGAAAAAGAATGAGGAAAGACACAGAAGCAGAGGTTTGAGGAAAAGGGAACCCTGTGGACTTTCTTGCTATATTTTATAAAAGGTGATGGTGAGAATTAAGTTGCCATGCTATCAGCATCTCTCTAGATATCTTGGGAAAGAGAGGTGACAGTTCTTTTTGAAATGTCAGTGTTTACCAAACAGGAGGAACTGTGTCTTATGTTATCAGTCTTTGTATATAAAATAAAAAATATTCAGCACTTGGGAGGCAGAGGTAGGAGGATCGCTGTGAGTTTGAGGCCACCCTGAGACTACACAGTGAATTCTAGGTCAGCCTGAGTTACAGTGAGACCCTACCTTGAAAATTAATTAATAAATAAATAAATTAATTAAATTAAATGTCAAGCCAAACGTGTGTCCTCCAAGAATGGAGAAGATTTGGAGGCAGGGAGGAAGGCTGGCCTATCGGAGAATGGTGCAAGAAGGATACAAGTGTGCGTTTAAGGCAGGATCTAGGGTCATGTTCAGGTTAGCTCTAGGATTCTAGGGGCTGAGAATATGAAGGCTAGGGGATCCCATGTCTAAATGAAACTGAAGACAATTTTATTTTATTTTACTATGATAGAATAAATAAGGAAGCCACATGTTGTTGGGATTTTTCCCAACATCATGATCACTCTACTATTAGAAACTTCAAACATGAATTCATTCCAACTTTTGAGAGTCCTCCATTGTTTGCCCTGGGCTTTCCTCCATTATTTGTTGGGATCTCTTCTCCACACATTAATGTTTATCCCTGTTAGAAGAGCGATGGGTTCCCTCCAAGCTGTATGGACAGGAATGAATCAATTGGCCAGCAGGTCATTCTCGGACTCTTTCAAGGCAGAGGCAGCGGCAGGCCCTGTGTGTGTGTGTTCTGACTGTGTCCTCTCCCACACCATGGAGCAAGATCCTTACCCCAATCTCATCAAGGACCAAGGCGTGGAGCTGTCAGAGTATGGGAATGATCAGTGCAGAAGTAGGTGCATGGAGTCCCTCCTGGACCACATGCAATGGTTGGCTCTATGTTAGTGGAGTCAGAGACAGCGAGATACTTTCTGTGCTCACTCTGGCCTATGTTCTCTGAGGCAGCATTAATGGGGACTGTCCTGGTGGTTCTAGGAGAAAAATGGCTGTCATGGCATTATCTCTGGTTTCCCCACAAAATTTAATGGCTATCACCTGACTAATTACCTTAATGGAACCCAGAATGTAAAACATCTTTGACTCTAAGCCTTTCATTTGCTGTGAACCTGGTTTAATTTTTTCCCTTCAGAATTAGCAATCTCATTAGCAGCTCTTGGCTCTTCTGTAAACAGCTAATTGCTGCCTTTTGTTAATTAGCAGGAAGCCTCTGGCTGTCTCAGGCCCACTGCACAGCAAGTGGAACAAGTCACTAGGAAAACAAGCCCTTGGTGATGTGTAACAAAAATGGGCTGGCAGCCTGGGATGTGTTTGTGGGCAGGGTTTAACATCCTGACCATGCAGAAACGGCAACTGTAGGAGCTCCTTGTACCCTTCTTTTTGGTTCTGCTTTCTTTAGGGATCCTGCAGGCTGCCCAGGACAGAAAACTAAGGGATATTTTAGGTGCTGGGAGAGGGCATCCCCACTCCTGCCCAGGGATCCTACAGACCCAGAACCAGGCTCCTGAGGACCCTTGGAGGGCTGGCTGAGGCAGGGGGTCTGTCCCTTCAGGTAAAGCACTAGATGAACCTCCCCATTCTGTCCCTGAGGCCTGATGGGACTGATTATACCCTAACTCCTACCCAGTGTGCTCAGGTGGCTGGGACTTGTGCAAACTGGACATTCTATTATTGTATCCAGGGCCAACATACATGGATGGGCAGACAGCTAGATCTGCTTGGACAGGAAAGTGCACCTTGGTGGTCTTATCCTGATGGGATGTGAGCCCAGGAGGTTTAGACACAGGAAGTGGTGCTGGTAATAGCGGGTCTGAGCTACAGGAAGTCCTGGGCCTGAAGCTGGGCATCCTGCATTTGTCATTGCATGCTCCTGTGCCTGCAGTAGCTTGGAGGTTTCTCTCACCCCCAACTTTTCAGGCCAGCCTGCATAAAAGCATAGAGTGGGCACTGTGCATCTTGGGATATAGCAGCCTGTGGTCTCTCTGAGGGATAATGACAGGCTTTGGAGTATTTTTTGTTATTCATGAATTCAATTCTGCTCCTCTGAGCTGGCCCTTGTCTGGAGGCTCAAATCTCCAGGTCACTTTGCTCCAGTGAAACTTTGTCCCTGCTGTGTCCTCTTATTGACCCCTGATGGACATAGCAGCTAGAGGATTCATGCTCTTCAATGTTGTC
Organism: Dipus sagitta; assembly: GCA_036346955.1. NCBI lineage: Eukaryota > Metazoa > Chordata > Mammalia > Rodentia > Dipodidae > Dipus > Dipus sagitta. Next base: position 65,352,068 of record CM070779.1, on the reverse strand, counting down.
ATGACAACACAAGTGGATGCAGTCTCAGTGGAGGCAGAGTCAGCAAGGAGACCTGGCTCCTCTTATTGTCCCCAAATTCAGCTTGGGCAGGGTTCCCTGCTCAGCTCAGATGAGCCACCCCAAGTAGGAGAGCTGGGGAGCAGGAGAGCCCTGGAGAAAGGGGGCCACAGAAAAGAAGGGCTGGGTACGGATGCCCCACTACAAGGCTATGCCTCCTGCCGCTCATGTGAATGGGGGACTGTCTTTGTCTTCTGCTCCCCCTCATTGGAACTTTCCATAGCAGCTTCTAGACACTGTGAATCAGCAACTGAGGTTAAGGAGCTCCCTGGAAGTCCACTGAATCCCTGGAATTTACAGAATAAGGACCGCCTTAACTCTGTTTCAAACACACAGGTTGACAGAGTGTGATCTGCGTGGCCCTTTCCTCTTCCTCTATGATTCAGAGAGCAGCTGCTTCTGGGAGGAGGAAGGAGACCATTGGCTACTGACACCAACACTAGTGACAGGGTCAGATCAGTGCTCAGGTTGGGGCAACTAGCCTCAGCGTTTGTGCATGTGACAGCTCAACTTGCCCTTGTCACCCCTACCAAGATGTCTTCACAATTCTTCCTCCCGCTTTACAGATGAAGAACTAAGGCCCAGAGCATCTGGTTGTACCTGCTGCTCCCCAGCTGCAGGTGGAGGGTGATTTGAGCTCAGGCTACCGGTACAGAACCTGCTGCTCACCTTAGCTTCACTGCCTGTTCAAGGTCGATGAACATTCAACTCATCCCCAGGTCCTGGTCCTGGTCCTGGGTCAGAACTCTTCAGGCTGGTGGCTTTTGACACTCACAGCATTACCATTCGTGTGCTCACTGGACATCTTTGTGAAGTATGGATGCTGCCCGGTCACCTTATGGGCGACTGTTGCCTTATGGTACCTGGGCTGTGTTCTTGCCCTGATGTGGGAGACCACTGTCTCATCTGGGAGATGGGATGTATGTGGCTGATATCTGAGGAGGGAGGGGAGAGAGCGAGCAGGAAGGGGGGGAGGAAGGGTAAAACTAAGAAGTTGTGATGGGGGTGATGAGCTCCAAGTAAGTAGTAAGGGACCATGGGAGGTGAAGGAAGAGGGTCATTTGGCTCCTTGAGTCCCTAGGGGGAGCCTCTTGGCCAGAGTAGAAGCCTCAGCTCCATGCCCCTCACAGCTGACTCACAGGTCCTCCTATAGCCAGAGAACCAGGACCCTTGCCCTTAGTGAGGTCACAGCTGCAGGGGCACATGCCTCATGCTGCAAACAGCCTCATTCAGTGGCTGGCTGCCTGTGGGGTTGGAGGCTGAAAGTAGGCTTGAGTCCAGGGTGTCCCTAATTCAGCCCCACATTGTAGCTGCTGACCTTCATCTTTGCCACACTGTTGTGTAGAAACCCCAGCTGAGGGGGATACTTCCTACACAAGGCTCCTTGTGTGGCTCTCTGAGGACCTTTCACATTGCTGTCCTCTCCCGGATGCTCCAGCTGCGGCCTTCACCTCTCCACTGACCCCTTGTCCCTTTAGCTGAGGGAGACAGGAAGTAATTCAGGGTTCCCCAAGACCCACCATCTCTGCTGCCCCTTTTCCCTAGCTCCAGAGCTATCATGTGAAGGCATGGGCAGGTACAGCCTAGGCGCTGGCTCCGGCAGAGCCAGGGGAGCAGCTGGGCCCTGCTTGGGTGTGGGGAGAAACCTGGTTATGAGCACATATGTGACACAGGAACTGGGTGAGTGCACAGTATGTATACAGCTTTGGCCAATACTCCCCCACCCCCCGTGTGTGTACTGAGTACGTGCACACACTTGTGTCCACATGTGCAACTCAGAGCCCTGACTCCACCTGGTGTGCTGAGGACAACCTGAATGGTCTCATATTGACAGAGGAGCAGGGATAGAGGGCTCAACAACATGGACCTCCAAGGCTGACCTGGCTACAGCTTCTTCTGAGTGCTAAATCTGCCAGGACCAGAGGCCAGCACTGAATCCCCAATATGAAATCATTCTCTGGGGTGACTAGCCAGCAACCTGGTGGTAAGTTGACTATATGGGACTGTCATGAAAAAGGCATGTTTTGTCTTTGCTTGAATAGACACTTATTTTGGGTATGAACTTGCTTTTCCTGCATGTAATGTTTCCACCCAAACTATCATTCATAGACTTATAGAACACTTTATCCATCATGGGATTCCACACAGCATTGCTCCTGATCAAGGAATTCACTTCACAGCCAGTGGCCTCATGATCATGGAATTCACTGGTCTTACCATATGCCCCACCACCCTGAAGCAGCTGGCTTGATAGAACAGTGGAACGGCCTCTTAAAGAAATACACTGTCAACCAAGTGACAGTAGCTTGGAGGGTTGGGTGGGTTTCTCCAGATGGTTCTGTATGTGCTGACTCATTATCTAATATATGGCACTGTTTCTCCTATAGCCAGAATTCATGGGTCCAGGAGTCAAAGGGTGGAAATGGGAATGGTACCACTTACCATCACCCTCCAGTGACCCATTAGCCAAGTTTTGCTTCCTGTCCCCTCAATCTTATGTTCTCATGGACTATAAGTCTTAGTTCCAAAGTGGGGAGTACTTTTGCCAAGAGGAATAAAAGGCATTCCATTGAACTGGATGCTCAGATACCCCGTGGCCACTCTGCGCTCCTGATTCCCTTAAGCCAACAGGCTAAGAAAGGAGTGTAACAGTGTTAGCTGGCGTGATTGACCCAGACTACCAGAATGAAATTAGATTGTTCTTCCATAATGAAAGTAAGAAAGAAATGTCTGGAGCAAAGGAGATCCTTTAGGGCACCTTTTAGTGTTACTATGCCTGGTGATTAAGGTCAATGGAAAACTATAACAACCCAATTAAGGCAGGGTGATAAAAAGCCCAGACCAAGACCACCTGTTGAGGTACTTGCTGAGTGTGGAGGTAATACAGAATGGATAGTAGAAGTAAGTAGTTACAAATACCAGCTAAGGTCACATGGTCATATTTGGTGGAATTGTGATCTTGTTATTGTTTTCATTTGGACATTAAGTAGTACACAAAGAGATGTGGTTTGGTATCAAGTTGTTAATGGATTTTGGGGGCAGGGAAGTTTTATCCCCTGGTCTGTAAATCCCAACTTTTAGACCCTTGTCCATTCTAATAAAGAATTGAGGAAATGGGGGCTGGAGAGATGGCTTAGCGGTTAAGTGCTTGCCTGTGAAGTCTAAGGACCCCAGTTCGAGGCTCGATTCCCCAGGACCCACGTTAGCCAGATGCACAAGGGGGCACAAGCTTCTGGAATTTGTTTGCAGTGGCTGGAGGCCCTGGCGTGCCCATTCTTTCTCTTTCTCTTCCTCTTTCTCTGTCTGTAGCTCTCAAATAAATAAATAAAAACAAAACAAAAAAAGAATTGAGGAAATGGACTTTGAAAAGGTTAAATTATAAGGTTTATTTGGTAAAAATTTATACGGAATAGTGAAGAGGATTTTCAGGGAAATTGAAAGGGCCAGAGCTTAAAGGAACACCACCACACCAACATGGGGAGTGGAGCAAAAGAGTACAGAGGCTCTCTCCTTCATATGGCATGGTGTGGGGAGAGAAAGGCAGCTAGGAGATCAGCTGGAAAAGGTCCTATAGCTTAAAAGAGAGTAACAAAATGAGAGGAGAAAAATTCCTTCCCCCATCTCAGCAGCTAGGATGGGGGTAGGCCTTACTGGAACAGGGACTCTGAGGTTCAGGTAAGGAATGAACAACCAAGCCCTTTGTCCACCTGGTAACCCTCTCTTATAGCTTAACTGGGGTGGACTTCACAATTAAGATCAGGAGAGTGTAGGAGAGAGCTGACTGGTTTGAACTCAAGGGGCTGGTCCAAGAGCGACCAGCATATGTAAGAATGTCAGATTGGAGAAGTGGGCGGGGGTGGGGTGGGTGCTGTCACTGAGACTTGAGTCTAGATTAGACGCTAAATTCTAGTTCTGTCAAAGCAGGCAGGGTGACGTCTCTTTGTTCCCTCTTTTGGGACACTTGTCCCTAAATACCTATTAAAAAAGGAACTACCTTGCTCCTATTTCTCCCTCCAAGTTGACAAAGGGTGGACTTGTGAGCGTTACATTCTATTGTCCACCTGATCAATTTAGCAATTTAGAGAGATGAACCTCTTGGGCAGGTCTGTGAAGGCTCTTCAGGAAGGATTAACTAAGAAGAAAGTCCTTACTCCAGAGTGATCAGCCCTTCTGGTGGGGACTATATATAAGGCATCTACAAGAGAACATGGGGTCTTTTCTTTTGTCTGCCTGCTTGTGCTACTTGCTGGTGCATGCTTTTTGCCTGGCTCCCTTTACTACTCACTCATGCAGGCCTCTGCCATTTGGCTATCCTTCTAAGGACATTGGAATCTAGCCTGCATCCAGCCTTGTGGACTGATTCTTTAGTCTGTAGATAGCTATTGTTCAATTGTCAGAGGGTATCTTGAAAGTGAATCCAATAATCCCTCCTTCCAATACATACTAATCCTATTGGTTCTGTTCTTCTAAAAACCCTGACTGATACAGGTACTGAACTATGTTGGTAGTTCTTGATCTGTGACCCATGTTGATCATCCTTAGGCACTGAGGTCATATGGGTAGTCTTGGGTACTATAGTCCATGGCAGGGAGTCATCCTTGTGCACTGAGGTCATGTGGTTAGTTCTTGGGTATTGTGGTTCATGGAAGTAATCCTTGGGTGCTGAGGTCACACAACTTGTGTTGCATGACTTTTCCTGGAGGGACATGAACAAATGTTGACTCATCCCAGATAGGACACCAATCAGATCAGATTCCAAATGACAGCATAAAGAAGACTTTACTAAAGCCTAGTTTAGTGTGCAAATGAATGTATTGGGTTACTTACAGGGGCATGGAGGAGGAAATTCTTATAAGAGTATGGGAGACTTGGGCAGTGGCATCACTGAAAAGACCACCCCACTGTGGTGGACCACTCAGGAAAGCTGCATCACTGTGCTTCTCTGAACAACACACGGACAGCTCCACCTAAGAGCCTTCTTTCCCTCAGCAATTGTTCGCTACTTGTGTCACCTTGGGAAGAGAACTTGTGAATCTTTTAAGTTTTGTGAGCTTCCTGAGTCTTACAAGCCTCTCTTCTCTCACCAGGCTATTACATATTACAATTTGGAGGAAATCACTACACAATAAGACATTCTCAGGTACCATGGTCCACACAGGCCATCCTTGGGTACTGAGGCCCACACAAGTCTTTCCTGGGCATGATGGTGCTCCATGCCTATGTCAGGACATGATTCTGTTCCTGTGTTTAAAACACTGTGTGATAAGTCACATGGCCCTGAAGTGCAAAGGACATTCTCCCTCAAGTGGGGTGGTTCCAGCAAGTTCTGCCAATGAAAAGAAGGGTCAGATATGACATGCCCACAGGAAACTAGTAAGGAATAGAGTGTGGCACCAATAGTAAGACCACAGCTGTATTCTGTGTGTGTGTGTGTGTGTGTGTGTGTGTGTGTGTGGTGTCTGTATAGACACACATGTACCCATGGGTGCAGATGAGATATATAGATGTAGACACTTAATTTCTGCTAACATCACAGCCACAGGCATCTCTGTCAAGGGAGTATCAGATCAGATTCCAAAATAAGAAATTTAAGTGATTGCTTTTTGAGTGAAGAGCCTGTGGCAAAGTAATTTAATTAAAAGTGTCATAACTCAAGACCAGGCAGCAAGCAGGAGGGAGAATGGGTAGCTCTTCATGGTTCAGAGGAAAAAAGGGGACAGAATTTCAGTATCAGCACCAGGTTGGGGTACAGATGGAGGATGACCCATGGTGTAAATAGCCTTGAAGACTCAAGCCAGTGACATTCAGGAATGTGAGCCCTTGATTTCTCTGGGACTCTTGGAACATGTGGCAGAGCATGAAGCAGGGAGCAAGAATGCATCCTGTGGACAATGCTGAGGTAGACAGTGCTTGAAGGACAATAGAACTACAGAACAGGGAAATTGGCCACCTCTAGGACCAGGGACACTTGAGAGAGATGAGGTACGCCCTGTTGAGGTATGGATCAGAACGGGTCCTCCCTGCTGGGATGATAATGGATTAGAAGAGGGTCCTACCTGGAAGATGGGTCAAAAGAGGACCTTGCTGGGAAGATGGATCAGAAGAGGGTCCTCATCTAGGATGATGGATCAGAGGAGGTCCTTCCCTGATGGGGAGATGGATCAAAAAAGGGTTCCAGTATTCCCGTTGGAACATAGGATGTGCAAAGGCTCCTTCTGGTATGATAGGTTAGAAAAGGCCCCCAACTGCGATGCAGGATTACAAAAGACCCCTGTTGGGATGAAAGATTTGGTTGTCTTTTATTGCCAATCTAACCATCTGCTTCTACTTGGTTACCTGGACTGCAGACTCCGGTTGGGACCCTCAGCCTCTGAGGAAGATCATCAAGTGTCTTTCTGCAAGCTGCCCCATCCCTAATCCCAGTTTCTGCTCTTTGGGGCAGCAGTGAACAAATTAGTTTTCAGACGCACTGACGAAAATACACCAACTCTGTTCAAAAATGATAAAGGTTATGTTTATTTCCCTGTTGGATTTCTCTGATCTTGGCCTTGTCTGTCAGCATTGAAGATGTTTCTGTAGACTGACAGAGAGGAGGACATCCTGGCTTCCTTGTGAAGGCTAGGTCATAAACTGAGATTCTATTCACAGCAAACACCCACAAACCTTGCGTCAGAAGGATCCTGGGATGTCCTGCATAGTGCTCCTAAGGGTTTTCAGGTGGAAATTCCCCAAGCAAAACCTTTGTGTCAACTATGACAGGAACTTGCCTTAATAAAGTTTCTTGGGTGTGGTGGCCTATGCCTGTAATCTCAGCATTCAGGTGGTAAAGGCAGAAGGATCAAGCATTTGAGGCCAGCTAGAAAGGGTCCTTGGGGTGGAGACGTGATAGTAGATATGATTGGAAGCCGCCTCCTGTTTAGGTGTTATAGTGCTAAGCAGGATGCTGGAGGAGAAAAATTATCAGCAGTCTTACCCAGTAGTGGCTATTTTGAGCTATACAACTGGCTGGCCAGGAAAGATGTGCCCACTGGTGCAGTAGTGGCATGACTGTTATGGGGGTAGCTAACTGCTCTCTGCTTGGACTTGAGGCCTGCTACATAAGAGGGAATTCATGCCTGGTCTGAAAACTTACTCAATAATATATAGTTAGGAAGGTGAGAAGGAAGCTGGTACTGTTGTTTGAGTAAGTGGATATGTTGTGCCCATGAAATTACCCTTTAAATATTTATGTTTATGCCCATAGATTACTACTGCTCTATCTTTTTTTTTTTTTTGGTTTTTCAAGTTAGGGTCTCACTCTGGCCCAGGCTGACCCGGAATTAACTATGTAGTCTCAGGGTGGCCTCGAACTCATGGCAATCCTCTTACCTCTGCCTCCCGAGTGCTGGGATTAAAGGCGTGTGCCGCCACCGTCTGCTACTGCTCTATCTTTTGATAACAGAATCTTCTTTTTGCACATGGTGGTGATTAATGAGGAGGCTTAAAACATCACAGTGCTGATAATAAGTTTGTCGAGTGCTCAGGGCTAAATGAGACATCTCTATCATGCCTTCCAAAGCTCAGGAAACACTGCAGAAGAGGGGGCAGAAAGAATGTGAGAGCCAGAGGATGGGGAGTGCTTTGGAAGATGGTCTTCCAGAAATAAAGTGGCCATTGCATTCATGATCTCACAGAGGTTTGCACAAGATCTGCAAAATATTTGTCTTATCAACATTCCTTCATGGATAATGGAGGTATAAAAAAGATATAAAAATAGAAGATGAATTAGTTGGCAAGAAGAAGGGGTTCAGTGGAAAGTCACCCAGGGAAGAGGATAAAAGAAGGTAGTGAGAGGGGATGATAATCAAAGTATATTTATGTACATGTATGAAAATTGTCAAGAAAAAAGTTTAGAAAAAAAAGAGTTCAAAGCCAGTTTGGCTACATAGCCATTTTGAGGACAGCCTGAGCTACATGAAACTTTGTCTCAAAAATAAAATGAGGGCTAGAGAGATGGCTTAATGGTTAATATATTTGCCTGTGAAGCCTAAAGAACCAGGTTTGATTTCCCAGAACCCACATAAGTCAGATGCACATGGCACATGCATCTGGAGTTCATTTGCAGTGGCTAGAGGCCCTGGCATGCTGCACTTTCTTTCTTTCTTTCTTCCTTCCTTCCCTCCTCCCTTCCTTCCTTCCTTCCTTCCTTCCTTCCTTCCTTCCTCCCTCCCTCCCTTCCTTCCTTCCTTCCTTCCTTCCTTCCTTCCTTTCTTTCTTCCTTTCTTTCTCCCTCCCTCTCTCTCTCTATCACAAATAAATAAATGAAAAAAACTTAAAAATAAAATAAAATTTAAAAAGGGTAGGGCTAGAGGTTAAAGGTGCTTACTTGCAAAGCTTGCTGACCCAGGGTTCAATCCCCTACTAGCCACATATAGCCAGATGCACAATGTCATAATGCTCCTCTAAGGTGCCCATTATTTTTCTCCTTCTCTCACATAAATAAATAAAAATATAAAAAAGCAAACAAAAACCAAACCAAAGTAAACAAAGAAACAAAATTTCTGCATCAGCTGTCTCTGCTTTGTTCAAAGCAGATAGCAAGCACAGATATGGATACATAAGAGGGCATTCATAAGAGGTGGCTCAGTGGTTAAAGGTGTTTACTTGCAAAGCTTGACTGCCCAGTTTTGATTCCCCAGTACCCACATAAAGCCAGATATACAAAGTGGCCCATGTATTTGGAGTTCATTTACAGGGGCAGATGGTTCTGGTGTGCCCATACTCATTCTCTTTCTCTGGCTGTCTCTTTCTCTCTCTGTCTCAAATAAAACCAATCAATCAGTCAATCAATCAATAAATAAATAAAAACAAAGAAAAGTTCAAAATCAGGCTTAAAAATAAATCACAGTTGATTTTGCATCTTATCATAAACTACTTACATTTCCGTAGAAACAGCATAAAAATTAGACCAAGGCAGTAAACATTGGATATAAAGTATTTGTTTAATCCCAAACAATAATAAATAGAGTTTTTTTTTCCACAGAAGTGCTTAACATAGTCACATGGCATAAATAAATATCTCTGATGCATTTTTATTTCTGTCAGATTTGTTCATTGAACTCATCTCTATGGAATAGAGAAATATGAGATAATAACAAAAAACCCATAGTACACATGGCTCATGAGGAATATAAACCTCAAATCCCTGACTTTTTGTTTTTGATTTTTTTATCAAAGACAGCTTCCATACTTATAGACAACAAACCATGATAATTCCTTCCCCTCCCCCACATTCCCCTTCACAAATCCACACACCATCATATCCCCTTCCTCTCCCCACTAGTCTCTTTTTAATTTTGATGACTTCATCTTTTCCTCCTATTCCAAGGGTCTTGCGAAGGCAGTGCTAGGTACCGCGAGGTCATGGATTTCAAGGCCAATTTCTGTCTGGATGGTTGCATTGTAATCAGTCATTGTAATCAGTCCTACCCTTCCTTCAGCTCTTATATTCATTCTTCCACCTCTTCTTCAATGGATCCTGAGCCTTGGAAGGTGTGATAGAGATGTTTCAGTGCTGAATATTCTTCCGAGTCTTCTCACCACTATGGTGCTATTTGAGTCATGCCAGTGGTCACTGCCATTTGAAAACAAAAGCTTCTTGAACCAAAAGTGAGAGTAGCATTAATATATGGGTATGGGGCTGGAGAGATGCCTTAGTGGTTAAGCGCTTGCCTGTGAGGCCTAAGGACCCCAGTTTGAGGCTCGATTCCCCAGGACCCACATTAGCCAGATGCACAAAGGGGCACATGCGTCTGGAGTTTGTTTGCAGTGGCTGGAAGCCCTGGTGTGCCCATTCTCTCTCTTTCTCCCTCTCTGCCTCTCTCTCTCTCTGTCTGTTGCTCTCAAATAAATAAACAAAAAACAAATAAACTTAAAAATATATATATGGGTATGAACATTAAGTAAAGTCTTTACAGGGCAGTTTGGTGGGTATAATATATTCATTTAGCCAGACAAGATCAGGGGTTACACTCCTAAGGCTCATGACATCCCCCACAATAGGCTTTTGATTAGGTTTCCAGTACCAGACATGTATTCAGGTCTCCAGTCCAGTTAGAGTGCAGTTGGTTTCCCCCATAACAGACATGCCACTATTGCATCCATTGTCTCATTGGCCTGTCTGGCCAAACTTGAGGCTGGCAGTGTCCACTGTTTTCAGCACTGATGGCTTCTGTCTCCCATAAGGCTGTATGCAGAGCATCTTTTTCCAGCTTTCTTCAGATGGTCCACAAGGAGGAGGTTTCCAGCTCAGCCCCAGTTTGATTTCTTGGGGACCTTGAAGCCCAGGCATGTGGAGTCAGTCTTCAGCAATATAGTATTATCATCTATTCCTGGTAGGAAACCAAGAACCTTGGCAATAGTCTTTAGTGTTTGGGGGGCATCAGAGACCTCCCTGGCCAACAACTTATTGGAAAGTATCCCATCCCTGGCACTGAAATTTTTCTAGTAACAGTCTAAGGTTTCTGGGTGTGCAATTATCCAAAAAAGCAGGTTATCATATGGCTTATTCAAAATATCCTGAGGTTTGATTAACTCTCCCCCCACATTTCTTTTATTCAGTCCCTTCCCCTGACCTTGCTTAGCCCATTCCACTCACAGTATACAGTACCATCCCCTTAAGTTCACCCCTCTCTTCCTCTTCCCTCTCTTATAGTACTTTTCTAGCTTACTGGTCTCTGCTACTGATTTTTACTCCAACTCACACACAAGTCTGAACATTTGTAACTAAGATCCACACATGAGAGAAAACATGTGATGTTTGGCTTTCTGGGCCTGGTTTACCTCACTTAGTATAATTCTTTTCAGTTCCATCCATTTCCCTGCAAATTTTATGATTTCATTTTTCTTTACTGTTGAATAGAATTCCATTGTATAAATGTACCACATCTTCATTATCCATTCATCAGTAGAGGGACATCTAGGCTGGTTACATTTCCTAGGAATTGGGAATAGAATGGCAATAAACATGGTTGTGCAAGTATCTCTGAGGTAGTGAGAAGAGTTCTTGGGATATAAGCCTAGGAGTGGTATAGCTGGGTCATATGGTAAATCTATTTTTAGCTGTCTCAGGAAACTCCACACTGATTTCATAGTGGTTGTACCATATTACATTCCCACCAACAGTGTAGTAGGGTTCCTCTTTCTCTGCATCCTTGCCAACATTTATTGTCATTTGATTTCTTCATGATAGCCATTCTGACAGGAGTGAGATGGAATCTTTTTTTTTTGTTTTGTTTTTTTTGTTTTGTTTTTGGTTTTTGGTTTTGGTTTTGGTTTTGGTTTTTCGAGGTAGGGTCTCACTCTAGCCCAGGCTGACCTGGAATTCACTATGTAGTCTCAGGGTGGCCTCAAACTCAAGGCGATCCTCCTACCTTTGCCTCCCGAGTGCTGGGATTAAAGGCGTGCGCCACCACGCCCGGCATGAGATGGAATCTTAAAGTAGTTTTAATTTGCGTTTCCCTTATGGCTAGGGATGTAGAACATTTTTAAATGTTTATAGTCCATCTGTATTTCTTCTTTTGAGAACTCTCTATCTAGATACTTGATTTTTTTATTATTTAGTTTTTTTGAATTCTTTGCCTATCCTAGATATTAATCCTCTGTCAGATGTATAGCTGGCAAAGATTTTCTCCCATTCTGTAGTTTTCTTCTTTGCTCTATTCACAGTGTTCTTTATTGTACAAAAGCTTTGCAATTTCATGAGATGCCATTAGTTCATTAGCGGTTTTATGTCCTGAGCAACTGGGGTTATATTCAAAAAGTCATTGCCTATGCCAACATGTTGAAGGGTTTCCTATACTTTTTCCTCTATCAGTTTATGAGTTTCAGGTCAGATATTAAGGTCTTTGATCCATTTGGACTTGATTCCTGTGCATGGAGAGAGATAAGGATCTGTTTTCATCCTTCTACATATAGATATCCAGTTTTCCCAGAGCCATTTGTTGAAGGAGTTATCTTTTCTCCAATGTATGTTTTTGGCAGCCTGGATTTACATCTGGGTCCTCTATTCTGTTCCATTGATCTATGTGTCTGTCTTTGTGCTGGTACCATGCTGTTTTTGTTACTATGGCTTTGTAATGTAGGTTAAAATTGGGTGTGGTGATATAGCCAACCTTATTTTTGGTGCTCAAAATTGTTTTGGATATTCCAAATTTTTAGTTCTTCCAAATGAATTTTAGGATTGTTTTTTCTATTTCTGTGAAAAATGCCATTGGAATTTTAATGGGGATTTTATTAAATGTGTAGATTTCTCTTTGTAAAATTTCCATTTTCACAATATTTGTTCTTTCAGACCAAGAACATGGGATGTCTTTCCATTTTCTAGTGTCTTCTGGAATTTCTCACTTCAGTGTTTTAAAGTTTTCATTGTAGAGATCCTTTACTTCCTTGGTTAGGTTTTTTTCCAAGGTACTTTTTTGTTTTTTTGAGGCAATTGTGAATGGGAGTGATTCTCTGATTTCATCCTCTGTGTGTTTTTTGTAAGTACATAGGAAAGTTACTAATTTCTGTGTATTTATTTTGTATCCTGCTACATTGCTAAAATTGTTCATCAGCTCTAACAGTTTGATGGTAGAGTCTTCTTTAGGGTCCTTTACATATAGAATCATATCATAAGCAAATAATGATAATTTGATCTCTTCCTTTCCAATTTGAATCCATTTTATGTGTGTCTCTTGTCTTATTGCTATAGCTAAGACTTCTAGTACTATATTAAATAAGAGTGAGGACAGTGGACACCCTTGTCTTGTTCCTCATATTAGTGGAAAAGTTCCAAGTTTTTCCCTTTTGGTATTACATTGGCTGTAGGTTTATAATGTTGAGATATGTTCCTTCTATTCCCAGTTTCTGTAGGACATTTACCATGAAGCAATGTTGGATTGTGTCAAATGCTTTTTCTGCATCTATTGAGATGATATGTGAATTTGTCCTTCAGTCCATTTATGTAGTGTATTGCATTTATTGATTTGCATATGTTGAACCATCCCTACATCTCTGGTATAAAGCCTACTTGGTCAGGGTGAGTGATATTTTTTTGATATATTCTTGTGTTCTGTTTGCCAATATTTTGTTGAGAATTTTTTCATCTATGTTGATAAGGGAGATTTGTCTGTATTTTCCTTTTTTTTTGTTCTGTCTTTGTCTGGTTTAGGTATCAGAGTGATGCTGGCTTTGTAGAAGGAGTTAGGTAGAATTCTTTTCTTTTCTATTTTATGGAAAAGTTTGAGAAGTAGTGTTGTTAGTTCTTCCATGAAAGTCTGGTAAAATTTACCAGTGAATCCATCTGTGCCTGGACTTTTTTCAGTTGGGACACTTTTTATAACTGCTTCAAACTCCGTACTTGTTATAGGCTTACTTGGATGGTTTATCTCATCTTGATTTAATTTTTAAAAATTTATTTATTTGAGAGTGACAGACAGAGAAAGAGGCAGAGAGATAGAGAGAATGGCTGCGCCAGGGCCTCCAGCCACTGCAGCCACCAGACGCATGCACCCCCTTGTGCATCTGGCTAACGTGGGTCCTGGGGAATCGAGCCTTGAACTGGGGTCCTTAGGCTTCACAGGCAAGTGCTTAACCGCTAAGCCATCTCTCCAGCCCATCATCTTGATTTAATTTTTGTAGGTCATATAAATCAAGGAAATCATCCATTTCTTTCAGATTTTCAAACTTTGAGGCATATATATTCTTAAAGTATGTCCTTATGATTTTCTGGATTTCTTTAGTATCTGTTGTAATGGTGCCTTTTTCATCTCTAATTTTATTAAATTTTGGCTCTTCTCTCTTTCTTCTGGTCAGATTTGCTAGGGGTTTATCAATTTTGTTTATACTTTCAAAGAACCATTTTTTGCATTTTTCTCTTCTTTTTTGGTTTCTATTTCATTAATTTCTGCCCTAATATTTGTTATTTCTTTCTGTCTACTGATTTTTGGTTTGCCTTATTCTTCTTTTTCCAATGCCTTTAGGTGAAGCATTAAATTGTTTACTTGTGACCATTCTAATTTCTTTTTTTAAAAGTATTATTTTTTTTCTAATTTCTTAATATTGGCACTTACAGCTATAAATTTCCCTCTTAGGACTGCCTTCATTGTTTCCAAAAGGTTTTGGTATGTTTTATTCTCATCATTATTTGATTCTATGAATTTATTGATTTCCCTTTTGATTTATTCAATGAATTTTAGCATTCAATAGTGTACTATTTAGTCTCCATGAATTTGTGCATGCTCTAGCTTTTCTCATTGATGATTTGTAGTTTAATCCCATTGTGGTCTTACAGAGTGCAAGGAATTATTTCAATTTTCCTGTATTTGTTGAGATTTGCTTTGTGTCCTGACATATGGTCTATTTCAGAGAATGATTCATATGCTGCTGAGAAAAATGTGTATTCTGCAGCATTTTGATTGAGTGTTCTGTAGATATCTCTTAGGTACATTTGTTCAATTACATCATTTAATCCAGATTGTTTATTATTTATTATTATTATTATCTCTGTTTATTTTTTGCCTGGATGACCTGTCAATTGATGAGAGTGGGGTATTGAGGTCACCCACTACAATTGTGTTTGGCATTATCCGTGACCTTAAGTCTAGTAGTGTTTGTTTGTTGAAATTGGGAGCCCCCATGTTAGGTACATATATACTTAGGATTGTAATGTCCTCCTGTTGGAGTGTTCCTTTAATTAATATAAAGTGGCCTTTAACCTGCCCTGCCATGGAAAGAGATATTAGTACTTCCAGTGCAGGCCTATGTACCTGCTTTTTTTTGTCAGCTGGCCATGTTACCTTTTGGGGTGGCTTCTAATCTCACCAATGCTGAATTCTCACTTTAATCCTCCTGTGTTGTGCTGTGGAACTGGTGTTCTGATCAGCTGTGCTGGCTGCCCTGCCACGGGGGGCTGAATGAGTTCTCTGGAGGTTCATGGCCCTGATGGTTGTGGGATGGGAGAATGCAGGAATCCTGGAGTTGTACTGGAACTGCTCAAGTGGTCCAGCCTGGATTTCCTTCATCAGCTCTTCAACTGGCTCCTGATAACTTCCCCTCCAGGTTTCTTGACTTTGTGAGGATACTTATGTGAGTGGAAAATCCTCTCACTTGGTCTCTGCTCTTGTATCTAGGTGCTGAACCAGGTGAGCATACGGATCTGAGCAGATTGGGGCCACAAGTGCCTCCGTGGAATTCTGGCTGGTTTCCTCCTTTATGGAAGATCTTGGTCTCTCCCACTTCTCCACCATGGCCAATAATAACCTACATCTTCACTTTTCAGAAGAAGAGTGTATTTTGCTGTGGTTTTGTTTATATCCCTCCCTAGGCTGGTTTGGCATGACTCCTATGCTGCCATCTTACCCAGAAGCCCTTGATTGACCCTTGTGACTTTTTTTTTTTTGGTTTTTCAAGGTGGGGTTTTGTTGTAGTCCAGGCTGACCTGGAATCTCGGGGTGGCCTCAAACTCATGGTTATCCTCCTACCTCCATCTCTGAGTGCTGGGATTATGTCAGGAGCCATAAAGCAAAAGCCTCTCCATTTTGCCTGGGCCTGTTCTTAAGTTTCTATTTTCCCAAGTTGACTCATTTACCAGAAAACTGGTCCATCCAGTTTGCGGTTAGGTATTTCTGGAATGTCGGTCAGCAGAGTGTTTACAGAATCTTATCTTTTGCAAGAGGCCAGTTTGTGGTCAGGCCATTAGGCCCTTGAGGCAAGATTAGATAAGCACCTGGTTACATTTTCTCTAGGTTCCCTAGCGATCCCACAATCCCACGGCCCTAAATCACATCAGCCAGTTTACTCCCTCCTTCTTACCCCTATGTAACCACTGTGTAAAAAAATAAAATTTGAGACCTTGATCATACTCTCGACTTGGTCTCCTTCTTCCTGTCTGTCTTGTCTCTCATCCAGGTTAATTTCCCCTCAGGCCCTTGTTAAACTCCACGCTGGCCGGGGCAAGTGGTGCCCAACATGGGGCTCGAGGTACGAAGTGTGACCTGGACGTCGCTCTAGTGGACGGCCGTCCCCCACCCCCATTGGATCGCCACCTCACTGGTGAGTGAAGATTCACATGCAGATCGCCGCAGGAGTGCCTGCCTGTGATACAGATCCGGAAAGGTAAAAAGAGCGACGCAGTTATGGGACAAGCATTAAATAAGCATGAATTGTTTGTTGAAGGGCTTAAAACTTCTCTCAAGACACAAGGAACACAGGTTAAGAAAAAAGATTTAGTGAAATTCTTTGTCTTTTTAGAAAATATCTGTCCCTGGTTCCCCCAGGAAGGTACTATAGATGAGAAGCTGTGGCACCGTGTTGGTGACTGCCTAAATGATTACTACCGCTGTTTTGGTCCTGAAAAGGTTCCAGTGCAGACATTTTCTTATTGGAATCTCATAAATGATGTATTACAGGTCTGCCACTATCACCCTGATGTTTCAACAGTAGTTACAGATAGTAAGAAATTCCTTAAAAATAAATTCACCAGCAGTCAGACCTCCCTCCGTAAGAAGAAAGTCCCAGAGAATCCCCGTCCCTCCTCCCCAGGTTCTAATTGTCCCTCTATCACCATTCCTATGCCAGAAAATACTGATGATCCGCCACCTAGTAACCCTCTTCCATGATCTATCTATCAGTTCTGTCTGGCTTAGGAACCACCAATCCTGATGATGAACCCCTTTCCCCTGAGGAAGAGGCTAAATTGGAGGACGAGGCTGCCAAATATCATAACCCTGATTGGCTCCCCCAGGCACTTTTGGGTACATGGCCACCACCCTATAACATAGCACCCCCTTTTTGTGCCCCGGCGCTTGACGCTCCCTCCGATCTAGAAGAAATAACTAGACAAGCCACTATTAAACTTTCTCGGGAGGCACGGTCTCTTAAGACGCTCCTCAAAGTCAAGAAGGAAAAGTCACAACTGCTCAAGCAATTACATGATCTTGATTTAGAAATACACTCCCCCTTCACTCGCCCTGTTCAGAAAACTAAAACCAAAAGTAAAACTCTCCACGCCTTTCCTGTAACTTGCTCCCAAGTTAAACCTATCGAAGGAAAATCTAATGAAGCTGAGACACAGGATCCAGAAAACCCAGAAGAAGGGAAGGGAGAAACGGAAACAGAGGAACCTGCTGGGTCAGACAGCACTGAGGATGATGAAGGAAATGAAACTTTACTCATTAAAGCCCAGCAATATCACCACCTTAAATTTAAACATATAAAAGAATTTAAAACTGCAGTTTCTTCATATGGTCCTATTGCTCCTTTCACTGTCTCGCTGTTAGAATCTCTAAGTGAGGACTTACTTACTGTTAATGATCGGGTTATGTTAGCTAACGCTACTTTAACTAGGGGTGATTTTCTTCTATGGAAAGCTGATTACACTGAGAGGTGCCAGGATGCTACCCACCGTGATTTGGCTGCTGGTGGCTCCTCCAACTCCTGGACGCTAGATAAACTTCTGGGCAACCGCCCCTATGATACAAATGAACAACAAGCCAAATTTCCTCCAGGATTACTTACACAAATTCAACACGCAGCTCTCAAATCCTGGAAGAGCCTTTCCTCTAAAGGATCAGCTGTCACTTCTCTTGCTAAAATCCGACAGGGGCCACAAGAATCTTATAGTGATTTTATTGGCCTCCTTACAGAGGCCGCTGAACGCCTCGTGGGAAAGGAGGAAACAGACAATGAATTTGTTAGGCATCTTGCCTTTGAAAATGCTAACTCAGCCTGCCAAGCGGCTATACGCCCCCATCGCCGTGGCAAAAATATTTCTGACTTTATCAAGCTCTGTACTGATGTAGACCCTACGTCCTGCAGCATTGGATTAGCCATAGGAGAGGCCCTTAAAGATTTTACCCAGGGGGACAAGCTCAGAACTTGTTTTAATTGCAAATAACCGGGTCATTTTTCCAGAGAATGCATGGCCCCTAAAGCTGAGCGGCCACTCCCATCCTCTCTGTGCCCGCAATGCAAGTGAGGGAAGCATTGGGCCTCTGAATGCCACTCCAAAACTGATATACAGGGTAACCCTCTACTCCAGAGGCAGGGAAACTTCTTACAGGGCCCACCACCCCAGGGCCCCAAGACCCATACCGGACAAAACCCTGGGGTTGTCAGGTTCATCCCTCAATCGGCCTAAAATGTGAAATCACTGCCCTCTCCTGGGCAACCGCCAGTAGCGCAGGATTGGACCTCTGTTCCACCTCCCAATCAATATTAGCCCCGGAGATGGGAACTCAAATCCTCTCTACGGGAGTCTTTGGCCCCCTACCTCAGGACACTTTGGGCCTTATCTTGGGACATACCAGTTCAACCATTCAGGGCCTCACCATTTCTCCAGGAGTCATTAATAATGACTATACTGGGGAAATTAAACTCATGGCTACCGCCCTTCAGGGGCCTATTACCATTCTTCCTGGCCAACGGATTACTCAGTTAATACTATTGCCCCTCAATGATAAGGCGTCTTGCCAGAAACAAAAGAGAGGCCCCCATGGGTTCAGGTCATCAGATATTTACTGGGCACAAGAGGTCACTCAAACAAGACCTCTTCTTAAATTAAAGTTAAAAGGAAAAACTTTTGAAGGTCTTATAGATATTGGTGCAGATGCCACAATTATTTCCAGTAAATACTGGCCTACATCTTGGCCTCTCGCCACTTCCATGACCCATCTCAAAGGAATTGGACAGGCCTCTAACCCCTTACAAAGTTATGAAGTTATTCAATGGGAGGATGAGGAGGGCAATCAAGGCACCGTTCAACCTTATGTGGTCACAGGCCTGCCCATTAATCTCTGGGGCTGAGACATCCTCTCTCAAATGAAACTCATTATGTGCAGCCCTGATGAGTTTGTAGCTCACCAAATGCTTAATCAAGGCTTCCGCCCAGGACAAGGATTGGGCAGACATTCTCAGGGAACAAAGGTGACAATCCCAGTTACTATAAAGACTGATTGTGCTGGAATAGGCTATGAAAATTTATCCTAATGGCCATTGACATGCCTGTACCCCATGCAGATAAGATATCCTGGAAAACAACAAAACCTGTGTGGGTTGATCAATGGCCCTTAACTTCTGAAAAATTAGCTGCAGCCACGATGTTAGTGCAGGAACAACTTGCTGCAGGCCATATTGAACCTACCACCTCTCCTTGGGATACTCCTATCTTTGTTATAAAGAAAAAGTCTGGAAAATGGAGATTGCTCCAGGACCTTAGAGAAATTAATAAGGCCATGGTACCTATGGGAGCCCTACAACCAGGCCTCCCCACTCCAGTGGCAATTCCTGCAGGACATTGTAAAATCATTATTGACCTAAAGGATTGCTTTTTTGCAATTCCCTTGCACCATGAGGATCGTCAGCATTTTGCATTTAGTTTACCTGTGGTAAATTTTAGAGGCCCTATGCTGAGATTCCAATGGAAAGTCTTGCCCCAAGGGATGGCCAACAGCCCTACGCTGTGTCAAAAATTTGTGGCCCAAGTTATAGATCCATTTAGATATAGATGACCTTCCTTGTATATCATTCATTATATGGATGACATTCTCTTGGCCGGACCTGATCCCACTGAACTCCTTACTTGCTCTCAAGAGCTTTCTAGGGCCCTTACCAGAGCTGGTCTTCAGATAGCTCCTGATAAAATTCAATTAGAACCCCCTTACTTATTCTTAGGCTTTAAACTTTTTCATAACAAAATACTTTCACAAAAGATTCAACTTAGAACTCATCATCTAAAAACTTTAAATGATTTTCAAAAACTCATAGGAGATATCAATTGGCTCAGGCCTTATCTCAAGCTAACTACTGGAGAGCTTAAACCCTTGTTTGACATCCTCAAAGGAGACCCAGACCCTGCCTCTGGCTGCTCACTAACGGCCCCCACCCTAGAGGCTCTAAAGATAGTGGAGGCCGCAATTCTGAGCCAAAGGGTCACCTTCATCTCTTATGAGGAGCCTCTTCTCCTGGTCATTTGTGCCACTGACTTTACACCCACCGGGGTGTTCTGGCAAGAGGGGCCCCTCTTCTGGGTCCATTTACCCACCTTGCCACCCAAAGTCCTTACCCCTTACACCTCGTGGGTGGCAGAATTAATAAAAATTGGATGTGACCAAAGCAGAAAAATATTTGGTAAGGACCCTGATAAAATCGTTCTACCCTATTCCACTACCCAAATCCAGTGGTTGATACAGAATAATGATGACTGGGCAATATCCTGCACCTCTTTTCAGGGATCCCTTGATAATCATTACCCTGCTAACAAGCTTCTCCACTTTCTGAGGATTCAACCATTCGTTTTTCCTACATTGACCTCTCCCTGACCCCTTCCCCATGTCCCCCTAGTTTTCACTGATGGTTCCTGTAATGGAATGGCAGCCTTCACTGTAGACAATCAAACCACTTCCCTATAATCCCCATTCCACTCTGCTCAACTGGTGGAGCTTTTTGCTGTTTTACAGGTTTTTCAACAACTTCCAAATACTTCCTTTAATCTGTATGCTGATAGTGCTTATATTGCTCAATCCATCCCCCTTTTAGAAACCGTGCCATACATAAAACCCACTACAAACGCCACTCCTCTGTTTCTCTCCATTCAGCAATGCATACATTCTAGGCAACACCCTTTTTTATATAGGCCATATTTGAGCTCATTCTGGACTCCCTGGGCCTCTAGCTACAGGCAATGCCATGACTGATAGAGCCACCCAATTTGCTTTCCTTGTTGAGCTCGATCCTGTGGCCCAGGCCAAAGCAGCTCACTCTGTACATCACCTTAACGCTCAAGCCTTGTGTCTTCTTTTTAAAATCACTAGAGAACAAGCCCGCCAGATAGTCAAACAATGCACAAACTGTGTCACCCTCCTACCCGTCCCCCACTTGGGCATAAACCCTAGGGGTCTGATTCCCAATGAGATCTGGCAAATGGATGTAGCACACATTCCCTCATTTGGTAATCTTAAGTACCTCCATGTTACTGTGGATAACTTTAGTGGATTAATTCATCTTTGCCAGCCTCCATGCTGGAGAAGCTTCAAAAAATGTCATTGCTCATGTACTCAATTGCCTTGGTATCATGGGAAAGCCCCAAACTATTAAAACTGATAATGGTCCTGGATATACTGAAAAAAAATTCCAAGATTTCTGTCATCAACTACAAATTAAACATATTACAGGCATACCATACAATCCCCAGGGTCAAGGAATTGTTGAACGACCCCATCAAACTATTAAACATACCCTCCAAAAATTAAAAACGGGGGATTTATATCCCATAAAAGGCTCTCCAAGAAATATCCTTCATCATGCCTTGTTTGTCCTAAACTTTTTGACCCTTGATACTCAGGGAAATTCAGCTGGTGATCGCTTTTGGCACACGGATACAAAAAAATACCTTTGCCAAAGCCATGTGGAAAGATCCTTTAACCTTGAAATGGAATGACCCAGACCCAGTACTCATTTGGGGCCGAGGATCAGTATGCTTGTTTGACACCAAAGAAAATGCTGCGAGATGGCTGTCAGAGAGACTTGTAAAACAAGCTGATGATCCTCCAATGACATCTCACATATCCAGGGAAGAAACACTTCCCTGAGAAAAATCTCCTTTTTTTCCCTGACAGGACAAAGCTGGAAGGACCTCAAGACGACTCTGCCCCGGAGGACACAGCTAACCTACTGGAGAGGTCAACTCCCATTCACACTGTGTTTGGCATCGTTGAGCCATCCCTGGAGGATATAGGCTCATCTGGCCATCAAGGGCACATAGCTCTCTATTGGGTCCTCTGTGTCTGTGCTGTGCTCGTATGTCTAAGTGTTGTGCTCGCTTTAAGCCTGCAAACTCTTCTTCCTAGACATATATAACACAATGACGACTTTCACCTAGTGCCTGCTGCTACTGCTACATCTCCATTTGCCTGGCAATTTTATCTCACTGAAAACTGGACCTCCCATGATCAGATACAATTTGGACACATTTTGGCTACTGCCGACTGTCCACCCACAGGCTGCGCCAAGCCTATTTTATTAAATTTTACAGACTTTAAAAAACACCCAAATAAGGCCTCTCCTGCCCTGTGCTTCCTCTTCGATCAAAAGCACAATAGATGCAAAACCAATTGGATTAAGGAAAGCGTCAGGTGCCCTTGGCACTGGTGTACCATTTGGAGTGCCTCCGTCCCCGCCAAGGGTCAAATCCTGGGCTCCGGATGGTCTGGCCATAAATTCTGGTGCACTGACAGTGGGTATTCCCTCATCATCTGGGATCCCTGGGACTCGCGTTGGACCTCCATGGTCCAAGAGGCCATGTATATGACCAGATCTACAAAATGGCCCTCTAGCAAGATCTATATTTGGCGTATATTTGTCCAAATTCAGTCCATGGTACACTCTAACATACTACAAGCTGAAAAAGAACTCTCCTCACAGTTATCCTCTGCCTCCCACCCCTTTTCCTGGCTAGCCCTGCTCAGAGAAGGCCTAATGGTTGCTAAAATAACAAAAATTGGTAACCTCTCTGCTTGTTTTCTGTGCGCCACCCTCGGGTGCCCCCCTCTTATGGCTATTCCTTATTCTGCCCTCCTTAATCTTTCCTTTACCCCAGGGCATCCCATTAAACCCATCCCAGAAGTTCCATTATTTTCTGACTTTCTTCATGACAAATTCCCCTTTTGCTATGGAGGCAATTCTTCCCTCTGCAATAAGACTCTCTCCCTTAACTCCTCCACACTCTATGCCCCTCCAGGGTTCTTTTTTCGGTGTAATGAAACCCTCTACAAAAATATCTCCAGATCCCCCTCTGACCAACCTTGCCTTCCAGTAGCCTTAGTGCCACAATTGACACTTTGGACTCCTGCCGAACTTTTGGAGCTGGCCTTCCATCCTGCCTATCATCAGAAGAGAGCTGTCTTCCTCCCCCTTGTGGCAGGCATCTCCCTGGCAGCCTCCACAGTGGCTGCCGGCCTTGCCAGAGGAGCCCTAGGCCACTCCCTGGTCTCTACAGCACAATTATCCCAACAATTCCAATTAGCCATAGAAGCTTCTGTTGAGTCCATCTCCTCCTTACAAAGACAGATGACATCAATCGCCCAAGTAGCCTTACAAAATCGGCGAGCACTAGATCTGCTCACTGCAGAAAAGGGAGGCACTTGCCTTTTTCTGGGAGAAGAATGTTGCTATTACATTAATGAGTCAGGCCTAGTAGAAACCCAAGTAAAAAAAATTACATAAGATCAGCCTAGATCTCCAAAAACAAAAATTTTCATCAGCTGTCGACGATTGATGGAAGCCCTCCATGTTCACCCTTCTCATGCCCCTAGCCAGACCCCTAATTAGCCTCATTCTCATATTCACACTGGGACTACTTTTGACCGGCAAGCTCGTCCGCTTCATCAGACAAGAGATCAACTCCCTTACATCCCGTGCGATCCAAATCCACTATCATCGATTGGACCTAATTGATCAGGGCTTTGATGTGCCAGTCGACTACCCTCCTTTAGGAGCTGCATAGGTTCAGACCTATGCATATCAGCTCACAATAAAGTGAGTATTATATGGGCAGCTACATGGGTGCGAGGCAAAGCACCACAAGGGAAGGTACCTTTTTGACCGCTTCTCAATTCCCTGAGAGAAAAACCTGACTTGCATGGAGGTTGGTACCACACTTATTATAGTCACATAGGCCCTGCCTCCCCTCCCCAAAAGGTACCAAGGGCCAAGATTGTGGCACAAAAAAATGACAGCCCAAGGGAGGAGTCAGGTCAATACTCCCCCAGTTGGTTAAAGCCCACCGCTGAAGAGTGGGTCTCCCCCTCTTTTGTGTAAAAGAAGGGAGGAGATGTGGGGAGCCATAAAGCAAAAGCCTCTCCATTTTTCCTGGGCCTGTTCTTAAGTTTCTATTTTCCCAAGTTGACTCATTTACCAGAAAACTGGTCCATCCAGTTTGCGGTTAGGTATTTCTGGAATGTTGGTCAGCAGAGTGTTTACAGAATCTTATCTTATCTTATCTTTTGCAAGAGGCCAGTTTGCAGGCCATCAGGCCCTTGAGGCAGGACTAGATAAGCACCTGGTTACATTTTCTCTAGGTTCCCTAGCGATCCCACAATCCCATGGCCCTAAATCACATCAGCCAGCTTACTCCCTCCTTCTTACCCCTATGTAACCACTGTGTAAAAAAATAAAATTTGAGACCTTGATCATACTCTCGACTTGGTCTCCTTCTTCCTATCTGTCTTGTCTCTCATCCAGGTTAATTTCCCCTCAGGCCCTTGTTAAACTCCCCGCTGGCCAGGGCAGGATTAAAGGTGGGCCACCATGCCTGGCTCCCTGTGATATTTTTAATTAGAATAAATCCATGTCAGATATAAATTCCAGAGGTGTCACACTCATTGTGCTGTTGCAATGAGGCCTCCTGGTTCTTATGTTCCTAGATTAGTGATCTTTGTAGAGAACATCTACTAGGAAGTCTCTCTAGGTGGAGTCTCCAGCACTCAGTGTTGTAATGAAACACAGGCAGGCAAGCTGTGAGACTCCACTTGGCTTGAGTGAAACCCACACCCCTTTCCTAACAATGGACTTGCTCCCTAACAGCCTGAGACTGCCACCTGCATTGGAGTGCATGTACACCCAACTCTAAGCAACTCTAAACTAGGTGCCAACCTAGTAACCCTTGGAAACTATTGCTTGTGGTTAGTTTCTATTTAATCATGTCCAGACACATATTCAACATATTGGGGAGGGGGAGTCATTTAGCCTAAATAGTTATGAGTACATGTGCAGTGAGACACACTTGTGTCCTCTGAATGAACTTTTAAGGAAAACCCATTTACTATCTGTGATGGTAAAGTTCTGTTGTCAACTTGATCTGATTTGGAATCCACAGGTATTCTTCTTGGGTGGGTCTCTGACATTGCCTCTGGGAAGAATTGACTGAAGAAGAAGTTCCTTCCTCCAGAATGAGCCCTTCCCCCAGAGTGGGCAACCTTCTTGATAGTGGGCTTTATGTACAGAGGCCCTAAGAGGAAAGAGAGCCTTCCTCCCACCTGGCTGCTGGTGCTCTTTGTTCATTCTGCTGGTTCTGTTCCTCTAACCATCTTATGTCTTTGCATGATTGGGTGTGCATATGATTAAAATCATATGCCTCATGGGAAAGGACATGCACAGTGGCCAAGGGGTCACATAACCTAAACCTACCAATGCAAACTAAAAGAGGACTGGGAAGATGGTATCACAAGTGTGAACACCAGAGTTTGATTCCACAGAATCTGTATAAAGCCCAGGCACTGTAGTGAGTGAGTAATCCCAGTATCCCTACTGTGACATGGAAGGCAGAGACAGGAGAATCTGATGAAAGTCTGCAGGCCAGCTAGCAGGACCATAAAAGGAAGTTTCAAACAATAACTGATGTTCTTTGTCACCTAGCTTGAGTAGGATGTTGTTCTCTTGTACTTAAAAAAAAATTATTTTTAATAAATAAATTAATTATATTTATGAGAGAGAGAGAGAGAGAGAGAGAGAGAGAGAGAGAGAGAGAGAGAGAGAGAGAGAATAGGCACACCAGGCCTTCAGCCACTGCAAATGAATTCCAGATGCATGTATTACCTTGTGCATCTGGCTTACACAGGTCCTGGGGAATCAAACCTGGGTCCTTTGGCTTTGCAGGCAAGTGCTTTAACCACTAAGAAATCCTTCCAGCCCTTTTGTACTTTTTTTTTTTTTTTGAGGCTGGATTTCACTGTAGCCCAGGCTGACCTTATACAGAATGAACTCCTTCTGTAGTCCCAAGGGTAAAGGAGGAGAGGCTTGTTAAGGTCTGGACACCCTTTCCAAGAACACCTCTAGGCTGATGTGATCCTGATCCTGGTAGTGGGCAACTGAGATGTGCATAGTAGGTTTTGATGGTTGGAACTGTACATGTATTGCAGAGTATGGCCTGACACAAATTATCTCCTTGAAGGCATTCACATCCTAGGTGAATGGACAAGAACATGAAGATATGGAGTAAATCTCATTGAATTGTTTTGCATTGTATGGTTTAAAAACTACTTTCTTGCCATCATATGTGTTTAATAATCAGTAAAAAAAAAAAAAAATTCACAAGTACAAGGAAGCTCAAGGTAAGGATAAACTTACTTCAACTGGATCATGGCATGCCAGAAAGTCAAGAATGAAATAAAAATTTGAACAGAAGAAACACAAGGCAGACAACTGAATATGTAAGCTCTTCCCTTCCTCTTCACTCCATGTAATGCACACATGAGCTCTCACATTTTTCTTCACTCCCTGCAATACACATGTAAGTTGGTCCCTTTCTTTATACTCCATAGAATGCACATATAAGCTCCTCTCTTCCTATTCGCTCCATGCAACACATATGTAATTTCTTCCCTTCCTCTTTGCTTCAGGCAATGCACACATAAGCTCCACTCTTTTTTTACCTTTTAAAAAAAATTATTAACAACTTCCATGATTGTAAACAATATCCCATGGTAATACCCTCCCTCCCCCCACTTTTCCCTTTGAAACTCCATTCTCCATCATATCTCCTCCCTCTCTCAATCAGTCTCACTTATTTTGATGTCATGATCTTTTCCTCCTATTATGATGGTCTTGTGTAAGTAGTGTCAGGCAGACAGTGAGGTCATGGATATCCAGGCCATTTTGTGTGTGGGGGGAGCACATTGTAAGGAGTCCTACCCTTCCTTTGGCTCTTACATTCTTTCTGCCACCTCTTCCTCAATAGACCCTGAGCCTTGGAAGGTGTGATTGAGATATTGCAGTGCTGAGCACTACTGTCACTTCTTTCTAGCACCATGATGGCTTCTGAGTCATCCCAAGGTCGCTGTCATCTGAAAAGAGAAGATTCTCTACCAAAAGTGAGAGTAGCATTAATGTAAGAGTATGAACATTAAGAGAAGTGCTTACGGGGCAGTTTGATAAGCATAGTATAAACATTTAGAGAGGCAGCAGCAGACATTACACCCCTAGGGCTCATGACTACCCCTGTTGTAAGGTTTCAGTATCAAAGGGATGTATTCCCTCCATGGAGCAGGCCTCCAGTCCAATTACAGGGCAGTTGGTTTCCACCATGACAGATGTGCCACTATTGCACCTGTTGGCTCATTTGGCCTGGCTGGCCAAATATAAGGCTGGCAGTGTCTACTGTTGAGTATCTTCACTGGTGTTTTCTCTTTCTCCTATTGAACTGCATACAGAATGGCT
Organism: Dipus sagitta; assembly: GCA_036346955.1. Lineage (NCBI taxonomy): Eukaryota > Metazoa > Chordata > Mammalia > Rodentia > Dipodidae > Dipus > Dipus sagitta. The sequence continues at coordinate 65,324,783 of CM070779.1, read as the reverse complement.
TCTTCTAGCTTTCTATCAGCTGGTCTACATAGAGGATGTTATCAGCTCAGTTCCAGCAGGATTTCTCAGTGGCTTTGCAGCCCAAGTATGTGGAGTCTTCAGCAATAGGGTCTTACCATCTATTCCTGGTGGGAAACCAAGGACTTCGGCAATGGCCTAAAGCATTTTGGGGATATCAGGGACCTCCCTGGCCAACACCTCACTGGAAGGTATCCCATCCCTGGCACTGAAAATTTTCTAGCAACAATCTATGGCTCCTGAGTGTTCCATTGTCCAAAATTAGGTTTCCATATGATTTATTTATATTCTCTTAGATTTTGATTAGCCCTCCCTCTACCTTTCCTTTACTCAATTTCTTCTCCTGACCTCATTTGGGCCTTTCACCCCCATTAATCTATTCTTCTACTTATATATATACAATATCATCCTATTAAGTACCCGCCTCCCTTCCTTTCTCTTCCCTTTATATCTCTTCTAGTTTACTGGCCTTTGCTATTGAGTTTTCTTCATACTCACACAGAAGTCCATTCATCTGTAGCTAGGATCCACATATGAGAGAAAACATGTGATGCTTGGCTTTCTGGGACTGGGTTACCTCATTTAGTATAATCCTTTCCAGATCCATCCATTTTTCTGCAACTTTTATAACTTCATTTTTCTTTAGTGCTGAGTAGAACTCCATTGTATAAATGTGCCATATCTTCATTATCCACTCATCAGTTGAGGGACATTGAGGCCGGATACATTTCCCAGCTATTGTGGCAATAAACATGGTTGAGCAAGTATTTCTAAGGTAATGAGATGAGTCCTTAGGATATATGCCTAGGAGTGCTATAGCTGGGTCATATAGTAGATCTATTTTTAGCTGTCTTAGGAACCTCCACACTGATTTCCACAATGGCTGGACCAGATTGCATTCTCACCAACAGTGTGGAACTGTTCCTCTTTTTCCACATCCTCACCAACATTTGTGGTCATTTGTTTTCATGATGGTAGCCAATCTGACAGGAATGAGGTGGAAACTCAATGTAGTTTTAAACTGCATTTTGATGATGGCTAGGGATGTAGAACATTTTTTCAGATGCTTATATGCCATCCGTATTTCTTCTTTTGAGAACTCTCTATTTAGTTGCATAGCCCATTTTTTAATTGGCTTGTTTGATTTCTTATTATTTAATTTTTTGAATTCTTTGTAAATCCTAGATATGAATCCTCTACCAGATGTATAGCTGGCAACGATTTTTTTCCCATTCTGTAGGTTGCCTCTTTGCTTTATTCAGTGTCCTTTGCCATACAAAAACTTTGTAATTTCATGAGATCCCAGGGGTTGATTAGTGGTTTTATTGCCTGAACAACTGGGGTTATATTTAGAAAGTCTTTGCCAAGACCAATATGTTGAAGTGTTTCCCCTACTTTTTTCTCTAGCAGTTTCAGGGTTTCAGAGCTGATATTAAGGTCTTTGATCCATTTGGACTTAATTCTTGTGCATGGAGAGAAATAAGGATCTATTTTCATCCTTCTACAGATACATAACCAGTTTTCCCAGCACTATTTGCTGAAGAGGCTGTCTTTTCTCCAATGAGTATTTTTGGCATTTTTGTTGAAGATCAGGTGGCTATAGCTACCTGGACTTACATCTGGGTCCTCTATTCTGTTCCATTGGTCTACATGTCTGTTTTTGTGCCAGTACCATGCTGTTTTGTTACTATGGCTCTATAATATTGGTTAAAATCAGGTATGGTGATACCACCAGCCTTATTTTTGTTGCTCAATTTTTTTTTTTTTTTTGATATTTGAGGATTTTGTGCTTCTAAATGAATTTTTGGATTGTTTTTTCTATTTCCATGAAGAATCCCGTTGGAATTTTGATGGGGATTTCTTTGAATGTGTAGATTGCTTTTGGTAAGATTGCCATTTTCACAACATTGATTCTTCCAATCCAAGAACAAGCAATGTCTTTCCATTTTCTATTGTCTTCTGTAATTTCTTGCTTGAGTTTTCTTTTTTTTATTAATTAGTTTTGTACTCAGTGAATACAGTTAAGTCGGTACCATTGTTAGCCTCCTCCCTGTCCCTCCCCCTCCCCCGCTCCTCCTTGTTGAGATATATGGGTCATGCATTGTGGATTTAACCCTCAGTTATGGGTAATTGAGTGTTCTTAAAGTTTTCATTGTACATATCCTTCACTTCCTGTTTAGGTTTATTCCAAAGTACTTTATTTATTTATTTTTTGATGCAATTGTGAATGGGAGTGATTCTCTGATTTCATCTTCAGTGTGTTTGTTGTTACCATATAAGAAGACAACTTATTTTTGTGTATTTATTTTGTGTCCTGCTACATGACTATACATGTTTATCAGCTCTAACAATTTTCTAGTAGAGTATTTAGGGTCCTTTATGTATAGAATCGTAACATTGCAAATAATGACAACTTGATCTCTTCCTTTCCAATTTGTATCCCTTTTATGTGTGTCTCTTCCTTTATTGCTATGGCCAAGACTTCTAGTACTATATTAAATAAAAGGGGAGACAGTAGGCACCCTTGTCTTGTTCCTGATTTTAGTGGAAACGCTTCAAGTTGTTCTCTATTTAGTATTATATTGGTGGTAGGTTTGTCATAAATACCCTTTATTATGTTGAGATATGTTCCTTCTAACCAGTTTCTGTAGCACTTTTATTATGAAGGGATGTTGGATTTTTGTCAAATGTTTTTTCTGCATCTAATGAGACAATGGTGCCTTTTTCATTTCTAATTCTATTAATTTGTGTCTCATTTCTCTGTCTTTTGGTCAGATTTTCTAAGGGTTTATCAATCTTGTTTATCCTTTGAAAGAACCAACTCTTTGTTTCACTGATTACTTGTATTTTTTTTTTGGTTTCCATTTCATTAACTTATGCCCTGATCTTTATTATTTCTTCCTGTCTACTGATTTTTCCTTTGCCTTGTTCTCTTTTTTTCCAGAGCCTTAATGTAAAGCATTAAGTTATTTACTTGTGGTTTTTGTAATTTCTTAATATAGTCACTTAAAACTATAAATTTCCCTCTTAGGACTGCTTTCATGTGTCCCAAAAGTTTTGGTATGTTGTGTTCTCATTATCATTTGATTCCATGAATTTTTTGATTTCCTTCTTGATTTCTTCATTGACTCATTCATCATTTAGTAGTGTATTGTTAAGTTTCCCTGATTTTTTGTATGCTCTATAGCTTTTCTTGCTATTGATTTATAGTTTGATCCCATTGTGATTGGATAGAGTGCAAAGAAATATTTCAATTTTCCTGTATTTGTTAAGATTTGCTTTGTCTTAATATGTGGTCTATTTTAGACAATGTTCCATATGCTGCTGAAAAGAACGTGCATTCTGCAGCATTTGGATGAAATGTCCTGTATTTATCTGTTAGGTCCATTTGTTCTATGATGTCATTTAATTTAGATGCATCTAAATTGATGAGAATGGGGTGTTGAAGTCACCCATCACAACTCTGTTTGGTGTTATCTGTGAGCTTAGTTCTAATAGCATTTGTTTGATGCAATGGGAGCCTCCATGTTAGGTTCATGTATGTTTAGGATTGTAATGTCCTCCTGTTGGAGTGGCCCTTTAATCAATAGAAAGTGACCCTCCTTGGGCTGGAGGGATGGCTTAGCAGTTAAGATGTTTGCCTGCAAGGCCAAAGAACCCAGGTTTGATTCCCCAGGACCCACATTAATCAAATGCACAAGGGGTGCAAGCATCTGGAGTTTGTTTGCAGTGGCTGGAAGCCCTGGTGTGCCCATTATCTGACTCTCCCTCTCTCTGTCTCTCTCTACTTTCTCTGTCAAATAAATAAATAATAAAATATTTTTAAAAAAGAAAGTGACCCTCCTTATCTTTCCTACCTAATGTTGGTCTGAATCTAGGCTGTCAGATACTAGGATAGTTACCACTGCTTGTTTTCTAGGCCCATTTGCTTGATGCACTGTTTTCCAACCTTTCACCCTAACATAGTGTTCATCTTTAGTAGAAAGATGAGTTTTGGGAGGCAACAATTTGAAGGACCCTGGGTTTTAATACAATTTGAAAACCTGTGTCTTTTGGTTAGAGCATTGAGGCTGTTGATATTAAGAGTTATTATTGAAAAGTGTGTATTTGTTTTTGCCTTTTTTTTTTTTTTTGTAGTTCTTCCAGTTTTACCTTGCTCTCTTAGTTAATTCAACTAGTATTTGAGTATGGTGTTTTTTTTTTTTTTTTCCAGGTTCCTTATATGTGTGCTTTTCTTTCTCTTCAGCATGGAGAATCCTTTCAAGTATTTACCATAGAGCTGGTTTAGTGTTCATATATTCCTTTAGCCTGCTTTTTTTGTGGAATGTCCTCATTCCTCTGTCTATTTGAATGGATAGCTTTTCAGGATAAAGTAACTTTGATTGACAGTTGTTATCTTTCATAACTTGGAATACATAATTACAAGCCCTTCTGGCTTTTAAAGTTTGTGTTGAGTAATCTGCAGTTATCCTGATGAGCTTGCCTTTGTATGTGATTTATTTTTCACTCTAACTGCCTTCAATATACTTTCTTTGGTTTGCTTGTTTGATAGTTTGATTATAATATGGTGAGGAGAGGTTCTTTCCAGGTTTCATCAGTTTGGAGTCCTAAAAGCTTCCTGTATTTGCACTGGCATTTCTTTCCCAATTTGGGGGATATTTTCTTGTATGATTTTATTGAAAATGACTACTATGCCTTTGGAGTGAAATTCTTCTCCTTCTACTATGCCCTGAATTCTTATGTTTGATCTTTTCATAGTGTCCTGAATATCTTGAAATTCCCATTCATATCTTCCTATTAGTTTGTCTTTCTCTTTGTTGGACCGTGTTAGATCTGCCAACTGATTTTCTAGTTTAGATACTCTGTTCTCTCCTTCATCCATTCTAATGGTGAGGCTTTCTATAGAGTTTTATATTTGACTTACTGTGTTTTTCATTGCTAGTATTTTTGACTGTTTTTCCTTATTATTTCTATTTCCTTATTCATGTCTTGTATTGACCTCCTTATTTCATTAAATTTGTTTCCTGTGTCTTCTTTGATTCATTTTATTTCCTCTTTGACTTCTTTGAACACAGTTATAATCAGTCTTTTGAAATCTTTCTCAGGCATTTCCTCTAAATCAGTCTCATTGAAGGTCATTTCTGATGGATTTATAATTTTTGGTGGATTTATATTGTCTTGATTTTTTTGTGTTTCTTGTATTATTATAATGTAGATATTTTGCATCTTGGATTAATTTAATACTTATGTTTTCTAATTACCTACAGTATTATTAGATGTATCAATCAATCTGACATTATATATCTTCAGGTTAGGAGCTTAAGGTGCTAGGTATGGCTCTTTAAAGATTCACAGAGTAACCACAAAAGTGACCCTAGGTGTTGGGTTTGCCTGATATGGTGGAACAAAATTCCTACAAATTCTAAAATGTAACTTAACAATATACACATTCAATGAAAACCAGCACAGAGTATTTATGCAAGAATAGGTATTATGACAAACAGATCCTCTAAGAAAGTCAAAGTTCTTAAGGATGTGTGTTGCCCCACACCCTTAATCCTGTCAACTGGAGGTCTGAGTTTTATGGTCTGTAGGGGATTCCAAGGTCAGCTTGTGACCAAGTGAAACCCTGCTCTGACGAATGACAGAAAAAGAGACAAAGGCACTGTAAATCAGGAAGCAACAAATGACAAGTCCAAAATATAGCTTATTTGAGAATGGCAAATCTGACCATCCATAAGATTTAACACATAATTTACCCTGACATGGAAGGTGCAATTAGCATGTTTGATGCACGCCTATATACCAGGTATTTTTTTTGGTGGGTACTGAACTGGTGTAATCCCAGTTACCTTTCGGGATGGCTTTGGTCTCAGTTATGCTGTGTGCCATATTGGGTCCTTCTTTGTTGTTCTGTGGGTTCAGGTAGGCTGGCTGGGTCAGTGCCTCACTGTTCTGATAGCCTGTACCATGTGCTGTGTAGGTGAGTTCCCTTCCCCAGGTCTCTGGCGCTTTTGCTAGTGGTGGGGGGAGGGAAGGCTGTGGATGATGGCTGAAGTTCTCCTGCTGGTCCTTGTGATCCTCTTCCTCACAAGCCGCTCTGCTGGTCCCTGCTGTTCACCCCTTCACATTTCTTTTCTTTTTTTTTTTTATGGGGCGGGGCGTGTTTATTATGATAGCAAAGACTACTCCCTAGGATTTTTAACAAACAAGAACATTTTACTGGGAGAACAAGACACTAGGATACAAAATTACAAGTGTTTTAACTCCAGGTCTGTCCCCAGCTCCTCCAAGAAGCAAGTGGAAAGACAGTTGAAGCAAACAGGCAATTCTGTAAAACTAGACTTAGAAACCCTACAAATCTGATTAAAATCTAAAACTTGTTTTGCTTAAAAAAATTTAATATATCAAAAGGCCTGCTTTAGTGACATGCTAAATCCCACCAAAAAATAACCCTGACAACCCCTTGTCAGTAACAATGTTCAAGTTGACCAGCCAACTCATACTTCTAAACCCACGTGTGGACAAGTGCGTGTGTGTCTTCTAGAGTTAGGCACGGGGCTCAGAGACTGCAAGTAATGTGTACCTATCGCCTTCAAAAAATGGGCAGGGAAATCCTGGTAAAATGAGGAACAGTCCCAAATAAACAATTTTTCTAGTACTATGTTCCCCACTGCTACTTCCTTTACTTACAAAGGGGACCCGTGAACCAAATAATTTACCTCACATTTGGCACCCAGTGACCAGGATGTTTGTTTTCTTCTTTAGAAAAACACACATATCCACAACCCTTATATAATTTTTTTGTTTTTACATTTAAATATAAAAATACTACTTTGCTTTGTGTTATAAATGGAGGACCAAGCAGTAAAGAACTTTTCTTCTCTTAAGCTAGGACAGCCATCTGTTGCCGCTGAGCTGTTGTTTGTGAAGAGTGTGTGTGGCTCCAAGCAAGGGAAACACAAGAGGTTAACTAACCCCCAGCTCTTGCTCTTCTCCTAACTTCCACTAGTGAGAGTTGGTTTAATCTTCAGAATTGAAGTTTCCCACCAAGGAGACATGCCTGCCCTTTCAGCTATCCTTTAGAGAAAGTTCTCCCCTCCTTCAAATATGGCTTTGTGTGGAAGTGACATCTACCAGACAAGCACACCTCCAGAGAGAAGCAGTCACCACCTTTCCCTGACCCCACCCACACATCAGAAAGGAAGAAAATGGGGGCTGGGTACATGGAGATTAAGAACTTGACCCCTCTATCCTGACCAAGAAAAGCAAGGTTCACTAGGCATGAGGAATAAAAAGACCTTGAAATTCCACTTTTGAGTAATGAGGATAATTAAGACAACTGGGAGAGGGAGAGTTGCAGAGGGATGAAGGGCTGGGAAGGGCTCAGTCGGTGGAAGCATCGTCCCCTTAGTTTTTGTACTGGGAGGGCTCGTCGCCAGTCCCGTTGAGAAGACACGTACGGATGATGGCTTCTGTCACTGCAAAGGGGTCGCAATTGGCAGAAGGGCGCCGGTCTTCAAAATAACCCCTCTTCTCCTGGCCCACAGACCGGGAAATGCGGATGCTAGCGCTGCGGTTGGCAACACCAGCGGAAAAGTCGTTGATGTTGGAGGTCTCATGGAAGACAGTCAGGCGCCGGGCATTGTCCAGGCCTGCCTTGGGATCGTAGGCACGGAGGTGGTACTGGTGCCGCTTGCTGAGTTTCTCAATGGCCTCCTCAATGTACTTCAGGCCATTCTCCTCCCGCATGGCCTTCGTGCTAAAGTTGGTATGGCAGCCTGCGCCGTTCCAGTTCCCAGGAATGGGCTTAGAATCAAAGGTTGCTGTCACGCCAAAGTCTTCACATACACGATGTAAGATCAAGCGGGCCACCCACAGGTGATCTCCCATGCGGATTCCTTCCCAGGGTCCAATTTGGAATTCCCTCTGGGCAGGCATGACCTCGGCACTTGTTCCTGTGATCTTCACTCCAGCATACAAGCAGGCCCGGTAGTGAGCCTCCACGATGTCTCTGCCATAGGCTTTGTCTGCTCCCACGCCACAGTAATACGGGCCTTGGGGCCCAGGGAAGCCATTGAAAGGCCAACCAAAGGGGTGCCCATCCGTCCCCATGAGAGTGTATTCCTGCTCCATTCCAAACCAGGGGTGCTGGTTGCTGACCATGTCCATGATCCGCTTACAGGTGTGCCTTAAATTGGTCTCGGCAGGCTTCCGGTTATACTTGAAAACTTCACAGAACACCAGCTCCTTGGGATCCTTGTGGAAAGGGTCACGAAACATGGCAACTGGGAGGAGGTATGTCGGGAACCATGAAAACCTCCCCCTCCTCAGCTCTCCGCCACTAACCTTTGGCTGACTTCCTGCCTGCCTTTCCTGCAAGATTGAAACAAGCAGCTGCCTGAAGGCTTGCCAAACAGGATATGTGCAAACCAAATTTAACTGTCACAAGACAGGCTTGAGTAAAGCAAGCGCTGCCGTCTTGCCCCCACCTTCACTCTGATCAAACAAGTAGTCATGGCCATGATATAGAACAGACTTAAGAAAACATTGGATACAGGAAATTCCTATGGGTTTAACAGTTACTCAGGAAGAATTTTGTGTGCGCATACTCTTGGGAACTGATCTGTGAAAACAACTTATCTTGCATACCATCGAAATGTGTACGTGCAGAACATGTCAGTGGTCCCTGACCGCTTCCCTTGTGCAATGTGATACCACAAAAGACTGTCTTGGCAACTACTGATTGGACGCCCCTCTCTCACTCCTCCTTCTCTTCCCCTCACCCTTTCTTCCTGCCTCCAACTGCATAAAAGGCTTCGCCCCCAGAAATAAAGCGCCTCAGACCTCATCCCTTGTCTGGAGTCATCCCTTCCCTACTAACTTTTTGCTTCCACAGGTACTCAGGAGAACTACACCCACCACGTTGTGCGGCAACCTCAGGGACAGCTTCGACTGCTGGCCAGTTGGAGCTAGGAGCCCCTAACGGGGTTCCCCCTTTTTTGGGAGCCGCATCTGGCGCCCAACGTGCGTGTCTTCTTCTCCTTACTGGTCGACGGTTAGTTCGGGATTCCACGCCCCAATTTCTTCTCGGGTAAGACCCCCCTTTTTTCGCGTGGTTTCTCCCCTTTGTGCGCACATTCGTGACTTTGTCACCCCTTAGTCGACCCCCGTCCCCTTCGGGACCCCTCCGGCTCTTTTCTGAGCCCCCGTTCGTCCCACTTGGGACCCCTTCGACTCCCTCGCGAGTCCCCTTCTTCTCGGCCTCTGGCCCCCGCCCTTCGCCATGGGCTCTTCCCTTAGTTCCGAGGCTCGTTTCCTCCAATCCCTCCAGGACGAGCTCGTTTCTCGCAAGGTCCATGTTTCCAAGGCTGATCTCTGTCAATTTCTTAATGTCGTTCACCGGGCCTCTCCCTGGTTTGTCTTCACTGCCCCTAAGATCGCCCGCTCTACCTGGCTCACCATAGGTAAAGATCTCACCGCCTTCTGCGACAAACAGAATGATCCTGCTTTTAAAGATTGCATCCTTAAATACTGGCAACTCCTGGACGGCATTATTACTGCCGCCCCCATTTCATCCTCTTGCGCCGACATTCTCAAGGCAGGACAGGCTGCCTTAACCTCCGCGTCTCGCTCCCACACACCCGTATCCCCCTCCGAGGACTCTCAGTCTACCGTTTCCTATCCGCCACCTTACGCTCCCGCTCCCTCTAAGCCCTCTGCTCCTTCCGATCCTGCGTCCTCCTTTGTGGCGCTCGCTCGCGCCCCCTCTCCGGAGCCGCTCTCTCCTGAGGATGCAGCCGCTTTAGATACGGCTGCAGCCGCCTACGATCCCCGCTCTCAGCCATTGCCCTCTCCCCCTCTATCCCCCACTCAATTTCACCTCGCAATTCAGGAAATCTCCTCCTCTTTGGACCGCCTTCTGTCCCGCGTCTCTGCCCCCGACGCTCCTCCCCCACCCGCTCCCTCTGCTTTACAAGCCTATCCCGCGATTCTTCGACCCCCCCAGCCCCCTCATGCCCCAGACTCTGGTGCAGCCGTCCCATCTTCGTCCCCCGCCGCCGCTTCCTCCTCCTCTACTCATCCCATGATTACTCGCTCCCAGGCTGGTCTCCAAAACATCGCCGACCGCCTCGAACGCGCTCTCGGCTCCCTCCCATCTCCCTCTCGCCCCCCCCCTTCTCCTGCTTCCTCTGTCGCCGCTCCCACCGCTGCGCCCCCACGCACCCCCCCTCCAGCTGGGCGCGGCCCTGGTGCCGTCCTTCAGAAAGACATTAAATGTCTGAACTAACCTTTGTGTGTGTGTGTATGTCTTTATGTGTGCTCATTGTGCTTGCTAGTCGTGTCGTGTTTGTGACTGTTTGTGACTAAAGAGATAAGATGAACACAGGTGACACCCCTTTCTCTTCTAGAATCAATTTGCTGTAATTTTTTAATAGCCTTATAAGAAAGATGGTTAACAATGTGGTGAGATGAATTGATTTAAGGAACTGGAAAGGAATTTTTCAATGTTGGGACATAAAATGCTCATTAAAAAATGCTTTTGAGTGGTACTTAGATCAGAATGTTAAAATATGTAAATAAAGGTGTGCGGATGTTTAAAAAAAAAAAAAAAAAAAGAGAAAGAAAGAAAGAAAGGAAAAAAGAAAGAAATATTCAGGCTAAACCTAAACACCATGCCTAAAGTTAGAGGTTTTTAAACTAAATATGTTGGGATAGTTTGCTTAAGCTTTATCAAATTTAATTCATGAGTAAAACATAAAATTGTTTTATGTTAATAAAAATTTCTGTGATACATGAAATCAATAGCTATCAAGTTTAAGCCAAAATCATTGATTGTCAAATAATGTTTTTTCTTTCAAAAAGATTTGTCAAGGGTTATATTAATATTTAGCTAGCTGTTTTAGCTCAGAAAAGACCAGATTCTCCTCTATTGTATGTAAAGTAACTGTCTCAATTTTGGCATCTTAATGTCCTGTTACTTGAAAATCTATAGGCAAAGCTTGTTTATCAGGAGGAAAATATTTAATTTGGAAAGTAGAATTCTATATGTTATGCAAAAAGACTGCAATGTTGAATCAACAGGCAGGAAATGGTAATTGGAATGTTGATATGCTTACTGGGGAAGGAAACTATGCTGGAAATGACAATCAAATTGTATATCCCCGTGCTGTTTATCAACAAATAGCCACAGCAGCTCGTAAAGCGTGGTTTACTCTTCCTTCAAAAGGAGAGGCTGTGGGGGAGAATTTAACTAAGATTATACAGGGTCCTGATGAGAATTATGCTGATTTTGTTGATAGATTGATAAAAACAGCAGGGAGAGTATTTGGAGATGCTGGCGCTGGTATGGACTTTGTAAAACAGCTTACTTATGAAAATGCAAATAGTGCTTGCAAAGCAGCTGTACGGCCTTATAGAAAGAAAGTTGATCTACAAGGATATATTAGATTATGTGCTGATATTGGCCCTAGCTATACGCAGGGGATAGCCATGGCTGCAGCATTACAAGAAATTCCTTTTCAAATGGCCGCCACTGCAGCAAGATCTGGCAAGTGCTTTTCTTGTGGAAAATTAGGACATATAAAAAAAAGATTGTCCAATTAAAAAAAAAAATGAAACTCCCAATAATCCAGCTTTTGGTCTTTGCCCAAGGTACAGAAGAGAAAAACACTGGGCAAAGGAATGTAGATCTCAAACAGATAGAGATGGCAACCCTATTGTCCAGCAGCAGGGAAACGGGAGGAGGGGCCAGCCCCAGGCCCCGCAAAGACAAGTTTATGGGGAAATTCAGTTCGTTCCTCAAACAGCCAGTTACAGCCAGTCTCCCAACTTCTCCGAGCCACCCCAGGGAGTGCCGGACTCGACCTCAGTTCCTCCACCTACACAGTATTGACTCCAGAAATGGGACTTCAAGCATTGCCTACCGGAGTATGTGGCCCACTGCCAAAGGACAGTGTAGGCTTAATTTTGGGAAGAAGTAGCAGTACTATGCAGGGATTACAAATAGCACCTGGAGTTATTGATGCAGATTTCACAGGAGAACTTAAAATTATGGTGTCTTCTCCAAAAACGATCTTTACAATATTGCCTGGTCAGAGAATAGCTCAATTGTTGCTCCTTCCTATGATAAGAACTGGAAGGGTTGCTAATGTTCAGGGTCGAGGGACTCAAGGATTTGGTTCATCAGATGCTTACTGGGTTCAACCTATCAGTAAGGAACGTCCAAAATTAACTTTAAAATTAAATGGAAAACATTTTGAAGGGTTATGACATTTTACTCCTCGGTCCCGATCCTGATGCTCTCCTGCGCGCTGCATCCCACCTCGTTTCCTCTTTACAGGCTCACGGCTTTTCCATTTCCCAAGACAAGGTTCAACTGCATCCTCCTCACCTTTTTCTTGGTTTTGAACTCCTCCCTTCTACTGTCCGCACGCAAAAACTCCAGCTCCACACCTCACACTTAAAAACTTACCATGACTTCCAAAAGCTTTTAGGGGACATCACCTGGCTTCGTCCCTACCTGAAACTCTCTACTGGAGACCTCAAGCCCTTAACTGACATTCTTCAAGGTGACTCTAACCCCACTTCCCCCCGATCTCTCACCCCCGAAGCCTGCTCAGCCCTCAACCTTGTTGAACAAGCCATCCAGGGACAATCCCTCTCCTACTTTGACCCCAAGCTTCCTTTGCAATTCATCGTTCTTGCGACCACCTTTGCCCCCACGGCAGTGTTTTATCAGAATGCTCCTCTCTACTGGGTCCATCTCCCCTCCACCCCTTCCAAAGTTCTTGCTACATACCCTGACCTTGTTGTTTCTTTGCTCCGCCAGGGCCTTACCCTCTCTGTTAAAATTTTTGGTATTTACCCCCACTCTATTATTGTTCCTTATACCCCCCAAAACCTCCTACACCTGCAGCTTCACTCTGTTGACTGGGCACTATTTCTTCCCTCCTACCCTGGTCACATTCTTTCCCATTACCCTTCTGACAAACTTATACAGTTTCTTAACCATCATCCAGTCATCTTCCCTACCCTCTCTCGGCCCTCGCCTATCCCAGCTGCTGTTTCTATTTTTACGGATGGCAACTCCTCAGGCACCGCTGCTGTCTCCATTAATGACAAGGTTTCCTCCTTTTCCACTGACTACAAATCTGCTCAAAGCCGTTCACTCCGCCCAGGGACCCGGCCCCTGAGGTTCTCCCCTCTGTTTCTTTTTCAGAAAACCCAACATCACCTCGCCATGACGACACGGGCCCAGCCAATACTGCTCCTGCGTCTTCTTGTCTGGATCCCGCTGCTCCTACATTTGTCCCTTCCTCCGATACTTTGTGCCCGCAACCCCCGTAAGCCCTCACCATACACCTTATATAATTATACCTGGCTTATCATCAATGAAGCAGGCGATGTTACTAACGTCACCACCTCCATTTCCTCCGAACCCCCGTGGTCCCCGCTCCAGGTAGACCTCTGTGCCCTAGCCCTTGGCGCTGACAAAGTCTGGGGTACACCCAATTCTTTCCTCCCCCGCCCGGGGCCCCTCTCCGGGGGCCTCGCGGTTGATGATGACGCACCGAAATGCAACCATCCCCGGCGTCGCGATGCCTTGCGCTCCGTTCCAATTTATGTCTGTCCCGGTGATCACCGTCCTCGTTCCTTACAGTCTAACTGTGGTCACCACGATGCTTATTTTTGTGCCTCTTGGGGTTGTGAGACCTCTGGCGACACCTCCTGGCACCCCTCTTCTTCTTGGGATCTTATTTCCGTCCGCCGACATCACAGCCCCCTCACTTGCCGCTCTTCGCCGAGCCACTGGTGCAACCCTCTCACTATTTCCTTTACCAAAGCCGGCAGGGATAAGTCCAAATGGACGCGCCCACATCGCTGGGGCCTTCGCCTCTACACCTCCGGAACGGACCCTGGCCTCCTTTTCACAGTCCAACTTCTTACCTCCCTACCACGCCCCCGCCGCCCTTTCTCCTTAGGCCCCAATATCCTGCAAGCACCCCAACCAAACACCACCCCTCCACGCCCCCCCCACCCCCCGGCCATCCCTTCCCCCGATCCCTTCACATATCCCCACCCGCCTTCTCACACCCGCTAGTGACTCCCCTTTACAACTCACCATTCCTCCCGGTGCCCCCTCTGATGCTTCTCGCCTCCTGGACCTCATGAATGCCTCTGCCATGGCCATCACCGATCCTGCCTACAAAGAATGCTGGATCTGCTTCTCTCCTGCCCCTCCGTTTTATGAAGGAGTCGCGGTCCTGGACACCCCCCCTACCCACCTCTGACCCACACGCTCTCCCCTGGGGTATGGACAACGACCACGCCATCACGGTCAGTCAAGTTGTGGGCTCTGGCCTCTGCCTCCGCCCCAATCATACTCGTTTGCCCCCACAACTTGACTCTACTTGCAACTCGACACTGGTTCTTCCGGGACAATTTCGTAACCCTTTCCTCCTCGCCCCCAACGGCACTTATTTTGCCTGTGCCTCGGGCCTCTCTCCTCACATCATTATTGATGCCTTTGTTGCCACTCATGATTATTGTGTTCTTATTCTTCTCCTTCCCCGCCTCTCCGTCCATCACACCGAGGATCTGTTACCGTCTCGCCTGTCCAGCCCTGGCTACCGCCGCTCCAAACGCGAGCCCATCACTGCCATCACTGTTGGTGTCCTCCTAGCCCTGGGCGCCTCAGGTGCCGGCACGGGCATCGCTTCCCTCGTTCAAACCCACGACCAATACCGCCACCTAGCGGTTCTTCAACGCAAGGTTGACTCTGATATTGCCGAACTTAAACAAGGACTTAAACACCTTACTAATACTGTTAATTCTCTTGCAGAAATGGTTCTTCAAAACCGCCGTGGTCTTAATCTTGCCTTTTTAAAGGAAGGGGGAGTTTGCGCCGCCTTAAAAGAGGAATGCTGCGTGTTTAAGGATGAAACAGGACTAGTCAGAGATAGCATTAAACGCATTGAGGATAGCCTGGAGGAGAGACGTAGGGAGATTGATCAGAGTGAAAGTTGGTACAAGAATTGGTTCTCGACGACCCCGTGGTTGTCGACTTTACTCCCAGCCTTTCTGGGACCCTTTATTGGCTTCCTTTTGCTCATATCCTTTGGCCCATGGGCCTTCCGAAGACTCACTGGATTTGTAAAGAAACAAATAGATGACGCTACTAAAAGCCACCCCGCAGTGATGTACCAACAGCTCAATACTGATGAAGAACCTGCCGCTCCTCCTCCCGCCTTAAAATTCGAGATGTTTCAAAAAATCAGCAATCAGCCTCGCTCGCTCAAGTCTCGAATCGCGGGCACGTGGAGACGACTCTGTCGCCGCTAGGAACCCGGTCGAGGCAGCACCCAGCCGGTAACCTTGCCCGGGGCAGCCTTCCTAGCCACCTCCATCCATTTTTAAAACAGGAACGGGGGAGATGTCGGGAACCATGAAAACCTCCCCCTCCTCAGCTCTCCGCCACTAACCTTTGGCTGACTTCCTGCCTGCCTTTCCTGCAAGATTGAAACAAGCAGCTGCCTGAAGGCTTGCCAAACAGGATATGTGCAAACCAAATTTAACTGTCACAAGACAGGCTTGAGTAAAGCAAGCGCTGCCGTCTTGCCCCCACCTTCACTCTGATCAAACAAGTAGTCATGGCCATGATATAGAACAGACTTAAGAAAACATTGGATACAGGAAATTCCTATGGGTTTAACAGTTACTCAGGAAGAATTTTGTGTGCGCATACTCTTGGGAACTGATCTGTGAAAACAACTTATCTTGCATACCATCGAAATGTGTACGTGCAGAACATGTCAGTGGTCCCTGACCGCTTCCCTTGTGCAATGTGATACCACAAAAGACTGTCTTGGCAACTACTGATTGGACGCCCCTCTCTCACTCCTCCTTCTCTTCCCCTCACCCTTTCTTCCTGCCTCCAACTGCATAAAAGGCTTCGCCCCCAGAAATAAAGCGCCTCAGACCTCATCCCTTGTCTGGAGTCATCCCTTCCCTACTAACTTTTTGCTTCCACAGGTACTCAGGAGAACTACACCCACCACGTTGTGCGGCAACCTCAGGGACAGCTTCGACTGCTGGCCAGTTGGAGCTAGGAGCCCCTAACGGGGTTCCCCCTTTTTTGGGAGCCGCAGAGGTACATGTCACTGTTGGAACCTTCAGACTGGAAAGTGCTAGAGCCATCAAAGTTCCATTCCGGCAACTCTTCTACACACTTGGGCTCACAGTCCAGGGTGCGGGTCTTGCAGCGCAGTCCTTCTCCAGTACCATCGATCCAGACATACATGGCTTGGACTTTCTCGCCCTGAGGCAGGGCCATGTACATCTGCTTGATGCCTTTGTTCAAGTTGGAACTTGCTGAGGTGGCCGTGGTGGAAGGCGTTCTGGGCGGCCGCGGGCCAGCGGGAAGGAAGGTGAGCAGGCGGCGAGAGCGAGGTGGAGAGAGAGAGCGCGCGGAAAGGAGATCGGTGTACGGTTCAGACGCTCTGCTCGGCTCCCATTCTCCGCTCTCCCTTCACATTTCTTGAGCTTGAGAAGAGGCTGGTGTAAGTGGTAAATCCCCTTACCTGGCTTTTCCTGTGGCTCAGGCTGAGACTGGAGGCCATGACCACAGGGATCTGGTGCTGCTACTTCTGGAGCCACTTCTGCCTACTTCTGTGGTCTCTAGATGCTCTGGATCTCTCCTACTTCTCTATTGTGGTCGATAATTTCTTATTCATCTTCACTTTTTAGTAGAACAGTATGTTTGCTGGGGATTTTTTGTATGTTTTTTTTTTTTTTTCTCCCCTAGGCTGTTTTGGCGTGGTTCCTACCCTGCCATCTTAACTGGTAGTCCAGTCTCTTTTATTTTGATGTCATCATCTTTTCCTTCTATTATGAAGGCCTGGTGTAGATACTACCAGTCATTGCTACGTCATGCATATCCAGGCCATTTTGTGTCTGGAACAGTGTATTGTAAGGAACCCTACCCTTCTTTTGGCTCTTACATTCTTTCTCCCACCTCTTCATCAGTGGACCCTGAGCCTTAGAGGGTGTGATAGTGATGAGCAACATTCCATTGTCACTTCTCAGCACTATGGTGCCTTTTGAGTCATCCCAGAGATCACAGCCATCTGGAAAGAGAAGCTTCTCTAATCCAAATGTGAGAGTACTGCTAATATATAAGTATGAACATTAAGAGAAGGGATTACTGGGCAGTTTAGTGAGTATAATATATGCATATAGCCAGATACCCATAGGCATTACACCCTTAGGGCTCATGACCTCCCTGCCATAGGTTTTAAGTACCAGGCATGTATTCTTTCCCATGGAGTGGGTATCCAGTCCACTTACTAATGTAAGTGAATGGTTTCCCCCATAACAGACATCTACTATTGCACATATTGGCTCATTTGGCCTGGCTGGCCAAACTCAAGGTTTGCAGTGTCCACAGTTATTTATCACCACTGATGACTTTTCTCTCTCATAGGGCTGCATGCAGCATAGCTTTTTCCAGCTTTCTGTCAGCAGGTCTAAAGAGAGAAGGTTTTCAGCTCAGCTCCACCTTGATTTCTCAGTGATCTTGAAGCCCAAGCATGTAGATTCTTTGACAATAGGATCTTACCATCTATTCCTCATGGGAAACCAAGAGCCTTGGCAATGTTCTGTAATTTTGGGGGGCATAAGGGACCTCCCTGGCAAACAACTCACTCTATGGCACTTAAATTTTTCTAATAGCAGTCTATAGCTTCTGGGTGCACTAATGACCAAAAAAGTAGGTTTCCGTGTGGCTTATTCATACCCTCTTAAATTTTTATTAACCCTCCCCTCACCCTTTTTATACTCAATCTCTTTCCCTGATGTCACTTAGGCCATTCCACCTCTAGTAATCTGTTCATCTATTTACATATTAATGTCTTTGATCCATTTAGACTTGATTCTTGTACATGGAGAGAAATAAGGATCTCTTTTCATCCTTCTACATATGGATATCCAGTTTTCCCAGTATCATTTGTTAAAGAGACTGTCTTTTCTCTATGAATATTTTTGGCATTTTTGCCAAAGATCAGATGTTTGTAGCTTCCCTGCCTTACATCTGGGTCCTTGACTGTATTCCATTGATCTACGTGTCTGTTTTTGTGCCAGTACCATGCTGTTTGTAGTACCATGGCTCTGTAATATAGCTTAAAATCAGGTGTGTCAATACTTTCAGCCTTATTTTTGTTTTTCAATATTGTTTTGTCTATTTGAGGTTTTTATGTTTCCAAATGAATTTTAGGGTTCTTTTTTTTTCTATTTCTATGAAGAATGCTACTGGGATTTTGATGGGGGTTGAATTAAATGTGTAGATTACTTTTGGTAAGATTGACATTTTTCACAATATTGGTTCTTCCAACCCAAGAACACGAGCTATCATTCCATTTCCTGATGTCTCCTGAAATTTCTCTCTTGAGTGTTTTAAAGTTTACATTATAGTGATCCATCATTTCCTAGGTTTATTGCAAGGTACTTTAGTTTTTTCTTTTTTTGTATGTTTTTTGAGGCAATTGTGAACGGGAGTGATTCCCTGATTTCATCAGCCATGTGTTATGAGTATACAGGAAGGCTACTAATTTTTGTGTTTATTTTGTATCCTGCCATGTTGATAAAAGTGTTTACCAGCTTTAAGAGTTTCCTGGGAGAATCTTTAGAGTCTTTTATGTATAGAATCATATCATGTAAATAATGATAATTTGATCTCTTCCTTTCCAATTTGTATCCCTTTTATGTATGTCTCTTGCCTTATTGCTATGGCTAAGACTTCCAGTACTATGTTAAATAAAAGTGGGGACAGTGAACACCCTTGTCTTGTTCCTGATTTTAGTGGAAAAGCTTCCAGTTTTTCCCTATTTTGTATTATGTTGGCTGTAGGTTTGTCATAAATAGCCTTTATTATGTTGAGATATGTTCCTTCTATTTCCAGTTTCTCTAGGACTTTTACCATGAAGCATTGTTAGATTATGTCAAATGCCTTTTCTTCATCTATTGAGATGGTCATGTGATTTTTATCTTTCAGTCCCTTTATGTAATGTATTACTTGTATTGATTTGCCTATGTTGAACCATCCCTGCATCTCTGGGACAAAACCTACCTGATTGGGGTGAATGATTTTTTTGATATATTGTTGAATTCTGTTTGCCATAATTTTGTTGAAAATTTTTGCATCTGTGTTCATGAGGGAGACTGGTCTGTAATTTTCCTTTTTCTTGTTCTGTCTTTGTCTGGTTTTGGTATCAGGGCAATGGTGACTTTGTAGGAGTTTGGTAGTATTCCTTTGTTATCAATTTTATGGAAAAGTTTGAGAAGAATTGGTGTTAGTTCTTCCATGAAGGTCTGGTAAAATTCACCAGTGAATTCATCTGGGCCTGGACTTTTTTTAGTTGGGAGATTTTTAAAATAATTGTTTTGATCTCAATGCTTGTTATAGGTCTGTTTAAATGATTTAATTTTGGTAGATCATATAAATTAAAGAAATCATAAATTTCTTTCAGATTTTCTTAGTGAAGTATATGTTTTTGAAGTTTGTTCTCATGATTTTTTTGAATTTCATTGGCGTCTGTTGTAATGGTGCTGTTTTCATCTCTATTTCTATTGATGTATGTCTCTTCTCTTATTCTTTTAGTCAGATTTGTTAAGGGCTTATCAATCTTGTTTATCCTTTCAAAGAACCAACTCTTTCTCTCATTGTTCTTTGTATTGTTTTATTGGTTTCTATCTTTGTAATTTCTACCCCCAATCTTTACTATTTCCTTCCATATACTGATTTTTGCTTTGGCCTTGTTCTTCTTTTTCCAGTGCCTTAAGGTGAAGCATTATGTTGTTTATTTGTGACCTTTCTAATTTCTTAATATAGGCACTTAAAGCTATGAATTTCCCTCTTAAGACTACCTTCATTGTGTCACAAATGTTTTGGTATGCTTTGTTCTCATTATCGTTTGATTCTATGAATTTTTAAATTTCTTCTTGAGTTCTTAATTGACCTGTTCATCATTCAGTAGTATACTGTTTAGTTTCTACAATTTTGCTTATGATGTGTAGCTTTGATTGCTGTTGACTTGTCATTTAAACCCACTGTGATCTAATAGAGTGCAAGGAATAATTTCAATTTTCTTGTATTTGGTAAAATTTGCTTTGTGTTCTAATATATGGTTTATTTTAGAGAATGTTCCATGTGCAACTGAAAAAAATTTTATTCTGTAGCATTTGGATGAAATGTTCTGTAGATATCTGTTTGGTCCACTGGTTCTATGACATCATTTAATCCAGATGCTTCTCTGTTTACTTTTTCCTGCGATGGCCTGTGAATTGATGAGAGTGGGGTATTGATGTCACACACCACAATTGTGTTTGTTATTAGGTGTGTGTGACTTTAAGTCTAATAGTATTTGTTTGATGAAAGTGGGAGTCCCTATGTTAAGTTTTATAATTTTAGAATTGTAATGTTCTCCTGTTGGAGTGTCCCTTTAATCAATATAAAGTGACCTTCTTTATGCTTCCTAACTAATGTTGGTTTGAAGTCTATCCTGTAAGATATTAGGATAGCAATGCCTGCTTGTTTTCTAGGCTCAATTGTTGAAATGCTGTTCTCTATCCATTTACCTTAAGATAGTGTTTGTCTTTTATGAAAAGGTGAGTTTCTTGGAGGCGATAAATAGAAGATCCTGGTTTTTTGTTTGTTTGTTTGTTTTGTTTTTTTGTTTCTGAGGTTGGGTTTTGCTCTACCCAGGCTGACCTGGAACTCACTATGTAGTTTCAGGGTGGCCTCAAACTCACAGTGGTCCTCCTACCTCTGCCTCCTGGGTGCTGGGATTAAAGGTGTGCACCACCACACCTCACTTGATCCTATTTTTTAACCCAGTCTGCAAGCCTGTGTCTTTTGATTGGGTCATTGAGGCAGTTGACATTAAGAGTTATTATTGAAAGTTTTGCATTTATTCTTGCCATTCTTCTTGTTATGTAGTTCTTCCTGTTTTTCCTTTACTCTCTTGTATTAACTATTATTTGAAGATGGTTTATTTTTTCCATTACTTCATGTTTGTGCTTTTCTTTCTCTTCAGCATGAAAGATTCCTTCAAGTATTTTCTGCAGAGCTGGTTGAGTGTTCATATATTCCTTTAGCCTGTTTTGTTGTGGAATGTCCATATTTCTCTATGTGTTTGGATGGATAGCTTTGCAGGATAAAGTAATCTTGGTTGACAGTTGTTATATTTCAGAACTTGGAATGCATCATTCCAAGCCCTTCTGGCTTTTAAAATTTGTGTTGAGTAATCTGTGATGATCCTGTTGGTCTTGCCTTTATTTGTGACTTGGCTTTTCTCTCTAGATGCTTTTAATATATTTTCTTTGGTTTGTGTGTTTTGTAGTTTAATTATAATATGGTGGTGACAGATTCTTTACTGATTTTGTCTGTTTGTTGTTCTGCAGGCTTGTTCTGTTGGTATCTCTTTCCCTATTTGGGGGAAATTTTCTTCTATGATTTTTGTCAAAAATACCTACTATGCCTTTGGAATGAAATTATTCTCCTTCTAGTATGCACTGAAGTCTTATGTTTGATCTCTTCATTGTGTCCCTAATGTTTTGAAATTCCATTCATGC
This sequence comes from Dipus sagitta, assembly GCA_036346955.1. NCBI lineage: Eukaryota > Metazoa > Chordata > Mammalia > Rodentia > Dipodidae > Dipus > Dipus sagitta. The sequence goes on along the minus strand of CM070779.1, from coordinate 65,303,135 downwards.
CTTCCTATTAGTTTGTCTTTCTCTTTGTTGGACTGTGTTAGATCTGCCACCTGGTCTTTTACTTTAGATATTCTGTCCTCTCCTTGATCCATTCTACTGGTAAGACTTTCTACAGAGTTTTCTATTTGCCTTACTCTGTTTTGCATTTCTAGTATTTCTGATTGGTATTTTTTCATTATTTCTATTTCCTTATTTATGTCTTGTATTGACCTCCTTATTTCATTAAGTTGTTTTCCTTTGCTCTCTTGGGATCCCTTCAGGCATTTATTTTCTTCTTTGATTCCTTTGATTTCTTTGACCATAGATATAATAATTTTTTAAAAAAAATCTTTGTCAGGTATTTCATCTAAATCACTGTCACTGGAAGTCATTTCTGATGGATTTGTAATTTTTGGTGGAATTGTATTGTCTTGATTTTTTGTATTTTTAAATTATAATGTAGAGTTTTTAAAAATATCTTTGTTAATTTGATACTTGGGTTTCCTAATCATCATAGTATTCTTAGCTGTGTAAATGTGACTTTATATATCTTCAGGGTAAGAGTTTAAGTTGCCAGGTGTGGCTCTTACATTGTTCCCAGAGTAATAGCAGAAGTGAACCTAGGTGTTGATTTTGCCTGTTTTGCAAGTATTCTAGTAGGCCACATGGAGCAAATTGCTGGAATATTTTAAAATTCAACTGAGCAATATACACATCCAATCAAAACCAGTAGAGTAGGAATCAAAAACAGAGAATCTAATAAAACCAAAGTCCCTAAGGGCGTGTGTTGCTCCACACCCTTAATCCTGTCAACTGGGAGGCTCAGATTTCTTGTCTGAAATGGGTCAACCTGGGGCCAAGTGAGACCCTGCCACCAATAATGGCAGAAAAAAAGGCCCTTTATATCAGGAAACATCAAAGGCAACAATAGTCAACACCAAGAAACAGCTTACTTGAGAATGGCAAAGCTGACCAAGAATACATCAATCAAATCTAACACATAACCTGTCCTGATATGGAAGGTGAGATTTGCATTTACTTGGCTTTGTGTAAGTAGGCCCTTTGGGGATGGCTTCTAATCTCACCAATGAGGACCCATCTTGATCCCTCTTTGTTGTGCTGTTGACTCAGTAAGGTCGCTTGGGTTGCTGAAACTAGTGTTCTGATCAGCTGTGCTGGATGCAGTGTGGCCAGGAGGGTGGATGAGTTCTCTGATGGTTTGTGGCACTGTGATCTGTTCTGTGATGGGTGACTGTGCAGAATGCCTGGTGTAGTACTGAGCTCCTCAGTTGTTCCTATTTATGGTCTCCTTCAGCAGCTTCTCAGCTGGACTCTGCTGTCTTTCTCTTCAAGTTCCTGGACTTTGCCTCAAGACTGGTGTGAGTGGAAAATCTCTTCACCTGGCTTCTGCTCTTACAGTTATGAGCAGGTTGAGTGTGTGCACAAACCAGTGCTGCTGGTCCCTCAGCAGGATTCTGGCCAGTTTTCTGCTGGCCAAATGATCTGAGTCTCTTGCTTTTCTGCTGTGGTTGATAAATCTTTATACATCTTCACTTTTCAGTAGAAGAGTCTATTTTGCTGCTTTACTGCTTATTTCCATCCCTAGGCTATTTTGGCATGGCTACTATGCCACCATCTGACTCAGAAGTCCCTCTTGCTTGCTTTCTACATGTATTTTGTTCTTGGATATTTTCCTGTTTTGCTACATGTGTGATCTCTCTTTAAGCACCTAGTCCTTATCCTTTAGTCCTCTTTGACCCCACTATGTGAGGGAGATCTTTTGACTTCTCTCCTGCTTTGCTTTCCACATGTATGAGCCCTTTCTCTAGAGGCCTTCTTCTCTGGAGATCTCCCTATGTGAGAGAGATTTTTCTCCATCCCCACCCCCTCACCTTCCCAGCCTGGGAAGAAGGAGACTTTCTTTTTGGCTTGGACCTTCCTGTTGGTCTTCCCTCTGGATCCTAACTCCCTAAAATAAACCTCATAATTCATAAATTTCTTCCTCTATGAGTCCTGTTTTCAATTCTTTAGTAACTGGATAAGGACCCAAAAGCCTAGCTTGGAAAGGGGCTGATTTCTTTTGGCTTGGTGTTCTTTTCTTGCTTTCCTTCTGGATCCCAAACATCCCTAAAATAAATCTCGTAACTCATAACTTACCCTTCTCTGAGTCCACATATTCAGTTCTTTGGTAACTTGGATAAGGACCCAAAAGTTGGGGCCCATAGGCCTGGGGTCCCCTGCATCTTTACCAACATCTAATCCCATCCCTCCTCAGAATTAAAAAAATTCTCACACCATTTATTTAAAAAATCTCACATCAGGGCTGGAGAAATGGCTTAGCAGTTAAGGCAGTTTGGCTGTAAAGCCAAAGGACTCAGATTCAATTCCCTAGTACCTACATAATCAGATGCCAAAGGTGGTGCATGCATCTGGAGTTTTTTTTGCAGTGGCTGGAGGCCCTGGCATGCCCATTCTCTCTCCTTTGTTTTTCTCTCAAATAATAAACAAATAAATTAATTAAATAACTTTAAAAAAATCTCACATCACCAAAAGGGAAAAGTCTGGGAAATCCATGTGGCAACTTGTATTAGGTTTTTTTTTTTTTTTTTTTAAATAAATTAGACATCCAATTAGGATGAGCCACGTTGCCAAGTTCAAATGTATATGAAGGATGTTGATTGGTTGGTGGTCCCAAAAGGAGAGCACAGACTCAGACAGGGCCCACCAAAGGTGGAGACAAGCCTTGGAAAAATTGAGGAAGAATTAGGAAGCTGTTCCTTATGACCATATTGATGCATCAAACTGAAATTCTAGGATTTCCAGGGCAAGTGTAGCTTCTATGATCTTTTGGGCCTCTATCCCTAGCTGACTACCTGTACAAGGTTACCTTGCACCTTCATCAGGAAAGGAATGATGGACAGAAGGAGGTGCAACTATAAATACCAAGAGCAGCATTTACCACATAGTTGCATTATCATGGAAAGACCGGGTGAGTGCACTATCTCTGGTCACATGGCCAGTTATGTGCAGGTTCTGAGATTGGAAACCTTCACTGTGTGTTGTTTTGTTATCAGACAGAGCCATCTGAGTGGGCCTCACCCAGAGCATGTGCTTGCTGTGGTTGAGTATTATATTTCAGCTTTCTTGGTCTCCCTGACAGATGCCAGAATTCAGCTTAAATAGAAATTCAAAGAGGAATTGAAAATTCCATTCCCAAAACGATCCTAATTCAAACTTTAATATTAAACTTTGAGGCCAGCTTCTGGCTGAGTGACATCCTTCACCATTTTGTAATAATCTCTCTCTTCCCCAGAGTATTGTGGAGGCCAAAAGTGGGAGGATTGCAAGATACCTGCAGCCAGCCCCCACCCTCCCCACAGGAAGCATCTCACCACTCTTCCAGCATACAGAAGGCCTATCTTCATCACAATCTTTCTCATGTGTGCACATATTTAGATATGTGTATGTGCTTTTCCTCTTTGGGTCTGTTTTCAGTGTGATCACACCAAGGAACTTTGGTGGTCAAGGTGGTGTGGTCTGAACCACATTTTCTCCGCAGATGGCCTTGGAGCAAAGTCACATAGAATCTAGGGGTAAAACCCAGGCCCTGGCATATCCTAGGCATCTGATCTGCCACTGAGTTACACCCCAGCATGTGTCCCAAACTTAAGGCTTTTCTATACCATTCCCAATTACTGAACATGAATGACCAGGCTCTGGTACCATGGAGAGGAGCAGTCTCCTCACCTTGAGAAAGCCTACTCCTGCCAGATTTGGTACCTCAGTCTGTGCTGTTCTTTTGTGGTGGCAGGTACTGACAAAGAGCTTGTAGGGGCCATGATCATGTGGACTCCAAGAAAACCGTGAAGGGGAAGCCTGGTATGTTTAATAGACACATGATATGTTGCAGGGATTTCTGTGCAAGGGTCCTTAGCTTCATTCCACTTGTTCTATTTGTCCCAGCCTGCCTGGGCTTGTGGTGGTTTGAATAGAATAGATGGCCCCCAATATATTCAGTTGTTTATTTGTTTGTAGTTTGCATCTTTAGCCACCTGGCTGGAGGCAATGTCACTGGGTGGATCTTAAGGTGTGGTGGTGGGTTTCAGATTTCAATCTAAAGATATGTAAAGTGTGCCTAGCAGGAGTTCCTGCAGTGTGCTGTGTGGCTTTTGGCTTTTAGGCTTGTGCTTCTCTCTCTTTCTGCTTGGGCCTGTGAAGGCAGGCCAGCTTCTTCTGCCATTATGGAACTTCCCCTGGATCTGTAAGCTTCAATAAATCCCTTCCTCCATAACTGTGCCTGGTATGAAAGTTCATCTCAGTGAACCTGAAGCTGTCTGCTACAGGGCTGTTGTAACAAAATACCAAGACTGCACACTTTTTTCTGAGTTGTGGTGGCTAGAATGTCACACTTCATGGTAGTGGCATGTTCAGGCCCTGACAAGTGATAATACTCACCTCTCTAACAATGAAAATGGGATACAGATTCCAGATCTGATGAGGACCTGTGTCCTACTTCATAAAGGCGTTTTCTCTGTGTTCTTATATGGCAGAGTGGAGAGAGTGGTCTGGGTGTCTCTGGGGCATGAATCCAGTCATGTCCAGTCTGTCCCTTCAGAGCCTAACCAGGTTCATCCTGTTCATCAACTGGGTTGAGAAGGGCTGAGGAGATCAGTAAAGCACAGCCCTACATGTGTCTGTGAGAGGGTTTCCAGAGGGAAGATGGCACCATCCCACAGGATGCAGGCCCAGATAGAATAAAATGGCAAGAGGAGAAAGCCAAGGTAATGTGCCATTATTTTCTCTCTACTCTTGGCCACCATGGCATGAGCCACTTTGACCTACCATGTCCTCCCTACATGGTGGATGGAATCCTCTAACACCCAGAGTCAAATAATTTTTTTTTGTTTGTTTTTTTGAGGTAAGGTCTCACTCTGGCCCAGGCTGACCTCAAATTCACTATGTAGTCTTAGGGTGGCCTCGAACTCATGGCAATCCTCCTAGCTCTGCCTCCTTAGTAGTGCTGGTATTAAAGGCATGTGCCACCATGCCCAGCTGAACAATTATTTTCTTGAGGATTTTTTTTTTTTGTCAGATATTTGATCACAGCAACGACAAAAGCAAAACACACACACACACACACACACACACACACACACACACACACACACCACTGCCTTGGGAGAGAGGTTTTAAGATAGGGATTGTGAGAGGAGCACACATTCAGGCTTGGCTTGGTTCTTGTGACTCAGCTGGTTTGGTCACACTTGTCCATTTTTTAGTCTGCTGGGTACATGAGTCTCCTGGTTGGTTTCTACATGTCTTGCTTCTCTTGATGACCCACTCTTGGTCACAGTGTATAGTACCACTGAATTCGTTGTCTCTTTATCTATGAGAGGTATTGGGTTTTGTTCCATTTTTCATACTTTATTTTTTTGTGCTGTCCTTCATTTCCCTGCATCAGGGCAACAGTACCATCATGCATGATCATCAAAGTGATTCTTCACCTATTTTCTGGAAGTATTGTTTAAAGTTTATGGCAATTCTTATTAAGCCTTTGGTAGAATATTCTAGAGGGTTTCTTTGGAATTTTGTTTTTTAGCTGCTGGATTATACATTCAATCTCTTGCATTAATTATAGAGATTGCTTAATTATCTAGCTCACATGGGGAGAGTGGCAGTAGTCTGTGCCCTTTGAGGATTCATTGTGTTCTTGTGTGCTGTGAAATCTTTGTGCTATGTGTCTTGCTCATGAGCATTCTGACATGGTCTGTAAAATATTCCCAGTTTTATCCCTAACAGAGATGAATTGGTTTTTTTTTCCTCTGTGCTTGAATCAGTCTTACTGGAATTTGTCAAATTTATTGATCTTTTCAAATGGACAGCTATTTTCTACAAGCATATGAAAACAAGTTGCATTCCATCAATATATTCATTTTTTAAACTTTAAAAATATTTTTATTTATTTATTTTTAAGGAGAGAGAGAGAGAGAGAGATTGAGCGCACCAGGGCCTCCTGCTGCTGAAAATGAACTCCAGATGCATGTGCCACTCTGGGCATGTGGCTTTACCTGGGTACTAGGGAATCAAACCTGGGTAACTAGACTTTGCAGGCAAGTACCTTAACTGCTGAGCCATCTCTCCAGCACCGATGTTCATCTTTTTATTGGCAACTTTCATACATATAGACAATTTATCATGAACACAGTCCCCTTCTACCACCTCCCTTTCCCCCACCCCCCTGTAATGCCCCTCCACTGAATCCCTTCTTCTTTCCAAGTAGTCTCTCTCTTTTTTTAATGTCATCACTTTTTTCTTCTATTATGCAGGTCTTACGTATGTAGAATTAGCCACTGTGAGATCATGAATATCAAGGCCAGTTTGTGTCTAGAAGACATAAACAGCATTGTAAGCAGTCCTTCCCTTCCTTACGTTCTTACATTCTTTCTACCTCCTCTTACACAATGATCCCTGAGCCTTGGAGACTGTGATAGCTAAGTTTCACTTAGTGCTGAACACTCCACTGTCACTTCTCAGCAGTTTGGTGAGTTTATTTATTTATGAGAAGGAGAGAGAGAGAGAGAGAGAGAGAGAGAGAGAGAGAGAAAATGGATGCACCAGGGCCTCTAGCCACTTCAAACGAACTCCAGACCCATGCACCACCTTGTGCATCTGGCTTACTTGGATATTGGAGAATTGAACCTGAGGCCTTAGGCTTCACAGGCAAGCAAGTGCCTAACCACTAAGCCATCTTCCAGCCCACTTTGGTGAGTTTTGAGTCAACCTAGTACTTACTGCCATCTGCAAAGAGAAGCTTCTCTAACCAAAGGTGAGAATAACACTAACACATGGGCATAAATATAAGTGTTTAGAGGGAAGTTTAGTGGGTATAATATGTAGATTTAGCCAGACAAAAGTAGTAGTTTTCCCCCTAGGGCTTCTGATCTTGTAAACCATAGGCTTTTGATTAGGTTTTCAGTACCAGGCAGGAATTCCCTTCCTTGGAGGTGGCCTCAACCCCAGTTACAGAGCAGTTGGTTTCCCTCATCACAGACATACAACCATTGCAACAGTTTGTACATTTGGCCTGCGTGGCCAGCTGTAAATCTTGCAAGGGTTGCTTCTGGTTAAGACCCATAGCTACTTCTAGCATTGTGACAGTCAGTAGTGAGGAGGTTTTTCAGCTCAGCTCCAGTTTGATCTCTCAGTGACCTGCAGCCTAAGCAAGTGGAATATTCAGCAATAGGGTCTTACCATCTAGTTCTGGGGGAAAACCAAGAGCCTTGGCAATAGCCTGCTGTACTTTGATGGCATCTGTGGCCTCCCTGACCAGCAACTCTCTGGGAGGTATCTCATCCTGGCACTTAATATTTCTGTTAACAATCTATGGTTTCTGGGCACAACATTATCCACCTCCACAGGATACATCCACCCATACTCTTTCTCTTTTTTAAATACATATATTATTAGCCACTGAAGAAATACGTTTTTTGAAAAATATTATTTATTTATTTGCGAGCAAGAGTGCGCGCGCGCGCGCGCGCGAGAGAGAGAGAATGGGCACACTGGAGCCTCTCGCCACTGCAAACAAACTCCAGGTGCTTGTGCCATTTTATGCATCTGGATTTGTGTGGGTCCTGGGGACTGAAACCCAGGCCCACATGCCTTGCAAGCAAGTGCCTCTAACCACTGACCCATCTCCCCAGCCCTAAGAAGTAGGTTTCTTTATTGCTTATTCACAATATCTTTAATTTTGATTAACCATCCTCCCCATCCCTTCTTTTCCTCTATCCCCTCCCCTGACTCCACTTAGACTATAAACAATATTATTTATTTACTTATTAGTTTGATCAAGAGAGAGGGAGAGAGTGAGTGTGTATGGGTACACCATAGCCTCCTGCCACTGCAAATGAACTCCAGATGTGTCCATCCCTGTGTGTATCTTACTTTAAATGGGAGTGGGGAATTGAACCCATAACATTAGGCTTTGTAAGCAAGTGCCCACAACCACTGAGCCATTTCTCCAGCCATATATACATTTTAAAATTATATATATATATATCTCAGGCTGACCTAGAACTCACTGTGTAGTCCTTGGCTGTCCTCAAACTCACAGCGATCCTCATACATCTGCCTTCCTAGTGCTGGAATTAAAGATGTGCACCACCATGCCTGGCTAAAATATTTTTATTTACTTGCAAGGAGAGCAGGGGGCAGAGAGAGAAAGAGAGAGAATGGGCATACCAGGGCATCTTGCTAGTGTAAAAGAACTCCAGATGTATGCACCACTTTGGGCATCTGTCTTATGTGGATACTGGGAAATTGAACCAGAGCCATCAGACTTTTGCAAGCAAGTGCCTTTGACCACTGAACCATCTCTCCAGTCCCCCTCCTGTATACAATTTTTGAACAAACTTTTTGTTTTATTATCTCTCCTCTCTCTTTTTCTTCTTTCCCTCCTTCCTCTTTCCCTCTCTCCTTGTTCTCTGGTGCTGAGAATTAAACCTCAGGTCTCCAGCTTGCTAGGCTCTACAACTTTGCCACACTGCAAACATCAGTTGCAGTGTCTGACTTTACATAGGTTCTGGCATTTGAAATCAACTACTGATCCTTATATGACAAGTGCTTTTCCATGTGTGCATATCACTAGCCCCAGAACAGTTCTTTTCATGGCCTTTTTATAACCATATCCATCTGTGACCCCCACCCTGACCCCCACTGCTACACTCTGTCAGCCAGTGTTCTGTCTGCCATTATTCAAAAGGAATAAAAACTTGACGTGAGAGCATATAGGGTGTAACATTTGCATGGGCTTACCCCACTCAGTGGAATTTCCTGAAAATTCAACAAGCTATTGTGCATATCCATAGTTTATTCCATTTCCTTGCTTTGTAGTATTTTGTTGAATGGATGTACCACAGTTTGTTGAAGGAATGTCTGGGTATTTCCATTTTGGACTATTATGAATAAAGCTGCTATAAACATTAACATTTAGGTTTTTGTGTAACAATTTTCTTTCCTCTGGTACAAATGCCCAAGAATTTTTCCAGCCATCACTGAGGCTGAGACAGCCACATGGTTGACTAGGCCTGCATGCTGGGCAGTCCCAGATCTGGCCACCATGACCTGTTCTGGACCTACTTCACCAGGTTACCCATCACTGTTTGTGTGATGTTGGGCCTGGAGGCTCTTCTTGGTCTAGGGGTGACATTAAGACCACCCTCTTAAGGAAGGAGAAATGGAAGTAAAGGCTCAGATGATAGAAAGTGCTGGGATGAAGCTATCACATGGAATTGCTTGTGAGCACAACTATGTGTCCAGGACATGGGGAAAGGTGTCCCTCAACTCTCCAGTCTTATGTTTCCACAGGCAGCTCCAAGATGGAAGACAGATCCTCAATTCCTGCTCTCCACCCCAAGAAGAACTGACCTTTCATGGAATATAAATTAGAAAGGGGAGAGCCCTTTTCATTATCCCAGCAGCCCTAGAGCTTCTCACAGCAGTTTAAGCTACACAGGAACAGAAATGGTCCAGAAATCAGGATGTTCTACTATGGGCAGCCCCTCCAGCTGGGAACTGATTACTGTAGATGCACCAGCGCTAATGGAGACATGGTGAGAGGCCCATTCATTCTATAGTTTGTTATTAAAACAGTATTTTTCCTTGTTGGAAGGCCACTTGAGAGACACAGAGAAAGGGATTGATAGAAAGATTCATTATTTACTTTTATGGATCATAAATGCCTTTGGTAAGACTTAAGTTAGAGCCTATAAGCAGTTTAATAAAGTAGAAAGTTTTTTTTTTTAAATAGGGAAAAAGCCACACCTCTGGAGAAGAGGCCATGGTATTGGAGCCAATTAGGGTGCTACACACAGGCCTAGCATACAGCATTTCACTGTTAGAACCTTTCACTCTGAACCAGGCTGGAATCATGTTAATTTGAATAATTCAGGAGCTTATGGTGGGAGGGGGAGACTGAAAGTGAAAGGCCAGCTGGATTGCTTTAGAAGCCCCATGTCCAGCTTGCTTCTTTCTTCCTTTGTGGAGAACTATGTTAGCACGCAGTGTGCAGATTTGGGGAAGATGGGGTCAGGCTGTCTGGGATGGATGGCTCATCATCCATCTCTTCATGGAGAGAAGAGTCCAGAGCCTTTGTGCAGGGTGGATGAAGCATGGCTAAGGCTCAACAGGGTCCATAGGGTAGATGAGATGACCACCCTCCATGTCTGGCCTAGACCACAGCTGGGATGCTTGTCTCCCAGTAAAATCAAGGCATGTTTACAAGCTGCTAGAGCAAAGGAAGGAGGGGAAGAGGGGCTGAGGGATGAAGAGCCAATCCTGTGGGTGACATGGGGAGTGGGCCCATGCTCCTCTGGCCAGGTCTGCACTGAGTGTGTGGTGGGGTCAAAACCCATGAAGGAGAGCAACATGGGGGAGGTGGCATTGCCTATCTTGTTGGAGATTGGCATCAGAAAAGAAAGACTGGCACAAGATGTGAATGACACTGAGTTATGGAGCCAGCTCCTGGAGAAGGCCTTGGGTTTGAGACCTGCAGACCTGGGTGGCTTTGCCTTTCAGCTGCTGTACCTGTGGGGAGTCCTTCTTCTTAAGCTTCTAGAGGTGGATACATGGGTATCGGTGGTGTTATTGACAAGGAATGCTTCCAGAATGAAGGGATCTTGTAAGAGAATTGACTGGAAGCCTGGTGCGATGGAAGGTTGGGAGGATATCACATCTGAGCCCAAGTGTATGCTGATTTATCCTTCCTTCCCACCTCTATGTCAGCTGTTCTCTACATTGGGACCTTCTTTTGTGACCACTGACAGCTCAGGACAGACACATTGAGGGCAGGAAGGGGCATTTCTGGAAACTTCATATCTGGTAGTGTATCACCTCCTGGTCAGAAAGGACATGTGCAGTGTGCCCACCAAGTCAGGTCAGCCTGGCATTGTAATACCAACCATGCTGGTGATAGCTGGCAGCTGCCACAGACACATCAGTGACTAAGGCCACTATAAATTATACTGGCTTACTATGTCCCTCCCCTGTGGCAGGCTGCTTCAAAATGAGACTCTGCTGGTTCTCCTGGTGGAAAATGCTAGGATGTAGGGTGAAAGAAATCACTGCAATCTTGCTGCCTGGTGCCTTGTTCACCCTGAATTCTCAGGGCCCATCCTAATAGTCTTCTTGCTTGAGCCTTTGACTGAACTCAGAGCATGCCTCACTCTGACTCTCAGAGGCACAGAGCTCCCCATGAGTCTATCTCATGATGTTAATAGATGAGGATGGGTTCCTGGAGACCTTTCCTCTTGAGATCCCTCACCCTGAAGACTTCTCCTGAGATGCACCTTATCTAACACAGCTCCTATTATGCATGGTTCATTGAACAGACCTAGAATACTCCCCACAGATTCACTACATAACTGGGTATAGAATCATCTATATAATGACCTCTGCCTCCCTCCTTTCTCCTTGTCAAAGATCTCAAACCAACAAGGCTCATGCATAGAGATCCATGACCTTGAGGAAGTTCCAGCCTCTCTGTGATGTCCATGTCCCCCACAAGCCCCTCCTCCAGTGACTTGGGATAGGCCTGTTACCTGAAGGAAGACAGGGGAAAAGTACTCTATGTCCTGGTTGACTTTGAGAACCTTTGATGTGGATCCTCTTGGAATTAACATTCTAGTATATATTGTTCCCTTAGCTACCATACCTGGTAGCAATGGCACATCCTCACAGAATACAGCTCACTAGAATGGGTCCTAAATACTTAAGTCCTGGCATAGGGGGTTATGATTTTCCTTCAGTTGGAGGACTCAGCTTGGGAAAAGAAGACTGGAAGGAAGGAAGGACAGAGCCCTTCCATGAACAGGAGCAGGACATGGTGGTGCCCTTCACTCATGCTCAGTTAAGATCAGTATTCAAGTTATGCTCATAACAGTACAACTCTAAGAGTTGGAGTATGAATTTCTCACATCAGGAAATTAATTCATTGAAATTGAGCTTCATGTTCAAGGTCACAGAGCTAGTACATTGCTGAGCTAGAACTTGCCCCAGTTCTGTGTCCTCAGCCTTATTCAAAACCCATAGAGAAGGTCTAGAGAGATGGCTTAGTGGTTAAGGCACTTACCTGCCAAAGGACTCAGGTTCAATTCCCCAGTACCCATGTAAGCCAGATGCACAAGGAGGCGCATGCATCTGGAGCTTGTTTGCAGTGGCTAGAGGCCCTTGTGCACCCATTCTCTCTCTATCTCCTCTCTCTCTCTCTGCTTGAAAATAAATAAATTAATTAAATTTTAAAAAATTTAAAAATATTATAGAGATTACATTTCCCAAGAGAAGAAAAGCATCCAGATGGCAGGATGTTTGTCCTTGATGAGTCACAAGTGCTTAGGATGCTGTCTGGGTCACAGCACTGATTCCTTAGACATTTAGTGTGTAGATAGATGGTGATAGATGAGTGGGTGGATGGATGGGTGGTTAGGAATTCCATATATGGACCCTTGGTCCTCTTGACTTTGCCCTAATCTACACTTTCTAACTTCAACTCCCTGAGCCAGATTCACACATATGTACACCTGTATGTTCACATCTAAAAGGGAGATAATTCAGATGGTTGTAAGGGTCAGGGAGGAAACTAACTAAGAAAATGGGGGCAGAGCAGTGTGTGAACACAGAAAAGGTAAGTACATGACTCCTCTAGGGAAATCATTCCATTAAAATAGAACACTAGCTAACAGCCAGTTCTGAGGATGCTCTAATGCATGGTGGGTTTCAAAGTGTCAAGTGTCACTTAATACACCCAAGGTACTATCTAGGCTACAGGTTATTAGGAAGGTCTCACTTCTATGTGCATGGAAGGGAATCACAGCCTGAGAACCAGAGGCACTTTCACTATGTGGCAATCATGTGTCCTTAATGAAACACCAGGATGTTGTGAGCCTGGAATATGTTAACATATGCTGTGTCTTCTTTAAAAAAATTGATTTAAAAATTTATTTGCAAGCAGAGGAAGGGGGGGAAGGAGAGAGAGAGAGAGAGAGAGAGAGAGAGAGAGAGCATTTTGTGTATCTGGCTTTATGTGGTATATTAGTCAGGGTTCTCTAGAGGAACAGAGCCAATTGAGTGAATTATATTAAAAGAGAATTTATTGGATTAGCTTATGGCAGTCCAATAGCAGTTGCAGGCCAAAGAATCAAGGAACCAGGTAGCTTCTCAGTCCTTGTGGCTAGATGTCTCAGCAGTCACGATCCGGCACTGAGGACCTAGAGGCTTTCTGAGGAGCTGCTGGGTTTCGAACCACGTGGGTCTTCAGTTGATGCTCGTCTTCAGTCCGTGATGGTCTTCAATCCATACTGGAAGGCAGCAGGCAGCTCCGTCAGCCAAGTGGAAGGAAGGGGCTCTTTTCACTTCCTTATGTAAAGTCCCCCTCTGAGAGGGGCCACCAGCTCTGGGGGTAGGGTTCACTCTGGGGGAAGGACTTCCTCCTTCAATTAATCCTTCCAGGAAGCAACCTCTGAGATCCACCCAAAGGGAATGTCTGTGGATTAAGTTGACAACAATTTAACCATTACAAGTCCACCCCGTATCAACTTGATACCAAACTATATCTCCTTCATCATACTTAATTTCCAAATGAAAACAGTAACAAGGTCATAATTCCACCTAACATGGTATAACTATCTCCTGTACAACCGGGAATACACAACTTTCCTCATAGCACAAAGCAAGGTTCCTTGAGGAATGCTTAGTCTCTAATATAATAGGTATAATATAAATTCCACAACAGTGAGCAAGTGATATAATCTTAATATTGGTGTAGATATGTACAAACATTCGTATCAAGGTAGGACAGAAACATGGCAATTACAGTCCTCATTTTTGTAACTGGTCATGTATTTGTAATTACCTTCTTCTACTACCCATTCTGTATTTCTTCCACCTTCAGCAAGCACCTCAGCAGGTTTTGGTTCTTTACCTGGAGGGGTGACCCAAACCTTTGTTCCTGAAGGATCTGGGCCATTTATCACACTACCTTGATTGGGTTGTTGCAGTTTTCTGTTGACTTTGCTAACAGGGCGTAGTAACACCAAGAGACACCCTAAAGGATATCCTGCATATGAGTCATACTCTTCCACAATGGAGGAGCAGTCCAATTCCCCCCTGGTAGTCTGGATCAATCACTCATGCTACACTGTAACTCCTTTCTTAGACTGTTGAGTGAAGGGTATCAGGAGCCCAAGTGGCTAGGGGGAAGTCTTAGCTTCTAGTTCAATGGAATGTTCTTTGTGCCTCCTGGAAAAAGCACTCCCCCCTCTGAAACCAAGACCTCTAGGCCATCAGAGCATAAGGTTGCAGGAACAGAAAGCAAAAAAAAAATTGGCTAAAGGGTCACTTGGGATGATGGTAAGTGGGACCATTCCCATTTCCACTCCTTGATTCTTAGACCAGTGAATCCATGCTATAGGAGAAATAGCACCATATATAGCACGGTGATTCAGAGTATATGCAGCCTGCTGGAGGACACATCCCCAGCCCTCCAAGCTATTGCCACCTAGTTGGCACTGTAGCAGTTTCTTTAAAAGGCCATTCCGCCGTTTGTATCAAGCCAGCTGCTTCAGGGTGGTGGAGCACATGGTAAGACCAGTGAATTCCATGATCATGTGCCCACTGCCATACTTCCTTGGCTGTGAAGTGAGTTCTTTGGTCAGAAGCAATGCTGTGTGGAATACCATGATGGTGAATAAGGCATTCTGTAAGCCCATGGATGACAGTTTTGGCAGAAGCACTATGTGCTGGAAAAGCAAATGCATACTCAGAATAAGTGTCTATTCCAGTAAGGACAAAATGCTGCCCTTTCCATGATGGAAGAGGTCCAATGTAGTCAACCTGCCACCAGGTTGCTGGCTGGTCACCCCAAGGAATACTACCATATTGCAGGCTCAGAGTAGGTCTTTGCTGCTAGCAGATTTGGCTCTCAGAAGCAGCTGTAGCCAGGTCAGCCTTAATTAGTGGGCCCATTCATAACTTGCATCCCTGGCTTCATGGCCACTTTGTTCATGGGCTCACTGGGCAATGACAGGGGTGGCTGAGGAAAGAGGTTGACAACTATCCACAGAATGTGTCAGCTTGTCTGCCTGATTATTAAAGTCATCCTCTGATGAGGTCATCTTCTGATGTGCATTAACACGGGTCAAGCATCTTTATATCCTTTGCCCATTAAAAGAGTTTCATACACATACACCTTCTCCAAATGTCCTTCTCACCAATTTTCCAATTGTGCTTCTTCCAAGTCCTGGACTATCTGGCCAAAGCATTGACCACAGCCCATGAATCAGTGTATAACCACACATCTGGTCATTTTTGCTTCCAAGCAAAATGCACAACCATGCGCACTGCCCAAATTTCTGCCCACTGTGAAGACTTCTCTTCACCACAGTCCTTCAGAGTTGTCCCAGAAAGGGGCTGTAATGCTATAGCTATCCACATGTGGGAGGTGCCCGCATGACATGCTGAACTATCTGTAAGCCATGCCCTAGCTCTCTCCTCCTCAGTCAATTGATCATAGATCACACCCTATGATGCCATAGGTACATGCTTGGGGACAGAAGGTATTGTAACAGGAGTAGAAATAATAGGTATTTGAGTAACTTCCTCATGTAACTTACTTGTATCTTCAGGACCTTCTCAAGCCTGATCATGGATATACCACTTCCACTTGATGATGGACTGCTCCTGTGCATGTCCAATTTTATGGCCTGGTGGATCAGATAACACCCAGCTCATAGTGGACAGCTCAGATCGCATAGTAACTTGATGGCCCATCATCAAATGTTAAGTTTCTACTAAGGCCCAATATCAGGTCAAGAGCTGTTTCTCAAAGAGAGAATAATTGCCTGCAGATGATGGCAGGGCCTTGCTCCAAATTCCCAAGGGCCTCTGCTGTGATTCACCTATGGGGGCCTGCCAAACGTTCCAGATGGCATCCCTATCTGCCATTGACACCTCAAGTGTCATTGGTTCCACTGGATCATATGGCCCAAGTGGCAGAGCAGCCTGCACAGCAACTTGGACCTGTTGAAGTGCCTTCTCTTGTTCTGGGCCCACTGAAAACTAGTAGCTTTCTGGGTCATTTGGTATATGGGACAGAGTAAGACACCCAAATGAGGAATGTGCTATCTCCAAAATCCAAATAGGCCCACTAGACATTATGCTTCTTTCATAGTGGCAGGAGGGGCCAGATGCAACAACTTATCCTTCACCTAAATATCCCTGCATGCCCCGCACCACTGAACTCCTAGAAATTTCACTGAGATGGAAGGTCCTTGAATTTTGGATGGATTTATTTCCCATCCCCTAATGCACATATGCTGTACCAGCAACTCCAGAGTGGTTACCATCTCCTGCTTATTTGATCCAATCAGCATAATGTCATCAATATAATGGACCAACATGACACCTTTTGGAAGGGACAGGAAATCAAGAACCCTGCAGGGCTGGAGAGTTAATATAACCTTGAGATAAAATAGTAAATGTGTACTGCTGACCTTGCCAGCTAAAGGCAAATTGCTTCAAGTGGTACTTATGGACAGGTATGGAGAAGAAGGCATTCACAAGATCAGTAGCTACATACAAGGCACCAGGAGATGTGTTAATCTGCTCAAGTAAAGAAACCAGATCTGGTAAAGCAGCTGCAACTGGAGTCACTGTCACTACCTGATTAAGTTTCTGATAATCCACTGTCATTCTCCAGGATCCATCTGTCTTCTGAACAGGCAAAATAGGAGAGTTAAAGGGATACATGGTGAGAACCATCACCCCTGCATCCTTCAAGTCCTTTATAGTGGCATTAATTTCTGCAAAAAGGGATGTGACTATTTTTGATTCACTATTTTCCCTGGTGATGGGAAACTCAGTGGCTTCCATTTGGCCTTTCCAACCATAATAGTCCTCACTTTACAAGTCAGGGAACCAATATAGGGGTTCTGCCAACTCCTAAGTATATCTATCCCAATTATGTATTCTGGGACTGGGGAAATAACCATGGGGTGAGTTCAGGGACCCATTGGACCCACTGTCAATCTAACATTTGCCAAAACTCCATTGATCACCTGACCTCTGTAAGTACCTACTTTAACTGGAGGGCCATGGTGCTGTTTGGGGTCTCCTGGAATCAATGTCAATTCAGACCCAGTAGGCCCCAAAAGGTCTGATTATTTCCTTTTCCCCAGTGTACAGTTACCCTAGCAAAAGGCTACAGGTCCCTCTGAGAAAGGATAGGAGTAAGCTTAATATTGAAACTTTTGGGGGTTGTAGGAGAGTTCTTCCTTGAGGGGACCTGGCCACCCCTTTAATCAAGGGGCTCAGGATCTGTAAACTGGCTCAAGTCTGGAAACTGACTAAGAGGCCTTGGTTCTCTGTTGCTATAATTCAAAGTGGCCTTTTGTTCCTTTGCTCTGGAACTTTTCTGCTTATAAAGATCAAGCAGGAACTCAGTAGGCTTCTTATCTATTTGACTTTTGGAAGCACAGTGATTAATCAGCCAGTACTAAAGGTCCATACGAGTCATACCTTTATGCACATTGTTTTGCCTACACTTTCCATTATGGTAAACACACTCACTTCACCTTTGGGGACTCAGCATTGCCATTTGGCCCTTGTTACCCCAAAATCTAGTTAGACCCATTGCATCTAAGTCACCTAATGAAGCAACAGCTGCTCCCACTGTGATGTCTTCTTTATTATCATGGCAACTACTGGCAACTTTAAGTATGCTGGGGCTCCCTTCACAAATCTGTTTCTTACAGTGTTAGTGTGAAGGGCACATCTTCTGGACACTCACATTGTGGGGGCAAAGATGAGTTTACATGGCAAATCCACTCCAGCATTCCAAGTTCTCTGAGCCTTTTAATCCCTTCATCAACATTAAGCCAAGAGATATTAGGCATCTGGAGTTCATTCACAGTAGGCCATTTTTGGATCCATACTTCAGCCAACTAATCAGATAAACTCTTGGCACCTCTTCCAACTGCATGAGCTCCAGTGTTAAATATAAAATCTCTGTTCAATGGGCCCATTTCAATAAATTCAGCCTGATCTAATCTGATATTCCTTCCTCCATCACCCCACATCCTTAAAATCCATTCCCACACACATTCCCCATGCTTCTGCCTGTACAGTTAGAAAACTCTTGAAGTTCTTTATGAGTATACCTCACCTCCTCTTGTGTCACAGTTTCTATCTTACCTTTAGGGGCCTGCCTAGCCTTATAGACCTAGAGGCAAAGATGGGTGGGCACTGAGGAGTATAAGTACCTCCTACAGGTAGGGTCATTGTTGGTTCCTCAGATAAAGAAGGATTGATTCCTCAAGCAAGGGTGGAGAGGGCAAGACTTCAGGGCATGAGGTTTGGGATACAACTGCTGCTAAGGGAGGGGAGGTCACATTCTCATGCAAAACAACTTCTTCAGAATATGAGTTCAATGTCCCCAGATTCTTCAGGGTCTTCTCACACATCACCATCCCAAGTCATAGGATTCCACTCTTATAATCAGTGCCCTCACTTTAACTTCTGATAGCCTGTGATACTGGGATTTGAGCTTATATTGCAAGTTAGCCAATCTTACAATGAGAGCTTGGGTTTGGTTTTCTGCAATTTGAGACCTGTTCTGGCTTGAGAGGAGATGCTCCTCATGGACACCCTTAGAAACCTTCAGATTTTACTTCATGAACTTTTGCTTTTCCTTTAGCAGTTTATCCAGAGATGCTAGAAGCAACCAACCAACATCATCATTTGTCTTTCTTTTCCACAAATATTCAAATGTTTTAGATACAGAGTCACTAAATTCCTTGCTCTCAACAAGATATGACTCAGGATTACCCAGTACATATATCTCACAGAGTTATTTAAGTAGTTCACACCATGGATTATTAGTGCCTTCCTCATTACCAGTAAAAGCACTCTCCTTATTACCAATAAATGTGCTCTCCTTATTAATAGTAGGGCCTTTAGTAGCACTGAAGTTGAAGAGCCAACCCCAGATAGCACCAAGCCCACTAGAGAAATCCATCCTTACACTATTGTTTCTCTAGAACCACTCCTGCTACCACAATTGGTATTAGTCAGGGTTCTCTAGAGGAACAGAACAGATAAAATGAATTATATTAAAAGGGAATTTATTGGATATCTTATGGCAGTCCAATAACAGTTGCAGGTGCAAGAATCAAGGAACCCAGTGGCTGTTCAGGCCACATGGCCAGATGCCTCAGCAGTCCCAATACAGCACTGAAGGCCTGGAGGCTTCCTGAAGAGCCACTGGTCTTCAGTCCACACTGATGTTCAGTTGATGCTGGTTTTCAGTCCGCGCTGGTCTTCTGTCCACGATGGAAGGCAGCAGGCATCTCTGGCAGCCAGGTGGAAGGAAGGAGATTCTTTTCACCCAGAGATTTCTTATATAAAGCACATCTCTGAGAGGGGCTGCCCACTCTGGGGGAAGGGCTCACCCTGGGGTAAGGACTTCCTCCTTCAGCTTATTCTTACAGGAGGCAACTTCACAGACCCACCCAAAAGGGATATCTGTGGATTACTAAACAGATCAAGTTGACAATGACTTAACCATCACATATGGGTACTGCAGAAGTGAACCCTGTCCAGCAGGCTTTGTAAGCAAGCACATTTAACCATTGAGCCATCTCCCCATCCCTAAATGTTGTATCTTTTAATGGTAGAAAACATGAACCTCACAGTTTCCTCTAAAATGACATTGGTAATGAGGCAGTTCAGGAGTAATAGTATCCCCCCAAATAAACTAAAAGTGTCTCAATATGATAAATGCCTATAGGAGGAGAGTCTCATTTTTCCTTATCTATTTCTTTCCAAAGGAGTTATTGCAGCCTCCACTTTGCTAGAAGCCTGAAACATATGGGGAGAATCTGGTTTTCTCTATCTTTCCTAGAAGAGATAATTGCCCCCTTCCAAGAAAGATAATTCCCTTTCCTGGGAATATAAATGGGTTTATTACCTTTTCTTCTCCCAGGTGGGACTTCCCCTTTCTAGAAACATCATTCTGTCTCCTGGATAGAAGCTCTCCCTTCTTCCCTTCTCTTAAACTCTATAATCTCTATAACAAAAATCATTCTAAACTTTACCCTCTATAGTCTATGAAATTCATTCATCAAAATTCTTAGGACAAGAATCCAGTGGCCAGTTACTCAGTGGATTTCCTAACTCCTGAGTTATAGCCTGACCAAGAGCTGAGAAAAGCTCTGTTGCTATCATTGACACCCTAAATTCCTGTGTCAGTGCCACATGAATGAATTGAATATCTCTCATGTTTTCTCTTTCATTAGAAACAAAATGACAGGGAGTTTTCCTGGGGACAAATTATCCCAGCCTGTTCCATGGAGTCTTTAATACACAGCTTGTCTGAGAAAACCCATCCTCCTCACATCTATCTTTAGGGTGAGCACTAAAGAAAGTGATAGGAAACAGAAATTGGCTAGGCAACTTAGGGGTGATGGAACACAAGCTATATAATCTCCTAGCTAAGTACAGGAATTGTCCTTGTTGTAGACAAAGGGACTTATTTAAAACTTACAGATCCAGGGGAAGTTCTATCTATTGCAGAAGAAGCTGACTCCCTTTCACAGATACAAACAAAGAGAAAAACCACCAGCAGTCAGCAAACACCAAAAAGCAACAACACAAACCATCATCAAGTAGGACCAACAGTTCTCAAACATACCTGCATAGTTTTGGGCTGGAATTCAGGTCTTCCCCCAATAATACCTTAGGGCTAGACTCCAGGATCTGCCCCCAGTAATATGTCCTTTAGTCAGGTGGTTGGAGAACAAAGTTATAAGTTTTAATAAAACACCAGACTCTATGGGAGACATACATTCAAACCACCACATTCTACACCTGGCTCCCAATACACTCATGACCATCTCACATTGAAAATTGTGTTCAGTGTAACTTCAAAAGTCCCCATAGTCTTTACCAACTTTAAAACTGCCCCTTAACTGTGAATCCTGTAAAAATCAAAACAAGTTACACACTTCTAACATATAATAGCACAGAGTAAACATTTCCATTGTTATAAGGCATAACAAGAAGAGACTTGGACCAATGTAAAATCAATAACTGTCATGTAAACATCAAACATCTGTACTTCAAGTCTGACATCTATAACCAGTGACAATAGTCTCTGTATTTCTAATTTCTATCCCTCCACCTGGCCTGAGTAGCTAGGAAAAACTTCCATATTTTACTAGATAGCCTCAGGTTGCTCAGATGAACTTTCAAACCAAGCACAGTTGTGGAGGATGGGATTTATTAAAGCTTACAGATTGAGGGGAAGTTGCATAATGGTGGGAAAGGTTGGACCCCCTTTCACAGATCCAAGCAGAGAAAACAAAGCTACCACCAGCAAGCACACTTCAGGAACTCCAGACAAAGCTCCAGCACTTTGCATATCTTTAGATTGGAATTCCAGGTCTGTCTCCACACATTAGGGTTTGACCCTAGGATCTTCCCACAGTGACACCAAATTACAAACTTCAATAAAACTCCTGAATTGACATCCATTCAACTACCACACATCCCAAGCCAGTAGCACTCCAAGGTAGCTCTTGCATAGTCTTGATCTATCAAAAAAAAAAATCTTTAGGTGTCCATTTCAAACCACAGTCCATTTTACAATGGCCTCACTGGTCTCTCTACCAGGGACATCATGGCATTTTTTACATGCTGCATCTCAGTAGAAGCTCCTGGAAACCTGTACTTCATACACATGCATTTTTATGCTTTTAAAACTAATAACAAGTGTGCAGAGATACAGCCATTTTTTGTTAATCTAGGGAGGAAATAAATCTTGACTTTCAGCCTTTGGTCATCTCCTTTCAAAAGAGTTTGCATTCCTATTCAGTGTTCCTTGAGTGTATTTTACCTCAGGCATCCTTCTATTGTTTCAATGTAAAGCAGATAATGGTGGTAAATTCCTTGACAATAGCAACTTCAGTAACCTAAAACCTGTCTCTGTGCCAGTATTTTTAAACTTTTTTGAATTTTTCCAACTTTAAATCTTATATATTTCAGTTCTGTATCTTTTGCCAAGCACATCAGTTCATTACTTTCAAATCCAGCCTTGCTTAAACTCTCTGGGCATCGGCAGAAGAACACAGCCAGCCCTTATGCCAGTAGCCCAGTGCCAACAAAGTTCTCTGTGTTTTCTCCTTCCTTTGAAAGTTCACAAGCCAACACAATTCTCTCTGCACTTAGCATTTTCAAATTCTCACCAAAATAGCTCATAAAAGT
Source organism: Dipus sagitta (assembly GCA_036346955.1). Lineage (NCBI taxonomy): Eukaryota > Metazoa > Chordata > Mammalia > Rodentia > Dipodidae > Dipus > Dipus sagitta. The sequence goes on along the minus strand of CM070779.1, from coordinate 65,280,845 downwards.
TAGTTTACCACACTGAGGATTCTGCAGTCCCAAGTACTCAATACATACAAATTCCTCCAGCACGTAAGTTCCAAAAGACCAAAATCTACATGGGCAGATTCATTGCACAACAACACCCCACTCTTCTGGTACCAAATTTCTGTTGTAGACGGTTTCCATGTTGCTGGAATAAACACCCCAACCAGACAGTGTTTCTGGTAGGAAGGGTTTTATTTCAAGCTTACAGGTACAGGGGATGTTCAGTCTATGGTGGAAGAAGCTAGCTTCCTTTCATATACCCAAGCAGAGAGGAAACCTGCCGACAGTCAGCATACACCAGAAAGTAGCAATCACAAACTGACAGCAAACAGGACCCCAGAGCTCAAACCTTTCTGCATACCTTTTGGGCTGGAATTCAGATCTGCCTCCAGTAAAACTTTAGGGCTGAACTCTAAGATCTGGCCCCAGGTATACCTCCTCCAACCAGGCAGCTGGAGACCCAAGTTACAGGCTTTAATAAAATACCTGAGTTGGGCTGGAGGGATGGCTTAGTGGTTAAGGTGTTTGCCTGCAAAGCCAAAGGACCCAGGTTCAATTTCCCAGTACCCACATTAGCCAGATGCACAAGGGCGCGCACGTGTCTGGAGTTCATTTGCAATGGCTGGAAGCCCTCTCTCTTCCCTCTTTCTCTGTCAAATAAATAAATAAAAATAATTAATAAAATACCTGAGTCTATGGGGGACATACATTCAAATCATCACAGGCCTGTAGAAGAAAATACAGGTCAGAAATATCAGAATGATCTGGCTTTTCCTTATCTCTGCCCTCCCCCCATCCATGGAGTCCTTTCACTCCCTTATTGGCATTGGAAGTAAACTGGCTAAACCAGACACCCACCCATAGGGCTCATAAAGACCTACAAAACCTGCTTTACTTCATGTAGCCATTCCCCATAAAAACTAAGATCTGAGTCTCTAGGTGGGCTTCTCAAACCCTTCTTGCCTTTGGACAAGAGCCCTGCCTTCTTCTCTCATGGGGTTTCTCAAACTCCCTCTTGCCTCTCTGCACAAGAGTTCCACCTTGCTTCCTTCTCTTATGTTCTGGGCTTAAGCTCCCCTTCAGTTCTTCCTCCTAAAGCTTTAAGCTATTGTGATAGTTAAGGTGTTGTCAACTTGATCTGTTTAGTAATCCATAGGTTGCTTCTAGGAAGGATCAACTAGAGGAGGAAGTCTTTCCCCAAGGTTGAGCCCTTCCCCCAGAATGGGCGGTCCCGCCCAGAGGGGGACTTGATACAAGGGAGCTCTGGGAAAAAAAGAGTCCCTTCCTTCCTTCCTTCCTGCCTCCCTTCCATTTTGGCTGCCGGAGCTGCTTGCTACCTTCCAGCGTGGGTTGAAGACCAGTGCGGACGAAAGACCAGCATCAACTGAAGACCCCTGTGGATTGAAGCCCAGCGGCTTCTCAGGAAGCCTCCAGGCTTTCCTGCACCATCTGCAGTGCCGGTTCAGGACTGCTGAGGCATCTGGCCACGAGGACTGAGCAACTACCAGGTTCGGTGATTCTCGGGCCTGCAACTGCTATTGGACTACTGTAAGCTGATCCAATAAATCCCCTTTTAAAATAATTCATTCTAGCAGTTCTGTTCCTCTAGAGAACCCTGACTAATACAGAATTTGGTACCAGAAGTGGTTCTAGAGAAACAGAATTGTAAGGATGGGTTTCTCTAGTGGGCTTAGTGCTATCTGGGGTTGGCTCTCCAATTTCAATGCTGCTAAAGGCCCCACTGGTGATAAGGAGAGCACTTTTCCTGGAAATAAGGGGGACACTAATAATCCATGGTGTGCACTATTTCAAGAACTACGTGAGATAGATGTATTTGATGACCCTGAGTCATGTCTTGTGAAGAGCAAGGAATTTAGTAACTCTGTATTTAAAACATTTGAGTATTTGTGGAAAAGTAAGACCAATGATGAGGCTGGTTGGTTGCTTTTGGCATCTCTGGACAAACTAGTGAGGGAACAGCAGAAGCTCAAAAAGGAAAATTCTAAGCTTAAGACCCACATACATGATCTCAAGGTTTCTAAAGGTGCCCTGGAGGAGAGTCTCCTCTCTAGCCAGAACAGCGCTCGGATTGCAGAAAACCAAACCCAAGCTCTCATTGTGAGATTGGCTAATTTGCAACGTAAATTCAAATCCCAGCCTCACCAACTATCAGAAGTTAAAGTGAGGGCACTGATTGGAAAAGAGTGGGATCCTGTGACTTGGGATGGTGATGTGTGGGAAGACCCTGAAGAACCTGGGGACATCGAAGTGTTAGATTCTGAATAAGATGTTTTGGATGAAAATATGGCCTGCCCTCCCTTAGCAGCAGTTGTATCCCCACCCCCACATCCTGAGGTATTATCCTCCCCACCCTTGCCTGAGGGAATTCATCCCTCTTTGTCTGGGGAATCAGCAGGAAGTGCTGGTGCTTCTCAGTTCCCGCCTGTTTTTGCCTCTAGGCCTATAACCAGACGGAAGGCTAGGCAGGCCCCTAAAGGTGAGATAGAAAGTGTGACACAGGAGGAAGTGAGGTACACCCCTAAAGAACTTCAGGAGTTTTCTAACTTGTACAGGCAGAAGCATGGGGAATATGTGTGGGAATGGATCTTAAGGGTGTGGGATGATGGAGGAAGGAACATAAGATTAGATCAGGCTGAATTTACTGAAATAGGCCCATTGAGCAGAGATTTTAGATTTAACAATGCAGCTCGTGCAGTTGGAAAGGGTGCCAAGAGTTTATTTGATTGGTTGGCTGAAGTATGGATCCAAAGATGGCCTACTGTGAGTGAGCTCGAGCTGCCTGATAGCCCTTGGCTTAATGTCGATGAAGGGATCAAAAAGCTCAGAGAACTTGGAATGCTGGAGTGGATTTGCCATGTAAACTCATCTTTGCCCCCACAATGGGAGCGTCCAGAAGATGTGCCCTTCACTAAGACTATAAGAAACAGATTTGTGAGGGGAGCGCCAGCATACTTAAAGTCTCCCATCATTGCTCTTTTATGTAAAGAAGACCTCACAGTGGGAGCTGCAGTTGCTGCATTAGGTGATTTAGATGCAATGGGCATAACTGGATCTCGGGGTAACAAGGGCCAAGTGGCAGCACTGAATCGCCAAAGGCGGGGTGAACGTGTTTTTCATAATAGACAGCGTAGGCAAAATTATGCACATAAAGGTATGACTCGTATGGACCTTTGGAATTGGCTGATTAATCATGGTGTTCCCAGAAGTCAAATAGATAAGAAGCCTACTGAATTTCTTCTTGATCTGTATAAGCAGAAAAATTCCAGAGCAAGGGAACATAAAGCCACTTTGAATTATAGCGACAGAGAATCAAGACCTCTTAATCAGTTTCCAGATTTGAGCCAGTTTACAGACCCTGAGCCCCTTGATTGAAGTGGTGGCCGGGTCCCCTTGAGGAAGGACCCTCCTGCAACTGCCAAAAGTTTCAATATTAAACTTACACCTATCCTTCCTCAGAGGGACCTGCGGCCTTTTGCTAGGGTAACTGTACACTGGGGGAAAGGAAATAATCAGACCTTTCGGGGCCTACTGGACACTGGCTCTGAATTGACATTGATTCCAGGAGACCCCAAAAAGCACCATGGCCCTCCAGTTAAAGTAGGTGCTTATGGAGGTCAGGTGATCAATGGAGTTTTGGCAAATGTTAGACTGACAGTGGGTCCAGTGGGTCCCCGAACTCACCCTGTGGTTATTTCCCCAGTGCCAGAATGCATAATTGGGATAGATATACTTAGGAGTTGGCAGAACCCTCACATTGGTTCCCTGACTTGTGGAGTGAGGACTATTATGGTTGGAAAGTCAAAATGGAAGCCACTGAGGCTCCCACCACCAGGGAAAATAGTGAATCAGAAACAGTATCGCATCCCTGGAGGGATTTCAGAAATTAATGCCACTATAAAGGACTTGAAGGATGCAGGGGTGGTGGTTCCCACCACATCTCCCTTTAACTCTCCTATTTGGCCTGTTCGGAAGACAGATGGATCCTGGAGAATGACAGTGGATTATCGGAAACTTAATCAGGTGGTGACTCCAATTGCAGCTGCTGTACCAGATGTGGTTTCTTTAATTGAGCAGATTAACACATCTCCTGGTACCTGGTATGCGGCTATTGATCTTGCAAATGCTTTCTTCTCCATACCTGTCCATAAGGACCACCAGAAGCAATTTGCCTTCAGCTGGCAAGGTCAGCAGTACACATTTACTGTTTTACCTCAAGGTTATATTAACTCTCCAGCCCTGTGTCATAGCTTAGTTCGCAGGGACCTTGATCGCTTGTCCCTTCCACAGGGTGTCACGTTGGTCCATTATATCGATGACATAATGCTAATTGGATCAAATGAGCAGGAGGTGGCATCCACTCTGGAGTTGCTGGTACAGCATATGCGCATCAGGGGATGGGAAATAAATCCATCCAAAATTCAAGGACCTTCCACCTCAGTCAAATTTCTAGGAGTTCAGTGGTGTGGGGCATGTAGGGATATTCCCTCTAAGGTGAAGGACAAGTTGTTGCATTTGGCCCCTCCTACCACTAAGAAAGAAGCACAATGTCTAGTGGGCCTATTTGGATTTTGGAGACAGCACATTCCTCACTTGGGTGTCTTACTCCGTCCCATATACCAAGTGACTCGGAAAGCTACTAGTTTTCAGTGGGGCCCAGAACAAGAGAAGGCTCTTCAACAGGTCCAGGCTGCTGTGCAGGCTGCTCTGCCCCTTGGGCCATATGATCCAGCAGATCCGATGGTACTTGAGGTTTCAGTGGCAGACAGGGATGCTGTTTGGAGCCTTTGGCAGGCCCCCATAGGTGAATCACAGCGGAGGCCATTGGGATTTTGGAGCAAGGCCCTGCCATCGTCTGCAGACAATTATTCTCCATTTGAGAGACAGCTTTTGGCCTGCTATTGGGCCTTAGTGGAAACTGAACGTTTGACAATGGGCCATCAAGTTACTATGCGACCTGAGCTGCCCATCATGAGCTGGGTGTTATCTGACCCACCAGGCCATAAAGTTGGACGTGCACAGCAACAGTCCATCATTAAGTGGAAGTGGTATATACGTGATCGGGCTAGAGCAGGCCCTGAAGGTACGAGTAAGTTACATGAGGAAGTTGCCCAAATGCCTATGGTTGCTACTCCTGTTGTAATGCCTTCTGTCCCCAAGCATGCACCTATGGCATCATGGGGTGTGCCCTATGATCAATTGACTGAGGAGGAGAGGTCTAGGGCATGGTTTACAGATGGTTCAGCACGTTATGCAGGCACTGCAAAGAAGTGGACAGCTGCAGCATTACAGCCCCTTTCTGGGACAACGCTGAAGGACTGTGGTGAAGGGAAGTCTTCACAATGGGCAGAACTTCGGGCAGTGCATATGGTTGTGCAATTTGCTTGGAAAGAAAAATGGCCAGATGTGCGGTTATACACTGATTCATGGGCTGTGGCCAATGGTTTGGCTGGATGGTCTGGGACTTGGAAGGAGCACAATTGGAAAATTGGTGAAAAGGACATTTGGGGAAGGTGTATGTGGATAGAACTCTCTGAATGGGCAAAGGATATAAAGATACTTGTGTCCCATGTTAATGCTCATCAGAAGGTGACCTCGTTGGAGGATGACTTTAACAATCAAGTAGATAAGCTGACCCGTACTGTGGATAGTGGTCAACCTTTCTCCTCAGCCACCCCTGTCATTGCCCAATGGGCCCACGAACAAAGTGGCCATGGTGGCAGAGATGCAGGCTATGCATGGGCCCAACAACATGGACTTCCACTAACTAAGGCTGACCTGGCTACGGCTACTGCTGAGTGCCAAATTTGCCAACAGCAGAGACCAACTCTGAGCCCCCTGATATGGTAGTATTCCTCGGGGTGACCAGCCAGCAACCTGGTGGCAGGTTGACTACATTGGACCACTTCCATCATGGAAAGGGCAGTGTTTTGTCCTTACTGGAATAGACACTTATTCTGGGTATGCATTTGCCTTTCCTGCACGTAGTGCTTCTGCCAAGACTACCATCCGTGGGCTTACAGAATGCCTTATTCACCGTCATGGCATTCCACACAGCATTGCTTCTGACCAAGGAACTCACTTCACCGCCAAGGAAGTACGGCAGTGGGCTCATGATCATGGAATTCACTGGTCTTACCATGTGCCCCACCATCCTGAAGCAGCTGGCTTGATAGAATGGTGGAATGGCCTTTTAAAGAAACAGCTACAGCGCCAACTAGGTGGCAATAGCTTGGAGGGCTGGGGGAGTGTCCTCCAGCAGGCTGTATATGCTCTGAATCAGCGTCCTATATATGGTACTGTTTCTCCTATAGCCCGGATTCACGGGTCCAGGAATCAAGGGGTGGAAATGGGAATAGTCCCACTTACCATCACTCCAAGTCACCCATTAGCTAGATTTTTGCTTCCTGTTCCCGCAACCTTATGCTCTGCTGGACTACAAGTCTTGGTCCCAGAGGGGGGAGTGCTTTTGCCAGGAGACACAAAGAACATTCCATTGAACTGGAAGCTAAGACTTCCCCCTGGTCACTTTGGGCTCCTAATGCCCTTGAGTGAACAGGCTGAGAAAGGAGTTACAGTGATAGCAGGGGTGATTGATCCAGATTACCAGGGGGAAATTGGACTGCTTCTCCACAATGGAGGTAAGGAAGAGTATGCCTGGAGTGCAGGAGATCCTTTAGGGCATCTGCTAGTGTTACCATGTCCTGTTGTCAAAGTCAATGGACGACTGCAACAACCCAATAGAAGTAGTGTGATAAATGGCCCAGATCCTTCAGGAATGAAGGTATGGGTTACCCCTCCAGGTAAAGAACCAAGACCTGGTGAGGTGCTTGCTGAAGGTGGAGGAAATACAGAATGGGTAGTAGAAGAAGGCAGTTACAAATACCAGCTGAGGCCACGTGACCAGTTACAGAAACGAGGACTGTGATTGCAATGTTTCTGTCCTGCCTTGATAACAGAGTGTTTGTATGTATCTACACCAATATTACAATTATATCATTAGCTAACTGTTGAATTTATATTAGACCCATTATACTAGAGACTAAGCTTTGTGTTGGGGGGAAGTTTTTGCGGTTCCGGTTGTACGTGGGATAGTTATGCCATGTTAGGCGGAATTATGAGCTTGTTACTGTTTTCATTTGAAAATTAAGTATGATGTAAGGAGACATGATTTGATGCCAAGTTGACAAGGGGTGGACTTGTGATAGTTAAGTTGTTGTCAACTTGATCTGTTTAGTAATCCATAGGTTGCTTCTAGGAAGGATCAACTAGAGGAGGAAGTCTTTCCCCAAGGTTGAGCCCTTCCCCCAGAATGGGCGGTCCTGCCCAGAGGGGGACTTGATACAAGGGAGCTCTGGGAAAAAAAGAGTCCCTTCCTTCCTTCCTGCCTCCCTTCCATTTTGGCTGCCGGAGCTGCTTGCTACCTTCCAGCGTGGGTTGAAGACCAGTGCGGACGAAAGACCAGCATCAACTTAAGACCCCTGTGGATTGAAGCCCAGCGGCTTCTCAGGAAGCCTCCAGGCTTTCCTGCACCATCTGCAGTGCCGGTTCGGGACTGCTGAGGCATCTGGCCACGAGGACTGAGCAACTACCAGGTTCGGTGATTCTCGGGCCTGCAACTGCTATTGGACTACTGTAAGCTGATCCAATAAATCCCCTTTTAAAATAATTCATTCTAGCAGTTCTGTTCCTCTAGAGAACCCTGACTAATACAGTTATGATAAATTTTTTCTGAACATTATCGTCTAGCCTGTGGATTTTATTCTTTGTATTCATAAGACAAGGATCCAGAAATACCACATACTATTGGAGCATTGGCACATAAGGAACCCAAAATTCTTGTATTAAAAGTGTGAGTGTGGGAGCAGTGAGTTAGACCAGAGCCCAGTTCTTGTGCAGAACCTAGTTCATAGTGCAGGGAGACCATCCCTTGCTGGACCATCCACCTACTCCCTGAGGGGCAGTAGGCATGATAACAGTAACCACAAAGAAAATATCTATGGAATACAATGGAAAAGACATTGGGTTTGGAGTAGCAGAATAAAAACTATCCATTTGCCAGGAACAAAGGCAGCAATGATAACAGGAAACAGAAAACAATAATCAATTCAAGTAAAAGATTTAATCTGAAAGGGAAAGGACAGGATGGAATGATCAGAAACAGACCTATTATAGTGTTACCATTTGCATAATAAAATTATTTTCCAACACTTGATGATTAGAGGTCCAAATACAGAGATTCTGAGAACTGTATATTAGCATAGGAATATTTTATTATTGGCTCAGAGTGGCACGGTTTAAGGAGGAAGGGTAAGGCAGGAAAGGCAGGAGAAGACAGCTCCTGGCTTCCAGGCACTGTTGATTGCCAGCACCAGTGAGAGAAAGAAAGCCCAAAAGTCCTGGATATTATTAAAACTTGGGGTGGAATTAAGGAGAAACAGATGTGTGTGTGCGGGGGGAGGGGATAGAGCTGAGCTGGGAGGTGGAGAGAGAGGTGGCGGGGGGGTGGGGAAGATAGAAGGTACATATATAAAACGGAAAGCAGACAAGGGGAGATGAGACAGAGAGCACGAGACAGAGCACACAGTATAGAGAAATACAACCTTACTTCAGAAAAGGACCTGTAAGGAGAGAAAGAAAAAAATACCACATGGGCTTTTTAATGCCCGGTAGAGGGAAGGGGCTTGTGGAGGTGTGGGCTAGTGCACAGGTAAGGAGCCAGGTTGGCTAGGTCCCTGTTGATTTTTGTCTGGATGGTAAAGAAAGAAGGGGAGTCAGTAGGGAGCTTTGAGACTAACTCTGAGCATCTGCCTTTTGTTTGTAGCTGCACTTTCATCTACAGTTATTATTTACATTAAATGAAGGCTGCTCTCTCCCAGGCAGCCTCCTAGGCATATGGAGCTCTGAGGAGCACATCAGGGAGCACAATAAACACTCCTTCCTGGTGATGGTGGAGGCTGCAAGTGAGGCCACCTTCCTGATGTAGACTCATTGTGCCTCCCCATCCTCGGACTTCAGGTCCCTGCCTGCCACCCACCCAGGGAGGTTTAGGGGAGGCCAGTCAAGCCCTGAAGTACACAGCCACATTCCTGAAGCCACCAGGTTGCTCAGCACACTTGGGCTGCTTGCAGAGCCCCACAGAGATCCTGAGCTGGCCCAGGGGAGGGGCTACTGTACTGGAGCAGCTGAGGGCCTCTGAACACATTGGTTTCTACTGTGCTCCAGAAACCTGAGTGTTGAAGTATGCAAACAGGCAAATCCACAGAACATTCATGCCACTGTTGGGTTGTTGATCTGTAGCTCTGGGCTCTGGGTTTTCTCTGGCCTTAAGATCTGTTGGGTTTATGCCAGACAGCTACAGTGTCAAGAATAAGAGGATGTTGATTCAACTGTCCAGCATGGGGTGAGGACCAAGGGACTGGGAATGGGAGGGCTGGTCCACTCTAGTTTGAGGATGTGTCGGCTTTCCTCTGTGAGAGGGGCTGAGACCCTATGGCTCCTATAACTTTAGACAAGAATCTGTAATCTGACTCCCATTGACAGAAGCTGTCTGGTACAGGTTTCTCTGAAAACTCATCTTGCTGACACCTGTGTGACTAGAACACCTAGAACCAGCCTCAAGCTGAACTCCTAGAACTGTCTGGTTTTCTCTTGAGAGGGACTCTCCTTGGCCTCCCATTGGCTGCAACTGTATCTGAGTGTTTTCTTTGCATCTTTTGTGTTAATTTGTAGAGACCCGTTATGATTGCAGGAAACATAAATGGGCTGGGTGCCAGAGTGTTAAACATTTTGCTTAATGACCGCAAGACCAGAGGAAAGGAAACAGCACCAAATACCTGCATACTTCCAAGCAGCCAGTAGACCAAGCTTCAGTGGAGGAGGCAGGGCACCTCCTGCAGGCAGTTTATGTACATGGAAGCAGCCCTCACATGGCTTTTCTGTTCAGCCATAGTTCATTGCTCCCTAAAAAAAAACATCACTGGCCAGGTGTGGTGGCACATGTCTTTAATCCCAGCACTCGGGAGGCAGAGGTAGGAGGATCGCCATGAGTTTCAGGCCACCCTGAGACTCAATAGTGAATTCCAGGTCAGCTAGGGCTAGAGTGAGACCCTACCTAAAAAAAAAAAAAAAAAAAAAAAAAGAGCCGGGTGTGGTGGTGCACGACTTTAATCCCAGCACTTGGGAGGCAGAGGTAGGAGGATCGCTGTGAGTTCAAGGCCACCCTAAGTAAGACTCCATAGTGAATTCCAGGTCAGCCTGGACCAGAGTGAGACCCTACATTGAAAAACAAAACAAAACCAAACAAATCACTGAAGGGAACTGGATGTAAGGATCATAGCCTTCTGGGCTCAGGAGAACTGTGTTCTCTGGCCTTGTTGTCCACCTGCCTAATGGCTCCTGGAGCTAACAGTTGTGGCACCTTACCTGTCCCTTGCATGTCTGAAGTCACATGGTCTGAGTGACAACAGTGCTGTACATGGTAGGGGAGCCAATGACCCTTTGAGGAAAATTCAGTCTCTAGAGCAAGGATGAGGGATACAGTCAGGTGCCGCTCCCTTAAAAGGGCGATATGTGCATGTAAATAAAGCCTGAAGTCTGAATCATGCAGAATTCTGCTGCTGCAAGTAGGCTGGTGTGGCTGGAGAAGCTGAGTGGGGCTGGCAGAAGGGTGCCTATTACATCTGACAATGGCCTGTGGATATGAAGTTATATGACAATAGAAAGCTTTAACCTCACAGCAATATATAGTCCCCAAGGCCTTGTTTTGCCTCATTTCTACATCCTGCTTCTGCTGCAATGGTTCCCCTTACCAGTACAGTAATTCTACACTGGGATCCTCCTTATTTTTCCAAATGTATTCAAGGATCAGCTTACTAATAAAATTGAACCAAGTAGTGGTGTTTCTAGTGGGGATTGAACTGAACCTACAGGCACATTGAAAGTCTGGCCATCTTAATAAATACTGTCTCCTCCATCCATGGACATGAGTATATTTTTTAACTAGGCTTCTTGAAATTTAATTTAATTTTTATTTATTTATTTGCAAGAAGAGAGAAAGAGAAGAGAGAGAAGAGAGAGAGAGAGAGAGAGAGAGAGAATAGCCAGGGCCTATAATGGAATAATAAGGATCCAGGAAAGTTTTGAGCCCCAAACCCTAGGTTTATTGCTAATTTTAATCAAAGAATTGAATTAAAAACTGAGAAGGATAATTATTAAATTATTATATTTATTGAGGGAAGTAGAGCCAAGGGAAGGCACCCATGTGGCTAGATATCACACGTGGAAGACCTGGGGAAAAAAAGTGTGGAAAGAAAAGAGAAAATAAAGTTCAAGAAGTTTCTGCCATGTGGGGAACTAGAGAGGATAAAGAACTCATGCAGAGAGTAAGGGCTAGGGGCCCTCCCAGCTGAGCCTGGGCCTGGGCCAAGCCAGCCCAGGGTTTATAGGTGTGTGTATGAATGCTTCTCACCAAGTTAGGGGACTTCATAGTCATTACTTTGTTCAACATTCTTTATGTGTATACATGCTCAGCTCAGCACACATGTGAGTGCATGTACATGTGTGGACATGTGGAGGACAGAGGTTGATCCTGCTGTCTTCCTTAAACATTCCCCCCCATTTATTGAGACAGGGTCTCTCATTGAACCTAGAGTTCACTGATCCAGTTAGAGTAGCTATCCAGTAAGCCCCAGGGCGCCTCCTGTTTCTGCCTCCCCAGTGCAGGGATTTCAGCTATTTATCACCAGGTGTAGGTGCTTGGGATCTGAATTCAGGTCCTCATACACTTTACAAATTGAGTCATCTTCCCCAGCTCTTCAACATTCTTTGTGCTCCTTTTGTTATGAAATATCTTGGTCCTTGTCTTCTGGAAGAAAAGAATTCCTTTATCACAGTTTAAATAGAAGTTTATTTAGCAAAACAAAGTAAGCACTCCAAAGAGTGTCTGGAGCAGATTTCCCTTGTAGGGTATTTCCATGATCCTGTAGGAAAGGCTACAAAGGGAGAGTGTCTAAATCTCAGATTGATAAGATAATGAAGTCAGGTCTTTTTGAGGATCAAGACCATTCTTTAATACTCACATGTGGGAAAATGCCCTGGAACCTTAGTGGGGATGATCTAACTGCAGTTTGAAGGATATGTAATCACAAGAGAGAAGAGAAAATGGGGCACCAGGGCCTCTGGTCACTGCAAATGAACTCCAGACACATGAGCTACCATGTGCATCTGGCTTATGTGGGTTCTGGGGAATCAAACCTGGGCCCTTAGACTTCATAGGCAAGTACCTTAACCGCTAAGCTAAGCCATCTCTGTAGCCCCAGGACATTCTTTTTTGTTGTTGTTTTATTTTTATTTATTTCCTTGAGAGAGACAGACACAGACAGAAAGAGGGAGAGAGAGAGAGAGAGATAGAGACAGAGAGAGAGAGAGACAGAGAGAGAATGGGTGCATCAGAGCCTCCAGCCACTGCAAAGGAACTCCAGATGCTTGTGCCCCCTTGTGCATCTGGCTAACATGGGTCCTGGGGAATTGAGCCCTGAACCGGGGTCCTTAGGCTTCACAGGCAAGCGCTTAACCACTAAGCCATATCTCCAGCCCAACATTCTTTTTTAAACATTTACTTATTTATTTGGAGAGAGTATGGGCACACCAGGATCTCTTGTCACTGGGGAGGTCACGGTTTTGAGGTAAGGTCTTACTCTAGTCCAGGCTGACCCAATCTGGAACTCACTCTGTAGCCCCAGATTGGCCTTGAACTCATGGCAATCTTCCTACCCCAGCTTCCCCAGTACTGGGATTAAAGCCATGAGCCACCATGCTTGGTTAGGAATTTCAATAACCTGCAATCATCATGTATATATTACCTGTAAGTTTCATCCTTGCCATCCTTGAGGCAGTGCATGCCTATAATCTCAGTATTCCAGAGGTTGACGTAGAAGGAGTGCCATGGTTTTGAGGTCAGCCTGGACTACAGCGTGAGTTCCAGGTCAGCTTGGACTAGAGTGAGAAAAAAAAATGTTTTGTCCTCCACAAACCTTCTATAGCTTACTTGACTGTTTCTGACACACTTAAATCCCCTAGTTTTGCACTCCTCTTTTCCTTTCCATTTTAGCTAGTCATTTTATTTTAGGACAAAATTATATTTTATCATACAGAAGTCATTTTGTACCCAAAAATACATTCTTCTTTAAACTTATCTTTTCTTGTGAGTGTGTAGGAAATGTGGTGTGGTGTGCATGTGGTGTTTAAATGTGTAGTGCAGACGGGTCTGCCCTATACAGAGCCAGAGGAGAACATAGGGTGCTCCTCCCCCATCACTCTTCTGCCTATTTACTTGACACAGCTTCTCACTGACTCAGAGCTTGCTGTTGTTCACAAGTCCCAGCAATTCTCCACTCACTGCTCCCCACAGGAATGGGGTTACAGACATGTATGGCCATGACCAGATATTTCTGTGGGGGCTGAATAATTGCATTCATGCAGTCTTAGGCCCTTGTGTTTACATGGGGAGCACCCTGGCCAGCTGAGCCATCTCTCTAGTCCTAAACTTTAAAAAAAACCTACAGAAGCATATATTCATATACCCTTCTTCACATTTCTTTCTTTCTACTTACTGGTTCCTTTTTACTTTCTTGATTTTATGAGACAGAGAGACATAAAAAATTTGCCAATTTATTAAGAAGGAGATGAATCCAAATTACATTTATGACATAATGTAACAAGAAAGCCTGTCCACACACTGTTAACTGATGAGGTTCGTGTTGGTTTCAGGTGTTGGGAAGACTTTACTGCTAGATTTTTTTTTTTAAGGCTCCTTTGCATATTTTCCCTCTTGGACTCACCCAAATCTGAGAATTACTGAATCTTACATTCTAGCAAAGCCTAGCCAAGATAACAAAGCTTCTAAAGACCTAGGACAGCAAAACCATTTTAGTATAGGCAAAGGCAGAAGAGAAATATACAGAGAGCCAAAAATCCTTATATGTCAATATTGTAATTGCAGTTTTGGATACAGGAAGAATCTTCTTCCAGAAGAAGTGGGGGATCTAGCAAATGTGTGTTTGTTTCCTGAAGAGAGAGAAAGAAAGAGTGACCAGGAAACTCATTATTGGGACCAGATGGCAGGCTGACCACAGAGCATTTGTATTTGGGACATGTCAGACATTGGGATGGGGGCAATGGTGCCCAAGTCCTCATGTAATGGTAAGTGCAGGTCATAGTTAATTTCATTTCCACAGGCTTAAAAAAATTTTTTTTTGTTTATTTGAGAGTGACAGAGAGAAGGAGGGAGAGAGAGAGAGAGAGAATGAGTGCGCCAGAGCTTCCAGCCTCTGTAAACGAAATCCAGATGCGTGCGCCCCCTTGTGCCTCTGGCTAACGTGGGTCCTGGGGAATTGAGCCTCGAACGGGGGTCCTTAGGCTTCACGGGCAAGCACTTAACCGCTAAGCCATCTCTCCAGCCCCTCCAAAGGCTCTAAACTCCATGACAAGTGTGCACGTAGAAAAGCAGCCTTGCCCACCAGATGGAGAATGTAAATTGGAAACTAAGTTACAGCATTTGCTGAGGTCAAGGTTTTCCCTTGAGGAGAAGAAAACATGGGCACAGGGAACTTCTCCCATTTGCTTCCCATCTACAGATCAGATCTAGCTGGAGAAGAGGTCGTCTTTTGGCTATTCTTCTTCATTTTTTTGGTCATACTGTAGCCAAGCCATGGTATAAAAGAAATTAGTCTGCTGTTTTGAGGATCTGAAGGTCAAATTGTTCCTATTTCCTCAGGATGTATCCCAGAGAAAAGTCTGTGGAGATGCCATCTGAAAGGGTATCTGATTTCCCATTTGGAAGGAGAGAAGCAATTGAGACCCGGTAAGTGAACCTCCTTGCTCCAGGTATCTGGTGACTGCCTATGTTGGAGGGTCCTCTCTGATGAGTTAAAACTTAGTGCATACTTTTCTTCTGGTTTTTACAAAGTAGGGTCTCACTCTAGCTCAGGCTGACCTGGAATTCACTATGTCAGGGTGGCCTCAAACTCATAGTGATCCTCCTATCTCTGCCTCCCTTCTGAGTGGTGGGATTAAAGGCATGTGCCATCATGCCCAGCTGAGTTACAATTTAGAAAGGGAGGTTGCTGAGACATTCCCTAGTCAGTCTGGAAATGCCAGCCTGTCAGAGTTCCCCTTTCTGAATCACTTTGGTGTTCCCATGGACAAAGGCTTTTCAAAAACTCTGACAGAAAGCAATCCTGCATATGACACTGGGCATATAGGTCTTGAAGTACTGTAACCCAGTGTTGTATCCTAAAAGGAAAAATGGGACAAAGGGCATCTCTTCTGTTTAGGGATAGGGTCAACCAGAGGCAGAACAAATGCCAAGCCAAGGTGGTATATGTGCATGCTGGAGGAGTACATTTCACCCCCTGGGAGGACAAGACATATTGGCAATGGTTGCATAATCCTGAATCCTATTGGCAACAGGAGAGGAATAAGCCCTAAGGCCTCGTTAGAGGTGCTACCCTTCATGGTACATGAAGATGGGAAAGTTCAAGAATATGGAGAGTATGATCATCCAATTTTCCTGGGAACCCAGCCAGAGTTTGGTCTCATGATGGGCTCAAGAAGATTCAGTCCTGCATGGATTCTGGGAAATAAAGGAAGTCACTGAAGGGAGAAGTCGACAGTCCTCTCACTGCCAGTCAAAGGCAGAAGGGAACAGACATGTTGGGATTCAGGGGAATCAAACAAGGGCTGTAGTCTGGAAAGATGTTTCAGTGGTTAGGTGAACTTCCTGTACAAGTGTCTGAAGGGACTTGCAACTGTTACAGTTCAAATCTCTGGATCCCACATAAACCAGCAGGGCATGGCCACATATACCTGTGACCCCAGTCCCACTGGGGAACAGAAACTGGAGACTTGACAGAGCCTAGTAAGCTCTAGAAATAGTCAAAAGAGAGACTCATATTCAAAAACAGGACCAGGCTGAAGGGTGACTGAATGGAACACCTGATGTTCTATTTGTGACATCTCAGGTGATGACCCCTACCACAGATAAGTATATGGGACACTGAAAGGGCACATACATGTGCATACATCTCCCCACTACACATACCACATTAACAGACACACAAGAACACAAACACACATAAGTAAAAACAAAAAGGGCTGGGGAGATGGCTCAGTTGTTAAGGCACTTGCCTGCAAAGTGTAATGAGCCTGGTTCAATTCCTTAGTACCCACGTAAAACCAGATGCACAATGTGGGCATGCATCTGAAGTTTGCAGCAGCTAGAGGCTCTGGCACACCCATTCTCTCACACTCTCTCTTTATATCCCTTTGCTTGTAAATAAATAAATAAATAAATAAATAAATAAAAACCCAAGGCTTATAAGTAGCCAGAGAAGGGGAAATGAAGACAGGAGAATGGTCATACCAGATGAGAGAACTGGGGTTTCAAAAGCAGAGAAAACAGCCAGAATAAAAATATTCAGTATACTACAAGATGTGAATAATGAGAATATGCCATGGGTAACAGTCTTTGCTAAGACCCAAGAGAGAGCCAAGGCACTGTGGTTTCAACAGAGTGGGAGTCACACTGTTTTACCCTATCTCTGAAGAAAGGTGATCTCAATCATGGTGCAAAGATGTTATGGGAAATCCCTTGTTTCTTCTGTGTCAAGAAACACAGATAGTTTAAGCAGAAGCCTATTAGGCAAAGTAAAACAACTACTCTAAAGCGAGATAGGAGTGACCTGTCCCAGAGGGGAGTGGTAGCAGCCCAGTGGGCTCTGTGTCATGGATATTAAAGACTTTATGAATATTAATGAAGTGAGTGGCCTATTAATGGGTGAAGGTGATCATTTTTACCTCCAAAATCATGGTGGACAGGATTATTTTAGGGTATGCTCCTATAATCCTCTAGTAAAGTCCACAAAGATGGGTCAAAACCACAATACAAATGCTATGATAATGACCTTTTGAAGATGGGAACCCATTGTTAGTGCATGTAAGTGGCAATCAGGAAAGTTTCCTGGTGGTTTTAGTTTCTGATCTTGTGGGAACAATCTAACTGGGACTTCAAGAATGTTTAGCCAAAAGGGGCATTCTGACCATCAGGAGACACACCACCAAGATCCAGGTTGGCTTTTCTCCATTGACTTTTGTCTCACTCCTTACTTACTGGGCGTCACTTTCTTCCCCTCTCTGTCTGATGGTGTCCCACTGAGGCTCATGCTCATTTTCGCTCATTCTTCTTGCTTTCCTATTACTCAGACTCCATAATCTCAACTGAACTATATTTAAGTGTGCAGTCTTTTTTCCTTCATCAGTTTAAATTTGTTCTGAACCCTTCTGGTGATTTTTTTTTTAATTTTAGCACTTTTCAACTGAAGAATTTCTATTTGATCTTAAAATGTCTATTTGTGATATATTTTGTACATGGTGAGACATTGCACTCACATTTTTCAAATAATTTTGTAGTTGTGGTTTCTTTGAGTTCATGGAACATGTTGGTAATAGCTCACTTAAAGGATCTTCACTTTATCCAAGCTTCCATGGAGACAGTATAGGTTGGGTTTCCCCTATGCTTCAGCCATATTTTTTATCCTTTTGAAGGTCTCATTTTTTCTTCAAAACTGGTTGTGTTATATTATATATAATTAATATTTTTACATTATTAAAATCTGTCTGAGGATCAGTTTCTACTTTCTAGTATTTGGTATTTGTTGTTTGGGCTGTTTTCTGGTCTTTTTTTATTTTTTATTTTTTTAGCTACTTTTTTGGACTAACTCCACTCATTTTTTTTTTTTTTGAGAAGTCAGTGAGATTGGCTCTGTCAGTTTAGTGATCAGATAAGAACAGACAGAGACTTTTTTGTACTTGTATGTGTGTATGGTATGCATGTGTGTGTATGCAACATATGTGTGGGTGCACGTGTAGATGTCAGTGTGCTTGTATGTGAGGCTAGAGGTCAACATCAGGTTATCTTGCTTGATTGTTCTCCACCTTTTTATTGTGACCCAGGGCTCACTAGCAGCTGGTCTAGCTAGCCAGCCTTCCCTGGGATCCTATCTCTGGCATTAGAGTGTTGGGATTATAGGTGCTTGTTGCCATACCCACCTGACACTTATGTGAGTGTTGGGGGTGTGAACTTAGGTTCTCATGCTGGTGTGGCATGAACTTTTACGTACTGAGTTATTTCCTCAGGCCTAGGCAGAGATTTCTTTAAATGCCCCAAAACAGTAATTCTGTTGGGCTTCCTGAGAGGATGTACAGGTGTGTTGTTGGACATACTCCATGTAGCCTGCCTGAATGTTCCCTGTTAGTTCAGAGCCTCAGGGTCAGTCAGAGGAGAGCTGTGAGGCCTGCTGTGTTCTTTCCTGGGCACACAGCCCTGCCCACACACATGCCTTCTAAGTTTCCCAGGGGGATATGCCTGAGCATTTCAGAACCTTATAAGGGTACCTCCACCTACTTTGTGTTCTATTTTGAGGCAAATGGTTCTAATTCCAGATCTCCACATCACTTCAGAGCATCTTGTCCTCTGAAATGTCAGCGCCATTTCCCCTCCCCACCTCCCTAGTCTGCTGCAGGTTTATGAGCTGCTGTGAGAATCAAGAGACTGCAAGTGCCAATTTTGGGAACCTGGGGAGGTGATTTTAGATTGAGTTTACACTGGAGAGTAGGTCCATCTCTAGAGTCCCACAATGATGATGATCAGGCTGAAAAGTGAGTGCTATAAAAGGTGCCTGGATTAGGGACCATTACTGGACTTCTCTGTTCTTCATGTGTCTCAGGTGGCTGTGACTGTCCTCTAGGGGTATCAGTGGGCCTCTTTGGATTGAGCCTATGGGGACAGACTCCCACATCCTCAAAGGATTCAGAGAGGCCCTCAGTGAGTGCAGGGAATAGGGAAGGGGAAGGACACAGGAGTCTTGGATCCTCTGGTTTGTACTGTGAGGGATAGAGGGCCAGTACTGTAGGCTTTGAGATTATCCATAATTGATTTTTGCATGAATTTTTCTTTTACAAAGAAAAAGCCATAAAGAAAACATCTGGAGCATCAAATTCACATTTTGCTTGCCAATCACCTGCATGGCTTCATGGCTCCCAGGACCCAAGCACCTTCCCTATGCTTAGACCCTGAGGACCCTCCTCTAAAGCTGCTGCATGGCAGATACCTTCCCTGTGTCCCTGTAGGGCTGTGTGCCTTGTCGGTAAAAGCCCACCTTGCAAGGTACAAGACCCCACGTTGTACCAGGAAGCTACAAGATAGCTCAATCCCCTTCATTTATGGTCCCATTTGATACAGGAACTGGAGTTCCTTGCCAATTCACCAATATGTTATGGGAATTGGTGTATCTTTGAAAGTGACAGAACCTTTCTTGGCTCTTAGTTGATCTGGAACCCAGGAGTTAGGATGCTGGGCTGTTGTATTCATAAAATACCTATATCGAGTCAGTGACCTCCAGATTCTTGTCATATGAATTTAAAGAACTGAAATCTACAAATCAGTGGGTAAGTTTAGAGAGAGGTTTTATTAGATTATAGATAGAATTTAAGGGAAGGAAGTAATACAGAGCTCATGCCCAGTCGGAGGTATGAGCAGGGTTCCTGGAAATGCAGAAGCCTACCTAGCGACCCAGATGGGGGTCTTTTCTAGGTTCTGAATGGGGGTTGAGATAACCAGCCCCAATACTAGGTTTCTAGTAGGAGATCAGGTGTATCCTACCAGGAACCCAGGAAAGGGGAACTCCTTTCTAGGGAGGAACTTGGGGTTGAGTTTAAGGACAAACAGCCTTAGGCAGAAAGAAACAAGGAGAAGCCAGATCCTTCTCTGACCTGTAGCGAAGAAGTGTAGACTGAAAGGACAGTTGCAAGGACATTCCTCACTTTTACCTTTGGGGCCTGTCATCCCTAAACTGCCTCACTAAGGTTGGGGATCACACTGCCAACCCTTGTAATTCCCCATATGTGCTACATTCTGTCCATGGAATATGACCATGCAGGTGTACATCCATCCTCAATGTGATCTGTAGGCTGATGACTCCAGGTACTTGAAAAGATGCCTACATAAGCACTCTACCCAGCTCTGTTGGAAGGTCTGCTAAGTCATTCTCCCTCATCTCTCTGCCACCAAGCTTGGACACATTAATCCCTGTACCACCAGGCTTGAAGACATTGACCCCTGTTCCACCAAGCTCAAAGACATTAATTCCTGTGCTATCAGGCTCAAAGACATTGATCCCCAGATCTATGGTTAAAAGAAGCACGCAAGCACACACAGTCCTTTTGACTGGACTCACACCCCAGCAGGTCATGTAAAGCCAAAGTTCGCCCTAAACAAAGCAGATATCTGGTATAGACAGCCATCCCAAGATGTCCAGGCTGAACTGTCCTTTCTAGTTTTTAGTTTCTTCCAAATTTCTTGATAAGAATTTTTTTGAGGTAGGGTCTTGGTCTAGCCCAGACTGACTTGGAATTCACAATGTAGTCTCAGGGTGGCCTCAAACTCATGGTGACCCCTACCTCAGCCTCACAAGTGCTGGGATTAAAGGTGTGCACCACCACCCTCAGCAATATGACATTTTAAAATTCACATTTCCAATCTGTTGCCAAAGGAGAAACTTCATTAGTTGCTGGATTTTTCACCCAGACTCCTGACTGTCCACAATGCAGGTGAACCTCTTATTCACTCCATGACAGCTCATAGGTGAATCATGTAGCTGTTCAAACCAAGTCCCTTGTCCTTTTACAAAGTCAAGCTTTTAGAAATCCCCCATCTATTTTACTTTAATGGTATTAAAGTTTTTAAAAAGTGGATTATATAAACAATGGTCATAAAATTATACAACTTCCTAGCTAAAGTTACTGAAGCTCAGCAGCCCTCAGGTCCTCTCTCTAATGTGGCTTTAGATAACAAAATGGCCCCATATTCCTGACTAGCTAAACAGAGTGGTGCTTGTTTTTCTGGTAAAGTAAAAACCAAGTTGTACAATATTAGAAAAAAAAATCTTAAGCTACTCAGTATTAACAAGTATCCAAGATATCTCCCCACATCCACCTACAGTCAATCGTCATGACCTAGCCAATCGGTTACCTCCAAGAAGAGACTCTTGGTTTAGAGTCATGGTTCAACCTGGATTATCACCCTGTTACTGACTGATTTTTGCATGGTGATCTTTAAGCTCTGTCTTTGATATTTGTTTGTGTGTGCATTCATAGTGTGCATGTGTGCTTGGGTGTGGAGTCCAGAGCACATCCTTGGTTGTCTTCCTCAGGAACCATCAGCTTTTTTTTTTTTTTTTTTTTTTGAGACAGTGTCTTTCACTGTCCTGGATCTCAATTAGTCTAGACTGGCTGGTCCCTGAGCCTCTTCCTGTCCTCTCCCACCTCAGCACTAGGGTTACAGACATGTGATTCTGTGCCTAACTTTTACACATGGGCTCTGTGGATAAAACTCAGGTCCTTGTGCTTCAAGACAAGCACTTTATGAACTGAGCTATCTCCCCAGCCAGCCTTTAGTCATACTTTCAGAGACAATTTGAGTGACTAGAAATGGTAGCTGGTGCCTACAAGATGAATAAGATGGAACTTGATGCTAAACTCTAGGTGACTTGTTCTGATAAGTTATTTTTTTTTGTTTTATTTTCTTTTGGTCCTCTTGGCACCTATGACACCCTGACACTGACTGTTCAACATCATCCCAACAGAGGACCAGGGGCCAGGACAGGTCCACCACAGCATGAAGGGATCATCAAATTTGTCTTCAAAGATGGTTGATTTGCAATGCTTTTAGAGAAAGATTCTGATCAAAGGCCAAGTGTGAAGGCTTGCTGTTGGAGATGATATCATCTCTGTAATACACCACTGCAGTGGGGTCAAGGGACCATGAGATGCAGGGAAACCATTCTCTAGGAATGGCCTCACCATGCAGCTTGTCAGGCTTCAAGACAGTTTTTCCTCAACAACTTATGGAGGTGTTCAACCCAACAGTGTAGCTTGTACAGCTTCAAGACCATCTTTACTCACAGCTGATGGAGGTGTGCAGCCCAACAGCACAGCTTGTCTAGTTTCAAGACAGTCTTTACTTAGCAACAGACAATGGAACACACTGCAGTGACTGCTGTCAAGTGGTCATGGTGGGCTGGTCCAGCAAGCATCCTTCCCTTCAATGTCATCTGCATATATTTCTCTGTCCTTACATAGCTCCAGCCTTTCTTTTGCTCTTTAGACATCCCAGAGTTCTCTTAGTCTGTGCATGGGTATTTTGGATTGTAACATTAGTATTTACTTATTCCTAAATATGCTTTCTTGCATTAGGGATTCATCTCAGTGTTTTTGTTTGACTTTGCCAAGGGCTTGGTCCAGCACTCAGCAGTTTGCGATGGACCCCACTTCTGCACAGTAAGACACTGCTTTCCAACCTGCACAAATTAAGTCTAGGTAAAGGAGATATTGTACAGAATGAGACACTTGTACATGGCATTTGTTAAATGTTGACTGTTTTCTTTGGGAAGACCCCCAATAGTTTGTGTGAAGTGATCCCCCTCAACAAGGTCTGGCAAAACAAGGCAGCCACTTGTTGCAAGCTTCTCATTGTCCCTAGCTATCTCTGCCCCAAGTGCCTTCTGGACTATTTGTTAGAGCTTTTTTTGAGTTGACTGAGGTGCAGCCTCAGCAGCTCAGGAAGGTGAAAGCTCAGATGTACCTGTGAGAAGGAGTAGGCAGGGTGACTGGGCCCCTAAAAGTAAGAATGCAGGCAGGAAAGTCTGCACTTGCTAGAAATCAAAGATGATCTGACTTCTTATCTCTTGCCTAGTTCACTAGACCTGTTTTTTCCAAAAACAAACAGGATGGCTCCTGGGAGGGAGGTCTTTCATAGATTTAAACATTGTGGTTGGTCAACTTCAGCCCCTGGAACTTGGTGACAGGGATAGCCTCTTCTTGAGATAGCACCTAGCCCTAACCAATCAGCTGTCCTTCTGGTTCACCTGAGCCAGAAGACAGCCCACCACTATAAGGCTATAAATACCTTTGACAAGGGGAGGGCAGGCTATCTGACCACTTGGGAACTTCTGGCTATGGGTGAGGCTTTCCCTTGGCTGGGCCTGGGCCAAGCCAGACCAGACCTAGCTGGGTTGAGCCAAGGGGAGGGTCCCTTATCCCTTACTCTTCACATGGGTTCTTTATTTCCTCAAGCTCCCTACAGAGCAGGAGCTCAATGAACTTTCTTTTCTTCCTTTTCTCTCTGTGGTTTTCCCAGGTCCTCCATTGTGGCATCTCTAGCCACGTGGATGCCTTTCCTTGGCTCTGTACTTCCCTCAATAAATATAATAATTTAATAATTATCCTCTCAGTATTTAAAAAAAATATTTTTAGAGAGAGCAAGAGAGAGACAGAGACAGAGAGAGAATTGGCGATGCCAGAGCCTCAGCCACTGAAATTGAACTCCAGATGCTTGCACTACCTAGTGCTCACATGTGACCTTACACTTGTATCACCTTTGTGCATCTGGCTTAGGTGGGATCTAGAGAGAGATTGAACATGGGTCCTTGGACTTTGTAGGCAAGCACCTTAACCACTAAGCCATCTCTCTAGTCTCTTCTCAGTCTTTGTTAAAATTCAATTCTTTGATTAATATTAGAAACAAACCTAGGGTTTGGGGCTCAAGGACTTTCCTGGACCCTGAACACCCTGTTACAGCTATGCTGACATCCAGCTTGGTGGGGAATGCAGGAACTCCCAGGGCCAGCAGCAGAAGCTGAGGTGCTTCTGTTTGAGTTAGAGTCCCACAGGAATATACCAGTGACACCCAGAGAGCCTGCCATCCTCCTGTCTCACCTCACTGTTACTTATAGAGCCATTGGCTTTTCTGGGCCCTTCCATGTGGCTCCTCAGGCCTCACTCAGAGGCTTGGGTAGTCCAAGAACATTTGCATGTGCATATACACACTTGTACATGTGTCTATACACCACAGCTCTACAGCTATCACACACTGCTAATGCACATACATATCACAGCTACATACATGAACACACACATCCCATAGCCACACATTTGTACTCATGTCACAGTTGCGCATATGCACTCACACACACCACAGCTGCATACATGTACACACATGTACCACATGAGGATGCATGTATCTAAAAATGTAACACATAATTGTATATGCTTCCATGTACAAACACATACACATATACACAACTGGACATATGGATAGCCAGATGTACTGCAGAGCTGTATGTATACATGTACACACATATGCACATACATATACACCACAGCTCTCCAGTGGCATGGAGGAAGTGCATTCTCCACACAGTGCATCTCCCAGTGGCATAGAGGAAGTGCATTCTCCACACAGCACATGCCCCAGTGGCATGGAGAAGTGCATTCTGCAACACAGTGCATCTCCAGTGGTAGGGAGGAAGTGCATTCTCCATATAGTGCATCTCACAGTGGTAGGGAGGAAGTGCATTCTCCACAGAGTGCATTGTTCAGTGGTAGGGAGGAAGCGCATACTCCACAGAGTGCATCTCCCAGTGGCTAGAGGAAGTGCATTCTGCACACAGTGCATCTCCCAGTGGCATAGAGGAAGTGCATTCTCACACAGTGCATCTCCCAGTGGCATAGAGGAAGTGCATTCTGCACACAGTGCATCTCCCAGTGGCATAGAGGAAGTGCATTCTCCACACAGTGCATCTCCCAGTGGCATAGAGGAAGTGCATTCTGCACACAGTGCATCTCCCAGTGGCATAGAGGAAGTGCATTCTCCACACAGTGCATCTCCCAGTGTCAGGGAGGAAGTGCATTCTCACACAGTGCATCTCCCAGTGGCATAGAGGAAGTGCATTCTGCACACAGTGCATCTCCCAGTGGTAGGGATGAAGCACATTCTCCATATACTGCATCTCTCAGTGGTAGGGAGGAAGTGCATACTCCACATAGTGCATCTCCCAGTGGCATAGAGGAAGTGCATTCTGCACACAGTGCATCTCCCAGTGGCATAGAGGAAGTGCATTCTCCACACAGTGCATCTCCCAGTGCATGGAGGAAGTGCATTCTGCACACAGTGCATCTCCCAGTGGCATAGAGGAAGTGCATTCTGCACACAGTGCATCTCCCAGTGGCATGGAGGAAGTGCATTCTGCACACAGTGCATCTCCCAGTGGCATAGAGGAAGTGCATTCTGCACACAGTGCAATCTCCCAGTGGCATAGAGAAGTGCATTCTCCACATAGTGCA
This sequence comes from Dipus sagitta, assembly GCA_036346955.1. Taxonomy (NCBI): domain Eukaryota; kingdom Metazoa; phylum Chordata; class Mammalia; order Rodentia; family Dipodidae; genus Dipus; species Dipus sagitta. Next base: position 65,255,570 of record CM070779.1, on the reverse strand, counting down.
ATCTCCCAGTGGCATAGAGAAGTGCATTCTCCACATAGTGCATCTCCCAGTGGCAGGGAGGAAGTGCTTTCTCCACACAGCACATCTCCCAGTGGCCTTGAGGAAGCACATTCTCCACATACTGCATATCCCAGTGGCAGGGAGTAAATGCATCCTCCACAGAGTGCATTGTTCAGTGGTAGGGAGGAAGCGCATACTCCACAGAGTGCATCTCCCAGTGGCAGGCATGAAGTGCATTCTCCACATAGTGCATCTCTCAGTGGCATAGAGGAAGTGCATCTCCCAGTGGTAGGGAGGAAGCACATTCTGCACAATGTGCATCTCTCAGTGGTAGGGAGGAAGCACATTCTGCACAATGTGCATCTCTCAGTGGTAGGGAGGAAGTGCATTCTGCACACAGTGCATCTCCCAGTGGCATGGAGGAAGTGCATTCTGCACACAGTGCATCTCCCAGTGGCAATAGAGGAAGTGCATTCTCCACATAGTGCATCTCTCAGTGGTAGGGAGGAAGCACACTCTCCACATAGTGCATCTTCCAGTGGCATGGAGTGAGTGCATTCTCCACATAGTGCATCTCCCATTGTTAGTGGTAGGAGGAAGTGCATTCTCCACACAGCACATCTGCCAGTGGCAGGGAGGGAGCACACTCTCCACATAGTGCATCTCTCAGTGGCATAGGAGAAGTGCATTCTCCCTATAGTGCATCTGCCAGGGGTAGAGAGGATGTGCATTCTCCATAGAGTGTATCTCCCTGTGTCAGGGAGGAAGTGCATTCTCCACACAGCACATGCCCCAGTGGCATGGAGGAAGTGCATTCTCCACATAGTGCATCTCCCAGTGGTAGGTAGGAAACACATTCTCCATGTAGTGCATCTCCCAGTGTTAGAGAGGAAGTGCATTCTTGACATAATGCATCTCCCAGTGGTAGGGAGGAAGCACACTCTCCACATAGTGCATCTCACCATGGTAGGGAGGAAGTGCATTCTCCATATAGTGCAACGCCCAGTGATAGAGAGGAAGCACATTCTCCACATAGTGCATCTCCCAGTGGTAGGGAGGAAGTGTATTCTCAACATAGTGCATCTCCCAGTAGAGGGAAGGAGGTGCATTCTCCATATAGTGCATCTCACAGTGGTAGGGAGGAAGCACATTCTCCACATAGTGCATCTCCCAGTGGTAGGGAGGAAACGCATTCTCCACAGAGTGCATCTCTCAGTGTCAGGGAGGAAGTGCATTCTCCACACAGCACATCTTCCAGTGTCAGAGAGGAAGTGCATTCTCCATATAGTGCATCTTCCAGTGGCAGGGAGGAAGTGCATTCTCCACATAGTGCATCTCCTAGTTGGAGAGAGGAACTGCATTCTCCACAGAGTGCATCTTTCAGTGGTAGGAAGGAAGTGTATTCCCCACATTGTGCATCTCCCACTGTCAGGGAGGAAGTGCATTCTCCACACAGCACATCTCCAAATTGCAAGGAGGAAACACATTCTCCACATAGTGCATCTTTCAGTGGTACAGAGGAAGTACACTTTCCATATATTGCATCTCCAAGTGGCATGGAGGAAGTGCATTCTCCACATAGTGCATCTACCAGGGGTAGGGAGGAAGTGCATTCTCCATACAGCACATCCCCCAGTGTCAGGGAGGAAGCACCCTCTCCACATAGTGCATCTCCCAGTGCCGGGGAGGAAGTGCATTCTCCACCTAGTGCATATCCCACTGGTAGGAGAAAGCACGTTCTCCACATAGTGCATCTCTCAGTGCTAGGGAGGAAGCACATTGTCCACATAGTGCATGTCCCAGTGCTAGGGAGGAAGCACATTCTCCACATAGTGCATCTCCCAGTGGTTGGGTGGAAGCTCATTCTGCACATAGTACATCTCTTAGTGGTAGGAAGCAAGAACATTCTCCACACAGTGCATCTCCCTGTGGCAGGGAGGAAGTGAATTCTCCATATACAGCATCTCTGAGTGGCAGGGAGTCAGTGCATTCTCCAGAGTGTGCATCTCTCAGTCTTAGGGAGGAAGTGTATTCTCCACATAGTGCATCTCCCAATGTCAGGGAGGAAGTGCATTATCCACAGAGTGCATTTCCCAGTGTCAGGGAGCAAGTGCATTCTCCACAGTGTGCATCTCTCAGTGGCAAGCAGGAAGTGCATTCTTCATATAGCACATCTCCTGATGACAGGGTCAGAGCTTTTAAATTTTACATATAACCATGGTAGTTAACTCAGTTCAGAATCTGGTAACAGAGAAAGTGGATGGAGACTGAGCTGGTGGAAAACAATAAAGACTATCATATGAAGGAGCTTCACACATGGAGTGTTGGAATTAATATATACATGTCCACATGAATTCCTACAGCCTAATGGAGTGTTCATTTCCAGTTTGTACAGTGAGAACACGGAAGCCTAGGAAGGTTCACTAGTTACCTGAGTCTATGTGGGTTGTCTGGGGTAGGACTGACAATAGTGCAGGGCATCATTTGGCCTCCAAGCCCAGCTCTTCTCTGTCTGCAGCCACATTTCCTCATCCTCACCCTTGAACACTTCCTTATTACCTCATTTCTGTGGCTCCTGTAGCTGTTTCAGACAAAGAAGGTGGTGAGACATGCCTTCCTCTAAGATCCTCTGCATGGTGTGGCCTTTCTGGAAAATGCAGGGAACAAGAAGCTTGCAGATCTCAGGGAAACATGCAGCTGTGAACGGCAGGGAGCCTTGGGGCCGTGGATTCCTGCTGATAGACACTGGGGCCAGTTGTACTCACTAGCCACTGCTGTTAAAGAAGATGGGGTACCCTCATCTTCTTTAGGGAAGCCATGCATGTCAGAGCAGCCACAAGTACCCTCATGCCCATCAAAGCAGTATGGGTACCCTCAGATGCATCAGAGCAGCTGGGGTATCTCTATGTCTGTCAGAATGGCTAGGACAAACTCATGAACATCAAGGTGGTTGGAGTAGCTAACACCTGGAGTAGCCTTAACATCATTCATCATTCTCCCATCCATCACAATCATCATCACCATCATCATAACCTGCATCATCGCCACTAAAGCCATTGTCATCCACAAAAGTCATAGTAAGCAACCTCATTTCAGAAAGTGCTGGGTCAGTAGCTATGCACATTATCTTATTTAATATACCACATGCTGACTTGCTGAATAAACAAATGAATGACGCTTCCAAATATCAATGTCTTAAGATTTCTTGACTCATCTTAAATCTCATGTATATGATACCCATTATTCCTTTTCCTCCACTACCTCTGCAGTAGCATGTATCAAGTGCTTGCTGGTAAGGAGCAATGGCAGTTTCTTATGTAGTTCCCACAGTGACTGTTTGCAGTAGGACGTTGGCATTCCTATTTTATAAAAGAAACAGCTAAGCCTCAATGAGGTATCACCTCTGTGATGCAGCAGAGCCTGGTCTTGAGCCACAGAGCCTGTCCCCATAGTTGGGATCAAATAGGACTATGCCATTTCCTCCCTGACATGGGAGCCATTGCCTTTCTGACCTGGCCAGTCATTGCTACACAGATTACTTCCCCAAGTAGCTGAGATCCCAAACCAATGACTATATTCATTGTCATCAAATCTCAGCATGAAGGACTTTCCTTGTCATCTGCACTCTTACATCCTGAGGTGGTGCCCAGGAAGTATGTAGGAACTGCAGAGGAATCCTGACATGCACAGAGTGGGCTTGTTACCTGTGTGGTTCCCATGTTTCAGTTCAGACATGTTAGTGTGGGATGGGAAGACTTACATTCCTTTCCCCTTTGTTGGGGTGTCATATTTTTCACCAGTGGGGTGCTTGGGACCTAATATTGTCCTTGCTGTAAAGAATGGGTGGTATTCTAGACAGAGAAGCGGAAGACCATGAATTCCCGGGAAGGGAGGAAACAAAAGACAGCTGTCCTAGAAAGCTCAGGTGCATTCTCTGAGAACCCTCTCTTGACGGTGCAGCTTTCAGTACATGGTCCTGACCTTCTCCCAACCCTCTGTACTCTGGTGGTTTGGGAGTCTTTCAACTCAAGTGTGTATAGCAGAGAGAGCTGGGTCCAGAGACTACAGAAACCAAACTCACCAAACCAGCACTTGGGATATTCACTCGGCTGCTTAGCCCCAGAGACACAGCTCTGCATTCTCAGGTGTTATCCTCAGTACTTCCAAAAAACCGTGCTGCGTGCATGGAATTCTGAGCTCATGGTGGTGTTTGAGAAGTCATGTTCCCCTAGAGCAGGGCCTCAGGGATGTCAGCATCCTTGCAAGGAAGGGCCTCAGAGTCAGCTCTGCAGCTGCTGAGGGACTGCCCTGCATGTGGGCCCAAGATAACAAGGTACATCAGTTTTGGACCCCATGGAAGCTTTCCTCAGCCATCAAATATGGAATATACCTGTCAAATTATTTATTAGTGATTTCCCGAGACAAGGAAACATCTCAGGATATCAGTGAATAGATAGATGGTCTTTAATCATGCTATTGTTAAAACAATATAATGTTAGGAATATTTTTATGCTAAGCAGGGAGAGAAGCTGCTAAGTTTTGGTAAAAGAAGGTTGTAATCATGAAACATGTATAATGAAAACACAGCTCTGCCATGTGGCACACATACTGAGATTTCACAGTGCGCCCCTTTTCTTCCTCACACTCCCTGTGATATTTGAATTCTGCTGCATTTAGAGAACTCATGTCTCAGGGCCAGGGCAGCTCTCCTGGAGGTTTCTTTCCAGGTGACTAATAAAATCTGACACTCAGGAGGCCAGCTGGAGCTGACTCTGTCATCCCAGCTCCTCCCCCTCCCCCAAGAGAGGCAGCTTGGAGAGTGAGCAGCATCCTTGCCTTCTCTTTCCTCTCCTTCTGCCACCTGATGGGGCTAGGGAGACTCCCCTGAGGGCAAATGTCCTTAGCCAGGGCTAGTGCAAAGGGTCCCTTGTCCCTTCTCAATCAATATCTTTTGCCCACTCCTTATCCCAGCTTCCTCCTCTGGAATATTCATTTGAGCATCCCCTTTGGAGGGAGGCTTATGGGTGCTAGGGAGCTGACTCCTTGCCACCTGTCTCTCTAACATTGTTCCTGTAGAGAGGGCAGCAGGCAGAGGCTGTTATGCTGAGGATGATGCAGCAGAGACTATGTGGAGGGTACACTGCTACTGAAAAATTATGTATGTGTGTATGTATGTATGAAAGAGGAGAGAGAGAGACAGAGAGAGAGAATGAGCATGCCAGGACCTCCAGCCACTGCAAAGGAACTCCAGACACATGCGCCACCTTGTGCATCTAGTTTATATGGGTCCTGGGGAATCGAACCCGAGTCCTTTGGCTTTGCAGGCAAGTGTTTTAACTGCTAAGCCATCTCTCTAGCCTTACACTGCCTTTTGAGTAGTGTGCTATTTGCACATGAAATTGCCTCAAAGCTCATGTGTGTGTGTGTATGTGTGTGTGTGTGTGTGTGTGTGTGTGTGTGTAAGCCTGGAGAGCTGTGTTTCCATGTGGCCTCTGGAACAAACTCTCTGGGTCAGTGAGGGGGTCACTACTATGTACCCTGCATTCCTATTTGAGGTCCGTACTGCATTCTGATGCATGAGATGCTCCCAGCTACAGTGTCCTCCAGAAGAAGGTGTACTGTGGTTCACATGGGCTCTCCAGATCTGGTTTTGAGCATACTGCTATTTATTTCAGAATGACTGGGCAACCTGGTCATACAATGCATGGCAAACTCTGATGCTTCATTTTTAGTATTTGAGCATTCTTCCAATTTGCAGTCCCCAAATACCCTCACATGGTGATGCATAGTATCAGACAGATTTATTCTGTCCTAATTCAGTCTCAAGTGGCAGAGACAACTCAAAACAGCTTTTTCAAATGCTGGAATTTACTGGATAGCACAATAGAAATGTACATCTGCTGCTTCCAGCCATCTCACAGACTGGATTTCTCTGCCAGTGACTTGGCTGTCTCTGCATAGTACAGAGAGTTATCTGGGTATAAGCCACACTGCCCCTGAGGCCTGAGTTCTTCCTTCTCAACAGTTTCCATGAAAAACCCAGAATAGGTCCACCTGAATCCATCTCTGGCAGGAGACCTGTTGCTATTACAGGATGGTTATATGCCACAGGGCCATCTTAGACTCATGAGAAGACAGGGCATGTAGCTCACACAGAATATGTGGACTCAGTTTCTAGAAAGGTCTAGCCGTAGCACAGGTGCTCATCTTCTCAGCTTCTCAGTCTTCTCAGCTGTCTCCTCACACCTTCAAATAGGCAAAGCTTCCTCTTTCATCTCCACAGGGCCTCACCTGCAGGTCATTTGTCCTGACACAGATTATATCTGATGCCCTCATCTCCCTATGTACGTATGTACACACACACAATTAATTAAGGTGATAACCTAGATCCTTGCTCTCTCACCTATCCGGGTCCTTTCTTGACTATGAATCTCGAAACCCATGTGACCATCCTCACTTGGTAGCACTGACTAAGGAGGGACCCTGATAATTAGTTAGGAAAGAATCCACAGGAGACGCTGACAGACTGGACTGATTCTCCTTTATCAAAATTCTGCTGATGTCCTCGTGCTACGTGAGCATCATCTTATCTGAGGGCTTCCAGAGGGAGAGAGAGGAAAAAGCCACTGTGAGGCTGCTCTTGCTCTTTGGGATGGGAAGACCAGATGGTGTCATTGTGCACAAGACCGTTGTTGTTCCTGCTCTGTGAGTTTCTCTCCCCCTCCCTCCTCCTGGTGATGCTACAACTGAGGTGTCCACAGGCCCAGGGCCATGGAGCTAATTTCCTTTGGCCAAACAGGGAAACCTGGCAACTCTGATGTCACCATCTGGGACAGGTCTTAGCTTAAGATGTCCCTGGGCCAAAGCCTATGTTTATAGTCATGCCCCGAGGTTCTCAGAGCCTGGCTGTCAGGTGGGAAACCAAGCTGCTATTCTGGGCAAGGTATGACCATGAACAATTTCCTGATCAGAGGAGCCTCAGATGAGCCTAAGGCAATGACCCAGCAGGTAGGAGTAGCAGTCAAGGGAAGGTCCCTGTTCTGTATGAGAATCGCTCCTGTGAGGAAGGCTGTTAGGCCAGAAGGGGCATAAAAGCAGCCAGAGTTTCTGCCTCACATGTCTTCTGAGTTCTGGGCTTTTCTTCTTGTTAGTAGCTCTTAGCAGCGGCAGCCATACCATAGTGCAATGGGGCTTCTCACCTTGGGGCTGCATTGTGCTTAAGCTTGCAGGAGGGCCAGCTGAGTCATAAACCATCATCAGGGACTCATAGAGGCTTGAGTAGAGGTGCTCTGGAGTTTAGCAGGACCCTTCATTCCTGCCATCAAATATATGAGCAGGAGCTCAAAGTAGACTGATCTCCTCCAGTTTCTAGAGGGTGGCCATGGCAGGATGTGAGGGCAGCAGGAAGGTAGGGTCAAGAAGAAAAGTGAGTATGTTTGAGTGTGAAGTTCTCTTACCAGCTCTCCACTGACACACAGACCCTCTGCTGCATTGGGCAAAATCACCCCACAAAGACATTCTCTGAGGCTTGTGTCTGAGTCTGGCCAATGGCAGCTGGGGTTTGAGGCTTCTTAGATCAGATTGTTCTCTAGCACTTATCCCTGCCTGGGGCCTAGCATCAGGAGCCCAGATCCCTGTGTCTACCAGGATCATGTTACCCAGACTTACTTCTGAGGGGATATTACCTGCAGATCCCTGTATCCCCTCCCCCTACCTAGTCACAATATGACTGTGTCCAGCAGCCCAGGGATGTGGTGGGTTCATTACATAATCCTGGGGAAATTTAAAATCTGGAGATAGTTTCCACCTACAGGACTTTATGTGCCTTGGCCTCTGCTCACCAATTTGTGGATGGACAGAGAAGGGGTACGCAAGCACCTTCCACTACCACATGAAGGTGCAATGAGGTCATACAACCCTCTGGCAGGTGAAAGTGGCAGGAGAGCTGGTGAATACCCTGGGTTCTGGATAGCAAGTAAGGTCTCTGGGGGTTTGAGGAAAGGCTTGCTCAACTTGCAGAATTCAAGCTAGGCCTCATAGCATCCTGGAGGAGTGCTGGGTCAGATACTGAGAGCGGAGATAAGAGAAGGAGCTCCAGGTATGGCATCAGTGGCCACTGGAGCTACAGGGCTGGGGAGACCATGAACAAGACCCTGGGTGCTATGAGAATGGAGTGAAGCAGCCAAAGTTCACGTGACCAGCTGCTGTGGCAGCTGTTGCTCTGTTCAGTTCAGATCAGGGTGGGCAGGCGATTTGAATGCTCAAGTGAAACCAGAAAGCCAGATTTTGACTCAAAATGCAATTCTTGAAAGCTGGCATAATCTCAAACAAAAGCATCAGGTAACACTGCACAGACCATCCAAAGCAGTAAGACACCATGGCCATCTCTGTTACAAAGTATTTCTGAATGGAGTGTATGCTCCTTCTTTGGTGGAAACAGATGTTTGATTTCTTGACAAATGGAGCTAGGCTATTCCTCCTCCACAGATGACTTGTGCCCCCAGGCCTCTTGGTGGGGTGGGGAGGGCAATTCTAGTGGTAACCTTTCCCATGGTTGTGTGCCCTCATGGCTCAGGATGTTCCCTGCAATAAAATACCTGTTGGGGAGAGTGGGCAGAGCAGAGCCTTCAGAGTCTATTGGTGACAGGCAGCCCAGCACAAGAGACAATGGAAGTCTGAGGGAAACACAGGTCACTTGGCTGGAAGAGGGCATTCCGAGGAGGGTGTAGATGCTCCCTGTCTAAATGTGAAGGAAGGCAGATTGCCACCAAGTGTGCCGTACTTTCAAATGCCACTGTTTTACTTCCCCTCCCTCCCCCTTTCTTTCTTCCTTCCTTCCTTCCTTCCTTCCTTCCTTCCTTCCTTCCTTCCTTTCTTTCTTTCTTTCTTTCTTTCTTTCTTTCTTTCTTCCTTCCTTCCTTCCTTCCTTCCTTCCTTCCTTCCTTCCTTTCCTTCTTTCGTTTTTCCAGGTACAGTATCTCTCTAGCCCAGGTTGACTTAGAATTCACTGGGTAATCTCAGGGTGACCTTAAACTCACAGCAATCCGCCTATCTCTGCCACTCTAGTGCTGGGTTAAACGTGTGTGCCACCATGCCTGGCTCACTTTTTTTCTTTTTAATGTGATGCTGGGGGTAGAATATAGGGCCTCCTGCAAGCTGAGAAAGTGCTGTACCCTTAGCCACCCCTCAGCCCCTGAAGATCCCTCTAGAAGAGAAAGTGCTTCCAAGAAGGAATGACCTGTGTTGCCCCTAGTGTGGGAAGGACTCAGCAGACCCTAGTTGGCAGCCTTGAGGAATGCTGAAGCTTCCTTTTTTCCCTCCTCATTTTTGCATGTGTGGGTATGCACATTTGTGTGAGAGCATACATGTTGTGTGGATGCATGTGCCTGCATACATATAGAGGCCATAGAACAACCTTGGGTGTCTTCCCCAGGAATGCCACCCCCTCTTCTTGAGACAGGGTCTCTCATTGGCTGGCCAGAGAGCCCCAAAGATTCTCCTGTCTCCCGCTCCCTAGTGCTGGGATCACAGGTGCACATCCCACACATGGTGTTTTGATGTGGGTTCTGGGGATCAAACTCAGGTTCTCCTGCTTGTGAGGCGAGCACTTGACCTACCGAGCTGCCTCTCCACTTTTGTGCAGCTTCCTCTCTGCTCTGCCTGGAGTGACCTGAAGCCCCCTGGAGGAGCCGCTTGAACGCAGCTCACACACTTTCATTTTATAGATGTACAAGACGAGCATAAACTTAAATGTATGTATTACATTTTTTGGAGACTATCTCCTTGACTTGTGTTATTTACTATTTATTTATTTATTTATTTGAGAGAGAGAGAGAGAGAGAGAGCAATATATAAAGAATGGGTGTGCCAGGGCCTCCAGCAGCTGCAAAAAACTCTAGATGCATGTGCCACCTTGTACATCTGGCTTACAGGGGTCCTGGGGAATCGAACCCAGATCCTTTGGCTTTGCAGGCAAGCACCTTAACTGCTAAGCCATCTTCTCAGCCCCAACTTGTGTTATTTAGAAATGTGTCATTTAAAGCTGGGCGTGGTGGTGCACACCTTTAATCCCAGCATTCGGGTGGCAGAGGTAGGAGCATCGCCGTGAGTTCGAGGCCACCCTGAGACTCCATAGTGAATTCCAGGTCAGCCTGGGCTAGAGTGAGACCCTACCTTGAAAACCCACCCCCCCAAAAAAAAAAGAAATGTGTCATTTAATTTCTGATTACTTGGGGATTTTTCAGATATCTCTCTGTTATTGATTTCTACTTTAATTCCATTATGGTTTAAGAACATACTTGTAGGATTTATTTTCTCTAATATTTGTCATTCAGAATACGGCCTAACAGCACACATCCCATGAGTACCTAGGTGTATTAGTCAGGGTTCTCTAGAGGAACAGAACTGCTAGAATGAATTATTTTAAAAGGGGATTTATTGGATCAGCTTACAGTAGTCCAATAGCAGTTGCAGGCCCAAGAATCACCGAACCTGGTAATTGCTCAGTCCTCGTGGCCAGATGCCTCAGCAGTCCCGACCCGGCACTGCAGATGGTGCAGGAAAGCCTGGAGGCTTCCTGAGGAGCCGCTGGCTTCAATCCACAGGGGTCTTCAGTTGATGCTGGTCTTTCGTCCGCACTGGTCTTCAATCCACGCTGGAAGGTAGCAAGCAGCTCCGGCAGCCAAATGGAAGGAAGGAAGGAAGGGACTCTTTTTTCCCAGAGCTCCCTTGTATCAAGTCCCCCTCTGGGCGGGACCGCCCATTCTGGGGGAAGGGCTCAACCTTGGGGAAAGACTTCCTCCTCTAGTTGATCCTTCCTAGAAGCAACCTATGGATTACTAAACAGATCAAGTTGACAACACCTTAACTATCACACTAGGTAATATGTGTTGTGCCAGCTTGAGCCAGCTGATAACACTACTGGGTTCATCAATAACCTCACTGACTTTTGGCCTTATTGTTTTATCAGTTACTGACACTACAATGTGGAAGTGTCCTACTCTAATTGTGGATTTGTCAATTTCTTCTTACAGTTCGATCAGTTTTCACCTCATGTTATTTGGAGTTCCGTTGTTGGGTGCATAGATATTCTAGGCTATTATGTGTGCTTGGAGAATGAACCCTTTTATCATTGGGTAATGACCCACTTTCCCTCGAACATCTTTCTTGCCAACTGATGTACTTACTCCGATTTGTTTTGGCTAGTGTCTGTCTAGTTTCCTTTTATCTTCCTCTTTACTCAAGTAGATCCATGTTTTAATGTAAAAGTAGAGTTCTCATGGTCAGCATACACTTAGTCCTTACTAATTTGTATCCAGTTTGGTGATCATTGTATGTTCACTGGCATTCATATACCACCCATCTTCAAGATAATTAGAGATGGAGTAAAATTCCAATTACCACCTTGTTATTCATGTTGTACATTTCCACTTTGCTCTTCTGTCTTCCTTGTTTCTCTGCCTTGCCTATTTAATCAAGCATTTGTTACCACCGTAGGGCTTTGCTGAAGGATGATGATATATTCTGAGAAATGTTTTGTTACACAATTTTGTAAAAGAAACAATACATAGTAAACTCACATGCTAAGACAGTTGTTACATCATAGATGCAACAGTCTTGCAGGACCACAGTCCTCTGTGACCTACCCTCAGTGGAAACATTGTAATTGTATACCACTGTATCTTTTCCATTGATTTATTTCTTTTTTAAAAATACTTTAAAAATATTTTATTTTCATTTATTTATTTGAGAGAGAGAAAGAGGGAGAGGGAGAGAAGGAGAGAGAAAGAGTGGGCACACCAGGGCATCCAGCCACTGCAAATGAACTCCAGATGCATGTGCCACCTTCTGCATCTGGCTTACATGGGTCCTGGGGAATCAAACCTGGGTCCCTTGGCTTTTCAGGCAAGTGCCTTAACTATTAAGCCATCTCTTCAGCCCTCTTTATTTATTTAGAGCGACAGAGAGAATTGGTACACCAGGGCCTCAGCAACTGAAATTGAACTCCAGACGATTGTGCCACCTAGTGGGCATGTGCGACCTTGTGCTTGCCTCACCTTTGTGCATCTGGCTTATGTGGGATCTGGAGAGTCGAACATAGGTCCTTAGGCTTCTCAGGCAAGCGCCTTAACCTCTAAGCCATTTCTCCAGCCCTAAATTATTTCTTCTAATTCATTTAAAAAACATTTTTGTGGTTGCATTATGTTTCATAATATTCCCTTTTGTGTGTGTATGCGTGTGTAGTATGTCTGGTTTAGTGTGTAATGTATGCATATGGGTGTATGCATAGGTGTCTGTGTTCCATACATGTGCATATGGAAGCCAGAGGAGTCAGGTGTCCTTTTGCTATCATTCGTTTATGGATTTCCATGAGACAGAACATGGAGCTGCAGTTTTAGGAAATCCTAGTGATACTCCAGTCTCTGATTCCCTATAAGACTGTGGTTACAGATACCTGTGGCCACCTAGCTGCTTATGTGAGTGCCGGGGAATCAAACTCAGGTGGCCTCGGAACTGCTCATTCTTACCCATTGAGCAATCTCCCCAGCCCTAATAATACTTTTTAAAAATGGTATAAGTGATATATGTGTTCATTTGTGTGAATGTGGGTGCACATGTGCATATGGAAGTGAAAGGACAACCTGGAGTACTGGCCCTTACCCTCCACTTTGTTTGAGGCAGGGTCTCTGTTCCTCACTACTGTGTTAGCCAGGGTAGCTGTCTCATGAGCTTCGAGATTCTCCTGTCTCTGACTCCCTTTTGCTGTAGGTGTGCTGGGATTACAGGCACTTGTTCTGTCTGTCTGATTTCATGTGGGTTCAGGGGATCCAAACTTGGATTGTCAAGTTTTTGCAGTAAGTGCTTGACCCACAGAGCAAGCTCCCTGCTGCACAACGCTCTTTTCTTTATATAAAAAGAACTGAATTCCACCTGCAAGAGCAGTGCTTCACTTCACACTTCAAGTGTGAGGACCTCAATATGTCCATGTCCTTCTCTGCCACTCCTGGTACCACCGTAATCACCCATTTCAGTGTGTGTGTGTGTGTGTGTGTGTGTGTGTGTGTGTGTGTTTGTTATATATTCCCAGTTTGCTGTTCTTATTTGTCTCAGACTGGGCTGCTATTACATCAAGTTACTTATTAACAATAAAATTTATTTTCTTGTTCTGGAAGCTGAGGAGTTCGAGGTCAAAACACCATCAGACCTGGTGTGTGGTGAAGGCCTCCTGGGTCACAGCTGACTCCGTCTTGCTACATCTTCTTATGGTGGAGATGGTGAAGAAGATTTCTGTTTTTTTTTTTTTTTTCAAGGTAGGGTCTCACTCTAACTCAGGCTCACCTTGAATTCGCTATGTATTATCCTCCTACCTCTGCCTCCCAAACGCTAGGACTAAAGGTGTGCGCCACCACGCCCAGCTGCTCTGGGGTCTCTTTATAAGGTAGTAATCCCATTCATGAGGTTCTTCCCCAGGACCAGTCACTTCCCCATATCCTGATACTATCACCTTGGGGGTGAGGATTCCAACATTATGAATTTTGAAGGGATATAAACATTTATCCATAGAGAATTATTACTGCTTAGTCACTGATTTTTCAAATTTCTTTAGAAAATTTTTTTTTCAAAAAAAGTTTGCTTCAATTTTCTTAAAAAATAAAACTCCTAACATTTAATCTTTGCTTACTCCATTTCTTAGAATATTCATTCTTTTCAGATCCATGCTTTGCCCTACATCAGCACCTAGAGAACTTGCTCTGCAGTTCTCACCCTTTGAAGAGGAGGTCCACTGTAAGGAGGCAGAATTCTGACAGGAAATGGAAGAAGTCCACTGACAGAAAGCAGAGGAGTGCCTGACAGAAAGTAGGGGAGGCCCTATGACAGGATGTTGGGGAGACTTATTGATGAAGAGTAAAAATGGTCATTATGGGAAACAGGAGAGGGCAACCCATGGGAAGGAGAAGAGGTACATTGAGAAGAAGTTGAGGCCTACTGACAGGAAGCAGGAAGGCCTCCGGAAGGAAAGTAGGAGAGGAATGCTGAGGAAAAGCAGAGGAAGCCCTCCGATGGGAAGTAGGGTAGCTTGCAAGTGAAGTAAGGAAGGTCCATTGAGAGGAAATGCCTCAGTTTATGTTTGCCTGAGAACACCTTCATTTCTCCTTCATCTTGAAGGGGATTTCAGTGGATAAGGAACTCTGGATCTTTTCTTTCTTGTGGCACATTATAGATGCCCTCTCTTCCTGGGTGGATCATTTGAGGGGGGCATGGTCTGAAATGGTCACCATCTCCATGCTTTGTGTGTGCACACCCTCTTTCAGGTTGTTCAGGAGTTTTTGTGGTGGTGTTATTTTTGTTGTTTGTTGCTTGTTTTTGTTGTTACTGTTTATCCTTTTCAGTGTTCAGTGTCTTGAATTTGTGATTTGTCCCTAATTTTGGAAAATTCCCAGTGACTATTCTTTCAAATAGTTCTTTTATCCATTTTCTTCTCCATCTGGGATTTCAGTTATGGGTATTTTAGATCTTCATTTCTGCCACTGTGATTCTGATTTCTCACATTACGATTTTATTCTTTCTTGTCATTTCCATTCTAAGTTTCCAATCAAACATTGCATTGACTATCTTCCCTATTAGAATCTTTAACAAATGTTATTCTTGAGTGTTTAATTTCCTGTCTGTAGGTCTCTGTGTCTGAGTTGGTGGGATGATTATTCTCTGTTCAGGTGGTTTTATCTTGCCTTGTCTGCCTCAGGACTTCTGTTGGAAGCACGAAGTGTTATCTGAAGCAGATAGGAGGTTAGCATTGTTTGTGCTTAAGAGAGCTAGTGAGCCAGTGGGTCTACTGCTTGCACCAACCTGGACCAGCTGAGTTGGGTAGGTGGGGGGTCACTGTTGCTATGGCTACCTTGTCCCACTCAGGCGCTGGCTTATCCAGGGGTAACTTGGTTGGCCTCCTGTGCAGGCTTGGGTCCTCTCCTTGCTGAGAGAGCAGGGCTAGCTTCTTGCTATGGGGGTGGGTGTGAGCTGAGGATGGGCCCTGATTCCCGATGAGGCCTTGCTCTCAGACACAGGCTATGACACTGGTCTGGGGTCTTCTCAGCCTGTGTCCCTGCCCCTCCCCAAGAAGACTGCTTTATGACTGCCACCACCATTGTGAGAGACTCTTGTGTTTCCTGAAAACACAAACTGGAAGCAATCTGGCCTCATACTCCTCTCCACTTAGCCTGGTCCATGTCTGGTGTGTGGTGTGTCCATGTTTTGCTAAACCTCAGGAAAGGGGTGACCTGGTCTCCTTGCTCCTCTGCCTGGGCTGATGAGAGGCAGTGGTGGCCCCTTACCTCCCATAGGCGACTTCTTAGTATTTCCTCAGCCTTCCCTTATAGGTACCTGATGAGTTTCCTGGAAGAGAACCCTACAATGAGCCAAGCACGGAGCTCCATGTCTGCAGCCTCTGTCCTTCATGTCTTTCGCCTACCCACATGCCACTTCATTTGCTACATTCTTTAACCTCCTTTGCTTGACTATATGCATATGTTACCTGAAAGTTCATCCCTTCCTCTCTGTGGGCACTTGAGTGTCTGAGGAACTGGGCTACCTCACCGTGAAGTCTCAGGTCTCTCATGGGTTTAAGTTGCTGTCTTCTTGGCTCGTTCCTGCACTCTGGTGTGAGCTATGTGCTTTCCTGCTCCCCACTCCCTTAACTTAATGGATGCTTTAAAAAGTCTTTACAAATAAATTTCTTTTTCCGTGTGTTCTGTATGCATGAACACAGATGTGAAATAGCATGTATGTCAGAGGACAAGCTCGAGGAGTCAGTACTGGTCTTTCACCCAAGACAGGCTATACTTGTTGCTTGCCACTGAAAATGCCATTCTAGCTGGCCTGTGAGCTTTGGAATTCTCCTGACTCTGGCTTGCATTGCCGTCGGTGTGTTGGGATGACAGATGTGCATGGCAATGTGTTCATGTGGTTCTGGGGATCTAAACTCTGATAGTCAGGTTTATGCAGCAAGTACTTTTAGCCACAAAGCCACCTCCCTAGCTTCTAAAAATAGCTCTTGATGAGGTAAAAACAAAACAAAGGAAAAACCTAAGAGCAAGAATCCAGATTAAACAAGTAGATCAAATCCCAGTGTCAGGTTTTGTTAATCCTGGAGTTGATGTGATGTGAGGTCCCTGGAGTCCCCCTACCTGGCCCAAGCAGCTGTGACTGTTCTGATGTGGGGACATAATTGGTGAGATGGCCCTAGTGCTCACATCTCAAGTTCCCACCTTGCCCCAGGGTCTTTTGTGTGGCGTAGCAGAACGTGGGCAGAGCAGGCAAGGATGGGGGTGGTGTGAGTGGGGAGTGAGTGCAAGGCCAGGCTGCTTCTCGTTTTCAGAAAATGTCATGTTTTCTTCACTCGGCCATTGCCTCCACTTAACACACAGAAGTGGGATCCGTGGTGCAGCATCTGCAGAGGCCTCCAAATGGAAGTAGACAGGCTCCTGCTGCAGGTAAATGTACCCAGCAGAGTCTCTTAGCGTTCAGAACGTGATGGAGTCTAACTGGCAGCAATGCCAACAGTGTCACTGTCACTGAAGTGCTTCTTTTAGGGTGTTGAAGCCAAGGAACAGCCCAGGGCCTGCTCACAAATTCTGTGTTTATGAAGTACTAAGCATTGTCAGTGAGTCTTTTCAGGGCTGTCTCAGAGGCCAAGGACCCCAGGGCTTCAATCCCAGTGGGCCTCCCACAGCTGGTGGCTTCTTGGTGGCTCTGCCTTGCTCTCTCCTCTTCTGCCCTCTTCTGTTCAGCTGAGGCCATGCTACTTTTCATTCACATTTCCCAGGGCTGGCTGGAGATGCACCCTGGAGATCTGCCCTGATGTTCCAGCAACTTCCTTGTGTCTAAGGCTATGCATCTCAGCACAAGGTTCAGAAACAAGCTCTCATGAGCATGAGAAGAGCTGGTATGAGCTGGGGCTTCTAGCTGCAGGCTGTGGAGACCCAGGCAGATGGCTTAGAGAATGCAGAGGAGCAGTGGTGGCCAGACATGGCTTGGCCCTTTCCCCAGAGTCTGATGGGGAAAACGAGCTTTAAACCTTGTGACTGGCAGAAAAGCAGACGGTTATGGGCAGCAGTGAGGTGACGCAAGAAGGCATAACCACACTTTGTTTTCCTCACTGGGGACATGACCTTTGCACTGAGACCTGAGAAAAAAATACCAAGTACATGACACAGAAGCCCTGAAGTTCAAGTCCCCCAGACAAATCCTTTGAGGCTAGGACAGAAAGTTGGGGAAGAGAGAGGCTGAGTAAGGCCAGTGAGGGAAAGGTGGAGGAGTCCTGTCCCTGGGGAGGTGTGGGTGAGTGCTGTAGAGGAAAGCTCTGTGTCTGGTCTTGAACCCTTCCCCACACATTAGATACCTGGGGATGCACCTGAACCTGCCTTTCTTGTGTGGAGACAGATGGGGAAGTGGATGTGTGGTTCTATTTCTGTCTTTATAGCTCAGACTTCTGTTAGAGACGTAGGAACTTATTCTAGGAGGCAGAGGTTGAGGCTAACTGGCTTGGGTCTCCCAATGAAAAGGAGGTAAGCCCAGTCCTTAGGGCCCTGTCTGATAGGGTGGTAGACATTGGAGGCAACCACAAGTTTGATAACATCAGTCAGTGTCTCTTCAGTTCTGCACTCCTGGTTGTTGAGACAAACCTGGATTTAATTAGACACTTGTATTAGAGACAAAGTCAAATGGATAGGTATCTGATTTGGAGGAAATGCCATGCTTGGGCATTTAAATTTTTTTTTTTGAGGGTCTCACTCTAGCCCAGGCTGACCTGGGATTCACTATGGAGTCTCAGGATGGCCTTGAACTCACAGCAATCCTCCTACCTCTGCCTCCCGAGTGCTGGGTTTAAAGGCGTGTGCCACCACACCTTTGGCATTTAAATATTTAAAAAAATACTGTATTCAATCTTCATTGTAATTTGACTTTCTTCATTAATGAACTAATTACTATATTAGCTCTCCAAGCTTTGGTTCCTACTCTTTGATTTGAAAGAAAGAAAGTCACACTGAACAGCAGGATACCTGTGCCCAACCTGGCTGAGCATGGCTTTCCTGGGTGCCTGTGCATGCTCCACGAGGTAACCATGACATCAGAGTGTGGATGCCTCAACTTAAAATAATGTGTGGCATGTCGCCTTTAATCCCAGCGCTCGGGAGGCAGAGGTAGGAGGATTGCCATGAGTTTGAGGCCACCCTGAGACTTCATACTGAATTCCAGGTGAGCCTGGGCTAGAGTGTGACCTTACAACAAAAAAACAAATAATAACGATGATGATGATGATGATGATGATGCTGTGTGGCATGAAAAGCTAAAACAGAAGAGGGAAGTGTGAAGAGCCTATTACCACACATTATTTTATCTTTCTGGATGTGAAAGCAGAATTCATAAACACACCAGCCACAAATCAATGAGGTAATTATTCTTTAAAAAAATTATTTATTTACTTTTGTATTTTTATTTGAGACAGAGAGAAAGGGTGAGGGAGAGAGAAAGATAGAGTGAGCGAGTGAGCATGGGCATGCCAGGGCCTCTAGCTATTGCAAATGAACTCCAGACATTTGCGCCACCTTGTGCATCTGCCTTACGTGGGACCTGGAGAATCTAACCTGGATCCTTAGGCTTCACAGGCAAGTGCCTTAAGCATTAAGCCATCTCTCCAGCCCGAGATAATTATTCTTTCACAAATCCAAACACTGTAAATTAACCTGACAAGGAGCTGCAGCTGTCTTGGGCTTTTTCAGCCCCCAGAACCTTTTAGGCTGAGTTCCAACAAGCAGGAAATCTCATAGAGTTGGGAGTCATTTCCTTTCCTCCTCCTCCAGAAAGAAGGAGGCTGCCCTTGGGTCTGTCCCTGGCCCACAGTGGCCCAAGTTCTTACAGCGCAATGACTAGACCCATTCTTCAATGACTTTGTTTTCATTATGAAAGAACTATTGCTCAGTGGCTGTTCCTTGAAAAGACATTTTCTCATAAAAGCAGCAGCTGGGGAAGGCACTCTATTTGTTTCTCAGGATGGAGGTTTATTGTGTCAGCATGGTGAGCTTGGGGCTCTGGTTTCCCTGAGATCTGATGCCACGGAACAGCTCTGGTTTACAGGGTCTCAGGACCAGGAGCTGGCAGGTCCTGGGTTTATGACAAGGGCACCCCTTATGGTGCTTCTCTCCTCCTCTGGCAGATTCAGTGACCCCTGTGCATTTCTGCCCACCCATCTGCTTGTTTTTCACTCAGTGGATGAATATTCTGGGGTCTCTCAGTGCTGGCACTGGGCCGTACTTTGGGACTATAGAGATGAAAAGACCTAACTCTCAGGGAGCTTAGTCTGGAGAGGGCGATAGAGTCTATTCTTCAGCTACGTGACACAGAGATGAATCAAGACAAGTACCAGGTGACATGGGTGTGCAGAACAGAGCCAGGGAGATTGCCTATGGAAGATGAAGACCTCCCCAAGGGACGGCTTCTTAAGTGACAGGAGACAAAGCTCAGCAGATGACTGTGGGATTGGCAGGACTTGAAACGTGTGTGGCTGGGTTGACTCGAGACTGAGTAGGGGCTTCCCCTGTACTTGTGTCATTCTGACTGAAGAGAGGCTGCCTAGACCCTGTAATATATGAGACAAGGCTCCGGCAGAAGGAAGAGGCCAGTGGAGTTTGTGAGGACCCACCTGGGTGTATGAATTAAAAGTGGCACAGGGACCACTCAGTTGTTCATGCTTTCCTGAGCATGTGTGGGTCCCGGGAGACTTCTGCCATGCTGGAGAGAAGGGGCACAGACTGGGATGTCCAGGGCTGGGTTTGTGGACTATGAGGTGATAGAGTTTGCCCCCTCCCCCTGCCCCTCTCCACATCCCAGGGCCAGCTCTCAAATTTTGTGTTTGCCTTTTTTCCCATTTTCTATTCCTAGGGGTGTGTCAGTTCTGAGGAAATGCCATTACAGAGTAGGGCCTCTTGTGGGAATTATGCCAGCACCCTGGGGTTGACCCTCATTAACCTGTAAGGCTACTTTTTGCATCTTCATTATGCTCAGAGGAGCCCAGCCCAGGTCTTTGCACCATCTTGGAACATTGTTCCTCTATCACTAAATTTACCACTTCTCATCATGAATGTATATGTGAATGTGCACGTGCCATGGCGTGCATGTGGAGGTCAGAGAACAATCTTAGGTGTCAGTCCCTGCCTTTGACCTTGTTGTTTGTCACTGTGTTCAGCAGGCTAGCTGGCCTACAAGCTTCAAGGGGTTCTCCTGTCTCTGCCCCCCCCCCCCCGTCTTGCTGTAGCTGCATTGTGATTACAAATAATTATGTCACTGCATCTGGCTTTAAGTGGGTTCTGGGAATGCAAACTCAGGTACTGATGTTTGCCTGGCAAGTTCTTTATCCACTGAGCCATCTCCCAGAAATAGGCTCAGTGGCAGGAGTCAACTAAATGAGCCATAAGCCAGGAGGATTCTTGAGCTTGAATCCATCAAATACTGTCAGTTACAGTCATACTACTTGGAACAGATCCAACCCCCCTCCCCACCCCATACCTTACCTGTAGACTGGAGGACAGTCCAGAGACCACAGGGAGGAGTTGGAGGACATCAAGATCTGGAGAAGTGAGAATGGCTGGTGCTGGCGTCGGGCTGTTAGATGGAGGTGGAATCTAGGGAATGAGTCAGGACTAGAGATGCAGAGATGGGAGCTACTCATGTGGAAAGTGCAGGCCAGTGGATGGAGCCCAGCAGTTTCCAAAGAGAAGGTGGCTAATTACCGAGGAACATTTGCCTTTGGGGGGTAATGGGGAAGAGATAGAAATAGGCCAGACAAAAAGCTAGTAAGAAGGAAGGACATGAAGAAAACCTTGATGGCATGTCTTTAAGGTGGAAAAGCAGCCACTCACTGAAGGTGTCTCTGAGAAGGTTATAATGGAACTAAATGTGAGCAGAGGCCAGGGACCACTGGAGGAAAGCTGCTCTCTGTGCAGTCAGAACAGCTTAAGCTGAAGCTAGCTCAGGGACTCAGGACTGAGGGATGGTCCTGGGTACACCACCTGCTGTCCTTGATGCTTTCAGTAAGTGGTGACAGCTCTTTCCCTCTCTGGGGACAGCAGCACTTAGAGATTTAATCAGGAGTGCAATGAGCCTAATGAAGTATGTCCAGGGAAACAGGCTCATGGGGCCTCCAGTGCACAGCTGGGCTGCTCTGTAATGTAGATTAGCCTTTCTAAGGGAGGGGCCATCTTCTCTCTCTCTCCTTCCCTCCCTCCCTCTCTGTGTGTGCTGCAGATGAATATTGGTTGGTCAGTTCTTTCCATGGGAGCTGAAGGTCCGAGGGCATGCAGCACTTGCCACTCACCTGGGTGCTTTTCCCAGGGTGCAGGCTATGGCTGCTGTGGCTCTGAGTGAAGCTCTTGCCCAAACTGGGAGGAGGTTGGAGTAGGCCAGACTAATCAGGTATGATGGTGGCTTTCCTGTTCCCAGCTGATGGAATGTTGAAGTGAAGGCCGGAGCTGCAATAAAACTGTGTTGGAATGTCAAGGGAAGTCACACATGGAGGATGTCCTGGAGACAGGACATGGTGGTGAACAGGAGCCTGCCTCCACAGTGCTCTCCACCCTCCTTTGGTGAGGGAAACAAGCTTCCATCCTGTCTCAGTTCCCATGGGAGGCTTGAGGCTCTCAGATGCTCCTGGCTTACTTCCACCCTGACTCATGTGCCCCATAAGGGGTGTTTCGGGACCTCTACGGGCTGACTGGAGAGGGCAGCTCTACTAGGTCTCAGCTGGAGCTCAGTTCACACCCCTTAGGGTGTCCAGCAGTTCTCTGTGGGTCTGGTTCCGGCTTGATGGCAGATGCTAACTCTTGAGTCTCTATAGCTCTGAAGGCTCAGGGAGTGCTGTGCTATAGAACCCTGACACCCCAGCGGCAGGGCTTAGAGCCCTCTGCCTTCTGGCCCACCCAGGTGTGCTCTCCACCCATCCAGGAAATCTTTTCGGGCCCTGCCAGCAGGACTGTCAACATGAGAGCCTGGTGAGAAGTGAGAGCTGCATGTAGATACAGTTCAAGGGCTGCTTCAGCCTCTTAAGGGACAGTTAATGAGTTGCCCCATGAGCTTTCTTACAGGGCATAGAATGGGAACTTCGTGATGACATCAGAGCACTGGAAGGATCCAAGAAGCAGTTAATTGGGTCTCTCCCCACTTTCCTTACTCTGGTAAGCAGGGTTTTCCAGCTGTGTGGTGGGTTTTGAGTTACCTCATGTCCATCTTTGGAAGGTTCTCTGGAAACTGGAAGCTGGAGCCAACATCCCAAGGTTACTGTGGCTCCTCAGCCCCTTGCAAGCTGGGGTCCCTCTCCACACCTTTCTCCATCCTGCACAGGCCACTTCTGGTACTGGTAAGGAAGGTGAAAGTTTGGTGCAGGCACAGTTCAGAGGCATATTTTGGCTTTGTATCTACCCACATACTAGCCTGCCTGAGGAGAGTCCAGGGTTCTGATCCACTAGACAGCACGACCCATTCTTGAGGAACATCCCATCCATCCAGGCATATCATAGGCTCACATTTTGAGCCATGTGAAAAAAATAAATGTCCACAATTTAAAAAAATTTAATCCAGTCTAAACTCTTATTGTATATCCAAAGCAACTGATTTTTAACATCAGAGGAGCCACTTCACTACCAGGCTATGGTTCAGTCTGCAGACCTTCCCTCTTCTCCCTGGAAGGCATGGATCCAGGTGCCTTGGATTCAAGCCCAGCAGCTCCCCGTCCTTCCTGCTTGTTTGCAGAGAGGCCATTGAAAGCCAGACCCTGTGAACTATGGGTGAATGGAGGAGGAGGCAGCCCAGACCAGTGGGATGCTCTTGGTTCTCTGTGCAAACCCTACCCTGAAGGGAATAGACAATCCCACTCCAGTCACATCCTCAGATGTAACCCACCTCCCCCATAGCCTCGATACCACCGAAAGCCTTGAGCAAGTCTACACAAAGGAGAAGGGCCTTACAGGGTAGATAATATGAAGCAGCCCAGAGAGTTTGGAAATTAGTGAGTTATATGGGTGGTGACCATTTTCTTACAAGATGGATAAAATTGAGGCAGGTAAAAACAGTGTACAACTATGGGAGGGAGGCATGTGAGGAGGAGAAACCAGCTGATGAATGCAGAAGGTGACTGGACCATGGCTCTTGGCTGAACATAAAGGTCACATGCCTCTCCTGACTTCCAAATGACCTCCATTCCGTGACATCAGGATTTCTGCAGGTAATCACAGGACCCAGCCCTTCCAAGCACGCTGATGGTTCATGTACCTTTGAGGACCACAAGAGCCTCTCCCCACTGGACTAGTTTCTCACTCAGCTAAGGTGGGTGGAGGATGGAGTCTTGGTCATCCTGATTCTGGAGTTGCCTCTTCTCAGCTACCCTCATTCTTTCCCAGATCTTTGCTAAACAGAGCCTGGAAAGCACACCTCACTGGTTGAAGTGCTAGAGAGTTCTAAGGAGTGGCCATCCAGTTTCCATGTCTCTCTTCTGTATCTGAGCCTCCATTACCTGTGGAAGCTCCTCCACTCCAGGACTCTACATGTGACTCTGCTCTGGGCTCAGGGACTGTGACCTGCACCCTGGCCAGGATCAATAACAGGTTACACCTGGGCCACAATAATTCAGAGACAAACATGTGACTCAAGCTAGGTTTCTGACTTTCAACAAAGAAAAGCCTCAGATTGCTAGGAAGAGAAAGAGGACCTTTCTTGGGGACTTTGAAGCATGAACTAGGGAGTGTGAAGGCTGGAAATACAGGACAGAGCTGTTCTAAGAGGGAAAAAGCTACATATAGGAAAAGATGAACTTTACACTGGAAATGCTGCTGGACGCCCTGGATCAAGCCAGGCCTGAAGTGTGCATAGTTTCCAGGAAGTGCATCAGGAGGTCTCTTCTTATAAGCTGGCTTGGTTTGGTTTGCTGTTGCTATGACACAAAGTATCTGGATAGATGCACCAGCTGGTGGGTTCTCCTGAGCCAGCTCAGTCTCCACCCACCTGTTTTCTTTGCATCCTATGCTCCATATCCCCTTAGAGCTAGACTCACTCAGAGAGATCTTGAAGAAGTTCAGTACAGGGAGCCAGATGGTCGGGTTCAAATCTTGCACTCCTGAGTCATGTAACCAGAGACAATTACTTCTCCAAGCACATTCAACATTCTTACCTATCTAGTGATCACATAGTTCATTAAGTTGTCCATGCTCCTAAAATATGCTGATGATGAAATGGGCAGGTGCATTTCAGGCACTGAGAAGCAGGCAGAGAGAGTTATAGAGAGTCCTGTCAGTGTCAGCTGCTACCATGACAATGGCATTTGTATCTTAGGAATCGGCATTTCCCACCTCAGGTTCATTTCACCTGCTGGTCCTGCTGCATCTTTTGCTTGTACACACTTCAAGAATCAGATTCTCTAATCTTGTTTTGAGCTCTCAAGCTGTACATTTTTCTGTCCTGATATTCACTATAGATTGCAAATGTTTTTTTTTTAAATTTTCTGTTTTCTTGTCTTTCCTTAGACTGTTAACATCAGTGCAAGAGATGCTCTTGCTTTGCTAATTTGTATCCTTAATACCAAGGACAGAGTTGGGCCCTAAGGAGATGCATGCTGAATGAAGTGCTACTGGCTGGCCACTCAGGTCATGAGTGGTTGGTTGTAGCTGACAACTGGAAGCCCTAGAACTGGCACATAGAGCACCTCGTGAAAGGCAAACAATTATTCCCAACCTGCTGCCAGGGCTGATGCAGGGTGCGCAGAGACCCTTCACCCCACAGCTGGAAGGTGGACAGTCCACACACTGGATAGCAGATTGGACAGGGATACTGGCTGTTGGGCACATCCCATACCTGCATGCAGTAACAAAGTTCTTCCAGACCGTGCTGGGCATGCGGCCACTACAAACACACATATGCACACATGCACGCATGCATGCATGCACTGACGTACGCACACACCAGAAACAGTGAGCAAGAACACATGGCCATTTCATATACACCATGAGATGGCTGTGCTTGGCACATGGCCACTTCATACAGACCATGAGACAGCAAATGAGCTATCATAAACACATAATTATCTTCTAAGGGGATCTGTGTCCACGTTCCTTCTAAATACATTTGTGCGCTATGAGCTTAATCAAAATCCAGGTCAGTGTCTCTCAGCACAGAGCTCCCACAGAAAGTGAGGAACAAGGTGGAGGTAGAAAGGCTGGGTGGTATGATTGCAATACTGGTAAGTGACATACATTTTGTTCTTGAAATCTAAAAGCGGCTTTGATGTACTTCGAGAGCTTTAATCCATTTTTAGTTCACACAGGTTCCCCTTCTCTGTTCTCCATGCTCCTCAGAGAGCATCAGGGACAGGTGCTGAAGGCCAGCTTGAGCAGGTCTGCCTTAAGGGATGGTTCAACTCTCAAGCTCCCATAAGGTGCAACCCTGAGGTGTCTAGAGTCCACATGCAGAGATGGTGGGGTGCTAGTCTGCCATGGCAGAGCTGAGGGTCTAGTAAGGTTTTCATGGGGTCAACACTTCCCAAGAAAGTGCTGTGCTGTGCCCACAGGCCACCATCTCTACTAGGGCTAAGTCTGGTTCCAAGCTGCAGACCATAAATCTAGCTAATGCTGAGAAACACTTGTAAACATAAGTTTTCTGCTGGACCATGAGTCTTCCCCTGGTTAATTCCCTGTGAAAAAAAGGATGGAGGGGCATGGCTTGGATCATTTATTCTATGCATTCTTATACCTTTGTGGGTGAGTGGACCACTCGGGGTATTGATGCATTGTAACGGGGTGTCCAGGAAAGTCCTTGAACCCCAAACCATAGGTTCATTTCTAATTTTGATCAGAGAATTAAATAAAAAGGCTGAGGATAATTATTAAATTATTATATATATATTGAGGGAAATACAGAGCCAAGGAAAGACACCCATGTGGCTAGAGATCCCACATGGAGGGTGTGGAAAAACTGTGGAAAGAGAATAAAGAAAAGAAAGTTCGAGGAGCTCCTGCCATGTGGGAAGCTGGAGGGGATGAAGAACCCATGTGGAGAGTACAGTCAAGGGTGCTGTCCTGGCTGGGCTTAGTCTGAGCCAGCCCAGGTCCAGCCAAGGGAAAACTCACCCACGGCTGGAAGTTCCAAGTGGTCAGAGAGCCTGCCCTCCCCTTGCAAAGCTATTTATACTCTTATGGAGGTGGGCTGTCTTCCGGCTCTGGTAAACCAGAGGGACAGCTGGTTGATTAGGGCTAGTAGCTTTCTCAGGAAGAGTATAGCTCTGACACCAAGTTTCGGGGACTAAACTTGGTTAACCACAATGTTTAAATCCTATAAAAGACTCCCCTCCTAGGAGGGGTCCAGGTTGTTTGTGGAAAAACAGGTCTAGGGATCTAGGCAAGAAATAAGAAGTCAGATCATCCTTGATTTCTAGCAAGTGCAGACTATCCTGCCTTTTTTAACCTTCAGGGGTCCAGTCACCCTAACTGTACCCCCTCTTGGTATGATACCATATGCACCCTTGCAAGCTTCTTCTATTATACCCACGTTGGCTTAGTCATCAGAAGCTTCATTCATGCTGACACACAGTGGGAAGTTACATCATACATGCATACCAGGGTGAAATCCAGGCTTTCCACCTCATTAACAGACCCTCACAAAGACACCCAGCCTCATCTTTTCTCTGAGCTCTGGAATGGGTGCAGTAAATGTCTGGGGAGGTAAGTGCTCCCTCACCTAATGCCAGCTCCTTCCTGATTCTTGGAGGTGCCTGGAGCCTCCTGGATTCCGGCCATCCATGACCAGCCCGGCAGTTACATCATCACTAGCTGTCAAGGCCCACTTGTTATGTGAACAGGCATCAAGACAGCTTGGGCAGCACGCTGCAATCTGGGAAAATTTATGGCGCAAGCCTATTCAGAATGTCCATGTAAGCACTTTTTTTTTTTTTTTTAATCACAGAGATAAAGGCTTCACTGCAAAATATTTATTGCACTCAAGGAGCTGGAAAAGAAATTGATTCAGTAGGGCTATTTTATTTAAACTTCCTGGTGCTCTTCTCTGGAAGATCGAAGGATGATTTAATGTGACGTCCTGCACACAGGATGACCTAGGGCAGCTCAACAGAGACTGTTTTTTTCTGGAAGCTGAGAATGAAGGCAAGCCCACTGTTCTAATCCCATCCTTGCTCCCAAAATTGCTACATTTCCCAGGGTTTCTGGCTGTCGGGACAAGATTGCCCCATAGTTGCTCCTTCCTGTAATTTGGGGCCACAGGCAGCTGTGCACATGGCAATGTGTGGCCTCTCAGAGTCTCAGAGTGGGTGTCTCACAGGAAGTATTTATTCTTATTTCTTATTTTTTATTTTTTTGAGGTAGGATCTTACTCTAGTCCAGGCTGATCTAGAATTCACTATGTATTCTTGGGCTGGCCTCAAACTCACAGCAATCCTCCTACTTCCTCATTCTGAGTACTGGGATTAAAGGCTCACACCACTACATCTGGCAGAGAAAAAGAGAGAATGGGTGCACCAGGACCTCTAACTGCTGCAAACCGACTTCAGATACATTCACCACTTTGTGCATCTGGCTCTATATGGATACTGATAATCTAACTCTGGTTGTTAGGCTTTGCAGGCAAGCACCCTAACCACTCAGCAATCTGTCCAGCCCTGTGGCACCTTTTTGAGCAAACTGGGCCTTACCTATCTGGTTCCTGTGTGAACTGCCAATGAAGGAACTTATAGACTGTCAGTGTATATCACGTATGTATGACCCATACACATAATGCCATGTCACCTGTGCTGTGTCACCACATGGTCTTTGTGCTTCTGTGTGTGTTTCTAGGGAATGAGGTCTGTTCCTCACACCTGGCTGTCAGGATGTTAGCTTTGTATTATGTAGACAGTGTGCATGTTACCAGAGTATGGTGGTGTTGTCTCCATGTGTGCATCACATGGCTGCCTGTTTCAGGGTCTCCACATATCACACATGCTTATTAGTCACATGCCATGTATGTGAAGCTTACACACATTCATCCTAGATGGAAGGTGGGCTGCTTGTGTGTGCCCTCTCCATTGCCTGTGTCCAAGCTGCCTCCGTGATGACTAAATAGATGGCCATCACATCATTTGTGTGTAGGTCCTTATCTGTGTTAACCTATATCTTTCATCAGCTTGTGGGGCTTCCTCGGGAGTGAGGCTGTGTTCTGAGGCTAAGCCCACATTCTTTTCACAGCACTCTGTCAGCCTCCTCGGATGCAGTGAGGCACTCTATGAAGATGATGTGTCCTCTGTGGTCATAGGCCTCATGGACACCCAACCCTGAGATGGACAGCCCTCTCCTGTTGGCTCCACATCACTGTCTGCAGGGGATGGATTCAGAGACAGCAGATGAAGACTGAGGCTCTGCTTTTGGTCCAGGGGACATCAAAGCTTCCTGACAGCCAGGGTTTCTGTCGCCTTCCTAGGTTGAGGCTGAGGAAGTACACAAGTGGAGAATTGTCTGTTGCCAAAACCCACTTCACCCACCCTCATATGATAGGCCCACTGAGACCCACTTCTTCTGTTCTTACAGAGAGAAAATTGAGGCCTAAGGGCAAGGCTCAGGGTGGCACAACTGGAAGATGCTCAATCTGGACTCTGGCTCTGTACTCACAGGAGCTTCCCAAGTGAGGGGACAGAAGACACCTTATATCTAAAGGGCCCTTGAGCGTTAAACAAGTGGCTGTCAGACCCAGAAATGCTATTTCAATGTGGGGCTCACTAACATTATCAAAACGGAGCTGGGCTTTTCCATCTCAGACCAGAACTTCAGTTGATCTGCCTTTGTTATCAGACCCCTGGCTATAACAGTGACAAATGGCACTGGCTGTCCACTCTTCCCCTCAGACCAGCTTCTGTCAGTACGAGGCTCACTTTGATTGGACAGGCTGAAGCCATGTGACTGATCATGAACCAATCACTGGAGCCGGGGCACAGCTTGTGCCATAAGTAAGTCTTTTCCATTGGCACTGGGGAAAACTGTGACATTACATCTGATTGAAATATCTGAAACATACGATCATTCCTGAGCCAAACAGAGCTGTGGCACAGGGGTTTCCTTGGGCAGAGAAGACCAGCTTGACAAGCAACTCTTTATGACACAGCTGCTTGAGCTTCTCTTCTCTCTTCAGCGTTTCTTGGAGTTATCCCACATTCCTGGTCCCAGGCCTGTCCATTTCCAGGAGGGCACTAACTAAAAAATGTGTCAGATGAATCTGCTAGGGCAGAAGAGATGAGACCAGCATGGGTGAAGTCTAAACCCTTGGCCTGAAGTGAAGATCTCCCTGCTTTAGAATCACACATTCAATGAAAGGGAAAAGCCTCATAATTTGGGAAACACCTAGAGAATCTCCAGTGCCACAGCTCTGAACTCTTCCTAGACCATGGATACATGCTCACTCAGCACCTTCACAGTCCCAAACTATGGATGTTTCGGAGACTTTCCCCATGGGCTCCACCCATCAGAACATCTCTCAGGTCATCCCTGCAGTTGCTTATTTACTTCCAGAGGGTGCCCTTTTGTCCACATGTGTGAACCATTAGACACTCTCAAATAATTTCATTAGTCACTTCACTTTTAGCTGTACATAGCTTTATTAAAAGCTTACTCTTAGGAATTAAATTTCTTATGCTTGGTTTATACCTGATGGTAAAGTCATTGCAGAATTTAAATTTATTTCAGTGCTCTGTGAGCTACTGAGTGTGCATTTATGACTAGCAAATGGGTTTCTTCCACTTTTGTACACACCAGGGTGTTGTCAAAGGTGTTCTGGTTGGCACCTTCAAACTTTTCTTGTGTTTTTGCCAAAGCTAGTCAGCTTGGGTTCTTGCCTGATAAATACAGTTGACATCCATTTGTCCTTATGACAGACAAATCCTTGTTAGCAGGGCATCTCTAGAATAATAGCTCCCTGTGGCTGCCAACCCATCCTATACACGTTTTGCCAAGAGACAGTTTTAAGTTACTTTGTTATCCTAAGTTGTCTGTCAGCATATCGTGAGCATGTCACGTTTCACCTGAGCTAGTGTTGGACCTGCTGCAGGGAGGGAGAACACCCCAGTCCTCACCTCAGGTGCTTGCCACTGCTGCTAAGACTGCTGTTAACCTCAAGGATTTTTCCGAGTTTTTTTGTCAAAATTATTTTTAGGATGTGTACTTATTTATGAAGGAACAGTAGGTAGTTTGAATGCATGTTCCCCACTAGACTCAGATGTTTTTTATTTTTATTTTTTTAACTTTTTTATTGACAACTTCCATAATTATAGACAATAAACCATGGTAATTCCCTCCCCTCCCCCACCTCCCCCTTCACGACTCCACTCTCTCCATCATATCCCCTCCCCCTCTCAATCAGTCTCTCTTTTCTTTTGATGTTATCGTCTTTTCCTCCTACTATGTGGGTCCTGGGTAGGTAGTGCCAGGTACCGTGAGGTCATGGATATCCAGGCCATTTTGTGTCTGGAGGAGCACATTGTAAGGAGTCCTACCCTTCCTTTGGCTTTTACAATCTTTCCGCCACCTCTTCCACAATGGACCCTGAGCCTTGGAGGGTGTGATAGAGGTATGTCAGTGCTGAGCACTCCTCTGTCACTTCCTCTCAGCACCATGGTGCTTTTTGAGACTCAGATGTTTTATTAAAGCTTGTAACTTGGATTTCCAGCCACCCGGCTGGAAGAGGTGTCACTGGGGGCAGATCTGATTTCTACCCCAAAGTTATTATGCAGAACAGAGTGAGCTCTGCTGCAGACTCGTGCTTGCTTGCTTGTGGCGCTGGCTGTGTGGTTGTATCTCTCTTTCTCTCTGCTTGGATTTATGAGTGGGAGCCAGCTTCTTCCACCATTGAGGGTACTTCCCTTGGATCTGTAAGCTGAAATAAACCCTTCCTACCATAAACTGTGTCTGTTTGGAGGTTCACCCCAGGAATGTGAAGCTGACTATAACAAAGAGTGTGGTAATTTGGTACATGTAGTAATGCCTGATGATCAGATCAGTGTCATTAACATTCTCAACTCTTTGCACATTCACCATTTATTTGTGCTGGGAACTTTCAAACTCCTTTCTACTACTGTTTTTAATGGAGTTCCCAAGTTAGTATCGTGGCTACCAGGCTGGACTGCACTTCCCTGACTCCTTTGCAGAAAAATTCTGGCCAGTGGAGTAAGAGCCTTTGTGATGCTCTCGCTTATGCTGATTACCTTCAAAGGAAGCTGAATGCCTTGCACCAGAGGCTGAAGATTGGGCCCCCAGCTCAGCCATATGGACCAAGGAAGGCAGAGCAACAGGGAAGTGGAACCTGGGCCCCACCAGCTCAGATCCTCCCATGATCTTGCCAGAACAATGTGTTAACACAGCCATAGAGGTGGTAATACTGTGATCCTTTCTCCACTGGGATGTGTCAGAGGGTGGAGTACCTGAGTGAGAAGAAGGAGCAGGGAGGTTAAAATCCTGGGGCTAACCTAGAAGCCTTCCGTACCCCTCTCCCTCTTTTCTGCTACTCTCCTTGTTTTCCTTGGGGGCACATCAGCCATGGTGAGCACTTTCCATTGGTTGCTCCATCAGTTCCTCTCTTGGGTGGCACTACTAACCCTATGAGCCCACCTGTGGCTTGTTTCTCTTTGGAAGCTGACTGCTCACAACCTTGAGAAGTCTGACTTCAAGTCAGATGAGGTGGACAGATAAGCAATTAACACATAATTGTGTTCTGTGTGGGGAAACAGAGTGAGACACCTCAACTTTGTCCACAGCAGTGTGGCTGGGAGAATAATGGTCTACCACAATCCCTGGAGTCTGTGACCACATCTACCTGGGGGAAAGTGGCTTGTGATTAGGACCATGAACCTTGAGATCAGGAAGGAGCCTGGAGGATGCAGGTATCCCAGCATAACCACAGGAGTCCTTCTAGTAGGATAAACATTCTCAGACAGACCAGAGATGAGCTAGAAGGAGAGAGTCAGAGTTTGAGAGAGACATGTTTTGAGGAAAGAAGAGGGGATGTGAGTCATACTGAGCATAAGGCCCCTGGATGTTGGAAAAGCCCTAGCTGACAGGTAGCAGGAAAGACAGACTTCAGTCCTACAACCATAGGGACTGGATTCTCTAGAAAGCTGAGTGAGTAAGGAAGCAGGGCTTCCTCTCAGGTCTCCAGAGAGGACATCAGCTCGCTGACACCCCAACTTTAGCTTGGTGATATCCATGTTTGATTTGTGAGATGTAGCACCTTAAAAATATGTCTGCATCATCTAAGTGCCTAGCTTCGTGGTCAGTATTTAGAGCAGTGGGATTCTGACGCTGATGGTCATTGTATGAGTTACTTTTCTCACCTCTATGGTTAAAATACCTGACAAGAAGGGTTACAGTGCATCACAACGAGGAAGATATGGTGGTCGGCAGGCTGCTCCAGAAGTGGAAGGGGGAGCATGATGCTGCTTGCTCACATCTTAGCAGACAAGGAAACTGAGGGATAGATACGGCAGGAAGTAGAGCAGGCTATAAACCTTAAGCCTCACCTACCAGAGACCCATGACCTACTTCCTCTAAATAGGCTCCACCTCCTTAAGGTTCCACAATCTTCCAAAACAGTGCCATCATCTATGTACATATGAAGTGTTCCTGTGGGGAAAAAATTTTCATACTGTGAGTTAAGGAAAGCTAGTCTCAGTTAATAGAAGCAGGTTGACTACTGCCCCTTAAGCCAGGTGTGTGTGTGTGTGTGTGTGTGTGTGCGCACGCGTGCAAATGTCAAGGGTGAGAAGGACAAGTCTAGAAAAAATCATCACAATATATTCTAGTGTCCTGACAAGGAGAGTAGGTGAGTCAGTCTCATGCCTCCGCCACTGTGAGCTGAGCTGGGGATCCTGTGAGCAAATTTCCCCCTGGCAGAGGTGTCTGCACTGTGAGTTAGGGACCTGGTGAGTGAATTCCCACCCGGCAGAGGTGATGGTGACTTTCCATTTGTGAGTGAACTTGGCAGAGGTCCAGATGTTTTTCTGGGTACAGAAGGATGTGGGATCTGTGAGAGTATTTTTGTTTTTGTTAAGCTTGCCATGTTCGTACTTTTCATGTGCTGACTATGAAAACAATCCATCTAAAGATCGATTTTGTTAAGAAAACTGTTCGTTATTAGCTGCATTTTCACACACCCACGGCCTCTCAGGGGCCATTTTTTCTCTTGCTGGCAGGTTGAGCCACACACTATCTCTGAAAGCAGTGGGGAATTCCTCCCTGTCATCACCATCTCACAGGGGTGAGTCTCAGAATGCTACCCGAGCCCTGTAGCAGGAGGTAGTGCTCTCTCTGGAGCCCCATTGAATTGGTGATGTTGAGTCTGTATCCAGGTCTGTGTCCCTGACAAGGCCTTGGACGGATGGACACAGGGCCTCGGTCCCTTCCCCAGTGTTCTTCCTCATCAATGGTCCTTTCCTATGCTGACATGAGCAGCAGAGCATGGCCAAGTTCTTCTAGCAGAGGTTTGAGAAGAAAGAGTGTGGGAGATGTGCTGACATATGCTCAGGGCAAGTTTCATTGGGAGGTTAATCTAACTTCATCCCAATGTTGTGAATTGCCCTGTGACCCTTCCCTAACTTTGGCTGCTGACATCCCTCCCCTCTCAGGTTGTAAGGCACCTTGAGATGGCTGCCTTCTGTTTTTCCATGTGCCTTGTTACTGATCCTCCTGGCTCTTTGACTAGGTGGGGCCTTTGAGAGTTGGTGAAATCATGGGTGGGATGCTCAGATGGCATTTGTGTTCGTTATTGTAATCTTCATTTCAGGCTCTTGTGTTGAATGCTTGGTGCTCATCTGGTGATGCTCTTTTGGTAGGTTTTGGAAATTTGGAAATTTTAGGAGGTGGGGCCTAGGTGGAGGAAGTAGATTTTTGGGTATATGCCTTTGAAGGTTATGCCGGATCTTCTGTCCTCTCTTCACCCTCTGCTTCTGGTCTGCCATGAGGTGAAGAAGCCCCTCCCCCACCCCGTCATGCTCCCTCCACCATGATGCTTTGCCTAACGACAGGGGACAGGCCAAACAAGCAACCGTGGACCCTCTGAAATGAGTATTTCCTCACCTAAGTTGTTCCTGTGGCTATTTTAGTTATAGCTATGCAAAAAGTGCTAACTCAGTGTCCTTAGAGACCCCAGGGAACTCCCCTGTCTTCCATCAAATGAGGACACAGAGAGAAGTCAGCTATTTACAATTTAGAAAGAGGCCTTCATCAGAATGTAAACCTGCTGGCATTGACTTTGGACTTCCAGCCTCTAGAACTCTAAAGAGGTCTGTTGTTTCAGTCTTTAGTTTGTGGGATTCTGTTAGAGCCTGCTGAAAAGACTATGGAATCCTAGTAAATTCCTGTTTCACCCATGTGACAAGCCTCAGCTGTGTCTTGTAGTGTAGCCCCTTTGCTGGCATCTTCTTATTTTAAATTTTTTTATAATTAACAACTTCCATGATTGTAAACAATATCCCATGGTAATTCCTTCCCTCCTCCCACTTTCCCCTTTGAAACTCCACTCTCCATCATATCCCCTTCCCCTCTCAATCAGTCTCTTTTTTATTTTGATGTCATCATGTTTTCCTACTATTATGATGGTCTTGTATAGGTAGTGTTAGGCACTGTGAGGTCATGGATATCCAGGCCATTTTGTGTCTGGAGGAGCACATTGTAAGGAGTCCTAGCCTTCCTTTGGCTCTTACATTCTTTCCGCCACCTCTTCCACAATAGACCTTGAGCCTTTGGAAGGTGTGATAGAGATATTGCAGTGTGAGCACTCCTTTGTTACTTCTTAGCACTGTGATGCCTTCTGAGTCATCCCAAGGTCACTACCATCTGAAAAGAGAAAGTGCTCTAATGAAAAAATGAGAGTAGCATTAATATATGGGTATGAACATTAACAGAAGGGCTTACTGGGCAGTTTGAGGAGCATAATATATACATTTAGCCAGACAGCAGCAGATGTTACACCCCTAGGGCTCATGACTACCCCTGTTGTATGTTTTCAGTATCAAGGATGTATTCCCTCCCATGGAGTGGGCCTCCAGTCCAACTAGAGAGTGGTTGCTTTCCCCTATAACAGACATTCTGCTATTGCTTATTGGCCTGGCTGGCCAAATATAAGGCTTGCAGGTCCACTGTGGATTATCTTCACTGGTGATTTCTCTCTCTCCCATTGAACAGCATGCAACATAGCTTCTTCCAGCTTTCTGTCTCCTGGTCTGCATGTAGGAGGTTTTCAGCTCAGTTCCAGCAGGATTTCTCAGTGACCTTGGGGCCCAAGTATGTGGAGTCTTCAGCAATAGGGTCTTACCATCTATTCCTGGTGAGAAACTAAGAGCCTCAGCAATGGCCTGTAATGTTTTGGGGGCATCAGGGAACTCCCTGGCCAACAACTCACTGGAAGGTATTCCATCCCTGGCACTGAAAATTTTCTAGGAACAATCTATGGCTCCTGAGTGTTCCATTGTCCAAAAAAGTAGGTTTCCATATGATTTATTTATATCCTCTTAGATTTTAATTAGCCCTCCCTCCATCTTCCCTTTACTCAATATTTTCCCCTGACCTCACTTAGGCCTTTTCACCCCCATTAAACTATTCTTCTACTTACATATATACAATACCATCCTATTAAGTATCCCCCTCCTTTCCTTTCTCTTCCCTTTATATCTCTTTTCTAGCTTACTGGCCTGTGCTACTGAGTTTTCTTCCTACTCACACAGAAATCCAATCATTTGTAGCTAGGATCCACATGTGAGAGAGAATACCTGGTATCTTCTTGAGTCTGGGAGCCACTATTGGGTGAAATCATAGCCCCTGCTTGGGTTGGAGAAAATGGATCTCCTTGAGAATTTCTCCCTCATGGGGAGCAGATGGGCCATTGTGAGGAGGCTGGAAAAGGAGTGATGAGTGCTCCAGAAGTGGGGGGCTCAGGTTTGAATGTTTGGGCACCACTCAAAACTCACATTGGAGCAAATTCCCAATGCGATGATACTAAGAGGTAATAATTTTAAAGATGATTATGCCATGCAGGTGGAGCTCTCATGAAGGGGTTTGAGGGGCTGAGGAAACAGCATCCATTCTTCCCTGCAGAGGAGTCACCAATAAGGCTCCACCATGGAGCAGAGAGTGGCCTTAACATTGGACCTGCTGGTGCTTGGTATTCCAGGTGCCAGAACTGTAGGAGATAAACCTCTGTTGTTTACCAACCACCCAGCCTGTGGTATTTTTTTTTTATAGAAACCTACATGGACTAATATGGAGCTTTGGACTCAGCTGTAGGACCTCTTAGGCCCTCTGAGGGATGACCCTGTGTGTTGGGAGTCAGTCAAGTTTATATGCTAGAGTACATGGAAGAGAAGATGAAGGAGAAGGAGAGAAAAGCAATATTGGCTGACATGGAGCTTGAGGGAACAGGAAGAAAGGTTGAACAATTCCAGACGTCCCTCAGGTATAAATTAAAACTAATCTAGTGTGAGCTGACTGCATGCCCAGGGGACACCTCCTTCCTAACGCCAGGCTTGGGAGGCAGGGAGAAACCAAACATGTTCTGACTAAATCTCAATAACTCATAGGCACAGGAGAAAGGCAAGATCATATGAAATCAGAAAATCAATTTTCATCTAACAGAAAAAAATAATATATGGCAGTTCCAGGCCCAGTTATTTTTCTAGAGTCTATATTTAAGCATTAGGACTGAGGAGATAAGAAATATAAGTTGATCTAGCCTGACAAAGGATAACAAGTGCATTTAACAAGAAGAAATATTGGCGCCCAGGGTTCTGATGATGAAAAAAAATAGGGCATGTTTGATAAAAGCCCTTAAAGCCAGTGCTTCATCTGCACAGCCCGTGAGCGGGGTGTGAAAAGTCCCAGACTTCCTGTCCCTTCATGCGAGGTCTACTTTATGAAGAATGGTGGTGGCCACAACATTCATTCAGACCTACTGTGTGACAGGCCTGTGTGCAAGTCTGAGAATACTATGCCTCATTGTTTCTTCTCATCCACTTTACTACCTCTGAGGAAACTGAGATACCAGGAGATTCTGGAGTTGACAGAAGGCCACAGGTGCAGTAAGGGATAGAGCCCAGATTCCCTATACTTAACACTTGAAGCACAGTGAAGTGATATCACACCATACACCTGGGCTGTCAAAATAGTGACAACATGGTGGAATCACATGTCACTCAGGCTTAGGTTCAAGTTCAGCTCCTTGGAAGCCCAGTTTTGGAACATATCAGGGTTCTTTGCTTTTGTTTTCTGTGAACATTTTGTATACCTAACAGTGAGAGACCAAAAAGAAATAACACGTAAATAATTAAACAATGGCACTGCCATTGTAGGACAAATCATTGTGAACAAAGGAGGAGCCCCTGCTCAGCTCAGATAAGGAACTAGCTGACTAACGCGCTGACCTTTGCTTCTGTAACTCATGCTCACTTGCTCAACAGGACATTCCAGAAATACTTAGCTGTGGGGGCCTCCGGCCTCTTGCAGAATATAGGTTCTGCAAGCAGTCTGCTGACCAGAGATGAGCAACTAGAAATGTTCCCACGAGCGCCTTCTTGGAACCAATCATTCTAAAAGATGCGATGTGATTTAACCCCTTTGTCCCCTTCCCGCTCTTTTTCCTTTATAAACCCCTACTTTTAGAAGGTCGGGGCTCTCTCCCACTCCCACTGCATCGGTCTGTGTGGATAGAGTCCCTGCTTAAGCATGACATTAAAAGAAACCTGTTGCTTTTACATTCGAGTGTCTCGGCTTCTGTGGCTGTCCTCTGGGTGACTCCTGGGTTAACGGGGGTCTTGGCTCCTGGTCAGGGGTCTTGGCACAACAACAGGAAGCAATTAAAAGAGGAGAGGTTTATTTTGGCTCATTTGAGGGAGAGAGTCCATAATGTTGGGAAAAGCACAGTGGCAGGCAGCACTATGATGGCAGGAATATATGAAGTGACTGGCACCGTGAGTCCACAATCAGGAAGTAGAATTTATACATGAAGTGGATCTGGGCTATAAAAGCTCTAGGCCCTCCCCGAATGAAGCCCCAACTCCTAAAGTTTCACAGCTTTCCCAAATAGCATCACCATCCTGGGACCAAGTGTTTAAACACAAAAGCTTATGAGGCCATTATTCAAACTACAATGCATGGGAGGTAGGTTTCTTTTCATAGTACCATTTTGAATGAAAAACTTATGGTAAGCATTGGGATCACCTTCTTGGAGAAATGGGTAAAGTAACTCAGATCCCTAGTACCCAAAAAACTCTTTGCCTTGATTTAACCAAAAATTAAGTGCATACATTTGGATAATAATTACATAAACATGGAAAGACCCCACCATACATTGTATATTAAACCTGTAGAAGCTTCCTTAGTTGATCTCCATGAAGTGAACCCATGCATCAGCTCCCTGATTGCTATGTTTTGAATATAAAATGTCCGCTATGGACTCATGTGCTGGGGACTTGGTCTCTAGATGATGGTGTAATTTTGGGAGATTCTTGAAACTTTAAAACATGGGACTTAACTAGAGGATGTAGGTTATTGGAGGTGGATCTTTGAGGGATATATTATCCCTGATCCCTTCCTGAAACTTTCTCTGCTTCCTGTCATGGTGTGAGCAACTTCTTCTGTCATGTACTCCTGACACCATGATGGTCTGTTCAATCACATGGGGCCAAGCAGCTATGGGCTGAAACCCCTGAAACTGTCAGCCAACTGAAGTAATTTCTCCTTTAAGTGTTTACATCAGGGTTTTTTTTTTTTTTTTTTTTTGTCACAGTGGTGAAAAAAAGTCTGACTAAACTGCTCTTTCTCACATGCTGATCAGTTTGGAGCATTTGACCACATGGAAGACCAGATGACTATGTGGAGGGTCATCTCTGACCCATTCTAGCCACAGCTGCTCCTGTAGAAGGCATAGGCTGATCCACTCTTAGTGTCCCGTGCCAGCTGTGCTTGTTATTGGATTTTGGTGCCTCAATAAAGCATCCAAAGCTTAAGTAGGGCTGGGGATATGGCTTAGCAGTTAAGGTGCTTGCCTGCAAGGCCAAAGGACCCAGGTTCGATCCCCCAGGACCCATGTAAGCCAGATGCACAAGGTGGCAAATGGGTGTGGAGTTTGTTTGCAGTGGCTAAGGCTCTAGCATACCCATTCTTTCTCCCCCCCCTTCTCTCTCTCAAATAAATAAATGAATAAATAAATAAAAATAAAATATTTAAAAAATTTAAAAAGCTGAGTTGATATGAGGACAAAATGAAACCTGAACTGAAAGCAGGACTTAATACAAATGCTTAAAAGAGGTTTTCATGTGTGCTGCAATTGAAGCACTTGTATAAATATGGAGCATTTTTTTCTTTAAACTGAAATTGTAGGTTTAGTTGTTTTACCTAAAAGTATGATCACAAACCCTACAACTGCAACTCCTGGGTGCTGCACCATGACTGTGGTGATGTGAGAGTATATCAGTCAGTGTTCTCTAGAGGAGGAGAGAGAGAGAAAGGAAGAGGGAGAAATTATGAAAGGAATTTATTGGGTTTGCCTATATAACTATTGGAGGTTGAATAGTTGACACAATGTCTGTCTGGTTGGAGAAGTAGATAACCTGATAGTTTCTCAGTCTAAGAGTCTGAGCTCCTCAACATAAGGAGGAACAATGAAACAGTCCCACTCTGAGGCTAAAGGCCTGGAAGCTCCATGGAGAACTGCTGTTGTGATTCTGCTTGAGGGATTGAAACAGTTGGAGTCTGATGTCCACTGGCAATAGCTGCAGTGGTGAATAGTACTCAGAAAGAGTAGCACTGGCAAGGGCTTGCCGCCTTTCTCCTGCTTCCCACACAGATGGTCTTGGCACTGTTGATGCATGGGAGGGAGGAGCCTAGGACAGGGACTGCTGGGTTCCATTTAAGGCTCCCACCTAGATGGTGCCACCCACATTCAGAATAGGTCTTCTCCCATTAGTTACTCCTCTTTGGAGACACTCTCACATTAATACACACAGTAGTGTGCTTTACTAGTTTTCTAGGCACCAGGCAATCCTGTCAGGTTGACAATTAAACTATTACAGAGAGGAAGCCAGCCAGCCTCCAGGAAGGGAACTGGTGCTCAGAGGACCAGCAGCTATGGTACATTTTCATATCACATGTTGAAATATTTTCAGCACCAGTCAAGCTTATTTGTTCATGATGTCTTTCATCTTTTAATTTTATTTTTATTCATTGTGAACTTTACTGTATGAACACATTGAATATTGGTCATATTCCTATAGAGTCATAATCTTATGTTCCCTCTCCCTTACCCCTATTCCACTGAGGGCCCTCCTAAGTAGGGTTGTCTATATTCACCATGGGGTCGTGAATGTACCAGTTAGTCTGTTGGGGGAACAATGCCTCAGGATACTCCTTACCACCTTGTGGCTCTTACAATATTATTGTCTCATCTTTCTGTCTCAATGTTCCCTGAGCTTTGGAGGACATGTTGTAAGTCTCCTTTAGTACTGAGCTTTCAGCAGCTTCTGATTTTCTGCTCTGATGAATTTTGAGTCTCTTCGGTGTCTAATGCAATCACTCTAGAGGAGGTTCTCAAGATAACCACAAGTGTAGCACTCATATTTAATCTACCAATTCCTCTGTAATGTCTCCTGGGTCCTGTTAGATGTGACAGAGAAGGCTCATTTTGTCAGTCATCTTTCTTTCTTTGTCATATTGGTGGGTCTTGGGTCTCCCCAGTATCCACTGCCATCTGTAAAAAGCAGATTCTCTAACCACAGATAAGTAAAACATCAACGAGTCAACAGACAGCCTACAGAATAAAAACAACATGGTCACATGTGAGCATGTTGTTTTTATTATTATGGCTTTGTAGTATGTCTTGAAATCAGGTATGGTGATATCACCTGGTAGTATTCTTTTTGCTGAGGACATTTTTGGCTATCAGAGGCCTTTTGTTTTCCATATAAATTTTAAGACAATTTTTTCCATTTCTGTGAAGAATGGTGCTGGAATTTTGATTGGAATTTTATTGAATTTGTATGTTGCTTTTTGTAGGCTGGCTATTTTCATAATAATTCTTTCAATCCATGAACATGGGAGATCTTTCCATCTTCTCTTGTCTTCCTTGGTTTCTTTTTTCAGCATTTTAAAGTTTTTTGTTGTTTAGATCTTTAACTTTCTTGGTTAGGGAGACCACATGATATTTAATTTTTGTGGGTATTGTAAATGGGACTGATGCATGATTTATTTCTCTGAATATTTGTCATTGGTATATATGAAGGCTACTGATTTTTGTGTGTCAATTTTATAGTTTTTTGCTTCTTTTTCTGATTTATTTTTATTTATTTACTAGAGAGAGAGAGAGAGAGTGAGTGAGAGAGAGAGAATGGGTATGCCAGGGCCTCTAGCCACTGCAAACGAACTCTAGACGAATGTGCCTAAGGACCCACTTAGGGTTCACAGGCAAGCGCCTTAACTGTTAAGCCATCGCTCCAGCTCTCTGTGTTGATTTTATATCCTGGCACTTTGATGAAAGAATTTATTAAACTTCTACAAATAGGGCTAGCTTGACTTCTTACTTTCCCATTTTTATCCCATTTCTTTCTTTCTTTTTTCTTATTGCTTGAGCTAAGACTTCAAGTACTATGTTGAATAGCAGTGGTGAGAGTGGATACCCCTGTCTTGTTCTAAACATTAGTGGGACTGTTTCACATTTTTTCCCCTATTTAGTATGATATAGGCCTTAGGACTGTTATATGTAGCCCTTATGTTAAGATATGATTCCTTAATCCCTAGTCTTTCCAAGAAAGGATGTTATATTTTGAGGACCCTTTTCTGCATCTTCTGAAATGATTATGTGATTTCTGTCCTTAAGTCTATTTATGTGATGTATCACATTTATTGATTTCTGTATGTTGCATCCCTGGGATGATACATACTTGACTGAGGTGGGTGATACTTTTGATCTGTTCTTGGATTAAATTTGTAAGAATTTTATTGAGAATTAAGTTTGTCAGGGATATTGGTCTATAATTTGCTCTTCTTCTTGTGTATCTGTCTGGTTTTGGTATTAGTGTAATACTGGCTTCATAGAAGGAATCAGGTGGCATTCTTTCCTTTTAAATTTTGTAAAATAACTTGAGAAGAAGTGGTTTTAGTTCTTCAATAAGGGCTTGGTAGAGTTCAGCAGAGAATTCATCTGGGCCTGGACTCTATTTA
Organism: Dipus sagitta; assembly: GCA_036346955.1. Taxonomy (NCBI): domain Eukaryota; kingdom Metazoa; phylum Chordata; class Mammalia; order Rodentia; family Dipodidae; genus Dipus; species Dipus sagitta. The sequence goes on along the minus strand of CM070779.1, from coordinate 65,213,304 downwards.
GTTGGGAGGTTTCAAACTCATTAGAGGTTACTGCTCTGTTCAAATAATTTATCTTTTCACCCATTTCTTCCAGATTTTCCAGTTTTGTGAAATACTGGTGTTTGAAGTGTGTTCTAATGATTCTCCTGATTTTATTGGTATCTGTTGTACTGACTTCTTTGTCATCTCTAATCTTGTTGTCAGACTCCTTTTTCTTTGGATAAGTTGGCCAGGGGGTTAGCAATCTTGTTCTTTTTTTTTTTTTTTTTTTTTTTTTTGTAGAATTACCTCTTTTTCCACCACTTTAAAAATTACTTTCCTCATTTTCAATTTATTGATTTCTGCCCTGATCTTGGGTCTTTGATAATTTCTTTTTGTCTGGTACTTTTGGGTTTGGATTGTTCTTGTTTTTCCAAAGCCTTAAGATGGATTATTATTTATTTGAGATCTCCACATTTTTGTAATGTAGGCATTTAGAGCTATAAACTTCCCTCTTATAACTGCTTTCATTGTGTCCCATAAGTTTTGGAATGTTGTGTTTAAAATTTTTATTTTTAATTTATTTAAGAGAGAGAGAGAGAGGGAGAAAGAAGCAGACACAGAAAGAGAATGGGCACACCGGAGCCTCCTGCCACTATAAATGAACTCCAGATACATGTGCCACTTTATGCATCTTGTTTTATGTGGGCACTGGAGAATTTTTTTTTGTCATTGAGTTCAAGGAATTTCTTTTCTAGGATTTCCCTTCTTATTTCTTCAATGATTCATTTATTGTTCAGTAATGTATTGTTCAATCTCCAGGAGTTGGTGTATTTTTTTGAAGTTTCTCTTGTTGATTTCTAGCTTTATTGCATTATGGTCAGATATAATTCAGGGATTCTTGTCAATTTTTCTGAATTTGTGGAGACTTGCTTTATGTCCTAATCTGTTTTAGAGAAGGTTCTATGAGCTACTGAGAAGAATGTATATTCTGTAGAGTTTGGGTGTAATAGTCTTTGATATCTTAGCTAAGGTGATATTTAGTGTCATTGTTTCTCTGTTAGTTTCTGTTTTGCTGATCTGCCTATTTCTGATAGTGGGGTATTAGTCTCCCACTACTATTGTGTGGATTAACTTCTATTGTAATGTCTAGTAGATTTTGTTGTATAAAATTTGGTGTACTTGTGTTTGGTGCATATAAGTTTATGATAGTTATATCCTTCTGTTGAATTGTTCCCTTGATGACTACAAAGTTGCCTTCTTTATCTTTTTTTAATTACTTTTTGCTTAAAGTCTATTTTGTCACATATTTGTATAGCCATCCTTGCACATTTCCTATTTCCATTTGCTTGAAATATCTTTTTCCATCCTTTCACTCTAAGGTAGTATTTGTCTTTAATGGTAAGATAGACTTCTTATAGACAGAAAATGGATGGATCCAGTTTTGTGAACCAGCCTGTTGACTTGTGTATTTTTATTGGGGAGTTAAGTCCATTGATGGATAGAGGTATAATTGAGGGATGTGAGTTAATCCCTGTTGTGGTGGCTTGAATAGAATAGATGGCCCCCAATATATTCAGTTGTTTATTTGTTTGTAGTTTGCATCTTTAGCCACTTGGCTGGAGGCAGTGTCACTGGGTGGATCTTAAGGTGTGGTGGTGGGTTTGAGATTTCAATCTAAAGATATGCAAAGTGTGCCTAGCTGGAGTTCCTGAAGTGTGCTGTACTGTGTGGCTTTTGGCTTTTAGGCTTGTGCTTCTCTCTCTCTGTTTGGATCTGTGAAGGCAAGCCAGCTTCTTCTGCTATTATGGAACTTCCCCTGGATCTGTAAGTTTCAATAAGTATCCCTTCCTCCATAACTGTGGCTGGTCTGGAAGTTCATCTCGGTGAACCTGAAGCTCACTCATCTCAGTGAACCTGAAGCTGTCTGCTACAGAATTTGGTACCAGGAGTGGTTCTAGAGAAACAGAATTGTAAGGATGGGTTTCTCTAGTGGGCTTAGTGCTATCTGGGGTTGGCTCTCCAATTTCAATGCTGCTAAAGGCCCTACTGGTGATAAGGATAGCGCTTTTCCTGGTGTAATAATCCATGGTGTGCTACTATTTCAAGAACTCCGTGAGATAGATGTATTTGGTGACCCTGAGTCATGTCTTGTGAAGAGCGAGGAATTTAGTGACTCTGTATTTAAAACATTTGAGTATTTGTGGAAAAGTAAGATCAATGATGAGGCTGGTTGGTTGCTTTTAGCATCTCTGGACAAACTAGTGAGGGAGCAGCAGAAGCTCAAAAAGGAAAATTCTAAGCTTAAGACCCACATACATGATCTCAAGGTTTCTAAAAGTGCCCTGGAGGAGAGTCTCCTCTCTAGCCAGAACAGGGCTCAGATTACAGAAAACCAAACCCAAGCTCTCATTGTGAGATTGGCTAACTTGCAGTGTAAACTCAAATCCCAGCCTCACCAACTATCAGAAGTTAAAGTGAGGGCACTGATTGGAAAAGAGTGGGATCCTGTGACTTGGGATGGTCATGTGTGGGAAGACCCTGAAGAACCTGGGGACATTGAAGTGCTATATTCTGAAGAAGATGTTTTGGATGAAAATATGACCTGCCCAACCTTAGCAGCAGTTGTATCCCCATCCCCACATCCTGAAGTATTACCCTCCCCACCCTTGCCTGAGGGAATTCATCCCTCTTTGTCTGGGGAATCAGCAGGACGTGCTGGCGCTTCTCAGTTCCCACCCATCTTTGCCTCTAGGCCTATAACCAGACAGAAGGCTAGGCAGGCCCCTAAAGGTGAGATAGAAAGTGTGACACAGGAGGAGGTGAGGTACACCCTTAAAGAACTTCAGGAGTTTTCTAACTTGTACAGGCAGAAGCATGGGGAATATGTGTGGGAATGGATTTTAAGGGTGTGGGATGATGGAGGAAGGAACATAAGGTTAGATCAGGCTGAATTTACTGAAATATGTCCATTGAGCAGAGATTTTAGATTTAACAATGCAGCTCCTGTAGTTGGAAGCAGTGCCAAGAGTTTATTTGATTGGTTGGCTGAAGTATGGATCCAAAGATGGCCTACTGTGAATGACCTTGAGCTGCCTGATATCCCTTGGCTTAATGTAGATGAAGGGATTAAAAATCTAAGAGAACTTGGAATACTGGAGTGGATTTGCCATGCAAACTCATCTTTGCCCCCACGATGGGAGCATACAGAAGATGTGCCCTTCACTAAGACTATAAGAAACAGATTTGTGAGGGGAGCCCCAGCATACTTAAAGTCTTCCATCATTGCTCTTTTATGTAAAGAAGACCTTACAGTGGGAGCTGCAGTTGCTGCATTAGGTGATTTAGATGCAATGGGCATAACTGGATCTTGGGGTAACAAGGGCCAAGTGGCAGCACTGGATCGCCAAAGGTGGGGTGAACATGTTTTTCATAATAGCGTAGGCAAAATTATGCACATAAAGGTATGACTCATATGGACCTTTGGAATTGGCTGATTAATCATGGTGTTCCCAGAAGTCAAATAGATAAGAAGCCTACTGAGTTTCTTCTTGATCTGTATAAGCAGAAAAATTACAGAGCAAGGGAACATAAAGCCACTTTGAATTATAGTGACAGAGGATCAAGACCTCTTAATCAGTTTCCAGATTTGAGCCAGTTTACAGATCCTGAGCCCCTTGATTGAAGAGGTGGCCTGGTCCCCTTGAGGAAGGACCCTCCTGCAACCACCTAAAGTCTCAATATTAAACTTATACCTATCCTTCCTCAGAGGGACCTGCGGCCTTTTGCTAGGGTAACTGTACACTGGGGGAAAGGAAATAATCAGACCTTTCGGGGCCTACTGGACACTGGCTCTGAATTGACATTGATTCCAGGAGACCCCAAAAAGCACCATGGCCCTCCAGTTAAAATAGGTGCTTATGGAGGTCAGGTGATCAAGCCAATGGAGTTTTGGCAAATGTTAGACTGACAGTGGGTCCAGTGGGTCCCCAAACTCACCCTGTGGTTATTTCCCCAGTCCCAGAATGCATAATTGGGATAGATATATTTAGGAGTTGGCAGGACCCTCACATTGGTTCCCTGACTTGTGGAGTGAGGGCTATTATGGTTGGAAAGGCCAAATGGAAGCCACTGAGGCTCCCACCACCAGGGAAAATAGTGAATCAAAAACAGTATCACATCCCTGGAGGGATTTCAGAAATTAATGCCACTATAAAGGACTTGAAGGATGCAGGGGTGGTGTTTCCCACCACATCTCCCTTTAACTCTCCTATTTGGCCTGTTCAGAAGACAGATGGATCCTGGAGAATGACAGTGGATTATCAGAAACTTAATCAGGTGGTGACTCCAATTGCAGCTGCTGTACCAGATGTGGTTTCTTTACTTGAGCAGATTAACACATCTCCTGGTACCTGGTATGCGGCTATTGATCTTGCAAATGCTTTCTTGTCCATAAGGACCACCAGAAGCAATTTGCCTTCAGCTGGCAAGGTCAGCAGTACACATTTACTGTTTTACCTCAAGGTTATATTAACTCTCCAGCCCTGTGTCATAGCTTAGTTAGCAGGGACCTTGATTGCTTGTCCCTTCCACAGGGTGTCACATTGGTCCATTATATTGATGACATAATGCTAATCGGATCAAATGAGCAGGAGGTGGCAACCACTCTGGAGTTGCTGGTACAGTGTATGCGCATCAGGGGATGGGAAATAAATCCATCCAAAATTCAAGGACCTTCCACCTCAGTGAAATTTCTAGGAGTTCAGTGGTGTGGGGCATGTAGCGATATTCCTTCTAAGGTGAAGGACAAGTTGTTGCATTTGGCCCCTCCTGCCACTAAGAAAGAAGCACAACGTCTAGTGGGCCTATTTGGATTTTGGAGACAGCACATTCCTCACTTGGGTGTCTTACTCCGTCCCATTTACCAAGTGACTTGGAAAGCTACTAGTTTTCAGTGGGGCCCAGAACAAGAGAAGGCTCTTCAACAGGTCCAGGCTGCTGTGCAGGCTGCTCTGCTCCTTGGGCTGTATGATCCAGCAGATCTGATGGTACTTGAGGTTTCAGTGGCAGACAGGGATGCTGTTTGGAGCCTTTGGCAGCCCCCATAGGTGAATCACAGTGGAGGCCATTGGGATTTTGGAGGAAGGCCCTGCCATCATCTGCAGACAATTATTCTCCATTTGAGAGACAGCTCTTGGCCTGCTATTGGGCCTTAGTGGAAACTGAACGTTTAACAATGGGCCATCAAGTTACTATGCGACCTGAGCTGCCCATCATGAGCTGGGTGTTATCTGACCCACCAGGCCATAAAGTTGGATGTGCACAGCAACAGTCCATCATTAAGTGGAAGTGGTATATATGTGATTGGGCTCGAACAGGCCCTGAAGGTATGAGTAAGTTACATGAGGAAGTTGCCCAAATGCCTATGGTTGCTACTCCTGTTGCAATGCCTTCTGTCCCCAGGCATGCACCTATGGCATCATGGGGTGTGCCCTATGATCAATTGACTGAGGAGGAGAGGTCTAGGGCATGGTTTACAGATGGTTCAGCATGTTATGCAGGTACCGCCCAGAAGTGGACAGCTGCAGCGTTACAGCCCCTTTCTGAGACAACTCTGAAGGACTGTGGTGAAGGGAAGTCTTCACAATGGGAAGAACTTCGGGCAGTGCATATGGTTGTGCATTTTGCTTGGAAGGAAAAATGGCCAGATGTGCAGTTATACACTGATTCATGGGCTGTGGCCAATGGTTTGGCTGGATGGTCTGGGACTTGGAAGGAGCACAATTGGAAAATTGGTGAAAAGGACATTTGGGGAAGGTGTATGTGGATAGAACTCTCTGAATGGGCAAAGGATATAAAGATACTTGTGTCCCATGTTAATGCTCATTACAAGGTGACCTCATTGGAGGATGACTTTAATAATCAAGTAGATAAGCTGACCCGTTCTGTGGATAGTGGTCAACCTTTTTCCTCAGCCACCCCTGTCATTGCCCAATGGGCTCACGAACAAAGTGGCCATGGTGGCAGAGATGCAGGCTATGCATGGGCCCAACAACATGGAGTTCCACTAACTAAGGCTGACCTGGCTACGGCTACTGCTGAGTGCCAAATTTGCCAGCAGCAGAGACCAACTCTGAGCCCCCGATATGGTAGTATTCCTCAGGGTGACCAGCCAGCAACCTGGTGGCAGGTTGACTACATTGGACCTCTTCCATCATGGAAAGGGCAGCATTTTGTCCTTACTGGAATAGACACTTGTTCTGGGTATTGCCTTTCCTGCCAGTAGTGCTTCTGCCAAAACTACCATCCGTGGGCTTACAGAATGCCTTATTCACCATCATGGCATTCCACACAGCATTGCTTCTGACCAAGGAACTCACTTCACCACCAAGGAAGTATGGCAGTAGGCTCATGATCATGGAATTCACTGGTGTTACCATGTGCCCCACCATCCTTAAGTAGCCGGCTTGATAGAATGGTGGAATGGCCTTTTAAAGAAATAGCTACAGTGCCAACTAGTGGCAATAGCTTGGAGGGCTGGGGGAGTGTCCTCCAGCAGGCTGTATATGCTCTGAATCAGCGTCCTATATATGGTACTATTTCTCCTATAGCCCGGATTCACGGGTCCAGGAATCAAGGGGTGGAAATGGGAATGGTCCCACTTACCATCACCCCAAGGGACCCATTAGCTAGACTTTTGCTTCCTGTTTCTGCAACCTTATGCTCTGCTGGACTACACGTCTTGGTCCCAGAGGGGGGAGTACTTTTGCAAGGAGACACAAAGAACATTCCATTGAACTGGAAGCTAAGACTTCCCCCTGGTCACTTTGGGCTCCTAATGCCCTTGAGTGAACAGGCTGAGAAAGAAGTTATAGTGATAGCAGGGGTGATTGATCCAGATTACCAGGGGGAAGTTGGACTGCTTCTCCACAATGGAGGTAAGGAAGTGTATGCCTGGAGTGCAGGAGATCCTTTAGGGCGTCTGTTAGTGTTACCATGTCCTGTTGTCAAAGTCAATGGACGACTGCAACAATCCAATAGAAGTAGTGTGATAAATGGCCCAGATCCTTCTGGAATGAAGGTATGGGTTACCCCTCCCGGTAAAGAACCAAGACCTGGTGAGGTGCTTGCTGAAGGTGGAGGAAATGCAGAATGGGTAGTAGAAGAAGGCAGTTACAAATACCAGCTAAGGCCACGTGACCAGTTACACAAATGAGGACTGTGATTGCAGTGTTTCTGTCCTGCCTTGATAACAGAGTGTTTGTATGTATCTACACCAATATTACGATTATACCATTAGCTAACTGTTGAATTTATATTATACCCATTATATTAGAGACTAAGCTGTGTGTTGGGGGAAGATTTTGTGGTTCCGGTTGTAGGTGGGATAGTTATGCCATGTTAGGCGGAATTTTGAGCTTGTTACAGTTTTCATTTGAAAATTAAGTATGATGTAAGGAGACATGATTTGATGCCAAGGTGACAAGGGGTGGACTTGTGATAGTTAAGGTGTTGTCAACTTGATCTGTTTAGTAATCCACAGGTTGCTTCTAGGAAGGATCAACTAAAGGAGGAAGTCTTTCCCTCAGGGTGAGCCATTCCCCCAGAATGGGCGGCCCCGCCCAGTTGGGGACTTGATATAAGGAAGCTCTGGGTAAAAAGAGTTCCTTCCTTCCTTCCACTTGGCTGCCGGAGCTGCTCGCTACCTTCCAGTGTGGATTGAAGACCAGTGCAGACTAAAGACCAGCATTAACCGAAGAACCCCATGGATAGAAACCCAGTGGCTCCTCACGAAGCCTCCAGGCTTTCTGGCACCATCTGCAGTGCCAGGTCGGGACTGCTGAGGCATCTGGCCATGAGGACTGAGCAGCTACCAGGTTCAGTGATTCTCGGGCCTGCAACTGCTATTGGACTATTGTAAGCTGATCCAATAAATTCCCTTTTAAAAATAATTCATTCTAACAGTTCTGTTTCTCTAGAGAACCCTGACTAATACAGATTTTGGTAATGTAGGGCCTGATGCCCTGATAGCTGAAAGAGCCTTTGGAAAATGTGAGGAGTGGTCATGAATTGCACACGGTTCCAGGAGCTGCTGCTGAGATGCAGCATGAGGCAGGGCATGATGCCCTGATAGCCTGAAAGAGCCTTTGGAAGATGGACCGTGGTTTGCATGAAGACCTGAAGATTTTGTGTATATACCAGGACTGTGCAAGGGCTACCATAGAGCACACTGTTGGCCTGGGATGGAAGTGTTCCCCAGGTACTCTGCCCAGCTGGAGGGGCAGAATTGGAAAGTCTGGAGACTGTTAGTCTCTGGATATATTGAACTTGAACTGCAGAAGTTTGATGTTTATTTGATGGTGGTTGAGTTTGCATTGTTTTAGTCTCTCCTTGCTGTACCTTATACCAGTTGAAAATGTTTACTCTGTGCCTTTATATGTTAGAAGTGTTTAACTTGTTTGATTTTACAGGTCTTCATATCTTAAATTGGTCAAGACTGTGGGGACCTTTGAAATTGAACTAAGTACAATTTACAACGTGTGATGGTTATAAATCTATTGGGGGCCAGAGGTGGAATGTGGTGGTTTGAATAGAATAGATAGCCCCCAATATATTCAGTTGTTTATTTGTTTGTAGTTTGCATCTTTAGCCACTTGGCTGGAGGCAGTGTCAACTGGGTGGATCTTAAGGTGTGGTGGTGGGTTTGAGATTTCAATCTAAAGATATGCAAAGTGTGCCTAGCTGGAGTTCCTGAAGTGTGCTGTGCTGTGTGGCTTTTGGCTTTTAGGCTTGTGCTTCTCTCTCTCTGTTTGGACCTGTGAAGGCAGGCCAGCTTCTTCTGCCATTATGGAACTTCCCCTGGATCTGTAAGCTTCAATAACTCTATAACTGTGCCTGGTCTGGAAATTCATCTCAGTGAACCTGAAGCTCATTCATCTCAGTGAACCTGAAGCTCTCTGCTACACCTGTCAAGTTGAAGACTTTGTAGAGTTTGGTGTTTTCTTGATCTTTGTTTGCTTTCATGTTGATTCTAGTTTTGATGATTGTTTTGTCCTTCCTATAGTCCTTGAGTATGTTTGTTCTTTTCCTCAATGCAAAGTATTCCAGTATTCTCTCTAGAGCTGGCTTAGTACTGACATATTTATAAAGCTGGCTTTTATCATAGAAAGTTTTTCTTTCACTTTCTATTATGAGGGATACTTTTGCTGGGTATAGCAGTTTGGGGTTGCAGCCATGGTCATGCAAAAATTGAAATATTCCATTCTAACCCATTATGGCTTTTAGAGAATCCACTGAAAAAAATCAGAAGGAATTCTGATGGACTTACTTTTGTAAATGATGAGCTTTTTTCTCTTGCAGCTTTTAGTACTCTCTCTTTGTTTTCTGTGTTTAGTGGTTTAACTATAATGTAACATGTGGAATTCCTTCTTTGGTCCTCTCTGTTTCGTGTTCTGTGTGCCTCCCATACCTGGATGGGTCTCTCTTTTGTATGATCCAGAAAATTTTCTTCTATAATTTTGTTGAAGACATTTTCTATGCTCTTGGCCTAAGTTCTTGCCCTTATTGTATGCCTTTGCTTTGAATGTTTGGTCTTTTTAAGGTGTCTCACATTTCCTTCATGTTCTATTCTCATGTTTTTTTCTAATGTGTCATTAATTTTGGAATACCAATTTATTTCCTTTGTTTTGTCTTTGAGCTCTGAGAGTCTGTCCTCCACATGCGCTATTCTGTTGGTGAGGATTTCTTGGGAGGCTTTTATCTGAATTATTTCATTTTTTGTTTTCCACTAGATTTTTCTTCAGTGTCTCTATACTTTTTGAATTCCATTTGAACTTCCTTTATTAAACAATTTTATTTTACAGAGAGAGCGAGCGAGCAAGCGAGAGAGAGAGAGAGAGAGAGAGAGAGAGCTGGCACACTAGGGTCTCAGCCACTCCACTTGAACTCCAGATGCTTGTGCCACCTACTGGGCATGTGTGACCTTACATTTGCCTCACCTTTTGTGTGCCTGGTTTATGTGGGATCTGGAGAGATTGCACATGGGTCCTTAGGCTTCGTAGGCAAATGCCTTAACCACTAAACCATCTCTCCAAGTCCTATTTGAATTTCTTAATTTGACTTTCTGATTGTCTCTTAGAATTCATTTCTGCATTTGGTCATTTCTTCATTGAGTTCACTCCACTGTTTCTTGAGGGCTTTTTTTTTTTGTTGTTGTTGTTGTTGATTCTCTTGAATTTCATTCAATTGTCTGTTGAGTTCTTTACATTCTTCTTGTTATTTCTATTTCATTTCATCTGTTTGTTCATGGCCTAATTAAGTTTGTTTAATATATATATATATATATATATATATATATATATATATATATATATATATATATATATTTTCCTATCTCAATCAGTCTCTCTTTTATTTTGATGTCATGATCTTTTCCTCCTCTTATGATGGTCTTGTGTAGGTAGTGTCAGGCACTGTGAGGTCATGGATATCCAGGCCATTTTATGTCTGGAAGGAGCACATTGTAAGGAGTCCTACCCTTCCTTTGGCTCATACATTCTTTTTTTTTTCCTCCATTTTTATTAATATTTTCCATGATAACAAAAAAAATCCCATGGTATTACCCTCCCCCCTTTCCCCTTTGAAATTCCATTCTCCATCATATCCCCTCCCCATCTCAATCTTTCTACTTACATATATACAATACCAACCTAATAAAAGCCCTCCTCCCTTTCTTTCTCTTCCCTTTCTATCTCATTTTTTAACTTACTGGCCTCTGCTACTGAGTTTTTTCCTTCTCACACAGAAGCCCAATCATCTCTAGCTAAGATCCACATATGAGGGAGAACATGTGGCGCTTGGCTTTCTGGGCCTGGGTTACCTCACTTAGTATAATTCTTTCCAGATCCATCCACTTTTCTGCAAATTTCATAACTTCATTTCTCTTTACTGCTGAGTAAAACTCCATTGTATAAATGTGCCATATCTTCATTATCCACTCATCAGTTGAGGGACATCTAGGCTGGTTCCATTTCCCAGCTATTATAAATTGAGCAGCAATAAACATGGTTGAGCAAGTATCTCTAAGGTAATGAGATGAGTCCTTAGGATATATGCCTAGGAGAGCTATAGCTGGGTCATATGGTAGATCAATCTTTAGCTGTTTTAGGAACCTCCACACTGATTTCCACAATGGCTGGACCAGATTGCATTCCCACCAACAATGTAGAAGGGTTCCTCTTTTTCCACATCCCCGCCAACATTTATGATCATTTGTTTTCATGATGGTAGCCAATCTGACAGGAGTGAGATGGAATCTCAATGTAGTCTTAATCTGCATTTCCCTGATGACTAGGGATGTAGAACATTTTTTTAGATGCGTATATGCCATTCGTATTTCTTCCTTTGAGAATTCTCTATTTAGCTCCATTTCCCATTTTTTGATTGGTTTGTTTGATTCCTTATTATTTAACTTCTTGAGTTCTTTGTATATCTTAGATATTAATCCTCTATCAGATATATAGCTGGTGAAGATTTTTTCCCATTCTGTAGGTTGCCTCTTTGCTTTCTTCACCGTGTCCTTTGCAGTGCAAAATCTTTGTATTTTCATGAGGTCCCAGTGGTTAATCTGTGGTTTTATTGCCTGAGCAATTGGGGTTGTATTCAGAAAGTCTTTGCCAAGACCAATATGTTGAAGGGTTTCCCCTACTTTTTCCTCTAGCAGTTTCAGAGTTTCAGGTCTGATGTTAAGGTCCTTAATCCATTTGGACTTAATTCTTGTGCACGGAGAAAGAGAAGAATCTATTTTCATCCTTCTACAGATATATATCCAGTTTTCCCAACACCATTTGCTGAAGAGGCTGTCTTTTCTCCAATGAATATTTTTGGCATTTTTATCAAATATCAGGTGGCTATAACTACATGGGGTTACATTTGGGTCCTCTATTCTGTTCCATTGATCTACGAGTCTGCTTTTGTGCCAGTACCATGCTGTTTTTGTTACTATGGCTCTGTAGTATAGGTTAAAATCAGGTATGGTGATACCACCAGCCTTATTTTTGTTGCTCAGTATTATTTTAGATATTCGAGGTTTTTTGTGATTCCAAATGAATTTTTGGATTGTTTTTTCTATTTCCGTGAAGAATGCCTTTGGAATTTTGATGGGGATTGCGTTAAATGTGTAGATTGCTTTTGGTAAGATTGCCATTTTCACAATATTGATTCTTCCAATCCAGGAACAAGGGATGTTTTTCCACTTCCTAGTGTCTTCTGCAATTTCTCGCTTGAGTGTTTTAAAGTTCTCATTGTATAGATTCTTTACTTCCTTAGTAAGGTTTATTCCAAGGTACTTTATTTTTTTTTGATGCAATTGTGAATGGGAGTGATTCTCTGATCTCATCCTCTGTGTGTTTGTTGTTAGCATATATGAAGGCTACTGATTTCTGTGTATTTATTTTGTATCCTGCTACATGACTGTAGGTTTTTATCAGCTCTAACAGTTTGCTAGTAGAGTCTTTAGGGTCCTTTATATATAGAATCATGTCATCTGCAAATAATGATAACTTGACCTCTTCCTTTCCGATTTGTATCCCTTTTATGCATGTCTCTTGCCTTATTGCTATGGCTAAGACTTCCAGAACTATATTAAATAAAAGTGGGGACAGTGGACACCCTTGTCTTGTTCCTGATTTTAGTGGAAAAGCATCCAGTTTTTCCCCATTTAGTAATATGTTGGCTGTAGGCTTATCATAAATAGCCTTTATTATTTTGAGATATGTTCCTTCTATTCCTAGTCTCTGTAGGACTTTTATCATGAAGGGATGTTGGATTTTGTCGAATGCTTTCTCTGCGTCTAATGAGATGATCATGTGATTTTTGTCCTTCACCCCATTTATATAATGTATAACATTTATAGATTTGTGTATGTTGAACCATCCCTGCATCTCTGGGATAAAGCCTACTTGGTCAGGGTGAATGATCTTTCTAATGTATTCTTGTATTCTGTTTGCCAATATTTTGTTGAGAATTTTTGCATCTATGTTCATGAGGGAGATTGGTCTGTAATTTTCCTTTTTTGTTCTATCTTTGCCTGGTTTTGGTATCAGAGTGATGCTGGCTTCATAGAAGGAGTTTGGTAGAATTCCTTCTTTTTCTATTTCATGGAAAAGCTTAAGAAGCAATGGTGTTAGCTCTTCCCTGAAGGTCTGGTAAAATTCAGCAGTGAATCCATCTGGGCCTGGGCTTTTTTTAGTTGGGAGATTTTTGATAACTGTTAGGATCTCCATGCTTGTTATAGGTCTATTTAAGTGATTAATCTCATCTTGATTTAATTTAGGTAGGTCATATAAATCAAGGAAATCATCCATTTCTTTCAGATTTTCATACTTTGTGGAGTATATGTTTTTATAATATGTCCCTATGATTTTTTGAATTTCTCTGGCATCTGTCGTGATGTTACCTTTTTCATCTCTAATTTTATTAATTTGTGTCTCTTCTCTCTTTCTTTTGGTCAGATTTGCTAAGGGTTTATCAATCTTGTTTATCCTTTCAAAGAACCAGCTCTTTGTTTCATTAATTCTTTGTATTGTTTTTTTGGTTTCTATTTCATTAATTTCTGCCCTAATCTTTATTATTTCTTCCTGTCTACTGATTTTTGGTTTGCCTTGTTCTTCTTTTTCCAAGGCTTTAAGGTGAAGCATTAGGTCATTTATTTGCGACCTTTCTAATTTCTTAATATAGGCACTTAAAGCTATAAATTTACCTCTTAGAACTGCCTTCATTGTGTCCCAGAGATTTTGGTGTGTTCTCATTATTGTTTGACTCTATAAATTTTTTGATTTCCTTCTTGATTTCTTCATTGACCCATTCATCATTTAGTAATGTATTGTTTAGTTTCCATGATTTTGTGTATGCTCTATATCCTTTCTTGCTATTGATTTGTAGTTTGATTCCATTGTGGTCAGATAGAATGCAAGGAATTATTTCAATTTTCCTGAATTTGTTAAGATTTGCTTTGTGTCCTAATATATGGTCTATTTTAGAGAATGATCCATGTGCTGCTGAAAAGAATGTATATTCTGCAGCATTTGGATGAAATGTCCTGTATATGTCTGTTAGGTCCATTCCTTCTATGACCTCGTTTAGTCCAGATGCCTCTCTGTTTATTTTTTCCCGGGATGACCTGTCAATTGATGAGAGTGGGGTGTTAAAGTCACCAACTACCACTGTGTTTGGTGTTATCTGTGATCTTAGTTCTAACAGTGTTTGTTTGATGAATTTGGGAGCCCCCATGTTAGGTGCATATATGTTTAGGATTGTAATGTCCTCCTGTTGGAGTGTGCCCTTAATCAATATAAAGTGACCTTCCTTATCTTTCTTGACTAATGTTGGAGTGAAGTCTGCCTTGTCAGCTATTAGGATAGCAACCCCTGCTTGCTTTCTGGGTCCATTAGCTTGAAACACCGTTTTCCAACCTTTCACCCTAAGATAATGTCCATCCTTTGTAGAAAGGTGAGTTTCTTGGAGACAACAAATTGTAGGGTCCTGCTTTTTAACCCAGTCTGCAAATCTATGTCTTTTGGTTGGAGCATTGAGGCCATTGATATTAAGAGATATTATTGAAAGATGTGTATTTATGCTTGCCATTTTTTTTTTTTTTTGTGGTTCTGGTTCTACCTTTGCTCTCTTATATTAACTAGTATTTGAGTGTTGTTTGTTGTTTTCCAGGTTCCTTATATGAGTGTTTTTCTTTCTCTTCGGCATGGAGGATTCTTTCAAGTATTTTGTGTAGAGCTGGTTTTGTCTTCAAATACTCCTTTAGCCTGCTTTTGTCATGGAATGTCCTTATTTCTCCATCTATTTGAATGGATAGTTTTGCAGGATAAAGTAGCCTTGGTTGACAGTTGTTATCTTTCAGGGTTTGGAATACATCACTCCAAGCCCTTCTGGCTTTGAAAGTTTGTGTTGAGTAATCTGCTGTGATCCTGATGGGCTTGCCTTTGTAGGTAACTTGATTTTTCTCTCTAACTGCTTTCAATATTTTTTCTTTGGATTGTGTGTTTGGTAGTTTGATTATAATATGGCGAGGAGAGGTTCTTTCCAGGTTTTGTCTGGCTGGTGTTCTAAAGGCTTCCTGTATCTGCATTGGCACCTCTTTCCCAATTTGGGGGAAGTTTTCTTCTATGATTTTGTTGAAGATGCCTACTATACCTTTGGATTGAAATTCTTCTCCTTCTACTATACCCTGAATTCTTATATTTGATCTTTTCATAGTGTCCCGAATATCTTGAAATTCCCATTCATACTTTTCTATTAGTTTGTCTTTCTCTTTGTTGGATTGTATTAGATCTGCCACCTGGTCTTCTAGCCTAGATATTCTGTCCTCTCCTTCATCCATTCTACTGGTGAGATTTTCTACAGAGTTTTTTATTTCATTAACTGTGTTCTTCATTGCTAGTAATTCTGACTGGTTTTTCTTCATTATTTCTATTTCCTTATTTATGTCTTGTATTGATTTCTTTATTTCGTTAAATTGGTGTCCTGTATCTTCTCTGATTCCTTTGATTTCTTCTTTGAGTTCATTGAACATATTTACAATCCTTCTTTTGAAATCTTTCTCAGGCATTTTCTCTAACTCGTTTTCACTAGAGGTCATTTCTGAAGCATTGATGCTTTTTGGTGGATTTATATTGCCTTGGTTTTTGGTGTTTCTTGTGTTATAATGTATATATTTTTGCATCTTGGATTAAGTTACTGCTTAGATTTTCCAGTTAGCTGGGTATCCTTTGCTGTATCTATTGATCTGATATTGTATATCTTCTATGTAGGAGATTAAGATGTTAGGTGTGGCTCTTACCACTCTCAGAGTATCTAGACACGTGGTCCTAGGGGTTAAGTTTGCCTGCTATGGGAGTATTCAAATAGGTTGAGTGGAATAAAATACAGGTATATTCTAAAATTTAACTAAACCCTATACACATTCAGTCAAGAACAGCACCAAGCATTTATGCAAGATTAGGTATTATAAAAACCAGATCCTCTATCAACAAAGAAGTTAAGATTTCTGGTCTGTTGAGGGATCCAAGTCAGCTTGTGACCAGGTGAGACCCTTCCCTGGTTCAATCCCAGTTACCTCTTTGGATGCTTTTGGTCTCAGTCAAGTTGCTGGCTGGGATGTTGGGTCGCTGTTCTGCTTTCTGGAACTGGGTACTGGCTTTTCCTGTGGGGCAAACCAAGCCTGGCAACTGTGGCCCTGCAGATTGGCACCCCTGATGCTGGATCCCCGCTGCTGCCGCTGGAGCTGCCGCTGCTGGGACCACTGCTGCTGGATCCGCCACTGGAGATGCCGCTGCTGGGTCTGCCCCCGCTGATCCGCTGGAGCTGCCGCTGCTGGGTCCTCCGCCTCTGATCGCTGGTGCTGCCGCTGCGGGATCCGCCTCTGCCGCTGAAGCCGCTGGAGCCTCCGCTGCTGGATTCGCTGCCCTGAAGCCGCTGTGGCCGGTACCGGAGCAGCTGATGGTGTTTTTGGGGCTGGAGTCACGGCTTCCACTGTTTAATATATTTTTGATAATTGCACTTTGGAACTCTATGTCTGGAGTTTTTTCTATTTTTAAATTTTTTTGTTTATTTATATTTATTTTACTTGTGAGTGACAGAGAGAGAAAGAGGGGGAGAGAGAGAGGGAGAGAGAGAGGGAGAGAGAATGGGTGCGCCAGGGCCTCCAGCCACTGCAAACGAACTCCAGACGCGTGCGACCCCTTGTGCATCTGGCTAACGTGGGTCCTGGGGAATCCAGCCTCGAACCAGGGCCCTTAGGCTTCACAGGCAAGCGCTTAGCCACTAAGCCATCTCTCCAGCCCTGTCTGGAGTTTTCTCTAAGCTTTCATTTGGAAGTTTCCACTGTGGGACTAGGCATTCTTTTTTTTTTTAAATTTATTTTATTTTATTTTATATTTTTGCTTTTCCAACTTTATTTAGAAAATCAAATCCAGGCCCCAGTGCCCCCCAACACCCTCCCCCACCCCAGCCATAATTTAAATAGCTTAGAGACAGAGTGAGAGAAGGAAAGGAAACGAGAGAGGAAGAAGAGCCCACTACAGCCGCCTCAGAGCCTTCTTCTTATCCGTCTTTTTCTTGGCTGCCAGCTTCTTATCACGCTCGCCTGCATGCTTCTTGGCTATGGGACCCTCAGCTCCTGCAAGACCTCCAGGGGCTGTGGGGTCAGTGGAGGAGGCTGCTGCACCACTGGACTGGGCCTGACCAGCCTCAGCTCTCCCACTACTGGGGCCTGCACCCCCATGGAACTCTGTGAGCAAACGGCCCCGGGCAGCATATTCCTCGTAGTTCTCTAAGAGCAGACGGCCTGCTTCCTCGTTGAGCGCTGACTCTGGGTTAGGGTGGATCAGCAGGCACTTGATGGTCAGCAGCACATGTCGGATGCCCAGCTCAGCTGTCCAGTCCCTCTTGAGAACATTGACACAGATCTCACCATGGGCTCCCACTTTGGGTGGAAGATCTTAGTAAGGAAGTAGCTGTTGGTTGGTGAGTCAGGGAAGTCCTTGCCCAGTAAAAGTTTTATGCGGAACAAACCTCCAGCATAGGGGGTCCCTTCGGGGCCCTCCATGGTGACCTACAGGTCGGTGAGGTCTTCCTCGTTGGGGAAGACCTTGATGCTGTCGGGTGGGTCGGCGGTGAGCGTGGATACCTCCTTGTACACCAGGCGGATGATGTGCGGCGGCAGGTTCTCCACGGGGGGGGGGGGAGCAGGGGGACCCAACAACTAGCGCTGTGACCCCAGCGAGGGCCGCTCCTCACGCTACGCCTACCCAGCCCGCAGAGTCCGGACTAGGCATTGTTGATGGAGATATCTTACCTTGATGTCTTGATTTACTTGTTTTGCATTGGAATTTATCCATCCTGAGATAGTCCTCTTGTCTTGCTGAGAATACAGCAATAGTAGCTCTTGTGGAGTATGTGTGCAGTGGGCTTGATCAAGTTGGATGTGTGATGGCAGTCTATCTGCTGGTTTAGGCTGGACACACTGGAATCTGAACAGTCTCTTCTTTGTGTGTGCAGTCTCCAGGCAGATATGGACTGGGTCCTGGGAGGCCTGACATACTCAGAATTGTGATCAGCTTGGGAAGCCCTACTCAGGGAGGCACAGGCAGCAAGGAGGGAAGTGCGGTCAGTCCAAATGGGGCTGATTCCCAATCCCAGAAATTGGGGGCTGGGGTTGTCCATAAGTGGTGGGAGCTCATCTGGGCCCTGGTTAGCCTACCTTACATACTGTCCAAGGATTTGAAGTATGATCAACTCCAAAGTCCCTACTCTGGAGGCTCAGGGGCAGGGAGGGAACAGAAGTCAGTATCTAGTGTGGCTGATCCCCAGCCCAGCAAGCGGGAACCAAGGTTGTATCCACAGGGTGGGGAGCTAGCTCACTTGGGCCTTGTCTGCCTACTGTATGCACCATCCAGAACTTTATAGTGCCTTTTACATGATTTCTGACTTTACCCAACTTCATACAGTTAAGCAACCAAAAACAGTAGGGATTTCTGCTGTGTGCTCACAGGCAAAAAGTATGGGATTTGTTTTTATTTTTATTTTATTTTTTTAGGCAAGAAAGAATCAACTGGGTATGATGGTATATGCCTGGAATCCCAACTTTTGTGGAGTGGAAGCAGGAGGATTAGGGGTTCAAGGCCGGTCTCAGATACATAGCATCCAAAGTAGGGGTGTCTGTTGTGACATGTGCTTATGGACTTGTTTTTGTTTTCAGCTCAGGTGGGAAAAGCAAAGAACCTCACCTGTGAAATGAACATTGGACAATGGGCACATGTAGTTAAGTAAAGTTGGTTAAAAGATTAAGAATGTGAAAATGGAACAAATGGTGAAGTGGCATGTGGGCCTGCAAGAGACATGAAGGGCAGGGGCTGCAGACATTGGGTTCCACACCTGGCACATTTTGGTGTTTTCTTCAAGCTGAGAAGAATACTGAGAAGTCCCCTATGGGGAGAGCAGAGGCCACGGCTGCCCACAATTAGCACAGGGAGAAGAGCAAGGAACCCAGGCCACCCTTTTCTTGTGGTGTGAGGATGCACCACATACTAGGCATGGTGTCTTGCTGGAAGGGGGATGGTGAAATTGGGTCACCTGTATTGTCTGCTCACAGCCTTAGATTTAGGGTATGTATAATAACTGATGGGCAGGGCCACTATAGGGTGGTCAGAGAAAGCTTCTCTAAGGATGTAATATTTGGGTGGGGTTTGGATGGATTTATGAGAAGAGTATTCTTTTATAAAAATATTTTGTTTATTTATTTATTTGCAAGCAGAGAGAGAGAGAGAGAGAGAGAGAGAGAGAGAATAGACAGACAAAATGGGTGTTCCTGGGCCTCCAGCCACTGCAAACAAACTCTAGACACGTGCCACTTTGTGCAGCTGGCTGTATGTTAGTACTGGGGAATCAAACCCAGATCATTAGGTTTTGTAGGCAGGCATCTTAACCACTGAGCCATCCCTCCAGCCCCAAGAAGAATATTCTTGACCCAAGATGAAGTGGACTTTGTAAGTGGGTACAGATGTGGTGACATGGCTGGGGAAGGGGGAGGAGTGGCCAGGTGAGTGGCCAGGGTCTGCAGGTGACATTCACTGTGGCTGTTATAAACACTATTGTACTGGGGACACTTCCCTCTCTTACTCTTCTAGGACTAAACCGGCACTCACTTCAAACTTCCCTTGTAGCCAGACCCCTCACATGACCTGAGCCCTGTCATGTAACTCAAGTCTCACCAATCAGACACTTCCTTTGATCCTCTTCTCAGGATGTGAGCCTCAGAGGAAGTTGGTGGTAGGCTACAGATCAATATGGACCAATTTAAGATGGCTTTAGCTGAGCTGTTAGTGACCAGCCTGAGCCCAGAGTAGTGTGTTCTTGGGGGTAGGCACCTTTGTCCTCCAAGAGCTGAACAGGCAGGCTGTGACTCTGGCTTGGTATGATGAGACATCTGCCCTTTGGGCGTCGAGGAGTGACTGCCACATAGGCGGTGGGGGACATCAGCAGCATCTGTCCACAGTCCAGCTATAAATATTGTTTTGTACCCAGGCCAAGTCAATCCCATTAATCCATTTCAAGGGAAGAAAATCACATTTGGAGACAGTGATAGTACAGTAGTTGCACTTGAAATTATAGTTCTATGAAATCCCATTACTTTGCATCTAGGCTGGAGACATGAGGTCTGCCTTCTTAGATGCTCTTACAGTCTGTAGGTCACAGCCCACTTTCAGGAGTGATGTTTCAGCATGTGTGGTACTCACAGGGCCTCTGCAGGCCCTGCATTCTCAGAGCTTCCCCAGTCAACTGCAAGGTTTGCTTATCCTCTCCTGTTTGCCCCCATCTACTCTGCTGCCTTCCCTTGATCTCTGAGCCAACGCCAGAATTGACGGAATTGTCCAGTGGCTATGGCAATGCTCATCACAGAGGCTTAGATGACTGTGGCCACCTGAGGTGCAGATCAAGGGGGAAGCTGGCACAACCTATTTGTCCTTTAGCTTTGTGGCAGGAATGTGTTCGCAAGGGCATGTCACTAAGATGGCAGGCTGGGCATGGTTTCTGTGTCACTGTGTAGGTAACGATAATTTCTAAAATGGAAAATAAGTGAAGTAAAATAGTACTCACTTTGCTGGGGGCCATGAGTCCTTTTATGTAGCTAATGATTGTTATGTAATTTTAAATTATTTCTTTACTGGATAACTAGAGATGATACTCTAACACAGTGAGGTCATGAGGCTCTTTCATATTCAACATTGTGTAACTGCAGCATTTTATTGATGATATTATGCTAGCACACTTGCTCAGTCTATAAATAGATCTGTTCCTGCCTACAGCAGAGAACGCCCTTCCTCTGGCTGGTGGGACCATGTTCTTGGCTTCAGAAGAGAGGCATTGTTCTCAGTACTCCAGAGCCTGGAATTGAAGGCAAAGTCACTGCTGCCTGTCCCAGGAAGGTGACATGTCCAGGACCTTTTTTTTTTTTAGGACAGAGAGAGGAGGGAATAGACAATGTACTCTTAAAGCCCTGCACTGGCTCCCTACTGACATATAAATCATGGAAGAATCAAGAGGACAGGTAGGGAAGGCCCAGCAGGCTCCACAAATCCAGTGTTCCTGTGTGCTAAGTGTTGCCAAAGTGTGCTGCCTATCATTGATGCAATAGCCACAGTAACCCTGTGATATGGGCACAATAGTCATCCTCACTCTGCAAATGTGGAATCTGGGCTCAGCACTGATGGGTGGTGGTGCCTAAGTAGGTCTGTGCCCCAAGCACTATTCCTCATGGCCTGGCCTTGGTACCACATAGGCTCCAGTTCCCAAGCAGCTGGCCTACGTTCCTAGGAGGGTACTTTGCTGGTGTATGGTGAGACAAGAATGAGATTGCACGAGTAGCAAAAAGGTCCCAAACCTTCATTTTTACCTCCTGGCCATCCAGCACCACTATTCCTATCATCACCACCATTGCCACCATCTTTGTCATTATCATCATCTATTCTTTATCACCATCATTGCCATCAGCAGCAGCAGTACCTACGTCATTGTCTTAGTCACAACTCTTCTCATTGTTAATATTGTCATCACATTCTCTATATTGATGTCACCATCACTCTCACTTTCATCACCATCCTTGTCATTGTCATCTTCATAATTATCATCATATTCTTTATCACACTCATCACTACCATCATCATTCTCACCTTCATCACCATCCCTGTCATCCCAATCTTTATCAGTCATTACCAACAGTATTGCCACCATCTTCTCATTTCTTTATCACCAACACAAGCATCGTCATCATCATCATAATCAATCACCATCCCCATCCTTGTCATTGCCACCTCCATTATTATCACATTCTTCATCATTATCATCATGATTGTCATTCTCACCATGATTTCTTGAGTCACAATCAACATCATTCATGTTACTGTTTCTGATACCATCATCATTGCCACCACTGAAAATGGTCCCCATGATGTCCCAGAACTTGCTGTAGGTTTCATTCATGTGTCAGTTCTCTGTCGTCATTGCAAGCCTATAATATAAGTGTCATCACCAACCCCATTTTAATGTTGAGGAAACTGAGGCACAGGAAGAAGAGATAATTTCATATTACTCAGGTCTGAGATCCAATGTTTTGTTTCCACAGTCCATAATCCAGCCTTCCAGAACATCCCCAATATCCCTGAGCAGGCTGTGCTCATCACTGGAATAACATCTTCATTTTACCTGTCCAACATGTTCTCCCAGGCCTGTGTCAAACATGCCCATCTCCCAACTCATGTCCATTCTGCCTTTGTGACACCCTCTTCCTTGGCAGCACCTCTCCCAATTGTGGAAGCTCAGTTCACAGCTTTGTTGTAGCCTCTTGCTGCCACTATCCCACACAGATCTAAATGCTCTAGGAGGCTGCCACCCACTCCAGTGTTTGACCTGCCTGGTGTCCCAAATATTTCCCAGGATGCTCTTGGGGACAGCTTTATTGTTAGTCTAGACTCTAATGGTAGTCATGGGGACAGGGCAGTCTTTCATGATAGCATACAGAAAGCACTTGACTATGACATCATCCTGGCTTTGACACATACCTGCCCCTCCTCTAGTCTGTAGCTGCTCTGAGTGTAAGATGTGAGGTAGATTGAGGGAAACTGTCTTTGAGTGAGACAAGATTGAAGCAGAGTCAACCTGTCTTCCTGACAACCACACTGCCACTTGCCATCAAATGACTCACCCTTGATTTGATCTCTGCCAGCGACAGTTTGTTTTTCCTCATAGAAGATCTGTTCTCTGAAACCACAGTTGTCCTGCTGATGGAAAAATGGGGCACTTAGGCAAAGCAGCTTGTTTTATAGTCATCCCAGGTCTCCCCAGTGGCAGCTGAAAGAGCAAGGATAGCCTCCCAGGAGGCCCATCCCCTCCTTGTGCATTCTAGGAGCAGTGCTACACTAGCCTTAGAAGGTAGATGCTGGCCTTCCCCTGGCCAGTGTGAACAACCAACATTCATGATGTTGGCTTTGAGCTAGTCACACTTACAGAAGCTTTAATTACAGGACCTGCTTGGTCACTCAAGAGGTGGGGTTTTGTACTCAGTTTGGAGGTGAAGAAACTGAGTGCCAGAAATGAATCATTCAGGCTGGAGGGATGGCTTAGTGGTTAAAGCGCTTGCCTATGAAGCCAAAGGACCCAAGTTTGATTCCCCAGGACCCACGTAAGCCAGATGCACAAGGTGGCACATGCATCTGGAATTTGTTTGCAGTGGATGAAGGTCTTGGTGTGTCCATTCTCTCTCTCTTTCTCCCTCTCTCTCTGCCTGTCTCTCAAATAAAATAAAATAAAAGTTTAAAAAATGCAACAAAAAGAAGTGATTCATTCACTTGTTCAAAGGCACAAGCCAGTGAACAATGGAATGAGATTTGTCCTCTTTGTCATTAGCATTTCATCCATAACCACAATTAGCAAAATTGTAGCACCATCTTTGTCATTGTTATCATCAGCAACACCACCATTTCCAAAATATTATCACCATAAGCATCACCATAGCCACCATAGTCATCACTATCAGCACCATAATCATTCTCATCACCACCATCATCACTCAGCATCAACACAGTCATCCCCCATCATTGTCTCCATCCTCACCACCGCCATTAGCATAATCGTGACATTCATACTCACCATCACAGTCTTTCTCTTCCCCTTTCTCCTGAGGTTTTTTTTTTTTTTTATATGTAATGATTGCATTCAGAAAGTGGAGTCATTTTTATTGAGATTTTGCCTAAGTTGTTTCTGTATAAAAATTTTAAAAATCTGGCCTGGAGAGATGGCTTAGCCATTTAGCACTTGCCTGTGAAGCCTAAGGACCCCGGTTCAAGGCTCGACTCCCCAGGACCCTCATTAGCCAGATGCACAAGGGGACGCACGCATCTGGAACTCATTTGCAGTGGCTGGAGGCCCTGGCACACCCATTCTCTCTCCCTCTCTCCATCTGCCTCTTTCTCTCTCTGTCTGTTGCACTCAAATAAATAAATAAAAATAACAAAAAAATTTTAAAAATTTATGCACTATTCAGATAATTACAAAGACAATGTATTTAATTACTGGGAGATTAAGATGAAATCACTATGCAGAATGGGAGAATAAATGACTGGTCATTTGCTCTCACTAGCAATATTTTGACAGCACTCCTTGCAGTGTTATTTTTATGCAAATCACGCCATTTCCCTCAGCACATAGCATAGTGCAGCAGAGAGCAGCTCCTAAGTGTTACTATGAAATCTGTGTGACTTCGGCAGCCTCAGATGTCATCTTCCTGGACAGTTCGTCCTCACACTGCTCGTCTGCTGCTCTTCTCCACACATGCTTTGTGACATGGAGGCCTCACACACAACCCAGCCAGAGGCTCCCATATGAACTCCCTGTCCACATCTGAACCCCATCGTTCTTGGCCATCAGTACCTGACCTGAATCCTCCAGAGCCCTTCACTCCAGGTTCTTCAGGGTCCCCATTCTCACACAGTTCAGCCTATAAACAGCCCCACTCACCCTTCTCACACAATCCTGAGGACTTAGCTGCTATAGATCTGGGACAGGTACTAAGGTTGCAGCCCAGCCCAGCTGCCATTTCATGAGCACTCTGGGGACCCAGGGTTCACCAGCCTCCAAGATCCTCATGAAGCTGGTGAGGCACCTGCTGTCCCATTCCCTGCTGAGACACGGAGAAGGTGGGACAGCAGGAACACATGGAGGAGTCAGATGTCACTCTGGCCTGTGGTCCAGCACTGAGTTCCCAGCTCATGCCAGTATCTTGTTACTGCTGCAGGAGGTTATTCTGGGTCCTAGGACCCTCTACTTGTCCCAGTTTGCATTGTGAGGAGGCCAGATGGGGCCCCATGTGCTGAATAGCTGGAACTCACTTGGTGGTTAGTCACACAAATTGATCTCTGGCCAGCATGAGGCAAATAGCAGCTTCTCATCCAAGGTCCTGTCCAGGGCTAAGCAGCCTTCTACAAGGCTAGATTGAGGCCCTACAAGGTTCCCAGAGCCCAGTGTCCCTCTTTATATATTTAAAAAACTTTTTTTGTTTATTTATTTATTCGAGAGAGACAGACAGAGAGAGAAAGAGGCAGATAGAGAGAGAATGGGCACATGTAGCAGACAGCTTCAGGTTCGCTGAGATGAACTTCCAGACCAGGCACAATTATGGAGGAAGGGATTTATTGAAGCTTACAGATCCAGGGGAAGTTCCATAAATGACAGAAGAAACTGGCCTGCCTTCACAGGTCCAAACACAGAGAGAGAAAAGTACAAGCCTAAAAGCCACACAGCACAGCACACTTCAGGAACTCCAGCTAGGCACACTTTGTATATCTTTAGATTGAAATCTCAAACCCACCACCACACCTTAAGATCCACACAATGGCATTGCCTCCAGCCAGATGGCTAGAGATGCAAACTACAAACAAATAAACAACTGAATATACTGGGGGCCATTCTATTCTATTCAAACCACCACATTCCGCCCCTGGCCCCCAATAGATTTATAACCATTACACATTGTAAATTGTACTTAGTTCAATTTCAAAGGTCCCCACAGTCTTGACCAATTTAAGATATGAAGACCTGTAAAATCAAACAAGTTAAACACTTCTAACATATAAAGGCACAGAGTAAACATTTTCAACTGGTATAAGGTACAGCAAGGAGAGACTAAAACAATGCAAACTCAACCACCATCAAATAAACATCAAACTTCTGCAGTTCAAGTTCAATATATCCAGAGACTAACAGTCTCCAGACTTTCCAATTCTGCCCCTCCAGCTGGGCAGAGTACCTGGGGAACACTTCCATCCCAGGCCAACAGTGTGCTCTATGGTAGCCCTTGCACAGTCCTGGTATATACAAAACATCTTCAGGTCTTCATGCAAACCATGGTCCATCTTCCAAAGGCTCTTTCAGCCTATCAGGGCATCAGGCCCTACCTCATGTTGCATCTCAGCAGCGGCTCCTGGAAGCGTGTGCAATTCACGGCCACTCCTTGCATTTTTCATGCTTCTGAAACCAATACCAGGTGTGCAGGACACAGCCATATTCTTAATTCAGGGACGAAACAAATCATAGCCTTGAAAAGCAGGTTCCTTCTCCAGTCAACTCTTTCCAAAAGTGTTTGCATTTCTATGATAGTCTTTCCTCAGGCATCTTTTCCATTGTTTTAATGTAAAGCAGTTGGATATCTTCCTTAAGATTGCTAATGTGTTTGACAATAGCAGATTCAGTAACCTAAAACCAGTCTCTGTGCCTGTAATTTTAACTTGCTTGAGGTTTTCCAGCTAAAAATCTTAAATCTTTCAGTCCTATATCTCTAGCCAAGCACATCAGTCCATTACAAATTTAACCTTGATCAAGCTCTCTGGGCCTGGGCAGCAGGATGCAGCCAGCCCTTATGCCAGTAGCCCAGTTCTAACAAAGTCCTCTGCAGTCTTTCCTTCCCCTTAGAAAGCTCATAAGCCAAGCCTTGAAGTTCAATGCTATCTGCACTTAGCATTCTCAGACTCTCATCAGAATAGTCCATAAAACTTGGCTTACCACTCCAGACGATATCTTCAGTTGCAAGCACCAAGTCCATGCCTATTCCTCCAAAACAAAGGTTCCACAAGATCAACATCCACATAGTAAGGTTCATCTCACCCCACTCCTCGGTACCAAGTTCTGTAGCTTCAGGTTCGCTGAGATGAACTTCCAGACCAGGCACAGTTATGGAGGAAGGGATTTATTGAAGCTTACAGATCCAGGAGAAGTTCCATAAATGACAGAAGAAACTGGCCTGCCTTCACATGACCAAGCAGAGAGAGAAAAGTACAAGCCTAAAAGCCACACAGCACAGCACACTTCAGGAACTCCAGATAGGCACACTTTGCATATCTTTAGATTGAAATCTGAAACCCACCACCACACCTTAAGATCCACACAATGGCATTGCCTCCAGCCAGATGGCTAGAGATGCAAACTACAAACAAATAAACAACTGAATATATGGGGACCATTCTATTCTATTCAAACCACCACAGCGCACCAGGGCCTCTAGCCACTGCAAACGAACTCCAGACACGTGTGCCTCCTCGTGCATCTGGCTAACATGGGACCTGGGGAATTGAGCCTTGAACTGGGGTCCTTAGGCTTCACAGGCAAGCACCTAACCACTAAGCCATCTCTCCAGCCCAGCCTCTTTATATTTTTGTTTCAGGAATTCTTCCAGTTGGCTCCATCCTCACATTTTTCTCAGCTTCTGGTCTGGTGGATGCCCACCTGAATTAGTCCCAGCATTCCTAGAAAGCATCTCCTGTACCTCATTGGTTCTTAATGGATCACATGTCCATCCTTGAGCCAACCACAGTCATTAGGTAAACCCTTATTGGCTTTAGCAAGTCACCCGATCTTGCCTGAGTAGCTATGAAACCTTCCTTAAACACAGGTCTAAAAGTGATGGGGTGAGTTCCCCAGTAGGAGGAGGCATTGCTATGTCTGAGGACTGTGGCATGACTCACAGTGCTGTGCCCCTCTGTGGGGAGGAGGACACATCCTTAATGACATTGGCCTGAGTTATGACCTTCTTGCCCAATGAAATATGAGAGGAAGTGGTGGTGGTCTTCTGTACAGAAGACTCAGGACTCAGGATATTCTTTGTCACACCAAGTGTTTCCCTCTGACACAGAGAGTACTGTAAAGAGGACATGAAAGCAATAACCTACCCATGTGACTGTGGACACAAAGCACAGACAAGAAGGAGCTTTATTCTTGTTATATAGCATGGTCCTTGAACATCCTGACTAGCCACAGCCCACAGGCACAGTGCTTCTTTTCTGGGTTAGATGTGGGTCTCAGCCCTGTCTTTCCTACAGTGTTTGGTTCACAGGAAACCACTGCCTCAATGCTGTTGGCCAAGGATGCCCACACCCTGCTCTCCTCACCCTGTGCACCGCACTTTTTCAACTGGCTCCGCCCAGCTGGTCCCACCTTCCTTTCCCTGCTCAGTTCACTCTGCCTCCCCTGGCCTGGGTGGCTCATTTTTCTGTAAATACCCTGGCTGCCTGCCCTCAGAGAGCCCAGCCACTTGTTATGGCTATGACATGCTGTCACTCTGAACCATGGAAAAAAAGTCTGAGCCAATCAGTCCTTGCAGCTGCTGGGCTGGAGCAATATTCAACACGCACATTGACCTTGGGCAGAGCTGCTGGAGAGCAGAGCTTGCCTGAGGTAGCCCACGGAGAAAACACATTTTTTTATGAGAGAGCGAGAGCGAGAGCGAGAGAGAGAGAGAGAGAAAGAGCGAGCCTGCACAGAAGAGAGAGAATTGATGCACCAGGCCCTCTGGCCACTGCAATGTGCACCACCTTGTGCTTATGCATGACCTTGCACATGTGTCACCCTGTGTGTCTGGTTTATGTTGGATCTGGGGAGTCAAACATGGGTCCTTAGGCTTCACAGGCAAGTACCTTAACTGCTAAGCCATCTCTCCAGCCCAACAAATGGTTTTTGACTGTTGTTCAAGTTTTGTTTTCATCCAATCCAGGAAATGTTCTCTGGTTGCCAGAATGTTCCCTGGTGGCAAAGGCCAGCTCTCCTGTTCTGCATTTGTTTAGCTGCAGCCACTCCAGGGCAGTGTCCCTCATAGTCACCCCTTTCCCACACATGATGTGGTCTGAGCATTGCCAGCTGCAGGGAGGACTTCACCAGGCAAGCATCCCACAGCTCACATAAAGAGGGGAACACAATCCAGATGCCCTCCAGCTCCCTCCCTTTCCCTCTCCAGCTGAAACTGAGGTTCTGGGAAGACACTCAGGGCTCAAGGCCCCATGGCTGAAAGCAGGGTGTAGGAGCATAAAGGAACTATGCTCAGACCCTCGTGTCTGTCTAGAGTCTTGTCTTGGTACAACAGTTACTCATACTGCACTTACTGGCTCCCAAAGTGAGGTCAGGATTGGGGAGACCCAGTGACCAGTAATGACCAAAAATAGCATCATCACTGTGGATCAGCCAGACACATACTGCCCTGTCCCACAGCCACCCCTTAAAGATGACTTTTGTCCTGGCCCAGTATCTGTTCTTTGGGGTCTCATGATTGCTTAAGGGTATTGTGGCTTAGATATTAACCAAAAGGCTCATGTGTTGAAGGCTTGGTCCCTGCTATAGATCCAGTCATTAAGAAGTGATGGATCATGGGGTTGTTCCTTAATCAGTGGATTGAATCATGGAGTCATATAGGTGGCTGGTAGAAACCAGGAGGTGCAGCTTGCTTGGAAAAGTCCTCACTGGGTTATCCCATGGAAGGTAAGTCTTGTATCTGAGAGGTGCTTCTTATCTGTTTTCTGGCTGTGTGGGGTGAGTAGCTGCTTCCTCAATAGGCTCTTTCAGTGATGCTTGGCCCCACCAAAAGCCAAGTGTAGTGAAGCCAGCCACTATGGACTGAAACCTATGAGTCCTGATTCAAAATGATACTTTACTTCTGAATCACTTATCTCAGGGATTTGTGGCATGAATAAAAAGCTAATACTGGGTCTTTCTCATTTCCCACCATCGCACACAAACTTCCCCTTAGTGCTGAGATCCATGTCACCATCCCATACAGACTTCCCCTGAGGGCTCTAGGATCCAGATCACCATCCCACACAGACTTTCCTTGATGGCTCTAGGATCCAGGTCACCATCCCACACAGACTTCCCCTGAGGGTTCTAGGATCCAGGTCACCATCCCACACAGACTTCTGAGGGCTGTAGGATCCAGGTCACCATCCCACACAGACTTCTGAGGGCTGTAGGATCCAGGTCACCATCCCACAGACTTCCCCTGAGGGTTCTGGGATCCATGTCACCATCCCATATAGACTTCCCCTGGGGGTTCTGGGATCCATGTCACCATCACACACAGACTTCCCCTCGGGGTTCTGGGATCCATGTCACCATCACACACAGACTTCCCCTGAGAGTTCTGGGATCCATGAACCCATTTCACACTGACTTCCCTTAAGGGTTCTGGTATCTGTGACACCATCCTACACAGACTTCCCACAAGGTTTCTGGGGTCCATGTCACCATCCCACACAGACTGCCCTTCCTGCTGTGTCTCCTGGGTTCAATAACTCTTCTACAGGAAGCCACCAAACACACACAGACAGAGACCTGAGAAGGTCCCCATAGCCAGGCTGGCCCTGCGACCTGCCTCCCCATCAATGTCCCCACCCTGACTATCCCTCTCTCCCTTTCTGGGCATCGTCGTCATCCTCTCACACACAGTGGTTTTGCCTCCTCAAAGGAGACCCTCCATGCATCCCATCTTGTCTCCAGGTCTGCCCTTCATCCTCCTGCAATTCACAGTTACAGTTTGACCATTTTATGGCATTAGAATTGGATCTATTTTCTTTCTTTAAAAAAAAAGGTTTTAGGGTAGATGCCCAGTAAGGGAATAACTGGGTCTGTTGGTATCTCTATACTCAGCTTTTTCAGAAGTCTCCATATTGCTTTCCAAAGTGGTTGTACCATCCTACATTCCCACCAACAGTGGATGAGTGTTCCTACTTCTCCACATCCTCGCCAGCATTTATTTTTATTTGATTTTTTGATGCTTGCTATCCTTATTGGGGTAAAGTGGAATCTCATAGTTGTTTT
This sequence comes from Dipus sagitta, assembly GCA_036346955.1. Lineage (NCBI taxonomy): Eukaryota > Metazoa > Chordata > Mammalia > Rodentia > Dipodidae > Dipus > Dipus sagitta. The sequence goes on along the minus strand of CM070779.1, from coordinate 65,182,644 downwards.
AATTTGCATTTCTCTGATGATTAGGGATGCTGAACATTTTCTTAAGTGTATGTTTGCCATTTCTATTTCTTCCTCTGTGAACTGCCTGTTCAGCTCTTTGCCCCATCTTGTGAGTGGGGTGTTTGATAGATGTAGACCCTAAGGAGAGAGCCACCCTATCATACCTCAAAAGGGCCCCGGCTGAAACTAAGAAAAATTGGAGAAACAAGCAAGGGGGCTGTTTTCCTGATGAACCGGACACCAGCACAAGGGGGAAGGAGATCAGCACAGAGAAAAATCAACTCCTACCAAATCAGAGAGCCAGAGCCTCAGAGGCCCCCAATACCTCATCACTGAAGCAGACCAAAAATGAACCCAACATGGCTCAGGGAAATTTTGCGGAAGAGGGGGTGGAAAGAATGTCAGAGTCACATGTTGGGTCATGATATGCAGAGACATTTAGCTTACCCATAACTGTAGGCTAACTCCACAATGCATGACCCGTATACCTCAACAAGGAGGGGCCAAGGGGAGGGGGTAGGTCACGGATGAGCCTAATAATGGTACCAAACTGACTGTATTTGCTGAATACAGAACTGACTAATAAAAAAAATATATATATTTTTTCGAGGTAGGGTCTCACTCTAGCCCAGGCTGACCTGGAATTCACTCTGTATTCTCAGGGTGGCCTCGAACTCATGGGAATCCTACCTCTGCCTCCAGAGTGCTGGGATTAAAGGCGTGTGCCACCATGCCCAGCTTAAAATATTTATTTTTTATTTATTTGAGAGAGAGAAAGAAGCAGAAAGGGAGAGAAAGAGAGAATGGACATGCAGGGCATCCAGCCATTGCAAACGTCAATGCAAACTACCTTGTGCATCTTGTTTACGCAGGTCCTGGGGAATTGAACCTGGGTCATTTGGCTTTGCAGGCAAAGGCCTCAATCACTGAGAAATTTCCCCAGCCCAAATTGGATCTATTTTCACTAGGAAGAATATGCCGTCACACACATGCACAGTAAGGTCTCTTAATGGCCACACTTAGATGAGCATTTCAGGTTCTCACCACGGATAGTAACTGTGTCTCCAGAAAGCCTTCCTGGGAGGCTGTGAACAATCCCAGGATGTGTTGTGTGTTCTTTTCCCATACACATCGCAGTATGCTCCCTCCTCTCCAGAGCTCCCTCTAGCCTCTTCCTCCCCTACTCACTTGTGGGACCCGCTTTCTGCCTCTCTGCTCTTGGGAACCTGTTCATTTAATTCATTGCACTTTAGTTGATATCTCTACCTCCTTTCTGGATTGAAGTGATTAATTCAGATCTTTGCCTGGGCTGTTTGGCTATTAATATACAGTGTGTCTTCAATTTTATTTAAAAAGTTCTCTGATGATATTCATTGATAATTACTTAACATTATCCTGAGCCTATAATTTCCTTTAATCATGAAAACTAATTGTGTCTCACCCCTTGTCTTGCTTATTCATAAATGTCCTTTGGAAATTTTGGTGGCCAGGGGCCTCTGCAGGTGATTTATCATTTTTTTTTTTCTAGATCCTTACCTATTCATGGTGTCTCGCTCAGTGTTTCTGTGAATACACCACCTGAATTTTCTGTTTCTATTTTTTTCTTCAGCCAGGTGGGGCTGCCCCTGAGTATACCTGGATCTTTCTCAGAAGTCACCTGTGGTCAGTCCTATGATAGCCTGTGACCCCTCCAAGGCCATGGGAAGTCCAGTGTGCTCACATGTACCATGATCATGGGGGCTGCATAGTCCAGCTCCCTCCTCATCCCCAGCCCTATAGCCTCTCTGCCCATGGCTCTGAGTGGAACCTATGGTGGCTCTGGCTGCAGAGTGAGTAGGAACACTAATCCCTGGAGTCTTGGGGAAGACTGTTCTTGTTGTGTCTTCAGCAGCCACCAGCTGGGCACTGTAGGCTTCTTGGGCATGGCACTGGAGGACTGCAATGTGGAAATACATCTTCTATTAGGAGATCTTGATTAAGAAAGACCATCCTCATTGCTTCGCCTTAGTACTGCTGCACATTTGTCAGCTTAGCATAGGAGGCCAAATCATAACCAGCTTCAAGCTCAGAACCTGGGGCATAGGCACACTGTCCTCAGAAAAGTAACCTGACCAATCTGGACATGGCCACATGTGTGGACAACTCTTCCCTATAAGAAGACTCCTGATGTTTGAGCAGCCTGAGCTCAGCGGTTCACAGCCCAAGGTGGCAGGTGCTGGCTGAGCTATGCTGCAAGGCACTGACATGCTCTGTCTGGTGTGGCCACTGTGGAAGTTCTGAATAGCCAGCTGTAATCACATGGCCAGACCCTGTCCCAGCACTCTGCATAGACTGCATCCTGTGGGGAGCCACCCTCAGTGCTCATTTTGAGGGACACTCTCCCCTTAATAACACTCTTTTCCCTGCCAAGCACCATCCTGACCAGGGCACTTGGAAAAAGAAATACAATTTTAGAGGATTTGTATGCGGAAATTTATTTAAGTTTATTTCTAAAGGGCCCTAGACATTTAACATCCTGCTACCAACCTGTGTCTGAGCAGAAATGTCCCCCTCATTGGGGATCTTACATTTCCCACTAACCAGATGCCAGTCTTAGCTTTCTGTTGTAAAATACCCCTCACACTGGCAGGTTTCAAGTTAAACACAAATGCTAAGAATGAAATAAGATTTGGTTTGTCTTGCCTGTGTTCCTGGCTCCATGCTGCCCTGGGTCTCCTTGAAATTTAGCCAAGGCTGACTTTGAGTTGAGGCCACATTTGGCCTGTGTAGCAGACAGCTTCAGGTTCGCTGAGATGAACTTCCAGACCAGGCACAGTTATGGAGGAAGGGATTTATTGAAGCTTACAGATCCAGGGGAAGTTCTGTAATGGCAGAAGAAGCTGGCCTGCCTTCATAGGTCCAAGCAGACAGACACACACACACACACACACACACACACACACACACACACACACAGAGAGAGAGAGAGAGAGAGAGAGAGAGAGAGAGAGAGAGAGAGAGAGAGGCACAAGCAACAAAAAGCAACACAGCATAGCACACTTCAGGAACTCCAGCTAGGCACGCTTTGTATATCTTTAGATTGAAATCTTCAACCCACCACCACACCTTAACGTCTGCCCAGTGACACTGCCTTCAGCCAGATGGCTGCAGATCCAAACTACAAGCTAACAAAACACTGAATATATTTGGGGCCATATATTTAAACTACCACAGCCTGCATAAGAATTCCAACCTTGGGGTAAAGATGTGGGACCCAAGAAACAAATACAGGGACAGTGCTGAGTGAGACACAGGGGCACAGTGCATATAGACCACAAGATAGTATTGAGACATAGGGACACAAAGCACACAGATAGGGACAAGTGATAAGATGCAAGGATACAAGACACATAGATCAAGGACAATGCCGAGATATGAGGACACAGGACATGCAGATCAGGGGATGGTACAGCTTCAGAGCAAGCAGCAGGACCTGAGGCCTGAAGCTCCCTGATGAGGAGAAATTAGAAGAGCTATAGCCAAGACATTAGGCTTCCCCCAAGTCCATTATCCCTGTCGGGCACAGGGCTGGATTCCATTTTCTTTCCTGCCTTGCAGCCACTTAGTCACAGGATCTGAGTGTCCAGTGGATGTAGCAGAAAGGATGGGCACCTCATCCAGGGCTATGCTCTACCCAGTGTCCTCTGACAGAAGTGGTGACCCAAGCTGACTATGGTGGGTTGATCCAGGTGCCCCCCATAAATTTAGGTGTTCTGAATGCTAGGTTCCCAGCTGATGGAGACTTGGGAATTAATGCCTCTTGGAGACAGTGTATTGTTGGGGGCAGGCTTATGGGTATTACAGCCAGTTTCCCTTTGCCAGTATTTGGCACACTCTCCTGTTGGGATATTTCTTCAAAGGGCCTGCCATAGGGACCCATACAACCTGGTTCCTTGAGGGCATACTGCATTCAGTCCCTTTCACTGGCCAGTTCAGCTCCACCAGCTACCATGCCCCAAGGGCATAAAAGCCCTGCCTACAGGATCTTGTCTCTCTTTTCCATCCTTTTGACCCCCACTCCACCACAGGTGCATGTATTCCCCTTATCTTCCTGCTTTTCCCTCCACCCCAGCTCAAGGATGTCTGTTTTCCCAACTCACACGCACATGCTCATGCTCATTCTCTCTCTCTCTCTCTCTCTTTCTCTCATCTTTTTCACTTGCTGCTCTCAAGCTCTCTCACTCCACTCCTCCCTCAGCCTGTAGCATGTGTGCCCACAGCCCTTGGTCCTTTCTCTCAAGCCTTGCAGGGTTCCCTGAACCTGCTCATGTTGCCTCTCCTTTCCCCTACTCTTAAAGATACACCTGTTCCAATTAGGCCAAACAGCTCAATTTGGCACCCAGATTCTCCCTCCCATTTTCTCTGCCCTAGTCTTAAGGCTACAGCTGCCCCAATTCAGGGTAGATTAATAAAGTACTTTGGTCCACCCTTCTGGTCTTTGACCATTCTTTTGGGTCTCCCCTCTAAACATCTGACACCTGGGAAGCACCTTGACTGGTGGCCATAGCCATTAGTCTGACCCTGAGGGACTCTCAGGGCTGGGCCTCCCCGTCAACTTGAACCCACTCTGACTGCTTCCGAGAGAGTTCTGCATGCCTTCCTCACCATTGTCACTTAATGCTGGTGTGGTGGTTTAATTCATGTGTCCCCCATAAACTTAGGTGTTCTGTATACTAGGTCACCAGCTGATGGCAATTTGACAATTGAAGTCTCCTGGAGGCAGTGTATTGTTGGGGTGGGCTTATGGGTGTTACAGCCAGCTTATTCTTGATAGTGTTTGGCACATGCTTATATTGCTGTGGCCCATCTGATTTTGGCCAGGAGGTGGCGTCCACCCTCTGCTCATGCTATCATTTTCTCTTGATATCATGGAGCCTCTCCTTGAGCCAAAATACACCCTTTTTTCCCACAAGCTTCTCTTGGTCAGGTGTTTTCTGCCAGCAATGTTTTCTGACTGCAACAGTAAAATTGGTACCAGAAGTGGGTTGTTGCTGATAGAAACCTGACTGTGTGGCTTTTGGCTTTTTGGAACTGCTTTGCAGGAGGAATGTGGGTGAATTTGAAACCTTGGCCTAAGAGACACCTTGCAGTGCTTAAGTACAGCTTGATGTACTATTCTGTTCAGTGCTGAAAGACCTACATGAAGTAAGAACTATGGACTATGTGGTTTGGCTTATGAGGGTGAGAAAGAGCTTTACCTGGACTGGGCCAGAAGCAGTTTGTATGAGATGCTTGCTGTTATGCCTGTGTCCTGAGAACTTGTGCTAGGTTGCATTGTGTAGAAATGGACTGGTGTGAGCAGAGGAATATTGAGCAGAAAAAAAAATGAAATCTTTGGGTGAAAACTGCTGCCTGTTCAGCTGCAATTGTAAGAGAGATTACAACCATTGAGATTGGGCCAGTTGACCTGTATTGGTACACCAGGAGGTGCTATTCACACCCTGAAGCCCACAGAGGGAATTTGACCCTGCCCTCCTTGGGCCAGAGAGGATCACTGAGCATCCTGGATGGACTGAGGATGGTGGACTCTTGCCCCTGCAGCCTGGAAATTTCTCTGGGTTCCCATTTCATCTCTTCCTAAAGTCTGCTCACTGGAATGAAGATATCTGGGGAAATTTCCAGAGCCCCTCTCAGCCCATACTGAAGGCAGGCAGCTGGAGAGGGCCAAGGATTAAAGGCACAGATCCCTTGGCTGGGGACTATGTAGACTGGCCATTATGATGCAGAAGCACTGTTGTATCACCAAAAGAATCTAGAAGTGTTAGGAAACCTGGGGAAAGTCAGGGTTGGATAGCCTTGTGTGGGAGGTCTGCAAATCTCTTCTCTATGTCTGTGGTGTTTGCAATCTATCAGGTGTCACATTACTGTGGTTTTGTTTGTGTGTTTTAGATATAGGGTCTCATATATCTCAGGTTGGCCACAAACTTGCTATCTAGCTGAAGATGACCTTGAACTTCTGATCCTCTTGCATCTATCTCCTAAGTGCTGGATGACAGGCATGCACCACCATGCCTCATTTATGCAGCTTTGGGGATCAAAACCAAGGCCTTATGCATGTCAGACAAGTACTCTACCAACGGAGCCACTTCCTTAGCCCCCTCACGTGGCTATGATATGATATGGATGTTAAATACAACAGGTATCACACATGTGCCTCATTTTAGAATGAGTGAAAAAAAGACAAGGGTCCAGTCTGATTGTTCAGTGATCCATTCCTTTTATGGGTGTGTATGTGGCAGGTGTTTGAGATGTAGTCTTACTATGTACCTTAAACTTGTAGCAATCCTCCTGCCTCAGGCTACCAAGTACTGGGATGACCCATGTGTCCACTATGCCTGCTGAGATTCACCTATGTTCTTATGTTCTTTCTGCCTGTCAGTGTTTCTGAGTCCTCTTTCTCCCTCATGTTTCTGAGTAATGAACATTCATCATCCAATGCAATCAGACAGAGAGAAAGCTTTTAAACATTGGCTTTGCTTCCTGGCTCCATTTCTTGCCCGGGCACATTCTTTAGTGGCCCAGATTTCCCCATCTTGGTAATAAGCATGCACATTAGCTTTGGCTGGAATGGCAGGGTTCAAGGAGATGCCAGTCCCCAAAGCAGGGAGAGTGGAGCATGGCTAGCATGCTCTGGGTTAAGGAATTGCTGCTTGTTTGCCTGTTCACTCATCAAGGTGGGTGGAAAAGACGCCGGCAGAACAACAAGCTGAGGGCAAATAACCTGATGATTTATGATTTGTGTATGCCTTCAGCATAAATTAATTATCTTTTTAATAATGGCTTCCTTCCAGGAGAATTATGTTTCAAGATATCTGACACAGCTCATATTGAGTCAGGTCCCTGATTGCACAGAAGGTTAGGAGTGGGGAAGGGCAGAGGACAGAGAAGGGGGGGCATCAATCAAGACCATTCTCCCCACAAGCAGAGCAGCCTGCGTGATGCCGCTGGCTGCTAAGGACATGCCTGCTTGCAGGGTGATGGTGCAGGTTTCCAGAAATGAGCTGCTTCACAGAATAAACAAGAGTAGTCTAGTTGAGCCCATGGACTCTAATTGAATTATCTATTCCTACGGCCTAGAGGAACTCTACTTCTAGGCCAGGCTTGGGGAAAATTCCTTTTCATGATTAATTAAATAAAGCACTTGTCTCCATTATTACCAGGACTCAGTAAATCTGTCCCCTTAGTGTCTGTGCTCCTGGTAATGTGGGACCATCAGCCAATGCTCTTGTTCCCTTTCCCTCATTACCATCTCCTCACCCATGTCACCTGTGGGAACAGGACCTGTGTGCTGCGTTCTTGTGAGAATACAATGACTCTTTGGATCTATGGGCACCTCTTGCCCTGTTGTGGATGGGGAAATGAACTTAATTCATAGACTGACTCTGTAAGTAGGGGGAAGGGAGTGCAACTGTATGTGTATGTATAAGCCAGAAGACAACTTCAGGTGTTGTTACTTTCAGGCAACATCCATTTAAAAAAATTTAATTAATTAATTATTTGCAAGGAGAGAGAGAGAGAATGGACACGCCAGGGCCTCTAGCCACTGCAAACAAACTCCAGACGCATGTGCCCCTTGTGCATCTGGCTTAAGTGGGTCCTGGGGAATGGAACCTGGGTCCTTTGGCTTTGCAAGCAAATGCCTTAACCACTAAGCAATCTCTCCAGCCCCCATCCACTTTTTTTAAAGAGTTTCTCATTAACCTAGAGCTTGCTTATTAGGCTGGACTGACTGACCAGTGACTCACAGGGGTCCAACTATCTTCACCTCCCCAGTGCTGGTGTAAGGGGACCATATCGTAGATATGTAAGTACAGGGGTAGAATATTGGGGTAGAAATGATCTAAGAGAATGGGGGTGGGAAAAGAGTTAGCATAAATTTAAGATGTTATGAAAAAGCCATCTGGAAATTCACTTCTTCACTAGCAAATCATATATATGTTAAAAAAAGTTTAGGCAGGAACATTCTGTGAAGGGGATAACCCAGAAGCCATAGATTGTTATCAGAAAAATTCAGTGCCAGAGGTGTGATACCTTTCAGTGAATTGTTGGCCAGGGAGACCCCGATGCCTCCCAAACAGTATTGGTTATTGCCAAGGCTCTTGGTTGCCCACCAGAACTATATGGTATGAGTGCATTGCTGAAGACTTTACATGCTTGGTTTGCAAGGTCACTGAAATCAAGCTGGACCTGAGTTGGGAGCCTCCTCCCTGTTGACTAGCTTCAGGATGCTGGAAAGAGCTGTGCAGCTCACAGCCTTCTGGAGGAGAAAAGTCATCAATGGTCTTAACCAGCAATGGGCCCTGCAAACTTATGGCTGGCCATCCAGGCAAAATGTTTCAAGTGGTGCAGTAGTGGCATGTCTGTTATGGGGGAACCAACTGCTCTCTGATTGGATTTGAGACCCACTCCAAGGGAGGGAATTCCCTCCTGGTACTGAAAACCTAATGAAAAGCCTATGCTTGAGGAGGTCATAGGCTCTAAGGGGGAAGCTACTACTATTGTCTTGATAAATGGATATATTATGCCTACGAAACTTTCATCTAAATACTTATGTTTATACCCATATACTAATGCTACTCTCACTTTGGTTAGAGACGCTTCTCTTTTCAGATGGTGGTGAGCACTATGATGACTCAAAAATGGCCAAAGTGTTGAGTAGAAGTAACAAGGACAATTGGGTAAGAGGTGGAAGAAAAAATGTAAAAGCCAAAGGAAGGAGAGGAGTGCTTACAATGCTGTCCTCCAGACACAAAGCAGCCTTGATATTCATGATTTCACAGTGCCTGACACTACCTATATAAGACCTGCATAATATGAGGGAAACATCATGACTAGTTGAAAAGATGAAGGGATAGTGGAGGGGGCATTTGGGAGGGGGAAAGGAAAATATTAAGAGGGAATTTATGATTATGTTATATTGTCTATATTTATGGAAATTGTCAATAGAAAGTTTTTATTTATTTATTTGAGAGAGACAAAGAGGTGGGGGGGTAGAGAGAGAGAGAGAGAGAATGGATGTGCCAAGGTCTCTAGCCACTGCAACTGAAACTCCAAATGCACATGCTACCTTGTGCATCTGGCTTTTGTGGGTACTGGGTAATCAAACCTGGACCCTTAGGCTTTGCAGGCAAGTGCCTTAACTGCTAAGCCATCTCTCTAGCCCCTATAAAATGTTAATTGTGTGGGGCTGGAGAGATGTCCCAGCTGTTAAGGCATTTGCTTGCAAAGCCTAATAACCTGGGTTCTATTCCCCAGTACCCCATAAAGCTAGAAGCACAAAGTGGCGAATGCATCTGAAGTTTGTTTATAGCAGCTAGAGGCCCTGGAACACACATTAACTCTGTCTCTTTCTCTTCTCTCTCTCTCTCTCTGCTTGCAAATAACTAAAAATTTAAAAATGTGTTTACTTATTTATTTATTTATTTATTTGTAAGCAGAGAGAGAGCAAGAGGGAAAGAGAGAAGAGAGACATACAGAGATAATGAGCATGCCAGGGCCTCTAGGCACTGCAAATGAACTCCAAATGCATGCACCACTTTGCTTCACATGGGTACTGGTGAATCAAACCCTGGCCATTAGACATTGCAGGCAAGTGCTGTAACTTCTGAGTCATCAATCCAGCCCAATAAAAAGTTTTTAAAAGTCACAATAGGGCTAGGGAGGTGGCTTAGTAGTTAAAGGCACTTGCTTGCAAAGCCTGTTGGCCTGGGTTCTATTTCCAAGTACCCACATCAAGCCAAGTGCACAAAGTGGTACATGTGTCTAGAGTTCATTTGTAGTGGTACTAGGCCCTAGTGAACTCATTCTCTCTGTCTCTGCAAATAAATAAATAAAAATATTTTTAAAAAGTCAAAATAAATAAGCAAAATCCAGAAAGGGGCTGGAGATATTTCTTAGTGGTTAAAGGAGTTTGCTTGCAAAGCCTAATGGCCTGGGTTCAATTACCCAGTACCTACATAACCTAGATGCACAAAGTGGTACATGCTTCTGGAGTTTGTTTGCAGTGGCAAGAACCCCTGGTGAGTCTGTACTCACTCTCATATCTTGTGGTGGTTTGATTCAGGTGTCCCCCATAAACACAGGTGCTTTGAATGCTAGGTCCTCAGCTGATGGAGATTTGGGAATTAATGCCTCCTGGAGGCAGTGTATTGTTGGGGGTGGGCTTATGGGTAGAATAGCCAGTTTCCCCTTGCCAGTGTTTGGCACACTGTCCTGCTGCTGTTGTCCACCTGATGTTTGCCAGGAGGTGATGTCCACCCTCTGCTTGTGCCATCATTTTCCCCTGCCATCATGGAGCTTCCCCTTGAGCCTGTAAGCCAAAATAAACCCTTCCACCCAACAATCTGCTCTTGGTCAAGTGATTTCTGCCAGTAATGTGAACCTGACTGCAGCAGTAATGTGGGTACCAGGAGTGGAGTCATTGCTGCTTGATACCCCACTGTGTGACTTTGGCCCTTTGGAGTTGATTTTCAAGAGGAATGTGGATGGCTTTGAAAACTTGTCCTAAGAGATGCCTTGCAGTGCTGTAAGTACAGCTTGATGGACTATTCTAGTTAGAGTTGAAAGACCTGAATGCAGTAAGAACTAAGGACTGTGAGGTTTGGTTTATGAGAGCAAGAAAGAATTTTCCCTGGACTCGGCTAGAAGAAGTTTGTGTGAGAGGCTTGTTGTTATGCCTGTGTCCTGAGAACTTGTGCAGGGTTGCATTGTGTAGAAATGGACTGGTGTGAACAGAGGGATATGACATAGATATAAAATCTTTGGGCTGAAACTTCTGCCCATTCAGCTGCAATTATATGAGAGATTACAACCTTTGAGATTGGGTCAGTTGACCTGCAATGGGACAACAGAAAGAATGTAGTCTTTTGAAGGGGCCTGGATGCTTAAGGAGTGTCCTATTCTTCAAAGTTTTCTTTATCCACTGGCCCCCTCCCCGGATTAAAAATTGGCACCCCACCTGGTTTTATGGAGTATAAGAAATGCGGGAAAGGGAGGGTCATTGAATTTGCAACACAGTCTTGTGTTTTGGAAACAGCCATGGGTCATGTGTAGCAGGATGCCTACATGGATACCCAATGGAGCTGTGAGGATGAACCGTGGGTTGCAATGGAGACCCAGTGGAGGTGCTGGGACCATGAAATGGTTGCTAAGGAGAGATGTCAGCCCTGAATGAAGTTTTCTAGGACTGTGAGTAGCCTAGCTGGAGGGGTGGAATTGGACTCCAGAGACTTGTTGCTGGTTAGAATTATTGGACTTGGAGACTTGTCACTGGCTAGAGTTGTTGGACTTGGAGCTACAGAGTTTGATGTTTTCCCTGGTTGTTTTAAATCTTGAATTGGTTGAATATTTCTTTGCTATGACCAATGCTATCTTTTTCAGTGGGAGTCTTTATTCTGGACAATTAGGGATTTTTTTGGGGGGAATGTTTTTGGTATTATCACTCAGTTAAAAGACCTTGGATTATGGGGATGTTTGAACATCATTGGGATTGATAAAAACTACAGGGACTTTAAAAGTTGGACTGAATGCATTGTATTTTATATCATGTATCATTATAAGTTTACGGAGGCCAGGGGCAGAATGTGGTGGTTTGATTCAGGTGTCCCCCATAAACTTAGGTGTTTTGAATGCTAGGTTCCCAGCTGATGGAGATTTGGGAATTAACACCTCCTGGAGGCAGTGTATTGTTAGGGGTGGGCTTATGGGTGTTATATCCAGTTTCCCCTTGTCAGTGCTTGGCACACTCTCCTGCTGCTGTTGTCCACCTGATGTTGGCCAGGGGGTGATGTCACCCTCTTCTTGTGCCATTGTTTTCTTCTGCCATCATGGAGCTTCCCCTCGAGTCTATAAGCCAAAATAAGCCCCCTTTTTCCCACAAGCTTCTTTTGGTAGGGTGATTTCTGCCAGCAATGTGAACCTGACTGCAACATCTCTCTCCCTCTCTCTGCTTGCAAAGAAATTTACAAAATTAATACTCCCCCAAAGAGCATATGCATGTGTATATACCACACATACTATAATGCACACACACACATACACACACATATACACACACATATACACACACTCACAAATTATATACACAAGTAGAAAAGGGAGGCAGGAGGCTGGGGAGATGGTTCAGTGGATAAAAGTGTCGCGACCACCTCGACCAGCAAGGAAGACACAACACTTGGATTCTTCTTTAAGCAGTTTATTCAGGAACCTTGAACAATCTTCTGACTGACTGACTGACCGACCGACCTACCGACCGACTGACCGACCGACTGACTGACCGACCGCGAGGAAAGCCATCCCATCGTATATAAAGCCTCTGGTCGACCAACCCCAGTACGCCACGTGGTGATTGCAGATAGGCCCACATATGCGGAGGCAAGCCAGATCATCAGCCCCAGCCAAATATGGAGTTGTTTACCACAGAGAGCACTCACCATCGGGAAGGTGGAAGGCGGCAACCAGCGCCATCTTTAAGGCGCGGCACTACGCAGCTCTCTACAGTTCCCCCTTTTTGTTTTTAAGATGCAACAGGCAAGAGTAGAGGTTCGATCTCTGAAGTTCACAAGGACAACTGTCTGGTCCTCATAAGCTGTTATCCATCCCATGAGTGCCAGACCCGTCTGATACCATTTTTTCAGAGGCGGGATCTGGGGTATCAACCCGCATGCAAACGAACATACTCTTCTCCAAGTCGCCAAAAGCCAAAAGCTGACTCGGGGTGCAGTGCTTTGCCTCGCATCCTGAGCGTCAAGGTTTTACAGCAGCCAACCAGGCTTGGGGGGACTGTCCCATTTCCATGGCTGTAAAAACTTGAATAATCATGGCTGCATTACGCCTCTGCGTAGCTCTGATTCTGCATAAACACCACAGACAGACTAAGGAAATCAACACTAGAAGGCCTGCTAAGGCTCCTATTCCCGCCCACTCCTTCAGGTGATTCATAGCAGATGTCAGCCATGATGATAATCCTGTGGCAAGAGAGAGATCCACTCTGGTGGAATTCACATGGACCACAGCCAACCTCAGCTCCTTTAAGGTATCTTCAAAATCAAGCGACCAATTCTGTAGAAGAAAACTAGAAAGAGATCTAGACAAATTAGCAGCTCTTGTATAGTTAGCATACTGAACAGATGTGACACACAATCCTGGCATTTTCCATTCGCAACCTAGCTGGGCCAGCTGCCAAAGTGTATCTACTTGCTCTTGGACCAGGTCGATGTGTTGATTAACAATCATCAGTCCCCCCTTTATTTGAGAATTTAAGGATGTTTGCAAATCCAAAGCATGGACCACTGTGGCCGACAAATTATTCAAGGTTGAGGCTGTCTGAACCGTGCTAGACAGAGCCACAGCTGACACTGTAGCCCCAATGGCAGCAACAGTAATAGCAGTCACAATGGCGGCTGTAATGCCAAAATCTCTTTTGGGCCTCAGCAAGGTCATACTGCTAGGTGCTTCTACGGGAACAGGCACATATCGAGGCATGCGGGTAACCACGGCTATGGGATGCTTAGAGGCATCCCAGCACAAGGCGTAAAAGCATGTCTCATTGGTACAGTTTAACCAGTTATTTTCTATACTGCCATTACTGACCAACCATACGAATGGAGGCCAAACACACACAGGAGTAGGAGAGAAAGTCATATTGCTACCGGAGGCACTCCGACTAAGGCTTTTTTCAAAAATTTCAGAGCTATTCCATGTAAAACTAGCATTACCAAAGCCTCCGCCCCCTAACATAACCATGGGCGAAACATCAGTACAACTTCCATTAATCCCACAGAGGCATAGCTGTGTCTGGGTCTCCAAAAATCCTGCCTGCAGCTTCTACCAGCCGGGCTACAAAATCAGAGAAAGGTTCCATAGGTCCTTGCAGGATCTTAGTAAGATTTCCACTTACTTCCCCTTTATTAGGCAACGACTTCCAGGCCTTGATTGCAATTTGATTGATCTGTTCAAACACCTGAACAGGATAGCCTGTTTGTTGATTAGCAAACCTGCCTTGCCCTAGCAACATTATCTCTATCCCAGGCCGGCTGTCCTGCCGCATGATTGGCAGCAGCCTGTTCATTTGCATACTCTATCAAAAAGGCCTTCCAGTCCAGGTATTGTCCTGGGCTTAAGCATGCACGTGCCAGGCTGCACCAATCACTAGGTGTCATGCAATGTCTATTGAGAGCCTCCACTTGAGCCAATGTAAATGAGGCTGTAATACCATAAATGCGGACTGATTCGGCCAGAGATTTTATCACCTTAAAATCCAAGGGCTCATGATACCTCTGTCCCTGTGGATCTTGGAATACAGGGTAAGCAAGAGGTAACTCTATGCGAACCTGTCTCCATGTCTCTGGGCAAAAAGTCTGCCCCGAGCACCCAGCAGGAGCGAATCGTCCTGCCTCACTATATACTGGTGGCAATGGCGGTGGAGACGTAAGCCCACAGTTGCCCTGCATCTTTGGGTCTATTCCAGGGTTTTCCTTTTCCCTTTTTCTCTCCCTTTTTCTGATTTTAAGTTTTTCCACCTGCTCTCTGAGGGCCTGTAGGTCTTCCTCTTCTAAATCACTGGTTTCGGCCTCGGAGTCCGTAGACTCCGGGCCATCTAAGCCTTGAAGATCTTTCAGATCAGGGTAAAGTCGTGTTCTGTGCTTTTCCCCTTTCTCGCTGTTCGCCTGTTCTGATCTTTCCTCTTGTAACATTTCTAGAGCAGCCTGGCCATTTTCTATCGCGTCATTGCATCTTTGATCCTCAAGGCAACTTCGTACTAATTTCCAAATAGGGCGAACACCAGGCTTAAGTGTGCCTTGGTCCCAGGCAAAATCGAGGTCTCTCGCTAGCTTATTCCAAGATGGGATGGTAAGGTTGCCAGAATCAGCAAACCAAGGGGCGACAGTATCGCACTCCTCCAAAAATCTTTCTAAAGTCCCTTTCTTAAGCTTTAAATTCTTCGAACGAAGCAGCTCATTCAGAGCCAAAAAAATTGGGTTCGACTATGAAGCGCCCATAATCAACCTAGCAGTGCCTTTTTTGAACTTTCACTTTTGGTTCGCTGTCCCGCGAACTTATTCCGCTCTCTCTTTATCTACAGAGAAGAGCAATCTAACCGCTCTTGTCGCGGTCCTTCCGTCCCACTTACCTGGGAACTTACCAGCGTGCTGCCCTGACTGCAAAAAGTTCTGAATCCCTTGAAGGGTCCCCGTACGGGCCACCACTTGTCGCGACCACCTCGACCAGCAAGGAAGACGCAACACTTGGATTCTTCTTTAAGCAGTTTATTCAGGAACCTTGAACAATCTTCTGACTGACTGACTGACTGACTGACTGACCGACCGACCGACCGACCGACTGACCGACTGACTGACTGACCGACCGACTGACTGACTGACCAACTGACTGACCGACCGCGAGGAAAGCCATCCCATCGTATATAAAGCCTCTGGTCGACCAACCCCAGTACGCCACGTGGTGATTGCAGATAGGCCCACATATGCGGAGGCAAGCCAGATCATCAGCCCCAGCCAAATATGGAGTTGTTTACCACAGAGAGCACTCACCATCGGGAAGGTGGAAGGCGGCAACCAGCACCATCTTTAAGGCACGGCACTACGCAGCTCTCTACATAAAAGCACTTGTAGTGCTAGCATGAGGACTTGAGTTCAGAGTCCTGGCACCTATGTTAGTGCTGGGTAGGTTGACATCCTGCCTACAATCCCAGTGCTCTGGAGGTGGAGACAGGATTTCCAGGGCAAGTTGGCTAGGTAGATTGGATGAATTGTTGATTAAGTGACCAACCCTGCTTCAGTAAGTTATGTGGAGAATGATCAAGGAAGATACCTGCTATCACATGTACATACACATGTGCATACACATATGCAGAAAGGGGGATAGTGGGAGGGGCTTGTCATCCTAGCTACTTGGGAGGCTGATGTAGGAGGATTGCCTGTCTGAGCTACAGAGTGAGTTCAGTTCCAGTCTGGGCAAACTAATGAGATCCTGAAAGTACAAGGTGAAAAGAGGGCTGAGGTCGTGCCCCAGTGGGGAATGCTTACTTGGCTGAAGGCCCTGGCCTTAATTTCCAACACTGTAAGACAGACAGACAAATAAGGGGCTGTCTGGTCCTCAGATTTCTAAGTAGAGGAATATCTGTTTCCAATTCTGAAAGCAACTCACCCCAGCACTTGCCAGAGCACAAATGATTAGAAAAGTGTCTCATGTGTTGATGTCCACTCACCCTAATGATGTGTGGACACCCCAGGCAGACCTGTCCCTCACACCAGGCACTGAGGGTCCCTCTCACCCACAGTAGCTTTGATAGAGTGGATGCAGTAGAGGGTTGTTTAAGGAACAGTCAGCTGCCTTACTTCCTTAGTGGAAGCATCATTGACTATATGCATGCTGAATGCCTAGCAGAGAAGCCCCATTCAGCAAGTGAACTGTAATTTGTGATGGCAATACTCACATGATCCTATGTGATATGCAGGGAAGGGGATTTCTGAATGGATGGTGAGTGGTGCCTCTGGAGACTGGGGAGCAACAATTCTTCAGTGGTTAAAAAGTAAAATATAATAAAATAAAAGCAAGCTTGGAGCCCCAGTGAGAAGCTTCAAATCATAAAAGCCACAAAATTAAATAAACAGGGAATTGCTATGAAACACACTCTACAAACTGACAATTTGTCTTGAGTGCTTCAAAACTCTTCACTGTAAGATATATAATAAAGTATTCTGGCAATGTTCAAAGATCAGACTACTTCTAGACGTCTGTTAACTGCATAGAAGTGAGGTAATGGGCACACAGCTTCTCATGGGAACCATAATGTGTTCAGGATCTTCTCCCCAATTAACCTGTGTCAGAGGCATGGGGTTTTCAGAGCTCAAGACTGTGATTGCGGTGTGGGAACTAGGTGGACAGGTCAACAGTGATAGATGAATTCCTCTTGTCTGGAGGAAGGATGAGGCTGAGTGAGGTCTCTCTCAATATCTACCCTACATGCCATCATGATTCCACATTGTTCTGGGTAAGGACTCTGTCCACTTATGCAACAAGGTAGAGGAATGCTCCTTAACATTTTGTAGACTTCTTCTCATCCTTAAAATGAATACTTCCTCAAGTCTTCCAACATGGGACAGTGGTTAGAAGGTTGGCTTAGATGGTCAGACAGTGGCTCTATTGCTTGGGGCCCTGGCTGCCCTGGGGTGGGGATGTTCTTACTACAACCACATAGGACCATGTGTCCTTGGTGATGGGGTGCTTACCCCTCCTGCTTGAAGGAGGCCTGCTCTTGTCCTCTCAGCTGACTCTCCAGAGAAGCCCCCTCTAACAGCGTGAACCACATAAATGGTCATCCAGTGTGGGTGATAATGGGGACACCTTTGGAGCTTTGAAACAACTTGTATTAGGTGGGTGTTCTCTAGTAGAACAGAACCCTAGAAAAGTGTCTTCTGAGATGGGCTTGTTCAGGGGTAAGCAAAGGGAGGGCAGCATTCCTGACTCATCCTGGCATCAGACACACCCACTCTAGGGGCCTGGTTGAACCACCACCTGCATCTTGCCACTCCTCACAGTCTGATCTCCTCTTTATTGGTGTCACACTATTTGGGTGACCATGAAGGGTAGCAACCAACACACCCATGTGAACTCCCACCCAGATGCCTGTGACAGTGGGGCCCCTTCACCAAACAACACTGAAAAGTATGGTGGTTAAACAAGCCTCACACTTAATATCTACCTGGTAGAGCCCTTGGGAGGCGGAGCTTGCTGGAGGAGGTGTGTGGAGGTGGGGAAGGGCCTTAGGGTGTTATAACCTGTGGTAGTTTGAATAGAATAGATGGCCCCCAATATATTCAGTTGTCTGTTTGTAGTTTGCATCTCTAGCCATCTGGCTGGAGGCAATGCCATTGTGTGGATCTTAAGGTGTGGTGGTGGGTTTGAGATTTCAATCTAAAGATATGCAAAGTGTGCTTAGCTGGAGTTTCTGAAGTGTGCTGTGGCTATTGACCTTTAGGCTTGTACTGCTCTCTCTCTGCTTGGGCCTGTGAAGGCAGGCCAGTTTCTTCTGCCATTATGGAACTTCCCCTGGATCTGTAAGCTTCAATAAATATCCCTTCCTCCATAACTGTGCCTGGTCTGGAAGTTCATCTCAGCGAATCTGAAGCTGTCTGCTACAGAACTTGGTACCAGAAGTGGGGTGAGATGAACCTGACTATGTGGAAGTTGATTTTTTTTGGAACCTTTGTTTTGGAGGAGTAGGCATGGACTTGGTGCTTGCAACTGAAGATGTCTTCTGGAGTGGTAAGCCAAGTTTTATGGACTATTCTGATGAGAGTCTGAGAATGCTAAGTGCAGACAGCATTGAATTTTGAGGTTTGGCTTATGAGCTTTCTAAAGGAAAGGAAAGACTGCAGAGGACTTTGTTGGAACTGGGCTACTGGCATAAGGGCTGGCTGTGTCCTGCTGCCCAGGCCCAGAGAGTTTGATTAAGGTTAAATTTGTAATGGACTGATGTGCTTGGCTAAAGATATTGGACTGAGAGATTTAAGATTTTAAGCTGGAAAACCTCAAGCAAGTTAAAATTACAGGCACTGAGACTGGTTTTAGGTTACTGAATCTGCTATTGTCAAACACATTAGCAATCTTAAGGAAGATGGTCCAACTACTTTACATTAAAACAATGGAAAGGATGCCTGAGGAAGGACTATCATAGAAATGCAAACTCTTTTGGAAAGAGTTGACTGGAGAAGGAACCTGCTTTTCAAGGTTATGATTTATTTTGTCTGTGAATTAAGAATATGGCTGTGTCCTGCACACCTGGTATTGGTTTCAGAAGCATGAAAAATGCAAGGAGTGGCCGTGAATTGCACATGCTTCCAGGAGCTGCCGCTGAGATGTGGTATGAGGCAGGACATGACGCCCTGATAGGCTGAAAGAGCCTTTGGAAGATGTGAAGAGTGGTCATGAATTGCACACGGTTCCAGGAGCTGCTGCTGAGATGTGGCATGAGGCAGGGCATGACGCCCTGATAGGCTGAAAGAGCCTTTGGAAGATGGACCGTGGTTTGCATGAAGACCTCAAGATGTTTTGAATATACCAGGACTATGCAAGGGCTACCATAGAGCGCACTACTGGCCTGGGATGGAAGTGTTCCCTAGCTACTCTGCCCAGCTGGAGGGGCAGAATTGGAAAGTCTGGAGACTGTTAGTCTCTGGATATATTGAACTTGAACTGCAGAAGTTTGATGTGTGTTTGATGGCGGTTGAGTTTGCATTGTTTTAGTCTCTCCTTGCTGTGCCTTACACCAGTTGAAAATGTTTACTCTGTGCCTTTATATGTTAGAAGTGTTTAACTTGTTTGATTTTACAGGTCTTAATATCTTAAATTGGTCAAGACTGTGGGGACCTTTGAAATTGAACTGAGTACAATTTACAATGTGTGATAGTTATAAATCTATTGGGAACCAGGGGTGGAATGTGGTAGTTTGAATAGAATAGATGGCCCCCAATATATTCAGTTGTTTGTTTGTAGTTTGCATCTCTAGCCATCTGACTGGAGGCAATGCCATTGTGTGGATCTTAAGGTGTGGTGGTGGGTTTGAGATTTCAATCTAAAGATATGCAAAGTGTGCCTAGCTGGAGTTCCTGAAGTGTGCTGTGGCTTTTGACCTTTAGGCTTGTACTGCTCTCTCTCTGCTTGGGCCTGTGAAGGCAGGCCAGTTTCTTCTGCCATTATGGAACTTCCCCTGGATCTGTAAGCTTCAATAAATATCCCTTCCTCCATAACTGTGCCTGGTCTGGAAGTTCATCTCAGCGAACCTGAAGCTGACTGTTATATAACCCAACCCCACTTGCCACACTCAGTTCAGCTAGTTCCCTTTCCTTCTTCCTTGCTGATGTGGAGATGTCTGCTCCTGCCATGCATTCCCCACCATGATGAAAAGTCCCCTAGAGACTGTAAATTGTTGGGTGTTTTGTCCCAGCAATGAGAGAGTAACTGCTACAACAGATCAGAAGTGTTGCTCTTACTGCTAGGCCGCCTCAGATAGACACCTTTATGTCTCTGTTTTTTGGTCTATAAAATAGGGACAGTCATAAACCTTCTCATGGGGTTGTGAGTCCTGTGAGTGCTCAGAGAGGGAACAGCACAGTGGTCTTAGTTCTGGGTCTTTACTATGCGTGGCAGGTCCCACTGTTGTCTGACTGTGAGGTGCAGAGGGACAGGGAGACTGAGCAGACCCCTATCATTCCTGTAGCTACTGTGACTGACTCTGTGATGGACAGCTTTGGATTCTCATCACAACCCCATGAACTGAAATAGTTTTCAGGGAGGAAATATCAAAGGTATTCAAGTTGAATGGTGAAAGCAAATTCATACATGTGCTAACCATTCTGCATATCCCTGCAGTATGTGCCATGTGCTGGGTGTGTTAGCATCTGTCTGTACATACTTTGTAGAGACCTTGGGTCCTGTGTCCCAGCGAAGTTGAGATTTTTTTTTAAATGATATGACACATCTTTGCATGGAAAAGGAGTTCCAGAGAGCCGAACTTTGAGCCACTGGACAGGATCTCTTGACCTGTCCCTTCTTTCCTTTCATGGCCTCATGTAAGTCCAGGGGACCACTGTGGACATGACTTTGGTTATTAGTGACAGATGTCAGAGATGGCTCCTGGCCTAGGATGGCTGCAAAGGCATACTCAGAGTGAGCACCAGGGCCTGGCTGAATGAACATATTCTAGAAAGGTTAGAAACAGGGCCATGGGCAGGTGTCCATAGGCCTAAAAATCAGGTGTGAGAGAGGAAACATGTCTCCAATCTAGTGTCTGAAACCTTCCACATCTTCAGGTCTACTTCATGATTGCCTCTGTAGAAGAGATCTCATTTTCTCCACGTCACAAACAGTTCTGATTGAGGTGAAATAGAAACTAAATGAGAAATGCAGAAAAATTGCTGACTCCACAGCCTGGCCTCAGCTCCATCCATCATCTTCACTGAGCGGCTCTGCGTGGGATGAAGTGGCCTGAGACTCAGGCCTCAACTCCATTCCTCATCTTCACTGAGTGACTCTGTGTGGATGCTAGGCTTCTGGGCTTGTGCACACCCCAGGGGCTTTGCCCTAATAGAGGGAAGGTCCATCCCCACTCTCAGGTCATTCCTGGTCCCTGCAGTTAAGCAGTGTGCTCACTTGGCTGGAGGCTAAGGGAGAGACCTTAGGGCTGGGCATGGTCCAAATACAAGTAGGGGTGCAGTTGAAGAGGGACTTTGTCTACCCAGTGGGTAGGGTTATGCTGAGAAGAGTGGTGATATGGTGGGTAGGGTCACATGGAGGATGGTGGCAGAGAGGCAGATCAATGAGGGGCAAAGCCTACAATGTCTATAAATAAAGAGAGGGAGAATACAAAGCTTTCTGTGAGTTCCTGAGGATCTCAGAGCCTCTTAGAACTCCATCTTTCCTCCTTCTGCTGGCCCCTCTAGAGCATGGGTTGAGACTGCCCACTGTTCGCTGAGACCCCATTTGTCCTTTGTCCCAGCTGTTGCACTGTGGTCTCAGTAGTTATTCCCTTTTCTTCCCCTCCCCACTGTGGGGAGATGAAGCATATGCCAGAGTGCTTGTTGCATTTCCTCTGAGCCTGTTTCTGGTGATGGATGCATCAATGCAGGGCCTTCCGTGGGACTCTCATCCACTAGATGCTGGACAGTGCTCAGAGCCTGCCATTATGTGAGTGGCTCTTGAAGAGTGCTCCTTGAAGTTCTTTGGGCATGCACATCCATAGTGTGGAACTCTTGTTTCTTTCCTTGAGGCACATTTGTTTCCTCTTCTGTGCACATATGCTTAGCTAAGTCAGTTCTACCTCCTGAGGTTCTCCTGCTGAGTGCTTCGCATGCACCTCACACACTTTCCCCTCTCTCACCCAGGTAGCTACCCCTCTCAGCCACACAGTCATGCTCACAGCATATGTCCACTTGTCACTATCACCAGGATCAGTTTCTCCCTTGGATATCTCAGGGTGGGACCATGTGGCTGCCTCATCTGCCCTCTGCCTGCAGGACACAAATGTCCCTCTGTCCCCAGGGACAGCAGCCAGCTTGCACATCACTGCCTAAGCAAAGAATCATTTTCACCTTCGTCTTGTTTGCCTGTCCTTGGGTACCAGTGGCATAGTTCTCTCACAGCAGCCAGAGAGAAGGAGGGGTAGGGATGGAGGAAAGGAAGGAAGGAAGAAAAATAGTAGAGAGAGGGAGATGGGGAGGGAGGGAGAGATCTTCTGCCAACCCCATCTCCTAAAGGCTCACTGGGGCACTGGAGGCCAGGGACCAGGCCTTTACCCAAGTCTGGCCTTTGGGGGACATGTAAGAGTCAGCCATGACCCCAGGCAGATTATAAACAGAGGCATATGCTATAAGTGAGAATTTGTATCTGAAAACCACATGCTAGGGAGAGTGGAGCCTGTCCACCCACAGAGGTGAGGGAACATCACTGTTTCCCTGTGGTCACCTGGCCTCTCTTTCATCTCCAGTGACTGAGCAGCCAGCACATAATGAGGACTTGCTTTTCACTTAGCCTTGTTCTATGACCTAGGTGAGTTTTGTCCCTCCTTTGGGCCTCAGTTTCCCTTTGTGTAATAAGGAAATTGGCTTGGTTCTCATTTCTCTAACATCAAAATCCCTAATATCTGTCACCTTCTGAGCTCTCTGGCATTGGCCTTCTTAGCATTTCTCTTTAAATCACACTTTAAATGAAGTCTTCACATGACAAAATGCCTTTTCATTACTCTGACAGGAAATCATGCCCGCCAGTGTAAGCAGGCAGCCAGCACAGGAGGTAGAAATAGTCACTTTGACAAATGAGCTGAAGTGTTTGTGAAGGTGCTAAGCCTGAAGCCACTCAGGGTATAGCCAGGGTGTGAGAGGTGAGGGATAAAGATGACCATGGTGGTGACTGTGGCATTCAAAGAACCTGTAAGAATTCTTTCTGCCCTCATGAAGCCCAGGAGGCTGGTACTTCGCATTGAGAACACTGATGGTCAGGGGTATGAGCTGTCTGCTTCTCCATACTGGAGAGGTAAAGCTGAGGTCAAAGCTGAAGCAATGTGGCTCTGTGAGTCTGAATATTTTACAAACTTCCCCTAAGCTTGTAATAATGTCTCCAGTGGTTGAAACCCTCATGCCTCTGGGTATCTGACCTCTTCTCCTTTCTGTAACCATGGAAACCTCCCTTTCCCTGTGGTCTGCTTTAAGATTCACCTTCCTGTGAGTGAGGAAGTCCAGCAAAGGGTTCTAGACTTGGTCCAGACACTAGCATGAGGTGGGGATTGTGGCAATGGGAGGGTACAGCAGAGGGGAGCTACTGGCCCCACAGCACTACCCACAACAATGAGGCCATTGTAGGTCAGCCATGCTGTGGGACCCAGCTGGGTCCCAGCCTGCCTGTGAACCCGTGAAGGGGTCTGCATAGGCTAGACTGTTGGTTTACTGTGTATCCCCAGCACTCATGACAGGACCCAGTTAAAGTTAGGGTGGGATAAATATGAGCACATAAGTGCACGAAGCCCCTCAGCCAGCTGGGCAGCAGCAGGCCAACTCTCACTCTGCAGGTTTGGAGGGCATCTAGGTAGCAGGACTGCTAGCCTCGGGGGCCTCTCAGGTTGGTTTTCTCAACGGCTCAGACAGGTCCATGTAGATGTCCCTGATATATCACATTTTTGTGCCTTTCAGTGATTGCCTGGTACTTCATCAGATGCAAGTGAGCTGTAGTATTGCTGTGGAACCACTAGCAGCACATCTTAAAGACCCTACAGTAACATTTTATTGGCTTCCATTCTTGGGAATTGGAAAACCAAAGGGCATGTTTCTGAGCTGCATCTCTCATCTTGCCTTGAGGTCAAGGAAAGGGAAGATGGAGGAATACAGGGTAGAGCTAAGCCTCAAGTTCAAGTTCAAAGTGACCCTAACTGAGATGATGGCTACTCAGATTTCAAAGACAAGCAGCCCTTGCCCTCAGACCTGAGCTTGCCCTCAACTAAGCGGGAGTAAACATGTACTGCCACTCATGTGATAGACCTGTTCTCTGAATCCTCCTCTGGTAATAAAATTATCTTTATGTAACTCCTGAGACTTTGATGGTTTCTTTCTGTGGTGCTGAATATAATGTGGATGAGTGTGTGGAAACCTTCTAGAACCTTCCAGATTAACCCAGCACCCATTCAGATACAAGAGTGACTTCAGCCCAGACTACAAGGAAAGGGGAGCCTTGGCCATAGAATGTGAGGTACCTGAAATCATGGGTTTGTTTAAAATAATAGATTTTAGGGTGGTAGGCCAGAGCCTGGGCATGGCAAAGACAAGCCCTCCAGGAGGACCTGTTCATAGGGTGCCCCTCCCCCCACCAGCAACTCCTGTGACCCTATGTGGTGGTTTGAATCATATAGCCCAAAAAATCGTGTTCTGAATGCTTGGTCGCCAGCTGATACTAATTTGGAAGGTGGAGCCTTCCTTGGGGGGTGTTGCTGGGGGTGGATCTTGAGGTAGCTTGCCAGTGTTAGCTGGATCACTCTCTTGCTGTGGTGTTCTACCTGCTGTGGAAGAGGTGGCATCCAGCCTCTGCTCATGCCTTGATTTCCCCTGCTATTTTGGAGCTGCCCCTTGAGATTAAGCCAAAATAAACCCTTTCTTCCCATAAGCTGCTTCTGGTCGGGTGTTTTGTCCCAGCAACAAGAAGGTAACTACAACACCAGCATGTGCCCTCCTGTTCCTGAAGGCCTGGGTCATTCTTGCTGGTTGTCTTTAACCCCTGTAGCTTTAGGGCATCCTGACCACATGGGCTCACAGGCTGGAATGAACATCTCCAGCCAAGTGGAAGGAACTCCTTTTTCCTTCCCATCTCTAGGATGCCTGGGGCAGGATGCTGCCACCATTCATGTCTGCTCTCTAATGAAGGAATGCCCCAGCATGGGAACTTCTGTGCTGCACAAACACCACAGCCTTGGGCTAGGTGGGACTGAATTCAGAGCTGCTTCTGAGGGGTCGCCTGCATGACCTTCACTGTGGTAGAGGTAGCATGCTATGCCCACCATGTTTTGTTTTGCTCTCCTCACATCCGTTCTCTACTTCCTGCAGTGAGCCCTGATTTTGCTTTGGGCAGTCCTAGCTTCCAGTTTAACAGGCATAATGTAACAGGGTGTTTGTGGTCCTGGAAAGTCCTCGAACCCCAAACCTAGGTTTGTTTTTAATTTTAATCAAAGAATTGAATAAAAGAAAACTGAGAAAGATAATTATTAAATTATTATATTTATTGAGGGAAGTACAGAGCCAAGGAAAGCGTCCAGATGGCTAGAGATCCCACATGGAGGGCTTGGAAAAAAACCACGGAAAGAGAAGAAAGTCCAAAGAGCTCCTGCTATGTGGGGAGCTGGAGCCGGTAAAGGAGTCCATGTGGACAGTAATGGCTAGGGGGTTCTTCCAGCTGGTCCTGGCCTTGGGCTGAGCCAGCCTAGGCCTGGCTGAGGGAAAACCTCACCCACAAGCTAGAAGTTCCCAAATGGTCAGACAGCCTGCCCTCCCCTTGTAAGAGTATGTATATATATATATATATATATATATATATATATATAGTATATATAACCTTATATGAAAAGTCAGATTAGCCAGGTGTGATGGTGCACGCCTTTAATCCCAGCACTAGGGAGGCAGAGGTAGGAGGATTGCCATGAGTTCGAGGCCACTCTGATAATACATAGTTAATTCCAGGTCAGCCTGGGTCAGAGTGAGACCCTACCTCAAAACAAACAAACAAAAAGTCAGATCATCTTTGATTTCTAGCAAGTGCAGACTTTCCTGCCTTTCCAGGGGTTCAGTCACCCTAACAGTACTCCCTTTCAATAACCCCTGTGGACTCACTCCTCCTCCACTCAGCATTGTTCACAGGGCTACACAGCCTGTTCCCCCTTCAAGTGCCTCTCCCTGAAAAGTGGGACAGGCAAAGACTGTGGCCATGCATTTCTGAAACCTGAGCAGCCAGCCCAGGGAACAAGCATGTTGGGCAGACTGGGAACAGATAAAAGAAATTAAATGGACCACATCTCTAGCAATTATACAACCTTCTTCAGGAGTAGGCAGGGAACACCAGTGTCCCTCTGGGATGTTTCTCAGGTATAAGCCTATCAGCTTGAGGGCTTCTGGACCTCTGTCTCCAGCGTGGGGCTGCTGACCACTAGCCCAGGGCCTTTGCCACTAGAACTGGGTATTCCCTCTGTGCTCTGCCTGCCCGCTGGTCTCAGAAATTTTCCTCATGTAGGTGGAAGAGTATAGGCTGGAGTTGCACAGTGGGATGAGTTAAATCTGTTCATAGGCCACTTCTTGTGGTCATGCTCCCAAACTACTTGTAGGAGAGGCCAGTGGAAATAGACCAGCGGATAGAGGCAGTTGTGGCCTGTGTGGCAGCTGTGTGAGTGGTCTCATGGGGACTTCCACCATGTCTTTTGGCATACTCCATCCTCGCTGGCCTTCCTGACTCCTGAGGATCCCAGAAGAGCCCTGACAACTCAGCTTCAGGGGCTGGTGAGTTCTGCCTTCTAGAGGTCATGTCCTGCATATTTTTATCTCCCCTTTTTGCTGCTCTCAGCATTGATAAGAGGATGAAGTTCACTTGCTCATATGCTGTGAGCCTGTTCTCAGGAGGAAGGGAGGGAAGAAATAAAATGGATACATTATGCCCACTAAATTGCCCTCTGATTATTTATGTTTATACTCGGGTATTTGTATTGCTTTCACATTTTTTTTAATTAGAGAAGTTTCTTTTTTCAGATGGTGGTGACTATTGGGTAGACTCAAAACTTGTCAAAGTGCTGAGAAGTGACAGTTGAGTGTTCTGCACTAAATGAGACATCTCTATACATCCTCCATTGGCTTAGGGACTATAGTGGAAGAGGTGGCAGAAAGAATGTAAAAGCCAAAGGATGGGGTAGGAGCGTGCTTTGGAACAAAGTCTTCAAGACACAAAGTGGTTGTTGCATTCATAACCTCACTGTCATTCCTGCAGAAGACTTGCATAATACTGGGCCTATCAACATGCTGTCATGGGTGATGGAGGAGGACAAAAGAATGCATCAACTGGGGGTCTGGGCATGGAGCTTTGTGGTAGAGCACTTGCCTACCATGCCCAGGGCCCTTGGTTTAGTACCCACCACTACACACATATGCAAAACCTAGGTAAGTGATTAATAGATATTTCTCTGATGTGAATGGATAACAGACTTGCTAATCTTAAAATCAGGAGAAAATTCTCCCCTAAAATATTGGTAAATCATCAGAATATAATTTTAAATGTAAGTGTATATATGTGGGTATGCAACATTTTCAAGCATACACATACATATGCTGCCAACACCAACCTGAGAAAATGCTAACATAAGATATATCAAAGAAACAGCCTCCTTAACTTGGAAGAAATTTACAAAAAACAGTAAAACTTCAAATAAATGGATGAAAGGAATAAGCTTATAGCTTCCAAAGAGTAGACACAAATGTTTTGTATTAATATTTAAAAGTTTTCTCACCACTATGAATAGAAATGCCAAAGGAACCAGGTATTGTCCTTAAGTCTATAACATAGTGAAAATGAGCAGAAAAATGTTTTCTTTTTCAAGGTTGTATAGTGTTAATATAGATTGCTAGATTTTTTTTTCAGAATTAAGTAATAAAATAGACTCACAAAATTCAGCATTCTTAAAAATATGACCTTACTGACCCCTTAAATAGAATTAGTCTTGAGCTCCTTGAAGGCAGGGACTGTGCAGTCTTATTTACTCTAATTTCTGAGCACCAGGCCTGCACCCTGTAAATATTACCCCTGTCCTTCCTCCTCAATAGAGATCTTCGCCAGTGCTAAACCAGACATGCATGGAACAGAATTCACTCCTTATCTTTCTTTACTAGATTAGGAGTAAGAAGGTTTACCAGGTACAGATTGCACTCATGTCTGGCTTCAGATTTAGTGGCACTGTAGAGAGTTCTTTGTGTGTTTCTCAAGTAAATGTAAGAATGTATGAACAAAATTAAACTTTTTCAGAATTATATTGATATCTTATATAATCAATATATATAATCAATCAGTCGTGCTCCCGGTTATAAAAGGAAGTTTAAATAGATAAGTAGTTTTTCTTTTAAGTTTAGAGAAAAGGGGGTGGGAAGAGTTATTCATCAGTTAGAGCTTGTCTGCAAATTCTGCTGGGCCAGGTTCAATTCTCAAGCTACTCATGTAAACCTGGCACAAAAAGTGGCACAAGTGTCTGGCATTAATTTGCATTTGCAAAGAGGCCCTGGCATGTTTACACACATGCAAATAAACAAAAATTAAAAAAATATAAAACAGGGGTGGAGATATGATTCAGTGGTTAAGGTTACCTGCAAAGCCTAACAACCCAGGTTCGATTCCCTGGTACCCATGTAAAGCCAGATGCACAAAGTGGTGCACGCATCTGGAGTTCATTTGCACTGGCTGGAGGCCCTGATGTGCACATATTCTCTCTCTCTCTGTCTCTCTATGCTTGCAAATAAATTAAAATATTTTAGAAATAAAATGCATTTTATTAGAAAAAAATAAAGGATTCTTTTTCTAATATCTTTTATTACAAATATTCGTCTATAGACATAAGAGCTACTCAGCCATAGATATATTAGAAAATTTCCTATAGTTTGTGAATTTTCTTTTTTTTTTTTTTTGTTTTTGGTTTTTCGAGGTAGGGTCTCACTCTAGCCCAGGCTGACCTGGAATTCACTATGGAGTCTCAGGGTGGCCTCGAACTCACAGCCATCCTCCTACCTCTGCCTCCCAAGTGCTGGGATTAAAGGCGTGCGCCACCACGCCTGGCTGAATTTTCAAACTATAAAACTTAACATTCTGGACTTGCCCAGGTCCTGTAGCTTTTCTCTAGAACCACTTTATAATCCTGTCATCCTCAGATACATGAACAGATATGAGAACACAATGAAGTAGATGTGAAGGAAAAATAAAATCCGAAAAATATTTTTAAGAAATTAAAAAAGAAAGAGAAATAAGTTGATACTTTATTAGGAAAAAAGATTACTCTTAGTTTATTCTGCTTTTGACATGTCTTTCCTTTTTAAAATTAGAGTACATTTCCTTAGGATTGCAGTGTAAGCTGCCTTTGGAATGAAAAGCTCTGTTTACTTGCTGTAGACAAGGAAAAAATGGTTAATGAAAAAATAACATTTTTCCTGTGTGAGGGACTTCACTAAACTTTTTTTTTTTCAGGTGTTATCTACAGTGCATTTTCTGTCAGCCTGTATTTGCAGTAACATGCATGTGTGTATGGGCATAAAACATGATGGAGGAGTGGCTGAAAAGAAGAGGGAGCTAGGCCGGGTGTGCTGGTGCACGCCTTTAATCCCAGCACTCAGAGGCAGAGGAAGGAGGATCACCATGAGTCTGAGGCCACCCTGAGTCTACATAGTGAATTCCAGGTCAGCCTAGACTAGAGTAAAATCCTACCTTGAAAAACCAAACAAAAAAAAGAGGGAGCTCAGTGGATAAGGAGTGGGGACAAAGGAGGGTGGTGAGAAAGGATTATGTAAATTGAGTTTTTTAAATAAAGCTTTAAATAAAAAGCATAAACCATAAAAGAAAAAAATGGTTAAAAAATAAAAAGAAGAAGAACAGCAGGTATGGTGGTGACAGGCAAGACCTTTCATCAGGGCCTGTACCTGGTCCTCTGCTGCTGCCCATGGGAGCTGTTTTAGCTCATCCTCAGCGCACCTAGCACGACGCCTGTTCACCTCAGTCAGACATACTTGCCCAGGCTGTCAGCCCTGAGGCTGCACATGACAGAGATCATGAAGGGACATGGTAAAGAGCAAAGCAATTTCACCTTCACTCCTCATTTTCAGCAGTACTGGGCTACTAATTCAGGTGGCTTTTCATGTCCGCAGTGTGGTTCTGTCACTGTGATGCTGGCCTCTGTGAGGATGCTCAGCATGGGTGTCCTTACCCTGGGCCCACATCATCCTGAACCTTGTTGCTGTGTCCCCCTCACAAGAGTGTGAGAAACATCACAATGCCATCTCTGCTTCAGTTTCCCTGCTAATCCTTCTGACTGTGTTTTTCTCAGGGAGGTTGACAATAGGTAGCTGTGCTGTCATCCAGGGGCGGAGGGGCACTTGTCTGCTCTCTGCTCCAGCCCAGCATGGACCCAGTGGCTCTTTCTGGGCTTAGGCAGCCTGGACAGAGCTTTGTTTCCACCTGTACCAGGCATGCAGCCTTCCTAAAGCCACATCATCTCTTACCTCAGTTTCTTTCATTGTGAACTTGAACCACTGTTGAACACTCACAGAGAAGATGGTACAAGGCAGTGTGCAAAGTGTAGCCCTAGGCTTGCCTGTCCATGGTAAGTGTACAGTAAATTAGTGAATGTTGTCACTCATACAGGTTCTGGACTTTCTTGTTTTGACTTTTTCTTTCCTGTTTCCCAGTAGATGATTACAAAGAAAGTTTCCATGGAGGATCCTTGGTCCCTTAAAAGTTTCCAGACCTAAATCTAAAGAAATAGTACTTGTAATGGTTAATTTCTATTGTCAACTTGACAGATCAGGAATCAAGAAAGAGACAGGCCTCTTGGGCAGATCTGGGAGGGCATTTCCAGAAAGGATTAACTGAAGGAGGAAGACCTTCCCTCATTGTGGGCAGCCTTTCTGATGGCAGCCTATATTTAAAGAGGTTCCAAAAACAAACAAACAACAAACTGTGATAGAAAAGAAGCTGAAAGTTGAACTGATACACTGAGTTTTTATAAGAGTTAACTGCTGAGGAGCTGAACTTATTTTTGTTAGCAGATGGAAAAAAATCCCAGCGAGAACTGACTATGAAGGGCCCAGGGGTGATAAGAGGGAAGGACAGTTTAGACTAAAATATAGTAAAATAGAGTAAAGTAGAGCTCATGGTAATGGCAACCTGACTAAAGGAATGATTGATCTTCCTGTTTTAAAAAATGTTTTTTTTTTTTTTTTTTTTTTTTTTTGGTTTTCGAGGTAGGGTCTCACTCTAGTCCAGGCTGACCTGGAATTCACAATGGAGTCTCAGGGTGGCCTCGAACTCACGGTGATCCTCCTACCTCTGCCTCCCGAGTGCTGGGATTAAAGGTGTGCGTCACCACGCCCGGCTAAAAAATGTTTTAAAACCATATAGGTCACATAAGCGAACTCAGCTAATTGCCATTTCTTGCTTCTGTAAAACCCAGCTGCTCTGTTTACCCCTCCACTTGGCTATGAAAACTATAAAATAAAAGTAAAATCTCAGCTTGGGGCCAGAGCCTTTTGGGATCTATCCCAGCTCTTCAGTCCCTGGGTAAAGAAACTCTTCTGCTTTCACTCATACTGGTGTTGGAGTAATCATTTCCAGAGAATTTCTGCAACAAAACAAACAAACAAACAAAAACAACCAGTCCTTCTTTTCCCTGCCTGCCTGCACCACTTGCTGCACCACCCGTCACTGACATGGAGCCCAGCTTCTTTAGCCTTCTATAGCGCACTTAAGACCAGTGACTCTCCAGCATCCTGCAGGGCTTCACTGCCAGATTGCGACTGCTGAGATATCCAGCCTTGTAGACTGAACAGCTACTGAATTCTCAGGCTCTGCAGTCTATAGAGAGTCCTTGTTGGACTGCCAGCCCATATCATGTAAGCCTATCTAATAAATTCCTTCATAATATACATTCATTTTATTGGTCCTATTCCTCTAAAGAACTCTGATTGATACAGCCCCCATAGTTCAGGACAATTGCGATCTGTCATTTACTGCCACACATTTCAGTGAGATAGTACCCAAATGTTCTTCATTTTATAAATAAATGAATAGAAGCTCTGAGAAACTATCACCTGCCCAGGTCTATAGAATTCATCTCAAAATGGTCTGACTCAGGTTGAGGGAAACATCCAGAAAGGAGAAGCCTAGGAGATCCTATACACTCACCTCTCAGGCTACAAGCAACCAGAGCTTGCATGCATGGTTTATTCCAGGTGTCCTGAATGTGGCACAGGGCAAAATGCTTGGCCTGATGCAGAGCTAGTGCTCCGCATGTGGACAGGTGAGGTGACAGGTGAAAGCTACTGGGGAACCAAAGAAACCTGCTACCCTCAGTGCGATAACAGCCACCTGGAGTGTCCCCCAAGGGCCCATGTGTTGAAGCCTTGCTCCCTGGTCTGTGGTGTTTTTTTTTGGTGGGGGGGGGGTAGTAGAAACTCTAAGAGGTGGGGCCTAGTGGGAAGAAGTAAGGTTATTGGGACATTGGAGCCCTAACTTCTTGTATCTCTGCTCCCATAATGTTTACATGATGAAAAGTTGAATAACACAGTGAGTTAACAGAAACCTGGGCTGAGACATGGAGTGGACCCTGGGGACAGTGAATCTGTGGCTTCATGAATATGAGTGGGCAACATCAAGATGGACTGGTTAACAGTGGGCTTCAACAGAACAGGGACTCCCTCTGTCATCAATAGTCCCAGCATAAGCTGACTAGCGTCATGGAACAGCAGTGTTGAGGCCCCATCATTGCTCTACGAATGCTGGCAGATCCTCCTTCCTCCTTATGCTCCAACGCGGCTCTCAGGCACCTGCCTCTCTCTGGGAGGAAGACGAGAGGAAGGGCAATGCAGAAATCCAAAAGTGTTACCTGTCATTTCCTCTATCACCCTTTGCCCAGGACACAGTCACATGACCATGCCTTGCTATAAGAGAGGCTTGGATCCACCCCGTTAAATCCAGGAGGCTCTGTAGCTACAGTGGGGGATGGGCATGGGGGCAGCAGCACTGGCCCCAGAGCAGACTCAGGGGTGTTTCTACAGCATTGAAGATCCTTCCATCTATATCTATAAACAGGTCTGGGTGAGTGAGGTGGACTCAAGGAATGGACAGCAGTTTTTACATGTGGTGCCTGACAAGCCAGTGAAAGAAAGTCAGGCAGGCGAGTTCAAACAAGCTTGGGTTTAAGTCATGGGGCTCTTTTTCCTAAAAGTAATTAGATGTTACAAATTAAAGTAAAAAGGAAAAGACAACAGCTGGGGCCATGCTGAAGGAGATGGAAATTGTTCCTTAAACATTTATGCCCAGCAGCGTGAGCGCCACCCCACAGGCCTGGAGCCACTCAGTTGTATTTCTGGGCCTCTTAACAGTCTCTGCTGTTATGACATCATGGCAGCTGGCCATGGCACACATGTGCCCATCGTCTCTCCTTTGCTGTGAGCAGCTACAGAGCTCAGCTCCATCATCGACCCACAGAAATGTGATCAGCAGCTTGGGGACGACACCATAGGCCCAGACACTGTGCAGGAAAGTCGCCAGCTGACAGGAGGGGCACAGCAGGCTTGTCTGCCTCTCGTCCTGCTGAGACATTAGAAGTGCACTCTGCTGAATGGAGCCGACAGCCACAGCTGTGGAGTGCTGTGCTTCCTTTCTAATGAGAGCTTGTTTCCCATAGAGCTGCTGACTCGCTCTTCACTCCTTGAGCAACTGTCCACCTGGTGTCAGCACATGCAGCAACTGTCTTGCAGATCTGATAAGGGGGTTCCTAGCTAGAGCCTGAACTGTTCCCTTCTCCGGGGATGTCCTCAGGAGGCAGCCCCTGAAGGGCCCAGGAAGTATTAGACACATGGGTCCCTGTGCCCACACTGGCTGACCAGAGGGACTGATCACCAAGGTCGGCTTCTAAGGATACCCTTCGGGATTGTTGGTCACTTGTCCATCACTCCTCTATGTTGGGGAGAAGACTTAGTGGCCAGAGTCAACTATGTCCTGCCTTTTCTCTGGGAAAGTCCAAGGAGGGAAGAAGGGAGGCAGTGACCAGCCAATCAACATGTGAGCACTGACAGTTCCTCATCCACCTTCAACATGCTTGTCAAACATTCGTCTCTGCCCCTATCTGGGACCCTTGCCCTAGGACAGGCATGTGCAAAGCCTGTATTGTGGTAGGAAGCTCAGGAGCAAATGGCCCGTGATGACTGGATGTCCTACCTCCTGGCCACAGACACCTTGTGCCTTCCACATAAGTGGCTCTTGAGACTAGTCCCAAAAGGATGCAGAATTACCATATCACTATGACCCACACCATCCCTGGAGTTATGACCCACACCATCCCTGGAGTTCATATCTATGACAGAAGTAGCTCAAATAATGAACTGTGGTTGCAGATGGGAGGTGAGGGCCTTGTTTTGGAGGCATTTGGAGCTCAGCTCACTGCAGAGATGGGAATGCTAGCTAAGTGGCTCTGCCAGCTGGGAGCTGAGCCCTCAGCTATTGGGGTCTAGGATATAGGGGCATCAGACAGATATCACACTCCCTGAGTTATAGGGGCCTGGAGCTCAGAGTGGTCCACAGGGTATCGGAGACCTCCTGGCAATCTGAAGCCTTCTCAGATGAGGCTCAAGAGTGTCTTATGGAGAGGCAGGCATAGGTTGCCTGTGGTCATCATGGATCCATTGGCTCTCAATTGTCCTACCCCATATCTCAGACTTTCCATGGGCCTTTCTTTAAGGGAGAAGATCTAAGGCAGGACACTGAACTAAGTTTCTGCCATGCAGGATGTCATCAAAGGAGCCCTGTGTGTGTGTGTGTGTGTGTGTGACAGAGAGGGGTGCTGGCATTTCAAGGACTCCTCTGTGAGTTTATGGGAGATGGCAGGGGCCACAGGAGCACATGTGGGAAGGCTTGTAGCTACCGATAGCCCTGTGAGGAGCCTATGCTCTGATCATCTGGGCCCTGGGCCATGCACCTTGTACTCCAGTCCAACCCAGCCCAGCCCAGCCCAGCCCAGGCCAGCCCAGCCATTTGGCAATGCTCAGAGAGCCCTGGAGCTCTACAGAGATGGCTAGTCTCCATACTGTGGCCTTCTTTTGGGGCCTCAGAGGCCATGTCCTCAGTTCTGTCCTGTCTCCACCACAGCCTTGCCCAGGTCATGCCCCAGGGACCAAGATCTCCCCACATCCTATCAGGGGTGACTAGAGGACAGAAATTTCACTTAGTCACTTAGCTGGTTAGTCCTCCTAGCAGCTTGGGGAAATCTGTTTTTAGGGACCTCCAGGATGAATTCACATCACAGGTTTGTAGTTTGCAAAGTGAAAATAATTTTTAGGTTGAGTGTATTGGGAAACAGAGTTGACAACTTTATTAAAAGGTAGCAAGGTGTTCCAGGAAAGGGAAAGAAAAAGCACCCCTGAGAAACAGGTGTGGCCTTCTCTAAAGAAGAGGGCCTAGGGAAGGGAAAAATATATACCTGAGGCTATGTGCCTCAAGTGAGGATCACAATGAACTTTCTTGTTTTCTGTTGTTTTTAGAATATATTGTTGTTTATTCATGTATTTGCAAGGAGAGAGAGAGAGAGAAAAAGAAAGAATGGTCATGCCAGGGACTCTTGCTCTTGCAAATGAACTCCAGATGCATGTACCACTTTGTGCATCCGGATTTATGTGGGTACTGGGTGGGGACTTGAACCCAGGCCTGCAGGCTTTACAAGTAAGTGCCTTTAACCACTAACCCATCTCCCCAGAACGTTACCTGTTTGTTTGTTTTTTTTTAAACAGGGTCTCTTCCAGGCTGATCTGGAACTCACTCTATAGCCCAAGCTTGCGCCAAACTTATGGTGATCCTCCTACAGCAGCCTCTTGAGTGCTAGGAGAAAAGGTGCGTGCCATCATGCCTGGCCAACACAATTAACTTTCTTTGTAATCAGTATATACAGGAATTTGGTAACTCTCAAGTAATATCCCTAAAGGTTGCTAGGGATCTCCTCCTCCTTTCTCTAAAGACTATAATTTGTAACAAAGTTAAAATTAAAGAATTTTTCATTTGTAAACAAGGTTATAAGGTAGATTTATGAAGGACATTGTCCAGACCTAGGGATGAAAGGGGAATGTTAATGATTCAAGATTATAGATCATTTTAGTCCTAAGTAAGCACAGCCTAATTAAAACACATGTTATCTCAGTGTGCCATTTGGCCTCTACCAGTGGTGCTCAAAGTGAAGTTGTTTGAAGTTTGAAGTGTTCTGTTTCCCTTATTAACAGTGTTTGAAATCTGAAGCCTTCTATCAGTAAAAGCAGACCAGTGCTGGGGAACAGAGCCTTCGTTATCCCATGTCCCTCTTCCCATGCCATTATAATGTTCCCTCTTCTTCTGTCCTGCCTCAAGGTGTCCCTCAGGCCCCTGTGCATGCCCAGATCCACAGCACCGACCTAGACTGAGCAGACAGTCCCTAAATGGTGTGGACAAAAGGTTGAAGCTGCAACCAGGACACCTCAGTCACCTAGTTAAGAAGCACCATGCCATGTTCCGCCATCTCAGGAGCACCATGCCATGTTCCCCCATCTCAGGAGCACCATGCTACCCTCCCCCCATTTCATGAACATCATACTACTCTCCCCCCATTTCAGGAGGATCATGCTGCCCTTCCTCCATTTCAGAAACACCACGCTACCCCCCCCTGCCATTTCAGGAGCACCATGCTACCTTCATCTCCAACCTCAGAAATCACCCTGAGGTTAAATATGAGCTGAGAAACTGCAGCTAGCCATATGGGTCATCTTCAGCACTGGCCTCTGTGACAGTCAGAAAACAAAGGGTATGGAGGATGGGTCTGTCCTCTAGGTTAGTGGTGTCCATGAGTGATGTAAGACTTATGCAGAGTAGAGCTGTGACTTGAGGACGCAGGATGGGGAGCCTACATGATTGCTCCTCTACTGTACTTGTCAGGTGCAGAGCACCAGGGGACCAGGTTGACTTCCATGGCCCTGAAGCTTGAAGTGCAGATCTTGAACCAGGTTTTATTCTCAGGTGGTATGGCTATGCTAGGTCAACCTGCAGGTGGTAAAGGCTAAGAGCTGCCAAACTGGCCCCTTGACCTCCTAGGCCAAGAACATCTTTCAGTATGGTGGCATGATTACCAGTCATTGGTGTCAGAGGTTAAAACGGGTCCATGGCATTGAAGTTTCCACTTGGCAGCATGTCACAATGATCGTATGTCATGAGTTCACTTGGGGCTTTACTTCTCATCAACTTAGCATCTCCTTCCTTTTGTGGTATGTAATCTTTAGTCTCTTGAAAATTATTCTTTGTTCCTTCCAATCATGAGGCTCCAGATATGTGCTGTGCTCACCTGTGGCCCAACCCCACAATCACTATTCACTGGCCTATGGGCAGTCTGACAGTATGTCACAGAGTGAGCAGGGAAGGGAGGATAGTACAGAAGATGGGACTTAGAGAGTATCCTGCATATAAACCATTCTTCCTTAGATTTCTCAGGTCAGGAATGTTCCACTGCTCCTACTAATTGTGAGTTTTATCCTTTGTCTTCACGAGTCCTAGTTACATTGGTACCCCACAGGGCAAGATATTTCTCATGCCAGTTGCCAAATCAAGTACAGGGGCTTCAAAGCTCAATTATACTATTGTATAAGGAAATAAAAGAACCCAAAAAGATTTCTGCAAAGACTTCCTCCACTCCATCTCCCTACTCATCCATCCATTCATCATGCATCCATCCATCTATCCATCACCCACCCACCCACCCACACATCCATCTATCCATCCATTCATATACCCATCCATCCACCTATCTACCCACCCACCCACCAACTGACTTATCCATCACTCCTAGGCAAAAATTTCCATGCCTTTATCAGCTCTTGCTTATCTTATGGAGGCTCTTTCTAAAAGCATCTTATGATCTTGCCAAAGACTTGTAATGATGGACCATGGAGGTTTTTGGCAACAGAACCTTTCTTTTCACGGACTTTTAAAAGAACTTGACCTAGCAGAGTTAGGGACTGAGTATCACTCAATGTTTTTAAAATGAAAGGATGGATGTGTAGGTGAATAGGTAGGTGACTGGATAGTGACTGGTGATTAGATATATGTGTAGGTGAGTCAATGAGTGCATAGATAGGTTAAAAGTAGGTGGGGGAATGGGTGGATGACTAGGTTTAAAGGTACATTAGATGGATAAATGAGTGTTTGGATGGGGAATGACGGTGGGTACATGGATAATGAGTGGATAGATGAACATCTATCTATCTATCTATCTATCTATCTATCTATCTATCTATCTATCTATGGATGAATAGGTGGGTGAATGGATGGATGGATGCATGATAGATGGATAAATGGATCAGTGGATGAGTAAATGTGAGTAAATGGATAGATGGATGAGTAATGGCTGGATAGGCATATGGGTAGGTGGATGATGATGTATAATGGGTGGGTGAGAGAATATGGATGATGGGTAGGGAGTAGGTGGATGTATGGGTAGATGAATGGGTGAGTGGTGGATGGGTATGGATCAATCAATGGGTAGGTAAATAAATGGATGGATGGATGAATGGTTAGATGTTGGTAACTGCTTCTATGCTATCAAGAAACCATGAACTTCTCTAAGGGAGTTAGGATTGGGGCTGAGACTTCAGAAAAGCAATGTCCCATCTGTGGCCTTTACAGTTTGACTCACACACACTAGCAATTTCTCTTAGGAAGGCCTTGACCTCGATGACTCCTCATTTGATGATGTCACCATGCCAAGCACCCAGCTGTCCACTGGGCTTCTCATTGGGTAATCACACTAATAATTCACTCAGCTGAGTTTCTGTAGGGGTTGTTTCTCAGTTTCAACTCATGTTCCCCGTAAGTGTGACCAGGCCAGTCTTCCCTACCACCTCAAGTGCACAACTGCAATCCAGGAAGAGTTAAAGTGTCAAGTGTGTGCCTGGTGGGGAATAAATGTGCTTATCCCTTCACTCTGGATCCAAGTGCAGGTGTCTGTTCAGCTCCCACTCTGGTTTCATTGTGGGGACATTTGAGGCAGGTCTTTACAATGATCTGTTGCCTTGCAAGGGCAGAGCTTAGATTCTGTCCTCTAGCCCTGCTTGTTGTCCTCTTGCTGGGTCATTTGCCAGGTGCCTCCCCTCTGGGGTATAGACAATTACCCACCATTACACAAAGGTCCTATTGGTTTGTGTTCTCTGGTGTTGCCACAATCTGTGATTCTAGCACTCTGTGGCACATTGGGATCACCTGAGAACTTAACTAATCCCCACCACAGGCTAATTAGCTCAGCATTTCTGGCAGAAGGAAGCAGGCATCCACTCCAAATCCCAGGCAGGCTGTGGTGGGCATCAGGTGTGAGAACCAAATGCTCACAGCAGCATTCTTGGGCATAATGAGTGGGCAGCTTTGGGAGGAGTCCTTAAGACACAGCTGGGGCAGGTGACACAGAGGTGGGGTCTGTGATTGCCTGAAGAAGTGAGGAGTGCGAACACTCTGAAACCCAGGAGGATGTGGCCTTCATTTTGAGATGCTTTTGAGGGGGGCATTTGTGTATAAGTTGCAAAAACTCAGTGGTAGAGCACATGCTTAGTAGGCTCAAGGCCCTGGATTCAATCCTCAGCATTACAAAATAATAATGAAGGAGACAAGAGCAAAAACCAGCTTAGTTTTGAAGAGTAATAACAAACCTCCCACCAAAACCCAGTGCAGCTTTTCATGTACTGTGAGGCTGCTCTGCAAGGAAGGGTGGAGGGGACACTGGCAGCTGTCACCAACATGAGCAGGCACTGCAAGCCAGCATGGAGGCTGAGGAGCTGCTAAACCCACAGAGTCTCACTCTCCCCAGAAGGTTGGCCAAAGGACAGGGAGTTGTTACTCCCTTATCTGCCAGGTATGTGAGGACACTCTGCAGGGGCTATAGCAATGGGAGCCAGGTTGGGGGGTACCCATCAGACCCAGGCTCTTTTTAGATATAAGGCTAGACCAAGGACCACATAGAGCTGGCTCCTCTTTGATACATCTCAGTGATTCCTGAGATGATACACCCTTAGGACATGCACATCTCTGAAGACTCTGACCTTAGGAAGGTGGAGCAACATGACACTTGTTCCTTAGGTAGCAAGGCCACATTGAGAGGAGATCTCAGGAACACACATCCCCATGTTATGGAGACATGACTGGCCTTTGTTTACCTTAGAATTGCTGGGGCCCTATTTTCAAAAGATAGCTAGGAAGCTCAGAGGAGCCTTCTTGTCACCCAGGAAAGTCCCGTACTTGTCTGATGTAGTTAGTGGGATACAGCAACTGATCAAAATCAGGGGGTGGGAGGAAAGTTGTTTATTTTGGCTTATAGTCTCTAGGAAAAGCTCGTGATGACAGGGAAAACATGGCATGATCCAAGGATAAACATCACCTCCTTGCCAACATCAGAGGGACAACAGCAGCGGAAGAGTCAGCTAAACTCTAGGCCCAAAGCCCACTTCCGACAACACACATTCTCCAGCAAGGCTCCACCTCCCAAATTGCTACCAGCTCCTGGGGTTCAAGCATTCAGAACCCATAAGTTTATGGGGGACATAGGATTTAAACCACCACATCATCCTTGTC
This sequence comes from Dipus sagitta, assembly GCA_036346955.1. Taxonomy (NCBI): domain Eukaryota; kingdom Metazoa; phylum Chordata; class Mammalia; order Rodentia; family Dipodidae; genus Dipus; species Dipus sagitta. The sequence continues at coordinate 65,142,195 of CM070779.1, read as the reverse complement.
CCTCAGCTGGATCATTCTGCCCACAGGCAGGTCCTGCCATTCTCCAGGCCTCAGTCTCCCAAGCTATAGCACTTGGGAAAGCTCTAAGATTTTGCCCCCATGGGTCACTCAGAGCATGAATGGTGATAAGAAGAGAGACACAAAGAAGACTAGGGTGAGAGTTGACATTAGGTGGGATGGGAAGGGACAGAATCCCTCAGGATGTAATGTTTGAATAGACACATGAATGAAGAGGGATCAGGCCATGCAGAGCTCTTGGTGAAGATCAGTCCAAACAGAGGAAACAGCCCAGGCAAAGGAGCTAGAATACTACCGTGGGGTGGAAAGAAAAGAGAGGCAGTGCATTCTGGAGGAGGCTGCATTGCTATGATGGGTTTGGGAGGGGCGAGAGGATGGCTCCTGGGGACAATGACCTAGCTCTGACCCAGGGGCCTACAATCTCAAAGTCTATACTCAAGTAGGAGCAGGTGATGAAGACATGGCCCAATGAGCCAATGTGTGGTGACCATCTAGGCTCCTGTCTTCACCACAGGTACCACCCACTTCTCCAAACCCTTCCTTTATTTACCTGGGGACAGTCCTCCCTTAGTAACCAGTGTCTCTATGCATTATACTTACTCATGTTTTCCCTGTACTGCCTGACCATCAAGGACAGAGGTTAGCTCTGCTGTTCCCTGTGGTCAGCCTGTTCCTGGAACACAATTAGTCCCTGGTGACTATTAATAGACAAGTGGGCAAATGGATGAGTAAGCAAATGACCAAGTGGGGCTTTGAGGGCAAGGTCACTCTCCTTGGCCTGGGCAGCTGTGATACTGTGTTGGTCCCTCTGGTGGTGACATCACATGTGTACTGTGCTGCTGAGAGGCTCTATTGCCATTTTTGTCCTGGTCCCTGATGTGGCTTCACCCTCATATGGACCAGAACCATATACAAGGTTCTGTATAGCTCCCTAGACTGCTGGGACTAAGCTGTCATCCCCAGTGGACACTTGGCCCTCAGGGTCTTATACATACTGCTCACTATGGGAAGTACCAGTGCAGACTGCCTGGCCACTGCCCATCCTCTCCCCTATCACCATAGCAGCCCACTCTGTCAGGACTCCTCAGATGGGAAGTGTCACTAGTCTCTGTCCCATAAAGCCCCAGATGGCTGAGCACTTATCCATGCTCCATGTATAGCAGTTCTCAAGAAGGCGGGGCAGGAACCCTGATCTCTTAGGCCCCTCACCTGGCAGCATGCATGTCCCACTGCACAACTGAGCTACATGGGGTCACTTCCTGTGATGCATGGCAGATCTGGGAGCTGTGCGCCTGAGCTGTCTATCACAATCAGATGTGTATAGCTTCTACTGTGCTGGGTAGGACATGGGACTTTGTTGGTCAAGAGTGACAGCCCGCACATCATGCCACGTGCCTCCGCTCTGAATTGGGGAACAGTGGCCCTCCATAGTGCAGGCCACAGGCAGGAATCATCACTATCACTGTTGTCAACTTGGTAGGGTATGGAATCAACTAAAGACATGCATCTGAATAGATCTGGAAGAGCATTTCCACAAAGGAGAAACTACTCCCTTAGAGTGGACAGCACCTTCCAATGGATGGTCCAGAGACAAAGATGTCTGAGGAGACTGCAGTGTTGCTTGTCTGTCTTTGCGTCTCATAGTTGAAACTATTCCAGTGGCAACAGCTCTGGTTGATATCGGACTCTAGCTTTATTAGCCTTTCAATGTAGACTGAAAACCAGTGGTTCTCTGGGAATCTTCCAAGCCTTCAGTGCCAGAATGAGACTGCTGAGGAAGCCAGTTTTGTGGGCTCAACATCTACTGGGTTCTCAGCCTCTCCAGCATGAATATAGTCATTGTTGGACCATCCAGTCACTATCATGTAGACAAGCCACTGAATCTCCTTGTATAATGCATATACGTTCTATGAGTTATTTTTCTCCAGGGAACTCTTTTGAATACAGCTGTCACCATCACCACAATTGTCATCTCCACCATAGTCATCATCACTATTATCACCACAACCACTACCATCCTCACCATCATCATAACTCTTATCATCATCATCATCAATAAACCACCATTATTATCACTCTCATTTCATCTCAGGACCATAAGCTCCATGTGAACAAAGATCTGCACTGTATCTCCCTGGCCAGCTTCTAGATCCAAGCCTGGTCCACAGTGCATAGGAGCTAATAGATGAATGCATGGCAAAAAATAAAATGCATGGCTGTGGAATTCTGTTGCAATGCCAGCATTACATGGAATACACAGATACCTAGCTCATGGCTGGAACCCAGATGCCATGGGTCCAAAGATAAAAGCCACCTTTTGGTCTGGAGAGATGGCTTAGCTGTTAAGTGCTTGCCTGTGAAGCCTAAGGATCCAGGTTAGAAGCTCGATTCCCCAGGACCCACATAAGCCAGATGCACAAGGGGGTGCATGCATCTGGAGTTCATTTGCAGTGGCTAGAGGCCCTGGCGTGCCCATTCTCTTTCTCTCTGTGTCTGTTGCTCTCAAACAAATAAATAGAAATTTAAGAAAATTTTAAAAAAGCCACCTTCTGCCCATTCTGGACACTCTTCTCCCCTGGCCTTTCCTGAAGTCCTCTCGGTCTCACTGGCTCCAGGCAGCCTCATTGATTAAATGCCCAGACCCACTAAGTGATGGATTTAGCATTGATGCACACTGTCCCTGGGAGCAGGCCTGGGCAGGAAGCTCTCTAAATAAAAGCATCTAATGATGGGTCTTTGTGACCTGGGTGATATGAGGCAGGGAAAGGAGCAATTGCTTCATTAGCCAGGGCCAAAAGGGGATGAGCAGGGATTGTGAGGCCATAGCTTCACTGAGCATTGAGGCCAGGAAGCACAGGCTGAAGAGCTGCCCATGGTGCTAGACAGGGAAGTGGGCACTGCTGGGGAAAAGAGCCTTGAGGGGTACACATTTATGCCACTCAAAGTTTTCTCTATTTATTTAAATAGCTGGACCCTAGATCTCACTGCTACCATATTAACATGTCCAGCTTCTTCCTACCTTTGCTGAGCAGTGAGGGCCTGGGGAAACTGTTGGATGGGGAGGCAGTGACTGGGTGGGGCTGCCCTGGCCAGCAGCCAGGATTGCAGGATACCTCTGGATGGCTTCGCACACATTCTAGTAACTGGTTGTGATTTGTCTCTCCTTTGTCTTTGATGAACTGGCCAAGGACAGAGGGTGGGGCTTGCCCAAAGTCACCCAGCTTGTTTCTACAGTCTCTACTAGGTGTTGCTCACTGGCGTGGCAGAGTTCAGCACTGACCCCATCTGAATACACATGTACTAATCCTGGATTCTCTCTGGCTCCTCCTTGGCATCGAACCTGGCTTCCTGTCTGTGGCATGTGGTCCATTTAGGTATTCTCAGCATCCAGCTCTGGACAGGGCTAAGGACACAGGTCAGGGGACAAATTTCTGCACTCTCAGCCCTTCCCTTCCTTACACAAGGCTGCCCCTAGCATAGGGGAATGTAAGCTACACTGGGAAGACATGTTCCTGGCCATGCCAAATCCCCATTCTCAGACAGAAGAAGATACACAGGGTGAGTCATCAGAGCTCTGTCCTCAGAGCCCACAGGTGTCTGTGAGGAGGAGAGGAGGAGTTTTTACTGGTAATATTTATGTGGTGACCAGCCTGGGGACTTATAGGTGACAGAGACACCAGCATTGCAGGTAATCTTCCTTAGCTCAGAGCATTCAGTGGCCTTGTAGAAGCCACCACTCTCCTTAGCAGGACAGCATCCTCACTTGCAGTGTACTATGGAGGTCGAAGCAGTGGCAGACCTCCTGGCTGGCCACAGCCTGTGTTCCCCACTAGCCCAACACACAACAAGTCCAGCATGGAGTTATTCAATGTAGATGTGCTGGCCACATGAATCAGTTTACCTGTAAGCTCATGGTGGGGAGAAATATCACAAAGGAGAGATGAAAGGAGATGTCTGCATAGACTTAAGTGGCTGAACACTGTGGGAGAAGACAGCAGTGGAAGCAGAAGTGTCCCTGATGCTGGAGATCATGGGTGGCAGCTCCCTAGACTCATCTGGGTGCTTGTCCCCAGGTGTGACTTCCTCTGAGTGTGAAGACATGGATCAGAATGGGAAAGTAGTGTCCATTCTGTACTGGCGTGTGGACACCTTGCTCCTGTCAGCCCTGAGCACCTAGACCTCAAGCAGTCAGCCCCTGTGCCTATCTCAGATCTTGAAAAGCGCCAGGCCCAGACCAGCTGCTGGTGCCTCCAGCTCAGGGTCCTATTGTACCATTAACCTTCATTGCAGGGAGGCAAGGTACAGCTGGCTGGGACTGAAACAGGCACTTCTGCAATCAGAGGGAGCCCCTGATGGGGAGGGAAGAGTTGGGAGCAGCTGTGCCATCCTGATAGGGGACAGAAAGGATTGATAGGGATATTTCCTTATTCTTTACAATCAAGACACACTTGTGCTCCATACTGTAGAGAGGAATATGCACGTGCATTTTATTAATAGTTTAGCATGCACACATTGAAAATGAATTGTTTGTTCTGAGTCCAGACCCTGGAGAAGTACAGGGTTGATACCAGCAGACATTAACTAGACTTTCAAGTAGTGCTAGAGCCCAGACATCTGGAGAATGAGGGAAGAATGCAAAGGATGAGAAAAACACAGACATCACAAGTCTCAGAATTATGGCTGACCACCTGACCAGAATGACTGACAGTCTTTGTCCTTGCCCCTCTCCCTGTGTAATTTGCTGGCTGGAAATGAGATGAAGGCAGTTTTCAGAGTGTTGACCTGATGCTACCTTCTCAGGTTATTGGTTCTCTGAACAAAGTGCAACTTACAGAATCACTTCCTCTCTCTAGCTCCCTCCCTCCTTTCTCACCTGTTACAATAAAGTCTTGAACCCCCTCCCATCCCTACCTTAAAAAGATACAATTGCTGGGTGTAGTGGTGCACACCTTTAATCCTAGCACAGGCAGGTGGATCGCTGTGAGATTGAGGCTACCTTGAGACTACATAGTGAATTCAAGGTCAGCCTGGACTAGAGTGAAACCCTACCTCAAAACAAACAAACAAAAAGATGCAATTCCTATATTTGCTCATTGATATCTATAGGTGGCAGACAGCATGAACTGAATGCTGGTTACAATTCCAGAAACACCCCATGGCCCCCCCTCCCCAGTGCATAGCATGTATATTTAGGCACATACTCACCACCACCACCCCCACACACACCACATGTGGTGAGAAGCCAATTCCAAGGTCAGGACTTAAATCAGGCCTGAAGGAAATGATGTAAGTCAGATCAATTGAGAAATGGGGGGTAGTTATGATAGGGGGGGGGGTTGAAAAGTGTTCACATAGGTGCAGAGGTGGCAAGTGCAGGAGGGAACACTGGCAACAGGAGGATTCTATCACCACTGCCAGGGCATGATGCTTGAGCAGAAGCCAAAGGCCAAAGAAGCTGGAGGGACAGAGCCAGCCCAGGTGAGCATTTTCCAGGAGAGGGCCAGAGGGGCAGCAGAGTGGTAAGGCACATATGTGAAGGAACAACACCAGGAGAGGAAGAGGGGTATGGCAGGGAGCAGAGCAAGGCACATTGGGATGGGGTGGGGCAGCATAGCCCTCGGATGGGGAGGAGGTCAGTTGGGAGCAAGCCATGAGGTCCTTGACAGCAAGATGAATAACACCCTGATCCCTAGCAGCCCTCTACATCTGTGCCAGCTTGTGGGATCTACACAAACCCCAGGGTCTCCCTAGCCCCTTGGTGTCTACATACATTCAATGATTGTTCTAGACCCTTCTAGTCTCACATAAACCTAGTCAGTCTTTGCTGGACTTTCCAGCCTGCAGCTGGGGCTAAGAGGGCCTTCCTGATGCCAGCCTGTGTTCTCTGGAGCCTTCATACTTTGTCCCCTGTTTTAGCCTTGAGATTTCAGCCCACCAGCTGCTCCATGCTGAGCCACTCTACTTTCCTACCTAACACCTCTGCCATAGCCCTTTTGTCCACTGTCTACTGTCCACTGATATCCTCTTCTCCAGTAGGTTGGTGACTTGCAAGTCTGCTGGGCAGGAGCCTATAGGTGGTACAGTCTGCCTTACCAGGACCAGTGTGAAGGCCACTGAAGGTAGAAGGGCTCCAGAGCCAAACCTGAATTCAGGAGTGAGATGGGGTCAGCAGTCATTCAGAAAGCCCTGCCTCAGTCCCAGCCCTCCCCATCTCAGACCATAGCCTGTTCTGTGGCTGTAATTGCAGGATGAAGCTGTAGGGAAGTCAGAGCACCAGGAGGGAGTCACTGGCAGCTCTGGGGAGCAGCTCAGAAGTCTGCAGCTTGCAAAGCCACTTTAGGCCTCAGTGGACCGTGATGGCCTTCACCCTGGGCCCAGCCCAAGGGCCGCCAACTCCAGGCTGTAAGGATGAGGGTCAACCCTGTCCCACATGGTCTTTGTGGCTGCTGCCATCGGTGGCAATTAGCATGCAGAAGGCCACACAGACATCTCCAAAAGTTCCTTCCACCTCTAGTGGTCTCTGTGAGAGGTGGGAATGCCACAGGCACCTGATACAGGGCTGGGCTTGCTCTGCCCCTCCAGAAGTGGTTTGTTGAGAGGCATCAGGGAGTCCTAGGGCTCTTACTTGGGTGGGGGTGGAGGTATCAAAGTCTGCATGCAGGAAGGAGGTGGAGGTAGGCTGTCAGTAGGGAAAAGGTTTCGTATCATCTCATGTTAGGAGTGAACTCACTGTCACAGGATCAGATAGCTCCCATCCCCTATGTCTGGGAACAGCCCTGGACCTGCTCTATGCAGGCAGGTGTCCTGTACAGGTAGGTCTTACTGCCTGATTCTCAAGGGACTGTGTCCTTATTTCAGTGCCCGGTAGTAAATGCTCACTTAGTTTTTATAGAAACATAAGAAAAACACACACCTGGAATCCTGACACTGAGGGAGACGAAGACAGGAGATTCAATATTCACCTCTGGTCTCCTCATGCATGTGCACACAAGTGCTACTCCATGCACATAGCACACACACACACACACACACACGCACGCACACACAGAGAGAGAGAGAGAGAGAGAGAGAGAGAGAGAGAAGAAGAAGAGGAAAAAGAGGAGGAAGAGGAGGAGGAAGAGGAAGAAGAAGGAGAAGAAAGAAAGCAGAAAAGAAAGAAAAGTGAGGGTGGACCTGGGTGAATGCGAGGACGGATACCAAGTTCTGCTGGCCAGGCCAATGTTCTCCTGCTTGCAGTCAAGGGTCTGTGATGTGATGCTGGGAACCCTCAGGGCCTTGATAAGCCAGACAGGGACCTGGGAGCCCCAAGGTGCATTGGACTCTCTCCCAGGAAGAGTCCCTTTCCTATCTGCTTGTTGCTCAGTGGGCCCTCAGGAGCTTCAACCCTGTTGGGTGGAGGAGGAACCACTGCAGTTGTAGGTTGCTGCTTTCAGGGTGGTGCTCTGATCCCATTCAGAACCCAGGACATGGCCCATAGCAGTGCAGGGATCCCCAGTGTTCCTCCTCTGTGCCTAGTGCCTGGGCACATACCAGTGAAGCCTGCCCTGCTACAGCCAGTTCTCTTGGGAAGAAGTGCTAACTGTCTGACTCCAGTCAATTGTGACTGTATAGCACCTTAGCTGAACCACTGAAAATGGGTTAAAAACATGTTTGCCTAGAATTCCCTGAATTCTTAATAGAACATTAAATGCACACATTTTGTATAACATTTTTAATATTCATTTAGTTATTTGAGAGAGAGAGAGAGAGAGAGAGAGAAAGAGAAAGAGGGGGGAGGGAGAGAAAGATTGGGTGCTCCAGGGCCTCTAGCCACTGCAAACGAACCCTAGATGCATGTGTCACCTTGTGCATCTGGCTTATGTGGCTACTGGGGAATCGAACCTGAGTCCTTAGGCTTCACAAGCAAGTGCCTTAACACTAAGACACCCATAGTGGTAGGTGTCTGCAGAGGGCTCTTAGAATGTACTGGGTGTGCACAGCACTCCACAGTGTGCAGAGTGTCCCGCCCATGCATGCTCTTACTCATGCTTGTGAAACCAGTGGAACACCACAGCACACGTAAGCCCATTCAGTCCCGGGGTCTGTTGGCCCTTGGCTGTCAGAGGCCAGGTGTTTGGTCTGGGGCTCTGTCTAAGCTGGGTGGGCTGGGGAAAGTTACTCTCCTCCTACAGCTCATGGAAATTGTCCCATGGGATCTTCCTGTCCAGGAACACGACTTTCCTAGTACGATATGGATGCTTCTGGAAGGGCTGGGGTCCCCCAGGGCTGTATGTAAATTGTTAGGCGTGGGGTTTCAGTGTGGATTTCAGAGGTAGCAGTCTGAGAAGCAGCAGCAGAAAGACCTCTAGGTGTCAGGGTGGGAGGGCTGGACACAGGCTGCGGTAGCTCCCCATCCCTTCTCTGTGACACAGACTGGGTCCCATACTATTGGCTGTCTGCGCTATGGCATTTGGACATGGAGGAAAGGGGCGGAGCCTGTTCTACTTGCTTGCTGACCCTTTTCTGGGTATTTTTATATTGGGGACAGCTAAGGAAGAGGCTATTTCCATGACCTTATCTAAGTAAGAAAATGAGTCATTTAAAGAAAAGTAAAGAAAGTACAAGCAGAAGCAGTCACGTGCATGTGTGCAGCTCACAAAGAGCAAAGGTCAGCCTGACTTTGAAGATGGTGGCCATGCATGAAGCTCTTGCTCAGCCAACATATCTCTAATTAGTTTAAGGTACCTCATCAATCCACCCTCCTCCCTCAGCCTAGCTCCTCCTCCTAACTCCACTCTGGATGGACTATCCTCCCACTAACCCAGGTTCTTCCTTCCAACTTCACCCTCATGGACCATCATTCCCTTGACCCAGGTCCTTCTTAACTGGCTTGTTGTGACTTTCTCTTCCCTCTTTATCCTTTTCCCTAAAGAACATCATCCTGTGGTGGTGATAAAAAATAGACAACCTTCCAGCCAAGAGCAAACAGGAAAAGAGAGAGGGTCTCAAACACCCTGGGCATAGCTCCTTCCCATTTCTGGTCACAGATGCCCATGTGGAAACCCAGCACTAGGCAGGTAGATGCAAGGTACTCTGTGGGACAGAAGCTTCCCACCTTGATAGGCCCCATGTTGCCAAACTAGAGCCCCCTTGACACTGCACTGAACCACCTACAATTTACCCTTTATTGTTTATTTACAGGTCATAAGTGTGGCCAATGGATTTTTTTTAAAGGAACCCACATGAGTGACCTGTGCTCCATCAGGAAACAACCCTTAGCCTCTCATGCCTCTCTCACTCATGACCACTCGATCTCTGAGATCAAGCAGCTGCAAGGCCGGGCCAACCAATGGAAAGGGAGCTGTGGCAATGCCCTGCACTATGCATGTTCATAGGCTGACTAGGTGCAGATCTCCATCCTGCTCTCAGTTGCTCCTGGCTGCTTGTGTTGTTTTGTTCACAAGGAAATCTGTGCACTGGGAAAGCCAATTAAGGCAAGAAGACATTAAATGGGGGTGGGGCTCGGAAAGAGAAAGCTATCTTGTGAGCATTTAAACAGTACTGGGAATAAACAGTTTGCGATCTACTCATAGTAAAATTAAGCAAATATTTTACATTCGGCATTCACTTGGTCAGATTTGATGCTGTTTCCATAGAAACCCTTTGTGAGCAATCCCATTGAGTTCTGCAGTCCTTTGTGTCCACCTGGGGATCATTCCCCAGTTCAAGGAACTGTCCAGTGAGGCCTGGGGTGTATGGTGCCTCACCATCCAAGTCCTCCTTTTCTTTTCTTTTCTTTTCTTTTCTTTTCTTTTCTTTCTTTCTTTCTTTCTTTCTTTTTTTTTTTTTTTTGAGGCAAATACCCAACAGACTGACCTTTCTTTTTTTTTTTTTAATATGAGAGAGTGCGAGTGCGAAAGAGAATTGGTGTGCCAGGTCCTCCAGCCTCTGCAATTGAGTTCTGACAGGTGTTCCCCCTTGTGCACACTGCAAGCTTCTGTCACTTTGCACATCTGGTTTAAGTGGGACCTGGAGAGTTGAACATGAATCCTTAGGCTTTGTAGACATGCACCTTAACTACTAAGCTATCTCTCTAGCCTGTATTCAAGTCCTTTTAAGGCTAGTTCTGTGGTGAATAAATGGAAACTTTATCTCAGGACCAGAGGCATGGGATCTTTGTGAGAACAAGCAGAGCAAATGTCCCCTGACCTAGGCTATGGGAATTTTGTACCTTGACTGTGAACAGAATCCTGATTGTCTATGACTGGCTTCTGGGAGGATGCTGGGCTCTGCCTTTGTTCTCATTCAGTTGCAAGAAGGACAACAGGACAGTGGCAGGAGCTCAGAGGGTTTGGGCCAAAATGGAAAGAAACATCCAAATAAATTCTATCTCTGAACAGAGCCAGCAAGACTTATTAATTCTCTGAAAAGCCAGTCTAGGCTCTGTGGCTACACAAAGTAGACACTGGAGCTAGGGACAGGGCAACTGACAGTAGACCATGAAAACAGGGAATCAGTCATTGGGTCCCTGGCTGTTATATTTGGATATGAGATGTCCCTGGAGGCTAGGGTGCTGAACACTTGATTCCAGGCAGTGGAGCCAATTATTTTGAGGTGATGATTGGGCACTCTGGCTTCATCAATGGATTTAGTCCATTGATGGAGTCATAATTGGATGGATTATTAGGAGATGGTGAGGATCATGGAAGGTGAGACCTGGTTGCAGGAAGTGAGGACATGTTCTTGGGGGTTCTAACTTGTCCTGCATCACCCCAGCCTCCTGGCCAACATGAAGTGAGCAGCTCTGCTCACCTGTGCTCTTCTCCCATGATGCTCTGCCTCACCACAGGCTCACTGCAGTGGGGCTGTGTGACTTGGACCTTTGGGAAATCACTTCAGGTATTTGGTCACAGCGACAAAAAGCTGACCAACACACAAGCTCCATGGCACGGCGCAAGTGCCAATGAGATCTGAGTGGACATGGCCAAGATGGACTCAATGGAGCCCCCAAGAGGAAACTTTGGGGGATGTTGTGGCAAGGTTAAGTCTCTTATGCTGGCCTGAACTCAAGCACACTATGAAAGAGTCAGTTTCCAGGGGAGGTTGCCTCCATGAAGGGGAACATCTGTGTCCCTGTCTGCAGTTGTCCTCTGAGATGTCTGAGATTAGTGGCATAAAGTGATGGTGTGCCCTATGGGGTGGCAGTACCAAAGGACTTCCAGGTCCTAGGAATCAAGGGCACTCTTGGCAAGTTTGGAGCTGGCCTGTGGGAAGGGCATGTGAAGGTATGGGCTTCAGTCACTTGGGGCAGGATCCACACCCAGGGCACAACTGACCAGATCTGATCCTGTCTCCTGAGCCTTTGACCTTGACCCTAGACAGGGTAACACCTCAGGTGAAGCTTTCTCTTGACTGGAGGAGGTGGTGGATACAGGGCTGAGGCTCTGCCTCTCAGGGGAGTTCCAGAGAAGCCTGTTCCCTGCAGTGCATGGACCAAAGCAGGGATGCTGTTATTGACGTCTCCCCAGCTAGAATTTTCTGTCATTAAGCTCCCTTAGTTCCTCACCGGTGTGTCTCTAGGGACATCTTACATCAACATTCACTTATTGAGTGCACACGGTGTATTGCCCAGGTTGCCCCAGTCTTCTGAGTCTCCTCCACCCACTGTTCTTGCTGCCTCTCCCAGCTGTCCCAGCTGGAGCCTCACTTCCATTCTTCTCTATGGTGGGTTCTCAAGAATCCTGTTGCCACTCAATGGCATCTTTGCTTGTGCTTAAAATGTGAAAATACCCTGGATTTTGCTCTCCTCTCACATCAAAACAAACATCAAATCTACCTCTCCACTAATTACTACCTCTGCACTAATTACTTCTGTGGGGCTGAGACCACAACATCTGGCAAAAACAACTTCAGGGAGAAAAGTTTGGTTTGGCTCATAGTTTCAGAAGGCCTCAGCTCATCATGCCAGGGAAGGCATGTCAGAGTTGCTTGGTGGGAGTGCGTGGTGGGAGTTTCTCACATCAAAGATGACCAGGAAACAGAGGACACAGTGTGGAATCAGGAGAGGTTATCACCTACAAAGGTTTGCTCTTAGGGACTTGTTTTCTCCTCCTTTCCTAAAGGTTCCATAGTCTCCCTAACAGTGCCACCAGCTGGAGATCAAGGGCTCAAAACATGAGTCTGTGAGGGACATTTCAGATCTAGACCAATATCCCTGCCTCTGCCCACCGCCTTCCATCTCTTCGTAACCCAAGCTATCATCCCTTCTCATTTAAACAACTGTGTGAGCCTCCTACTATTTTTCTGTAAACATTATTCACAAAGTACCCAAGGTATAAGGTTCACAAGTGTCAAATGGGGGAACATTAGTAAAGATTTTCTAGCTACTGATGATTTATAGCTGACTAAGGTGTGGTAAAGAGTACAGTCTTGCACAATAAAAATCAATTAGCTATAGTTTGGGTTTTGGTAAACATGGTTCTCTTTATGAGAGTGAGAGAGTGAGAGTAAGAGAGAGAGAATTGGTGCATTAGGGTCTCCAGCCACTGCAATTGAACTCCAGATTTATGCACCACCTTATGTGTATGTATGATCTTACATTTGCATCACCTTGTGTGTCTGGCTTATGTGGGATCTGGAGATTCAAACATGGGTCCTTAGGCTTTGCAGGCAAGCACCTTCACTACTAAGCCATCTCTCCAGCCCAGAAAACATGTTTTTAAATGTACATTTATTGTTATTCAACAACTAAACTGCTCACAAATAATTGAATACTACATTTAACACTTGATAGGCACTTACTATGAGATAGGCATTGTGCTAAAATACTTGAAGAACTCTACTGTCAGACATTATGATGTCTTTGTTTTTTGTTTTTTTTTTCAAGGTAGGGTCTCACTCTAACCCAGGCTGACTTGGAATTCACTATGCAGTCTCAAGTTGGCCTCCAACTCACACTAATCCTCCTATCTCTGCCTCCCAAGTGCTGGGATTAAAGGTGTGTACCACCATGCCCAACCCACAATGAAGTCTTAATCAAGACAATGTTTGCAGTAAAACAAACACACTGAGTTCATATGAAAGGTTTCCTGCAGGCTGGTATATATGCGTGCGGAGAGGTCTTTTCCATAATGAGTTTTTCTATATCCTTTGGAAATTAAGTTAATCTTTCAATAGACCTTATTCCCTGTGATAGTCTTGTCAACTTGACAGGATTTAGAATCATGGAAACAAAGCTCTAGGCATGTCTGTGAGGGAGTTTTTAACATCAGATTAACTGAGAAGGGTTCCCTAAATGGTACTATTACATGGCCGGGGATCCCAGACAGAACAAAAAAGAGAAATCAAGGGAGCTGAGCAGCAGGATTCATCACTGTGCTTCCTCACTATGGACTGACTGTGACCAGCCACCTGGGCTTCTCCACCATGATGGACTATGACCTTGAACTGTGAGCCAGAAAGGTAACTAATACATCTCCTTAGTCACTTCCAGATATAGCTTAAATCTAAATGTGAAATGGCCTTTACAGGTCATCAGGGAAGGATTCAAATAGGAAAAAAAATATAGAGAGTGTAAATGTCTTGATTGGACACACTTAAAATGAGGTTGGAAAACTTACCTTTAATATGGGTAATACTGTTCCATGGGCTGTGATCCCTGACTGAATATCTGATCATTCAAAACATATTTTAGAGAGTAAAAATGTAAGCCAACTAGTGGGAGAAATCATTTGCAGCACATGCAATGGATAAAGATCCAGAACGCATCAAAAGTATATATAAGACAATGAGAAGTAGTCTCAACAGGCACTTCTCAAAGGAAGGCATCCAAATATGTCTCTTTGGTTTCTGACTCCACATTTTCATTTCTTCCAAGCCCAAGGGACTAATATATTTAGAAGTTGTTTGTGTTTGGGGACGTAATACATAAAGATGTAATTTTGTGACATTAACCATTGAAGGGTGGGGGGAAGTAGCTGAATTCTTGCATGTTGTCAAAGTTAAGCTGGTCTAAATCCAAATTAGAGTGCAATAACCTTAGGGCATTAAATGTAATCACCATGGTAACCACAAAGAAAAGAGCTATGGATAACTGCACAAAAGGAAATGAGATAAGAATCTAAACATTTAACAAGGAAATAAAACCAACACAAAGGAAGACAGTAATGCAGAAAATTAGGCACAGAAAAGCTCAGAGGCATTATAAACAAGAACCAAAAGTAACAGACGTGAATCCCTTATCAGCCAGTCTCAAACTAAGAGGAAGTTCACCTGCCACAATGGCAATGGGCCTTGAGGCTATCTGACTTGGTGAAGTAAACCAGCTGCAAAAGATGGAGAGTCCTACTTCTGTGATATCCTAGAACTGTCAAATCCATAGAGATTGGCCAGGGTGCTTCTAGGGGCTGGGAGTGGTTTCAGAGTGGGGAAATTAGAGAGTTCTGTGATGGATGGGGGTCATGGGGAAGAACAATATGTACACAACACTGTGGAATTGTGTTCGTATAATTGGTTCTGGTGGTAAGCTTTATGTTAATGGTATCTTACCACAATAAATAATTGGCAAAGCCTCACAGTGTATAAACACATTAAACACTTAAGCTGTCTTTTCAGAGACCTGAAAACATGGTTCGAAGAGTCATGTCTTGATCTTGGGTCTGTATCTGCTCCCAGCCTCCTGAGCATCCTTGCTCCCATCCTCTGCCTCTGGGCAGCTTCGGCCTATGAGACCATGGATAGAACCTTGGAAGGTACAGGATTCAGAAAAAACAGCACAACTCCTGGAGTGTTCCATGCTGCCTTCCAGCATGCCCACCGTCTTGGGAGGGGCGTTTCCATGTGACTGAAGCCTTGACTTGGACTCTCTCTTCCTCCCTCCCACTGAAGAGAAAGGGAGTGGTAAGGCCTCTTCTCTGTTGACTTTCTCCTTGTGCCCCACTCAGAGTCAGGTCTACCTTTGATTACATGGCTGCTGGAATGGTATTTGTGCTCTTAAGTTGGGATCCTTTCATCATGAGAACATCAGAGCTACTGAGGCCATGATGCATGGATATGTGGGAAAAATGCAGACAAGAGTTTTTGCCAGAGCCTTTTCAGAACCCAGTGGGATATTCTATGCACATTCCATGACTTCTTACTCTGTCCTCCAACCCAGATGGCCTTTGTACCCACAGTGACATAGCAGCCAAGGAGCTCCTTAGGGAATGTTGTGGCTCCATAAATGCTGACTAGGACATGTCTGGCACTGATGACACAGCACACTTGTTACTTAGGGTCATCCCTTCAGGGATGCCAACCACAGCACCCCAAGAACTTGCTGTCCAGTTTTGACTTAGCTTGGAAGGACATCCCACAGAGACGCACAGTCACTGCATGAGAAACTTGCAAGACAAGGAGAGGGAGACCTGTAAGAAGGTAGAGGTGTGGGGTTTGGCCATTGTGATAGTCTCTTTTGTCAACTTGACTGGATCTAGAATCACGTAGGAAACAGACCTTTGGGCACGTTGGACCTGGCTTTCATCTGACCCTGAAGAGTCTTTAGGTAAGGGTCACCTGGGCTAGGAGAGTCCGCCTGAGCAGAGTCAAGAGGGTAAGGAAATGAGGCTTAGCCAATTGAGGGGTTCTGGGAGACCCACAGATGATGATGGGGAGTCTTTAGAGATCCAGAGTTCCTATTAGCCCGTGAATACTGCCGTTGAGGACCTAGAGACCCCGACCCTTCCCAGGAGCTGAAGTTATCCATTGGGAGGGCAAAGACAAGTGTGTGCCACTCGCCTGAAGATGTGAGGGGGAGAGGAGGTGGATGCCTGATCCAGCTGATGCTCACCATATACTGGCAGCAGAAAGGGTGAAACAGGACATAGGACCAGTGGCCCCTTACGTATGTGCAGCTCAGGGTTCTGCATGTGACTTAGGTCTCCTTAGGTGTCACCAATCATCTGTGGCCAGCTGAAAAGGGAGAGTGAGGCAGATTTCCACTGCTGCCTAGAGGCATCTCTCAATATTACTCAAATCCACTGGCTCCAGAATGCTTTTAGGGAGTGGAGAGATGTTGGCTCTGCTGCCTGTGAAGTACTTTTCCACTAGTTATTTGTCCCCTGAAATCTTATAAGTACCTCAGGCTCCTCTGGGCCCAGCGGCGGTGTGGAAGACAGTAAATAGCCATCCCAGAAGGGCTTGTGGGCCACCCTGTGGCTCTGTGGAGCCCAGTGATATAGGATCTCACAGCTGGCCTTTGCCTGCTGTGGCATCCATGTCCAACCCTGTCCCAGCAGGACGGAAGGTGGACTCTGCATTTTCTCGGTGCAAGAACAGTACCGAGACAGCATTGAGTATAACTTTGTCTTGGAGGTAGCTCCATTCTCAGAGTTGCTCCTATCCTGCCCACCCCTGTCCCCCACTGCCCAGACATACAAATCTTGGCTGGGCTGTGTCACCTCTGTTTCCCCAGTGTGCACTGGGAGATCACTAAGTCTCAGACACTGGGTACTGATCATTGCAGGTCCCTTCACTAGTGATGACTTTTGATAAACTTCTTATCCCATTATGCTCTAAGACTACTTTTTAAAATGCATGTGTGTATGTGTGTGCACTTGTTTGAGTTTGGGCAGAGGCATGTGTATGTGCAGGTGAATTTGAATGTGTGTGTGTGTGTGTGTGTGTGTGTGTGTGTGTATGTGTGTGTATGTACATATTTGTGGAGGCTAGAGGATAGTCTCAGAGGTGTTGTTCCTTTTTGAGGGCAGGGTCTCTTACCAGCTAGAATTAGACTAGACTAGCTAGCCAATGAGCATAAAGGATCTGACTGTCTCTACCTCCCCAGTGCTGGAATTACAAGCATGTGGCACCATGCTCAGCTTTTTTGTGTGTGTTCTGGGTCCTCATGCTTGCAAGGCAAGCACTTTAATGAATGAGCTGTCTTCCTAGCCCACTGAGAGGGTGTTTGTGCTAAGGGCCATTTTCTAGGTATGTGAGGAAAAGAAGGGAATGAGACATGGTCTCAGGAGGCATGTGAGAGTTCTGTGTATGAGAGGCTGGGCCCTGGAGCTCTTGGACTCTAAGCCTGCCTAACGGTCCCTTCCACCATAGGCACTCCCTCTGATACTCTTTCTCTGGGTAGGCTGGCCTCCTGTCCCTAGAAAGCTAGCCAGGCTCGAGTCTTGAGTTCTGCCACTTCTGAAAATTAAATTCCTGTGCCAGAGGCCTTCCACTCAGAAGGCAATCTCTCATAACTGCTCATTTTGGGCAGTCTGATCAGATATTTCCTTGACAAGAGCCTGTGGATGTAATGTTAATGGAAAAATTATATTTGGCATTTCTTTTCTCTTTTTGTCAAAGGCCCCAGGTCCTGCTTCTTATCAGATTTCTTTTCTATCTCCTCTTTATTACTGGGCTTAAGGGAGCCAGAGGTGCTGGAGAGGAGAGATAGGTTGTGATATATGCTGGGCTGTGGACAGGGAGGGAATCTGGAGGGCTGTGAGAAGAGAGTATGTGCTCTGTCCAATGGGCACCCCGGCCCATGGTCCTACTGTGGGCCATTGCTGTGTAGCAGAGTCTAGTGTTGCCAAAACTTTAGATTTCTTAAGAGCACTTGAGCCCCTGTGTTCCCAGGTGAGTGCTGCTGGTACCATAGGCCATTCTATGTAGGGGCAGCTCTGAGGCCCTCAGGCCCAAGATCCCTGTGGAACCTTCCTGGGCTGTGTAAAAGGTAGGTATAAAGAAGAGAGAGCGGGGTTCCACTGCTATGATCTTCCCCCATTGGTTAAGATCCTGTAGTACTCCTGTGTCCCTAGTTCCATCATTCTCTATCTCTGCCCAACACCTCCAGATTCTTTCTGTGACTTTATTTTTCGTAGCACTTTGATGAGTATGCTTTGCATTACTATGATCAAGGAGAATGAAAGCTTCGGACCTTTCCTAACACACATAAGGAAGGAATGACTCACTGGCTTGCACTAAGCAGGGCTTGCTAATACAGGTCATCCACCTCCCTGGTGCAATGTGGCCTTGTGGCCTATGCCAGCCTGTCGTCAGAAGAAGGTAGGGGCCACAAATGTGGGAGCTTGGACCTTACAGCTGGACAGGAACAGCCAACTGCTGAGACTCCAGGTCAGGACTGGACACCCTGCTGTTGGCTCCACTGACCCATGTGGACTGTGTAGCACCTCCCTTTGGGGTCCTATGTGTGTCCTATGGTGGACAGTGCCTCATGCCCCATGGTAGCCTGAGCATGATCTTGCTCTCAGCTGGGAGAAGCATTTACTATCAGCAATAGGAAAAGCCAATGTTTTCTGCTATGTATGCTTCTTGTTAAAGAAAAAGGTGAATCAAACAAGAAAAGCACATTCCTTAAGTAGAAGTCAATGAAGGAGGCTGTCAGCATGCCCCAACCCCTCTTTAGGCATCTCTTCATTTTTCATGTATTAATAGTCTACATATATTGTGAAATAAAACTGTGTCATAATGTGCAAAAAGCTTTTTTTATTATTATTTTACAGTGTTCCCTGGGCATTTTCTCAAGGGATTCAGGTATATTCCATCATTTCAGAAGGCAGAAGTATTTCATTGCATGAACACATAGCCCTGTGAAGTCAGTGCTTTTTGCATAAACTGCCATTAATCATCACAGAATTGTAAAAAGCCATAATTTTATGAAGATAAGTTGCATGAGGTTGTGGTTGCCCAAGGAGTTGCTCACTAGGCTCGTGTTCATCTCTCCATAAAGAGAATTATACTGGACTTGATTTAAAATGAATGGAAGTTTGCTGAGTGTAGAAAGTAGCCATGGCAGGAGAGAAGGGAGTGGGCACAAAGAATAGCATCACAGAGGATCCTTTGTGAGGCAGAAGATGGAGTGCACAGAAAAAGATGGTTCTGGGGTGTACAGGAGGGACCCAAACAGAGGGAGTAGAATAAAAAGGTCAAGTCTCTCATCTTGGTCTCCTGTTCTGCTACTTCTGTAATTCATTTCAGAGACATCCATGGTTGAAATTGAGTTTGTAGCCTAAAGCACTGTGCACATTTTTCATGTGTAATGTCAATAATGAAATAGAATGAGTGTGTGGGTACATGTGACCACATATGATATGTGTTTAAATGTATTTGTCTGTGCTTAGGAAAAAATTCTTAACATACTCAAAAGTAGAGGGCATGAGAAACCTTCATTACATTCTACCATCAACCATGGATACTGCACCTCTTCCAGAGACAAACTCCTGAAGGTGACTAGCAATTGCTCACACATGCCAGAAGGGAGATGATGCAGGCAGTGACCAGGATGTGGGAGGAAGGGAGGGCAGGTCAGTGTTGGAGTACCAGGAGCCAGAAGTATGGCAGTGGTGGGGCAACTAGACACTATGCTGAACAGGTGGCTGTACCCAGCCAATAGGTGCATGGCTGTCTCTGATGGGGCAGGGGAAGCTGTCCAATGTGAACTCTATCTGGTGAAAGGCAGAAGGCCCAAGAGCAGCATATGGCCAGTAAGGAGACTGGACTAAGTGTTTAGAACATGCTAAGAAAGGGAACTAAGACACCAGAGATGTGGCACAGAAGTGTACCTCCTACCCAGAGCTGGGCAGAGAGGACCACGGGACCTGGAGGGAAGGATGGCGGCTACTGAGCATTCTGAAGTGCACTGCACATCACACTGCATCCAGACACTCCTATGAGTCCCGATGAGGAGCCTGGTCATCTCTCACCACTCTGCTCCAGTTGTGGGAACACCAGTGGTTCCTCAGTAGGCCTAACAATGTAGCCAGCTCCACGGTGAGGTCCCCAAGCTTGGAAAGGGGTGGTGTCAGGAGGTGGCCTTGCATGGTGACAAAGTCATGAGGGTGGAGCCTCATGGAATTAATGCTGTTATAAAGGGCCAAAGAGCAATCTCACTCTCCCACAGTGCATGAGGACTCAGAAGGAAAACAATGGTCTGTAAACCAGAAAGCCACCCTCACCTGACACCAGATCTGTGGGTGCCTTGATCTAGGACTTCAACCTTCAGGACTGAGTAACACATGGCTACTGTTTATGAGTCACTAGGTCTGTGGAACTTCACTATAGCAGTCCAGAAAGGACTAAGCCAAGCCTCCTGGACACAGTCAAGTCCTTGGTTACCTAAACACTGAAATTTTAAACTTGTATGTTGTGCATGCATGTGTATATATGCGTTCACATATGTGTTCATGCATCTGGAGGTCAGAGGTGAATATCAGGTATCTTCTTCAATTGTTTTCTACTTTAATTTAGAGACAAAGTCTCTCATTGGCTTGGAGCTCACCCATTACGTTAGACTGGCTAAACAGCAAGATCTAGGGAGTCTCCTATCTCCACCTCCATAGTGCACCATCATGTATAGCTTTTATGTAGGTACTAGGGGTCCAAACTCAAGTCCTAATGCTCATACAGAACTTTACTCATTGAGCTGTCTTCCCAGTCCTAAACACTGCATGTTAATAGCTGGTTCATGCTTCATTAGAACACACCTCCAAGTGCATTCACATCTATAGTAGTGTCTTTCCTGCCCTCATTTCCTCAGTTTCCTGTCTCCTGATGATTTGGGAGTAACCCCATCAGATGTCCTGCCAGATTGTCACATTTTGATCCATATTCTTTATTATTATAATAAAACTACTGAAAAAAGACATAAGTCTACCATATCTGATGATGGGTTATCAAGCTATGTTTTGGGGTGCTGCTTTGAGGGCAGTCTGGTGAATAGGTAAGAACTAAAGGGGAGCTTGGCCTCTAATGGCCACAACTCTGCATCAGACCCACAGACTTAAAGGTTTGGGGAGCAGTTATGCTTATCCTTGTAACACCAGGACCACAGGGGAGACGTTGGTCAGTAGGTAGGAAGTTTTAGGTAGACAGGAAGAGTATGTGCTGTTGACCACACAGCAAGACAACTATCATTAATACAGCTTATATTTCAATATAACTAAAAGAGGAGACTTTAAATATGTTTTCCACAAAGACATAACAACTGATGCATCAAATTACACCCCATAAACATACACAAGGATCATGTGTCAGTTACAAGTAAAGTAAAACTTAGGAGTGAACAAATGAATGAGAGTTTGGATACTTCTGAAACAAAACCAAAGAAAAGTTCTTACTATATTCCACAAGAGAGGAGGAAAGGGAAGTGTCTCCCCAGAGACAGGGTGATACAGCTTCACACAGCTGTGGGGCAGGCAGAGATTCAACCTGGAATGGGCTGGAAAGAGTAAGGCATCTGTGGGACTGGTGTTGTCCACAGAAGGAGTTAGTTCCCAAACTCCAAGTTTCATGACCAGAGGTAGCTTTTCTGCCAGTCTGAACTTTAAAAATATGTGAATCAAGGGCAGGCATGGTGGCTCATTCCTTTAATACAGGATCACTGTGAGTTCGAGGCCACCCTGAGACTACATAGTGAATTTCAGGAGGTCAGCCTGAGCTAGAGCGAAACCCTACCTTGAAAAATCAAACAACAACAAAAGATGTGAATTGGCATTGAGACTACCTGAACTCTTCAGGTTTGCAGTTCTGTGACTCACACATAGGTATTGGTGTAGGGGTCTGCTTGTTCTAGAGGAAGCTATCCCCATGACTATTAGCTCTTTGACATATGGCCCAAACTAACTCGTAATAGATATGTTTATAACCAACTAACTGGCATGATTCAGGATCTCAGAGGCAGGGGCCTCACAGATCACAGGGTCCATTTTTTTTCAGAAAGAGAAAGCAAGTCCAGGAGGAATGAGGTATGCCCGTGGTCACACAGTGAGTTATAGGCAGAAATTAGGTTCCAGTCAGGCCTCTTTGCTTGAAGAAGCTCTCCCACTACGTGACGGCTGTGTAGCTGTTTCCTCTGCTTTGAAGCATGCTCTATTGGAGGGAGGCTGGGGGCTCATGAGGTTGGAATTAATGAAGCTAAATGGTCTCACAAACTCATAAAACTTATAGGCTCAGACAGCTCACACTCTCCCACTAAGATTATAAAATCCGTAAACAACTGCTGGGAGAGGAGACTCTCTGATGGAGCTGCCTGCAACTGTGCAGGGAGCTCCAGGGATGCAGTTTCCATGGTTTGACACCCATCCTAGGGTGGGCTTTTTGGTGATGCAGCTGCCTTTGAGTCACTCGTGTTTCTCTAAGTAACCCCTCACTCATGCTCCTACAATACCAGTAAACTCATTGATTTAACCAGCTGGACTTTGGTAGTATCGTTTTTTTAGTCTGCAGTTAGTGCCGTCTGTGGGGTAAATAGGCATTTGTTCCCATCTCCCCTGGAAGCCATAGAACAGTGAGCTACTCCCTTGAGGAGCCATAAGGGAAAACGAGGCTGCCCTCTTCTGCCCTCCTTTATATCCCAGCAGGAGGAAAAACAGAAAAGACATAGTGCGGAGAAAAGAAAACTTTAGGAGATTAAAAAAAAAAAAAAAGCAGAGATGAGATCTACAGGAATCACCAGGGATCCCAGCAAGAGCCAAGGCCATGGCCATGGCCTACACAGTAGGCACCTATATGTTTCTCCATGCTTGAAACTACCCAACCTCCTTCTGACACCAACATTCAAGCTCTTGAAGAAGCTATTCACCCCATTCCAGTTTGTATGGTTATGATGGAGCTGTGTCTTTCTTGTTATTCAAGGTAGGAAACATATCCTAGAACTGTCCAATCAGAGATGACATCCTTCAGTCACCAGGGCGTGGCATAGGGGTGGGCAGAGAACCCAAGCAGACCAATCAAAAGCAATGAGATTTCTTTTCTGGGCTTTTGGTTGAGAGGTTCATTAGGAGGCTCCTCTCCTTGCTGAGGTGGCTGTGCAGCCACTAAGATGGGAAGCCTGTCTGAGAATGGCCACCAACAGAGAGGGGGTGGGAGAGAAGGATTCAGCCAGCAGTATCTTAGTAAGTGTTTAAATCTGGTTTTTGGAGCCCTGCTTGTAGCATTTGGACACTCCCAGTGTCTAGTGACAAGATACTTCTTTGATACCATTAAAGAATTGGGCAGAGCTGTGTGCAGTTGGCCTGGTGAGCTGGTGCAGCCTGACCCAGCACAGTGGATTAAACCTGTGGACATCATTTGAGTCCCCAAATTCTCCTGGGTCTGAAGCCAGTGGACTTCTTCATTACATGAGTTACTAAAATAAGTTTCCTTTGGAATAATCCAAAATTTTCTTTCTCACAACTAAAAGAACCCTAACTTTGACAAATTGACTTATATTTCCTGCTAGATACATTTCCCAATTCAAGTCAACATTTCCTCTATTAGAATCAATTTTACTTCCTCATTGCTTGTTAACCTAGCTTCAAGCTATGAAATCACCTTCTTCCTTCTCATTGTTGAAGGCCAGCTCACCCCCAAAAAATAAATAATCAAGAAGAGAGGAACTGGTGGAAAGGCCTAAATGAGGTCAGGGAAAGAGATTGAGGAAAGGCAAGGAAATGGTATGAATAAGTCATATGGAATCCTACTCTTTTGGACAATGGCACATCCAGAAGCCATAGATTATTACTAGAAAATTTTCAGTGCCAGACAGGAGGTCCCCGGAGCCCCCAAAACATTACAGGCCATTGCCGAGGCTTTTGGTTTCCCACCAGGAACAGATGGTAAGACCTTATTGTTGAAGACTCCACATGCTTGGGATTCAAGGACACTGAGAAATATTGCTGGAGCTGAGCTAAAAACCTCCTCTGTATAGATCAGCTGACAGAAAGCATACAGCTCCATGGGTGAGAGAGATGTCACCAGTGGAGATAAATAACAGAGGACACTGCAAACCTTAAATTTGTCCAGCCAGTCTAAATGAGCCAACAAGTGCAATAGTGGCATGACTGTTATGGGGGAAACCAATCACCCTCTAATTGGACAGGAGGCTTGCTGCATGGGAGGGAATACATGCCTGATACTGAAAACTTATGATGGGGGAAGTCATGACGGGGGTGTAATGTCTGCTGGTGTCTGGCTAAATGTATATTCTATGCTCACCAAACTTCTCAGTAAGCATTCTGTTAATGTTCATGCCCATATATTAACGCTACTCTCACTTTTGGTTAGAGAAGCTTCTCTTTTCAGATGGCGGTGACCTTGGTATGACTCAGAAGGCATCATGGTGCTGAGAGAAGTGACAGAAGAGTGCTCAGCACTGAAACATCTCTATCACACCTTCCAAGACTCAGGGTCCATTGTGGAAGAGGTGGCAGGAAGAATGTAAGAGCCAAAGAAAGGGTAGGGCTTTAGGACTCCTTACAATGTACTCTTCTAGGCACAAATGGCCTGAATATCCATGACCTTGAAGTGTCTAATGCTACCTACACAAGACCATCATAATAGGAGGAAAAGATCATGACATAAAAAATAAAAGAGAGACTGATTGAGAGGTGGAGGGGATATGATGGAGACTGGAGTTTCAAAGGGGAATGTTGGGGGGGGGGATTACCATGGTTTATTGTCTATAATTATGGTAGTTGTCAATAAAAAAATAAAGCTTAAAAAAAAGCAAGGAACTACCCTTCAAACATATTTACAGTTTGGGAATGCATTCAAGTCAGTAAGAGTCTACCTTCATGGGGCCATTGTTTCCTGAAAATCTACTTTCTAGGGTTCCCTGACATGCAGTGGTGTGAAGTCTACTCTCATCTCTGCAGTTTCAATCCCAACTCACTGACGGCTCCTGCCAGGATTCAACTTGTTCTGTGTCTCCAACACTGTGGCTGGACACTGGCTCCAGAAGTCTGTGAGACCAGGCTTTCTGGTGCTTCACTGTAGGCAAAAGCAGGGATTCCCATCAGGCCCAAGTGAATGCCCAGACAGATCAGTGGGTTCCAGGGTGAGGCTCTGATCCCTGATCCCATCACTGTGTGTTCCTGTCAGTCTTCCATGGAGAGCTAATGACAATGACTGTGTGTGTGTGTGTGTGTGCATGCATGTGTATCCACACTCATATATATGCGTGTGGGTGTATGTGTATATTCGGCTCGTATATTTGTGGATGCACATGTGTGTGTGACTGTATATGTTGTGTGCATGCATAAGCATGTTCCTATGTGTGTGGATGCACATGTGTGTGTACATGTGTATGAATGCTCATGTGTATGGATGCATATGAGTGTGTGTGGTGTGCATGCTCATATGTGTGTGCATGCACATGTGTGTGAGCCACTTGCATGCATGTGGAGGGCAAAGGTTAACATTCAGTGTCTACCTCATTCACTCTCAACCTTATTATTTGTAACAGGATCTCTCACCAAACCTGGAACTCATCAATTCAGCTAGATTAGCTAGCTAGCAGATCCTGGGAATCCTCTTGTCTCTACCTCCCCACAGCAAGGATTACAGGTGTGTGCCACTATGCTCAGTTGTTATGTGGGCACTGGGGAATCCAAACTCAGATCCTTATCCTTGTATGACAAGCACTTTAGTGGCTGAACCACCTCTCCCACCAACAATAATAGTCATCTTAAAAATAAATTGGTGAAACCTCTCATTACCCCATTCATTATGGAATTGTTTGCTTGAGCCCTTCTGTTTAGAAAAGCTACCCCTCATCCACCAGGACTGTGGATTGGCAGGATATTCATTCAAATCAGCAATGTGGGATAACTGCTTCATGCTCTCCTTCATTAATTTGCAGAGTGCTCAGTCGGTATTTTAGTCATCCCAAAGTGTAAGAGTTTTGGCCCCCCCCCTCTGTGTGTGTGTGTGTGGGGGGGTGTCTGTCTGTGCTTTCTCTGCTTATGCATGCTTTATTGTACTCATAACTTTGTTTGTTGAACTGAACTTCACATAGCATAAATGTAATCCTGCAGCTGAGTGGTATTTAACATAGCACAACGTTCACCCCTTCACCTCTAGTTAGCAAATATTTTCATCACCCCATTCTCCCATCCCCACAGTCCTTATCTGCTTCTCCCCTCAGTTTCTGTTTCTCGATCCTTTCACAGAGTAATGTCCATGTTGTAGCACAGGTCGTGCTTCATTTCTTGTTTCAGATGTGCGATGTTCCATTCTATGAATGGGTCACACTTTATCCATCCCTGCCTATACATATTTTTGTGATGTTTCTGGCTTTTGGTTATTGTCACTAGTGCTGCTGTAAAACCTGAGTGAAAGTATTTGTTTGAGTCTTTTTTAATTCTCGGATTTTTTTTTTTTTTTTTTTTTTTTTTTACAGAGAAGTGGCATTGCTGGGCCCATTGGCAAGTCTATGTTTAACTGAGGGGCTGTCAGACAATTCTCCATGTAAGTGAAATCATTTTCCACCCACATTACACATACAACTACTGATAAGGCCACACTCTCCCTGTTCGCCCAGCACTTCTTATATTCCATTATTGTCTTTATCATTGTCATAGTTACTACTACTACTCAGGTTTTCCATTTCTTCCCAAGTCAGTTTTGGCAGTGTTTGTGTTTCTAGTACCTCTGGGCTCTGTCTAGGTCATTTAGTACACTGGCATTGATTCAGCTCTTCATAGTGCTGTTGTATAAGGTGGGTAATGATCCCTTGCATCCATTTCCAAGTCTTACAGCTCCCTGATAACCAGTGTCTTTTCCTCTCTTAGGTTGTCATTGTCATCGTCTTCAAGCCTCTTTTAGTTTAACTCTGTTTGGTGCAGGACACATCAGCTGCCTCCTGATCCTACTACCCTGATTTCAGCAACCCTGACAGATTCCTTGACACAGAGGACATCAAAATGACCCTGTGCATTGGGTCCACTAAAACAATTGTTCTAGTAGTTGGGGATTCCAGCAGATCCAGGGCTGTGTAGCTCCAGTTTTCTCCACCTTCAGGGCTCTTCCCATGCTTCTTCTTGGTTCAGCTGAAATTTCCCCCTCACACTTGAGATTGGGTCTGTTTTGGGAGGACACCTTCCCACCCCCAAAACCCTTGTAACATTCCTTTTTGCAATGCTTTGCCTGTTGGGGATATCTGAGAATTATGTGCTTAGAGTTTAGGTCTCCTACTATCAAGGCTGACCTGAGCTGGCATTATTGGGGATGTCACTTGGGTCTAGTGACAATTGCCACTAATGCCACTAAGCACAGGCAGAGACATGTCATGAAGAGACTGTAGTCCTGATGACCCTGTCCTGGCTGGGTGACAGCCATGTTGACACTAAATACTCCTTGGCTGTTGAATAAGGCAAACAAAACAGTGGCCACAACAAAACCAGATTTGCTAACACCATCAAGAACTGGCCTCTGGTGCTTGCAACCTAAAGTCCTAGCTAATAAAATATTTCTTCAGGCTGTTTGGAATCTGTCCCCTTTGTGAGAAATAGAGAGGCAAGCTATATTTTCTGTCAAAGAGTTAAAAAGATAGAGAAATTCAAATCTGGAAGGATGTCATTCTGTGGGAAGCCCCTTCCTGAGTCAGCGTCCTTTAGAACAAAGCACTCCTTGAGAGGAAAGCTTCTGTTTCTGCATCTGGTAAAAGGTCCCCAAATCTTCCCTCCCTAAAGTTTTGTTCTAGAAACTGCTTCATTTTTATATTTTAGCCAAGTGTGTGAGCTTGAAGCCAAACTCCACCTTAATGCCCAGGACCCTGCCTGTGTTAGGGAAAATAAAAATGCCAGGAGAACACCCTCACCTCTCCCGCTTGTGCGCTGGTTTGCCAGTGCTCCTTAAAAGCTGCATACCCTTCTGCAGAAGTAAACATCACCTTGCCACTATCCTTAGGATTGTATGGCCATTCTAGAACCCTAGACTCATTTCTAACACCTCCACCTATTATCAAGACAACTCACATGATATGATGGGCTAGTTTCACAAACTTGGGGGTAGAAAGACAGGGATAGATTGTTCCTGCCCACATGTTATCTCCCAGGGGTTTCATGATAATTCTCAGCTACTGAGGGCTCTGGATCTTTATATCATAGGGGGCCAGATGTTGCTTGGAGAGTAAAGTGTCAGGTGATTCCAAGTTCACATGCATGGGGTCAGGCAGCAGGAAGCACAAACATTCTAGAGTTGTTCTTGGGGAGCAAGGTTTAGTCTTGCAAGAAGGGTCAAGCAGAATTAATGCATTATGAATTACTTCATCCTTAAACTGATGATTCAGGATGTGCACAGCCATCCTCACTGCACAATTCCTTGTCTGTTTTTATGGTGATGACTCTGCCTATGGCAGGGACCACATAGGAAAGGACATTACAAAATACTGTGGAGGCTGGGAAGATGGCTCAGTTGTAAAGTGCTTGCTATGCAAACATGAGGATCTGAGTTCACTCCCCAGAACCCACATAAAATGCTGGGAGTGGTGGCACATGCCATAACCTTAGCTCTGGGGAGTGGAGACGGGATGATCTCTATGGCCAGTCTAGCCTAACTGGTTAGCTGCAGGCCAATGACAGATCCTATCAACAAAGAAAAAAAAGGTAGGTGGTGCTCTTGTGGAATGAAATTAAGTTATTTTCTGGCCTCCACACACTTATGCACACATACATGCACACACACAAATTATTGTACACAGAGATTAGCATCAGAGGCCCTGAAGATATGGCACAAGGGGTCAGTAGAGAGGAAACAGCTGCAGCTGGACCATCTGGGGGAGAACGGTGACATAAAAGGCCTTTAGAAAGCCTCACAAGGCAGCTTTGTGTGGTGAGCAGCCTCTTCCCAGCTGGGGTCTCCACCCAACAGTGCGGTGGGGATGAAGGTCAGTCAGCTGCAATGTGAGTCTCCTCTAGGGTCACTGAGGGTCTATTTCCAGCTCCACCCACAGGATGGGAAGCTGTCAGCAGGGTCCAAGGATAGACAGCAGCAATGTGCGGCTAGGGTCGGTTCACCCTTGGTCTATTCCTAGCTTCAGCCTCCGGCCCCACAGGCAGCCAGCCACTGAATGAGGCTGCTTGTAGCATGAGGCATGTGCCCCTGCAGCTGTGACCTCACTAAGGGAAAGGGTCCTGGTTCTGTGGGTATGAGCAGCCCGCCCCCAGTGCTCAGCAGTGAGGGTGGATGGAGCTGCGGCTTCTACACAGGCCAAAAGCCTTCCCTGAGGGACCCAAGGGGCCACATGGCCCTCCTCCTCCACCACGCCCTGCTTACAAGTGCTCACCCTGCCGTAACCACTCTTCATCTTACCCCTCTTCCCTCCTCCCCTCCCTTGCTGCTCCTCCTCTCCTCTCTCCCACTAGACTTCAACCCCCACCCAACCCACCCTATCTCCTGGCTGAGCCCACTGGTCTCTCATGGCAGGGCAGGAGAGCCACCTTCTGAATCCTGGTGCACAGAACATGACTGAGCAGTGTCCACACTCCAGTGAGGATGGTGATGCTGTGACCACTGAATGCCACCAGCCTGGGAAGTACTAGTACAGAGCTAGGACCTGGGCTTGTGGTATATGCCAGCTGGCCCAGAAGACATAGTGCATTCATGGCTGGCAGCTGGTTCTGCCCCTTGCCCAGGATTTCTGGGGTACATCCTTACAGGGGTATCAATGTTTGACCCTCTAGGCTTTCCTTGTGGGGTTGACATAGGAATGCAATGCCCAGTCTGCACAGCTCCTGGTCATGTGAAAACACTGACTCAGTGACATCATCCCACCAGGCCCTAGGGGCAGAGAACAGGGAGTTGGGGCTCCAGGTTCATCTGCTGCTTTACTGCAGGGACAGAGCCTCTCCCCCATCTGGCCTCCAGGGTCCCGAGGAGTTTCCCCTTGGGTTTGAGAGGACTTTGGGTAGAAGTGGAGCTGCTCCATTAGCTTTCTATGTTGGGCAACTCATGTGGTCTCTGGGGAAGGTGGAACCAGAAATAAGGGCAAAAGGAGCCCTCATAGGTGCCCACAGAAAAATAGGCACACCTTTCTGCATGTGCAAAACATTGTCCCCCACGTCCCAGGGTGCCAGCCCACTTTTGTCATCATAGGTTCATCTTCTGAGTGACTGTTTCTCTCACTGTGCTGTGAAACTGAGACAGCCACAGCCCTCCTGCTAATTCATGAGCTATTTATAGCAAAGCCAAGGTCTGGAAATAGGACTGAAAATTCTGGAGCTAAAGAGTTAAACAGGGTTCATAGCAAATGAAAGGCTTGGAATCCAAGACATTTTGTATTCCAGGTTTCATTCTGATTAATCGGATGGAAGCTGTTAAACTTTGTAGGGAGCCCAATGTCATAGCCATTTGGAAGCTGAAGTGACTTTGTCTCCTTCAGGAGATCTGTTAATGCTGCCTCAGAGCACAGGCAGAGCAGGCATGGGAAGCAAGTTGCTGCCTCTGATCCCAACAATGCTGAGTGAGCCTCCAGGCTCTGGGCACCCAGAAGCTGATGGGGTCCCAGCTTCATGTTGGCTGTCCCTGGGGTAGCTCCAAGCTTTAGTCTCCTTGATGATTTTGGAGTGAGGACCCCGCTGTGTGGGGTCTCTATAGGGTTTCAGAAGAGGATGCAATCAGATCTTGCATATGCTGCTTGCCGCTGCTTGCACCTCAAGTGCCCCAGGAGAAGTCCCTGCAGTCATCTGCCTCCTTCTTGTCATATGGTGTGGTAGTTTGAATAGATGGCCCCCCAATATATTCAGTATTTTATTAGTTTGTAGTTTGTATCTGCAGCCTCCTGGCTGGAGGCAGTGTCACTGGGTGGATCTTAAGATATGGTGGTGTGTTTCAGATTTCAGTCCAAAGATATGCAAAGTGTGCCTAGCTGGAGTTCCAGAAGTGTGCTGTGCTCTGTGGCTTTTGGCTTTTAGGCTTGTGCTTCTCTCTGTCTTCCTGGTCCTTTTCAGAAGAGGCCACCTTCTTCTGTCATTATGGAATTTCCCCTGGATCTGTAAGCTTCAATAAATATCCCTTCCTCTATAATTGTCCCTGGCCTGGAAGTTCATCTCAGTGAATCTGAAACTGTCTACTACATATGGCTTTCAGGGTCTGCCTACTGCCCTCCTAAAATGACCAAATAACAACATGTAGGGAAGTGTTCCCAAAAGACCATGGAGGAAAAGCTCAGGGCACATAGTTGGGAGTTTAAAAAGTTAGGCAAGGTGTTGGGGAGATGGCTCAGTGGGTAAAGGTGCTTGGTGGGAAAGCCTGCCAGACCATGTTTGATCTGATTCCCCAGTACCCAAGTAAAGCCAGATGCACTAAGTAGAGCATGTGTTATCTGGAGTTTGTCTGGAATTTGTTTGCATCAGCAAGAAGCCTTGGCCATATCCATTCTCTCTCTTTTCCCCCTCTTAAATAAGGAAATAAATATTTTTTTTAAGTTAGGAATGAACTCATGTTTGGAGTTTCTATATAGTCGAGTGCTCGTGGGAGAATCCCAATATCATGTAGCATCATACCCTGTTGTTGGACATGGAGTTGTCTTGAGTTTCAATTACATATGAGGTCTCCCAACTTGGTTAGTTGCAGTCCCTGCCATCCCAGTCATATGCCAAGGAGGTTCCATGTGAGCCTAAGACCTGTTGGCTCCCCACCTCAGTGCCCACCACCTATACAGCTGGGTCTGTATCCTTCCCCCTCCTGTGGCCTCCCCTCCTGCCCCTTCACATACCTATGTCCTTCCCTGCACCTGGGTAAGGTCAGAGGAGAGATGCCCCATTCTCCCTTCCTCCCAGTCTAACCAAGGTCTTTGGAGACATATTTAATTGGCCAGAAGGCGTCCCAGCCACTGCTAGGCTAGAGGGCTTCACTTCTGTTCTGCTCCAGGCCCTCCTAGGGCATTTTCAAAGCTATCTCCCTTCACATTTTTTGTTTTTTTTTTTTTCAAGGCAGGGTCTCACTCTATCCCAGACTGACGTGGAACTCACTCTGTAGCCCCAGGCTGGCCTCAAATACACACTGATCTTCCTACCTCTGCCCCTCCTGAGTGCTGGGATTAAAAGGATGTGTCACCATGCCAGGAAATTTTGTTTGTTTGTTTGTTGGTTGGTTCACATTTTTTTGACATTTAATATTTTTACTTTACATCCAGAAACTGATTACACAGGACACAATTCCTCCTGTTTGGTAAATACTGACATTTCAAATAGAGCTGGCACCTCCCTTTCCCAACATATCTAGTGAGATGCTGACAGCATAATGATTTAATTCTCACCATGGTCTGTTATAAAATATGGAAGAAAATCCACAGGGTTCCCTCTTCTTCAAATTCACATTCTCACGGCACTTCACGTCTCCCAGGAAGGGCTGCAGTGCTTAAAATGATGCTATTGATCACTAGAGTTGACTTCCCCACAACAAGAAACCTCTGCCTGTCTCTCCCCACCCTTTTCCGTACACATATGTCATTGAAGTCCAAGTAATTAAATGATTCTTGTGTCTGAAAGGCTTCGTGGGTTAGCATATTCTTCTGCATCGAGTTACCTCCATTATCAGTAGCAGATACTTTATCAAAACAAAGTGAGTAGTCTCACCATATTTTTATCCATACGAATATGCTCTTTCCAATTATGTATTATATCATATACAGTTTTTATGATAACCATTGAAGAGTATTCATTCTATACTCATATGTTCAACATTTAAAAGACAAGAGCCTTCCTTCAGGAAATGGCTCATGGGTATTTATCATTTGGAAGAATTTCCTGTCACCCTGGGGCACATATCTTCATACCTGCCCCAAGACAGTTGCATCCAAGAACTTAAGGTCTGAGACCTTGCCTCCCACCCAATGCCATTGTCCCTGCAGGCCTGCTCCCAGCATGGCCTGCATGTGGCTGGAAGCCCAGGGTGCTCCTCTTGTGTGCATGCACCCTGGCCTGCCCCTGCCCCTCTCTCTAACTCCTAGGCAGATACTCAGTCCTCAGTTCACCTCCACCTCCCATTCAACTCTACACTATGGTTCAAGGAGGAGCTACAAGCACCCCATGTCTCCCTCTGTCATCTACTGTTGAGACACTCAGTGAAGGGTCCCCCACCCTGAACCTGGACTTCCAGTATGTCAGTGAGTCATGGTCATTGCAGAGGAGGGTCCTAAGGCCTCTTCCAACAGAACCACAAGGCAGGCCTTAATTGCCAAAGAGTGGCTATCTGGTACATTGGGCACTCTGATTCCAGCAGCGTGCTTCCTGCTGGACTCTGCTCTGGATGACTCTCCCTAGACACATCCTTATAGTGGGTGTTATCACCCTGATGTATTTCATATGAAGGATGGTCTGGGATACTAAGAGTTTGATCACCAAGAGGAGCCAAGGCTCCCTGCCCCATGTCCAGTAGTCACTGCCTAAAACTGAGGCTTCAGCTGATATGGCCCATAGATGTTTCTGAAAGTGGCTGCTGCTCTGCTGGCATTCTTGGATGTGGACCCAGAGAGAAGGCACAGGGCTTGAGACCTTTGAGCCCTGCAGTGCAGTGCTTCTCACATGCTGGGAAGATAAAAAGATGAGTGGCCATAGGAGTATGTGTGGAAAAGGGTTCCCAAAGTGAAACCCAATGCTTACCTGGTGAATTGGGCTATTTTCTGGCCACCTTCTTCTCTCAGTCACCACACTCACTGCAGATACTGCCCACCCTGTCTACCAACCCTTACTCTTCAACAGCTCTGGAGAGGTTTCAGGCTCTTGGCCTTCAGAGTCCCAAACCAATATCACAACACCCCACAGGTACAGCAGGAGGATGTCTCTCTCAGCCCTACCTCTCAGACTAGGGAAAATCACTGTGATATCATTTCTGCCTGTGAAGACAGAGCCAGTGTAAAGAACACTCTTGGCCAGTGGGTCTCTCAGCTTCTACTTTCCTTCTGTGTCATTATTTTTGCTCATCTTCCAGTGACTTCTGTGTAATGGGGAAGTTCATAGCCTAGCTCCCTGTTCTCATGTGAGCGTGAAGGTGGGACATGTGCCCTTTCACAGTGTGCTTGCTCATGGAAAGATGCATTATGGGAAGTATTCCTATCAAGACACTAAGGTTAGTATCTTTTTCTACCCCACACATGATCTAATCCATGCCTGGATGCCTTGGTCTTACTTGCTATCTTGCTGGTCTGTATTTGAGTCTTGGATGAGGCACAGAGCACCTTTGGGCACCCCTCCAGGGGAATCATTCATGAACATGGCTCAGAAGAGGAAACGTGTTTTCACCTCCATCATTCACTTTCCACATTCAGTGGTGTGTACTTCTGTCATTGGACAGGTGCATGGAGCCATATGGGGACCCCAAATTCATCTACTTCCTTAGTATTCCTCTTTCCACAGTCCCATACCTTTGTTCTGCTCTGTCTCCTAGTTGTCCAGGGTGCCAGGACATGGAAGCAAGCCACATACAGCCTGGAATTTGGCACCCTTCACTGGCCTAACATACTTAACAAAACTATAATCCCAATACCTGGGAGGCTGTGGCAAGAGAATCACAAGTGTGAGACCAGCTTATACTACATAGTAAGTTCCAGACCAGCTTGAGATACAACAAGACCCTTAGTCTTTCAATCTCAAAAAACAAAAGATGAAAATAAAAATGAAACAAAAGCAAGCTTAATTTTCACATGGACAAATCCATCTCTTTTCCATCCCTGTTGATGAAGCTTTAAACAAGGTATAGGTCCTTTTGACTTCAGCTGGGGGAGCAGTGTCCTTCCAGAGTCAGGTGTTCTGGCTAAGGGAGGAGGACTGCTAATAGGCCATATCTGCTCCATGCCTAGCTCTGGACCCAGGGCAGTCCATGATGCTGATTAAAGAGGAGAGCAGGGTCCTGATGCTCTTCCTGCCCACCACTAGAACAACTGAGCTGTTGGGGTCACTGCTGGGGTCAGAGTAAGAGGCACTCTGGCAGGGGAGACTCTAGAACACTGCATCTAGTCTCAGGAGGGAAGGAGATCTCAGCATCAGAGCACCTCCAGGAAACATGTGCAACTGCAAATCACACAGCTATTTCCCTATAGTCTCCCTTCCTGTATTCTAACAGAGAGGCTTCCTATAGCAGTGTCCTGCCTATGACAACTAGATGGCAGCCATGGGCAAGAGGCTCCATTTCCACTGCTTGAGGAAGATGCAGATATCTGTCTTGCAGAATGTGTCACTGTAAAGAGCTTTGGAGGCTGGAGAGATGGCTTAGAGGTTCAGGCTCTTGCCTGCAAAGCCAAAGGACCCAGGCTCAATTCCCCAGGACCCACATAAGCCAGATGCACATGTGGGCGCACACATCTGGAGTTCATTTGCCATGGCTGGAGGCCCTGGTGCACCTATTTTTTTTTTTCTCTCTCTCTGTCTCTCTCTCTCTCATAAATAAATAAATATAAATATTAAAAAAGAAGAAAAGAGCTTTGATTTTGAGAGAATCATGAACTTCTTCCCTTCAGTTCCCATCCTGTTCTTTGTCTCTCCTGTCTAAATAATAGAATCCAAAGGGTTCTCTATCTAGCATCTCCAAACTTCTTAAAATCTTCCCACGAACCAGTTCCAAAGGATCTAAAGCACATGGCCAGGTAGTCATAGCAGTTACCCCACTCCTGGTATCAATTAAGGCCACCACAGACTTAAGAATGTCCATTCCTACTTCCCTGGAACCTCCTCTCTGGGATAAGCTGCAGAGGTGTTGGAGTGGACAGATCCCCAGCTCCTTCCCTACACTGTGAAGCATGTTGATTGAGATCACATGCACCAGGACCTTAAACAGATGCAAGATGATCTGAATGGTGTGTGGGTCGATTATAATGGAACAGGCACCAATCAGAACAAATCACAGACAAATCAGAATGGGAATGGGCCAATCAGCATAAAGCATGCAATATGCAAAATGGAGTGTGGGCCAATCAGGAGGAAGCATAGCTCCATCAGATGGCATGGGCTGGATGGACTGGTCAGCATGAAGTACAGAACACACAGAATGGAACTCGGGTCAGTTACAGAGGCTGTGGCCAAAGCCTCAGGGCAGGTGGGGCCATGCATCAAGCTGAGGATCTATGCTGGCATCACACCGCAGAGGCATCTTCTTATCCCTCCTCCCCAGGTGATGAGTCTGAAGGCATAGGAAGCTGAAAGAACCAAGCCAAGTGCTCCTTCTGCCCTCCCAGGGGACACTCCCCTGAAAGAGGACTATGTTGGGTAAAGGACCCTGCGGCTATGCCAATGTCCATGCCCTGTGCTATTCAGGGTGGAGACCTGGACTAGCTGCTCCTCACCATGTGGATGATTAGTCATGTCCTCAGGAGTTGAAGGTAACTCAGGTATGATAATTTTTTTTTTGAGGTAGGGTCTCACTCTAGCCCAGGCTGACCTGGAACTCACTATGTAGTCTCAGGGCTGCCTTGAACTCATGGTGATTCTCCCACCTCTGCCTCCCAAGTGCTGGGATTAAAGGCGTGAGCCACCACACCCGGCTAGGTATGCTAATTTTTAATTGCCAGTTGACATTTGTAAAGGATGAGTGTCCTCTCTGGTTCTCACCCACCCCATCCTTGAGGCTGTGGAGGACATCAGTTTAATTGCAATACAATATGTGCTTCCTGGGAAGTTTGTGGCTCAGTGTTTCCATTTATCATCTGGGGACACTTTTATAGCACTGTCTCCTGCTCCATGTAGGTACTCAGCTCCATGTCAGACTGGCAAGAAGGAAAGAGCCCATAAGAAGTGTCCTTCATGGCCCAGGTGTCCCCCAAGCTGACTTGTGGCTCAGAGATTGGCCTCTGCAGGCATACTTCAGCCAGTGGCCTGAGCCCAGGACAGAAATGAGAGCACATAGCTAGAAGTCTCCTTGCTGCTTAGCTTTGTCTGTTGTCTGCAGACCTGGAAAGTTGGATGTTGGGGCAGGAGCCTTCACCCCAAGGCCTGTCCAAACTCCATAAGGATGTGCCTTGCATGAAATTTGAGACCATCTCCAGTCCAGGGACAGGTTACATGGTCAGGTCTAAGCCGAAAGGCACACTGGCACTCCCCAGCACATCACTGTCCTAAGCACAGGGGTGGAATTCTGTCAGGGCCAACCAGATTCCAGGAGACTTTAGGTTCTGGCATTTCCTACTACATGTGACCCAAGTTGGGTATGGACACAGGAAAGCCAACAAGGACATGGAAATGAGGTTCTGCCTGAGGAGAGCATCATCTTGGAGGAAGCATAGCCCAGGGATGGCAAAGAACATAGTGTAAATATCCCTAGGCGTCCAACACACCCAGGTCTGATGTTGAGCTAGCTACCTCCTGATTTCCCTTAGGTGGATCAGACTGTCTTTGGGGTTTAAGCCAAGGTAAACTGGCTTTTTGCCATTAAAAATTGAGGGTGACTCAGGGGAGGAGATGGATGAGAAGAGAGGATGGGCAGAGGGTTAATCAAATTTAAAGATTTTATGAGTAAGCCATATGGAAACCTATTTCTTTACTAGCTAAATATTATATATGTTTTAAAAAAGAGAGTTTGAGCAGAAGTATCCTGTGGGAGTGGATAATGCTGTGTCCAAAAGTTACAGATTTTTACAAGAAATTTTCAGTGCCAAAGGGAGACCTTCCAGTGAGATGTTGATCAGGAGGTCCCTAATGCCTCCCCCCCAAACATTACAGGCTATGGTCAAAGCTCTTAGTTGCCCACCAGAACTAAATGATAAGACCCTATTGCTGAAGACTCCACATGCTCAGGTTGCAGGTCATTGAGAGATCAAGCTGGAGCTGAGCTGGAAGCCTCCTCCCTGTTGACTAGCTGCCAGGATGCTGGAAAGAGCTGTGCAGCCTGTTGGGGAAAAAAAGAGTCATCAATGATATTAACTAGCAGTTGACCATATCAGCTTTATAGCTGGCCAGGTAGGCTATGTGCACCAACTGGTGCAATTGGTGGCATGTCTATTATGGGGGAAACCAACTGCTGTGATTGGACTTGAGACCTACTCCAAGGGAGGAAAGTCCTGTGGGGTACTGAAAACCTAATGTAAAGCTTATGGCTGAGGAGCTCATAAGCCCTAAGGCAGAAGCTACTACTATGTTCTGGCTAAATGAATATATTGTGCCCACCAAACTGCCCTCTAAATACTTATGTTTATGCCCAAATATTAATACTACTCTCACTTTTTTTTAGAGAAGCTTCTCTTTTCAGATGGCAATGACCACTGAAATCACTCAAACTCACCAAAGTGCAGAGAAGAAATAACAGTGGGGTGTTCAGAACTAAGTAAGACACTATCACACCCTCCAAAGCTCAGGGACCATTGTGGAAAAGGTAGCAGAAAGAATGTAAAAGCCAAAAGAGGGGAAGGAGTGCTTTGCAATACTGTCTTCCAGACACAAAATGGCTGGGGTATTCATGGCTTCACAGTGGCTGATGCTACCTACACAAGACTTGCATAATAGGAGGAAAAAATGATAACATCAAAGTAGAAGAGAGATTAATTGGAAATAATGGATTTGGTGGAGGGAGATTCAGTGGATGAAAGATTGGGGGAAAGGAAGAGGATATGATCATGGTATATTGTCTGTATGTACAGAGGTTGTCAATAAAAAGTTAAAGAAGTGAGGGTGAAATGGTGAAACTTCAGAGAATCATCTGGTAAACACATGTGTGTTCCAAGATGTCACCCAGTGCCCAACACAGTCATTGACAAATGAGGGATGTGTTTTTAGTGTGATAGGCCACCTCCAATAGCACCACTTATGTGTCTCTAGGATAGAACCTATAGAGCTTAGTGCTAAAACACACACGGTTCCACAGAGGGTGAGTTTTGATGCAGTGATGTTATACTCCCATCACTCTTGTTACTGTGCACCACTGCCAGCATCACGGCATCACTGTCACTGTTACCGCACTGCTGTTATTACCACTGCATTGCTCTGACCCAAGCCTAAGCCTGCTCCTGTTCTTGGGTGAGCTATCTCTCTTCTCTTTCTCCACACCTGTGGACTAGCTAACTTGTGGGCCACTCCCCATCCCATTGCTCTCACTTGTTAGGAGTCAGTGCCATGGTTGAACCCTTTTTAGACATTGCCGAACACAACCAAATGGCCTAAAGTCACTTGTTACCCCTCTCCTCGCATGTCACCACTTGTTTCTCTGGCATAAGTTGTCATGGTGACTGAGCAGCTCCAATCAGATGCTCAGTGAGGTAGGTGCATGGCTCTCTTGTTCTCACACCCACTTGTTTAACAATGGGATGGATGAGCACAGATCAGGATTCCTTTCAGATGAAATTTCCTCTCTCTCTCTTTAGACTTGCGCAGTGTCATTTATACTGTACCCCACAGTGAGGACCCGATGTCCTGCCCTAGTCAGTGAAGCTTGTGAAGGTACAGCCTACAGAACAGGGGTGAGGGGGATGTGCTACACCCCAAGAGCATAGACAGGGTGTCCCAGCTTCATTCTGTTGGAAGCAAAACAGCACTGGCAGCTGAAAATGCTTTTCTCAGAAATTGAATAAGTGATGGAAATTAGTGCCAGTTCACTGCCCAGTGGTAAGGAGGCCAGGAACAACATGCCATCCAGCCCCAACTCAGCCATTTGTTTGAAGCTAATTTGTATGACAGTCTTGGTGCTCTTTCCCTCCCCTGCTGCCATTGCTGATACTCAGTTCAGGGTGAGGGAGCTGGCTGGTCTCAACTGAGTGCATGTAGGATGGAGGCTTCTCCACAAACATGGATGGGTCTCAGGGACTGTGGCATCTAGGAGGGGATAGAGCCCTTCTAAGCATGCCTCCTGCTTGAAGATTGTCCCTAATGGGTTCAGGGGAAAGCAAGGATGCTGAGTTGAGGCCTCCAGCAATCTTGTGTGCTCTCCTGGGATGCCCTCAGGCTGTGCCTGTTGAGTGTCCTGTTATGATGCACCTCACCTGGCACTGGTTAGGCCCACTGGCCTCTGTGAGCTAAGAGGATAAGCAGAGGGATGCAGATGGATTTTCCCATCAGAGCCCATGAGAATCACTGAGGAGCTTATGGACACCCAGAAGTCCAGGCTGCCCCTATATGATGTCCATGAGTCTCAGGGGCCCAGGCTCTGAGCTTCAGTGACTCAGTAGTTTCCACTGCAAAGCTGATTGCGCTTCTTGCTTGGATCCTCCCTGCTCAGTGGACTAGCCTCACAAGGGGCTTGTGGAGCAGCAAGTCTCAGCTGTTCTTAAACTGAATGCTAGCAAGATCTTTGGGTCCCTAGGAAGCGTGTGAGAGGCTGAGCCACGAAGCTGCCTGCAAGGCCCGGTACAGGCAGGATGCAGGAGTACCATCAGGATCCCAAGGAGGGGCTCTGAGGTCCTGATGGGAATCCCTGTTGTGTTGGGGGGGGTGGGACACTGAGGGTCAAAGGC
Source organism: Dipus sagitta (assembly GCA_036346955.1). Taxonomy (NCBI): domain Eukaryota; kingdom Metazoa; phylum Chordata; class Mammalia; order Rodentia; family Dipodidae; genus Dipus; species Dipus sagitta. The sequence continues at coordinate 65,102,075 of CM070779.1, read as the reverse complement.
AGGACTTTCAGGGCTTTCTGAAAGGCCACAGGGAGCTTCAGGTTGTGCTTAGTCCACTGAAGCAGGGTCATGGTGGGTGGATATCACATAGATAACATTTTTATCCTGAGCAACAGGTAGAGTGCTGCAGGAGTTTGGGGCCCAGGGTCAAGACAGAAGTGCAGCAGGGAGCAGAAGCACCACTCCAAGATTGGGCCAACCAGACAGGACTCTAGGATGACCTCTGTGAGCCTCAGTGGTTGTCCATTTGCAGAATAGTAGAGTCATTCTGGTAAGTTCTTCCCTGGTGGGGAATGTGCAAACATGGGAGTGAATAACCCAGATGATGGAGACGCAGCCTGGGCAATGGAGGCCCTCTGCCTTTTCTAGAAAGATGTATTCCTGTCACACGCTAAACTGGAAATGCTCCCCTGTCCCTGCCCCTGCTGCTGAGGTATGGTCACGTGGTGGGGTCTCACTGAGTTCTGGAGGCTATGGGGGTTTAGGTGGGTTTGCCTTCAATATCAAGACAAAAGGAACATTTTTTATGTGTGGGCCAGCCTGGCTTTCTAATGAGAAGAAATAGCAGTTAGATAAACCACATATATAAATAGACTGTCAAATGTGCTGTACATGTGCACAGTAGGAAATGTCAAGGAAAAAAGCAACTACTTCAGTGGCACTGTTGTGGAATGAGGTGTCCAGGAGCCAGAGCAGTGTGGATAGAGTGGAGTCAGGGAGCATGGCTACAGCTGCAGACCTAGCCAACAGAGAGAAAGGAGTATGGTTCTAGAACCTCCTATAAGGCAGATATTTGTGTTATGGATCCTTTCTGAAACTAACATTTCTTCTCCATCTAAGATGTGTCTTGACCTTCATAAGAGCATGCACTGAGACAACAGTTCTCAAGGTCCAATGTTCCACAGCTGGGAGGCAGTCATGAGGATAGGGTGGATCTGTAACCTCTGCACAGCTGTCTCTCTAGGTATCCAGAATGAGACTGACTCCAGACATGGACATCAGGGTCTCCACCCAAGTGACCCCTCAACTTCCTTCCTCAGAACTCTCTACCCTCCTTTCTCCCTTCCAAAGCCCTTTCCTTCCACAGACTCTGCTTCCCTCCTCTCCCTCACTTCCTCTTTTCCTCTCCCCACTCCCCTCTTTTTCTTCTCTCTTCCTTCCTTCCCTTCCACTTCCTCCCATGTAGCCTCTTCCTTGCAGCTCCCTCAGCACCAAGCAGGCCCACAGGCCAGGAGACCTCTATTCCTATTCAGGGTGCTGAAATCCACTGTAGTTTCTGGGGTACAGATTCTGTCCCTAGTGAGCAGTCATGGGGAGACCTGGAATCAAGTAGTTCTGATGTTCCCAACATCCATAAATCCAACAGGTAACAGTGAATCCATGCCTGAGGCACAATGTCCCTCCTAGAGGATGCTTTGGAGGAGAAGCCTGGGGACTGTAAGGTTCAGGAATGATCAAGACCATGCAAACCACTCTGAGTCAAAGATGGAAGCTTTTATTTGGGAAAAGCACAAGCTGCCAGGACTGACTCTAAAGAGCGGAGCACAGCCAACCTGAGATTCCAGATAGTGGGCTTTATTGTGCTCTTCCGTTGGGGGAAGGTGAGGAAGGGAAAAGTTGAATAAAAAAAGGTTTCTTTAGGCGAGATCTAAGATAGCCAGGGTGTGACACCCGAACAGTGAGCAGGTGACTTATAAGATAAGGGGGCAGAAAACCATGACCATGATCTAGGGGCATTGTCAGGCAAGGAAGGGACAATGGCTGGGCTGTTTCTTGAGGAATGTGGATAACTCACTTCCTTATGTCTGTTGCCATCCTGCTGTCCTTGGTAACTCCATTTTGGGAGCCCATACTGACCTAATAGGGACAGCCACGTCACTCTGAATAACTTAGTCTCCATGGTCCATGACAGATAGCTGCAGAGTACACTAGATTCTATAGATGTTGAGGCTGATGACCATAGGGTCACAGTACTGAGGTCAGGAATCAACTCAGCATGTGTTCATCAAACTATGAGCGTCACACATCAGCCCTGGGGTCTTTTGGAGGGCTGGACTTTGGCCTAGGCCTGAAGATGGAGGCCAAAAAGTAGGCCTCATTACATGCCTCAGAGGAGACTAGGATGTCAGCATCACATATGGAGAATATCATAAGTGGACATGGTCCAGACCTGGGCTTATCCCTCAGCAGCTCTGTGAAGCTACTTCCACCATTCGTTTCCCATCACTTGAAATTGTGTGTGACTTAAAAATGTTTCTGTGACAATAGTATAAATAAAAGACAGCATATTTTGATGTGTGATGCTCACAGAATCAGGCAAAATATATGTGTTCCCATAGCAAGATATCAGAGCATCTGACATCAAGAGCAATAAAGATGCCAAATATCATGGTCATTAGCATTGGGAAAGGTTCTGGATAATTGCATAGAATAATAATAAAAAAACATAAATCAGGCTGGAAAGATGGCATAGTGGTTAAAGCACTTGTCTGCAAAGCCAAAGGACCTAGGTTGGATTCCCCAGGACCCATGTAAGCCAGAAGTCCAAGATGGCACATGTGTCTGGAGTTTGTTTGCAGTGGCTGGATGCTCTTGTGTACCCATCCTCTCTCTCTCTCTTTCTCTCTCTCTCTTTCTCTGTCTCTCTCTGTCCTTCTCTCTCCCTTTGTCTGACTCTGTCTCTCTCAAATAAATAAATAAAAATAAAATATTTTTATAAAATCATAAATTCTGAAGAGGAAGAAACATGCTCATCAACATTTGTAGAATATGTGATGCTCTACACAGAATATTCAGTTTAACTAGCATCACTATGATTTGATTTTTTTTTTTGAGAGAGAGAGAGAGGGAAGGAGACAGATATATATAGAGAGAGCCCCAGGGTCTCTAGTCACTGCAAACTAACTCCAGACACGTGCACCATCTTGTACATCTGGTTTTAGGTGGGTCCAGGGGAAATCAATTCTGGGTTGTTAGGCTTTGCAGGTAAGTGCCTTAACTATTGAACCATCTCTCCAAGCCCCCCCCCCTTTTTTGAGGCAGGGTCTCACTCTAGTTCAGGCTAACCTGGAATTCACTATGTAGTCTCAGGATGGCCTCAAGCTCATGGTGTAGCTCAAGCTACATCTGCTTCCAACTTTTGGGATTAAAGACATGTGCCCCATGCTCGGATTAGGGTTATTTCTTCAGAGGAGGGATTGAGGCAGTGTCATAGACAGCCTCAGATTTCAGGGATGAAATTCTAAACCAGGCACAATTATTGGAGAAAGGGAATTTACCGAAGCTTACAGATCCAGAGGAAGTTCCATAAATCTTGACAGAAGAAGCTGGCCCCATTTCACAGGTCAAGGCAGAGAGAAATACCACTAACAGCACCATAAGCAAGTACACTTTCACTATGATAACTTAAAGAAAAATTCAAAACATGAAAACAAACATTTCCTTAGTTATTAGCTATAACCAGTTAGAAAATTAAACAAAAAAATTCAATTAACAACTGTTATGCCGGATCACAGAGTCCCCAAACACCACCAAGAGAGATGGACACATGTGCAAAAGCAAAGAGCTTTATTTTGGGCTTAAGCTCAGGCTCCAGACTTTACCAATGCAGTGGGTCTGTCCAAGAGCCCTGAATGGCGTCAGGGAGGAGCTTTTATTAGGTTCATACAAAGAAAAGGGGAATTTTCAACGTAGCAGTTACATGGTTGGTTGACATTTAGCAAGAGTCTATATGTTACAAGCTGATTGGTTACATAGTAGCTGAGGAACGTTAAGCAAACTTATCTATAGCCACAGTGCCACAGGAATGTATAACATTTAGTTGGTCCCTTTTGATTGGCCCGTTACAGGGATTATTTTGGGTACTGAGCAGTTTGTGGTTATTTTTCCCAGTAACTGCGAAGTGCTGTGTCAGTAATTTGGGCCCTGCAGGGAAACAGAAACTTAGGCCTATTAATATCTTAAATAATTTTTTATTATTTATTTTATTTATTTGACAGAGAAAGAGGGAAAGAAAGAGAAAGAATGGGTGCATCAGGGCCTCCAGCCAGTGCAAACGAACTCCAAATGCATGTGCCCCCTTGGCATCTGGTTAACGTGGGTCCTGGGGAATCGAACCAGGCTCCTTTGGCTTTGCAGGCAAATGCCTTAACTGCTAAGCCATCCCTCCAGCCCCCTATTAATATCTTTAAAGGCTGTCATGGTGTTACTTTGGTTTGGGCTCTTCATTCCCCCTTCTGCTTGTAACTTAAGAGGACCCAATCTTGGGCCCTTATTAGGGGAGAGGTTGCAAGGGATGGTACTGTGTCCTAAGCACCATGAGTTGCACTGTGTTGATTTATTCCCTGACAAAGGAGATTAATTTATTGATTATGCAGGGTCCGGGGGTTAATAATAATAATAGTAAAACAGGGGTCCAGCCAGGGCTGAAAGCAAGGTTGTTAACCAAGGAGACCAATCTAACATAGATTTATGCCAATTTTTATTCTGTTGTCTAGCCTTAGTCTTTTCCAATGAGGTTCAAGGGTCTCACAGCAGTGGTGATGTAAGAAGACCTACTCCCCCTGGTCGGTAGTTGTGGGGTGTTGGTGGTGGTCCACTCACCTTAATTTTATCTCCCTTTATTTCTCCCTCTCATGAGAAAATACTCTAACTGCTTTTAGGGGACTGGAATGAAGACATCAGATCATTTGCTATTTCCTGATGAATGGGACATGAAGTAGGGACTTGTTGCAGTTAGAGAGTCTCTCCCAGAGAGGGGAACTATTCTAATGGCCTTTGGAGCTTTGTATATTGCCTTTATTAGGTTAAGATATGAACCAACCATGCCAATTCTCTCCAATGTTTTGATCATGAAGTGATGTTGGGTAGCTTTCCCTGTTCACCAAATGTGTGGCACAGTTTGAGGAAGATTGGTTTGAATTCTTCCATGAAGGTTTGATAGAATTCAGCTATTGATCTTATGTACCACAGAAATTTTTTTTTCTTTATTAGTTAGTTTTGTATTCAAGTACAGTCAGTTTGGTACCATTATTAGGCTCATCTGTAACCTACCCCCTCCCCTTGGTCCCTCCTTGTTGAGGTATATGAGTCATGCATTGTGGAGTTAGCCCACAGTTATGTGTAAGATAAATGTCTCTGCATATCATGACCCAACATGTGGCTCTGACATTCTTTCAGCCCCTCTTCCGCAAAATTTCCCTGAGCCATGTTGGGTTCATTTTTGGTCTGCTTTAGTGATGAGGTGTTGGGGACCTCTGAGGCTCTGGCTCTCTGATTCAGTAGGAGCTGATTTTTCTCTGTGTTGATCTCCTTCCCCCTTGTGCTGGTATCCGGTTCATCAGGAAAACAGCACCCTTGCTTGTTTTGCCAATTTTTCTTAGTTTCAGCCAGGGCCCTTTTGAGGTATGATGGGGTGGCTCTCTCCTTAGGATCTACATCTATCTGAAAAAGAGAAACAGCTTTCAGCATTTCCATTGAGAAGTCTGAAGTAATTCTGATGGGGTTACCTTTGAAGGTGGTGTGCTGTTTTTCCCTAGCTGCTTTTAGGATTTTCTCTTTGGTGTCAACATTTAGAGTCTTAATGACAATATGTCTTGGAGAGTTTCTCCTTTGGTCCAGTCTGTTTGGAGTTCTATTGGCTTCTTGTATCTTGATGGGCTTTTCTTTTAAGAGACTGGGGAAGTTTTCTTCAATTATTTTGTTAAATAAGTTCTCCATGCCTTTGGTCTGAATGTCTTCTCCCTCCAGTATTCCAATGATCCTGATATTAGGACGTTTAAGTGTATCCCACAATTCCCTCATGTTCTGTTCACAGGAACTTTTGAATTTACTGAAATTTTTGAACTCTGTTTCTTCCATCTTGTCTTCCAGATCAGAGTTTCTATCTTCCACTTGGCTGACTCTATTCTTGAGAGCTTCCAGAGAGTTTTGGACTTGTTCAATTAAGTATGCATTTTCTACTACTTTTCTATGTACAATTTCCATCCTTCTGTCAAGCTCCCTTTTCACATCATTTTCTGATTTTATTGATGAATCTTGGAATTCATCCTTGCATTTCTTTATTCTTCATTTAGAATGGCCAGCTGATTTTTAAGGTCTTCTTTTTTTTTTTTTTCACTCTCCCTCAAATCTCTTAGCTCTCTTTGAACTCCTTCCAATTTCTTATCTATTAGTTCTCGTTAGTGATGGCAGCATCCACATGATTATCGGTCCTTTGTTGCTTTCCTGCAAGTTCTACCAGTAGGCTGGTGACAGTTGCATTGCTCATAGATTCAATTTGGTGTTCTGATCCTAATGGTTCTTCTATGTTTTGGTTAGATGTATTCATTGTAGGACTGGGTGATCTAACTGGATTTTCTTGCATTTGATTTTTCATGTTATTTCTTTTGCACTGTGGTCTGCCCATGACAGTGTATGGGCACGTAATAGGTGGACGTATCAGCCTGGGCTCGAGCACAGTGGGAATCTGAGGCAGCCTGGGGCAGTTGCCAAGCAGCCTGGGCTTTGGCTCTCACTTGCCAAAGCCACCTATCTAGTGCCTGGCAGGGGCACCGAAGTTGCTTGAGTTCTCAAGCGGTAATGTGCCAAAGCTGCGTGTGTTTGAGCTAGGAGTGACACTGAGGCACCAAGCCCTAAAGCAGCCCGAACTCTGGCTGGGAACACTGGGACCCGGAAGCAGTCTGCACTCCCCCGCCACAGGACAATGGCGGCTGGCTGGCGTGACAGACAGGTAGGGGATGGCACCTGAGCTGGCACAAGCAAGAGACACATTCTGAGCTTGTGTGGCAGTTGCTGTGGGACTGGGCTCACTCAGTAAGTGGGCGAGTGGACAAGTGTGCGGAGCAGTCTAAGGTTCTGCACTCAGGGATCGATCGGTTCGCTGGCGTGCAGCGGCAGCAGCTGTGGCACTGTGGACACGGCGGTTATTTGGGGGTAGGGGTAGGCTACCCACCTGCAAGGGGATCCGCGATTCCCTGTTTCCCCTGCCTCTGTGCCCTCCCAGATTTCTCTCCCCTAAACACCCCAATGAACCCTTAATATCTTGCCTTTCTTTCCCTGGGATTTGCAGTGCAGCTATGCAGTCACCATCTTGGTCAGAAGTCTCCCATCTTGGCCAGAAGTCTCAGAAATTATTAACATAAGGCAATTTTATGTTTTACCCATGACTTAAATTTGATAAAGCTTAAGCAAGATATCCCAACATATTTTAGCCTAAAATTAGTTTTTTTTGTTCCTTAAGAGTTTGTAAACAGTTGAAAAATCTCAACTTTAGGCATGATGTTTAGGTTTAGCCTGAAAATTTCTCTTTACATCTGCACACCTTTATTTACATACTTTAATATTCTGATCTAACTACTACTCAAAAAGCAATTTTTAGTGAGCATTCTATGTCCCAACATTGAAAAATTCCTTCGCAGTTTCTTCAATCAAGTCATCTCACCCCATTATTAAACATCTTTCTTATAAGGCTATTAAGAAAAATGACACCAAATTGATTAGTCCTATTACTCACTAACAAGCAAATAGTCTAAAGACTTCTATGTCATTAATACCAATAACACACTTGGAAATGATTTTATTAGGAGTAACTAAGGCAAATTTTGTTGCTATCTTGAGGCAGACTGGCCTAGAAGTCAGGTCAGTTATCTCCTCCTTTTAAGTAACAGGACATTACAATTTTTTTAAATACCTGACAAATTGTAAGTTACCTCTTCAGAGGGAATTCTGTTGTTTTCAATAATCCTCTATGCAAGTTGAACTTGACCTAGAACATCTGGCGAATGGTTGGTAGGTTGAAAGTGCCTTCAGTTGGCTGTCCATCATTGAAGGTTGGCCATTCACTCCTGCAAAAGACATTTAACTTTCCCTTTTTAATTTCTATGCTCAGGTCTTTGTTATCCTTGAAATGGTTTTCTAGAAGAGAAAGGGGTGTCACCTGTGTCCATCTAATCTCTTTAGTCACAGTCACAAACGTGACACAACTAACAAGCACAATGAACACACACACAGAGAAAAAGAACAAATCTTTCTGGCCACTGGAGGCAAAACTGAAAGTGAGATGAAGGCCTCTCACCATGCTGTGGGAGTGACCCTCTTTGTCTCTGCAAATCCATTAAGGGGATTGAATCCCCTCCAGGTGGGCCTGGGGCACCCAGGACCCACTGCCCGGGCAGGGTGGTCGCTAGTGCATCCGCCAGACCACAGGGGCAAAATCAGAATTACAGGGCAAGCTTGCTTATATATGGACTGAAAGAAAGACAAAATATAGACACTTACCAACCAGCGGTTCAGCTCAATGTGTCGGGGACCTTGGGGATCCTGGACAAGCCCTCAAATGTTATGCCCAGATCACAGAGTCCCCAAAGACCACCAAGAGAGTTGGACACATATGCAACAGCAAAGAGCTTTATTTTGGGCTTAAGCTTGGCCTCCAGACTTTACCAACTCAGTGGGTCTGTCCAAGAGCCCTGAATGGCATCAGGGAGGAGCTTTTATTAGGTTCAAGCAAAGAAAAGGGGAATTTTCAATGTAGAAGTTACATGGTTGGTTGACATTTAGCAAGAGTCTATATGTTACAAGCTGATTGGTTACATAGTAGCTGAGGAACGTTAAGCAAACTTATCTATAGCCACAGTGCCACAGGAATGTATAACATTTAGTTGGTCCTTTTTGATCGGCCCGTTACAGGGATTATTTTGGGTACTGAGCAATTTGTGGATGTTTTTCCCAGTAACTGCGAAGTGCTGTGTCAGTAATTTGGGCCCTGCAGGGAAACAGAAACTTAGGCCTATTAATATCTTTAAAGTCTGTCATGGCATTACTTTGGCTAGGGCTCTTCACAACCATAGCAAAACTTTGAACATGATTGGACAAGCTTTGATTCTGTATAAGGCCCAATGAGGATGGCTGCTGGGCTCTCCTGCAAAATGTGAAGATGAATAAAAGAAGTGGGACTGGCCACACCACATGGCATCCACTCTCCTTGGACTGACCCACACACAGCATTCACATTCCTCAGTTCAACCTACACATGGCATCCGTGCTCCTCAGATCAACCTACACACAGCATCCACTGTCCTTGGATTGGCCTATGCTCAGTATGCAGTATCATTTAGAGAGATTCACCATGATCACAACGTTCAAGAATAGCTAAGAAAAGGGAAAAGAATAAAAGGAAGATTCCTGCTTTCACTGAATAACTTATGGAGTGTCTGTAAGCAGGTGGAGCTAGTAAATCAAAGTAGTAAGGTCAACAGAGCCGGGGACACTACAGGAACAGCTCTGTGCACAAGTGACCTTCACTCTATGAGGGAGCCAAGCTGACCTATAGGCATGAGTCCTGAGATGTGAGGGTGAGAGACAGCATTTATTCTTGCAGAAGACAATATAAAATTAAGCTTTAGTGTAACAGCTAAGATACAGCCATTGTGTCTTCGGATGTAAAGGCTAGCTAGGCCCTGGCTCCATTTGTTGGGGGACTAAAATAGCTGGCACTTTTCCCTGCCAGGGAATCTTTCAGTTGTAAACTCCCTAACTCCCCAGAAGGACCACATCTGCATTTACAACACTTTCAAGTCTTCCCACATCCCCAAACATGGCTCGGATATGTAAATAAGTCAACTCCTGGATAAGAGAGACAACTGTAGATCCACTGTTGCCCAGACCTACATCTGACACTAATGTAATTATTTTTATGGTCTTTTACCTTTAAAAGTGCTATACCCCTGAGCTGCTTTGCTGAGAGCAATTTCTGGCATAAGCCTCTCTCAATCATTGGCTTAATAAAAAGGACTTGCAATTAGCATGCTGGTCTGTAATTTTCTCATGTGGACTCTAACATTTGGAGGCCCCAGTGAGATCTACCCACACCCATGGGACTCAGCCTCACTCCAGACTTCCCTGGTCAGGGGGAGGTTGCAGGGGAAGTGCTCCCTGAAGATGCTCAAGGGCCCCATGCCTCCCACTGAGTCTGGAGAGGTCTGGAATGACTCCTGTTTTCTCAGACACAAAACCAGATTAAATTCTTCTAAATTCTTCTATGAGGTAAGTGTGTACACTGACATCAGTTCTGCTTTCAGATTAAGATGGACAGGCCTTGAGGGGAACTTTTCTATGAGTTAGGAAGGACAGCCCCCTCAGGGACCTTCTTCAGGGTGGGGTGAAAAAGCCTGATGAGGAGCCTTTCCTTGTCCTCTAGCATTATATTGGGACACCAGTAGTAGAGGACCCTGTTTTCTGATTTTGCCTCTCATGAGAGACCTGGATTTGATTATATATGAGTGCATGACTAGCCAAATTACTGTATGAGTCATAGGTGCATCTTTTAGATCTAAGATATTGTATCTATTCTTGTGGAATGAGTGTGCGAATTTGAGTGTGTGCATGGGCAGTCCAATTTACCAGTTTTCTGGTTATATGACTCAAGCTGGGGGTATGGTGACAGTTATTGGTTTGTTTGGGTCCTAAACCAGCTGTAGCCACTCCATATGGCTTAGTGGTAGTAGTAGAGAATCCACCTATGCTAAGGAGCACTAAGTCTCCTCCCACTTTGGAGCCAGGGAGCAACCCTATGAACAAAGCGAATTCTGCTCAGGTCAGTATCTGTTTTGGGGGTCTTTTCATGTCTGTATTGTTCTGTCTTGTATTTTTGTCTGTCTTGAGCACAAGAAAGCTGGGCTGTCCTCCAAGCTCAGTTTGGCTTAACAATGACCAGAAGCTGACCTGGGGTACTCACCTCTTCATGGGGGGAGAGTTCCATTTCCCTCATCCCCCACGCTATATGAGCAGTGCTAACTTATTTTTGGGAGTTCCAGTAAACTCTTCCCTCTGAGTTTGTCTGTTGTTTGTTCTGTCCTTTGTCAGGGGACTCCATTTCCTCCTGGATTCATCCCCTATGGCTGGGAATCTATGGCAGTCATTGTAACTGTTCCGTAAGGTCACCTCAGGGGGAGATGGCTTTCTGGGGTCTATAGGAAAAGTGCACTTGATATGAATGTGTGTGTGCGAGTATGTATATGGCTCACAGCCCTAAGGCTGCAGAGTGATTTCTGTCCTGTGCAGTGCATGCACAAGAAATCTTTGTCTTTGTGTCTGTTCTGCAGCACCAACACAGTGGGAAATTCGTTATGCTGGAGTTTGGAGCCCACCACCAAGCCCACTGTCCTAGACTGCATGATCAGGAAAATAAATTTTAAAAAAATCTGCAAAACTCAGCTAGAGTCAGACCAGAAGCTTCAAGGGCAGAGATTGCCTAATACACACAGCTGCCTCCAAACACACTCTCCAGTGACAGACAGGGATTGAGAATGTCCAGGCCTAGGCTTACAAAAAGGGGGATGGAGGAAAGTAAACAAAAGTGATGAGGAAACTCCACTTCAGAGAGAGAGAGAAGAGCTTTTACTGAAGTTTTATACAGAAGCCTTAAACACTGATTGTGTTGGAGTTTTATTTTTTACTATCACTTTTTAAATTCTCCTCACCTGAGAGAGGAGAGGTTTGTGGTCTGAGTATGTTAATGCCAGGAGTTCTAGTCTTTATTTTCCCATGGTCTTTGGCTCTGAAAGAAATGTATCTATTGCAAAATTTGGTTTGCTTCCTTTGTTCTGATCCCAGGTGGACACTAGAGACCAGGGAGAGCTGCATTGTGCTGTTACTGGGATCTCTGGAGTTTTAGCTGCTTTGGCCACCTCCATCTGCAGGTGGTGAGTATGGGGCCAAATTTTTTAGTAATGTTCTAAACTGCTTTCATACTTAAAAAAAAATGTGCCTCACAGAGACATAACACTGACTGCTGTACCCATAATGCATGACCCGCAATCCCCATGGGGATGACCTGTACCTCCAACAAGGAGAGCTCCTTTGGAAATGGGACAGGGATGAGGGAAAGGATGGTACCAACATGTGTTGTTTACATATTAAGTATGCCCATAACTAATAGAAGTAAATTTTTAAAAAGTGTCTCAGGAAGTGTATAAGAAAAGAGGTTCCAAAATCAACAAATGATAATATCAGTATGTATATTCTGGGTAATGAAGTCTGATCTGTCTTTCATAAAAGGTAATTTCAAAGAACCTTTTAGGACAATAGAAAAAAAAAAAACCTTAAGTGATCATGTTAAAAGGTTTCATAACAAGGAATATTCTTAGACATTGTCTGTCCCACAGAGACAGTCTGATATATGCATAACCCCACTAAAAGGGGGGCCCTCAATATAATGGGGATCTATATATCTTAAGGAAATAAGGCTAACATACAATTGGTTTATACAGTAAAAATTATTTATAATAAAAGCTTTTGTTGATAGTTATAATGATGTAAACTGGCTAAAGAGGATAAACTTGAGAGGAAACTTTAAATGTTGGAAATTAAATGTTTGATTAAAAAAAGAGATTGTTACAGAGTGGTTATATAGGTTGTATGGTAAAAGTGTGTAGATGAAGGTCTGAATAAGTCTAAACAGAAGGTTTAAAGGCAAAGTTGATTAACTAAGTTTTAAAGTGCTTGGTCAGATTACAGACCCCTTGAGATATATAAAATGGCTATTAGCCTAAGGCTTGTATAAGATTAACAAAGGATGACCCTGGCTGGTTGAAGGATATTATGGTATTCAGGTTGCAAATCTATGTCACCATGCCTTAAAATACCAAGGTTAACTTAAAATTTTAACTTACTGATGTTTATATGGTCATGATAATGGTTGTACAAGACTGGCTTTAGAGTGCTCAACCAAGTTAGCTATGCTCCTCTATTTGTCAGACTTTTAACAAAAAAATCAACAAACAAACAAACAAAAACAAACAAACAAACAAAAAACCCTAAATACTATGTTGCAGTCAGGTTCACATTGCTGGCAGAAATCACCCGCCAAAATCAGCTTTAGGGAAAAAGGGTTTATTTTGCCTTATAGACCTGAGGGGATGCTCCATGATGACAGGGAAAACGATGGCATGAACAAAGGGTGGATATCACCCCCTAGCCAACATGTGGACAATAGCAACAGGAGAGTGTGCCAAGCACTGGCAAGGAGAAACTGACTATAATACCCATAAGCCCACCCCCAACAATACAATACCTCCAGGTAGTGTTAATTCCCAAATCTCCATCAGCTGTGAACCTAGCATTCAGAACTTCTAAGTTTATGGGGGACACCTGAATCAAACCACCACATTCCACCTCTGGATCCCATAAACTGATAACCGTACATGATGTAAAATGCAATGCATTCATCTAACTTAAAAGTCCCCATAGGTTTTATCAATCCCATGATGTTCATATATCCCCATAGTCCAAGGTCTTTTAACTGAGCCATAATACCAAAATATCCCCCAAAACCCATAGTGGCACTGACCAAATCTCAAAGGTTGTAATCTCTCATATAATTATAGCTGAACAGACAGAAGTTTCAGCCTAATGATATCATTTCTGTGCCATATCCCTCTGCACACAGTCTGTTTCTACACAATGTAACCATCCACAAACTCTCAGGACTCAGGCATAACAGCAAGCCTCTCACACAAACTGCTTCTAGCCCAGTCTAGGCAAGCTCTTTCTCACACTCATAAGCTAAACCTCATAGTCCATAGTTCTTACTGCATTCAGATTTTTCAACTCTAACTAGAATAGTCCATCAATCTGTACTTACAGCACTGCAAGGCATCTCTTAGGCCAAGGTTTCAAATACTTCCACATTCCTCTTGAAAATTAGCTCCCAAAGGCCAAAGCCATACAGTTAGGTATCTAGCAGCAACCCCACTCTTGGTACCAACTTTCCTGTTGCCATCAGGTTCACATTTCTGGCAGAAATCACCCAACCAAGAGCAGATTTTGGTTAAAAAAAGGGGAGCTGTTATTTTGCCTTACAGACTTGAGGGGAAGCTCCATGATGGCAGTGGAAAGCAATGGCATGAGCAGAGGGTGGACATCACCCCCTGGCCAACATAAGGTGGACCATAGCAACAGGAGAGTGTGCCAAACACTGGCAAGGGGAATCTGGCTATAATGCCCTTAAGCCCACCCCAAATGCCTCCAAGAGATTCCCAAATCTCTATCAGAACCTAGCTTCAGAACACTAAATTTATGGGGGACACCTGAATCAAAACACCACATCTTAAGATTAAAATTGGCTCAATTATATTTAGTTTTCTTTTCTGAGGTTATTATATCTAAAAACCCTGTAACTTGGAAATGGTTCCTGTCTTGTTTATGCTAGTTCTGCTGGTGATTACCACTGAGGTTATTGTCTAAATTTTATAAAATATTATTTAGTCATTGTGACTTTGAGGAAACACCCCATGTTCTATGGAAACCTGCTGCATACAAATACTGTTGATATAGTTTCTCTAAGCTTCATATATTCTAGCAGTCATAAATATTGCTTTATGTTAAGCTATAAAAATGGTTAAAGGTACTTGCTTAAAATATTACTTTGTGTCTGTCAAAATGTCTGTAATGTATATGTTTAAAGTCAAGCAGGTTTAGTTCAACAATGACTAGGTTTTTCTGTGTGTGTAATCAGCCTCAGTCAAAATTTTACTTAAATAATTCTCTCTTTCCTGGTATCTTAAGCTCATTGCTTATAGATATGTCGATACTTGAGACATGTTCCCTGCTCTAGGACACAACTTCATGTTTAAATGTTCATCATTGACATATATATATATATATATATATATATATATATATATATATATATATCTTAAACTCTGCTGTTCTGCTTCCATAGTTTTTTTGGGTAATTGGTGCCTACATAGGTAGGTATATAGACTAGCCAAAGTTGCATTCAAACACAGATGCCAAGATTTTATACTTTCTTGTCTTTTACTAACATACAGTTTTTAAATTAAATCAACCGATTTAAATTGTTGGTAAAAATATTGTTTTCAGGGCTACTAACATGTTCTGCCTGTACTTATAACTGACAGGTATTTAAAGGATAAAATGTATCTGCTTTCTATGTTCCAAATATGGTTTATAGTCACTTGACAACTAAACTTAAATCTTAATCAGGATGATTTTAAACTTTGTTGTCATTCTCTAACCAGATCTGTTTTGCTAACCAGATATGTTCTGTAGTCTTTAACTAGATCTCTGTTGCTAATCAGATGTATATAATCTCTCTGAGTGAATTAATAGCCATATATAAAAGCCAAAGTCAATTGGAAACATTGGAGTTAAAGTATAACCAATATTTTGGCTCCTGCTCCCAGGTCAGAAGGCCACAGGAGACAATGGGACACTTTTAGCTTCTAGCCTCTGGTGAATTACCTTTCTTCTTGATCAGGGAGGACATGGAGACCCAGAGATGGACTCCAAGTCAGTGTATCTGCAACAGGAAAGTCACATCAGAGGAAAATTGGTCCTCTAGGTTTTCCAAGAAGGGAAAGGCCACTTGGTCAGCATGGTCTTAACTTATCCTAGCAGATGACACAATGATGAGGGTCATAGAACTCTTCACAGGTCCCTAAAAGTCTCTCCTACAGAGTCATAAGTGACCTCTAAAAATATAATACATAGTTAATTTTGGCTATCTACATGATATTAAACACCCAGTACAAAAATATAACCACAAAGTATTAGGCTCCCCTGTCTGATGCTGGCTTACAGTACTAAGCTCTAACATTAACTCATGCCTTCTGCCTCTGCCTGGCCCTGACTAGTCAGTTACTGTGCCTTTAAATCAAAGATCCAGAAATTGTCCTTACTAGTTATGTTTACCTGATAGTTATTGATTTGTATTAGTCCAATCTCTCCTTGATATACCTTATTAAAAGGAGGTATATCACTAAGGACAGATTTCAGAGCCTAGCCCTAAGGTACATTGAGGACAAATCTGGAGTCCAGCCCTAAGGTGTAAAAACAGCTTAGCGCTCTGGCTGTTCGTGCTTGCTAATGATGGTGGTGCTGGTTGTTTGACAGTGTCTCTTTGCCTAGATTTATAGAGATAAGCCAGATTCTCCTGCCATTGATGATGCTCCCTTAAAAATGTAACACATGCCGGGCGTGGTGGCGCATGCCTTTAATCCCAGCACTTGGGAGGCAGAGGTAGGAGGATCGCCATGAGTTCGAGGCCACCCTGAGACTCCATAGTGAATTTCAGGTCAGCCTGGGCTAGAGTGAGACCCTACCTCGAAAAACCAAAAACCAAAAAAAAAAAAAAAAAAAAAAAGTAACACATATCCTTAGGGAATTGGGCCCATACCCATCCACCAAGAGATATAAATTCATCACACCAGAGTCAAGAAGACAGTGTCTTCAGCCAATTGTAGTAGCTAAAAGGTCACCAGGAACCCAGAGGGTCCCTTCAAGGTCCAGCTTTGGAGGACACCTGCCCCTGCCAAGGAGACTGTGGCCTTGCTCTAGTCACTCCAGAAGTGGACTAGTCTACACACAGCAGAAGCTTGAAGAATTCAATATGGGATATCAGGAAAAATTGAGACACAATGCCCACCAGTTCAACTGGTGTTAGCTGTGCCTGGTTAGAAAAATATTTGCTTCTTATAACCGCATGCAACCTATTAAACTCTATAAGTCACAAGTAGTCAGACATATGGTAAGGATCCTAACTCCTTCTATTTGCTGGCCCCCTCCTAATGCTCTTCATGGTCCTTCTGTTCAGCCTTCACATTCCCACCATAAAAAGTCCAAATACTTCTCCAGGGATACCAAAGGGTTCTGCTCACTGATCTGTCTGGCTCCCTGCTACTTGTGGTGGGGCCCTATCCTCAAAACTCAGTATTTAGCATTTAGTTCATAGTCAAGGATTTGAAGGTCCCTAAAAGAATGGGGGAATAGCTAATATACAGCTATCCTGTCCTGGGAAGTAAAGGCTAATTAGGCCCTGACTGCGTTTGTTGGGGAAATGGAATAGCTGACACTTTGTGTGCCAAGGCACCTTTCAGTTGCAAACTCCCTAACTCCCCAAGAGGGCCACATCTGTATTGCTAACACTTTCAAGACTTCCCATGTCCCCAAACATGGCTCAAATGTGTAAATAAGTCAACTCCTGGACAAGTGAGACAACTGCAGTTCAAAGTTAACTCTAGGATAAATGAGACAACTGCAGCTCCATGTTGCCCAGACCTATATCTGACATCAATGTCATTATTTTTATGGTCTTTTGCCTTTAAAAATGCTGTACCCTTGAGCTTCTTGGCTGAGAGCATTTTCTGGTGTGAGCCCCCTCTCAGTCACCAGCTTAATAAAAAGGACTCTTAATTGGCTACAAAAGTGTGGTGCTCTGTAATTTTCTCACGTGGACTATAATGACATCATGACACTCTCAAGATACTTTCCTTTAGACAAAAATGCCAAAAATACCTAACTTGGGGACACACAATAACAAAGTCAGGAACTGCATAAAATTGAATAAGGAATACACACAGAAGCTTGATATTTCTGTAGGATGAAGGATGCTCCCAGGATATTGGAAACAGAGTTGGAGAAAACATTTACATAATAAATAACAAAGGGTTTCCATACAGAATATATAAGTACTTTTGTATACTCTGAGAGAATGATAAGCAGCTGTGTTATAGGAATTAATGAGTCAACGAGAATAATCAGGCAAAATCTGCTTCACAGAGAGGGAGAGAGCCTTTATTCACACATGAACCTCTGCTGGCTAATGCCAAATCCAACAGAGGTGTTCAATACAGACTGTGTTGGAGTTACATACCTTTTACAATACTTTGTCTGAATTCTCCCATGTGTGAAGGAGAAATTTATGGTCTGTGAGTGCAGGGTTCTGTTAAATAAGATTAACTAAAAGTTGCCACCTCCCAAGATAAAGTAGTTATATATTGTCCAAAGGGATCAGGCTCAGTCACAGAATTCTTGTTAGCTATCATAAACTTTTAATTGTTCGACGGAATCTCCCCACCTGCTGCTTCAAAAGAGGAGAGTGGAGCTGGAGAGGTGGCTAAGCGGTTAAGGTGCTTGCCTGCAAAGCCAAAGGATCTTGGTTCAATTCCCTAGGACCCACGTAAGCCAAATGCACAAGGTGGCGCATGTGTCTGGAGTTTGTTTGCAGTGGATGGAGGCCCTGGCATGCCCATTTTCTCTCTCTCTCCCTCCCTCCCTCCCTCTCCCTCTCTCTCTCTCTCTCTCTTTCTCTCACTCAAATAAGTTAATTAAATTAAATTTAAAATAAACAAACACAAATAAAGAATGTTAGATTTAAAAAAGGAGAGTGTAACATCTATCACTGAAAGTCCAGGTACACTGGTACATTTCTCTTAGATACAATGATTATACTTTATTTAAACTAATATAGGCTAGAAACACCAGTAATATGGTATTTCCTCAGGAGTTCCCCCCTCTTTGAAGTCTTGTCTAATTTATATAAAGGACTTCAACCTTTACAAATCTGAGTCTTCTTGTTCTACTGGAAGATAATAAACTCTCGGGGTTGAGAGCATTTGCAACTTGACTGCCTCCAATCTAGGGGTGATAAATCTAGTTCGGAGATTTAAGATGCAGGGTCCAAATAGTAATCCTAAGAGGATCATTGTTAGTTGCACAACCAGGGGCATAAACCACTTAGCCCAAGACCAATAGCTGTCCCATGACATCCAGGAGCTTGCTAATTCTACTCTCTTTCTAGCCACACTTTTCTTTTAACCTTTGAACTCTATCCATAACAACTCCAGATTTCTGTATAAAAACAGCACTTCTCATTTAAAAAGTAAGCATAGGCCTCCTTTGTCAGCTGTGAGCAGATTCAAGCCTCTCTGATTTTGCATAAACACATCAGCCAGGGAATTTAGCTGCTTTTGTAGATCTGCCAATGACTCAGCTATTTGGCCTATGTCATCTATGAATTTAGCAGATAGAGTATTATAAAAATGTACAGAGGCTCTTATTTCTCCAACTCCAGTTCGTATTCCTCCTGCAATACCCATGCCAACCAGTAAGGGAATAAATTGTATCACCCTTTTCATTTTATTCTGTGCTTTTCCTGGTATGGGAAGTGGCTGATCTCCAGGCACAATATCTGCCTGAGGGATTATGTATGCCAGAGTGTGGAGTCCAGCCCATTTATCTGGCAAATGGGAAGAAGCATTTGTTTCACATACAAAATATAAACCTACCCTATATAGTCTTGGCTTGCACCAAGGCTTGATTTGTCGAGACAAGTCTATATTTGTAACATTTTGACATTTTCCCCTAGCAAGCTGCCCCATCTGGGTTCCTGTATTTTGGGCCTGCAGACACCACGGAGTTTTTACAGCTAAGTTAACATTTGTTAGCTTAACTCCCTTAGTGGCCCCTGAATCCCAGTCATTTCTAGTAACTGCAGCCCTGACTGGGATAGCAATGGGATGGGTCTTATTTAGAGATAGGCAGAGCCAGTAATATTTTTCTAAGTCAGGATTAGTTATATTTAGGAGTTGGTGGGTATTGCTTATGAGTCTAATGCTGGGATCTTACCCCATAAATTGTGAGGTATAATCCTACCCTGAGAGATGGACATTGAGATAGTCCATATCTCAGAATAATTTCTATCAGCAAAACATTAACTACTTCCCTGGCTCATTCTGTGCATGTTGGGAAAGTTTCTATCCACCCTGAGTATGTGCATACTAGCAACAAGTAAATACCAGTATCCCTGGAAGGGGTTGATTTCAGTGAAATCTACTTCTAGGTCCTCAAAGGGTGAGGTTCCAGTCATTTGTACCCCAGGATCTGGGCAGGGGCTTCAACTGGCTTTATGCATGGCACAGACCACACATCTGGTGCTGATTTGCGGGCACAGAGTGGGGAGCCTAAGGATGAAATAATATGGTTTCAGAAGATTTGCTAACGCTGTTTACCCAGATGTGCCAGCTCTTGATATTGTCTCACTAGCTGCATTGCTATTGCTGTAGGAATAAACAGCTTGTTGTCTGGGAGCTTCTACCAGCCATTCTTTTCTCTGATTCCTCCCTCCTCTAATGCCCACTGGCCTTTCTCCTTTGAATATACTGGTGAGGGAGACAATTTGAGGACTGTGAGAATTTTGGAAATGGGCTCTGAACCAGCCATTTAGCTGGGCCAGTTGGTGACTACTTTAGCAGTCTGGTCAGCCAGGCAGTTACCCTTGCTGATCTGGTCTGTCCCTTTTTGGTGACCCTTATAGTATATTCCTGAACTTGGCCTGGCCCCTAGACTGTCTCTAATAGTTGAAGGATTTTCTATTTATTTTTAAAGTCTTTCCCCCAGCAGTCAAAAGTTCCCTTGCCTTGTATATAACCCCATGCACATGCAAGGTAGCAAAAGCATATTTTGAGTCCATGTATATGTTGACTTGCTTCCTTTCTGCCAACCTTAGTGCTTGGATGAGGACTCAGGACTCAGCTCAGTTGGGTTGACCAGCCCTGCGGAAGGGCCTTGTCCCTCAATACCTCATCTGTTGTAGTTATTGCATAACCCACCCTTCATTGCCCCTCCTGGACATAGCTGCTTCCATCCATGAACAGTTCCAGCTCAGGTTTCTGGAGTGGGGTATCAGATAAATCTGGCCTGCTGGAGTAGACTTCTTCCATTACTTCCTCACAGTCATGGTCTGGGGGTCCAGTCTCAGTGGGTAGAAAAGTGGCTGGGTTTAGGGTCCTTACTGTCTCCAGTTGGACCCATGGGTTTTCACAGAGCAATCCTTGGTAGTGGGCCATCCTGGTGCTAGTTGGGCATTTATGTCCCTATATGTTCATCAAGGCTGTGACAACATGAGGAAACTTCACATTTAGGTTCTGTCCCAGCGTGAGCTTGTCAGCTTCCCTGACCAGAGTCACAGTCACTCTAAAGCTCGGAGGCAAGGTGGCCATCCTGAGGCTACTGGATCTAGTCTCTTTGACAAGCAAGCAACTGGATGCTGCCAAGTCCCAGTGCCCTGTGATTCTTCTCACACATGTAAAGATCAAAGTCCCTGGTCACATGTGGCAGACTTAATGCTGGGACCTTTATTTCCTTAAAAACCCCTTCTTGTTTGGGACCCCAGTCCAGAGAGCCATTGCTTGGTCCAACTATTACTTTGTACAGTTGCTGGGCAATGCTTGCCTATAGCCCAAGATCCAGATGCAACAAGAAACTGGCTGCTCTGAGGACTTCTCGGAGCTCTTTCTAAGTAAGTTCTTGGTTGGGGAATCGAGCAGATTTTTTCTTTTCTGTCATGTCCCAGTGCCCTGTGTCCTTTGGATATAATAAATCCTAAGTATTTTACCTCCTATAAGCATATTTGGGCGTTTTCTCGTGACACCTTGTACCTGGTGCTTGAGAGGAGCACTAACAGGGCTTTGGTTCCTTCTAGCAGTCCTCTTGAGTCAGGCTAACCAGCAAGAAGTCATCTACATACTGGAGCAGAGTGCAGATCAAAGCCTCTCCCAAAAATGCAGCGAGGTCTGTTGCTAGTGCCTCACCAAACAAGGTAGGTGAATTTTCCAGCCCTGCGGTAGCCTGATCCAGGTCAGCTGAGTCTGTCTCCCCATGATTGGGTCCTCCCATTCAAAAGCAAATAGACAGGCTGGAGAGATGGCTTAGTGGTTAAGCGCTTGCCTGTGAAGCCTAAGGACCCTGGTTCGAGGCTCGATTCCCCAGGACCCATGTTAGCCAGATGCACAAGGGGGCACATGCATCTGGAGTTCATTTGCAGTGGCTGGAGGCCCTGACGTGCCCATTCCCTTTCTCTCTCTGTCTGTCACTCTCAAATAAATAAATAAACAAAAAAAAATTTAAAAAAAAGCAAATAGAGGCTGGCTTATGGGTGCTAACTGGAGGCAGAAGGCATCTTTAAGGTCCAAACACTTGAACCAACTAGAGTGGGCAAGTGATAAGCTCAGGAGTGTGCTTGCGTTAGGGACTACAGGATGCATAGTTATAACTGTGCTATTGACCGCTTGGAGATCCTTGACGGGCCGGTAGACATTCTTTACTGGCAATAGTAGAGTGTTCCACAAGATTTACATTCAACCAGGACCTCCATGTGCACAGATACTGACCTGTGCTGCTCAAAGCATGGGCCAGTCTCAGTCTCACTGGTTTGGCTCTTGGTTTCAAGTCCACTACACTAGGTGCATGGTTTCTGGCCAGTCCTGGAACCCTTTCTCTGGCCCACACATCAGAAAATTCCTCTAAGAACCTGGCAAGGTTGGTTTGCACTTAATCTGTAGTGTAAAAGTGCCACTCATCCTCTGCCACAGTTACAGCCATCATCAAGGCTGGTCTACTATTAAGAGGTAGGGTGGCTGGCCCATCCAGTGAGAAGGTGATCTGAACCCCAAGTTTAGTTAATGTCTCTACCCAGGAGGGGGAGAGGGCACTCTGGGGAACACAGGAGTTCATGAGTTACTAAGTTGCCCCTAACTGGCAATTTTGAGTTCTGCAGAAGGGCCGCTTAATCCAATTTCTAGTCACCCCAATGATTGTGGTCATTCAATCTGTTAGAGGCATCACCAGCACTGTGACCACTGAATGTTCAGTGCCACTATCTACTATAAAGGTCACTGGATGGCCCCCTAACTTCATTGTGATCATTGGCTCCCAGGGTCCCAAGACCAGAAAGCCAGGTCTGTCCAGTTCCACGTCACTACCTGCAAATCCAAAAAACTGTGAATTAGGTCTCGGTTGGTGGCTCCTGGTCTGAAGGCAGGTGTCTCTCTCTGGTCCATTTATCATTTTCTCCCATTGGGGACATTTGATTTTCCAGTGGCCAATTTCCTTGCAGTGAGCACACTGGTCCTGTCTAAGTGGTGCCCCTTCTGTTCCCCCATTTCTGTGGAAACCTATCTAGTTGTGTTGGATCTCGTCCAGCTATAGCTGCTGCTAGGGAAACCATATCTTGTTATTTCTTTTCCTCTGCTTTTTTCTCAACTTCTCATTCATGGTTTGCAAACACCGGATTTGCCATCTCTATTAGTTGGTGATTTGTCATTGCAGCAAATCCATCTAACTTTTGTAGCTTATGTCCTATATCAGGTCGAGCCTGCATAACGAACACAGTAGCAATTGCTCACTGGCTCTTAAGGGCTTCTGGACTGAAGGGTGTGTGTACCCAGAATGTTTCACATACTCTCTCATAGAATTCAGTAGGTGACTCATTGGGTTTTTTTATGAATCTCAGGCACTTTTGACAAGTTTGTTGGTTTCTTTGCTTCTGCTTTCAGCCTTTCCATTCCCACGCTTCTGTAATCTTTAGCTGCCACATTTCCCTCTAGTGTGTAAAAGCTTTAACTCTCTGCTCTGAATGCATGGAGTGACTATTTCAGCTCTGAACACACATGGAGCCCCCTTCACCCACAGTTTTGGCTGCATACACACATGGGAGCTACTTGGAATGGCCCTAGAGTTGATTAGTCTCTATGTTAATTCAAGCAGCTATTTTGGTCTGCTTTCTGGTCCCCCACGATCTACCTTGACTGTTTGTCTGGTGGCTCTGTCCATCTTCTCTTCCAAGTCTGGTCTGGGGCTCCAGCATCAAGGGAAAGCACAGCTCTGATCCAAGTTTGGACCCTGGAAACCATCAGGGAGTGTACTTCCCAAATCGCTCAGATACTTGTCTCCCCACAGCCACTGTGGTGCCCTGTCAGTGGCTCAAGGGGCCAAGAGTTTGTGTGCAGGATTCTCATGACTCAGTTTCCCAGCCAACACACCAGTTATAAGAATTAATGAGTTGATGAGAATAACCAGGCAAAATCTACTTCAGAGAGAGGAAGAGAGCCTTTATTCACACATGAACCTCTGCTGGCTAACATAAACAAAACTGACAAAGGTGTTCAATACAGACTATGTTGGAGTTACATACCTTTTACAATCCTTTGTCTGAATTCTCCCATGCTTGGAGGAGAAATTTACGGTCTGTGAGTACAGGGTTCTGTCAAATAAGATTAACTACAGGTTGCCACCTCCCAAGATAAGGTAGTTATGTATTGTCCAAAGGGGTCAGGCTCTGTCACAGAATTCTTGTTAGCTATCATAAACTTTCAATTGTTTGACAGAATCTCCCCAGCTGCTGCTTCAAAAGAGGAGAGTGAAGCATCTATCACTGAAAGTCCTGGCACATTCATACATTTCTCTTAGGTACGTTGATTATACTTTATCTAAACTAATACAGGCTAGAAGCACCAGTACTATGGCATTTTCTTAGGAACTCAATGGGAATTCAGCAAAGGATGTAAAGAAGCAACTCAGAGGTGGAAAGCAGCTAGCAAGTCTATGAACAGTGCTCCCCTGAGCAGGAGCCATGAAAAAACACTAGAACATGACACTTCCACTATCTGATTGACAATGGAAACATTGCTATTAAGTGTTAGTGAATACCTGGGGACAATTCTTGCTGGGTGTGAGGCCCTGAGGATAAGTACTTTTCTGAAGGTCTATTAGAACAGGAATGATCCCCACCTGAGGCACAGCACAGCCACTTTTGAGGACCCTCTGGAGAAAATCTACCACAGAACAGAGATGCCAGTGTGGAACAGTCATTGCAGTGTTGGCCAAAACAGAAGATAGCATCTTGAGATGAGGTGAAAGAAAGCAAGAAGAGGCCTGTTGCAATGGTCACTGCCTGGGCCTTGGTGGCCTGGGGATGCCTTGTTGAGCCCTATGCCTATAATTGGGAAGGGTCCCTGAGCTCAGGGCCAGAGGGAGGCTGTCAACCCTCACTGACTGCAGAGGGACTCAGTGGGGAGTCTGTCCATCCCGTGGTGGTAGTTGCAGCATGGGTGGTTGAACTGTAGCAGATTCACTGTCCTTGTCTGATGCAGCCAGAAAGCAGCTGGTGAACGGAGACCCAGGGCTTCAGTGTCTGCAGAGCTCACTGGGATAGGATCAGGACTACAGTGTCCCTGGCTTATCATGGGGCTAGCTAATGACTGCAGGTAGGAGTACAGTGTCCAGGGTTGAAGCTATGTGTATGTTTTCTGAGCCTTTCTACATACACATTTACATGCTGCTTTCCATGTGACTACAACTCTGTTCCAGTCCTTTTCTAAGGAACTCAATGTCTCTTAAATGAACCTTATAAAGTATACAGTGTTTTCACATGACAACGTGTTTCCCAAACCCCACAATTTGTGATTTCCCCTAAATAAACTTAATAATTCATAATTTATCCTTCTTGAGTCAATCTTTATTCATTATTTATTAAAGATAAGTCAAAACCCAAAACTTGGAGTTCATAAATTCTGGGGAACCCCTCCTGAACCCCCAAATCCTGCCTCAGTATCATGCATCAGAAATGAGTCTAAGGTCTGAGAATGACCACACAATCCAAAGTATATTGGCAAGGCATTGTTTGCTTTAAAAAATATTTCTATTGAGCTGAGTGTGGTGGTGCACGCCTTTAATCCCAGCACTCGGGAGGCAGAGATAGGAGCATCACCGTGAGTTCAAGGCCACCCTGAAACTACATAGTGAATTCCAGGTCAGCCTGGACTAGTGTGAGACCCTACCTCAAAAAAAATAGAGCAAAAAAG
Organism: Dipus sagitta; assembly: GCA_036346955.1. Lineage (NCBI taxonomy): Eukaryota > Metazoa > Chordata > Mammalia > Rodentia > Dipodidae > Dipus > Dipus sagitta. The sequence goes on along the minus strand of CM070779.1, from coordinate 65,076,633 downwards.
TTTATATATATATATATATATATATATATATATATATATATATATATTTGTAAGCAGAGAGAGATTGAGAGAACAGAGGCAGGCAGAGAGAATAGGTGTGCCAAGGCCTCCAGCCATCGCAAACAAACTCCACATGCATATGCTACTTTGTGCATGTGGCTTTGTGTGGGTACTGGGGAACCAAACCCAGATCATCAGGCTTTGCAGGCAAGCACCGTAACTGTTGAGCCATCTCTCCAGCCCCGGCAATGTTCATTTCTGCAGAAGGTGCTTAGCCATGAAGAGCTGAGGCAGTCAAAGCACAGCACAGGAAGTCTGCTGACACTTTTCTGTCCTACTGAGGAGGTACTGTGTCTTCTCTACCTTAGACTCTTATGTGATTGGCTAAAATATAAAGATGATATAGTTTCTCAGGGAAACCTAAGGAATAGAAGATTTAGGGACCTTTTACCAAATGCATGAATAGAAACTTTGGATTTAAGGATTGTTGACTCTTCTCAATGAAGGCTGATTCAGGAGGGGTGGCATCCTTCCAGAAGTGAGTTTCTCTACCTTTCTAACAATTTGAAAGAAAAGACTTCTCTCTCTCTCTTTCTCTCTTTCTCTCTCTCATATTCCTCAGAGATGTCAGATTATCTGATACTAGTCTAGGCCCTGGGTCAATTGTGGGAAAACAAACTGAGGTGCCCTCTGTCCCTGTGATGCTCTGGGGCCAAACACAATTAGAAATGCTGCAGTGTCACACAAGCAATGTTGCTAGTGATTAATGGTGATGGTGGTGGTGGTGGTAATGGTGATGGTGATGGTGGTGATGGCGGTGGTGGTGGTGGTGATGATGGTGGTGGTGGTGGTGATAATGGTGGTGGTGGTGGTGGTGATGGTAGTGGGCTCCCTCTCTGAGGCAGGAGCTGGTTCCCTTTACAACCTCCCTCCTAGTGCTCATTTCAGCAGCACATATACTGAAGACCTCCCTCCTGGGCTTCCCCTTTCTTGGGGAGCCATGAGCATCTCCCTGCAAGATCAATCACAGTGCATTCCCTATACAGTGGAGGCCCCTATGCATGGCCTCTGGAAAAGATCTTTAATGGAAAGAACCTGTGTGCTATGAGAAGTCTGCACAGGCTGAGGCGGGGGAATGACCACCCACCAGGTGCTGGGTTTCCTTTTTCGTTAGACACACTGTCCATCACAGGATGTGTATTACCAGAGGCTTCAGAACTATTGCAGGAATGAGATCTAGCCTCCTTGGATGGTGTCTCACTCCAAACTCACTGCCATGTTTGGGTAGAAATGCCTCAGCCCTGAGGTGTCTGAGGCCTGGCTGGTATCAGGAAGGTAGAGCACCTTTTATTGTGATTGAAAACATTTCTCATTTCTTTGCTGTGAACTATATGTTCACAGTGTCTTTCGGTTCATCTGCCAACTTTGCTTCTGGCTTATTATTGCCTTGTCCACCTCTCCTCAGTCACTGCCTGTGCCAAACCCATACCTACACAACAGGCTACCCAGGGATCATGTCACTGGAGCAGAGAGGCATAGCCCTAAATTATCTTCAGTTTCTGACACCCTTTATTTGCCCACAGCTGAGATCTCAAGCAGCTCTTATCTCTATTTCCAGGACACAGGCAGAGCCCCCACCCCCACCCCTAGACAAGAGGAGTTTCCAATCACTCTGATTCTCTTTGGCCTCTTGAGGACTTTCAAACCTCATTTGGGATTTTGCTTATTTCTGTGACACCCTTGTGAGTGTGTATGAAGTAAAAAAATGTAAATCTGTATGCTTTTTCTCCCACCAGCCTGTATTTTTCAGCTTAATTCACAGGCCTCCAGCTACTGAACCTCACAGAGTGGGATAAGTACTTTTCTTCCCTACCGCACTTTGAAATTGTTTTCTCACCTATGCCTCCATCTGCTCCCCCACAACCACTGGAGATTCCTCAACTACTTTAATTCAGGGTGATCTTGTGAAAAAACAGGGATAGTTTAAGTAAAACCATTGTCCTATTAGTTTCCATGTTAACACCTTTCCCTAAGATTGTTTAAGCTGCCATGTTTTGGGCCATGTTGATCTGTGCAGTGTGGGAGAACTGTCTGGCTGGGGTTCCATAGAGTGATCACAGTGTGATCACAGGTGGGAGAAGGACACCATCCCCCAATTATGCAGGCTGCAGGCAGGGTCTGAGGAGCAGCCTGTGGAGCCCAGACCACGTCCGGCTCCAGGGAGGGATTCACTTCCTTGCACCTCTCTGAGCTCACTGCAGCTGGCTGGGTATCAAGCATTAGTCTTGGTACACAGTGACTCTCACGATACTGCCCCCAGAGCTTCCTGTTCCTTCATTCTGGGACACCATTTTGGTGTCTTCTGATGAGTCAGCCATCCAGGTGAAGTTTGCAATGACCAAAAAGGCAGTGAAGACTGTGGATACTGGGGAGGTAGGGAGGTGTGACCCCCAAGAGGAGACAGAGGCTGTGGCTATCAAGGCCATGGCTAGCACCTCTTGTGAGGCTGCACTTTCCCACTAGTACCCAAGGCACTGAAAGTTCCTGTTGCAGGTCAGGGTCCCTTTGGCCACTTCCAGACACCCTCCAAGTGAACCAAGTGTCAGGTGATTCCCTGTGTGAAGGAAATGCATATATTTACATTTGAATTGTCATTGTAAAGTATAAAGATCAATACTGAAATTCACACCGATGACTTCAAGTTTCAATTTGTGCTACTGAGAGCCCCATGCAGTGGCAAACAAAGAAGGCTGTGGCAGGTTGAGAGACTCTGGAAGACAGACACAGCCTCCAGCATCTCTCACTGCCTTACTCTTGGTAGCCGGTAGTCCCTGAAGGTCGCACTCAACTCCAGCCATAAGCCTTGAGGTTGGAGCTCTGTGCCTTGGCTAGATTCCCTCAGCCATGCTGCTTCCTGTGGGCAGAGCAGTTCCATCCTGGGTTTGTCCTGGAAACACCCCTTTTCTGAGGCAGCTCTGCTGGATAGGGCTGTTGTAGGTTGCTTGGGAAAGCACTTCTATACGTGTGACCACCCCCCAAAGGTGCCTGGGTAACCCAGCCCTTGAAATATGGGGGTAGAGCTTATCAGAACTTCCAGGACCAAGAGCCATAGCCCCAGGCCAGGGTGACCCTACAAGAAGCTGGAGAGGCCACTGAGCCCCCAGCAGACTGCCTTCTGTGCTAAGAACACCTATTCCTCAGGGCCTTGGTAGCCAAGGACAATGCTGATACCAGATCTGAGGCCTCTGGTAGACACAGATGCTAGTGATCCCTACCATCCCTGCATGCTGGACAGGGTCTCTAGTTTGTAGGACTGAAGCTCAGGTACAGGATAAAAACCAGTGTTCCTCCAAGGAGCACCTCCTGATTCCAGCCAATCACACAGGGCCTAAATATAAATTATGAATTATATTATGAAATATAAATATGAATTAAAACATTTCAACAGACACAGGAGTGACGTGCCTGATGAATTAAAAAGAAACTTAAAATCTTCATGCCTTATTTCATCCTGGCCCAGAATGAATGTGTTTCTCAGGCTCATAAATTATTAGAAAGGAATTTTTAAATAGATTGTAAGTTTTAGAAGTGTTTTCTTTCCACAGCTGAGAAATAAAATACCCCATCCTCGAAGCAGAGCAAGGCCAGCCCTGCCTTCTAGGACACTGGGCTTTTCATTCCATGATCTGTGAGGGACCCTGGGCATTGGGCTGTTGGGTCCTAGGGAATTAGTGGTTCTCTGCAATTCCATCAAGACCAAATACATTGGCTTAGGTGGGAGCCAGAGGAGAATCCCAGAGGGGAGACATTGGGAGCAGGACTGTGAAGGGGACTGTTGGAGCCTCTTCCTCTCTCTTTTGCTTGCTGATCTGTGTGAGGGTGTGTCTTCCCCCACATGCTCCCACCATGGCCCACTGTGCTGCTAGAGACCCAGAGCAGCAGGACAACTGCCCATGGACTTACGCCTCTGCAACCTTGAAACAAAGCCAGCCTTTCCTTCTCTTAAGTGCGTTCTTCAGGAATGTCATAATCAAGAAGCTGACTGACACTCTTTTCCTAGCAGTCTATCTCTCCCCATCCTTCACCACACTTAGGTCATAGTGGACTTTGGTCCTTCATGTCACCTCAATTCATGAGGCTCAGGCCTTGTCTGAAAGAGGATCTCATTATCCTGACACAGGACCCATTGAATTCAGGCCATGTTGGCTTTGGAGCTCATGGACACAGGTAAGCCTTTTCCCACCACACTTGAACCTGGATGGATGAGATGAACCCCAGGTGAGCAGAGCTGAGATGTGCATAAGAACCAGGTACCCTTTTGACCTCAAGATCTTGGAATCAAGCCAGGGAAAGATGGCGCTGTAGCTGTGAATGTGGGCTGTGGGACCCAGCTTTGCACCCGTTGAGGGTAGGCTAGACTGGCAGAGCTGCAGGATGGAGTTCCTGGGGAGGTAGCTGAGGATGGAGAGGAACCTTGGAGGCCCTAGACAGAAGCCTAGAAACTCTTGCTTCATACCCCATGGGCCTCTTGTGCTGGAGCTATTAGAAGCAGTGAGACCTCCTGTGACCCCTCTTACTCATTGATAAGTAAAGTCCTTGCTTGCATAATAACCAAGGCTGTGCCCATCCTCATTCCCAGTCACCCCCAAAATGTCACTGTTCCATCAATTTTGTGTGGGGCTTTGGGGCTAATCTCAGTGGTCCTGTCTGAGAACTGAGACACAGGGGCTTCCCCTGAGCAAGGTCACCAACCCACACAGTGACTCAGGGATACAGGCCAGACTCTCTCCACTGTGCCCTTAATATAGGACCCTGACAGCAACATAAGGGAGAGTGGAGTCAAGGGTGACCCTGACCCTAACTCTAAACTCTGAACCTCATCCTAACAGTAATCCCTAATCTGAAGCTCTTCAAGGTATGGGTATGGAGTCTGCCCTAAGTGCCCTGGTCAGAGCTTCTCCATGACCTGTCCAGCTGCCAATACAGAGGACTCAATGGACATACAGGAGCAAGGGGTTATCAGAGACACCCATGCCCTGTGGTGAGGAGCAGAGGTCTTGGGGCCTGAGGTGTGCCAACCTTGCTGGAGAGGGACTTGGGAAGAAAAGCAGGGACTCATCCTCCTCTCCCCTGGGAAGAGTGCATGGTGAGGCAGTACCCTTGTGTCAACAGGGAGAGCTGCAGGGAACTCAGAGCAGAGGCCCCTGCGTCTGGTGCCCTATGAAAGATTCATCCCAGAGCCCCAGGGCCTCAGCACCAGCTGTGTGGTCTCATCAGCTCAGGAATGAAACTATAAAATAGGGAATGACGATATAGCTTCCTGGCCTGAATCTCCCATCCCAGCTTTACAGAGACATCTCTTCACAGGGTACCTGCACCCCAGGACCCAAGCCCTGAGTCCCCTGGCCATCTGGTTTTTCTGCCTCATGGAATCAACCATTTGGGGTCAACGCAGCTGATCTCCCCTGCCCTAAGTCCTGGCCAGGGCCAGCAGGGCACCTGGCCTCCAGCTGAGATTCAGGACAGACATGGCCAAGGAGAGTCAGCAAAGGGAGCAGAGTAACCCACACCAGGCACCAGTGCTTACTGTGCAGCTATGGGCTGCCCCATGTCCCCACTGCAGGGTCAGAGGAGTCATACACTGCAATGGTTAAATTTGTGTCAACTTGATCTGTTTAGGAACCCACAGATATTCCTCATAAGTATGTCTCTGAGGTTGCTTCTGGAAAGGATCAACTAAAGGGTAATCCTTTTCCCAGAGTGAGCCCTTCCCCCAGAGTGGGCGGCCCCTCCTGGAGGGGAGGCTTTTTCAAAAGAAGCTCTGGGAAGAAAGGAGTTCTCCTCTCCTCCCACCTGGCTTCCAGTGCTGCTTGCTGTTTGCTGTTTTGCTACTTTCTAGTGTGGACTGAAGAGCAGCATCTCTCCAGGAAGCCTCCAGACCTTCAGTGCTGGATTGGGACTGTTGAAGCATCCAGCCTGTGGACTGAGCAGCTACCAGGTTCCTTGACTCTCAGGCCTGTAATCTGCTATTGTTGGACTGTCGTAAACTAATCTAATAAATTCCCCTTTAATACAATTCATTCTATCAATTCCGTTCCTCTATAGAACCCTGAGTAATATACACACATAGATGTGGTCCTCAGTTTTCCTGGCTTATGGGATTTGGGGACCAAGGATACCAGCTGGTGGACACCACAGCCCTGGTGTCCACTCCATGTCCAGGTGGAAGCACAGTTGCCACCCTCCCCTGCCTATGGACACCAGTTTCCAAGGGATTCTGTCACACTGAGATGTAACAGGAACCCATCTAAACTCTTGAAGGTTTACCCCATGTTGCAGTCAGGTTTGCATTGCTGGTAGAAATCACCCAACCAAGAGCAGCTTGTGGGGAAAAAAAGAGGTTTATTTTGGCTTAAAGGCTTGAGGAGAAAGCTCCATGATGGCAGGGACATCACCCCCTGGCCAACATAAGGTGGACCATAGCAACAGGAGACTCTGCCAAACACTGGCATGGGGAAACTTCCTATAACACCCACAAACCCGCCCCAAACAATACACCACCTCCAGAAGGCTTTAATTTCCAATTGCTATCAGCTGGGGAACCTAACATCCAGAACACCTAAGTTTATGGGGGACACCTGAATCAAACCACCACATTCTGCCCCTGGCCCCCATAAACGGATATCCATACATGATGTGAAATACAACTCATTCAGTCCAACTTAAAAGTCCCCACAGTTTTTATCAATCCCAATGATGTTCATATATCCTCACAGCCCAATGTCTTTTAACTTAGCCATAATACCAAAAACTCCCCCCCAAAAAACCATAATGGCACAGAATAAACATTCATACTGCAAAAGATGGCATTGGGCATAGCAAAGAAATATTCAAGCAATATATGATTTAAACAGGGCAAACACCAAACTCTGTAGCTCCAAGTCCAACAACTATATCCAGTAACAAATCTCCAAGTCCACTAATTCTAACCAGCAACAAGTCCCTGGAGTTCCAATTCCTCCCCTCCAGCTAGGCTACTCACAGTCCTGGAAAACTTCATCGGGGCTGGCAGCTTTCCTTAGCAGCCATCTGGTGGTCCTGGCATCTCCACTGGGTCTCCATTGCAACCCACAGTTCATCCTCATGGCCCCATGGGGTCTCCATGCAGGCAACCAGCAAACCTGCTTCACACTACCCATGGCCATTTCCAAAACACAAGATCCTGTTGCAAACTCAATGGCCCTCTCTTTCCTGCATTTCTTATACTCCACAATACTAGGTAGGGTGCCAATTTGTTAATCCAGGGGGGGAATAAAACAGACTTTGAAGAACAGGACACTCCTTGAGCACTCAGGCCCCTTCAAAAGAGTCTACATTCTTCCTGTTGCCCCAGTGCAGGTCAACTGGCCCAATCTCAATGGTTGTAATCTTTCAAACAATTTTCAGGTGAATGGGCAGCAGTTTAGGCCCAAAGATTTCATTTTCTCTGTGCCATATCCCTCTGCTCACACCAGCTCACTTCTACGCAGTGCAACCCTGCACAACTTCTCAGGACATGGGCAAAACAGCAAACTTCTCACACAAACTGCTACCCAGTCCAAACAAAGCTCTTTCTCACCCTCATAAGCCAAACCTCACACTCCATCGTCCTTACTACATTCAGGTCTTTCAACTCTGACCAGAATAGCCCATCAAACTGTACTTATAGCACTGCAAAGTGTCTCTTAGGCCAAGCTTTCAAATCCTTCCACATTCTTCTTGAAAATCAGCTCCAAAAGGCCAAAGGCACACAGTCAGGTGTCTAGCAGCAATCCCACTCCTCAGTACCACTTTACTGTGATTCTATGGTTATCAGTTTATGGGGGCCAGGGGTGGAATGTGGTGGTTTGATTCAGGTGTCCCCCATAAACTTAGGTGTTCTGAATGCTAGGTTCCCAGCTGATGGAGGTTTGGAAATTAACACCTCCTGGAGGGAGTGTATTGTTGGGGGCAGGCTTATGGGTGTTATAGCCAGTTTGCCCTTGCCAGTGTTTGGCACACTCTCCTGTTGCTATGGTCTACCTTCTGTTGGCCAGGGGGTGATGTCTATCCTCTGTTCATGCCATTGTTTTCCCTGCCATCATGGGGCTTCCCTGTCGAGTCTATAAGCCAAACTAACCTCTTTTTTTCCCCACAAGCTGCTTTTGATTGGGTGATTTCTACCAGCAATGCAAACCTGACTACAACACCCCACAAACCTCACTTCTGGGTGTCCTGGTGCCTATGCCCTCACTGGTTTGGGCCAGTTGGGGATGTCTTATAGGACAGTAAAGCAGCACAGTTTAACATGTGTTAATAGACATGGGAATAATGATAATGTCCCCTCATTCTGGGAGAGATGACAATTTAGAATCATCTGCAATTATCCAGGGAATTCCTCAGGGCTATGGGGTAGGGTAAGTGTCTCTTCTGCTAGACACCCCCTTTGCTGATCTCCCCCATGCCCATGGTGGCCTGTCCTTTGCACCTCTGCCTATGGTCAGGGCTGCTCCACAGGACCAGACTCAGCTCAGTGGCCTGCAGAGCTGAGACTGCAGCGGTCCCACCTCCAGATGATGGTTGCTATTCAGCCACTTCTGCCTTTCCGTGACCCTCACACTCTGGGATGATTTTATTTCTTCGTATGTTCATTAACTGGTCCCTCCTCTAAGGATGGGGTTTCCTGGATGGAAGGAATGGTGTTTTGTTCTCTCATAACTTATAGATCCTAGAATAGCACATAGGGGTTGCTTCAAGCCATGCTAGATGGCTGACTGCCTGGGTAGAAGATGGGTGGATGATAGATGGATGGATGAATGAATGAGTCAAAACCATGGAGGTCTGTGGGGAGGACAATGGCCCTGAGAAAAATGCAGAGCTAGTAGCCATGGGTGGAAGGCCAGGCTTGCTTGGCACCATGAGTCCAGAAGGATGAAGCTGATAGAGCTCTGTGCTGCACAGCAAGAGCCAGATTTCCAGTGAGTGCCACTAATTCACCTTTGGACACAGCCAGGAATGAAGGGGAGCCAGCACCCAGGTCTCAGTCTCAGCCTTGTTCCCACTCAGATTGACATATTTGTTTTAATTCTGCAGAACCCTGAGTGCAGTGCCATAGGACCAGGACTAAGTGGCTGAGACTCAAGATTTCTGTGGCTAGTGTTGTTCCTGTGCCCAGGACCTCAATTCTTTGTTTCTGAGATCTAGTGAACTCCCATGAGAATCCCAAGTCAGTGAGGGTCACACTAAACTGAGCTCTGATCTCTCATCCCACAGGTCTTATTGCCTCCGGTCCATCCATGTTGGCCTGCTACTCAGGCTCTTCCTGCTGGGATGTGACTTGTAACTGGTGTCATGCCCAGAGCCCTTCTGGAGTCAGGTAGGGATTTGTTACAATTGGACCTTGTGACCTCTTGGTGGGGGCTCTGATGCTTCATCAGTGCCCATGCCCAAGCCCACTGTGCTTCCTTTCTATATTAAGCAGGACAGTTTTAAAACCAAGGTAAGTCCACTAGAAAGCAATGTCCTGACCACAGTGGCCACTGTGACTTCAAGAGGTTCACCTTCCCTGGGTACACTATTGAGACTTTAGCTGCAGGACAGGGGGTTGCAGTCAGCATCATCCCTGCTCCTGCAGCTGAGACACTCCTGTCCTCAGAAGCCTCCTCAGCCCTCCCCATGCTCACCTCCACACACCTGCTGTCCCCAGTGTTCTGCTGGACCCACAGCTCCATCCTGAGTGGGCCTGGGAGATGAGCCTTGTGGTTGAATGAAAGAATGAACAACTCCAGGATGGATGAGCGAGTGAATGAGTAATTGCCCTTCTCGTGTCTTCTCTTTACTGTCCAGCATCACTAGCGAAGCCTGCTGGAGCATTCTGGGCTTCAGCGTGTATGTGTGGAGCCCACAGGCCAGATTCTGGCAAATTTCTTGGCCACAGGGCAGGGGCACAGTGATGCCGCTGGGCACAGCCTGGGGAACACAAGCGAGTGAGGCTGTCACATGAATATTTAAACAGCACACAGGTGCTGAGGGACAGAGTTTCATTCAAGTATTGAGGAGGCTTCACTTACTTAAAATTGAGCACTGAGCAGATTCTAGGTCTGCCAGTGGCTGGGTGATCAGGAGCCACTGTCTCTTAATCAGGAGGACATGCAACATCTTTCATCTCATGTGTCTCCTCACCTGCTTCCCCATTTGACCTAGGGAGCCTGTGACACTCCAAAGAACAGCAGTTGGTCCTGCCTCTGGGGGCCAGATGTGTCACTGTGTTAATGGCTGTGATGTACAGAGAGTTGTACCTTGCGATGTGTTAATGTAAAGGGAAGGTGACAAGAGAAGGAAGGGTGATGCCAGGTGTAGTGGCTCAGGCCTTTAATCCCAGCACTTGGGAGACAGAGGTAGGAGGATCTCCATGAATTCAAGACCACCCTGAGACTACATACTGAGTTGCAGGTCAGCCTGGACTAGAATGAGACCCTACCTTGAAAAACCAGGAGAGAGAGAGAGAAGGAAGGGTGAAGTTAGGTTGCTACCAGCTTAGGAGAGGTCATTACAATTCTAACATGGTTTATGTGGTTCTCACAGTGACCACTAAAGACATGCCTACAGACAATGCACAGACGGAAAGGGACAAGAACCAGGTGTCACCATAAAATCAAAACATCAAGGAAGGCTACTGGACAGGGAGGGAGGGACAGAAGGAGAGCAAGACAGATGAAAGCAACCAGCAAACCTGAAAGCTAGTCCTTCCCTATCCAGTTTCTTCAAATGTGAGAGGATCAAACTCTGTGGCCCAAAGGCAGTAAGGCTAAGGAGAAATAAAGTGAGATCCAGCTGCCCTGCACACTGTCTAGAAGATACTCACTTGTCTGCCTTATTGATTTAATTGTCTCTGTTTTCAAGGCAAAGTCTCACTCTGTAGCCCAGGATAGCCTGAAACTCAGGAACTCCTGTCTCAGCCTCCTGAGTGCTGGGACTGCAGATATGCACCACCACACCTGGTAAGAGCCTCACTGTAGATACAAGGACATACACAGGTTTAAAGGGAAAAGGTGGAAAGGTTATTCCATGTAAATGGTGACCAAATAGAGAGCAGAGGTGATCATAGCTGTGTCAGACAAAACGGCAGTCAGGAATACCTGATACAAGAAGCAGGAAGGACATCATGTAATGTAATCCATCAGGAAGATGTCACATGTGTGATGAGGTTGGAATTGCCAGAAAAGCCCCAATGGGTGACACAGCATTGGCAGCAGTGAGGGAGACCCATGCCATGCATCACAGCAGGAGATCGCAGTGCCCATTGCCAAGGACAGGTGGGTCAGCCAGAGTCCATAGAGGAGCCAAAGACCTGAACATTCTCACCCAGGCAGACCTAGTGCCTGTGGAATATGCCTGAGTGGCCCAAACACATGGTCTTCCACACCTACTGCATAGCAAGCTATGAAACAAAGCCTCACAGCTGAAGACTGAGATTCCACCAAGAACCTTCTCCACCACAACAGGACAGGCCTAGGAGCAAGCTCAGGTTTGCTGATGACATGATAATACATAGAGAAGCCCCCAAATTCCCACCATGGAACTGTCAGAGCTAATAAAAAAGTTCAGCTGAGCTGCAGGACATAGTGTAAAAACCACTCACTTCAATAAGAGTGAACAATCCCCAAGGAAATTAAGAACACAACCGCAGGAATAGCACTGAGGAGAATAGCACATGGGTGTGAACTGAGCCAGCGAGAGCAGAGACTACACTGGGAACTGCAGAATACTGCTGAAAGAACAAAAATAGAAGTGAGTGGGCAGAGCAGAGTAAGAATGTCTGTGTCACTCAAATGATTGATATATCTACTGCATTCCATGTCAGTGGTATTTTTCTTTTTTTTACAGAATTAGAAAAATTCCTAAAATTCTTATGGAATCTCAAGAGATGACAAGGAGCCAAAATAGTTTCGAGAAAGAAAACATGTTGAAGACCTCATGTTCCTGACTTTGGAAAGACTCAGAAGTCAGACAGGATGGTGTTGGCACAGACAGGCACAGACCAAGGGGCAGAATGGAGAGCCTAGAACTAAACTCTCACAGATGTGGTCAAGTGACCTTGGCAAGGTGCCAGACAACAGTACTGAGAAATGGTGTTCACATGCAGAAGTGGAGGTGCGCCCTGGCCTCACAGTGGGTACAAAATAAACACGTGGCTCAGTCAGGCACACACCATGCTGTGGAACTCCTCCAGGAGAACAGGACAATGCTCATGACTTTGGCAGTGGTTTCTTGGATGTGACCCCAGGTCCAGGCAATAAAAATGACAATACAGTGGGTGAGCAAATGTCACTGTGTCTTTACAGAAGGCGACAGGAACAAGGAGGATTGACACAGAAGGAACAGTTGTTTAGAATGCATGGATGCTTGCCTGTGACCTTTGTGATCAGGGGTGACTTCCAAAATGTACAACCAACTCCCTCAACTCAGCAAGAAAAGCCAAACACCACCACCAGAAATTGGCACGAGACTCCAGTAGCCATTTCCTTAAAGAAGTTATAGAAAAGGCCAAAAGAATACATTTAGGGCTGGAGAGATGGCTTAGTGGATAAGGTGCTTGCCTGCAAAGCCTAAGGACCCAGGTTCGATTCCCCAGTACCCACGCTTGCCAGACAGACGCGCATGGTGGCACATGCACCTGGAGTTCATTTACAGTGGCTAACAGCCCTGGCACATCAATTCTCTCTATCTGCCTCTTTTTTTTTCCTCTCTCTCTCTCTCAAATAAATAAATAAAAATAACAAATACTTTTTAAATAAGAATACATATAAATGTACTCAAAATCATAAACACTCCTGGGGGAAATGTAAATCAAAACATATTGACCTAATTCCTCACCCTAATGAACTTCCATTTTCTAAAAATAACAGAAAGTAACAAAGTTGGCAAGGACTTGGAATAATGGGAGCTTTTGAGCACCGGTGGTGGAAATGTAAATCGGTGCAGCTACCCTGAGAAACAATTTGGAGGTTCCTCAAAAACCTTTAGCAGATCTGTTCTGTGACCCCTCTCCTGTGACCCAGCCATCCTACCACTGGAGAACCCACGGGAGGTCTTGAAGTTTTCTTTACTAGCCCATGTTCTCTGCATAGACCTGAACATGTTGCTAGGTATCCTCTGAGGCCTGAATGCATGAAAATAATGTGAAATGTTGTTCAGTCTTTAAAAAGCAGGAACTGCTTGATTCTGCTTACGTGATGTGTCTAAAGTAGCTGAGTCCTAAGAAACAGTGAAGAGTGTTGTTGCTGGGGGCAGGTAAGGAAGGTGGAGAAAAGGGAGGGGCATTGCTCTAAGGCAACAGAGATTGTTGCAAAATGAAAATGTGTTTACAATCTCTCCAGCTTCATGTGCACACAGGCAATACTACTACACTTCACACATCTTAATGTTATCGAGGCACTGAAGAGGAAAGTCCGGCAGGAATCATGACCTAGGAGGCTGTTTCACTGGCCTGGGGAGGTCCCCACCCTCCACCTATGTAAGCCTGTGTGTCTTTTGTTTCTTCCTGTGCCCTAGGAAGAGAGTTTTCATTCCAGTCATCCACTCATTGCTGTGACCAAATATCTGACAAGGAGAACATTCAGGAAGGTTCATTTCAGCTTAAAATTTGAGGTTTCATGGTGGTGAAGGCATGGCGACACGAACATGAGGCAGCTGGTCACATTCAGTCCATGGTGAAGAAACAGAGAGGGTTGAATACTGGTGCTCAGCTAGCTTTCTCCTTTTTATTCAGACCATGATCCCACTCATGGAATGGGGCCACCAGTTTGGGTGGGTCTTCTCACCTCAATTAACCTAATCAAGATAATCCTCCACAGACATTTCCAGAGGTTTCTATGTTAACCCAAATCCTGTGAAGTTAACAACCAGACATTAACCATTATCATCATGAACCACCACCAGCACATGTGCTCAGTCCCTCCAGACACCTTAGAAGGGAATGCCACCTGGATCTTCTACCAGGAGCCTGAGTCCCTGCTGTGCATCAGCCCCTGGCCTTGTAGGTCCTGAAACCTGTCCTGAGTGGCACTGAAGAGCAAGGGAGCTGTCAGGAGCTGAAACGTCAAACTTCCCACCTCAGAACTTCACTATAATGGTCTCATGTGAGCTCAATACTGACCAAGGGCATGATTGCTGAGAAACCAAGAAACAGCTGGGAATGGGGTGATTAGACCAATCCAACCTGAGAAAAAAACAGCTGCCTTACTCCCATGTCTGTGGAGCAGAGCAGTCAGAGGGCTTCCTCCTACATAACTCTGCATTTCACTGGGTTGAAGGGGTGGACCCTAATGGCAAAGGTTTCTAGGATCAGAAGTTCTCACCCTAGGCTTCAATGCCCTAAGGACCAAGTCCAGGCCAGAGCATGGTGCTGTGTCTGTAAAAGCCCCTGTAATGTGGCTCCTCTGATGTTGCTATGCTTTCCCACCCACTGTTCTCCTCCAGTTAGAAGCCTGTCTCTTCCAGGAGCATGCTAGCTCTTCCCTCCTCAGGGCCTTTATACATGCTGCTTCTGATGCCAGTAAAACCCTCTGTACACCCCCTGCCTCCCTAATCCAGGCCACACTAACACTGATAGTCGAGACCCTAGCCACTATCTTTCCTCCCAGATATCCGTACCTCAGGAGCCAAGCTAATGCATGATAGCAGAGACCCTAAGGCCCTCCATCCTTGTGGAGTTACAGTTCTCAGCAAGACCTCTGAGTCATCCCATCTGAGAACCACCCCACCCTTCTCTGCTAAAGGATCACCCACTGCTACAGTACAGGCTGGAGAAACCCTTATAGGGCAGAGCTCATAGAGAACAGTGCCTGGCCATGCCCTCTGGTTAGCTGTGTTACTAAATTAGGGGAGATGCTGTTCTCTCCTCCCTAAAGACCCATTTTTCCTTGAAGGCTCAGGTACCTGGGGCCATGGTGATGAGTGCCACAGCAACCCACACACAGCTCTCCACACTGCACAGGTGGAGACCTGTGCGATAGCTGGTTTAGCGATGCACTCACCCAGGTGAAACCAGTGCCAGGACTAGGAATAGTAGGCCAGTCCCCAAGCACTGCAGAGGGACAGAGACCCACAAGGGACAACCTGCCCCAGCCCACACCAGCATTTGCTCATGGCTACCTCCATGGTCCTGTGCTCAGAAAGACAGAGAAAGTAGAGCAGCCCAAGCAGAAGATGCAGGTGTGACCAGGCTGGTAGGATGGGTCGCTGAGATGAAAAGCACATTGCTACCCAAAATGCCTCCTGAAATCCCAGACTCAGTCCCCAGCACACACAGAAGATTGGTGTGTGACAGGATGTCACTGTCCCTATGACATGGGGACCAGCCCAGGGTGATTCTGATAGATAAGATGGGCTCTTAGAAGGGTTTGGGATTGTTCTGGGGAGCTACCAAGAGGGAGAAAGAAGCAGGGGGCATGAGAAGGACTAAGGGAAATAAGTGGAGAGGTGTACATCCTAAACACTGTCCTGTCAAGTGATCAAGTCCCCAGGGCCACAGTGACCTTCCTTAGCTTTCAGATTCTTGCAGCATGATGTTGAGTCTCTGGGAACTTTGAGGTGGATGGATGTATAGGAGTGGAGGTGGGAGGCTCCCAGGTGGCTTCAGAATATGAGCCAGGGTCCCTATCTGTCAGCTTCCAACACAAGGTTACCACATTCCTTCCAATGGCACCATCATGCAGCTGTGACACCATGCACACTTCAGGAAGTGTGAGACACGCAGGGCAGCCCTGCCCCTCCACTGAGCCCTTTGCTTCCCTAGACAGTGTATTTTCAGGCCCCCACTCCTACACCAACACCCAGAATGTGGGGGTGAGATCCATCTAGCTCCCTGCCCATGCCCAGAATTCAGTCTAGGCTCTAGGCAGCAGCAGAGTGCTAAAGCAAATCTGGGTGATGTTATGAGCACCTGCTCCCTTGGCCACTTTCCTCACTAAATCACAGAAGGAAGCAGCTCTGGCCTCAATCCAGGATGATAATTACTTCAGTCCTCTGTGGGAGAAATGCCGTTATCGTGGCTGAGCCTCCGGGACACAGACCTAAATGATGGAAATTATTCATCTGTGAATCTCAGTTGGAAGCTGGTGCTTGAGCCAGTATACCATGCCTGGAGTCCCCATGGACAGAGACTTAATGTGCCACTTAAGTGAAACATCAGGGTTCTCAGCCTCCTTTTCCTGCAAGCATTATCAATGGCAGCAGACTCAGGCCTGAAACTGAAAGATTCAGGAGACCTTCTGGGGGTAAATCCTATAATAGCTGTGAAAGACAGCTGCCACACATGTGAATCACAATAACCACGCCTCTCCATTGCTAGTATTGGGTTTCCATTTGGGGTTGATTCCCTCAACCTTCAGCCTCATGGGCTAGATGGGCCCTAGCATTTCTCTTGTGTTTGAATCACATGATCTGGGTCCACAAAGTAGACACAGCATCCCAGCATATTAAGAAGGGACACAGGTCATCATTGGTGAAGTCCTAACCCCTTTTCTGTTCGTACAACAGAATATCAGAAACTGGAAATTAATAAAGAAAAGGGCTGAGTGTGGTGGCACATACCTATAACCTCAGCATGCTGGAGGCAGAGGCAGGAGGATTGCCTCAAGTTTGAGGCCAGCCCGATCTATATAGATCTATATAGAGTTCCAGGCAAGGTGAGGTTATAGAGCAAGACTGTCTCAAAAAAAAAACTAAAAAGGAAGGAAAGAGGAAAGAAGGAAGGAAGGCATGGAGGGAGAGAAGAAAGAAGAAGGGAAGGAAGAAAGGAAGGAAGGAGAAAGGAAAAGATGGAGTAAGAGAAGAAAGAAAAAAGGAAGGGAGGAGAATAAAGGAAAGGATGGAGGGAGAAAAGAAGGAAGAAAGGAAGGAAGGGATGGAGGGATAGAAGTAAGGAAGAAGGGAAGGAAGGAAGGAAGAAGGGAAGAAGAAAGGAAGGAAGGGAAGGAGGGATTTCTCACAGGTCTGGAGTCTGAGAAGTCTGATATGCAAATAACACCTCTGATAACCTTCTGGCTAAATCACCCCATGGTAGAGTGTGAGAGGGCAGGAGAGTTATACTGCATACCCACACTTTCCTGTGACCTCACCCGTACAACAGTGGTCCCACTCCCACCTCAGTGAACCCACTCCTGTGCCCATAACCTTAATATACTCACAAAATTGGAGCCCTCATGGTTGCATCACTTCTTAGTGGTCCTGCTTCCAATAGTGTTTTTACATGAGTTCAAACCACAGCATGAGCACAGCTATTCCAAGACAGGTGCAAAAGCCCTTGGGGAAGTCCTGCACTTTTTCTGCAGAGTGTACCTTGGGAGGCCCTGAAGCTCTGGTGAGGTCACCGCTGGAGAGAACCCCAGAGCTTCCAGAGGACCTATGTGGTACTTGAGACACAGGACAACTCAGAGGAGGGTGAAGCTAAGAGACAGTGAGGAATAGGCATCCTGGAGGCTGAGCATTCCATGACCTGCCTGCATTTACTTCAGTTTTTCTTAGCTGGTGACCTGGTGCTTCCCATCATGGACTCTATAATGATCAATTCCTGTGTAATCAAACTGAAAGCTCTCATTTCAATTGAGGGTCCCACCAGGAAGGGCTTATCCTCCTGGAAAGGATCCTGCTGCTTGCTGTGTGCTACCTGGGAGCTGGAAGCTGTGTATTCGATTGCCTCTTCAATAGGGCTCAAAATAAACTTAATTTATGAAATTGTTGCTCATGATCAAAGGGAATGTTCAGGTTCCACAAACAGCCCTATCTTGGGGTCCCAGATGGGCAGGACCCAGTGCGGATGCCATTGTCCCTGCTTCTTATGTGATGGGGTCAATTGAAATGATTCCTCTTTTCTGACAGGTCCTATCTTGGGGTAACAGGGACAGGTGGTGGCAGGGCTTCTGTGAACAACCCCTAGTGCTCTGTCCCTGAGAGCAGACTATGCCTGGGTTCCGGCCTCTTGAGAGCCTGAGCCCAGCACTGAAAGAGCACATGGAGTCAGGTGAAAGCTGAGTGGTGACCGAAGGACTCAAAGCTGGGTAGGGAGTGGGAAGAGCCAAAGCCATCTTCTAGGAGGGGAGGTCCACCTGCTGCACCAGTAACAAGGTTTGTCAGGAAACTTGGCCTTCTTGTCAGGTGCAGGGAGAAGCCCCAAATCCCTGAGCCTTCAGCTGCCTCAGAAACCTGTGTCCCAAGCCTTCCCAGGACTGAAGGGAAAGGCAGGTAGAACCCCAGTTGGGGAAACAGAAGGCCAACCAGGCCCACATGACTTCCAGGAGGAAAGGGGCATGAGTTCCCAGTGTTCCAGTTCCCAGTGTCTAGACTAACACAGGCAGGGGTAGACAGAGAGAAGAGAGTGGCCCTGCTGAGAAGGAAGCTGGTCACGGAGGGACCCCTCACCTGACTGGTGACCTATACCTGAGACTTGGTATCATTTCTGTTGCCACCAGTGTAAGTGGGGACCAAGTTCTACATGGAACCACAGGAGGGGGTGTTAGGCTGTGTTGTTTTTGCCATGGGCTGACCTATGGCAGAGCGATGCTATGTGGCAGGACTCCAGGGCTGTGATCTGCTGTGCAGTTCTTAGTATCTTATTACTCATTGTTCTGGGTAGTGTTGTTGGTGATGTGTTGTGGTGTTGCTATGTTGTGGTGGTTGTATATTGTGTCACTGTTGTGGTGTTCCTCATGTACCAGCATGCCTGGCAGGATCTCCAGAGCTGTGGCACTTGTGCAGGATTTTGGGATCAGGAGGGGTCCCCAAAATTTATGAGCCCCAATTTTAGGCCTTGTCCTTTTAAAATATTTTTATTTATTTATGAGAGAGAGATAATGGGCATGCCAGAGACTCCAGCCCCTGCCAAACAAACTCTAGACACATGTGCCACCTCACACATCTGGCTTATGTGGGTCCTGGGGAATTGAACTTGGGTCCTTTGACTTTGCAGACAAACACCTTAACTGCTAAGCTATCTTTCCAGGCCCCCGTCCTATTTTTAACAAAGAACTGATAAAAATGGACTCAAGAAGGATAAATTATGAATTATTAAGTTTAGGGAGAAATCACAAATTGTGGGGATCTAAGAAGAGGGCTAGAGCAGAGTTATAAGCACATGGAAAGCAGGAAATATGCACTCATGTGGAGGGCACAGCATCGTTCATAAAGCTCATTTAAAAAGAAATTGAGGGCTGGAGAGATGGCTTAGTGGTTAAGCATTTGCCTGTGAAGCCTAAGGACCCCGGTTCAAGGCTCGATTCCCCAGGACCCACGTTAGCCAGATGCACAAGGGGACGCATGTGTCTGGAGTTCGTTTGCAGTGGCTGGAGATCCTGGTGCGCCCATTTTCTCTCTCTCTCTCTCTCTCTTTCTTTCCCTCTTTCTCTCTGTGTCTGTCGCTCTCAAATAAATAAAGAAAAGTAACAAAAAAATAAAATAAAATAAAAGAAATTGAGGTCTTTAGAGAGGCTGGACAGAGCCATAAGCACACGGGAAACAAGACTGGTGTAGAGGAATTTAGAAGAAACACGCACTTGTGTGGAAGGCACAGCATCGTCTGTGAGATTCACTTAAGGGAAGTGGCTGAAGCAGAGCCTTAAGCATGTGGCAGATAGAGCCTGGATGCTTATGCAGAGAGAATTAGAAGAGACATAGCATCTGCCCTGAGCTTCCCCATGAAAGAAAGCTAAGAGGGCAAACAGTGGTGACTCAAGAAAGAGTAGTAGATTGAAAATATCAAAGCACAGACCAAGAAATTCAGATGATGCTGATGTCTGGAAAAATGTATATACTATGCTTATCAAACTGCCCAGTAAGCACTTCTCTTAATATTTATACCCTTATATTAACGCTACTCTCACTTTGGGCAGAGAATCTTCTCTTTTCAGATGGCAGTGACTTTGGGACGACTCAGAAGGTATCATAGTGCTGGAAGGAAGTGACTGGAGTACTGAGTAACATCTCGATCACACTTCCAAGGCTCAGGGTCTAATGTGGAAGAGGTGGCGGAAAGAATGTAAGAGCCAAAGGAAGGGTAGGACTCCTTACAATGTGCTCCCTCCAGACATAAAATGGCCTCAATATCCATGACTTCACAGTCCCTGACACTACCTACCCAAGACCATCATAAGAAGAGGAAAAGATCATGACATCAAAATAAAAGAGAGACTGATTGAGATGGGGAGGGGATATGATGGAGAATGGAATTTCAAAGGGGAAAGTGGGGGGAGGGAGGGTATTACCATGGGATATTTTTTATAATCATGGAAAATGTTAATAAAAATTGAGAAAAAAAAGAAATTTAGATGAGAAATTCGTAGTAAAGAGAGTTATACCCATGGTTACCCATAATTTAGAGAAATTACAAAGGTAACAGGTCCAGAGTTCAGAGAAAGCACCCACATGGTAGATGTGGAGTGTAAGAGAAATACACACATGGTAGATTCAGAGACTAGAAGGAAAGTCATACATGTTATTAACGTGAGAAGTTACCCTGAAGTATAAAGCAGAGGCAAACATTTTACTACCAATTTCAGATAGATAAAGAAGCAATATTCTGCTTCCCCCACAGCTAGACTGGGTGTGGGAGAGAAGACATCTCGTGTATCCAAGCAGAGAACACAGGGTAGAGTGAGGAGGAACAGAGAGAAATTTGGAAACAGCAGGGATAGGCTTTTATAGTCAATTGAAAATGGATTCTTTTGTCAGATTCAGGTATGTAAGGAGAAGAGCTGATTGTTTGGTAGATTTGAAGGGTGGGGACCCCAGAGGGCAGCCCACCTAGGTAGCATGTTAGACTGTGGGAAGCAGGGGACATGAACTGTTGTAGATGAATCTGGATCAGACATGAGTTCCATTCCTGTCAAGGCAGGTTGGCATGTGGGGTGGCATCTCCTAGTTCTCTCTCTTGGACTTCTGTCCCTAACTGAAACTGTCTAAAAGAAGCTAGCTTTCTCCCGAGTCTCCTACAAGATCCTGGTGGCATCTGCAGTGTCCTGTTCCTCTTCCTTGAGGCTCTCACAACTAGGACACAGATGGTGGCTCACCTCAGAGCCATCCCCATCAGCAGGAAGGAGGCCTGACAGACCACCAGAGTACTAGGAACCTCACATCCCTCCCTGGCAGCTCATGGAAGAGTTGATGGTTGGGGATTCCTGACTTTGTGTCCTCTAATATGTGCACAAAGCTCCTGTCTCTCTTCCTGGGACTGCGTGGTAGGTCCATCTTATTGGGCAGTACCAACTCCATGATGTCTGCTCTCCATGGAAGAGGTGGCTAACAGCTAAATCATTGCATCTGGCTTGGGCAGGGACAGTGTGGCACTGTGAAGTGCTATACCCACCCAATACTCTCTCTAGAGCCCTCTGAATATGCATGGAGTTCAGGTTGCCTGCCATGGTGCCCTGTGGGTGCCTGGGCCACTCCAGAATCAGTGCCTGAGAGCTGCAGCCTTCTTCCCTCTTAGCCTTTCAGTCAAAACTCTGAGCAACACATATTTAATTTTAGAAATGAATATTCATTAAAGTCATATAATACAGATGTATGGCTGCTTCAGGGGCAAATTAAAGAAAAATAACCCATACATCTCTGAGTGTTGTGCTTAGGTGGAAATGTCTCTAGGTTTCGTCCTCTGGCCATCTTCCGAATTATTTAAATTAGTTAAACTCATATGTCAAGAAATAGTCAAAAGCAGTGCCTGCTCCAGCATCCTTATTTTTTATTAAGACCAAAGGCTTATGCAAAGCCCTTGTGTTATAGATGCTTCATGTCGCTGGAATGAACATCCAAATTAGGCAGTTTAGAGGAGGGAGGGATTTACCTCAAACTTACAGATCCAAGGGAAGTTCCAGAGATGGTGGAAGAAGCTGGCCCCTTTCAGAGATCCAAGCAGAGAGAACACTGCAGCAAGCAAAGCACCAGCACCAGCACCAGCACACACCAAACAGCAGCAAGCAGCAGGGACCCCGCCCGTGCTCACCCCTCTCTGCATGCCTCTGGGCTGGAATTCAGATCCACCCCAAACACACCTTTGGGCTAGATCCCATGTTGCAACCCCAGTGATACTTCCTCCAACCAGGTGGCTGGAGACCCAAGTTACAAGCTTTAATAAAACACCTAAGTCTATGGGGGATATATAGTCAAGCTACCACAACCTGAACTTATTGCTCTGATGTAGTTCAAGTAAACTCTACACAATAAACATTTCAATACAAATTTCAGGAATATTCAGGAAATGACCAACCCCTCAGGCTTTCACAGGGCAGAAGGTCAGTGCTTGTTTCTTCCCCAGAGTGAAAAAAAGGTTCACAGTAGGGCAACGCCCCATGGGTTTGTGCCCAGGTACCAGGCACACAGGCATAGAGCACTGGGGGTTCACTGCAGTTCCAGAAGAGGTCCTGGGGGCTGAGTGGGTCAGAGTGCTTCCATGGAGGTGGCAACCTGAAACTGCAGTGGACTCTCCAGCTGACATAGGCTGAGGCTCCTGAGGGTGGCACTGAGCAGCAGGCAGACAGAAAAATGGCCCCTCCTTGTTGAGGTATATGGGTCATGCATTGTGGAGTTAGCCCACAGTTATGGGTAAGCTAAATGTCTCTGCATATCATGACCCAACATGTTGCTCTGACATTCTTTCCGCCCCCTGTTCTCCAAAATTTCCCTGAGCCATGTTGCTGAACATCTTTTTTCTTAATTATAGAATTAAAACTATGGGGAAAAGATGTC
The DNA here is from genome assembly GCA_036346955.1 of Dipus sagitta. NCBI lineage: Eukaryota > Metazoa > Chordata > Mammalia > Rodentia > Dipodidae > Dipus > Dipus sagitta. The sequence continues at coordinate 65,053,875 of CM070779.1, read as the reverse complement.
TTACAGTTTGTTTCCCCTCTTGGAAAGTTTTTGTGTTACTTAATCGGCCATTCATATGTGTAAGGTATTTTTTATTTTTGGCTATACATTTCTCTTTGAGTGTTTAAGACCATGAAGATAGCCAAATTTAATTAAGAATTAATTTTGGAGGTCATTAATGGCTCTCCAAAGAGACTTTAGGGACCCAGGAGCAGCCCCATAGCTTACTGGTGTCTTCTGTCTGTTAGGATGAGTCTGGGCCATGCTGGCCAAGTAGTTTTCCCTTCTTTGGTAAGTCAGGAGGACTGATTGCTCCTCAATTGTGACTCTCCTGTTTCAGACTGTACACCAATTTTGTTTGTGTCTCCATATCCTCCCTGCTCAGGAAGACAGGTGACTTACCAGGGGGCCAGTGTAGAAGTGTCCCATCATCTCCAGTGACCTCATGACCTGGGAGCACAGGCCAAAATATTGGCGTCTCTTTCTCTGATGATTTCAATTGGCTTTTGGCTTCTACGTAGGTAATTAACACACTTAGAAAGGAACTTACACCAGCCTGGATGTATGTACATATAGAGCACATTTGATTACTGAAATAGAATGAAATAGAATGGTACAAGGGCTTCTAAAATCATTTTGTCCTCTCTTTAAAATTTTAGTTGTACTATGGCAGCATAAGCCTTATATATGAGGTGTAGAAAGTAGACACATCTTATATTTTAAATATCTAATATTTATAAATATCTCATATTTTAAATATCTAATATTTGTAAATATAGGAAGAACCTGTTACCAGTCTTGAAAACAGTACCAACTGATTTACAGACTAACTCATTTAACCTAGAAATTGTCAGAAAAGGACAAGTAAGATAGTATAAAGTCTTAGCACCTCTATTTGAAAACATTTTTGATTAGTTCAGATACCTGTGTTGGTACAAATTTCCCAGAGAACATTCGAAACAGAACCACAGAGCTTGAAAATTTTTTTTTAAATCAAAACACCTAGCTAAATTTTAATACAACCCTTGATAAATCTTTTTTTTTTCTTTTTTCTTTATTAGTCAGTTCTGTATTCAGCAAATACAGTCAGTTTGGTACCATTATTAGGCTCATCCGTGACCTACCCCCTCCCCTTTACCCCTCCTTGTTGAGGTATACGGGTCATGCATTGTGGAGTTAGCCCACAGTTATGGGTAAGCTAAATGTCTCTGCATATCATGACCCAACATGTAACTCTGACATTCTTTCCGCCCCCTGTTCTGCAAAATTTCCCTGAGCCATGTTGGGTTCATTTTTGGTCTGCTTCAGTGATGAGGTGTTGGGGGCCTCTGAGGCTCTGGCTCTCTGATTTGGTAGGAGTTGATTTTTCTCTGTGCTGATCTCCTTCCCCCTTGTGCTGGTATCCGGTTCATCAGGAAACAGCCCCCTTGCTTGTTTCTCCAATTTTTCTTAGTTTCAGCCGGGGCCCTTTTGAGGTATGATGGGTGGCTCTCTCCTTAGGATCTACATCTATCTGAAAAAGAGAATCAGATTCTCCAACGGAGAGTAAGTTAGCACCAGGACAAATGAGATAACCCTTACTTTTTTTTTTTTTTTTTAGTAGAGAATTTAATAGGTGTAGGCCCTCTTGTAGCCCACAATTGATGGTAGCTTGATATTGGAGAGTGGGTTTACATTTGGATCTGGTTCTGACTTGTTTCCCAGCTCCAGCTATGGGTCCCATACCAGTGAGGGGATCAGTTAGCCAAATTGAGAGCAGTTGGTCCCCCACCATGGCTGTGTGCCACCACTGCACTTGTGTGGGCATCACCACAAGTTATTTGCTGCTAAGTAGGTTAGACCATGCGTTGCTTCGACAGATATTGGTCAATTTCCCCCATTCGCTCATGTAGCACCTTCTGGCACTAGACGCACTGACTGTCTGGGGACTGACTCTCTTCCAACTGCCAGCCATGGCATTCTAATTTGCATGTCAATCACTTAAGGTATCTTCAGCAGTAGGGTCTTACCACTAGCCTTTGGTGGGTCATCAAGTACTCTGACAGAAATCTGTCTGTCTTTTAGGAAACCTTGTAGGTCTCTCTGATCAAAAGCTCATTGTGGATGATAGCCCCATGCTGGATCTGGGAGTTACAGGTCAGTGCCCACTAAGAAAATGAGGAAAGAGATAACTAATATACAAGAGTTAGAGATAAGAGAGAGAGAGACAGGGAGAGGGGAAGTGAGGGAGGGAAGATGTAGGAGATTAAGGTTAGTCTTAATCTTACCCTCTCCAGTGTCTTGTGGTTCAGGTGTTCCCTGTAAGGGCCTGGTGAAGGATCAGCCATTTGGTCTGTCTTTTAGTAAGTAGAAGATTATGGTACCATTGATATTTGGGTATAGATTTGTGTTTCCCACCCCTTTGATGCCCTCCCCTCCCTCCCCTTCCATCCTAGTGTCTAGTCTAGGAGATGCTTGCTGGGTATGTAAGGTATCTTTGGTAGATTCAGGTTAGGTGCTGTAGATGAGTGAGACTACGTGGCGATTTTTTTTCTGTGATTGGGTAAGTTCACTGAGAATGATCTGTTCCAGGTTCAACCATTTTTCCTCAAATTTCATTGTGTCATTTTTTCTTACTGCTGTATAGAATTCCATTGTGTAGATATACTACATCTTAGGTATCCATTCTTCTAGTGATGGACATCTGGGTTGATTCCAGCTCTTAGCTATTACAAATTGAGCCGCTATAAACGTGGTTGAGCAAATCTCTTTAGACTGTGGTTTGAAGGTTTTAGGGTAGATGCCCAGTAAGGGAATAACTGGGTCTGTTGGTATCTCTATACTCAGCTTTTTCAGAAGTCTCCATATTGCTTTCCAAAGTGGTTGTACCATCCTACATTCCCACCAACAGTGGATGAGTGTTCCTACTTCTCCACATCCTCGCCAGCATTTATTTTTATTTGAGTTTTTGATGTTTGCTATCCTTATTGGGGTAAGGTGGAATCTCATAGTTGTTTTAATTTGCATTTCTCTGATGATTAGGGATGATGAACATTTTCTTAAGTGTATGTTTGCCATTTCTATTTCTTCCTCTGTGAACTGCCTGTTCAGCTCTTTTCCCCATTTTGTGAGTGGGGTGTTTGACTTCTTACTGTTTAGATTTTTGAGTTCTTTGTAGATTCTAGAGATTAGGCCTCTATCAGTTGGATAACCCACAAATATTTTCTCCCATTCTGTGGTAATCTATTGGCTTTGCTTATTGTATGCTTGTCTGTAAAGAAACTCTTCAGCTTCATGTGATCCCATTGGTTGAGTGGCGGTTTAAGTTCATGAGCTACTGGGGTTTTGTTCAGGAAGTCTTTTTCCATTCCTATTTCAAGGAAAGTACTTCCTAAATTTTATTCCAGTAGTATTCGAGTTTCTGGTCTTATATTAAGATCTTTGATCCATTTGGACTTGAGTGCAGTGCATGGTGAAATGTGTGGGTCAAATTTCAGTTTCCTGCATATGGTTATCCAGTTTGTCCAGCACCATTTGTTGAAGATGCTGTCTTTTTTCCAGTCTATATTGTTTGGGCCTTTATCGAATATCAAGTAGCTATAGTTGCTTGACCCAAAGTCCGGGTCCTCAAGTCTATTCCATTGGTCTATACTCCTGTTTTTATGCCAGTACCATGCTGTTTTTATTACTATGGCTTTGAAATATAGCTTTAGATCAGGTATGGTGATGTCTCCAGAGGTATTTCTTTTGCTGAGGATATGTTTGGAAATGCGAGGCCTTCTGCCTTTCCATAGGAAATTTGAGATCATTTTTCTTTTTTTTTTTTTTTTTTTTTGGTTTTTCGATGTAGGGTCTCACTCTAGCCCAGGCTGACCTGGAATTCACTATGGAGTCTCAGGGTGGCCTCGAACTCACGGCGATCCTCCTACCTCTGCCTCCTGAGTGCTGGGATTAAAGGCGTGCACCACCATGCCCGGCTGAGATCATTTTTCTATCTCTGTGAAGAACAAGGTAGGGATTTTAATTGGAATTGCATTAAATCTGTATATTGCCTTTGGTAGGATTGTCATCATCACAATGTTAATTCTGCCTATCCAGGAACATGGGAGGTCTTTCCATTTTCTCAAGTCTGCCTCAATTTCTTTTTTGAGTGTTTTTATGTTTTCATTGTATAGATCTTTCACTTCCTTGGTTAACGTTATTCCAAGGTATTTTATTTTTTTTGTTGCAATTGAAAATGGGACTATGTCCCTTATTTCTTTTTCTGTATCTTTGTCCTTTGCATAAAGGAAGGGTACTGATTTTTGTGCATTGATTTTGTATCCTGCTACTTTGCTATAGGAGTTAATCACCTTCATGGGTTTTGGGATGGAGTCTCTCAGGTCTCTTACATATACAATCATGTCATCAGCAAATAAAGCTAACTTAACTTCTTCCTTTCCAAATTGTATCCCTTTTATTTCCTTCTCCTGTCTTATTGCTTGAGCTAGGACTTCCAGTACTATATTGAAAAGCAGAGGTGAGAGTGGACAACCCTGTCTTGTTCCTGATCTTAATGGGAATTCCTCCAGTCTCTCTCCATTAAGTATTATTTGGGCCTTCGGAGCTTCATATATTGCCTTTATTAGATTAAGATATGAACCAACCATGCCAATTCTCTCCAATGTTTTGAACATGAAGTGATGTTGAATCTTGTCAAAGGCCTTTTCTGCATCTATTGAAATGATCATGTGGTTTTTATGTTTAACCTTGTTTATGTGGTGTATTACATGGACAGATTTCCGTATGTTGAACCACCCCTGTGTTCCTGGAATGAATCCCACTTGGTCAAGGTGGATAATGCTTTTGATGTGTTGTTGGATTCGGTTTGCAAGGATTTTGTTTAGGATCTTTGCATCTAAATTCATCAGGGAAATAGGCCGGTAGTTTTCTTTTCTTGTGGCATCTCTGCCTGGTTTTGGAATTAGGGTGATGCTAGCTTCATAAAAGGAGTTGGGTAGCTTTCCCTGTTGTCCAATTGTGTGGCACAGTTTGAGGAAGATTGGTTTGAGTTCTTCTATGAAGGTTTGATAGAATTCAGCTGAGAAGCCATCTGGTCCTGGACTCTTCTTTTTTGGGAGGTTTTTTATTACTTTTTCAATCTCCATGAGTGTGATGGGTTGATTGAGGTGATTAATCTGCTCTGTGTTTAGCTTTGGTAGATGGTATGCATCCAAGAATTTATCCATCTCCTCCACGTTATCCAGTTTTGTGGAGTAGAGGTTTTTGAAATAAGTCCTGATGATTCTCCCAATTTCACTTATGTCTGTTGTGATCTCTCCTTTTTCATTTTGAATTTTGTTAATTTGAAGCTTCACCTTTTTTTGCTTGATCAGATTGGCCAGGGGTTTGTCAATCTTGTTTATTTTTTCAAAGAACCAGCTCTTTGTTTTGTCAGTTGTCTTAATTGTTTCCTTCGTTTCCAGTTCATTGATTTCTGCTCTGATTTTAATTATTTCTTTCCTTCTGGAGCTCTTTGGGTTGGATTTTTCTTGTTTTTCCAGTGCCTTCAGGTGGATGGTTAGGTCATTGATTTGGGACCTTTCTGTCTTTTTTACGAAGGCATTGAGTGCTATGACTTTCCCCCTGAGGACACCTTCATTGTGTCCCATAAGTTTTGGTACAATGTGTTCTCATTGTCGTTCAATTCCAGAAATTTTGCAATTTCAGTTTTTATTTCATCCACTATCCATTTATTGTTTAAAAGTGTGCTGTTCAGTTTCCAGGTGCCTTTGGGATTCTTGGTGGGTCTTTTGTTGTTGATTTCTAGCAATATAGCATTGTGATCTGATATCATACAGGGAATTATGTCAATCTTCCTAAATATGTGGAGGCAGTCTTTGTGACCCAGTATATGGTCTATTTTAGAGAATGTTCCATGGACTGATGAGAAGAATGTGTAATCTGTGGATTTGGGATGGAGGGTTCTGTAGATGTCCGTTAGGTCTAAGTGATCTATGGTTTTGTTGAGCTCTCTTACTTCCCTGTTGAGTTTCTGTTTGGATGATCTGTCTATTACTGATAATGGTGTATTGAAGTCCCCAGCTATGATGGTGTTGGTGGTTATTTCTGTTTTATTGTGAAGTAGGTTTTGTTTTATGAACTGTGGTGCCCCTGTGTTTGGTGCATACAGATTTATGATTGTAATATCCTCTTGATGGATCGTTCCCTTGATAAGTAGGAAGTGGCCTTCTTTGTCTTTTTTGATTATTTTTGGTTTGAAGTCTATTTTATCTGATATTAATATAGCTACACCTGCTTGTTTCTTATTCCCATTTGCTTGGAATACTGTTTTCCACCCTTTCACCCTGAAGAGATGTCTGTCTTTAATGGTGAGGTGGGTTTCTTGAAGGCAACAGATTGAGGGGTCTAATTTTTTGATCCATCCTGTTAGCTTGTGTCTCTTGATGGGTGAATTAAGGCCATTAATATTTAGGGTAATGACTGTGAGATTTGATTTGATCCCTGCCATATTGTGATGGTAATTGCGGGTTGGTGTTTTCATGGACATTGAAGTTTTTTGTGCCTACTCTGAGTTTGGTTGTTGTGATCTGCTTCTTGTAGGCAATTGTGTTTGATTATTTTTTTCTTCTCTGTGGAGAATTTCCTGAAATACTCTCTGTAGGATTGGTTTTGTGTTCATATAATTGTAAAGCTGAGTTTTGTCGTGGAATGTTTTTCTTTCACCATCTATTATGAGGGATACTTTTGCTGGGTAGAGTAGTTTGGGTTGGAAGCCATAGGTTCTTAGACTTTGCAGTGTTTCATTCCAGGCCATTCTAGCTTTCAGGGTTTCCATTGAGAAGTCTGAAGTAATTCTGATGGGGTTACCTTTGAAGGTGGTGTGCTGTTTTTCCCTAGCTGCTTTTAGGATTTTCTCTTTGGTGTCAATGTTTACAGTCTTAATGATAATATGTCTTGGAGAGTTTCTTCTTTGGTCCAGTCTGTGTGGAGTTCTATTGGCTTCTTGTATCTTGATGGGCCTTTCTTTTAATAGACTGGGGAAGTTTTCTTCAATTATTTTGTTAAATAAGTTCTCCATGCCTTTGGTTTGAATTTCTTCTCTTTCTGGTATTCCAATGATCCTGATATTGGGACGTTTAAGTGTATCCCACAATTCCCTCATGTTCTGTTCACAGGAGCTTTTGAATTTACTGAAATTTTTGAACTCTCTAACTGTTTCTTCCATCTTGTCTTCCAGATCAGAGTTTCTATCCGCCACTTGGCTGAGTCTATTCTTGAGAGCTTCTAGCGAGTTTTGGACTTGTTCAATTAAGTTTGCATTTTCTATTAGTTTTCTATGTATAATTTCCATCCCTCTGTCAAGCTCCCTTTTCACATCATTTTCTGATTTTCTTGATGATTCTTGGAGTTCATCCTTGCATTTCTTTATGTCTTCATTTAGCATGGCCAGCTGATTTTTAAGGTCTTCTTTTTTTTTTTTCACTCTCCCTCAAATCTCTTAACTCTCTTTGAAATCCTTCCAATTTCTTATCTAATCCTTCCAATTTCTTATCTATTAGTTCTAGTTTAGTGATTGCAGCATCCACACGATTGTCGGCCCTTTGTTGCTTTCCTGCAAGTTCTACCAGTAGGTTGGTCAGGGTTGCATTGCTCATGGCTTCAATTTGGTGTTCTGGTCCTATTGGTTCTTCTATGTTTTGGTTAGATGTATTCATTGTGGGATTGGGTGATCTAACTGGATTTTCTTGCATTTGATTTTTCATGTTATTTCTTTTGCGCTGTGTTCTGCCCATGACAGTGTATGGGCAGACAGGTGGGCGTATCAGCCTGGGCTCAAGAACAATGGGAATCTTATGCAGCCTGGGGGAGTTGCCAAGAAGCCTGGGCTTTGGCTGTCACTTGCCAAAGCCGCCTATCTACTGCCTGGCAGGGGCGCCAAAGTTGCCTGAATTCTCAAGCGGTAATGTGCCGAAGCTGCCCGCGTTCACCCTAGGAGTGGCACTGAGACACCAAGCACTGAGGCCGCCCAAACTCTGGCTGGGCACTCTGGGAACCAGAAGTAGTCTGCACTCCCCCGCCACAGGACAATTGTGGACGGCCGCGTGGCAGACAGGTAGGGGATGGCACCTGAGCTGGCGCAAGCCAGAGACTCAGTCTGAGCTTGTGTGGCACCTGTTGTGGGATTGGGCTTGCTCAGTAAGTGGGTGAGTGGACGAGAGTGCGGAGCAGTCTAAGCTTCCGCACGCAGGGAACAATCTCACTTGCCAAAGCCGCCTATCTACTGCCTGGCAGGGGCGCTAAAGTTGCCTGACTTCTCAAGCGGTAATGTGCCTAAGCTGCCTGCGTTGGAGCTAGGAGTGGCACTGAGACACCAAGCACTTAAGCTGCCCAAACTCTGGCTGGGAACACTGGGAACTGGAAGCAGTCTGCGCTCCCCCGCCACAGGACAGTGGCGGCCAGCCGGAGTGGCAGACAGGTAGGGGGTGGCACCTGAGCTGGTGTAAGCAAGAGACACAGTCTGAGCTTGCGTGGCACCTGCTGTGGGACTGGGGACACTCAGTTATTGGGTGAGTGGATGAGAGTGCGGAGCAGTCTAAGCTTCCACGTGCAGGGAACAATCGGCGAGGCGCATGGTGTCAGCCGTGCGGGCTCTGGCACAGCAGTGGCTGTGGCGGCAGGGGCGGTGCTGTGAACACGGCGGTTATTTGGGGTGAGGGGTGGGCTACCCGCCTGCGAGGAGATCTGTGATTCCCTGTTCCCCCGCTTCTGTGCCCTCCCTGATTTCTCTCCCCCAAAAGCCACTATATACCCTTAATATCTTGCCTTTCTTTCCCTGGGATTTGCAGCGCAGCTAGGCGGTCGCCATCTTGGCTGGAAGTCCTCAACCCTTGATAAATCTTTTGGAAAGAAAAAAAATAAAAACATTATTTGACAACCAATGATTTTGCCTTAAACTTGATAGCTATTGATTTTATGTACCACAGAAATCTTTATTAACATAAAACAATTTTATGTTCTACCCATGACTTAAATTTGATAAAGCTTAAGCAGGCTGTCCCAACATATCCCAGGAAGATGAAGGTTATCATTACTGAAATTAAATCACTTAAATCTAAGTGATTAAACCTAGTTATGACCATTCAATAGAATTAGCATAAATAAGACAGAAGTTATCTTTAAAGTTACAATGTCTTTAGGTAGGAGTAGTTCACCTTTGAAAATTAACCACTTCTATGTGAGCCTTTATTTTAAGAATAGTTAAAACCTTCATGAAAAGAGGAACCTAATTTACTTTGCTGAGAGATTCTTAAAGCCAGTTTTATAACCCTTAAATCATAACAAATTAGCATCAGTGACCTGTTAATGAGTGAGGCCTTATCATAAGACTCAGTTCTCCACTGATTGAAACCTTGGCATCAGGTAAACATTAGATTTAATCCAATTAAATGTTTCAGTGAAGGGGCCCTTACCCTGATATACACATTAGATAAGCCTGATGCTTGTCTTATGTAAGGAGTTTGTAACCTGATCAAATACCTTGACTCAGTTCACTTAACATTTTGTCTAGTGAGAAATTTTATCATAACAGATGTGACTTTAGGTGTTCAAAAGAGAAGAACTAAAGAGAACCACAGTTATATGCTGTACTCCTTTTTCTTTGTCAGAGACAGTTGGCCATTGTCTCTAGTCAGAGTCTGGGGGACACATGGCTTAAACTTGCATGGGGCCTGAGATAAAGGGGGTTCCATCCATTTTTTCAGAGTCCAGCTTTCCATGAATTTAAGTAGCATATGTTGGAAAGCAGGAACAAAATGAAATTACAGAGCAGAGAGATAAGTATCCTGACATTTCTTATTCTATTCTGAAGTTGTTTTTACATAGCAAATTTACCCATTTGCAAAACACAAGGTGATAGATTCTTGTCTATGTTGAACCTGGTTAGACCTCCAATTACATCTTTACTTATGACTTTGTGACCCACCTAGCATAGGCATCACCTGTGTCTAATATAAGATGAATTTAGATTAAGACTATGTCCCTATATAAAACTTTTAGAGTATCCTTAAGAGTCTGTAAACAGCTGAAAAATTTCTAACTTTAGGCATGGTGTTTAGGTTTAGCCTAAAATTTTTTTTTTCTATATACGCACATCTTTATTCACATACTGTAACATTTTTATCTAAGTACCACTCAAAAGGCATTCTTAACGAGCATTCTATGTCCCAACATTGAAAAATTCCTTCCCAGTTTCTTCAGTCAATTCATCTTATCCCATTATTAACCACCTTTCTTATAAGACTATTATGAAAAACTACACCAAATTAATTAATCCCATTACTCACTAACAAGTGAGTAGTCTAAAGACAATTTTATGTCATTAATACCAATAAGACATTAAACTAAGGCAAATATTGTTGCTATCTTGAGGCAGGCTGGCCTAGAAGTCAGGTCAGTTGCCTCCTCCTTTTAAGTACATTACAATTTTTTTTCAACACCTGACAAATTATAAGTTACCACTTTAGAGAGAACTGTTGTTTTTAATAATCCTCTATGAAAGTTGATGTTGACCTAGAACATAAATTCAGTAATTATATTCATGATATCATGTAACAAATTTGACATATATTTTTTTACATAAAACTTTAGTTCTCTATAGGCTGCAGTTAAATGTGACCCCTTTTTTTTCTCTCTCTCTCTTGCCGCTTTTTGGTGTGCTGTGGCGGCTGGGTGGGGCTTGTATACACCTTAGAGCAGCCTTGCCTTATTCCCTGCACTCACCAGGGGTCTGGTCTAGTACACATGGAGGTAATGGCCAAGATGACTGCCAGGAGGCCAAGGATTCTGACTACCTGAAAGGGAAAGGGGGGGCCTCCAGGACTGCCAGGAGGCCTCTGAAGAAGGTGGCCCACTGGGAGGCTGCTGAAGAAGGAGTGGGCCCCTCGGGGACCACTGGGAGAGGAGGCGGAGACATGCCACCTGCATGGGCAGAGGGGCCATTGTCTGTCCGCTACCTGACTCTGACTCAAGCCGCTTTGGAGCGCTTGCAAAGCTGGCTTGTAGTTTTGCTGCTTAAAGGGAGTGAGGGGAAATTTCCTTCCTGAACTTTTTTTTTTTTTTTTTTTTTTTTTGGTTTTTCGAGGTAGGGTTTCACTCTAGCCCAGGCTGACCTGGAATTCACTATGGAGTCTCAGGGTGGCCTCAAACTCATGGCGGTCCTCCTACCTCTGCCTCCCGAGTGCTGGGATTAAAGGCGTGCGCCACCACGCCCGGCTCAGCCTTCCTGAACTTTTTATTTCCTAGCCAGATAAGCTATGCGGGTCCACATGGATGCCCAGAAATCCAGAAATGACCTGGAAGACTTCTTCCCAAAAAGAGCCTGCCTCCCTCTGGGAGAGCTAATTCCCTTAACTTTCAGAAGAGCTCTTATTCCGTGAATCTGACATATATATACATATTTTGGTGGGAGGCAATGTTACCCATGACAGAGAAAGATTAGAAACACCAAGACCAGAGGGCAATGTTCCTGAGGGCTGATTCGCACATGGGGGATTCCCCAAAGCTCCAGGCATGAGCCTGTCCACAAGTTTAAGAGGCCAGCATCCTGCCCTACAGGCTTTTAAGAGGTCGATGTGTTACCGGGGTTTTTTTTGTGTCAGAGAGAAATAGAGGGTTTTTGCCAACACCCAAAAGGCTGTTGGGATCCAGGCAGAGGATGGCTGGCCTTCAGCCAATACTGAAGAGTGGCCTCGGCCAAGAGACATCAGTTGCCAGTTCGTCATGTCTGGTCCCACGCGATGGTGCAAACTGAAAATGAAGGAGGAGAAAGAGAAACCTGCCAGCCCTCAAAAACATGGAGGCAAGGCTGCATGGGCCGATGTCTCCCAGTCCCTCTGGGAGAGCATTCACCCATCCTGTATATAGTATATAAGTATAGTATTTAGATGAAAGGTCCCTTCTGGTGGCCATCCTACATTGAAGGTAGGCCATTCAGAGGAACAAAATGTAATCCATCTGTCTTTTTAACGTTTACCCCATTGTTATGGGCAACTGTTTTGACGTCCTTCCAGTGCGCGAGGCAGAGTTCTAAAGGGGAAGAAGGAATCTGTCCCATGTTATTGAGTCAGGGGAGGAATGTCCATAGGATTAGAGCAATGACAAGACACACAAGTATTACACAGACACACAGGGCACACACACACACAAAAAACAGATGTGCACTACAGATTAGCAGGTTTTCTTTGTCCCAGAGGACAGAGCCCCCACTCAGATTAGCAGGTTTGCTCTGTCCCAGAGGTCAGAGCCCCCACTCGGATTAGCAGGTTTGCTCTGTTCCAGAGGACAGAGCCCCCACTCGGATTAGCAGGTTTGCTCTGTCCCAGAGGGCAGAGCCCCCACTCAGATTAGCAGGTTTGCTCTGTCCCAGAGGGCAGAGCCCCGACTCGGATTAGCAGGTTTGCTCTGTCCCAGAGGGCAGAGCCCCCACTCGGATTAGCAGGTTTGCTCTGTCCCAGAGGACAGAGCCCCCACTCAGATTAGCAGGTTTACTCTGTCCGGGACAGAGCCCCACTCAGATGAGGGGGCAGGACATCTCATGCCTCCTCCAGGTCCATCCTTATGGTGCATCCACCAGGATGTATGACCTGATCAGAAAACAGATGCGGCTAGCCTACAGAGTGAAAGGAAAAAAAGAGAGCGCTCAAGTGGAAAATTTACCTGACCGGGCGGAGAAGAAACCTTCGGGGTCTCGGGTTCGTTGGGGTCTCTGGGTATCCCGGACGAGCCCCCAAGATGTTGTGCCAAGTCCCCTGACCAGGAGCCAAGACCCCCGGTCACCCAGGAGTCACCCAGAGAACCGCCACAGAAGCCGAGACACTTGAGTGTAAAAGCAACAGGTTTCTTTATTGCAAGCCTAGGCCTGGACTCCATCCCTACAGTCCGGCACAGTGGGAGTGAGGGAGAGAGCCCCTTTCTTTTGGGGGAAGGGGTTCATATAGGAATTCAAACAAAGAAGTAGGGGATAGATACATGATTGGTTGATTTAAACATTTCTGATTGGCTTGGGGTTTCAGCGGGCAAAGTTGGGGGCAGGAGCTAGGGGCACTCCAGGCAGATGAGGTAATCTCCATTGTGATGGGTTAAGCAAACAGTGGTACTTTACGACTTTTGAATTGACAGGTTTATCTAAGCAGGTGGTCAGAGGCCAGAGGCCCCCGCAGTGGAGTGTTTCTGGAAGGTCCTTGAAGTGGAGATTCCTCAGTTTCTTATCTAAGCAGGTGGTCGGAGGCTGGAGGTCTCTGCAGTGGAGTGTTTCTGCAATGTCCTTGAAATGGAGATTCCCCAGAAACTTTAGGGAGAAAGGCAGCAATTGAGCAAGCAAGCAAAGTTTACAGAAGCAAAGCTCAGCACATTAGCCAGCTAGTTCTCTATCTAAATCAGGCCTGAGCCTTTCTACTTAAAATGGTTATATTTGGCCTTTCACTCAGAGGTTGTGACTGTGGGCATGGCCTGATCTCTCTACTGTCTGTGGCCTGGGGTGAGGAGGCGTGGGATTCAGGCAGAGCTTTCTGATGACCATTGCATTAGCTCACTCCTGCATTCCAAGCTTGGGTCTGGAGCTCTTCTGGCTCTGGCAATGACTTTAGCACCCAGAGTCATCCTTTAGCTGCTTCAGAAGGGTGCCTCTCCACAAGCTCCTGGACTGTCTGTGTGGTGGTGTCTCCTTTCTGGTCTTCACGGGGTGCAAGCCTCCCCAGAGGACACTTAATACTCTGCACTTGGGTCCAGAGCCTCCGCTCCTAGCCAAGGCCCAGAGAGCAGAGGGAAACCTGACTTGCTAGAGGGCAGTGACTATATGCCTAGCCATGCTCCTTCTGGGATGGGACTGAGGCTCCTAGTTAAAAGGGCCCTGCACCGATGCATGTGTCTACACAAAAGACACAGCTCTCACCTCAAAGGAGATAAGAGATAGTTTATTCGGTGTCAAATATGAGTGATCATGGCCCAGGAACATAGATTTAGATTACCCCAAATTCCATGTTCCAACATGTTAACAATTTCATGAAAGTTTTATAGTTACAGAACAAAAGAAAGTCATAAATCAAGGCACTTTTCAAACACATTGGGTGACCATCAGGTAGGCAGGTTTTAGCAAGAGGGGCCGGGGGAATCTCCACCATAGGTCTTAGATGCTGTCTGATGACATTCTTGGCCCTTGGGGTGGTGGAAGCTGGGGTCTGTTTTTGCATTTCAAAAAGGATTAACTGGTAGTCACCCGGATGTTAGTTCAGACACAGAGTGGGCAATAAATGGCTATTAAGGGGCTAAAGGTAGCCCAAGGTAATTTGGCTCTGACTTGTAACATTCCATGTCTCTATGACCACAGGAGCTTTATCAGTCCATTCAGCCTTGCTGGAAGCCTTGCCACAGATACAGTCCTTTTCTAGGAACTTTAGTTCACACTTTGAATACCTGGCTTCCTCTTCTGTCTCTGAAGCCTGGAATGGGGGTAGAGAAATTCAAGTCCAAAGAGCCTGCAGATCCTGTCTGGATCAATTTCCATGTTCAGGTTGTCAGTGGTCGCTCACACCTGGGAGGCAGATGAACCTTGCAGATCAGGTGATTAAGAGGTATTGCAGTCCTGGTGGGGGAGATGGATGTTGACCCAGAAACCCTCCCTCAGTGTAGATCAATGTCATATCAGGATCCTTGTCCAGGAATCAAGAAACAGGAATGCCTCCAAGGGCTGAGTCCACTTTATTTTTAAAAATTTTGTGTGTCAGCGTGTGTGTGCATGCATGCATGCATGCATGCATGTATGGGCAGAGCAGGGTCTCTTGCCACTGCAAATGAACACCTTTCCACCTTTACATGGATGGGTGGATGGGGAATTGAACCTGGGCCACAAGGTTTTGCAAGTAAGTGCCTTTAACCTTTGAGCCCCTCCCCTGCCCCAGGCACTTTAGTTTGCAAGGCCTCTCAACCTCCAAAGACCAAGGACAGTCCTGTCTCTGTCTCTGCCTCCTTTTGCCATGTCTGGCCTCTTGAATCTCCGCAGACGCTTCCTTTCGGTTCTCCTTTGTGACTTTTCTCCTCACCATGAGTTTACAGGAAATCAGTTTCCTAGGGCCAGCACATGGGCACTGAATAACTTCATCCTGGATTTGCTGTCTGTCAGGCTCAGTAATTCAGTGGCTGTGGAGAACACAGGCTGTGGCCAGCCAGGAAATCTGTCTCTGCTCTGAATTCCAAAGCACGTTGCAGGTGAAGCTGTTATTCTGTTAATGAGAGTGATGACTTTTATAAGGCCACTGAATGCTTTCAGCTAATGTGATGGCACCAGGGAAATTAGCTGTAATAACAGCTGTTCCTGTCACCTATAAATTCCCAGGGTGGTCACCACGTATGTATTACCAGCATATACCTCCTCCTCCTTACAGGAACCTGAGGACGCTATGGACAGTGCTCTGCTAAGCCAATCTGTACATCGACCCTTTTGGGAAGGAGACCTAGTAGCTGCTCAGCTTGGGGACCCAGCAAGGTCAGGAATAAGTATCCATAAAGATGGTTTACCCCCACTCCCAAGGTAGGGGCATCCTGGTGCAAGGAAAGGGCTGAGAGTGAAGAAGTCTGTCCCCAGACCTGAGTCCTTAGCCCTGTTCAGAAACAGATGCTGAGAATACCTGAGTATACCACATGTCACAGAGGAGGAGCAAGAGCAACATTAGGGAGGATCCAGAGCCAGGCATGGTGGTGCACACCTTTAATCCCAGCACTTGGGAGGCAGAGGTAGGTGGATCGCTGGGAGTTCAATGCCACCCTGAGATTACATAGTGAATTCCAGGGTAGCCTGGGCTAGAGTGAGACCCTACCTCGAAAAACCAAAAAAATTTTAAAAAATTTTTAAAAAGGGAGGATCCAGGGAGGACAGAAGGGAGGACTCAGTGAGGATCCAGGGAAGATAGGAGGGAGGACAGCAAGGAGGATCCAGGGAGGGCCCAGGGAGGATCCAGGTAGGACAGCAGGGAGGATCCAGGGAGGACCCAAGAAGGACAGCAGGGAGGACGCAGGGAGGATCCAGGGAAGACAGGAGGGAGGACAGCAGGTAGAGTCCAGGGAGGATCCAGGGAGACAAGGAGGAGGAAAACAGGGAGGATCCAGAGAGGAAAAGAGGGAGGACCCAGGAAGGAATCCAGGGAGGATCCAGGGAGGACAGCAGGGAGAACCCAGAGAAGATTCAGGGAGGACAGCAGGGAGGACCCAGGGAGGGCAGGAGGGAGGACAGCATGGAGGATGCAGAGAGGACCCAGAGAGGACAGCAGGGAGGACCCAGGGTGGATCCAGGGAGGACAGTAGGGAGGACTCAGGGAGGACAGAAGGGAGGATCCAGGAAGGAATCAGGGAGGATCCAGGGCGGACAGCAGGGAGAATCCAGGGAGGACCCGGAGGGCAGCAGGGAGTATCCAGGGAGTATTCAGTGAGGACAGCAGAGAGGATCCAAGGAGGATCCAGAGAGGAGAGCAGGGAGGATCCAGGGAGGATAGCAGGAAGGACCCAGAGCACACTCCAGGGAGGTGCCCAGGAGATGTGGCTGTCATGTAGCCTAAGGAGGGCAGTGTCCTTCTGTAGCATGAGCTAGCAGGAAGGACTGGAATCCATAAGCCTCTTCCCCTGTTCCAGCCACTTTGGGTCCTTTGTTGACCACAGTCAGTAGAGGCTATGAAGGTATCTGGGGCGGGGGAGGTGCAGCCCATAGGCCAGACTCCACGTCAGAGAGAAAGCAGAATGGCTAGCACATGGAGAGTGACTGTGAAATGGACAATGACCACTCTTCTAAGTGACCACATACAGTGAATGGCCATACACAGAGAGGGGCTGTGACATGGAGAGTCACCACATATGGACAATGACCACAACCAGAGAATAGCCACACAGTGAGATGTCTGTACATGGACAGTGACCACAAATTAAAGTGGTCACATACAGTGAGTGACTTTGACATGAACAGTAATCTGCACTGTAGGCACCAGAGCCCCTCCCCCTTGAATCACAGAGTCTTACATGGAGCAAGGTTGGATGGTGAAATGTGAGTCTCACATGGAGGGTGGGGTATGATTTGGAGTAACGTGGGTCTGACCTGGAGCTCCTTCTTTAGGGACAGCCAGGCCCCCTGACTTTGGGATCCTCTGTTCTGTTTTGCTCACCAGCCTCAAGGTAAGGGGAAGAGGTCCCTCCTTGGTCAGAGTAGCCCAGTCTTCAACCAGTCACTGCCTCTCCATTCAGTAGCTGTCCTGAGTAGCTCAGGAGGGTAGAGAAGCTAGATATGCTGATATGGGGTCTAGGTCACATGTGGGCATGGGGAATATAAGCAGCAATTTACTGAGTAAATATCTGGAAAGAACTTCTGAGTGTTATTTTCAAGTAGCAAATCTTCCTCTCAAACAGGAGAGAACCATGGATGACTGTCACTTTCCAGGCTTGGCACCTCCAGGATCTCTCTCAGTACAGTGTAACTACAAGATGATAGTATAACAATTCCCTCTCCCCACGCCATGTACTGTCCAATGGCTGCCCAATGCTGCCCCAGCTCATCTCCCCTGGGATTCCCAAGCAGATAGGCCAGAAGGCTAAGGACTAAAGCTCCCATATCCTTAGATATGTAGGTGCCTGACGGAACTCACAGCCTTTGCCCAACAGTGCAGGCAGCCCTCCAGATTCCCTGCCTAGTGCAGCTGTGGCTTCCTGCCTCCTGCTGCTCAGTACCTCTGGCCCTAGCTGATGAAGCAGTCACTCCCCCTTTCCTCCCATTACCCAGGCCATGCAGCCCCATCATTAGATGTTTTTATTTAGGGAGCTTCCTGCCCAGGCCTGCTCCCAGGACACTGTGTATCAGTGCTAGATCCATCACTTAGTGGGTCTGGGCTTGTAATCAATGAGGCTGCCTGGAGCCAGTGAGATCGAGAGGGCTTCAGGAAAGGCCAGGGGAGAAGAGTGTCCAGAATGGGCAGAAGGTGGCTTTTATCTTTGGGCCTATGGCATCTGGGCTCCAGTAGTAAGTTGGGTATCTGTGTATTCCATGTAATGCTGGAATTGTAGCAGAATTCCACAACCACCAGGTGTTTGCCATGTATTCATCTATTAGCTCCTATGGGCATCCAATGAATACATGTGCACTGTGGACCAGGCTTGGGTCTAGAAGCTGGCCAGGGAGATACAGTGCAGATCTTTGTTCACATGGAGCTTATGGTCCTCAGATGGAATGAGAGTGATAATGATGGTGGTGGTGGTGGTAATGGTGCAAGTGGTGATGATGGTGGTGGTTATGATGATGGTGATGAAGGTGACTGTGGTGGTAGTGATGATGGTGAGGTTGATAGTGGTGATGGTCCTGACAGTGGTGATGGTGATGGTGTGGGTGACAGGGATGATGATGATGGTGGTGATGAAAGTTATGGTTCCGATGACAGTGGTGATGGTGATGTGGGTTTGCTAGGAGATGTTTGGCATCATTTCAGGTTTACATCCTCCTTTTTCCCAATTTTGTGTGCACATGTACAATGTGGGTGTCTATGAAGAGGGGTCCTCACTGGGCAAAGCACCCTGATGAATGTAGTTCAACAAGAGAAGCTAGAAGAAGCAAATACACAGTAAAAGTTTTAAAAAAAACATTGCTTTTTAAATTTTTGCCAGATTCTGTGCTGTTAATGGAGTGGACACTCCCTCTAGTGATGGCAGAGGGAGGGTTCAGTGCAATGGCCTGTATGTCACTCCTGGGCCTCAATGCAGAAGCTCAGGGATGTTCCCAAAATTTATGAGGGAAGGAAGACCAGTTTGTTTTTTTCCCTGAAGTCTGCCATCATTTTGTCTGCCAAGATAAACTCTGCTTCACAGGCCATCTGCCACATTGGCCATTTTTGGCATGGCTGATAAGGTTCTAGATTTCAGGATTGATTGTAGGGACTGGAGGCTCTGGCCCCAAGCAGATGGCCTACCAGAGCTGTCCTAGGACGACCAAATGCAGCCATCATCACCTGCACTCAGGCTGTACCGCTTACAGTCTTCAGTCTGCACTGTGGAGGACATTGTCCCCACCCTGAGTGAAGGTGCAACAGGGCTGACAGTATGCCAGGAGAGCCAATGGTATGTCAGGCCTTTTCAGGAGAGTACCTGAAGTCTCAAGGTTGATACCCTGGCAGCTGAGGCTCCTTGGCACCTGCTGTTCCAGTCCATCTTCGTGGTCTCCCAGATTCTGGTTCCAGTGTCCTGTGATGCCTGCATGTGCACTTGAGGTCTCTATGGCCCCTCTAGTATCTTACTTCACCCCTGCTCTGCTATATTTCAGGATACACCTCTTGGCTGTCCCTAAGCTGAACACTCAGGCTTTCTGGACCCTCATAGACTTTAATGAAGGAAACAGAAATGTTGCCAACATTTCACTTTCTCATTAATGTGATTCATTGTTTAAGGCTTGAAAAAATAGGTAAAATTATAGAGAAGATAAAAATTAAAAACTTGTGTAGCTTATATATGTAGAAACTAATAGCGCTATAGAAGTACAGATAATAGCAATTTGTTTCTGTAAGTTTCTTTTTTGTTTTTCGAGGTAGGGTCTCACTCTAGTTCAGGCTGACCTGGAATTCACTATGTCGTCTCAGGGTGGCCTCGAACTCATGGCAATCCTCTTACCTCTGCCTCCCAAGTGCTGGGATTAAAGGCGTGCGCCACCACGCCCGGCTTGTTTCTGTAAGTTTTAAGTCTCTCCAAAAGTCAGTGTCATCTGCAAGGAGTGATTTTTCTAACAAAAAGTGAGAGCAGCACTAATATATAGACAAAAACATGGTATTTAGAGGGCAGTTTGTTGGGCATAATAGATCCATGTAGCCTAACAACAGTTGTAACTTCTCCCCTAGGGTTTGTGACCATCCCAGCCTGTTGAGGAGGCTTTCTTTTTAAATTTTTTTTTTACTTTATTTACTTATTTTAGAGAGAGAGAGAGAGACAGACAGAGAGAGAGAGAGAATGGGTGTGCCAGCACCTCTAGCCACTGCAAACAAACTCCAGATGCATGCACCCTCTGTGTATCTGGCTTATGTGGGTCCTAGGGAATCGAACTTGAGTCCTTTGGCTTTGCAGGCAAATGTCTTAACTGCTAAGCCATCTCCCCAGCCCTTGACTAAGCTTTTGACTAGGTTTTCAGTATCAGACGTGGGTTCCTTCCTACGGAGCTGGTCTCAAATCAAACTAGAGAGCAGTTAGTCAACTCCATAATAGACATGCTCCTATTGTACTAGTTGGCACATCTCGCCTGGGTGCCCCATTGTATTGGCACCAGTGAAGATCATGGATGACTGTTCTCCTCCAGCAGGCAGCATGGCATTTTCCAGCACTGTGACTGCTAGTCAGCAGGAGGAGGCCTCCAGCTCAGCTCTTTTATCTTAATTTCTCAGTGTGCTGAAACCAAAGCATGTGGTGTCTTCAGTAGTAGGGTCTTATCATGTAGTTCTGGTGGGCAACAAGAGCATTGGTAATAGCTTGTTTTGTTTTGGAGAACTCAGGAATCTTGCTGACCAACACTTCACTGAGAGGTATCCCAACCCTGGCACTGAAATTTTTCTGTAACAACCTATGGCTTCTAGGCATGGCACTTATATATCCTTCAGAGTACTTCTGCCCAAACTCTTTCTTTTTTCTTTAAAACACACACACCCATTTTTAAATTAGCTAACAAAGAAGTAGGTTTCCATATGGCTTATTCATAACCTCTTTAGTTTTGATCTGCTCTCCTCTCACCACCTACTCTTCTCCAACTCCCTTCTCTGATCCCACTTAGACTCCCAGTATTCCTCCCCCTACTTACTTATCTATTATCTCCTTCACTTATGCCCCCCCCTTGTCTATCTCCCTCATGGTCCTTAGTCCAACTCATCCACAAATACAAAACTTTGAAGCTAGGAGCCACACATGAAAAAAAAAAAACAAAACATGCAATGTTTGACTTACTGAGCCAGGGCTACCTCACTTACTACATTTTCAAGTTCCATATATTTTCCTACAAATTTCAGTTTGCTTTACTGAATAAAATACCATTGTGTATATGTGAGACAGTTAAGGGGTAACAGGGCTCCTTGAAAGTGGAAGCAAGGAGTGTCCTTGAGCCTATGAGGGGAAATCTTTGTTTTTTATTGCAGTCAGGCTCACATTGCTGGCAGGAAACACCCAACTAAGAGCAGGTTGTAGGGGGAAAAGGGTTTATTTTGGCTTACAGATTCGAGGGGAAGCTCCATAATGGCAGGGGAAAATGATGGCATGAGCAGAGGGTGAATATCACCTCCTGGCCAATATCAGATGAACAAGAGCAACAGGAGAGTGTGCCAAGCGCTGGCAAGAAGAAGCTGGATTTAACACCTATAAGCCCACCTCCAACAATACACTGCATCCAGGAGGCATTAATTCCCAAATTGCCATCATCTGGGAACTTAGCATTCGATATATCCAAGTTTATGAAGGACACCTGAATCAAACCACCACATCTTATTTCTTTATCCCCTAGAACCTCACTGGAAGATGTAATAGGTGCCTCTGGTCTTTTAGCTTTCTTTCTTAGAAGAGAAAGAAATATAAAGGGATTATTTCCCTTCCTGAAAACCTGGTGGCACCTAGACACCTGGCACTGGGGCTAGGCTGACCAGTTCACTTCACCCAATAAACTCTCAGAAAAGGCTCCAATCTGTATCTTTAAGTGGGAATTTTCCAGTTTCTGGAACCTCTTCTTGGGCAAGAGCTCTGCAGTCCTTCCTTTTCTTAAATTCTATGTATTATCTCTATAATAAAATATTTTTAAACTTGACCCTCTATGATCTTTGAATTTCATTTTTGAATTTATAAGACAAGAACTTGAAGGCCATTGATTCAGTGGAAGTTTTGGGCGACCATGAGAATCCAGCACCTTAACTCCTGGGTTAAAGCCCAAGCAAGAGCTGAGAATAGCTCTATCACCCTCAAGACACCCAGGTCCTATATATATATATATATATATATATATATATATATATATATATATATATATATATATGCCACATCTTCGTTATCCATTCATCAGTTGGTGGACATCTATGCTGATACCATTTCCTTAATGGCTGTACCAGTCTACATTCCAACCAGCAATGGATAAGGTTTTTCCCCAAGCCCTCACCAGCATTTATTGTTATTTGATTTCTTCACTTGATCTTAGCCAAAAGCCTGAGGAATAATTGTCATTTGATTTCTTTTTTTCCCCCCTTTAAAAAATTTATTTGACAGGGAAAGAGAGAGAAGGAGAGAAAGAGAGAGAGAGAGAAAGTGAGAGAATGGGCACACCAGGGCCTCCAGCTACTGCAATTGAACTCCAGACTCATGTGCCCCCTTGTGCATCTGGCTAATGTGGGTCCTGGGGAATCGAACCTGGGGCCTTTGGCTTTGCAGGCAAATGCCTTAATCACTGAGCCATCCCTCCAGCCCCCCGTTTTTTCCCTTTTTATTGACAGCTTCCATACTTACAGAAAGTAAACCATGATAATTCCCTCCCTTCCCCCACTTTCCCCTTCACAGATCTACACTCCATCATATCCCCTCCCTCTCTCCTTAGTCTTTCTTCTATTTTGACATCATCATCTTTTCCTCCTATTATGAGGGTCTTGTGAAGATAGTGGTAGGTACTGTGAGGTCATGGATATCAAGGCCAATTTCTGTCTGGCCAGTTGCAGTGTAAGCAGTCCTACCCTTCCTTTGGCTCTTACATTCTTTCCATCACCTCTTCCACAATGGGTCCTGAGCCTTGGAAGGTGTGATAGAGATGCTTTAGTGCTGAACATTCCTCCATCATGCCTTCTCAGCACTATGGTGCCTTTTGAGTCATCCCAGTGGTCACTGCTATCTGAAAAGAGAAGCTTCTCTAACCAAAAGTGAGAGTAGCATTAATATATGGGTATGAATATTAAGAAAAGTCTTATAAGGCAGTTTGGTGAGCAAAATATATGCATTTAGCCAGACAAGAGTAGGCTTGTCCTAATCCTCATGACCTCTTCCACCATAGGGTTTTGATTAGGTTTTCAGTACCAGGCATGTATTCCTTCCCAGAGAGTGGGTCTCCAGTCCAATTAGAGAGCAGTTGGTTTCCCCATAACAGACATGCCACTATTGCACCCATTGGCTTGTGTGGCTTGGCTGGCTAAACTTAAGGATTGCAGTGTCCACTGCTTTCACCATTGATGGCTCCCATTTACAATTGCCTCAAAAATAAATAAATAAATAAAGTACCTTGGAATAAATCTAACCAAGGCAGTGAAGAATCTCTACAATGAAAACTTTAAAACACTCAAGCAAGAAATTTCAGAAGACACTAGGAAATGGAAAGACATCCCATGTTCTTGGATTGGAAGAATCAATATTGTCAAAATGTCAATCTTGCCAAAAGCAATCTACACATTTAATGTAATCCCCATTAAAATACCAATGACAGGCTGGAGGGATGTCTTAGCAGTTAAGGCATTTGTCTGCAAAGCCAAAGGACCCAGGTTCAATTCTCCAGGACCCACATAAGCCAGATGCACAAGGTAGCACATGAGTCTGGAGTTCGTTTGTAGTGGCTGGAGCCCTGACACACCCATTCTCTCTCTCTTTCTTCCTCTTTCTATCAAATAAATAAATAAATAAATAATACCAATGACATTCTTCACAGAAATAGAAAAAACAATCCTAAAATTCATTTGGAAGCACAAAAATCCTCAAATAGCCAAAACAATTTTGAGCAACAAAAATAAGGCTGGCAGTATCTTCATTTGATTTCTTGATGATAGCTGTAATGATCTGACTGAGATGGAATTTCAAAGTAGCTTTAATTTGTATTTCCCTGATGGCTACGGATGTTGAAAATTGTTGTAAATATTTATTAGCTATTTGTATTTCTTCTCTTGAGAACTCTCTAGTTAGTTCTTTAGTCCATTTTTGATGGGGTTGTTTGATTTATTATTTAAGTTTTTTTTGTTTGTTTGCTTTGTTTTTAGAGGCTGACCTGGAATTTACTATGTAGTCTCAGGCTGGCCTTGAACTCATAGAGATCCTCTTATCTCTGCCTCCTGAGTGCTGGAATTAAAGTTGTGCACCACCGTACCTGGCAGTTTTATTAGTCCTTTATCTATCCTAGACATTAATCTTTTGTAAATGTATAGCAGTATAGATTTTCTCCTATTCTGTAGGCTCTCTTTTGATTAATTAACAGTGTACTTTGGTATGCAAGAGCTTTTTAATTTCATGAGATCCCACTGGTTGATTAATGGCCTTATTTCTCAAGTGACTGGAGTTCTATTCAGAAAGTCCTTGCCAGGCTGCAGAGATGCCTTCGTGGTTAAGGTACATGCCTGTGAAACCTAAGAACCTAGGTTTGATTCCCCAGTACCCACATAAGCCAGGTGCAAAGGTAGTGCATGCATCTAGAGTTCATTTGCAGTGGTTACAGGCCTTAGTACTCCCATTCTCTCTTTCTCTCTCTCGCTGCCTCTTTCTTTCAAATATATAAGTAAATGAATAAATAAGTATTTTTTTAAAAAAAGAAAGTTTGTGCCTATACCTATATGTTTCCCCTACTTTCTTCTCTAGAAGGCCCAAAGTTTCAGGTCTGATGTTCAGGTCTTTGATCCATTTGGAGTCAATTCATATGCATGGATAAGAATCTAGTTTCATTCTTCTACGTATAAGATATCCAGTTTACCTAGAACTATTTATTGAAGAGCCTAATATAGTTATCACATTTCTGGGATAAAGCAACAAAGCAGTTGATGGAAGGAAAGTATTTTGTCTAACAATCCCCAGGGGAAGCTTCATGCTGGTAGGGGAAAGCCTGACATGAGCAGAGTTTGGACAACATCTTTGCCACAGCAGGTGGAAAAAAGCAGCAGGAGAGTGATTACAGACAAACTAGAGGGCTAATAAACCTCAAGGTCCACTCCCAGCAACACACATCCTCTTGCAAGACTCCACCTCCCAAACTGCCACCAGCTGGGGAGCAAACATTCAGAACACATAAATTTATGCGGGGGCATCTGATTCAAGCCACCACAAAGGCTTTTTTCCCAGTGAACATTTTTGACATTTTTATCAAAAAATTTTAAGTGCCTGGGCTTACATCTGGATCTTATAATCTGTTACCTTGATTTACATATCTGTTTTTGTGTCAGTGCCATGCTGTTTTTGTTACTATGGCTCTGTAATATACCTTAAAATCAGGCACAGCTATACCTCTAGTCATATCTATGTTGCTTAGGATTGCTTTGGTTATCCAAGTTCTTTTGTGCTTCCAAAATAATTTTAGGGTTTTTTTTTTTTCCTATTTCAGCAAAGAATAGCATTTGAATTTTGATGGGGATTGTATTAAATCTGTTAACTGGTTTTGGTAAGATAGCCATTTTCACAATATGGATTCTTCCAATCTATGAACATCTTTCCATTTCCTAGTCTTCAATTTTTCTCTTGAGTGTTTTAAAGTTTTCATTGCAGAGATCCTTTGCTTCCTAAGTTAGATTTATTCTAGCATTTTTTGAGGCACTTATGAATGGGGATGTTTCCCTGATTTATTTCTCAGTACATTTGTTTTTGGTATAAGGGAAGGCTACTGATTTCTACGTGTTAATTTTGTATACTGCTATTTGCTGAAAGTGTTTATCAGCTCTAACCATTTTCTGGTAGACTCTTTAAGATCTCTTGTATATATAGCATATCATCTGCAAATAAAGATAACATGACTGCTTCTTTTCTTATTTGTATCTCTTTTATTTGTGTCTTATTGCTCTAGTTATGACTTCCAGTGCTGTATAAAGTAAAGGAACAAAATGAACACCTTTGTCTTGTTTGTGGTTTTAGTAGAAATGCTTTAAGTTTTTCCCCATTTTGCATATGTTGGGTATAGACTTGTCATATATAGACTCTATTACATTGCTATATGTTCCTTTGCTACCTGTTTGTTTAGGACTTTTATCAAGAAGGGATGTTGGATTTTATCAAATGCCTTTTCTGCATTCATATGATTTTTGTCTTGAGTCCATTTATATGATTTATTAAATTTATTGATTTGCACATGCTGAATCATCTCTGGAATAAAACCCACTTTATCAGGGTTAATGATCTTTTGATATGTTCCTCTATTCTGTTTGCAAATATTTTGTTGAGAATTTTTTTATTCTATGTTCATGAGGGAAATTGGTCTGTAATTTTCTTTTGTTGTGTCTTTATCTGGTTTTGATATCAGGGTAATATTGGCTTCATAAAAGAAGTTTGGTAGTGTTCCTTCATTTTCATTTTATGGAATAGCTTAAAAACATTGGTGGTAGTTCTTCTGTGAAGATGTGGTAAAATTCACCAGTGAATCCATCTGGGCCTGGATAATTTTTAGTTGGGAGATTATTTTATGCTTCTTTGATTTCATTGCTTGTAACAGGTATTTAAATGATCTATCTCATCTTGGGTTAATTTTGGTAAGTCATATGTATCTAGAAATTCATTTATTTATTAGGCATTTTCCAATTTTGTGCAGTATACTTTTTAAAGGTATATCCTTATGATTTTCTAAATTTCATTGGTGGAGTGGTTCCCTTTTCATCTCTAATTTTATTAATTTGGGTCTTTTTTAGTTTCGCTAAGATTTTATGGATCTTGCTTATCCTTTCAAGAACCAACTTGGCGTCTGTGAATTTTTTATATTGTCTTTATTTTTGTTTCTATTTCATTAATTTCTTTCCTGGTCTTCATTATTTTGTTCTGTCCACTCACTTTGTTTTGGCTTCTTCTTCTTTTTCCAGCTCCTGAAGGTATATTATTAAATTATGTATTTGTGAACTCTCTTTTTTCCTAATGTAGATACTTAAGCCATGAATTTTCCTTTTAGGACAGCTTTCATTGTATCCCATAGGTTTTAGTGTGTAGTAATTTTTTTGTTATTTGGTGCTAGAAAATTTATGTCCTTGATTTCTTCAAGGATCTATTCATCATTAAATAGTGTATTGTTTAGCTTCCATGAGTTTGTGTATGTTTTGTAGTTTAATCCCCTTGTGACCAGATAGAGTACAAAGATTTGCTCTGTGTCATAATATATGATCTGTTGCATAGAAAGTTCCATGTACTGCTGAAAAGTATGTGTATTCTGCAGCATTTGGATGGAATGTTCTATTGGTATCATCTAATTCAGATTCTTCTCTGTTTATTCTTTGCTGGGGTGGTCTGTCAAATAGGTGAGAGTGGTGCATTGAAGTCACCTACTACTACTACTATTCTTGGGTTAATTTGTGACTTTCATCTAGTAGGGTTTGTTTAATAAAGTTGGTTGTACCAATGTTTGGGCCATATATATTTAGAATTATAATGGCTTCTGTTGTATTGTTCCATTAGTCAGTATAAAATGACCTTCTTTATTCCTTCTGACTAATGTTGGTTTAAATTCTATCCTGTTACATATTAGGACAGCTACACCAGCTTGTTTGGGGGACCGTTAGCTTGAAACATTATTTTCTATCTTTTTACTCTAAGGTAGCAACTGTCTTTTATGGAGAGGTGAGTTTCTTGAAGGCAACAAATAGAAGGATGTTGTCTTTTAATCCATTCTACTAGTCTGTGTCTTTTCATTGGGGAATTAAGACCATCAATATTCAAGAGTTATTTTTAGAAATTCTGAGGATTTAAAAAACTTTTATTAGGAAGAGAAAGTGAGAGAAGAGAGAGGAAAGAGAGAGAGAGCAAAGGAGAGGGAACACCAGGGCCTCTTGCAAACAAATTGCAGATGATGCACACTTGGTGCATGTGGCTTTACATGGGGACTGGAGAATTGAACCTGGGCTAGAATTGCTAAGAAAGCATCTTTAGCCACTGAGTCACCTCCCCAGTCCCCAGAGTTATTTTTGAGAATTGTTAATCATTTCCTGTCATTCTTGATTTGGTAGTGCTTGATATTTTTTCTATTTCTCTTTTGCATGAAGCATTGTTCAAGAATGGTATATTCTTTCCTGTGGTCTCAGTATGTGCTTTTTCTTCTCTTTATTTCAGAAGATTTGTTCAGGTGTTTTCTGTAGAGCTGTCTTTGTGGTTATGGACTCCTTATGAATCTTGACTTTTGCATAAAAGGGAAAAGGAGTGTATCTTGTATTAAATGCCTCCTTGTTTTTCCTGCAAGTTTCTTTGGTGAGGCTAGATTCTATTCTGCCATATTAACTGGACATCTGCCAAATCATTTATTTATTTATAGAGAGTGAGAATGAGTGGGAAATGATGGGCGAGTCAAGGCTCTAGTCACGGCAAACAAACTCCAGATGCATGTGCCACCATACGCATTTTGCTTATGTGGGATCTAGGGAATTGTACCTGGGTCCTTAGGCTTTGCAGGCAAGTGCCTTAACCACTCAGCCATCTCTCCAGCCCCCAAATCATTTTCAATTGTAGCAAAATACAGATATATAAAATTTGCCATCTTAATCATAGTTTAAGAGCTTTATAGGAGCAGGACTGTGATATGCAAATTTAACATGACCTCACTGGGAGTAGAAGTAAGTAAACACCCATGAAACCATTACCACAGTCAGAATCATGGTCAGCACTACCAGGAGACACAGACCTCTCTCCACCATTTCCTTTGTGCTTTACTTGTTCAATTCATACATAATACATATGCCAGAGCTGATGTAACAGACAGCAAGCAGAACCCCAAAGATATGAAGAACAAATTATATGCAGTTGAGATGGACAAATGAGGCTGTGTCCCTGTCTCACACTATGTCTTTTTGTGCCAAGAGCTAACCTGCCTCTACCAGAAGTACCACCTGTACCACTCCTATTTTTTACATGTCTTGGATATGCCCTGGGGTCTTTGCATTGGCTATTTCTTCTATTTGGACTTATTTTCCTCCCTGCACAGCCCACTATCTCTTCATTCAGGTCTCTGCTCAAACATCATATCCCCAGGTGCATTCTCCCTCCCCAGCCCACCTAATGTCAACTCCTACTGTAGTCTTCTCCTGTCTGTCCTTACCAAAATATATATTCTGAGTATTCCTGAAGCAGAATCTTAAAGCTTGTCCAGGACAACTGATACAACTGGGGAAACTGAGGCCTGGGGGATGGCAAGAGCTGCCTGTGGGTAGAGTGTCCCAGAAGAGGGACAGGGACAAGTTTGGACTTCGTGGATGTTGTATTCTCTCTAAGCTGCTTGCTTATCTTTTGCAAAAGAAGATCAAGCTATTCTAAGGTAAACAGAGACACATTGAAAAGGCATTTGCCTGAGATCTCCTCAGTGTGGCTTTGCTACCTAAAGGATGAAGGATGTATTGTACCACCTGTCCTGAGAGCTCAGAGTCCTCAGATCAGTACAGGTCCTCAGTGTTTATTCTGTGAACCAACCAAGATCTGCTAAAGAAACACCAACCCTTTTATCTCATCTTACATACAAAAAAATCCAGGGTCTGATGGACCCCAGACCTGCTTCCCACTACTATGGCTTCTGCAGTGTTCTAGGGAGACCAAGGGGAACCTGTCCTTTTGGCCAAGCTTCCCCTGGGGAGAGTGGGACATGGCAGGCCTGGCAGCTCCTCTGCCTCATTCCTGGCTCACAGTGTTTGCTCATTGTGGTAGTTTGAATAGATGGCCTCCAATATATTCAGTGTTTTATTAGTTTGAGGTTTGAATCTGCAGCCACTTAGCTGGAGGAGGTGGATCTTAGGGTCCAGCCCTCAGGTGTGGTGGTAGATTTGCGATTCCAATCTAATGATATGAAAAGTGCCTGAGTTCCGCCTGGAGTTCCTGAAGTGTGCTGAGTGGGTTTTGGGGCTTATGGCTTCTCTCTTTCTCTTTCCGCTTGGACCTGTGAAAGTGTAAGGTTTGGGAGTAACCAAGATCACACAAACCACTCTGAGGCAAAGATGAAAGCTTATAGTCGGAACAAACACGAGCTGCCAGGGCTGGCTCACAAGAACGGAGCACAGTCAACCTGAGTTTCCAGATTGTAGTCTTTGTAGGGTTTTTCAATTGGGGGAAGGTGAGGAAGGGAAAAGAACTCATTTGTTCTTTACATTACAATTTCAAATAGCTAGGGTATGAGACCAGAACAGTGACCAGGTGACTTAGGAGATAAGGCAGCAAGAAATCATGACCTGAGAGCATTGTTAGGCAAGGAAGGGATAATGGCTGGGAATGAGGAATGTGGATAATCCACTTCCTGATGTCTCTCACCATCCTGCTGTCTTTGGTGATTCCATTTTGGGAGCCTGTCCCAACCTAACATTCCAGCCTTTTGTTAATGATAAGAGATGAAAGCTAATTTCTTCATGTTAGTCGTAGGGGTAATGAGTTCTTATAGGAGAGGCTGGGTAATGTGGTTGATGGGTTTTCCTTCAAGGCAGGTGATGAGGAGGCAGTTTCATGATGGCTAGAGGTGGCTGAGTGGTGAGGTTGAGAGTAAGCACCCCCGTCAGCTCCAGTGTAGCATGTTGTTACAAGTTGGTCCTGAGTGAAGCAGATTTCTCTTGTGCCATCCCTGTATTGAGATGGCTTCAGGGCAGTTGCTGGTGATATCTGTTATAGAGAAGGTGAGGGAGATGGGCTCTGTGCACCCTGTGAGAGGACAGAAGGAAGAACTAAGGAGCTTGTTACCCTTGTCAACAGCTATGATGTCAAAACACTAGGCATAAGGGAAGTATGGGCACTCAGAGGCATAGGATAGAGGGCGTGGGGCAAGAGAGAGGAAGCAGAGGGGCATCAATGTATTCAAGAGGAGCATTTCAGGATCATAAGAAGAGTAGGAACACATGAGAGTTTAAGTTTAAGAGTGTCCCTTGGGGTGGTGGTGTACTTATCCTGGGATGAGATAGTCTAAGGGCTAAGGAAGGAGGGTGCATAGGATCTCCTTTTAGGGACTTGTGAGGAGTTCTATGGCTCTCACATTGTCATCTGCTAGGATAAGTCAAGGCCATGCTGATCAAGTGTCCCTACCTCTTTTGGGGAGCCTGGAGGAGTGATTTTCCTCTGATGTGATGATCCTGTTGCAGATACACTGACTTGGAATTCATCTCTGGGTCTCCATATCCTCCGTGATGAGGAAGAAAGGTAATTTACCAGAAGCTAGAAGTTAGCAAGTGTCTCATCATCTCTTGTGGCCTCCTGACCTGGGACCAGGAACCAAAATATTGGTTAGCCATTTAACTCCAATGTTTCTAATTGATTTTGGCTTCTATATATGGTTATTAATTACTCAGAGAGGCTATACATATCTGATTAGCAAAACATATTAGTTAAAAAGATGCAGAATGTATCTGGTTAGCAAAGGATATCTGGTTAGAGAATGACACAATAGCTGAAAATCATTTTGATTAATATTTAAGTTTAGTTGTCATGTGATAGTGTAAGCTATATCTGGAATATAGAAAACATATACATTTTATCTTTTAAGTATCTTTCAGTTATAAGTACAGGCAGAATATTTTAGTACCCCAGAAAACAATTTTACCAATTATTTTATCAATAACTTTAAGTCAATTGATTTAATCTAGAAATTGTATGCCAGGAAAAAGACAAGACAATACAAAAACTTGGCAGCTGTGTTTGAAAACAACTTTGGCTAGTCTGTATTCCAATGCAACTACCAATTACCCCCCAAACTGGAAGAAGAACAGTAATTTAAGATTATTTTCTAGGGTAGGAAGTATCAACATCTTTACAAGCAATGAACTTAAGATACCAAAAATGAAACAATTAATTAAGTGAAACCTTGACTGAGAATGATTACATACTTCAAGAATAAAATAAAATGGGGTCATTGTTCAGTTAAACAAGCCCAATTTTAACATACATTAGAGAAAATATGACAGACATAAAGTGATTTCATTTTTTTTCTTTTCAAATTTTTTTTTATTAAAAACTTCCATGATTATAAAACATAACCCATGATAATACCCTCCCTTCCCCCACTTTCCCCTTTGAAACTCCATTCTCCATCATATCCCCTCACCAATCTCAATCAGTCTCTCTTTTATTTTGATGTCATGATCTTTTCCTCCTATTATGATGGTCTTGTGTAGGTAGTGTCAGGCACTGTGAGGTCATGGATATCCAGCCCATTTTTTGTCTGGGGGAGCACATTATAAGAAGTCCTACCCTTCCTTTGGCTCTTACATTCTTTCTGACACATATTCCACAACAGACCCTGAGCCTTGGAAGGTGTGATAGAGATATTGCAGTACTGAGCACCCCTGTCACTTCTTGCCATCACCATGATGCCTTCTGAGTCATCCCAACGTCCCTGCCATCTAAAAAGAGAAGATTCTCTACCAAAAGTGAGAGTAGCATTAATATAAGGGTATGAACATTAACAGAAGTGCTTACTGGGCAATTTAATATGCATAGTATATACATTTAGCCAGATAGCAACAGATGTTACACCGCTAGGGCTCCTGACTACCCCTGTTTTAAGTTTTCAGTTTCAGGAATGTATTCCCTTCCATGGAGTGGGCCTCCAGTTCAATTAGAGGGCAGTTGGTTTCCACCATGACAGACATTCCACTGTTGCACTCATTGGCTCATTTGGTCTGGCTGGCCAAATATAAGGCTTGCAGTGTCCACTATTGAGTATCTTCACTGGTGATTTCTTTTTCTCCCATTGAACTGCATGCAGAATGGCTTCTTCCACCTTTCTGTTAGCTGGTCTACATGGAGGTTATCTACTCAGTTCCAGCAGGATTTCTCTATGGCCTTGCAGCAAAAGTATATGGAGTCTTCAGCAATAGGGTCTTACCATCTATTCCTGGTGGGAAGCCAAGGACCTCAGCAATGGCCTATAATGTTTTGGGGGCATCAGGGACTTCCCTGGCCAACAACTTACTGCAAGGTATCTTATCCCTAGCACTGAAAATTTTCTAGCAACAATATACGGCTCCTGCTCCTGGGTGTTCCATTGTCCAAACAAGTATGTTTCTACATGATTTATTTATATCCTCTTAAATTTTGATTAGCCTTCCCTACACCTTTCCTTTACTCAATCTCTTCCACTGACCTCATTTTGGGGCCTTTTCATTCCATATATACAATACCATCCTATTAAGTACTCCCCTCCTTTCCTTTCTCTTCCCTTTATATCTCTTTTCTAGTTTACTGGCCTTTGCACTGAGTTTTCTTCCTACTCACACAGAAGTCCAATCATCTGTAGCTAGGATCCACATATGAGAGAGAATATGCGATGCTTGGCTTTCTGGGCCTCGGTTACCTCACTTAGTATAATCCTTTCCAGATCCATCCATTTTCCTGCAAATTCCATAGCTTCATTTTTCTTTACCACTGAGTAGAACTCCATTGTATAAATGTGCCATATCTTCATTATCCACTCATCAGTTGAGGGACATCTAGGCTGGTTCCATTTTCCAGCTATTGTGAATTGAGCAGCAATAAACATGGTTGAGCAAGTATGTCTAAGGTAATGAGATGAGTCCTTAGGATATATGCCTAGGAGTGCTATAGCTGGGTCATATGGTAGATCTACTTTTAGCTGTCTTAGGAACCTCCACACTGATTTCCAGAGTGGCTGGACCAGATTGCATTCCAATCAAGAGTGTAGAAGGGTTCCTCTTTTTCCACATCCTCGCCAGCATTTATGGTCATTTGTTTTCACGATGGTAACCAAACTGACAGGAGTGAGATGGAATCTCAATGTAGTTTTAATCTGCATTTCCCTCATGTGTAGTGATGTAGAACATTTTTCAGATGCTTGTATACCATCTATATTTCTTCTTTTGAGAACTGTCTATTTAGTTCCATAGCCCATTTTTTAATTGGCTTGTTTGATTTCTTATTATTTAATTGTTTTAGTTCTTTGTATATCCTAGATATCAATCCTCTATCAGATGGATAGTTGGCAAAGATTTTTTCCCATTCTGTAGGTTGCCTCTTTGCTTTATTCACAGTGTCCTTTGTGGTACAAAAATCTTTGAAATTTCATGAGGTCAAAGCAGTTAATCTGTGGTTTTATTGCTTGAGCAATTGGGGTTATCTTCAGAAAGTCTTTGCAAGACCAATATATTGAAGGGTTTCCCCTACTTTTACCTCTAGCAGTTTCAGAGTTTCAGGTGTGATGTTAAGGTCTTTAATCCATTTAGACTTAGTTCTTGTGCATGGAGAGAGAATCTATTTTCATCCTTCTACAGATAAATATCCAATTTTCCCAGCACCATTTGCTGAAGAGGCTGTCTTTTCTCCAATGAGTATTTTTGGCATTTTTATCGAATATTGGGTGGCTGTAGCTACCCGGACTTGTATCTGGGTTCTTTATTCTGTTCCATTGATCTACATGTCTGCTTTTGTGCCAGCAACATGCTGTTTTTGTTATTATGGCTCTGTAGTATAGGTTAAAATCAGATATAGTGATGCCACCAGCCTTATTTGTGTTGCTCAGTATTGTTTTAGATATTCGAGATTTTTTTGTGTGTGTGATTCCAAATGAATTTTTGGATTGTTTTTTCTATTTCCATGAAGAATGGCATTGGATTTTTTATGGGGATTGCATTACATGTGTAGATTGCCTTTGGTGAGATTGCCATTTTCACAATATTGATTCTTCCAATCCAGGAACATGGGATGTTTTTCCATTTCCTAGTGTATTCTGCAATTTCTTGCTTGAGTGCTTTAAAGTTTTCATTGTAGAGATCCTTCACTTCCTTGGTTAGGTTTATTCCAGGGTACTTTTTTTCGGATGCAATTGTGAATGGGAGTGATTCCCTGATTTCAAGCTCTGTGGGTTTGTTTTAGCATATAGGA
This sequence comes from Dipus sagitta, assembly GCA_036346955.1. Taxonomy (NCBI): domain Eukaryota; kingdom Metazoa; phylum Chordata; class Mammalia; order Rodentia; family Dipodidae; genus Dipus; species Dipus sagitta. The sequence goes on along the minus strand of CM070779.1, from coordinate 65,019,108 downwards.
AGGCTACTGATTCCTGTGTATTTATTTTGCATCCTGCTACATGGCTATAGGTGTTTACCAGCTCTAACAGTTTGCTGGTAGAGTCTTTAGGATCCTTTATGTATACAATCATGTCATCTGCAAATAATGATAACTTGATCTCTTCCTTTCCAATTTGTATCCATTTTGTGTGTGTCTCTTGCCTTATTGCTATGGCTAAGACTTCCAGTACTATATTAAATAAAAGAGGGGGCAGTGGATACCCTTGTCTTGTTCCTGATTTTAGTAGAAAAGCTTCAACTTTTTCTTCATTTAGTATTATGTTGGCTGTAGGCTTGTCATAAATAGCCTTTATTATGTTGAGATATATTCCTTCTATTCCCATTTGCTGTAGGACTTTTATCATGAAGGATGTTGGGTTTTGTTAAATGCTTTTTCTGCATCTAATGAGATGATCATGTGATTTTTGTCCTTCAGTCCATTTATATATTGTATTACATTTATCAATTTGTGTATGTTGAACCATCCTTGCATCTCTGGGATAAAGCCTACTTGGTCAGGGTGAATGATCTTTCTGATATATTCTTGTATTCTGTTTGCCAATATTTTGTTGAGAATTTTTGCATCTATGTTCATGACAGAGATTGGTCTATAATTTTTTTTTTTCATTCTATCTTTGCCTGGTTTTGGTATCAGGGTGATGCTGGCTTCATAGATGGAGTTTGGTAGGATTCCTTCTTTTTCTATTTTATGGAAAAGCTTAAGAAGCAATGGTGTTATTTCTTCCCTGAAAGTCACCAGTGAATCCATCTGGGCTTGGGCTTTTTTTAGTTGGGAGATTTTTGATAACTGCTTAGTTCTCCATACTTGTTATAGGTCTAGTTAAGTGATTAATCTCCTCTTGATTTAATTTAATTTCCTAATTTAATTTAGATAGGTCATATAAATCAAGGAAATCATCCATTTCTTTCAGATTTTCATACTTAGTGGAGTATATGTTTTTATAGTATGTCCCTATGATTTTTTGAAGTTCTGTGATATCTGTTGTTATGTTGCCTTTTTCATCTCTAATTTTATTAATTTGTGTCTCTTCTCTCTTTCTTTTGGTCAGATTTGCTAAGGGTTTATCAATCTTGTTTATCCTTTCAAAGAACCAACTCTTTGTGTCATTGATTCTTTGGATTGTTTTTTTTTTTGTTGTTGTTGTTGTTTGTTTGTTTTCTAGTTCATTCATTTCTGTCCTAATCTTTATTATTTCTTCCTGTCTACTGATTTTCGGTTTGCCTTGTTCTTTTTCCAAGGCTTTAGGTGAAGCATTAGATCGTTTCCTTGAGACCTTTCTAATTTCTTAATATAGGCACTTAAAGCTATAAATTTACCTCTTAGGACTGCCTTCATTGTGTCCCAAAAGTTTTGGTATGTTGTGTTCTCATTATCATTTGACTCTATAAATTTTTGTTTTCCTTCTTGATTTCTTCATTGACCCATTCATCATTTATTGTTTAGTTTCCATGATTTTGTGTATGCTCCATCCCTTTTCTAGCTATTAATTTGTAGTTTGATTCCATTGGGTCAGATTGAATGCAATGAATTATTTCAATTTTCCTGTATTTGTTAAGATTTGCTTTGTGTCCTAATATATGGCCTATTTTAGAGAATTTTCCATGTGCTGTTGAAAAGAATGCGTATTCTGCAGTATTTGGATAAATGTACTGTTTATATCTGTTAGGTCCATTTCTTCTATGACCTCATTTATTCCAGATGCCTCTCTGTTAATTTTTTGCTGGGATGACCTGTCAATTGATGAAAGTGTGGCATTGTAGTCCCCAACTACCACTGTGTTTGGTGTTACCTTTGACCTTAGTTCTAAAAGCATTTGTTTGATGAAGTTGGGAGCCCCCATGTTAGGTGCATATATGTTTAGGATTATAATGTCCTCCTGTTGGAGTCTGCCTTTAATCGATATAAAGTTGTCTTCCTTATCTTTCCTAACTAATGTTGGACTGAAGTCTACCTTGTCAGATATTAGGATAGCAATCCCTGCTTGCTTTCTAGGCCCACTTGCTTGAAACACTGTTTTCCAACCTTTTACCCTAAGATAGCATCCATCCTTTGTAGAAGGGTGAGTTTCTTGGAGGCAACAAATTGAAGGATCCTGCTTTTTAACCCAGTGAGCAAACCTATGTCTTTTGGTTGGGGCATTGAGGCCATTAATATGAAGAGATATTATTGAAAGGTGTGTATTTATTTTTGCCATTTTTTTTGTAGTTCTTCCCATTTTACCTCTGCTTTCTTGTATTAACTAGTATTTGAGTGTGGCTTGCTTTTTCCAGGTTCCTTATATGTGTGCTTTTCTTTCTCTTCAGCATGGAGGATTCTTTCAAGTATTTTCTGTAGAGCTGGTTTTGTCTTCAAATATTCCTTTAGCCTGCTTTTGTTGTGGAATGTCCTTATTTCTGTGTCTATTTGAATGGATAGCTTTGCAGGATAAAGTAACCTTGGTTGACAGTTATCTTTCAGAACTTGGAATACAACCCTCAAAGCCCTTCTTGCTTTTAAAGTTTGTGTTGAGTAATTCTCTGTGATCCTGATGGGCTTGCCTTTGTAGGTAACTTGATTTTTCTCTCTAACTGCTTTCAATATTTTTTCTTTGCTTTGCATGTTTTGTGGTTTAATTATAATATGGTGAGGAGAGTTTTTTCCTGGTTTTGTCTTGTTGGTGTACTAAAGGATTCCTGTATCTGCATTGGCCCCTCTTTCCCAATCTGGAGGAAGTTTTCTTCTATGTTTTTGTTGAAAATGCCTACTATGCCTTTGGAGTGAAATTCTTCTTCTGCTGCTATACCCTGAATTCTTATGTTTGACCTTTTCACAGTGTCCTGAATATCTTGAAATTCCCATTCATACTTTCCTATTAGTTTGTTTTTCTCTTTGTTGGATTATATTAGATCTGCCACCTGGTCTTCTAGTTTAGATATTCTGTCCTCACCTTCATCCATTCTACTGGTGAGATTTTCTACAGAGTTTTTTATTTCATTGACTGTGTTCTTCATTGCTAGTAATTCTGACTGGTTTTTCTTTATTATTTCTATTTCCTTATTTATGTCTAGTTTTGACCTCTTTATTTCATTAAATTGGTGTCCTGTGTCTTCTTTGATTCCTTTGATTTCCCCTTTCATTCCTTTGATTTCTCTTTGACTCTTTTGAGCAGATTTATAATCATTCTTTTGAAATCTTTCTCAGGCATTTCCTCTAACTCATTTTAACTGGAGGTCATTTCTGATGCATTAGTACTTTTTGGTCAAAGTATAATTGTCTTAATTTTTGGTGTTTCTTGTGTTATAATGTATATATTTTTGTATCTTGGATCAAGTTAATGCTTGGATTTTCTAGTTAGCTGCAGTATTATTAGATGTATCAATAAATCTGATGTTATATATCTTCAGGGTAGGAGCTTAAGGTATTAGCTGTGGCTCTCAAGACTCTCAGAGTATCTACAAAAATGAACCTAGGTGTTGGGATTGCCTGCTATGAGAGTATTCAAGTAGGCTGAGTGGAACAAAATGCAGGCAAATTCTAAAATTTAACTAAATAATGTACACTTTCAATGAAAAACAGCAGAGTATTTATGCAAGAGTAGATATTATGACAACCAGATCCTCTAACAATATCACTGTTCCTTAGGGTGTGTGGTGCCCCACACCCTTAATCCTGTCAACAAGAAGGTTAAGATTTCTGGTCTGTTGAGGGTTCCAAGTCAGCTTGTGACCAAGAGAGACCCTTCCCTAATGTACAACAGAAGAGGAAGCCAAGCCACTATAAATCAAGAAGCAACAAATAACAAGCCCAAAATATAGCTTATTTAAGAATGGCAAATCTGACCACCCATCAGATTTAACATATAATTTATCCTGATATGGAAGGTGCAATTAGCACTTCCTGTTCAGGCCTATATGCCAGGCTTCTTTGGTGGGTACCTGGTGTAATACCAGTTACCTTTTGGGATGATTTTGGTCTCAGTTATTCAGCGCTCCCGCTTGGGTCCCTCTTCTGTGCATTGTGGGTTCAAGTAGGCTGGCTGGGTCATTAGATCATTGCTCTGGTCATGGGTGCTGGGTGCTATGATCTCCCTTTCTCAGGTCTCTGGTGCTTGCTGGTGCTTGCACTGGCGGTGGGGTTGGGGGCAGGCTGTGAATAGTGTCTCTAGTTCTCCTGCTGGTCCATGTGATCCTCTACCTTGTGATCTGTTCCTCTTCCCTTCATGTTTCTTGAGTTTGTGAAGAGCTCCGGTGTGAGTGGAGAATCCCCTCACCTGGCTTTTCCTGCAGTTCAAGCTGAGCCTTGCAGCTGTGGCCCCACAGATCTGGTGCCGCAGCTGCTGGAGCCACTTCTGCCTGCCTATGTGGGCTCTGAATGCTCTGTATCTCTCCTACTTCTCTGTTAATATTGGTAATTTCTTATACACCTCACTTTTTAGTAGAAGAGTGTATTTTGCTGGGGTTCTTTTTGGCTTTTTCTCCCCTAGGCTGCTTTTGTGTGGCTCCTATGCTGCCATCTTAACTGGAAGTCTGTGGGCCAAAGTAATTTCTTAAATAAGTACCTTTCACCATTGAGCAGTTTTAAGGATTAACTAAAGAAATATTTATGACTGTTACATGAAGCTTAGACCAGCTTTATTAACATTGTTTGTATACAGTGGATTTCCCTAAGACATGGGAGCTTTTCAGTTTTTTTAAGAACAAAATCCCATTTTATTTTTTGAAATAATTTATTTTTATTTTTATTTATTTATTTGCAAGGAGAGAGAGAGAGAGAAGAGAAACAGAGAGACAATAGACATGCCATGGCCTATAGCCACTGCAAACAAACTCCAGATGCATGTGCCCCTTGTGCATCTGGCTTATGTGAGTCCTTGAGAATTGAACTTGGGTCCTTAGGCTTCACAGGTGTACACCTTAACCACTAAGCCATCTCTCCAGCCTGATAAGTCACATTTTATAAGACTTAGATTATAACCTCAGTAATAATCATCCAGCAAAACTAGCATGAACATGACAAGAACCCCGTAAAATTACAGAGTTTTAGACAGGCATGATGATGTATGCTTATTGAAAGCCAAATGTCATGGACTTGGTATAAACCAAATTACAATATTCTGATATCTGGAAAAGTCTGATAACAAAAAGCAGAGTTTACATAATTAAAGCACATGAGGCTACAGAGAGTAAACTATGAACAAAATATCTGCTAACAGAATTTAAAATAAACAAGAAATGTATATTATGTAGTAACATTTTTGGCTTAAATATGAAGATATAAAAAATCTTCCAATTTTTGTTTATTTTTATTTATTTGAGAGTGACAGAGAGAGAAAGAAAAAGGCAGAGAGAGAGGGAGAGGGAGAGAATGGGTGCACCAGGGCCTTCAGCCACTGCAAATGAACCCCAGACTCATGTGCCCCTTTGTGCACCTGGCTTACGTGGGCACTGGGGAATTGAGCCTCGAACTGGGGTCCTTAGGCTTCACAGACAGGTGCTTAACCACTAAGCCATCTCTCCAGCCCTTAATAATTTTATTTGTGTATTTTTATTTATTTATTTGAGAGGAAAAATTGTACAATTTTTAAAGCTTATCAGATTTGGGATATATATATATATATATATAAGATTTAGCACTTTTAAAAGCTAAATAAGAGTCCACCCAATCTGTAAGTCAGTTTCTGAAATAAATTCAGCTACAAAAATTTAAACATAAAATTTGAGACTATCTTTCTGTTAGTAGTCCCACAGAAGCATAGATAAATTTTCCCCCAGGTTCTAGCATCCTATTCCTGTAGGAAGGCATGGTCACATGACTGTGTCCTGTACAAAGGGTGAGAGAGGAAATGGCAGGTAGCACTTCTGGATTTCTGTATTGCCCTTCCTCTCACCTTCCTCCCGTGGAAAGGCAAGTGCCTGTGTTGTGCCAAGACCCCTGACCAGGAGCCAAGTCCCCTGTCACCCAGGAGTCACCCAGAGAACTGCCACAGAAGCCAGACACCCGAATGTAAAAGCAACAGGTTTCTTTATTGCAAGCCTAGGCCTGGGCTCTGTCCACACAGTCCGGCACAGTGGCAGTGAGGGAGAGAGCCCCTTTCTTTTGGGGGAAGGGGTTCATATAGGAATTCAAACAAAGAAGTAGGGGATAGATGCATGATTGGTTGATTTAAACAGTTCTGATTGGCTTGGGGTTTCAGCGGGCAAAGTTGGGGGCAGGAGCTGGGGGCACTCCAGGCAGATGAAGTAATCTCCATTGTCCTTGAAGTGGAGATTCCTCAATTTCTTATCTAAGCAGGTGGTAGGAGGCCAGAGGCCCCCCTGCAGTGGAGTGTTTCTGGAAGGTCCTTGAAGTGGAGATTCCTCCAAAACTTTAGGGGGAAAGGCAGCAACTGAACAAGCAAGCAAAGTTTACAGAAACAAAGCTCAGCACATTAGCCGGCTAGTTCTCCATCTAAGTCAGACCTGGGCCTTTTTATTTAAAAGGGTTATATTTGGTCTCTCACTGAGAGCCGCGTTGGAGCATGAGGAAGGAGGATCTGCCAGCATTCGTAGAGCAATGATGGGGCCTCAACACTGCTTTTCCATGACACTAGTCAGTTTATGCTGGGACTATTGATGACAGAGGGAGTCCCTGTTCTGTTGAAGCCCACTGTTAACCAGTCCATCTTGATGTTGCCCACTCATATTCATGAAGCCACAGATTCACTGTCCCCAGGGTCCACTCCATGTCTCAGCCCAGGTTTCTGTTAACTCACTGTGTTATTCAACTTTTCATCATGTAAACATTATCTGAGGTTATCAACTCAAAGGGAAACATTTATTTGGCTCATGGAGTCACAACTTCAGTGCATTGTCCATGGTCCCATGGCTTTCAAGCCTGTGGTAACACATTTAGAGTAGGGGGCTAGAGACCTTGTGATGGCAAAGACAGGAGCTGAGAGAGATAGAGGAAGAAACCTGAGTCCTAATATCCCCTCAAGGGCACACCCCAGTGAACCGACTTCCTCCCACCTGCACTGCAGGCTGGGTGGGGATCAAGCCTTAAAATACATGCCCCTTTGGAGAACTCCAGATGTCAGTCACAGTGCTTAGGGAACCAAGTTTCTTTAATCTCCAGCAACTTTTGTTCCTAGCTGATCACTAGCTTTGTGTCAAGCTTTGTGTTTTGTGCCAGGATACAGTTAGCTACAGCAGGCTTTCCTGTTGTGGACCAATCATGTAGCTCTGGCCACCTACAGCTTGTGGGTAAGTGTGTAGCACTGGCTTTGTGGCTTCTTTCTGGAAACTGTCAGAATAATGAAAATCTTAACAAAACCACAAATCTCATTTGCACAGCCAGGGAATTCTCCTAAACTTGTTTCTCTACCCCAGGCTAAAATCAAGTGTTAATCGGATTTTTGTACATTTTGAGATATGTCTTAACCATACTTTAAATAGTCCCAGGTGAAAACTTCCCATCAGCTAAGATGAAATAAGACAAGATGCACAGCTGCCACAAGCATGATGTCTTATGTGATTTCAGCTCAGGGCAAATCTTGGGAAACAGGAGGGAAGACTCTGGTAAGCTCAAGGAGGGTGGTAGCACCCCACCAGATATTACTCCTGTCCTTTTCCAAGTCACCAATAGCATTGGGATTTCTTCACCCACACTGTCACGTTCATGTTCAAATTGAGCCTGGCCCAGTATGGTGGAAACTTGGAGTTCTTGGATGGATGCCTTCCCCCTGCATGGGAACTCTCTGGTTCATGCCATGTGACTGGGTAGAGGGTGCCCAAACACAAGTACAGCATTTCTAGTTGCAAAATGCAAGACAAAGAGGTACCCAGAAGACTGGGGTGTAGTGGAACCTGCTACATGCATTTCAAAAAACCACTATCCAGGCTTCCGGTCAAGATGGCATCTGCCTAAACATGCCACAACTCCTGGGAAGGAGATGCAAGGAGTCAAGGGGTCACTGGGACTTTTAGGGGAGAGCAATCTCTAATAGATTGCCAGTGGGAAGCTGCAAAAAAGGGAATCGGCTGATTCCCAAGCTCTTGGGTAACCCACCAGTCCCCCAATCACCCCAAGCGGCTGTCCTAACCAGAGTCCCAGCCTCAGGCTACTCTCCACGTAACTGCAGGTAAGGAGACCCAGGACAGTAGTACCACCTGTGCCCCCAGGCACAGGCGATTGCCGGGATCCTCGCTCCCCCACCCTGGCGAGAACACAGATTTCCTCCCCATGCCTCGCTTGTCTTCAGACTCCCTCACCCCTCCGACTCCGCCCCTCTCCACCCCACTCCCACCCCCACCCGCCCCGACTTTGGAGTCGCTCCATTCTGCCCTGCCCACCCCTCGAATTCCAAGCTCTCCACTTGGCCTCACCCCAGCCCTGGGACTTCAGATCCGACCTGCTCGGTTCCGCCCCCATGCAAATTCTGACACTGTCTACTCTGCCCCTGAGCACGAGACTTCTCAAGCACACATGACTTCAGACCTGCTCTGCCCGGCCTGTCCCTGGCCCCTGTGAATTCAGACCTGTTCTGCTCCACCCCACCCCGCCCCCAGGCAAATCTTGACCTCCCCCACCTCTGTCCTGATAGAACACATTCCCGCGCTGCAACCCTGCCTGCGGTGACCACTTGCTCCACTCTGCCCTGCCTCCCCCCTAGACTTCCACACGACCCCCCACGTCTTCCTTCCACCTGCTCTGCTTGGCCCTGCCCCCAAAGCGTCAGTTCCAACTGTTCAGTCCCGGCCCCACGTGAATTCTAATCCCCCTGATCTGTTCCACCCCCAACCCACTGGACTTCAGACCTGCTGTGCTCCGCTATGCTTGGCCCCACACCCGCTCCCTGCGAATTCAGACCTGCTCTGCTCCACCCTGCCCCAACCCAAGACAAGTCATGACCCTTCCCACTCTGTCCCGTGGGAACAGCGCCACTCTCCATCCCTCCAGGTCAGCTCGCTCCACCCTGCCCCATCACCCCTAGGCTTCCACTGCCCCCGCCCCACGTCTTGCTTCCACCTGCTCTGCTTGGTCCCACCCTGTGACATCAGTTCCAACTGCTCAGTCTTGCCCCCATGCCAATTCTGACCCCCTCCGCTTTGCTCCACCCCAAGCCAGCTGGACTTCACACCTGCTTTGCTCCTCTTTGCTGCGCTGTTCACCCCACACTTGCCCCCTGTGAATTCAGATCAATTCAGCTCCACCCTGCCCCGCCCTGAAGTGAGTCTCCAGGCTCAATTCTCTGTCCAGACCCTGTGTGACCCACCTCCAAGCTCCACCCCCATCCCCACACCATCTCTGTGCCCCTCCCCAAGCTGCACCACCTCCCCCACCCATCTCAACCACAGTCCTATTCTCCCTGCTCCCACACTGTGATGGGCAGACCACAATGCAAAAGAAAAAACATAAAAAAAAAAAATCAAATGCAAGTAAATCCAATAAGATCTTCCAGTCCTACCATGAAAGTCTCTAATCAAAACACAGAAGAGACAATAGGATCAGAAACCCAAAATGAAGTTATGAGCAATGTAACCCTGACCAAGCTATTGGTAGAACTTGCGAAAAAGCAGCAAAAGACTGATAATCAAGGGGATGCTGCCATCACTAGACTAGACCTAATAGATAAGAAAATAGAAGGGGTCCAAACACAGTTAAAGAATATAAAGGAAAGTGAAAAGAAGAGGACCTAAAAAACCAGCTGGCTATGCTAAATGAAGACATAAAGAAATGCAAGGAAGAATTCCAAGAAGCATCAAGAAAATCAGAAAATGATGTGAAAAGGGAACTTGACAGAGGGATGGAAACCATATATAGAAAAGTAGTAGAAAATGCAAACCTAATTGAACAAGCCCCAAACTTCTTAGAGGCTCTCAACAATAGAGTCAGCTATGTGGAGGATAGAAACTCAGATCTGGAAGACAAAACAGAAGAAACAGTTTGAGAGTGTAAAAGTTTCAATAAGTTCAAAAGTTTCTGTGAATAGAACATGAAGGAAATATGGGATACCCTCAAACATCCTAACATTCGGATCATGGGAATACCAGAAGGAGAAGAAATTCAGACCAAAGGCATGGAGAACTTATTCAACAAAATAATCAAAGAAAACTTTCCCACTCTCTCTCTCTAAAAAAAAAAAAAAAAAAAAAAAAAAAAAAAAAAAAAAAAAAAAAAAAAGGCCCATCAAGATACAAAAAGCTAACAGAACTCCAAACAGATTAGACCAAAGGAGAAACTCTCCAAGACATATTGTCATTAAGACTCTAAATACTGACATCAAAGAGAAAGTTCTAAAAACAGCTAGGGAAAAACAACACATCACATTAAAGGTAACCCCATCAGAATCACATCAGACTTCTCAATTGAAACCCTGAAAGCCAGAAGGACCTGGAATGGGACACTGCAAACTCTAAGAACCTATGGCTTCCAACCCAAACTACCCTACTGAGCAAAAGTATCCCTCATAATAGATGGTGAAAGAAAACCTTCCTTGACAAAACTCAACTTTACAGCTATATGAACACAAAACCAAACCTAAAGAGAGTATTTCAAAAAATTCTCCACACAGAAGAATCAAATAATCAATCTCAAGTACCTACAAGAAGCAGATCACAATAACCTAACTCAGAGAAGGCACAAAAAACTTCAAAGTCCATGAAAACACCAAACCACATAAACCAACATAATATGGCAGGGATCAAATCAAACCACACAGTCATTACCCTAAATATCAATAACCTTAATTCACCCATTATGAGACACAAGCTAACAGGGTGGATCAGAAAAGTAAACCCCTCAATCCATTGTCTTCAAGAAACCCCCCTCACCACTAAAGACAGACACCTCCTCAAGGTGAAAGGGTGGAAAACGACATTCCAAGCAAATGGGAATAAGAAACAAGCAGGCATAGTCATATTAATATCAGATAAAATAGACTTCAAACCAAAAATAATAAAAAAGACAAAGAAGGCCACTTCCTACTTATCAAGGGAATAATCCAGCAAGAGGATATTATAATCATCAATCTTTATATACCAAACACAGGTGCACCACAATTCATAAAACAAAACCTACTTAACAATAAAACAGAAATACACCATCATAGTTGGGGACTTCAATACACCATTATCAGTAATAGACAGATCATCCAAACAGAAACTCAACAGGGAAGTAAGGGAGCTCAACAAAAACATAGATCACTTAGACCTAATGGACATCTACAGAACATTCCATCCCAAATCTACAGACTACACATTCTTCTCAGCAGCCCATGAAACATTCTCTAAAATAGATCATATACTGGGTCACAAAGCCTGCCTCCATATATTTAGGAAGATTGACATAATCCCCTGAATGATATCACATCACAAGGCTATATTGCTAGAAATTAACAACAAAACACCCACCAAAAATCCCACTGGCTCCTGGAAACTGAACAGCATACTTTTAAAGAATAAATGGGTAGTGGATGAAGTAAAGAAATGAAATAGAGAAATTTCTAGAAATGAATGACAATGAGAACACATCATACCAAAACTCATGGGATACAATGAAGGCGGTTCTCAGGGGAAATTTCATAGCACAAAGTGCCTTCATAAGAAAGATAGAGAAATCCCAAATCAATAACCTAATCATCCACCTAAAGGGACTGGAAAAGCAAGAAAAATCCAACCCAAAAAGCTCCAGAAAGAAAGAGATAATTAAGATCAGAGCAGAAATTAATGAATTGGAAGCTAAGAAAACAATAAAATTGATGAAACAAAAAATTGGTTCTTTGAAAAAAATAAACAAGATTGACAAACCCCTGGCCAATTTGATCAAGAAAAAAAAAAAAAAAAAAAAAAAGGTGCTTCAAATTAACAATATTAGAAATAGTAAAGGAGAGATCACAACAGACCTAAGTGAAATTGGGAGAATCATCAGGTCTTCAAAAACCTCTACTCTACAAAATTGGAAAATATAGAGGAAGTGGATAAATTCCTAGACACATACCATCTACCAAAGCTAAACTCGGAGCAGACTAATCTCCTAAACAAACCTATCACACCCATTGAAATTGAAAAGGTGATAAAAAACATCCCCCCCCCCGCAAAAAAAAGAGTCCAGGACCAGATGGCTTCTCAGTTTAATTCTATCAAACCTTCATGGAAGAACTGAAACCAGTCTTTCTCAAAGTGTGCCATACAATTGGAGATCAAGAAAAGCTCTCCAACTCCTTCTATGAAGCTCTCACCCTAATACCAAAACCAGGCAGAGATGCCACAAGAAAAAAAAACTACAGGCCTATTTCCCCAATGAACTTAGATGCAAAGATCCTGAACAAAATCCTTGTAAACCAAATTCTACAGCACATCAAAACCATTATCCACCTTGATCAAGTGGGCTTCATCCCAGGAACGCAGGGGTGGTCCAACATATGGAAATCTGTCAATGTAATACACCACATAAACAAAGCTAAACACAAAAACCACATGATCATTTTGATAGATGTAGAAAAGGTCTTTGACAAAATACAACATCACTTCATGATCAAAACATTAGAGAGAATCGGCATGGTTGGTTTATATCTTAACATAATAAAGGCTCTATACAAAGCTCCTAAAGCCCCAGTAATAAGCCCCAAAATGGAGAGAGACTGGAGGAATTCCCATTGAGATCAGGAACAAGACAGGGGCATCAACTCTCACCTCTGCTCTTTAATATAGTACTGGAAGTCCTAGCTCAAGTAATAAGACAAGAGAAAGAAATAAAGGGGATAAAATTTAGAAAGGAAGAAGTCAAGTTAGCACTATTTGCAGACAACATGATTCTATATGTGAGAGACCTGAGAGCCTCCATTCCAAAACTCTTAAAGGTGATAAACTCCTTCAGCAAAGTAGCAGGATACAAAATCAATGCACAAAAATTAGTATCCTTTCTATATGCAAATAACAAAGATACAGAAAAAAAAATAAGAGACATTATCACATTTTCTTTTTTTACTTTTATTTTTTTCATTTTTATTTATTTATTTGAGAGTGACAGAGAGAGAAAGAGTCAGATAGAGAGAGAGAGAGAGAGAGAGAGAGATAATGGGCGCGCCAGGGCTTCCAGCCACTGCAAACGAACTCCAGACGCGTGTGCCCCCTTGTGCATCTGGCTAACGTGGGTCCTGGAGAATCAAGCCTCGAACCAGGGTCCTTAGGCTTCACAGGCAAGAGCTTAACTGCTAAGCCATCTCTCCAGCCCATTATCACATTTTCAATAGCAACCAAAAAAAAAAAAAAATACCTTGGAATAACATTAACCAAGGAAGTGAAAGATCTATACAATGAAAACATAAAAACACTCAAAAAAGAAATTGAGGAGGACTTAAGAAAATGGAAAGACCCCCCCATGATCCTGGATAGGCAGAATTAACATTGTGAAAATTGCAATCCTTCCAAAGGCAATCTGCAGATTTAATGCAATTCCCATCAAAATCCCAACATCATTCTTCACAGAGATAGAAAACTTGATCTTAAAATTCATATGGAAAAGGAAAAGGCCTTGGATATCCAAGTAGCAAAAGAGACACCTCTGGAGGTATCACCATACCTGATTTAAAGCTATATTACAAAGCCAAAGTAATAAAAACAGCATGGTACTGGCATAAAAATGGGAGTAGGGACCAATGGAATAGAATTGAGGACCCAGACTTTGGGTCAAGTAACTACAGCTACTTGATATTTGATGAAGGCCCTAACAATATAGGCTGGAAAATAGATAGCATCTTCAACAAATGGTGCTGGAGAAACTGGATAACCATATGCAAGAAATTGAAACTTGATCCACACATCTCACCATGCACAACAATCAAGTCCAAATGGATCAAAGACCTCCATATAACACCAGAAACTCAGCTACTACTGGAAGAAAAGTTAGGAGGAACATTCCATGATTTAAGAATGGGAAAAGACTTCTTGAACAAAACCCCAGTAGCACAGGATCTTAAACAATCACTCAACCAATGGGATCTTATGAAGCTGAAAAGTTTCTTCACAGACAAACATACAATAAGCAGAGCCAATAGATTACCCACAGAATGGGAGATAATATTTGCTGAATATCCAACTGAAAGAGGCTTAATTTCTAGAATCTGCAAAGAACTCAAAAACCTAAACAATAAAAAGTCAAACTACCCACTCACAAAATGGTGCAAGGAACTGGACAGTTCACAGAGGAAGAAATACAAATGACCAACACACACCTAAGGAAATGTTCACCATCCCTAATCATCAGGGAAATGCAAATTAAAACTACTATGAGATTCTACCTTACTCCAGTAAGGATAGCAAACATCAAAAAAATCAAATGAAAATAAATTATGGTGAGGATGTGGAGAAATAGGAAACCTCATCCACTGTTCGTGGGAATGTAAGATGGTCGACCACTTTGGAAAGCAATATGGAGGCACCTAAAAAAACTGATTATAGAGTTACCAACAGACCCAGTTATTCCCTTACTGGCATGTATCCTAAAAGCTCCACACTTCAGCTCAGAGAGATTTGCTCAACCATGTTTATAGCTGCTCCATTCATAATAGCCAAAAGCTGGAATCAACCCAGATGTCCATCACTAGACAAATGGATAACTAAGATGTGGTATATCTACACAATGGAATTTTACACAGTAGTAAGGAAAAATTACACAATGAAATTTGAAGAAAAGTGGTCGAGCCTGGAACAGCTCATTCTCAGTGAACTCACCCAATCACAGAAAGATAATTGCCACATAGTCTCACTCATCTACAGCTCCTAACCTGAATCTACCCAAGACACCAGCATACCTACCAAGCATCTTGAGGACCAGACAATAGGGAGGGTGGGTAGGAAGGGGAGAGTAAGGAAGGGAGGGGAGGGGAGACACAAAACTTGACCCAAAAGGCAATGGCATCATAAAACTCTACATCTTAAAAGACAGACCAATTGGCTGAACCTCCACCAGGCCCTTAGAGGGAACACCGGATCCACAAGGCCCTGGAGAAGGTATGACAAAAACTGTACATTATCTCCTCCTATTTCTGCTTCTCTCTCTCTCTCTCTCTCTCATCTCTCTCTCTCTTTTATATCACTTATTTGGTTCTTCCTTCTCTTCTTGGCTGCTGACCTGTAACTTCTGGTACCAGCAGGTGTTAATCATCTACAATGAGTTTTTCATCTCAGAGACTTACAAGGTTTCCCAAAAGAAGACAGATTTATGTCAGAGCACTTAGGGACTCACCATAGCTTAATTCTGAAGACACCATACACTGTTGGTATGTATCATTGAGGGATATGGCTGGAAGATGGAAGAGAGTCAGTCCCCAGACAGTTAGCACATCTAGTGCCGGAAGGTGCTACATGAGTGATTGAGGGATAAAGACCAATATCTACCCAAGAAACACATGGTCTAACTTACTTACCAGCAAACAACCTGACATGGTGCTCATATAAGTGCAATAGTGGTGCATAGCCCTGGTGGGAAACCAACTGCTCTCAAGTTGGCTAACTGATCTGCTTAGTGGAATGGAACCCATAGCTGGAGCTGGGAAACAAGTCAGAACCATATACAAAAATGAACCCACTCTCCACTAAACTCTTTCTAAAAAACAATGGTTATCACATTTACTTGGTGCTAACTTTACTCTTCATTGGAGAATGTGCTTCTGTTTTTCAGATAGACACAGATCCTTAGGAGAGAACCACCCCATCATACCTCAAAAGGGCCCCAGCTGAAACTAAGAATAACTGGGGAAACATGCAAGAATACTGTTTTCTTGGTGAACCAGGAACCAGCACAACGGTGAAGGAGATAGACACAGAGAATAATCAACCCCTACCAAACCAGATATCCAGAGACACATAGGTACCCAAGATCTCAACACGGAAGCAGACCTAGTATGAACCCAACGTGGCTCAGGGAAATTTGCAGAAGAGGGGGCAGAAAGAATATCAGAACCATACGTTGGTTCATGACATGCAGAGAGCTTTCCTCCTAACCGAAACTAAAGGCTAATCCCACAATGCATGACCCATACACCCCAACAAGGAGGACCCCTGTGGAGGGGGGAGGATAGGGAGGAGGCTAACAATGTAACCAACCTGACTGTATTCACTGTCTACAAAAAGTAAAAAAAACCACTTTCCCAGCCGGGCGTGGTGGCACACGCCTTTAGTCCCAGCATTTGGGAGGCAGAGGTAGGTGGATTGCCATGAGTTCGAGGCCACCCTGAGAATCCAGAGTGAATTCCAGGCCAGCCTGGGCTAGAGTGAGACCCTACCTCAAAAAACCAACAAAAAATAAATAAAGAAAGAAAGAAACACTTTCCAGGGCTGGAGGGATGGCTTAGTGATTAAGGCATTTGCCTGCAAAGTCAAAGGACCCAGGTTCAATTCCCCAGGACCCATGTTAGCCAGATGCACAAGCGGGCTCACACATCTGAAGTTCGTTTTCAGTGGCTAGCGACCCTGGCACATCCATTCTCTCTCTCTCTTTCTCCCCATTTCTCTGTCAAATAAATAATAAATAAATAAATTATTTTTAAAAATCCACTTTCCATAGCTTTTATTATTTAAGCTATTATGGTGGTTAGAATGTAAACCAGTTTCCAGTGTTCTTTTTAGCTACATGGGCCAGTTTCTGACCAATAGCCCTTAAAAGACACAGTGCTCTTAAAGAGAAGGACTACATGTAGTCTCCACTTTATAGGAAATGCTATAAAGAGCATCATTTCCATGTTAGTGAGAAAATCTAGACAGTGTCCACTATCATAACAGAGAAAGATAAGGTTTCAAGGTTTAAGGGGGACTAGCTTGGAAGGAAGAGAGGTGGCTCCCAGGAGGGATAGGTGGGTGGTGCTATTGGAACCACACAGGACTTCTAAGAACATTTCTTCTAAGATGTTTAGCAAGCTCAAGAGGTTTGAGCTGGGCATGGTGGCACACACCTTTAATCCCAGCACTCGGGAGGCAGAGGTAGGAGGATCGCCATGAGTTTGAGGCTACCCTGAGTGAGACTCTACCTCGAAAAAAAAAAAAAAAAAAGGTTCATTATGCCCTGCCCCATGGGTTGGGTCACAGTCCTCACAGATGGATAAGGAGCAGGAAATCAAATAGTCTCCTGGGACACAAGAGGGACTCCAGGCATTTATTGCTCTGAGAGCAGCCATGAGGCAGTAGCCCCCAGACTCAATACAGCTTTTCCCAGGATGCTTTCCCATCCAAACAAAAGCCTAGAGAAAGAAAAGGTGTGCCATTTCTAGACATGTACACCATCAGTTATATTGCCATGGTCCATTCCGTGTCTAAATTTCTTTTTTTTAGCCAGTGTTGTGGTGCACACCTTAAATCCTAGAACTTGGGAGGCAGAGGTAGAATGATCACTGTGAGTTTGAGAACACCCTCAGACTACATAGTGAGTGAATTCCAGGTCAGCCTGACTACAGCAAGACTCTACCTTGAAAAACAAAACAAAACAAAAATTTAATTTTGATTTTTTTATTATTCAAAACATTGTTGTTAGCATTTAGTCATTACACATGTTTTGTTTCATAATGACAGTTTATTTTAACTATAACTTGACCATATTTACCCTAGTCTGTTTCCCCTCTTAGTTTCTGTTGCAGTTACCTTCTGGCACAAAAAATCCAACCATAAGCAGCTTATGAGAGGAAATGGTTGATTTCAGTTTACAGTTTTGAGGGGGGGGGGTTCATCATGGCAGTGAAAGCATGGAGGAATGGAAACTTATAGCAACTGGGAGGAAGCAAAAAGAAAGAGCTCCGTGCACACCCAGTGAGCTAGACTAATAAATCTCAAGACCTGCCCCCAGTGACACCCATCCTCCAGTGAGGCTTCACGTCCCAACAACCAGCTGAGAATTGAGTATGAGGCTTAATCACAAACAAATGAGGCTATGAGGGACATTTCATTCAAACCACCACAGCTTCTCTCCTTATTTCCCTCACAATCATCTCTTTCCTCAGTTTCCTTTTTGCTTTCATATATATACTTATAAAGAATAAAGCATATACTTTATAAGTATATATACTAATAAACTTCATGTTATATATAATTTGTTACATAAAGCATATATAATATGTTACATATGTAATGCTATATAGGTCTTACATATACATGTTTTTATTTATTTATAAAGATATGTGATATTTGTCTTTCTGATTCTGGCTTATTTTGCTTAATAGAATATCTCCAGTTCTATTCACTTCCCACCCAAACAACATAATTTTATTCTTCTTTATGGCAGAATGAAAATTCATTGTGCATATATGCTATATCTTTATCCATTCATCTGTTGACAGACATATATATATATATGTATATATATATCTGAAAGACACTTCTGTTTGTAGTTTCTCTTTCTTTCTTTTTTTTCTTTATTAGTTAGTTTTGTATTCAGCAAATACAGTCAGTTTGGTACCATTATTAGGCTCATCTGTGACCTACCCCCTCCCCTTGGCCCCTCCTTGTTGAGGTATACGGGTCATGCATTGTGGAGTTAGCCCACAGTTATGGGTAAGTTAAATGTCTCTGCATATCATGACCCAACATGTGGCTCTGACATTCTTTCAGCCCCCTCTTCCGCAAAATTTCCCTGAGCCATGTTGGGTTCATTTTTGGTCTGCTTCAGTGATGAGGTGTTGGGGGCCTCTGAGGCTCTGGCTCTTTGATTTGGTAGGAGTTGATTTTTCTCTGTGCTGATCTCCTTCCCCCTTGTGCTGGTATCCGGTTCATCAGGAAAACAGCCCCCTTGCTTGTTTCTCCAATTTTTCTTAGTTTCAGCCGGGGCCCTTTTGAGGTATGATGGGGTGGCTCTCTCCTTAGGATCTACATCTATCTGAAAAAGAGAAGCAGATTCTCCAATGGAGAGTAAGTTAGCACCAGGACAAATGAGATAACCCTTACTTTTTTTTTTTATAGAGAATTTAATAGGTGTAGGCCCTCTTGTAGCCCACAATTGATGGTAGCTTGATATTGGAGAGTGGGCTTATGTTTGGATATGGTTCTGACTTGTTTCCCAGCTCCAGCTATGGGTCCCATACCAGTGAGGGGATCAGTTAGCCAAATTGAGAGCAGTTGGTTCCCCACCATGGCTGTGTGCCACCACTGCACTTGTGAGGGCATCACAACAATCTCTTTCTTTTTTATATTGACAACTTTCATAATTATAGAAAATAAACCATTGTAATTATCTCTCCCCCCACTTTCACCTTTGCAACTCCACTCTCCATCATACCCCTTCCCCTTGCAATCAGTCCCTCTTTTATTTTGATGTCATCATCTTTTCCACCTGTTATGATGGTCTTGTGTATTGTCAGGCACTGTGAGGTCATGGATATCCAAGCCATTTTGTGTCTTGAGGAGCACATTGTAAGGAGTCCTACCCTTCCTTTGGTTCTTACATTCTTTCCACCACCTCTTTCACAATGGACCCTGAGCCTTGGAAGGTGTGATAGAGATGTTTCAGTGCTGAGCACTCCTCTGTCACTTCTTAGCACTATGGTGCCATCTGAGTTATCCCAAGGTCTCTTTGCTCTATTCACAGTGTCCTTTGCTGTACAAAAGCATTGTAATTTCATGAGTTCCCAGTTGTTGATTAATGGTTTTTATTTTATTTTGTTTTATTTCCTGGGCAACTGGGGTTATATTAAGAAAGTCATTGCCTGTGCCAATATGTTGAAGGGTTTCTCCTGCTTTTTCCTCTAGCAGTTTCAGAGTTTTGGGTCTGATATTAAGGTCTTTGATCTATTTGGGCTGAATTCTTGTGCATGGAGAGAGATAAGGATCAATTTTCATCCTTCTACAGACACAAATCCAGTTTTCCTAGCACCATTTGTTGAAGAGGCTGTCTTTTCTTCAGTGAATGGTTTTGGCATTTTTTTTTTTTTGTTTGTTTTGAAGATCAGGTGGCTGTAGCTGCCTGGACTTATATCTGGGTCCTCTATTCTGTTCCATTGATCTATGTGTCTGTTTCTGTGCCAGTACCATGATGTTTTGGTTTCTATGGCTCTGTAATATAGGTTAAAATCAGGAATAGTGATACCACCAGCCTTATTTTTGTTGTTCAAAACTGTTTTTTAGATATTCAAGGCTTTTTGTGCTTCCAAATGAATTTTAGGATTGTTTTTTATATTTCCACAAAGAATGCAACTGGAATTTTGATGGGAATTGCATTAAATGTGTACATTGTTTTTGGTAAGATTGTCACTTTCACAATATTGATTCTTCCAATCCAAGAACGTGGGATGTCTTTCCATTTCCTAGTGTCTTCTTCAATTTCTGTCTTGAGTGTTTTAAAGTTTTCATTGTGGAGATCCTTCACTTCCTTGGTTAGGTTTATTCCAATGTACTTTATTTTTTAAAATATTTTGTTTATTTATTTATTTGAGAGAGAGAGAGAGAGAGAGAGAGAGAGAGAGAGAGAGAGAGAGAGAGAGAATGGGTGCCCAAGGGCCTCCAGCCACCACAAACTTCAGATGCATGTGCTCCCTTGTGCATCTGGCTTATGTCGGTCCTGGAGAATAGAACTGGGATCCTTTGGCTTTGCAGGCCAATGCCTTAACCACTAACCCATCTCTCCAGCCCGTAATTTATTTATTTTTTTGATGCAGTTGTGAATAGGGGTGACTCCCTGATTTCATGCTCAGCATGCTTGTTGTTAGCATATAAGAAAGCTACTGAATTCTGTGTGTTTATTTTGTATCCTGCTACATTGCTGTGTTTATCAGCTCTAATAGTTTGCTGATAGAGTCTTTAAGGTACTTTATGTGTAGAAGCATATCATCTGCAAATAATGGTAAGTTAATATCTTACTTTCCAATTTGTATCCCTTTTATGAGTGTCTCTTGCCTTTTGATATGGCTAAGACTTCCAGTACTATATTAAATAAAAGTGGGGACAGTGGACACCCTTGTCTTGTTCCTGATTTTAGTGGAAAAACTTCAAGTTTTTCCCCATTTAGTATTATTACCCATTTAGTATTGGCATAGGTTTGTCATAAATAGCCTTTATTATGTTGAGATATGTTCCTTCTATTCACAGTCTCTGTAGGACTTTTATCATGAAGGGATGTTGGATTTTGTCAAATGCTTTTTTTTTTTTGCATCTAATGATATGATCATGTGATTTTTGTTCTTTGGTCCATTTACATAGTGAATTCCATTTATTGATTTGCATATGATGAATCATCCCTGCATCTCTGGGATAAAGCCTACTTGGTCGGGGTGAATAATCTTTCTGATATGTTCTTGTATTCTCTTTGCTTTATATATTTTCAGTGTAGGAGTTTAAGGTGCCAGGTGTAGCTATTATACTCCAAGAGAAACAGCAGAAGTGATTCTAGGTGTTGAGTTTGCCTGCTATTCAAGTATTGTAGTAGACTGGGTGAAGCAAATTACAGGAAAATTCTAAAATGCAACACAAGTGTGAGGATTAAAATAAACAAATAATCTAATAAAGCCAAAATCCCTAAGGGTGTGTTTCACCCCACACCCTTAATCTTGTCAACTAGGAGGTTGAGATTTCTGGTCTGAACTGGGTTTCAAGTCAGCTTGGGGCCAGTCAGACCCTGCCCCCAATAGTGATTTAAGAAAAAGACAGGGCTGGAGAGATGGCTTAGTGTTTAAGTGCTTGCCTGTGAAGCCTAAGGACCCCAGTTCAAGGCTCGATTCCCCAGGCAGGACCCACATTAGCCAGATGCACAAGGGGGCACAAGCATCTGGAGTTCGTTTGCAGTGGATGGAGGCCCTGGTGTACCCATTCTCTCTCTCTCTCTCTGCCTCTTTCTCTCTGTATCTCTCAAGTAGATAAATTAAAAATAAACAAAAAAGAAATCATTAAAAAAAAAAGGCCCTAAGATGGGCGTGGTGGTGCACGCGTTTAATCCCAGCACTTGGGAGGCAGAGGTAGGAGGATCGCCATGAGTTCGAGGCCACTCTGAGACTCCATAGTGAATTCCAGGTCAGCCTGGACTAGAGTGAGACCCTTCCTCGAAAACCCCCCCCAAAAAAAAAAAAAAAAAAAGCCCTAAAAATCAGGAAGTGTTCAAAGGCAACAATAATCAACACCAAAATATAGCTTATCTGAGAATGGTAAAGCCAACCGAGTACAGGGTCTCTTTCCAACAGAACCTGGAACTCAACAATTTAGATAGACTAGTTAGCCAGCAAGTTCTTGTCTCTATCTCTACAGCCATGCTAGGTGATTCTGTGGGTGTTGGGAATCTGAATTTCAATCCTTATGCTTGCATGAAAAACACATTATCTACTGAGCAATCTCCTCAACCCTTTAAATCTGTTTTAATCCAAGGAGGAACTCAGAAAACCTAAATTAGGAAGCAGACTCTTCTCCACTTTTTTTTTCTTTAAGCAGCAGAGAACTGAGAGTTGGATTTGACATTATAAGGAATTAGTAGGAAGAAAGCATCAGGAAGGCAAAGGGCAAGAACTTAAGAGTCACCCTGCTTGTAAGAGCAGTGAGGGCTCTTTTGCTTGCTGACTGAGGTGCTGGGCAACTGATTTGATACCCAGCAGCTTCATTTCCTTGATGCAAAAAGTCAGGAATGTCTCCAGCTACCATGTTGCAAAAATTAAATAGCAGATCACAAGTAGTCCCAACAGAGTTTGGCATAGCAGGTATGTGGGATATGATGGCTATAATTTTTTGGTAGGTTTCTGCCTCTGCTTTAAAGTGACATGATTTTAGAGAGCCAGGATTCTTCAAAGAAACTTTCTATGAATTATCTACTTGGGAACAAGAAACACACAAAGCGAAAAAGAAATCAATTCACCACATTATGGCTGCCTAGAGAACCTGTCAGATAGGGCTGCAATCTTTGAAGAGTCACAGGGTCCAAGCAGGATGGAGCACAGAGAGCAGAGATGATTTCCTTTCCTGCCCTGGAAAGAACCCCTAGAAATTTACACAGCCTCCTGTGTCAGTCTCCCTGAAAGAAAGTCAGAAAGATTTGCAGGCAAACTTGAGGAAAGATGGTGTGGTGACATTTCTCAGGCATGGGGTTCTTGTGAGGGGGACACAGTGACAAGGTTCGGACACCCATGCTGAGCATCCTCACAGAGGCCAGCGTCACAGTGACAGAACCACACTGGGGACATGAAAAGCCACCTGAATTACTAGCCTGGTGCTGCTGAAAATGAGGAGTGACGATGAAATTGCTTTGCTCTTTAGCACGTCCCTTCATGATTTCTCTCATGTGCAGCCACGAGGCTGACAGCCTGGACAAAAATGTCTGACTGAGGTGAACAGGTGTCTTGATAGGTGTGACCCTGGGGATACAGCCAGTAAGTATCCCCACAGCTTCATGCTGGGTCTGAGCAAATGCAATTCCAACCAGCAACTCTAGAGAACAGGACCCTTCTGTGTGCCTTGTTGGAAGCTCTTGCTTCTGGCCATCCTCCTCCCTCCCTTCTCTGGACCTGCATACAGCATGTATGTATGTGCGGAGAGCAGAACAAGTAGGAGGTGAAGCAGGTCACACCCACTCCAAGGCAGAACCCATCAGCCCCTGTGGCCGAGCGGTCAGAGCTCCCCTCACAAGGAGGCCAGAGGCCGGTGAGTATATCCTCAAGTGTGGAGGAAGTCCTCAAGAAGCCACTTGCACAGCTGCCACACAGGCTGCAGCCGCCTCAGCCCACTGTCCATTTCCATTGGCCTCTCCCTTAAGGAGTTTGGGAGCACGTGATCTCAGGAAAAGGGCATGTGAGTGGGCTTAACTCAGATCCGGCTGTGCAACTCCAGCCCACAGTCTTCCACCTATACAACGGTTAATATTCATAGGCAACTTGACTGTATTTAGAATCACTTTAGGATAATGAAGCACATATCTGGGTATATCTGTTTCCAGAGGGTTAACTGAGGGTGGAAGGCCCACCCTGAATGTGCATGGCACCATCCCATGGGTTGTAGGCATGGACAGAATAGAAGGGGAAATGAAGATAACCAGGAAAGCGAAGGCACTTCTCATCCTCTGCTGCTTGGCAGACCTACTCCCCTTTGCTATGCTCTTCCTGCCATGACAGAATGAACCCTCTGATACCATGAGCCAGAAACAAATCCTTTCCCCTTAAGTTGTTTCTGTCAGGTGTGATGAGAACAGTATCTAATCCAGTCTACATGAGGACTATTGCCAAGGTTCTGAGGTAGCTGGCCAGGTAGAGAAATCTCTGCAGAGCACAGAGGGAGTATCTACCTACTTCAAGAAAGAAAGGCCCTTACCAGGTGGCTGGCAGTCCTAAACTAGAGCCCTGTAGCTGTTCAACTTATACTTGAGAGGAAAAACAGTCCAGAGGGATGGTGGTGCCCTCAGCCCCCACTTCTGAGGAAGGTTACATGACTGCTAGGCACTTGGTTCACTTAATTTCCTTTCTCTGTTCTCAGTGGGCCTCATACTATTGTTTTCTGGGCTGGTTGCTTAGAAATGCATGCCCACAAATCTCTCCCTGTCCCACTTTCCATAAAGAGTAGGGCCTTTGGCTATGTAGCTCTGTGGACAATGCTGGGTGGAGGAGGAGTGAGTCCACAGGGGCTAAGGTGAAAGAGGTGTTGAAGCTACTGTCTCCTTGCTGGAACAAAACACCTGATCCAAAGCAGCTGATGAGAAGAAAGGGTTTATTTTGGCTGACAGTCTGGCAGAGAAGTCTCATGATGAGGGAAAGGATGGTAGAGCAGAGGCTGGACATCACCTCTTGCCATAGCAGCTGGGTTATAACATCCCAAAGCCCACTGCTAAGAGCACACCTCATCCAGCAAGTTTCCATCTTCCAAACTGCCACTAGCTTGGGACCAAGCATTCAAAGCATGTGAGTTAACATGGGGCATCTGACTCAAATTACCACCAATGGGTTGCCTGAAGAAACACCATGGCTCAGTGCAGGAAGTAGAGGGAACAGATGTGAGGTGGGCAAAACAGCACAACTTGTATAGCAGGCCTCTTTGACCAAAGCAAAAGTTGTGCAGGTGACCCTTTCTGAAGCAGCTCTGAGCTCAGTCCCACCAAACCCAGGGCTGTAGCGTTTCTGTGGCATAGAAGCTCTCATGCTGAGATGTTCTTTCATTCAAGAGCAGACACAAACAGAAACAGCAATAGGCATCCTGAGGATAGATCCTGAGGAAGGAATCAAAGAGGAGATCCTCCCACCTGGCTGGAGATGTTAATTCCAGCCTATGAGCCCATGTGTTCAGAATGCTTTAAAGCTAGAGGGGTTAAAACACAACCAACAGGAATGATACAGGCCTTCAGGAAGAGGAGGGGACATGCAGGGTCACAGATTTCACTAGAGCCCACATGGGGAACTGGGAGAGGGACCTTGTCCAGGAGGATGGACAACAGTGGGCAGGTCCCCTAGAAGGCCTCCTTTGTGGTCTTTTTTTTTCTGACTGACACTCCATCCCAAAATATTGTGACATAATTCCAGAGTCCTTCCATTCTGTGGCCAGGGCTCCAGAGCAAGGTCTCCCTGAGTTCCTCTCCCCATGCAGCTATGGTCATGGTGTGCCACTCCCCAGCTGCAACCAGACTAGCAGGTGCTGGGCTTGACTGCAGAGTTCTGGGAGGATTGTGTGCACTCATTACATTGTTCTCAGCCATTGTTGGTCTTGGGAGTTACATGGAGATGATTTTATTACCAGAGGAGGATTCAGGGCATGCGTGTCTCACATGACTGGCAGTTTCATGCTGACTTTCCTTTAGTTGAGAGTGAACTCTGATCTGAGGGTGGTGGTTGCTTGCCCTTGAGGTATGAGCCTCTAGCACCTTGGTAAGAGTAACTCGGAGCCTTGAACTTGAGGCTTATCTCCACCTTCTCCTCCTCATCCCCCTCTCATGACTAGACATGCAAACTCTGGGAAACACACACTTTTGTTTGCTAATCTCTGAGAAAGGATGTGTAGGATGTGTAGGTGGTGGCTCCACTGTGATGCTGCAGCTCACTGGTATGAAGGGACAGGCAGGCATTGAGAGGGACCAAAATGTGATACAACTGCTCAGGCTTACCCACAGGGTCCTGCATCCTGCATGAGAATCAACTTCAGAAGCCCACTGAGGTCCAGTAGCTCTGCTACCTCAGTGCCCTCCACACCTGCAAAGTGAGAGCCTGGGCCCAGTGCAGCCCAGCCAGCTGACTCCAGGAAACCAGAGCTCTGGAGAGCTGTAACGCCGGGGCTCTGTGGATTTCACCATGAATGGGCTTCTAGTTTCATGACTTCTTCTCACTATCTTGGCAAAATCAAAATTTCTGCTTCTTGCCCCTGCTATCTGTTTACACAGGCAGGAACCATTTCTGGTGTTTCCTCCTGTGAAGACTTTACTTGAATTGGAAGTGAGATTTGAAGAGAGATGCTGAAGAGGTCTTTTGGTTGGGGACTTTGATACAGTGGAGAGATAAGGATCAGGTCAGTTTCTTCATTACACAGAAGGAAAAAAACAGAGGGTCAGAGAATGGACAAGACCTACCTGGGTCACAGAGCAAGGCTAAGGGGGTGGCAAGTTCAGAACTGAGGCTTCTGCTCCCACACTCACTGTGTGTGATCAGACTATGTGGTAGTTTGAATAGATGGCCCCCAATATATTCAGTATTTTATTACAGTTTGTAATTTAGATCTGTAGCCACCTGAGTGGAGGGGGTGTCAGTGGGAGCATCTAGCCCTAAGGTGTGGTGGTGGACTTGAAATTCCAATCTAAAGATATGCAAAGTGCCTGGAGATTCTGAAGTGTGCTTGTTTGTGGTGTGGATTTAGGGATTGGGCTAGTGGCTTCTCTCTCTGCTTGGACCTGTGAAAGCAGACCAGCTTCCTCTGCCATTATGGAACTTCCCCTGGATCTGTAAACTTCAATGAATCCCTTCCTCCATAACTGTGCCTGGTCTGGAAGTTCATCTCAGTGACCTGAAGCTGTCGGCTACACCCTGCTAGCTGCTCACATACCACGGACACAAGGAGAACAGTGACATTACCTCACCTCTGTGGGAGCACAGGAAGTAGCTCCACTCCACCCAGCATGGAGATTTGAGATTCAAATGCTCACTGCTAGCATATCTCTCCATTTATAGCCTGGCTGAGGTTATGGCTCTTACATGTATCCCCAGTGCCAGGCTTTAAGGCTTGGTCCAGTCTGTGGTGGTATAGTAAGGTGGAGCCTTTCAAAGACAAGGCTAGTAAAAAAGTATCTCTCCCTCCCCTCTATTCCCATCCTCTCTTCTCCTTCCCAGCTGCCTGGAGGAGTACCTGCTTGATGAATGATGTCATTGGTACCTAGAAACAAGCAAGCAATGTAATAACACAGTAGCCCTTTGCTCCAGCATTGATGCAGAAGTATCAATTGGCTTCATAGGCACAGCAGGAGATGGGAACACAGTGACACTTGTGCCCTCTAGGGAAGAGGGCAGATGGGGCAACGTGTTCCCACCCAGAGCTACACCCAGGGAGTAGCTGACCCCAGCCTCAGTGGCAAGTGGGTGGATGCTGTAAGCATGACTGGGGTGGCCAACAGGAGTGTGCCCAGGTGTGTGTTCCTAGGCATGCACAGGGGCAAGTGTGTGGGGTGCATGAGAAGAAGTCAGCAGCAAAAGACCTGAGGAGGTAGAGCCAATGTAGCTAAGTGCATAGATGCAGCATAGGAACTTGTAAAAACAAACATGTGATCAGCAGAAGGAAGTCAGTAACTTTGGATGTGCATGCCCAAAGAACTGTGAGGAGGGCTCTGTAAGAGCTGTCACAAAGCGGATGCCAGGCACCAACCAGGATCTAGAAGGACAGGAACCTCAGGAACGGCCCTCAGTGGATGTTCCCACCACCAGACACAGGGTCAAAGGAAACTGGGCAGGCTCAGATGCTCTACATGAACTTCAGAATCCCCATGGTGGGAAGGGAGCACGTGAGGGCAAAGAAGGAATAGCCAACCTATGCAGCAACCTGGGCTGCCCCACCCCTGTCCCTCTGCAGGGAACCCTAAGGGCAGAGTCCCCCACAAGCTGCTTCCTGAAGGAACCCTGGGTCATGGGGGACCTTGCACCACTGCTCAGGTTCCATGGGGAGCTCTGCAGAGCCTTGGGCTACTGCTCCCTGTGCAGACTCTTTCTGTTCTGTAGAATAATGAAGACAATGGGTGGAACTGAGGCCAAGCTGTGGAGTCAGCAATGTTTCTGCACATCTCATTTAGCTTCAATTTCACCTCAACCAGAACAGTGTGTGGAGTTGGACACGCAGCGTCATTCATGGAGACGATCCTGAGGAAAGCCTGGAGTGAGGCGGGTTTCAGGTACTCTATTAGAGGTGGGTCTTCTCCCTGGCCTCTGGGTCTTAAGCTGACGGGCTCCCACCCAGGGCTCTGCTTCGACCTTTCTGGACCACGTCCACTTATCCAGGCGCTACTGCTCACTCTGGGCATGTCCCTGCAGCTATTCTGGACCAGGAGCCATCTTGGTCATCTGTCACTCAGTCACAAGGTCAAGTCACAATGCATGCACATGAGGCCACAGGAAGAAATGAAGGACAGATCAGCGCCAGGAGGGACATGATTGAGGACACATCCTGCCCTATGGTTCCAGGATAGCTGTACAGAGCACTGTAGGTCAGCTGTATATCACAGGCGGGGGGTGGGGGGGTGGAGGCCTTACCTTGGGGACATATCTGGAGCACTGTGTGACATGTGTGTCACAGGCAGGGGTGGAGGCCTTACCTTGGGGACATATCTGGAGCACTGTGTGACATGTGTGTCACAGGCAGAGGTGGAGGCCTTACCTTGGGGCATATACTCACACTGAATAGACTTTTGTTCCAACCTTAACACAGAGAATAAAACTGCCAATCACAATTGTTTTAAAAATCTCTTAGCCTTCCCAGAATGCAGGACCCAAGGGTTCTGCAAAGTGTGTATAGACAGATGCCCACATACCCAGAGTATTCCACACTGCGAGGCACAGTTCATGAGGCATGTTCACTATTCAAGTTGAGTCTCTTTGTTATTTTCTTCCTGCAAACTGTTTTAATTCATGTGAATGTGAGTAGAATCTAAAGCTGCCCATCATACGATGGCAGTCAGCAGCTGTAGAAATGACATGGGGCTGCTCAGCTTTGCTGTCACATTCCACTTAACAGCCAGACAGCTGTGACGGGGTGTAGCCATTACCTTTACCTTTTCATTGCTGGGACAAAACATCAGAACAGAAGCAGCTATGTAAGCTAAAGGTTTATTTCCAGCTTACAGTTTTGAGAAGTTTTATTGTGGTGGGGAAAACAGCAAGAGCAGATAGCCAAGCATTATATCACCATTTCAGCAGAGAGGAAATAGAGAGAGTGAGCGGGGCTGGGCTATAAGACCCCAAGATCCATCCCCAGTGGCATGCCTCCTCCAGCAAGGTTCCACCTCACAAAGGCTCCCACCAGCTCGGCATTAAATATGAAGCTTAATCATAGGCACATGAGGTTATGGGGAACCTCGGGCCACCACAGGGTACCTGGCACTTGCAGCAAAGACCCGAGTCTCTGCTATTCTAAGTCTGTGCTCTTGTCACAGGACTACTTCAGCCCACAACCCTAAGAAAAGGTTTGTGAGTGTCTTCATTTTACAGACCAGGAAACAAAGACAGGAAGGTACCTGCCCAAGGTGATGCAGAGGTGGGGGGAATACTTCTGGCCTGTGTAGTTGGGTTTGGGGTTGTTTGATCCATGATCCCTATAAGCTTATAGCCACCATCACGGGAACCTGGGCTGAAGTTGCTGTGGGTGTGCTGGCTACTGCCCCTCAAGGGCACCTGAGCTGTGTGACACCTGCAAAGAGTAGACCAGGGTGTGAGGAGTGGCTAAATACAGGTAAAGATTCCAACCAATCTCAGGGGGCTCCCCTGGGTCCTGCTGCCCCATTTCTATTCACCCCCTGGACAGTTCCACCCCAGGAGATACCTTTCCTGGGTTATATCTCAGCTCAGTCCCAGGCCCGACCCTCCTTTCATGCTATGTGCCATGTGGCCATGTGTCATGAGACTGAGGCACCAGAGAGCATGTCCTGTGACAGCTAGAGTCACATCCAGCCCCACATCCAGCTAGTGAGGAAGCTTCCACCAGCTGGTCCCAGAGTTGGGCAAAGATCCTCTTGGGATAGGAGTCAGAGGAGTGTTTTGGAAGAACCCAGATTCTACTGAGACTGCCAAGGTCCTGGCTTCTGTGGACAGAGACCTCAACCCTGGCCTGGACTGCCTCTGGCCTGACACACTCCTCTCTGGAGACAATAAACTGTGTCACCCAAGGCCTGGCATCTCCTGCCCTCCCTCCCAGACATCCTGACTTTAGAACTGCATTTTCTCTTCAACCAGAAACCAGGACAGTTTGGCTCCCTTGGGCTTTGATAGGGCCCCCTGAAGTGTGGAAGTTAGGTGGGAAGTCCAGGTGTCCTCTGTCCCCTGTCCCCAGTCCAAGGCCTAAGCAACTCACAGACCACACTGCTTCTCAGGGCCTCATCCTCACCTCAGAGGTGATGGGTGAGAAAACACCATTCATCAACAGAACAAAGATGAAGCTCTCAGCTGGAGACAGAGTATTGCCTTTCCACTGGTTCAGACTTTATGTTCTCAAACCCTGTCATGGAAGTTAGATTTTCAGGCCAAACTCCTGTTAACATGTGTCCTCAACTTCTGAGAAAGTGTCAAAGCAAGGCAAAATGCAGAGTTCTCCTGTGCCCAGCCCCTGAGTCTCAAGCTGGGAACCAGGGAGGACTATGGAGCCAACCAGCTGAGTCATCAGGCCCTGGGGACAGTGAGTCTACTCACAGATCTAGAAGGAAAGCCAGTCTCAACACTCAGCAGGGACAGATGATTGGCTGCTAACAGAGAATCTTCTTCTGGTGTACACCTCTATATAGTAGCTGAGCGTGGCAGGTACTTTCCTCATCACTGTGACAAAATTCCTGACAGAAACAGCTCATGAGAGGAAAGGTTTGTTTTGGCTCATAATTTCAGAGGGCATCAGGTCCTCCTCAGAGAGGAAGGCATGGCTGAGCACACCTTCTCTGGAGTCAGGAGTGTGAGGCAACACTGTTTATATGGTGTAGACCAGGTGGTTCATAGAGCTGAGCTGGAACCAGGGGAGGGCCCAACCTTCAAAGGTCTGCCTCTACCAACCTTCCACCAGCCAGGTCCCACTTCCCAAAGCTTGCACAGCCTTATAAATAGTGTCACCAGCAGGGGACCAAATGTTCAAAACACAAACCTGTGTGGCATTTCAGATCCAACACATTTTGAATCCTCCTAAAACCAAAGGGGCAAGCACCCTGGGGGTTTCTGGTGTCTACCTGGGATCAGCCCTCCATGCAGTATTGGTGTGTCAGGTTATTGTGATGGCAGAGCTGAGCTGGTCCCTACCGGCCTGACTCTGCTCCCATCAGGAGGCTTCAG
This sequence comes from Dipus sagitta, assembly GCA_036346955.1. NCBI lineage: Eukaryota > Metazoa > Chordata > Mammalia > Rodentia > Dipodidae > Dipus > Dipus sagitta. Next base: position 64,987,682 of record CM070779.1, on the reverse strand, counting down.
CTGCCCCAGTCACATGAGCAACTGCCAGAGACTGTCCCCTACTGCCAATATGCAACCGACTAGCAGGTGGGTACACAATGACTCTGAGAATCAGGGCAGGACTGGAACCTCTAGGGGGTGACATGGAAGAAAATGCCATTTCCCTTAAAGGCCCTTGTTCCTTCCTGGGCTAGAAAAAGGAGCCCAGGGCAGCCTTGGGTTCTCTACCTGCAGGGCATCATACAGTGGAGTCTGTGTGCAAAGCCTGTGGCTTCCTGCAGCAGCGACAAGATTCTTCTTGAAACTCCAGACTGATTAGCTCACTGCAGCAATGTGTCCCAACCTTAATCACAGAGTGCAACCCCAACCCTCCCTTATCAATGCCCTCCCTCATTACTTAGCAGGAAACCCAGCTGTAGCTAGGGGAGGAGTCCTTTTGGAAAACCATAAATCAAGGATCTGCTGGGACACTGAGCCAGCTCCACCTTAAAGGTCAGGACAGGTGGGAGCGGCTCCGTATAAGGTGATGACAGCTGGGGGCCCAGAATCCCTGTGAGGACTGGTAAGCATAGGCTACAGCTTGCTCAGTGCAGGGGAGGCTGGGCTAGAGCCACCTCATCCTCTAGTGTCTGCAGCTGGGACACACCCAGCTCACTTGGGTGTCTCTACTGCACCCAACTAGATGTCATCTGAGATAGGTGTGCCATAACCCTTATCCATGCCATGACCCTTGTCCATGTCCAGCTGCAGAGCTTCCCTGCTTGTGAATGAGGAGGACGGCCTCAGATCAGAGTCTGCAGGTGCCAGGATAGGTTGTGTGCTTCCCAGCTCCTACTCTAGCAGAAACACCTCAGTGAGCAGTCTGCAGGTTGCCCTGTGCCTGAGCCTTGGCACTCTCATTCGTGTCCTGCCTATGCCTGCTCCTTCGAGTTCCAGGAGTGAGGAATCCTGGGATTGGATTTTGGGATTGGAAGGCTAGCCTCAGATGGAGCTCATATGGGGAGAGCAGAGGTGGAGAGACAAGGCACTGGAGGCCCAGGATTTTTCTTCTTCTCCCTCTCTTAAGAGACTTCCATCTCCTGCAGAAGAGTTAGAAGCCAACCTTGTCCCCTAGCCTGAGGCCCTGCCCCTCCCATCCATAATGGAGGACACATGGACGTCCTTTGATGTTCTGCCCAGCTTTACCCATACCTCCTACCATGTAACACTGAACTTTAATAAGCTTTCCTAGAATTCACCAAATTATGTTTCCCATGTCCCCAGAATATTGAAGCAGAATGGGGAATAAGATGCATTATGGAAAAATGATGGCACGTGGCAATGCTGATTTATGAATTCTGAGACTAGAGGCAGCTGGGAGTTTGCAAAAGTAAAAACAATGCCAGTCTCTGTTCACCCTCAATGAGATGAGAGCCCTGATCACCTAGGAGACCTGTACCTGGAATAGACAATGGACATCGTACAGGGAGCACTCCATGTGTTCATTGCTCAGGGCCAATGACCTGGTGACCACTACCCCAATCCACAACATCTCAGCTGGAAGCTGAGCCAGTGGTGACAGCAGTTACCATCATCAACCAACCGGAAATCACAGGAGAGGGAACAGAGACACAGGATAGGAGGGTGTGGCTACCACTCAGCCCAGGAGCCCCATGTGGTAGTTTGAATGGATGGCCCCCAATATATTCAGGATTTTATTAAACTTTGTAATTTAGATCTGTAGCCACTTGGCTGGAGGAGGTGTCACTGGGAAGATTTTAGGATTCAGCCCCAAGATGTGGTGTCAGATTTGGAATTCCAGTCTAGAGATATGCAAAGTACTTGAGTTCTGCCTGGAGTTCCTGTAGTATGCTTGCTTGCTTTTTGGTGGTGGCTTGTGGCTTTTCTCTTTCTGCTTAGCTGGCCTGTAGGCCAGCTTCTTCTGCCATTATGGAACTTTCCCTGGATCTGTAATTTTCAAAGAAATCCCTTCCTCTCATAATTGTGCCTAGTTTGGAAGTTCATCTCAGCGACGTGAGGCTATGTACTGCACCCCAGAAGCCTAATGTTCCTCCAGGGAGGGAGACTTTTTCCAGAGCTGTGAGGAGCCAACCACTAGCCACTGTCTCCTACCACAGACCCGCAGCCAACCATGTCCCTCAATATTCCCCTGGGTCTCCATCATGAACTCACATGCCCATTTCATCCCTTCTCTGCCGACACCTCCACTCCCCTCACTTGGGACAGCCAGCCCTTCTCTGTGGTGGGCCAGCAAAGCCTCGGAGACACCTGGACACCAATATTAAGTGACAATGGTAAGAAAATCATGCAGGACTCTCTCAGAAGCAACCAGAGTGAGTTCAAGTCCATAGGGAGGCCCAGCCTTGAGAGTCCCTTGGGAAAGACTGATAGATGTGTCCACTAGTCATGGGTGCCTATAAAGGTCAGCTAGAGTCACTAACCCTGTGAGAGGGCCTTGGTGAGGACACAGTCCTGGATGAGGTTCTCATTCCTTTTGCCATATACAGTGGACACTTGGGTCATATGGCAGGCAAGGATATGGAGTCTAGCCCTGTGTCCAGCAGGAACAATGTACTCAGGGGAAGCCTTATGTCTTAGCCACAGCTCTGCTCAGACTGTGCCAAGATCCCCCTTGTCAGGGAACTTCAGGCTCAGGTCCTGCTTCTTGCTTTGAAGCTACACAATCCCCTCTTCTGTGTGTCCTGACATCTCAGCACCTTCCCTTGTTCTATGTGTCTTGTCTGTGTGTCCTGGATCCCCACACCTCCACTGCAAATGTGGGATTTCAGACTCTAGAGGCAAATGCCCAGTCTGTGGCATGGTTCCTGCTCAAGATCAGCTCTGGTTCTGGAGTGAGGAGTTGAGACTTGGAGCATTACAGACTGAGGACACAGGCAGGATAAATCAAATCTCATTTTTTCCCTGATATTTGTGTCTCCCCAGCACATGCTGGTGGGGAGGGTACTTTACAATAGAAAGCTCAGATTGGAATCTGGTTAGTGAGAAACACAAGGGGGACATTTCTGCTCAGACATGGGTCAGTGGCAGGACATGAAATGCCTAGGGCTCCTCAGAAATAAGACCAGCAGAAAATGTCACTCACAAATCCCCTGTCAAAAATTATGTTTAGCTAGGCATGGTGGCACATGTCTTTAAACCCATTACTCAGAAGGCAGAGGTAGGATAATCTCTGTGAGTTTGAGGCTAGCCTGCAACTATAGAGTGAATTCCAGGTTAGCTTGGTCTGGAGTGAGACCCTAGCTAATTTTATATATATATATATATATATATATATATATGTTTAGTTTTCCAAGTACCCTGCTCAGGGTGGTACTTGGCTAGGAGAAGGTAGCAGTTTGAGGAAGACCATCCCTCAGAGCTAGCACTGGGGGGTGGTCCCCCATAGGATGTATCTTGTGCAGGCTGGTGGGACAGGGTCTAGCCATATGACTGCAGCTGGCTGCTGAGACTACTGCAATGGCCAAGACTGACCAAGCATATCTGTGCCTTGTAGCATTCTTAGCACCAGCCAGTGCAGGCTGCTCAGAGATGGGGACTCTACTCATAGAAAAGGGCTGCCCACACGCATGACCATGTCTGGCTGACCTCCTGAGGATGGTGTCCTTATACCCCAGGTTCTGGGCTTGAAGCTCAGCCCATGCTGAGCTGACCGATGCACAACAGCAATGTTAGGGGAGTTCATGAGGATTGTCTTTCTTGGTCAGACTTTCCTAACTAAAGATGAATTTCCACACTGCAGTCCTGGTGCCACAAGCAGGAATGCAAACTTTATAAGCTATAAATCACTGCTGAATGTCTAGGAAGCTTGCAGTGCCAAGCAGGAGCCTCCTTATGACACAGCAAAAACTGTATCCTCAGTGACCCCAGAACCCTCCTCAGGGAACCAGGAGTAGAGACACCCCAGGGCTCAGAGTCTCCACCATGCTATAACTAGAGCCATCACAGGCTCCACCCAGAGGCTACAGGGCTGAAGATGGGGCCAGAGTTGGTCTATGCAGCCCCCAGGGTCATGGTACATGTGAGTCACACTGAACTTCCCAGGGACCTGGAGGGGACACAGGCTGTTCTAGGATTGACTTCAGGTGACCTCTGAGGAGGACCCAGGTATACTCAGGGCAGCCTCACCTGGCTAAAGAAACAGGAAATGAAGGACATTGAGTGAGATTCCAGGACTGGGTAAAGACCTAAAAAATAAAGAGAGAAGTTACTTGCAGGGGCCCCTGGTCACCAGAATTTCCAAAGGACATTCACAAAGAAGCAACATAGGCATGAGAAGCAGCACGGAGGCACAGCAGTTATCACGAGTAAACAATGAGCTCAGGTAATGCTACATAACAACTATTTGGGGTGTGTATGTGTGGTGTGCTTGTACATATGTATGCATGTTTGCATGTGTGTGGTTGCACGTGTGTGTGCGTATACCACACGTGTGCAAGTATGTGTGCAGGACAGATGTAAAAGTCTGGGGTCTTCCTCACTCACTCTCTACCTTATTCTCTGGAACATGGTCTTCACTGAGTCTAGAATCACGATTTGGCTACAATAGCTAGCCAACGAGGCCCAGAGACTCCCTATCTCCACATCCTCAGCACTGGGATTAGAGATTTGCACCATCATACCAGCACTTTACGTGGATTCTGGGTATCTGAACCCAGGTCTTCATGCTTGTTCACTAAGCACTTTAGCTATTGAGCCATTTCCCCAGTACCTAATGCTAAGTAATTATTGATGAATAATCATATCATCAGAGAACTTTAAAAATAAAACAGATGAAAGGCTGTTTATTAGTAGCCCATGGACCTGGGCAAAGATATGAATTAATCACTATAATCCAGAAAGGAAGTGGACATATTAATGAAAGGGCAATGAATTAAACCACATGTTTAAAGAGCAGAAAGTGGGTCCCACAAGCAAGCAGGGGAGAAAGAGGCTAGAGGGAGCTCTGGAGAGGAGGGAGCATACTGCGATATGTATGGGAAAAGAACACACAACACATTCTGGGATTGTTCACAGCCTCCCAGGAAGGCTTTCTGGAGACACAGTTACTATCTGCGGTGAGAACCTGAAATGCTCATCTAAGTGTGGCCATTAAGAGACCTTACTATGCATGTGCGTGACAGCATATTCTTCCTAGTGAAAATAGATCCAATTCTAAGGCCATAAAATGGTCAAACTAACTGTGAATTGCAGGAGGATGAAGGGCAGACCTGGAGACAAGATGGGATGCATGGAGGGTCTCCTTTGAGGAGGCAAAACCACTGTGTGTGAGAGGATGACGACGATGCCCAGAAAGGGAGAGAGGGATAGTCAGGGTGGGGACATTGATGGGGAGGCAGTATGCATGGCCAGCCTGGCTACGGGGACCTTCCCAGGTCTCTTTCTGTCTTTGTGTGTCTCCCTGGAGAAGAGGGATAGAACCCAGGAGACACAGCAGTGGGGCAGACACAATAAGACCTAACCCTGCAGGAACCCAGCCCAGAAACATCAGGGACTTGAGGCCTGGTGAGGCTGAGCAGAGGTGGAGAGTGTCTGTCTTGGGAGGCGGGGAAGGGGATGTGGACCCAGCTGGATCTCACAACACCACATGGGACAGGGGTGCATTTGGACAGCAACACCTACTGTGATGTCATTGCCTTGTCATTTCAGTTTCACCCTCCAACCAAGCTGGCCTCTTCATCCTGCCAAAGAACTCCACCCTCCTCTCCTGGCTGTGCAGGGATCAAACTATCCCTGTGACATGAGGTGTCTACCTGAGCTCTCAGCTCTGGAGCACAGAACAGGTGTTGGAAGTTGTCACAATGGCTAAATGTCCTCAAGGAGCTTCTCATCATGCCCAGGGCAACTCTGAAACAGGTGTTAGCAGGAGTCCACTGGACCAAGGGAACCAGAATGTGACAAGTATGATTTATAGTTCAGTTAATTTAAATAAACAGAGTCAAACCTCAGAGCATCCAGCACCTCCTCTCAGAGACTGAAGACTCCCATCGGTGGCAGCCATCCTTCAGCCACTGTCCCCAAACAAATTCCCTTCCTGTCACAGGGTCAGCCTTGCCCAGCCCCAAGCAGGTCCTTGGGGACTTGGCTGTGAGGGGCCTCAGAGCTTCTTCTCTTCCAGGAAGACTCAGGCTGTGCCCATGGGAACTAAGCTCACGGGAACTGTGCTCACTTGCCTTGGAGGGATGTCAGTGAACACAGGGGACATCCTGGACCATGGTGGAAGAGAATTGGGCTCTAGTGCAAATGGTGCTCCCAGGGTTCTGGGAACTGCTGGTGGCTACAGATGGGGGCAAGTAATCACGTGTGGGTAAGGGGTGACTATGAGGGACACTGCCCTGGAATGGCTGCAACTGAACAAATGCAGAACAGGAGAGAGCTGGCCTTTGCCACCAGGGAACATTCTGGCAGCCAGAATGGGGACATTTGTTTTTAGAGGAAAACAACTTGAATCATCGTTGAAAGCATTTTCTTTTTCCCTGTTCTGCCTCAGGCAAGCTCAGTTTTCCAGTGACTATGTCCAAGGCAGACACACATCTCGAATCTCACACAAGCCCAGAAGCTAAAATGACTTTTTGTCCCATGATCATTTCTACAGTTCAGAATGGGAAGATCCCATTGCCAGCACTGACCAGTGGCTGGGGCATCTGAGGACTGGCAGCCAGAGTATTTTCTGGAAACTGAGCCATCCAGGGTCAGGTGGGCAGGGCAAGATGGACAGAGACACGCCCATAGAGTGAAGTGTTTAGGGCAAGGTGGGCAGTACATGGGAACCCTCTCTCACAAATGTTGCCGTAGTAGTTTCCTGTGGGGAAATGGAACTGAGACATCATGTCCAAACCACACTTGCAGCACTGTGTCTATAGAGGGTGGCTCAGAGCCATGCCAGGTAACAAGATCCCCTGAGTTTTGGTGTTCGGCAAAATGGAGGCTCATTCCTGTCTCATGTTTTGTGTCCATAGTGACATGGCTAGAATATCTTCTCTTGTCCCCTTTACATGACTTCTTGTGGCAGAGGGAAAGACAAGGTATGATAAACAACACCCTGAGTGTGGAGGCTTCCATACAGAAGGCCACCACTACTTCCTCTCACATTTCACTAAACAAGCAAGGCCACACCTCAGGCCAAAGTCAATAGGGATGTGTCCTCCTTCTCAGAGTGGTGTGGCACTTTGAGCAAAGCTGCAGTTTTCAGGCACAGGGTTTACTCCTCCCTATGGGGAGTTTACCCTGGCCACTTTCTTACCTGTGTTAAAGGAAGGATCCCTGGCTCCTGAGGGAAGACCAAGCTAATCAGGGCATTTCCTGACCAGTCTGATGAGTGTGGTTGGCTCAGTGATGGACATGTGACCTAATCAGGACCAGAAGCTGAGCAAATGAGGTCTAGAGATGCTGCATCCACTTTGCATCCATAAATGAGAGCCTGGCTGAGGATGGAGCCAACCTGAGAGAAGACCTAGGGCCATGCTATGGAAAGGCACCTTGGACCCACTGAACATTCTAGGTCCTCAATCCAATCTTGGAGAAGGTTCCTCAGCCCTGGACATGGGCTCGGCTCAGAAGCCACTGCTTTGCCTCATTCTGGCCAGAGTGGGGTTATGTCACTAACCTAACCACCAAGTGAGTTCCAGCTATCCTTGTCACTGGGGCCCTGCCTTGCTTCCTCATGATACAGATTTGGACAAATGGAGGGTCCTGTGACTGAGGGTGGCCTCCTAGTAGCAGTAATAAAGGACTGGGATAAGCTGAGAGGTCGGCTCTGAACCAAAGGCCGGGGCGACATCTGGCTCCTCCATGTGCTCCTGGGCACCTGCTGTCCCACCTTGTCTGTGTCTCAGCAGGGAATGGGACAGTGGGTGCCTCCTCAGCTTCATGAGGATTTTGGAGGCTGGTGAACCCCTGATCACCAAAGTGCTCATGAAATGGAAGCTGGGCTGTTCTGGGTCCTCAGTACCCAGCCAAGATCTGTAGCAGCAGCTAAGTTCTCAGAACTATGTGAGAAGGGTGGATAGGATTGTTTATAGATTGAATCTTATGCAGAGGGAGAACCTGGGGTTAAGATCTCTGGAGGATGCATGTCAGGGACTGGTGGCCAAGAACGATGGGGTTCAGATGTGGACAGGGAGTTCATATGGGAGCCTCTGGCTGGGTTGTGTGTGAGGCCTCCATGTCACAAAGCATGTGTGGAGAAGAGCAGCAGACTGAGCAGTGTGAGGACGAACTGTCCAGGAAGATGACATCTGAGGCTGCTGAAGTCACACAGATTTCATAGTAACACTTAGGAGCTGCTCTGTGCTGCACTATCCCATGTGCTGAGGGAGATGGCATGATTTGCATAAAAATAACACTGCAAGGAGTGCTGTCAAAATATTGCTAGTGAGAGCAAATGACCAGTCTTTTATTCTCCCATTCTGCATAGTGATTTCATCTTAATTTCACAGTAACACATTGTCTTTGTAATTATCTGCATAACACATGCATTTATAATAGAGAAACAAGACAAGCAAAACCACAAAGGAAAATTATTCTACTTCCTCAAAGAAATCAGTGGCATAAAGAAAAACACTCAGGAAAAAGGGGAAGAAAGAGGAAGGGGTATCTGTGATGATGATGATGCTAATGGTGATTTTGATTGTGGTGGTGGTGACTATGGTAACAATGGTCATGATAGTGATGAAGGTGTTGCTGGTGACACTGGTGATGATATTGGAGATGGGGGAGATGTTGATGACAGTGATGACAAGTATTATGCTGGTAATGCTGATTGTGATGGTTATGGATGACATGCTAATGGTGAAGAGGACAAATCTCATTCCATCTTTCTCACTGGATTGTGCCCTGGGACAATTGAATGAATCACTTCTGTAACTTGCTTTCTTCATCTCTGAACTGAATACAATACTCCACCATTGGGGAAGATGGAGTGAAAATGGCTCATAATTGAAACTCCTGTGTTGTGTGGCCAGCTCAGAGTCACAACTATGGACATTGGACTTTTATATTGGCTATAAGAGGTATCTGCCTCTTGAGGCTAGGAGTCACAGTTATTCGAATGCACGAAGAGGGGATAGACCTCCCAGGGGGCTGCCTTTGCTCTTTCAGCTGTCACTGGAAAATCCCAGGATGACTATCAAACAAGCTGTTCCGCTTCCGTGTCCTGTTGTCCTGTCAGCAGGACAACTGCGGTTTCAGAGGACAGATCTATGAGGAAAGACAAAGTGTCGCCGGCAGAGATCAAATCAAGAGTGAGTCCTTTGGTGGCAGGTGGCAGTGTGGTTTTCAGGAAGACAGGCTGGCTCTGCTTTAATCTTGTCTCACTCAAAGTCAGTTTTCCTCAGTCTCCTTCACATCCAGTACTCATTCAGAGCAGGTTACAGACTAGGGAATGGTAGATGTGTGTCAAAGCCAGTTGATGTCATAGTTGTATGGTTTGTGTTGACTGTTGCAAGGGAAGTTGAAAGGTGGGGTGTTTTAGGTAACAAAGACCCCCTCCTTCCTCTCTTCCCTACCCTGCCCCCTGCCCTTGTGACTCATCATTAGAGCCATGACTTGACTAACAATAGAGCTGTCCCAAGAGCATCCTGTGGAATGTTTGGAACACCAGGTGAGTCGGGGCCAGAGTGGAGGGCAGTCTCCTGGGGTTAGTGGCAACAAGGGGCCACAATAGAACTGTGAGTTGAACTTCTGCAGCTGTGGGAGGGACACTGCTAGGGAAGACTGCATCAAGCAGAGGCAGACCTGATTCTGGGTTGGGGGTGGCCATGTTTGGCACAGGCCTAGAAGAACATGCTGGGAAAGCTAAGTTGAAAATGCAACCCTGCTGATGAGGAGCAGAGCCTGTTCAGAGAGATTAGGGGGATGTTTGCAGCATTAGAACCCAGAGTGTGGACTGTCCGTCAGACATCATGGGTATAATGATAGAGTCCTTTCATCTTCCTGTGCCTCAGTTTCCTCATCACTGAAGTGGTGATGATGATAATGCCTACCTTATATACTGGTGATGACAATAGACATATGACAGATGAAAAGAAGCTAGCAGGTGATGGGACATGATGAGCACCGTTTATAGTAACGGTAACAGTGATGAGGATGAGGATTATAGTTTTGGTAACAGTAATGTGAAGGTGATGTTGATGGTGACTCAGAAGGTGATGATAATGATAAGGAACTTGGAATGATATGAAAATGACCAAACAATGAGGGTGACTTTTTGACAGAGATACTGCTCCTGATGGTGATATTGACAGATAATACAAGGATCATAAAGATGACAACAATGGGAATGGCAAGGATGAAGATGATGATGATAAATAATTCATGGGGATAATTAAGATGATGATGTTAATGGCAAGTGAGATAGTGATGGTATTAATCATGCTGATGGCAGATGGCAAAGTGATAAGAGTGAGAGCTTGGACCCCTTTCCTCCCTCCTCAACCTCAATTCCATCTTTACCAATATGACAGTCTATTCATTTCTCTGAGACCACAGAGGACAGACATGCATTCAACAAACAATCCCCAGCTATGATCACAGGCCCACTACTCAGGAGCCTGAGCCTGGGTGGTACCAAGATCATGTGGGATAGGGCTTTGAGGCACAGGCATGGTTAAGCACGTGGGTGTGGGCTTTACCTCAAATCAGTTCTGAGCTCAGCTTGTACCTCTGCAAAATGAGAATGACTGTCATGCCTATGCTAATGGGTTACCATAGTTACTGCATCGATATGGGCAGAACACTTGGGCAGTATCGGCACACGGTTAGTCTGGATTCATGGAGCTTGCAGGGACTTCCTGCTTCTCTCCCTGTGGTTCTTCCATAACTAATACAAGTGTAGGTCCTTCAGCAGGGTCTCTACTTGGAGTGTATTGTCCATTTTCTCTCCCTCATCTCTGGAATAGAGGGTCCTGGACATGTCACCCTCTGAGGACAGTGCCTGTCTTCTGAAGCTAAGGACATGGACATGGCTCCACCAGTCACAGGAAGGGCATTCTGTGCTTCAGGCAGGAGCAGGTCTATTTATAGACCAAGTGTCTATATCTTCAACACAAAGCTGCAAGAACGAGGCTCTTGACCTCACTGTGTTGGAATATCATTTTCCATGATTTAGTGAGAAGGTGACTTACTTTGGGGGGCTTCTGTCATCTGACCCTCTGTGATGAGCATTACCATGACTGACAACCAATCTTGTCAGAGGTTGTCTGGGGTTAGAGGAAGGGAGTGGGAATGGGTGCAAACAGGTAAGGACAGGTAGCTAAACAGTGCAATTGGAAAGTGCAGGGCCTTCTGAGGCCCTATGCGCACTTCTCTGGAGCATGGAGCCTACAAGTGGGCTGCAGCCTAGAGATGGCAGTGTTCATTCCCTGAGAACAGGAGAAGCAGCTGAGGAAGCCAGACCCTATGTCTCCAGCCTCGACCCAAGTAATGGGATTTCATGGGATTATAATTTAAAGTGCAATTACTGTGCTACCACTGTCTCCAAATGTGATTTTCTTCCCTTGAAATGGATTAGTGGGATTGACTTGGTCTGGGTATAAAACAGCATTTACAGGTGGACTGTGGCACCATCACAACAAATAGCAGAGAAATTCAAAAAATCATACGGGATATACTATAAGAACATATACTCCACTAAGTTTGAAAATCTGAAAGAAATGATTTCCTTGATTTATATGACCTACTAAAATTAAATGAAAAAGAGATTAACCACTTAAATAGACCTATAACAAGTATGGAGATCCACGTAGTTATAAAAAAAATCTCTCAACTACAAAAAGTCCAGGCCCAGATGAATGGTGAATGGTGAACTTTACCAAACCGTCATGGAAGAACTAACACTAATGCTTCTTAAACTTTTCCATAAAATAGAAAAGGAATGAATCCTACCCAACTTTTCCTACAAAGCCAGCATCACCCTGATACCAAAACCAGACAAAGATAGAACAAAAAAAGAAAATTACAGACCAATCTCCCTCATGAACATAGATGCAAAAATTCTCAACAAAATTTTGGCAGACAGAATACAAGAATATATCAGAAAGATCATTCACCCCGACCAAGTAGCCCAGAGATGCAGGGATTGTTCAACATACACAAAACAATAGATGTAATACATTATATAAATGGACTGAAGGACAAAAATCACATGATCATTTCATTAGACACAGAAAAAGCATTTAACACAATCCAACATCCCTTCATGATAAAAGTCCTACAGAGACTGGGAATAGAAGGAACATGTCTCAATATAATAAAGGCTATTTATGACAAACCTACAGACAACATAATACTAAATGGAGAAAAACTTGAAACTTTTCTACTAAAGTCAGGAACAAGACAAGGGTGTCCATTCTCCCCACTTTTATTTAATATAGTACTAGAAGTCTTAGTCATAGCAATAAGGCAAGAGATGCCCATAAAAGGGATACAAATTGGAAAGGAAGAGATCAAGTTATCATTATTTGCAGTTGATATGATTCTATACATAAAGGACTCTAAAGACTCTATCAGCAAACTGTTAGAGCTGATAAAAACTTATAGCAATGTAGCAGGATACAAAATGAACACACAGAAACCAGTAGCTTTCCTATATGCTAATAACAAACACACAGAGGATGATATCAGAGAATCACTCCCATTCACAACTGCATAAAAAAAACTAAAGTTCTTTGGAATATAACTCCAGTTGCTCAGGAAATAAAACCACAGATCAACCACTGGGACCTCATGAAACTATAAAGCTTTTGTATAGCAAAGGACACTGTGAATACAACAAAGACATGACTTACAGAACAGGAGAAAATCTTGGCCAGCTATACATCTGACGGAGGATTAATGTCCAGGATATACAAAAAACTCAAAAAACTAAAGTTGCCGGGTGTGGTGGTGCACGCCTTTAATCCTAGCGCTTGGGAAGAAGAGGTAGGAGAATCACTGTGAGTTCAAGGCCACCCTGAGACTACATAGTGAATTCCAGGTCAGCTTTGACTAGAATGAGACCCTACCTCAAAAACAAACAAACAAAAACACTAAATAATAAGAAATCAAACAACCCAATTAAAAATGGGCTATGGATGTTTATTGCCACTCAATTCACAATAGCTGGAAAATGGAACCAGCCTAGATGTCCCTCAACTGATGAGTGGATAATGAAGATATAGCACATTTATACAATGGAGTTCTACTCAGCAGTAAAGAAAACTGAAATTATGAAATTTGCAGAAAAATGGATGGATCTGGAAAGGATTATACTAAGTGAGGTAACACAGGCCCAGAAAGCCAAATGTCACATGTTCTTTCTCACATGTGGATCCTAGCTTCAGAAGATTGGACTTCTTTGTGAGTAGGAAGAAAACTCAATAGCAAAGGCTGGTAAGCTAGAAGAGATATAAAGGGAAGATAAAGGAAGGGAGGGGGTACTTAATAGGATGGTATTGTATATATGTAAGTAGAAGAGTAGATTAATGGGGGTGAAAAGGCCTAAGTGAGGTCAGGGGAAGAGATTGAATAAAGGGAAGGTGGAGGGAGGGCTTATTAAAATCTAAGAAGATATAAGTAAATCATATGGAAACCTACTTTTTTGGACAATGGAACACTCAGGAGCCATAGATTGTTACTAGAAAATTTTCAGTGCCAGGGAGGGAATACCTTCCAGTGAGTTGTTGGCCAGGGAAGTCCCTGATGCCCCCGAAACATTATAGGCCATTGCCGAGGCCCTTGGTTTCCCACCAGGAATAGATGATAAGGCCCTATTGCTGAAGTCTCCACATACTTGGGGTGCAAGGTCACTGAGAAATCCTGCTGGAGCTGAGCTGAAAATCTCCTCCATGTAGACCAGCTGACATAAAGCTGGAAAAAGCTATGTCACATGCAGTTCAATAGGAGAGAGAAAAATTTCCATTGGAAATACTCAGCAGTGGATACTGCAAGCCTTAAATTTGGCCTGGCTCATACTGAAAACTTAAACAGGGATAGTCACGAGCCCTAGGGGTATAACATCTGTTGGTGTCTGGCTAAATGTTTATACTATGCTCACCAAACTGCCTGGTAAACACTTCTCTTAATGTTCATACCCATATATTAATGCTACTCTCACTGTTGGTTAGAGAAGCTTTCTTTTCAGATAGCAGGTGACCTTGGGATGACTCAGAAGGCACCATGGTGCTGAAAAGAAGTGCCAGAGGAGTCTCAGCACTGAAATGCCACTGTCACACCTTCCAAGGCTCAGGGTCCATTGTGGAAGAGGTCGTGAAAATAATTTAAGAGCCAAAGGAAGGGCAGGTCTCCTTACAACACACTTCTGCAGACACAAAAAGGCCTGGATATCAATGACCTTGCAGTGCCTGACACTACCTACAGAAGACCATCCTAATAGGAGGAAAAGATGTTGACATAAAAATCAAAGAGAGACTGATTGAGAGGGGGAAGGGGTATGATGGACAGTGAAGTTGGACATGGGAAAGTGGGGGGAGGGAGGGAATTACCATAGGTTATTGTCTATAATTATGCACGCTGTCAAAAAATAAATTAAGAAGCAAAATAGGGCTATATAGATGCCTTAGCAGTTAAGGTGCTTGCCTGCAAAGCCAAAGGACCCAGGATCAGTTCCCCAGGACCCACATAAGCAAGATGCACAAGGGGGTGCATGCATCTGAAGTTTGTTTGCAGTGACTGGAGGCCCTGGTACACCCATTCTCTCCCTCTCTCTCAAATAAATAAATAAAATAAAATTTTAACAAAGCAAAATGAAAAATTTTAGGTATCAGCACCTACCTTATCTATTGAAGGTTAAAAGAATCCATCAAAGGCCCTTAGCACAGGCTATAGAGTAGAAGCGATACAGGTGCTCAGAAGGTGTCGTTACTGACTTCCTAGGTACAGGTAGACAATAAAGGGTACAGGGCCTGGAAATCCATCAAACTGTTTGAAGGTGTTGATGAATGAGGTGCTAAGAGGCAAGGCTTTTTGACCCATCAAGCAGGACTCAGTTATTCGGGGAGTGCGAGGGGGACCAGGCCTGTGAAAAGATGGGTGAGAAAGAAGGAATGAGACCAAGCAAAGAGTTGTCAAGGTCTCTTTATTTATTTTTTACACAGTGGTTATATAGGGGAAGAAAAAGGGGGGAGTAAGCTGCCTGACGTGACTTAGGGCCGGAATCGTTAGGAAACTAAGAGGAGGTGTAACTGGGTGTTTATCTAATCTTAGAGAACCTAGAGGAGATGTATCCGGGTGTTTTCCTAATCTTGCCTTAACGGCTTGACATCCTGATCATAAACTGGCCTTTAGCAAACGATAAGATTCTGCAGACCACATTCCTAACTGCAAGCTGGATGGACCAGCTTTCTGGTGAATGAGTCAACTTAAGAACAGGCCCAGGCAAAATGGAGAGGCTTTTGCTTTATGGCTCCCGACATCTCCTCCCTTCTTTTATAGAAAAGAGGGGGGAGGCCCGCTTTTCAGCGGTGGGCTTTAACCAACAAAAGGTCACAGTGTTCCTGTAATGGTCATTTTCACAAGCTACAGTTTTGGTCTCAGTCTCCAACATTTTTCCCCCTTTTTTGTATTATTGATTCCGATGGACCAGGATACCCTGGTGGGCTTATAACCGACTGGGGGAGCAGGGACCTGATTCCTCCCGTGGGCCTTGAACTACCCACAATTTGGGCCCTTGGTACCTTTTGGGGAGGGGAGGCAGGGCCGACATTGTGATGACATGTACTATGGTACCAACCTCCTTGCAAATCAGGTGTTACTCTCAGGGAATCCAGAAATGGTCAGATTGGGGACCTTCCCTTGCGGTGCTTTGCCTCGCACCCATGTCGGTGCCCATACTGTACTCACTGAGGTGAGTCAGTATGCATAGGTCTGGTGCCTAAGCAGCTCCTTTGTAGGAGGGAATCATATATGCGAGTTTAAGGAGTAAAGGAAGTAAAGGACCCATGAACCAGATAACTGAGCAAGGAGAATGCCCAAAACACCCAAAGATTTGAGAACACTGTTTTGTTTTATCGTTTGAGCAATTTGCCAAACCAGGAGGAACGATGCTCTGTGGCCAGGACTGAGAAATCTAATTTAGGAGTGCCCTGAGGGGCACCTAGGGGATGTTCACAAGAGTCTTCGTGAAGTTCCAAGCGATGGTAGTGGACGGAGACAGGATTCTTGGCAAGGGCGGAATCCACCTCAATAAAGTCTCATGAAGAGGAAGGTTTCCAATAGGTGTCACTGGTGGTCTCACAACCCCAGGCTTTACAAAAGAAGTCTGAGTCAAACCCACATGTCCTAGCAAGAGCACGGTCTCGATGATTCCCAGGGCATACATAGAATCCTTTAGACAAGGCAAGGGCAGCCCTCCTTACAGCAGTGCTGCATCCTGGGTCTGTGCTAGAGTCCTGTAACTCGAGTGCTTTAAGTTGTGGGATGAAGGAATCAGGTGTTCCCCAATCAGGGTCAGCTCCCAGTGCTAATTTGCAGACGTCCACTTCCAAAGTCAGCCAGGGGATGTCTGAGAAACCATAGAGTGGGCCCAGTTCACATCACCAACTTCACTGAGCATGGTCCAGGTGAAATTCATGGGTCGATGATCAGTAGTGATCAATCCAGATGCCAGGAGCAAGAGGCCAACGAAGGCAGGGGCAGCCATAGTCCTGAAAAGGAAAGGACAAATCCTCAGGGGGGTGGGGAGCCTTCCCTGGGAGAGGGTGAATTTTTAAGGGGTGAGGGTGGTGTCCATTGACGAACTAGACGTTCTGGGAGCCAACGAGGCCCATATGATTGCAAATTGGACAGTAGGTGCTGGAGGCAGGAGAAAAGCAGGTTCTGGTCACAGGCAGCTAAAAGAATGTCATCCATGTAATGAAGAATGTAGACAGAGGGAAAAGTCTCCCTGAGGGGGTCAATGGCCATGGCCACAAACTTTTGACAGAGGGTGGGGCTGTTAGCCATACCTTGGAGTAAAACCTTCCATTGAAAGCGAGGCATAGGGCCACGAAAATTTACTTGCGGGACACTGAAGGCAAAGCAGGGCCTATCCTCAGGGTGTAGAGGGATGGTAAAAAAGCAATCCTTTAGATCAATAACTATTTTGACGGAACCATAGGGAATGGCCACTGGGAAAGGAAGTCCTGGTTGGAGTGCCCCCATGGGGACCATGGCTTTATTAACAGCTCTCAGGTCCTGTAGCAAGCGCCATTTGCCAGATTTTTCTTCCAAATGACAAAAATAGGGGAGTTCCAGGGGGAGGTAGAAGGCTCGATGTGGCCAGCGGCAAGTTGTTCCTGCACTAACAACATTGCAGCCTCTGTTTTCTCATGTGAAAGCGGCCATTGGTCAACCCATACAGGGCTTTGGGTTTTCCAAGTAATTTTATCAGCATGGGGTGCAGGGATGGCAACGGCCACTAGGGAAAAGAAGACTCAGGGGCATACCCAAGGCCAGAGCGATCGAGTTTCTGGGGAGGAGAAATGGGCTCTGTTATGCCTTGTAAATTTTTTCCAAGTCCTTTCCCTGGAATAAAACCCTGACTAAGCATTTGGGAAGTGACAACACTATTGGGGCTACAAAGAACCATATTCATTTGTGAAAGAAGCAGAGAGCTGTCTAGGAGCGGTGCATTCACGAGAGAAGTGTCCAGGTTGTTTACAATTATAACATGTCTTCGTACCCTGAGTGAGACCAGCAGAACAGAGAGCAGCTCCAATTGCTAAGCCCATGGCGTGGGAGGAGCCCACGCCTGCACATAACTTGATATAATCAGATATGGTCTCCCGATATGGTCTCTCTCTTGTGAGAGCGGAGAATAGACTGAAAAGCAGGATTAGCATTCTCAAAGGCCAGGTGTTTGATAAAGGGGCTGTTGGTTTCCCCAACACCAAAAAGGCGCTCAGCAGTTTCATTAAGTCTACTAATAAAGTCACTGTAAGGCTCTTCTGGACCCTGTCTAATATTAGCCAGGGAAGCGGTGGCGGCCCCTTTAGGAGGGAGGCACCGCCAGGCGGCGAGGCCTGCCTGTTGTATTGGGGCTAAAAGTCCAGGGGGGTAGCGTGCTTGCCGTTTGTTGGAATCGTAGGGATGTTCCCCCCAAAATTTTTGTTTTGTCCAATTTTTAGAAACAGCCTTTTGTAAATTATGGCGAGCAAAGTCAGAGCAGTTTTCATTAAATTCAGTGCACCATAACAGGAAAAGCAAGAAGGCCAGTATTGCGGGTGTGTACGTCTGCTTCTGTTTTGCACCTACGGCTGTCAGAGGAAGGATTAGAAAAGGCAGCAAGTTCTTTTGTGACAGAATCGAGTTCCTGGAGAAGCTGCAGCTGAAGTTTTTTATCCTGAAGTGCCCTACGGAGGTCAGAGACAGAAGCTAATGTGGCAGATTGTAGTTCTATGAAGGGAGAGTGAGCGAGAGGTTTTGAGGGAGATATCAGAAGTAGCGCGAGAAAGAAGTTTGAGAAATTCTTCTGCAGACAACAGAATTTTGGTAGAATGAGAGCCATGCATAAGGCTATTGATAACATTCCAATAAGTGAAAGCATGGTGAGGGACAGCGTCAGGACCCTCCTTATGTAACAACTCATTAAGTTCTCAACTTACTTTTGCCCAAGTATACGGGTGAATACTAGGACCATTAATAACAATCCATGGACAAACATCAGAAATAAACATAAAAAACTGTGACAATTCCTTTTTTGATACTCTAATTCCTCTTTCCCTGAGAGAGGCCTTAATATCCTTAATAAAGAGTGCCTCTTTAGAAATAGAATGACCCATCTTTGATGTGACGGATGAAGCTACTCACCAGAGATCCGTCACTTCATGAGCGGTGAGGAGGTTCTCAAATCGAAGCCGCGATCGGCGATGATGTCCCGGGACGCTGAAATGTATGGTCCGTCCGGCGAATGGTCCGTACCTCGAGCCCCACATGTTGGGCGCCACTTGTCCCGTCCAGCAGGACTCAGTTATTCGGGGAGCGCGAGGGGGACCAGGCCTGTGAAAAGATGGGTGAGAAAGAAGGAACGAGACCAAGCAAAGAGTTGTCAAGGTCTCTTTATTTATTTTTTACACAGTGGTTATATAGGGGAAGAAAAAGGGGGGAGTAAGCTGCCTGACGTGACTTAGGGCCGGAATCGTTAGGAAACTAAGAGGAGGTGTAACTGGGTGTTTATCTAATCTTAGGGAACCTAGAGGAGATGTATCCGGGTGTTTTCCTAATCTTGCCTTAACGGCTTGACATCCTGATCATAAACTGGCCTTTAGCAAACGATAAGATTCTGCAGACCACATTCCTAACTGCAAGCTGGATGGACCAGCTTTCTGGTGAATGAGTCAACTTAAGAACAGGCCCAGGCAAAATGGAGAGGCTTTTGCTTTATGGCTCCCGACAGCTTTTATCAGTCATTCTTCTTCGCACGCCATCAGAAATAGGGCCTTGGATTCCAATAATTATTTATGCTAATAAACATTTCTGTGCCTGAACCTGTATTTCTGATTGGTTCAGACCTGGTGTTTAAATCTCCATTTTAAGAGTATCACATGAGCTAGCGTGACCATTATGTTTTAAACTTGCAATTGATATTCTGGTTTCATAAATCCTGCCTTTCACATCTGCCTATGGACTATTAGTGCTCAGTGAGAGTGTCCACTTCATTCTTCAAATCTCATTTCTCCTTCTCACCCTCAGGAGGAAGAAGACTGGCACCTGAGCTTTCAGTCAGCCCACTTTGGGTTATTTTTAATTTACACCTGACAAAAAAAAAAAAAAGAAATTGCTCAAATGTTAGCCTCTTCTTTTCTGTCTTGTCAGCCATTGTTGCTCCCTTTCTTCCATTTTTTAAAACATAAAACTTCCATAACATAAATGAGTGATTTGAAAGTGAGCAGTTCTGTGGCATTTCAGTGTGTTCATGATGTTTTTGTAGCAATGTTTATAGCTGTCCATGTGCAAGCCTTTCTTCTTGGTTAAAAAGTTATCCCTACACATTTTATTCCTTGAGCTGCAGCTATAAATGGAATTGTTCTATAATTGCTTTCTTGGATTGTTCTTTGCTGATTGTATACGAGCAGCTGGGTTTTGCGTTGAGTTCCTTACAGCTTTGCTGAACTTGTTAATTAGCTCTAATTGTGTGCTTGTGTACATGTGTTTTAGAAGTTTTTAATATATAGCATCATGCCATCTATGGATAGACATGGCTTGATTTTCTCCTTTCTAATTCCAGTATTGTGAAGATTAATAACCATGTTAACTTGAAAAGATTTAGAATGACCATGGAAACATGCTGGGTGTATCTACGAAAGTGTTTCCAGAGAGGTTTAACTGAGGAGGAAAGACCCACCCTGAGTAGGGGCAGCACCATCCATCCCATGAGCAAGGGCCCCCGAACTGAACAGAAAGGAGAAAGCAAGCTGAGCTCCCATGTTCGCCTCACTGCTTCTTGACAGCACATGCAAATGTGACCTGCTGCCTCTCCTGCTGTGATGGACTGGATCTCCTTAAACTGTGAGCCAGAATAAACCCTTCCTTAAGTTGCTTTTTGTCAGGTGTTTTGTCACAGCCATGAGACCCCTGATACTGGCATCTTTGTCTTTGTCCTCCCAGAGCTGCGTTGGCCAGAACTTCCAGACAATGTTGAGTGGGAGTGGATGGGTGCTGAGGCATTTTGCTCCTAACTTCAGAAGTTCTCATCTCCCTACTGAGTAGTGTTTGCTGTGGATTTTCATACATGTCATTTAGCATGCTGGGACACTCCTTTCTATTCATTTCCCATGTGTTTTTTGATGAAAGAGGGTTGGGTTTCATCTGATGCCTTTCTTTGCATCAGTTGAGGTGATCATTTGGTCACTCCACTTATATTAATGGAGTGTACCACACTGGCTTTCTTCAGTGGAGGCATCTTACTATCTTGGATAAAGCACATGGTCATGGAGAGTGATTTTTGGATTTGGGTTGCTAGGATTTTGTTAAGAATTTTGGCTTCTGTGTTCATAAGGGGTGTCCTCCTGTAATTTTATTTTCCCCTGCTGGAGTTTTTCTTGACTTGGTATTATAGTAATACTAGACTCATGAAATAAATTTGGAAATATTTCCTGCTGCTGTTTTTAGAAGAGTTTGGGAATTGGTGTGAATTCTTCCTTAAATGTTTGATAAGCCCCTTCCCCAGGTAAAGTTCCCTTAATCCTGGGCTTTGCTCTGTCAGAAGTTTTGGATTACTGATTCCACCTCCTCCCAAGCCATGCATCTCTTCAGATTTTTTATCTTTTTTTTTTTTTTCCAAAGTAGGGTCTCACTCTAGCTCAGGCTGACCTGGAATTCACTATATAGTCTCAGGGTGGCCTCAAACTCATGGTGATCCTCCTACCTCTGACTCCCTAGTGCTGGAATTAAAGGCATTCACCACCACGCCTGGCTTTTATATCTTCTTCAGACAGTCTTGGTAACTTGCATATCTAAAATTTTTGGCAACCAATGATTTACCTTTCTATTATAACCCTTTTATTTCTGCAATATCAGTGGTAATGGCTCCTCCTTCATTTATGTTTTATTTGTATTTTCTCTTCATTTGTCAGTCTAGTTAATGTTTTGTTAATTTTTTGAAAATTTTGAAGAATTAACTTTTGGTCTTATTGGGTCTGTCTTTTCTCTTTTTGCTTTATCTCAGTGGCAGCTTTTGTTTCCTTCCTCCAACTGGTTTGAGATCGACTTTGCTCTTCCTTTCCTGATTCTCAGGGTGTGAAGTTAGATCATGGACTTGGTGTCTTTATATTTTCATGTTGCTGGCCACGGCTACACATGTCCCTGTGGTCAGCTTTCCTTGCAGTACACAAGTTTGATACATTAGCTTTTTAAAAAATTATTCATCTATGTATTCCTCAATACATCAGAACACCCCTCTAGACCCCACCAGCAGCTTCACAGCTGAGCATACTACTCTTTCTAGGCCCTCATATGCCTCTCCTGCTAGCTACCCTGCCCAAAGCTTCTTGCCAGCTAAGAGGCCCACCTTCCACAGAAGGGGCTATGGTTTTATTTCCCAGGCCCAATTCAATGAGGATCCAGAGAAGGCGCCACCTCCTGCTACAGGGCTCAGGCAGCATTCTGAGACTCACCCCTGTGAGATGGTGATGACAGGGAGGAATTCCCCACTGCTTTAAGTGATGGTGTGTGGCTCAACCTGCCAGCAAGAGAAAAACTGGCCCCTGAGAGGCTGTGGATGTGTGAAAATGCAGCTAATAACGAACAGTTTTCTTAACAAAATCGATCTTTAGATGGATTGTTTTCACAGTTAGGACATGAAAAGTACAAACACAGCAAGCTTAACAGAAACAAAAACACTCTCACAGATCCTGCATCTTTTTACGCCCAGAAAAACATCTGGACCTCTGCCAAGTTCACTCACAAAGGGCAAGTTACTGTCATCCCTGCCAGCTGGAATTCATTCACAGGGTCTCTGGCTCACAGTGGCAGAGCTGTGGCACTGACTCACCTGCTCTTCCTTTTGGGATATCGTGCTGCTCTCTTCTGGACACATCCTTCTCACACCTGATTCCTGTCCCATCCCAAGGTCAGTTCCACCTTTGTCAATGGCACAACTACACAGCCTCAGGGGCAGCACCTGGCCTGGCTCAACAGGCTGAGAGCAGCTCTCCTTAATTTCCAGAAACATGACTGTTGGAATCAGGTTCCCATTGCTGTCCTCAAAACTCTTCACTGACTTAGCAACTTAGATAGCGCAAATGTCTTCACAAGATTGTGCAGGCCAGAATGTTTGTACCAGTGTCACAGCTAAAGTCAAGGTGTCAGCAGGACATGTCTTCTCTGAAGCCCAAGAGGGAGCCTTGCTTCTTCACTGGCCTGGGCTGTTGGAGACCTCAGTGTCTGTGGTCATGGTAGTGAGGTCCCTCTTTCCTGTTGTCTCTTAACTGGGGCCGTCCCAACTTTTAGGGGCCTCATGCTTGCCTTGGCTCTTGTCTCCTCTGTCCTCAAGGCCAGCAGTATGTGTGCATCCCCCTCAGACTTTGATTCTCGCCTTCTAGTCCATCTCTCTGGACTGGCTGGCAATAGTCCTACTGGGAGGATTCATGTAGTTATACTGGGCCACCTGTGTCCTTCAGGCTCCCTCTAGATCTCAAGGTCTGGATCACAAACCCCTTTCCCAGATGGGCAACATGGACACAGATTCTCTAATCACAAGACCCTTTTCACAGGTAGGTAACATGGTCACAGATTCCAGGGACTGTGGTGGACATCTATTTATAGGGACCACAATACTGTCAACTTCACTACCACAGATGAAGTCAATGTCTACCCCACTCCATTTCCCCACACCAGGAACCCTATGACATGCTGAACACTTGTCTGTCCACCTCATCTGACTTGAAGGTCAGACTTTCCAGGGTCAAGAGCTGTGGCAACTTCCATAGGTTCATCACTGAACCTTTGCAGTGGAGTCCTCAGGATGCCCACAGGCATAGGGTTCCATGGTACAATGGACAGGTGTTGGCTGAGCTGGTGGCTGTGTGCCCTTTGAGGAAATTTCTCTGCTGCACATCAGGTTGCCACATATGAAAGGGGTCTGGAGTTATAGGACACAGACTGTTAAAGAAAGCCAGGAATCCAAATTCCAGGCTAAACCACTCAAGTTTTATGCACTGGGCACTGCTTCACGTTTTGAAGTATAGATGAGATTAAGAGAACACCTCTGATACCTTGTGCGCAACTGTGTCCTGGCAAATTTCTTATGTATCAAACCAGATAGTGGATGAACCACCACTTCATCCATGGTGGTTAGCTTGACCAAATTATGGTCCCTACTGATGTCCACCACAATTTCTGGAATCTGTGACCAACCTCCAGATGGCATCTGCCTTTGCTCTCTTCATTCCCCCAGAGTTAGAAGCCTTCCTCCTGGGTCTACTCTGGCCTCCCACCTTTAACCCCTCTCCCCTGCTACAGTTCCCATCTACTCCACTGTGTTCCTACCCACAGCCTTGCTTCTTGGTTCCTACCCTCGGGTGTCCTCTCCCATTTGCCAGGCTGCAGACTGTCCATTGTAGAGAGATACCTCCCTACCTGTTATGAAGTTTTGTCAACTTCTTTAGACACTGAAAAGCAAAAATAAGTACACATGAAATTTCAAAAGAATGATTGGGAATAAGAAAAACACACTAGAACTAATGAAATGGGCACAGCAGGTGCAAATGATAAGTAAACTTTAATCTTTGCATAAGAGGCTGCTGCCATCATGTGAGGTCCATCCCTGAGCCCTGGGATGCAGAGTGAGCGACAGCTAAACCTGGCAAAGCCAAAGGCACATGTGAGACAAGTGTTTATTTCCTGCTGCCTACAGCTACCTTTCCATCATAAGAGTGGCCTTCTTTGATAGCACAAGCTAGAAACTGGCAGCCATAAGAGTTACTGTCCTTAAAAAGCCAAAGTCTACCTCCTAGTCATTCCCCCTGCTCAGCTCCACTAATGGAGATTCACTGCAAGGTCAGGTCACTGCCATCTCCATGCCTATGACAGAACACACCAACGAAGTCAGATCCACAGAGTGGGCTGGGACTCAGTGTGACATCCAGTTGTTCCAGGTTGGGGAGATGAACTGCAAAGCTGGAAATGAAATAAGATCTCCAGGCACAACAACCCAGCTGAGGGGGTCCAGAGACTGAAGCAGCCGGCACTGAGGTGAGGACTTGAAGGGAAGGGAAAGGCTGACAATGGGGACATTCTTGGATGCTCCAGAGTCCTGAGCACTGTAGAGTCATTCTTTGCCTTTCTTGGTCCTGCTTTGATCCAGCACCATAGGGCCATGAGATATGAACCCTCTCCTCTTATGGGTTCAGGTGGCCCCCAAGGCCCTCCTCTTCTGGATAGGATGTGGCTGTTTCAACTTAGGTTAGGCCTTGCTTCCAGGAGCCACCTCAGTTGAGAGAGCCTGTCTTTTTCTGCAGGTGCCTCAAAGCTTTGGGTGTCATTAGGTTGCAGTTATAGCTCCCAAATGAAGCAGAAAATCTCAGGCCTGGAGTTTCAGACCAGCACACACTACTTAGTCTGCAGTTCTCTGATATCCTGGCTCCACCTGGATGATCAGTCAGCTTCCCAGAGCATATGTGAAGCATTTAGAATATCAACTCAAAATCCACCCAGAGCCAGGAAACCCTCTAAAGCCCAAAGCAGCCCACATTCAGTGGATGTACAAAGGTAGCTCTTCCTTTAGAAGTACTCAGAACTCAGCCTTCCACCATGGGGTGTCACACAGGTAGCAAGGCACAGGGTAGGACTAAGGGAGCCTGAAGCCCCTGTATGACCTGTGGTCTGTCCCTGGACAGGGATGTGTAGATGGTCTGAAGGAAGCCAGTGGGGCTCATTTCCAGGCTGACCTAGAAATGAGAAGGTGGTGCCCAGGCTGGGTCCCCCTCCTGCTGCCTACAGTTCTCAAACTAGGGTACTCCCAGATAATTGGGCAGAGTCCCAATTCTGTGAAGGACACCATCCTTGGTCTAGGACCACCCCTGCAGTGGATGTTTTGCTCCAGGCTCTGACACTTTCCACTGGCTGAGCTTGTCTGAAAAGAAGCTAGGGTGGCCAGCACCATCTTGTCACTGAGGAACTCTGAGGAACTGGATTGTCACTGGGGTCTGATAGTGATGACGGATCAATTGCAGTACAGATCAGAGATGGAAAAGCCCAACTTGGTTCTGATGATATTGGTGGAGCCTTGATACTGGCCTGATACCAGGCCTGTGCTGTAGTATTTCTGGGTCTTGGAGCCACACTCCCCACTCCCTTTATTTACTGGGATATGAGGTGGTTTCTGTCCCTTCACTGGAGAAGCTCCATGATTATAGAACCAGAGTCCAGTCTAAGACCCTTCCAGCTGCGACAAAGTGACCTTGCACAGAGCTGTCATGAGCATGAGGATGTTGAGGACGTGGGTGCCCTGAAGAGACAGGTCTCCACTTGCAGACTTTCCCAGTCACACCCCAGGGAGGAGACAGAAATTCTGGCTGCCTGCAAGCTTTGATGTCCCTCCATGGGCATTGTCCCTAATGCAAAGGCCCTTGGTCTTCATTTGCTCTCTGCATCCATCCCCATCATATAGAGGGATAGAGAGGGTCTTTCTACTCATGGATGGGAGTCTATGGAAGGCTGTGACCAGGTTTCTCCCCAGGGAATACTGCAGCCCAGGACCTGTGCTCACACAGAGCCTTACTATACCCAAGCAAGCTTCCACACTATTTCTGTGAGAGGAGAGCTTAGCCTCTTACTCTTGAAGGTGCCAACTGAAGTAAGGGACATCAGAAAGGTCAGAATATGCAGGACCAGCATTGGTGAGGATGACTGCCTCTTCCAAACAGCCAGAGACCTGTGGAAAGGAGCTCAGTAGCCTGGAGTCTCCTTTGGGCTTCACCTCTGCCCGCCCCATATCGGTATGAAGGAAGTGGTGGCCTACAGGGGAGAAATTCATGGACAGCATTTGTGGGATGACGCACCTGAGTGCCACTAAGAGGAACTAGATGTGATATAACATACACTAGTGACAATGTCACCAGAGATGGTCTGCATGGAACATACATTCTAGTGACACAGGCAGCACAGCAGAGTACACACATAGTACATGCAAGTGACCTGCAGACAGTTCACATGAATGACACACACCAATGAATGTGACAGCATACAGCACAACAGGCACCAGTCCATGAGATGACACACATAGGTCACGTACAAGAAATGCACAGAAACAGCACACACCAACAGCATGCTCAGGCAGGTGATACACAGGGTAGTGTACAAAGACACAGATAAGCACCAACACACAGTGGCATACACAAGGGGCACAAAACAGTGACATATTTAGGCATCACAGAGGCAGCTTGGACACAGACAATGCAGAGGGCACACAGAAGCAGCGTGGCTGCCATCCAGGGTGAATGTGTATAAGTTGTACACACATGGCATGTGGCAAGTGGGGGACATATAAAACATGGACCCCCTGAAACAAGTGCATCCAGGTAGTGGAGACATGAGTAGATACTTGGTGGTGTGCATGTGGAGACAACACAGACCTGCACAGGACACATACTTGGTGGTACACACATGGAGATAAGACAGCCATTCATGAAGCACATACTCAGGTAATGTCACATGGGCCACATATACAAAGACAACATCACAAAGTCAGTCTGTGAGAATGCCCAGAGAGACCATAATCTGTTGGAAGACACATAGGAGCACAGATTACAGGGACACAGCACACAGTAAGCATGTGGTGCATATATAGGTGACACACACCAATGGACAGACACTTCATGGGCAATTCACATAGGAACCAGGCAGGTAAGGACAAGCTGCTTACAAAAATGCCACAGGTACTGCCCAGGGACACTCTCCTCTGGATTCCAGACAGAGGTCATGCGTTAGTTACAAAGTACCCGTATAGAATTAGCTCATTAAAGGAAGAGTTGAATTCAGCTTACAGTTCATCATGGCAGGGAAAGCATGGGGGCAGGAGCTGGTCATATTCAGTCCATCACTGAGGAAGCAGGGCAGAGTGATGACTGCTGCTGCTCAGCCAGCATTCTCTTTTGTCTGTAGTTCTGGAACCTAACCAGTAAGCGTGGGTCCTCCCATCTCAACTAACTGAATCTAGAAAATCCCTCACAGATGTGACCAGAGGTTTGTTTTCATGGTAATTCAAAATCCTGAAAAGTTGACAGCCAGAGACTAACCATTGCAGGCCACACGTATACTGCATATGTAGTGTCTTCAGCCCTGAGGCTGCAGGGGGAACAGCATCACCACCATAGCACACTGCCGTCTACATTATCAAGTCACCACAGAGAAGGGCAAACGGTATTTCAGATGACTCTGGGTTGCCTTTTTTTTTCCAGTGTCACCAGTATAGTAAATATTTTTCAGTTAGGCCTTGATTTCCTACATTGAAAAAAATCAGCTGACATACATTCCTTGTCAATGTGCTGCATCAATCTTCCTGTCAGCCATGTCCTGCTGTCCAGGCCTGGAAACACAGCTTAACTGAGGTGCTGTAACTGATGAGCTTAGATGTGAAAGAGCCCAGGTCCTAGGAAGCCTCAGAAAGCTCCTCTGTGGCAGACATGAGGTGAGATGACACTCTTCTTCCTGCCTCCACTAAAGAACCTCAGGGATGATTGGTGAAATGTGTGAATAGCTTTGCTCCTGGGCCCTGCATCCAATTTTCCATCTACAGTCCCTTGTAAGGTAATGATGTGGGCATGTTCTCAGCACTCAGCAAGGTGAGGTCAGCAAGGCAGCTGACCCTGAGAGGGCTGGTCTAGGGCCCCAAGGGGAACATTGACCAGGACTGGTAGGATCCTCCTTGTTGAGTCATCTGATCCTGAGGCCTTCCCTACCCTGCTCCACATAGTATACACAGGGCATCACAATATGGACAAAGGCTCAGATTGTGTAGGAAAGCATAATGCATCCATGTGTACAGCTCTTCATATGGCTGCCATCATGCAACTACATATATATATATATGTGTGTGTGTGTGTGTGTGTGTGTGTGTGTGTGTGTGTGTACATACATACATACAGACAGACTTTGGATTCCTAGGTTGTGAACATGGCCAAGTCCCACATCTATAAAGTAAGGGTGACTGCTTGCTTCTTCACATGCTGTAAGTGTGGTACCAGAGAGTTGGGGTGTTGCTATGGATGAATCTCACCATGTGGATTTTGGTCTTTTGGAACTTGTGTTCTGGAGGAATGTTAATGGATTTGGTACTTACAACTACAGAACCCATCCAGAGTAGTAAGCCAAATTCTACAGACTATTTTGATGAGAATTTGAAAATGATAAATGCAGAGAGAATTGTGTTGGCTTATGAACTTTCAAAGGAAAGCAAAGACAGCAAAGAACTTGGATGGAACTAGGTCACTGGCATAAGGTCACTGCATTCTTCTGCCCAAGCCCTAAGAGTTTGGTCAAGGTTGAATTTAAAAGCAATAGACTAGTGTTCTTGGCAGAAGATACAGAACTGAAAGGTATAAGATTTAAAATTAGAAAAATTCAAGCAAGTTTAAAGTTACTGGCACAGAGATTGATTTTCGGTTGTGTATTAGTCAGGGTTCTCTAGGGGAACAGAACTGCTAGAAGGAATTATTTTAAAAGGGAAATTTATTGGATTAGCTTACGGTAGTCCAATAGCAGTTGCAGGCCCAAGAATCAAGAACCTGGTAGCTGCTCAGTCCACGTGGCCAGATGCCTCACCAGTCCTGATCTGGCACTGCAGATGGCACTGGAAGACCTGGAGGCTTTGAGGAACTACTGGGTTTCAGTCCATACAGGTCTTCAATCCACATTGGAAGGCAGCAAGCAGCTCCAGCAGCCAAGTGGGAAGAAGGAAGGGGCTCTTTTTGTTAAATGTGCCATGACCTGTTTACTTCTTTAGCCTGCAAATTGGGCACTGCCAGTGACTACTGCTGTCTCTAAGCCTGAACTCAGCAGACAAACACTTGGAATGATACACACAAAAACACAGGTCACATATCAACACCTCTCCAGGCAAATGGCATTCAAAATACCAGTCATGATTTTCTATTTCCCAGTCAATCTCATCTCCTGGCAACCAATATCCTTCTTGCTCAGTACCAGATTTTGAGCCTTTATAACCCACTGTTAATGTTTCAACAATAAGACCATCTTTCACAGCTAAACTCAGCTGATGGGTGGTCTCTTTGGGATGCATACTGTCGTCTCGGGACATATACTTTGTAATATGGTCAATGTTGGCAATTTGCTTCTGATTCCTAATAATTTCAATGGCTGCTCAAAGATGCTGGATAGCTTTTGTATCCGTCTGTTGCCTTTATATGTTGGAAGTATGTAACTTGTTTGATTTTACAGGACTTACTATCTTTAATTGGTCAAGACTGTGGGGACCTTTGAAATTGAATTGAGTACAATTTAAAATATGTGATTTTTGTAAATGTATTGGGGACCAGGGGTAAAATATGGTAGTTTAAATAGATGGCCCCCAATATATTGAGCACTTTATTACTTTGTAGTTTGCACCTGCAGCTACCTGGCTGGAGGCAGAGTGTCACTGGGTAGATCTTAAGGTGTGGTGATGGGTTTGAAATTTCAATCTAAAGATATGCAAAGTGTGCCTAGCTGAAGTTCCTGAAGTGTGCTGTGTTGTGCTGTGTGGCTTTTGGCTTTCTTTTTTTATTAATTAGTTTTGTATTCAGCAAATACAGTCAGTTTCGTACCATTATTAGGCTCATCTGTGACCTCCCCCTCCCCTTGGCCCCTCTTTGTTGAGGTATATGGGTCATGCATTGTGGAGTTAGCCCACAGTTATGGGTAAGATAAATGTCTCTGCATAGCATGACCCAACATATGGTTCTGACATTCTTTCCACCCCCTCTTCCGCAAAATTTCCCTGAGCCATGTTGGGTTCATTTTTGGTCTGCTTCAGTGATGAGGTGTTGGGGGTCTCTGCGTCTCTGGCTCTTTGATTTGGTAGGAGTTGATTTTTCTCTGTGTTGATCTCCTTCCCCCTTGTGCTGGTATCCGGTTCACCAGGAAAACAGCACCCTTGCTTGTTTTGCCAATTTTTCTTAGTTTCAGCTGGGGCCCTTTTGAGGTATGATGGGGTGGCTCTCTCCTTAGGATCTACATCTATCTGAAAAAAAGAAGCAGATTCTTCAATGGAGAGTAAGTTAGCACCAGGACAAATGAGATAACCCTTACTTTTTTATAGAGAATTTAATAGGTGTAGGCCCTCTTGTAGCCCACAATTGATGGTAGCTTGATAATGGAGAGTGGGCTTATGTTTGGATATGGTTCTGACTTGTTTCCCAGCTCCAGCTATGGGTCCTGTACCACTGAGGGGATCAGTTAGCCAAATTAAAAAAAAAAAAGAGCAGTTGGTTCCCCACCATGCCTGTGTGCCACTATTGCACTTGTGTGGGCATCACAACATGTTATTTGCTGCTAAGTAGGTTAGACCATGAGTTGCTTGGACAGATATTGGTCATTTTCCCCAGTTGCCCATGTAGCACCTTCTGGCACTAGACGTGCTGACTGTCTGGGGACTGACTCTCTTCCAACTTCCAGCCATGCCATTCCGTTTTACGTGTCAACCACATAAGGTGTCTTCAGCAGTAGAGTCTTACCACTAAACTTTGTTGGGTCATCAAGTACTCGGACAGAAATCTGTCTTTCTTTTAGGAAACCTTGTAGGTCTCTCTGATCAAAAGCTCATTGTGGATGATAGCCCCATGCTGGTACTGGGAGTTACAGGTCAGTGCCCACTAAGAAAAGGAGGAAAAAGATAACTAATATACAAGAGTTAGACAGAAGAGAGAAGAAAGGCGGGGAGGGGGAGGGAGAGAAGCTGTAGAACATTAAGGTTAGTCTTCATCATACCCTCTCCAGTGTCTTGTGGTTCAGGTGTTCCCTCTAAGGGCCTGGTGAAGGTTCAGCCATTTGGTCTGCCTTTCTTTTCCTGGAATTTGCAGCGCAGCTAGGTGGTCGCCATCTTGGCCGGAAGTCCCTGCTTTTGGCTTTTTGACTTGTGCTTCTCTCTCTCAGCTTGGACTTATGAAGGCAGGCCAGCTCCTTTGGTCATTATGGAACTTCCCCTGGATCTATAGGCTTCAATAAATATCTCTTCCTCCATAACTGTGCCTGGTCTGGAAGTTCATCTCGACGAACCTGAAGCTGTCTGCTACAGGTTGCTAAAGCTGCTATTATTAAATAGATTGCCAACAGTAAGGATGCTTACATTGAAATGATGATAAAGTTGCCTAAGGTAAATTGCACCCAGGAAAGATTGAATTGTAAAAATGCAAACACTTTGGAAAGGAGATGACTGAAAGAAAGGAACTTGTTCCTCAAGGGCCCAATTTATTTCCTCCCTGGTTTAACAAAATGGTTATGTTGCTGCACACCTAGTATTTGTTTTGGAAGCATGAAAAATGCATAGAAGCAGGGCATGAAGTGCACATGGTTTCAAGAGGCACTGCAGAAATGTGGCATGTGAAGCAGAGCAATGACCCTCTTTGGAGAGACCAGTGAGGCCATTGTAAGATGGACTGCACTGTGTAGAGGAGTCCAGGAGATGTTTTGGTAAAATTACAACTGTGCAAAGGCTACCATGGAGTGCTGTTGGCTTGGGTTGCACGTTTCCCCCTGGCTACTCAGCTTAGCTGGAGGGATGGAAGCTGGGAATCCACAGATGGTCACTACTGGTCATGGACGTTGCACTTGAACTGCAGGTATTTGATGTTTACCTGGTGGCTATTGATTTTTTTATTGGTCTACTCTCCCTGTTATGCCTTATAGCATTAGAAATGTTTGCTCTGTGTCATTATATGTTGGAAGTTAAATTTTACAAGACTCATAACTAAGAGACAGTCTTGAATCTCAGATGAGACTTGGGACATTTAAACAGTCTCAAAGTTGGCAAGACTACAGGGACTTTTGAAGTTGGGCTGAATGCAATTTAAAGTGTGGGATGGGTATGAGTCTATAGGAGCCAGGGGTAAAATGTGGAAGCTTGAAAATATGTACTACACAGCCTCAAGTATTTTTTTTTTATTAAGGTTAAACTTTCTGCTTAAGTCTCCAGTGGCCTGCTGGAGGGAGTGTATCCTGGGGATGGATCAGGTTCCAGCCCAAAGGTGTGGAGAGAAGTGTGAGCTCTGGTGGTGTGTGTCTGCTGATGTGGTGTTTGCTTGCTGTACTTGTTTCTGCCTGCTTGGAAGTAATCAGCTTCTTCTACCATTGATGGAACTTCCCCCTGGATATGTAAGCTTGAAATAAATCCCTTCCTCTCATAAACTGTGTCTGGTTTGGATGCTCATCCCAGCAACATGGAACTGACTACACTGTAAGGATAAATGATTAGAGACAAGATGGGATCCTTGCAATGAACCTGTCATCTGAATTGGCCAAAGTCCTGGTCTTTAGCTTGGAACTAGGACCTGACTGATTCTGGAAGTGGAGGTGGCCTGTGGGTGGAGCACAGCCTGGGTCTTGAGTGTCCTGGGAGATGATGGTTCCCAATATATCCTGCTGCTTTGGCTCTGCCATATGGACTCCAGATGCCCCATAGCTGCCCTCCATGGGTCAGGCTTTGGAGTTGGGCTGTCCCTTAAGAAGCCATGTGCAAGCCAACTGTAAGCTCCCCTCCCAACATGTCCCCTGTCCCCTGCCCCCTATACACTCTGAGGAGCATGGAGAACAGAGAAAAGTACTCTCTGTGAGTTAAAAATGCACTGAGGCTCTCAAAGACACCAAAACTACTTTCAGATTTCATGAATAAAATCTATGTCTAGACCAACATTGCAATTACCCCACATTGTGAATGTCTAGCCTCTCTAGCTCCTCCCTCTCCCTTCCTTCCTATGTGAGGTCTGTGCAGTGATACCTGCTGAATTCTCATTGCAAGCTCATAATGCATGAATTATTTAGAAGGAAACCAGACACAGATCCCCTTGGAGGGTGTGGTGCTTTGATTCAGGTGTCCCTCGTAAACTTAGGTGTTCTCAATGCTAGGTTCGCAGCTGAAGGAGATTTGGGAATTAATGCCTCCTGGAGGGATTGTATTGTTGAGGGTGGGCTTATGATGTTATAGCCAGTTTCCCCAAGCCAGAGTTTGGCACACTCTCCTGTTGCTATTGTCCACCTTATGTTGGCCAGGGGGTGATGTCCACCCTCTGCTCATGTCATCGTTTTCCCCTGCCGTTGTGGAGCTTCCCCCTTGAACCTTCCTTTACCCCACAAGCTGCTCTTGGTTGGGTGATTTCTACCAGCAATGCGAACCTGACTGCAACAGAAGGTAATTATGTGTTTGTGATGGCATGTTTTCTATGTCTCATGTAGTAGGAGCCCAGAAAAGATCTGGGTGGAGCTGTGTTACATGTTACTTGGGAGAAATTTTCTGGGTTCCTGACATGTCCAAGCTCTGTCTGTGTTGCTGTGACCATAAACTGTACAGGACAGAGCCAGCCTGGCCTTCATGGAGCCACCTGTCTGATGGGAGGTCCCAGAAGCTAAACCAGTGAATGTTATGAAGAAAGACCACTGAGGTTCTGAAAGCATAGTGCTGATAGGTCCACATAAGATGTCTCCAGAGATTACATCTAAACTGGGAACTTTGAGTCAGGGAGGTGAGGGTCCAAGATTAGAAGTCACACAAACTGGCAGGGGTATATCCAGGTGTTCAAATTTGGTGTCCCCAAATACCTTCCTGGACCAGCTCCAAGCCTCCTGACCTTGGGAGTATTCCTTGTCCTTCAGGCTCCCCTCAGATGCCATGTGATGCCCAGTGGAGAGCTTGCAGAGGACGTAGTCAGAAATGGTTAGAAAAGGCAAGCCAGCAGGAAAAGACCACAGCTCATTAGGAAACCAGAAGTGCCTCCAAGGACAGGGTCATGATGCTTTGATCAGATGGCTTTGGAGACTCAGTAACCATGTGGAGTGTCGTCACTTACCCATCTCTGTGCCAGGAGCCTTGAGCAACCAGGACTCTCTGGGGCTCCTGTGTGCTGGCTACTATGGGGGGGGGGGCACAGTGACTGGCCTCTGTTGTTGGAAGGATACTGATGAGCATACAGTGTTGGTCTGAGCCCACAGAGTGGGGACACAGCATTGAGGTCACAGTGTGACTGAGAAATAGCTGGCTTGTATGCTGAGTGGAGTGGGAAGTCACAGGCTGTCCAGGTTGACCTTCTCCTGAGCAAGCAGCAGCCTGTCTCAGTCTGATTTATGCTGCTCAGCACAACACTGGGTCATTTGTAAAGAATAGAAATTTTATTGCTGAAGACACCACATGCTTGGGCTGCAAGGTCACTGAGAAATCAAGCTTGAGCTGAACTAAAAACCTCTTCCCTGTAGACCAGCTGACAGAAAGCTGGAAAAAGCTATGCTGCAAGCAGCCCTATGGGAGAGAGAGAAGTCATCAGTGGAGATAAAAGCAGCAGTGAACACTGCAAGCCTTAAGTTTGGCCAACCAGGCCAAATGAGCCAAAGGGTACAATAGTGGCATGTCTGTTACGGGGGAAACCAATCACTCACTAATTAGACTGGAGGCCCATTCCACATGAAGGAATGCATGCCTGGTACTGAAAACCTATGACAAGGGAGTCCTAGGGGTGTAACACCTGCTGGTGTCTGGCTAAAGGCATATGTTATGATAACCAAACTGCCTAGTAAGTACTTCTCTTAACATTCATATCCATATAGTAATGCTACTCTCACTTTTGGTTAGACAAGCTTCTCTTTTCAAATGGCAGTGACCTCTGGGATGACTCAAAAGTCACCATAGTGCTGAGAAGAGGAGTGTTCAGCACTGAAACACCTCTATCACTCCTTCCAAGGCT
This sequence comes from Dipus sagitta, assembly GCA_036346955.1. Lineage (NCBI taxonomy): Eukaryota > Metazoa > Chordata > Mammalia > Rodentia > Dipodidae > Dipus > Dipus sagitta. The sequence goes on along the minus strand of CM070779.1, from coordinate 64,952,328 downwards.
TAGGCTCAATTGCTGAAGAGGTGGTGGAAAAAATGTAAGAGCCAAAAGAAGGATGGGACTGCTTACAATGCACTCTTCCAGACACAAAATGGCCTGTATATCCATGACCTCACAGTGCCTGACACTACCTACATAAGACCATCATAATAGGAGGAAACAATGATGACATCAAAATACAAGAGACACTGATTAAGAGGGGGAGGGGATATGATGGAGAGTGAATTTGTGAAGGGGAAAGTGGGGGAGGGAAGGGAATTATCATGGTTTATTGTCTATAATTATACAAGTTGTCAATTAAAAAAATAAACAATTAAAAAGAATAGAAATTTGTTTTCTCAGGTTCTGGGAGCCAGGAAGGGCAAACTCAGGGGGGCAGTACCTGGTGATGGTGTTCTGCTATGTCATAGCATGAAGGAACATGTGACATAACAGAGGGACAGAGAGAGGATCTGAGAGACATTACAGGACCAGACTCCCCCTTCTGTGATGACCTTACTTCTGTGATAGTCAGCTCCCTTGCTCAGGACTCATACTACCTCATTTACTCCTACCTAACTGCTAGCCCATCCCTTCTTGGGCCGCTTTCCATGTAGCTGCATTGGGGATCACTTCCAGCCCATGCTTTTGAGAGGTGCACTCATATCACACACTCTGCCCCTGTCCCTGTCCCTTCTAAGCTCCCAAGACCTCTGTTGAGGATGGTAATCCCAGCCCCAGCTAGGAAGTAAGCATGGAGTTTGCTTTTATGCATTTAGCCTTTGATGATCGTGTTGCAGGGAAGGGCCCCTCAGAGTCGCTGACATGTGGGCTCAGCCTAGAGCCTTGGTACTTCTTTGGTCCCTCTGTACTGCTGCATGCTGGGCAGGCCAGGGCTGCTGAGCTCCCAGTGTCAGCAGGATGAGACACTAACTCATGACTGGCTCCAGTCCATCCCTCTCTCAGAAGCCTGAAGATTTCCCTTTTAAGAGACTTCCACCCATGCAAAAACAACAACTACAGAAATAGAATTCTTGGCTTTGATGCAGAAAATAGGAAGAGCTGGTTTATGAAACACAGTTGGGGTTTTTAGGTAGAAAGGTAGAAGAGGTATAAGGAAAGGCGCTCTGGGAAAGAAAAAGGAAAGTACATCTGATAGGATAAGTGTGGCCTTCTCAAGAATGAGTCACACTTAGTTGACTCCATCTCTGTGGCATCCAAGTTACATCCCTAAATGTTGCTAAGAGATTCCTCCTCCCTTCTCCCTAACATTGTTCAAAATGTCTAACTTATAACAAGATTAAAAGTTATGGAATTTCTCTTAGTGGAGTTGATGGGGAGTACTAGGAAGCAGCAGGAAGTGCTAGAAGATTCAAGGTATCATCTAGGTGGGCCACTTGGCTTCTTTCAGTGGTGCTTGAAGTCTGAAGTCCCCTCTTAGCCAGTAAGATCTCAGGAGCAGAGCCTGTGCCCTTCTTCCCATGTCATTACAGATTTTCCTACCTTTCTATCTTGTCTTATGGATTGAGTCACGAAAAGAAAAACAACCAAGGCATTGTGCAAACCCCAAAGGAAACCTTTGTGTTAAGTCAGAGGAAGAAGACCTGTTGTTAAGTAATAGGCCAGCAAGAATACGAATTAAGGGGACCTCTCACCACTCCTGTGATAGAAAGTCAGTGGACGAAAATTTTAGAGTGACTGAAAGAAGAAAACACAGCAGTGTAAAATCCACATAATCCCAGTAAAATTATCTTATGAGAGTAGAGGATAAAGGCTATCTTAGACAAGCCAAATAGGGGAATTCATAGCTAGCAAGCCTTCTCTGCAGAGAATGGTGAAAGAAATTCTACAGAGGGAAAGGAATGAAACAGTTGGGCTATAAACTGAAGTCTACATAAAGAATGCCAACTGGAGTTCAGTTCCCCAGAGCCCATGTAAAGCTGAATACAAATGGCACACATGTCTATAATCCCAACATGCCTATGCCAGTGGGAGGTGGAGTCAGGAGAATCCCAAAGCTTTAGGGACAACTAGACTGGCCTTCCCAGTGGCAAATAACAAGAGAGACCCTGTCTCAAGGTGGGAGGAGAGGATCAATGCCCTGAGGTTGTCCTCTGACCTTGACATATGGGTTTGGAAAATATATGCACACACACACACACAGAGAGAGAGAGAGAATGGAATCAGAGTATTAGAGAATGGGAGAAGAAATAATAGAAGGTGAGATAAAAAGCTTTTGACTTGGTTGATTTAAAAAGTAACAGTTCAACTATAATCACAGTGTATTCTGTGATTATAGTAGTCTTGCTCTATCAAGTTTTGATCTTCATAGTTTCTGCTACCTGTGGTCAACCAATCTAAAAATATTAGATGGAAAATTCCAGAAATAGTCATTAAATTTTAAATTGCATGTAATTCTGACTGTGACATGGGGATTTGGGGTGTCTTTGACAGCAATGGAGCATTTCTAGACTCTTGGCTGGGTGGTAACAGGAGTTAGGGTGCTGGACATTCACAGCCACATAAAACTTCCACTGAGTCAGTGACCTCTAGGTTCTTGTCTTATGAATTTTGATGAATAAAATCCACAGACCTTAGAAGGTTAAATATACAAAGATTTTACTGAAGACCTTAATAGAAAGAAAGAAGGCAGAGCTCCTTTACAGCAGAAGGAGGTGTCCGGAAATGGGAAAGGCTACCTGGTGACCCTCACTGGGGTCTTGTATGAGAGTTTACTAAATGGAGGCTGAGCTAGTCAGTCCATTTCCCATGTCAGGTGTTCAGGCACTTTGTAATCATATTAACATCTTCCTATCCTATTTCTAGGGAAAGGACAGTGCTTTAAGGAAGAAGAGGTCAAACAAAACCAGATCCCATGCCATTTGTTTAGTCACTTAGTTATGTTATTGACATCCTCTGGTCAGGTTTTAGGGGGAAAGAGATAAGGGAAAAACAGATCCCCCTTATATGGTCAAGGACATATTTCCCTAAACTGCCTCAAATAGTGTTATTCAATCTCTGCATACCTGGAAGGCTGGTCATTCCTCTGTCTAGCTTGTGCACACCACATATGCAGCCACCCAATAGTCTAGCTCATTCATACAATATATGCTCCCACCCATTAGACTAGCATACCTTGTTAGTTACTCAGAAGCCATCTTGGTCATAAGATTAATGACACTGGTTCAAATAATGCTTACTTAGGAGTCTAAGCTATGTCACAATGTCTATGCCATCACATAACTTATCACAAGGCATTATGTCATTCCATACCATCAAAGAAATGGAACATGGGTATGAGTAAGATATGGCTGCCTCTCTAGAGCCAGGCTTGAGGGTCAGAGTTAAGCTTCAGGCATAAAGTATGGCTGGAGATGTGAAAGGCAGTCCCGAGTCTGGGTAGAAGGATGGGCAGCCGGTCCAGATGGGCAGATTGGCAGATGAACAGATGGTTCATTTGAGTAAGCTATTTCAATAGGAACTAAGCTGAGCTGAAGCCCTTGGGACAGTTAGAGTTCTTTGCCTGTCAGTCCTTTGACATACATACCGGGTGGTCAGGTGACAGGTAGATGAAGCTATTACCATCACAGTGTTAGGTGTCTTCTTTGTGGTGTCCACCTGAGGGAGTTTCACCTTTTCCTCAGTCTGATGCATCTGTTAATTCTCTGGCTTGGTTTTCGTGATATGATTTTAATGTGCCCATGTGATCCTAGCAGTCCCAATTCACCCAAATAAATGCACAGGATGACACCTTATCTACTCTCATAAATAAGTCATTTTTCAGTCTGTGCTGTGTAGGTGGTGCTGGACAGATGGTGGCATTTGCCAAGTTCAGGGTTGGTTTTAAGACTGTACTGTAATAGGAGAGAGAATGGGTGGGAAAGAGGAGAAGAGAGCAAAAGAACCCAAGGTTTTGTTCAAAATCAGGTGAGAGGGCTGGAGAGGTTGCTTAGTGGTTAAGGTGCTTGCCTGCAAAGCCAAAGGACCTTGTTCAATTCCCCAGGACCCACGTAAGCCAGATGCACAAAGGGGCACATGTGTCTGGAGTTCACTTGAAGTGGCTGGAGGTCCTGCTACACCCATTCTCTCTCTCTCTTTTTCTCCCTCTCTCTCTTTCTCAGTTAAATAAAAAAAATAATCATGTAAGAGATTGGCAGGGTTGGAAGCAAGGGAAAATGAGACGCTGAACCACCTAGTAGAAGGAAAGAGCAATACCTGAATACTCACAGCAAACAGTAGCAACCCCACAGCCTGAATGCTACCCTGTCCTAAGGTTCCCTCCACCAAACACTTTAGTCCATTACTTCTGAACTCAGCCTTCCTCAAGTTCTCAGGACATGGGCAGAATGAAGTCAAATTCTTTACTAGAATATAACATGATGCCCAGTTTCAAACAGAGTCCTGTTTCCTTCTGATATCTCATGAACAAGGCCTTCACTGTCCACATTTCTCTTGGCAGTCTTGTCTCCTGATCTCCCACCAGAATGGTCCATTAACTCTGCTGACATCATTCTAGGGCTTCTATAGTTTGCAGTTCCCAAATTTTCCCCGTTCCTCTCACAAACCAATTTCAAAGGCCTATGAATCACATTGTCAGGTTTATCACAGCAATAGACTATACTAATTTTCTTTTTTTTTTTTTTAATATGTCTTACTCTGACCCAGGCTCACCTAGAATTCTCTATGTAGTCTCAGGATGGTCTTGAACTCACAGAAATCCTTCTACCTCTGCCTCCAGAGTGCCGAGATTAAAGGTGTGCACCACCACATTCGGGTCTAATTATTTTTAAAAAATATATTTATAAGGTAGGGTCTCACTCTAGCTCAGGCTAACTTGGAATTCACTATGTTGCCTTAGGCTGGCCTCGAACTCATGGCAATTCTTTTACCTCTGCCTCCCAAGTGCTGGGATTAAAGGCGTGCACCACCATTCCTGGCAGTCAGATCTAATTTGTTAATAGTTACTTTTCTCTTGCTGTTACAAAATACCTGACAAAAGCAACTTAAGGATGGAAGGGTTTGCATTTTCTCACAGGAAGCAGAGGAAGATGAATGCTGGTGCTCAGCTGGCTTCCTACTTCTCCTTTTCTTAAGTCCTGAATCACAGCCCATGCCATGGTGCCACTTATCGTTAAAGAGCATCATCCCTTAAGTTTCTCTGGAAACATTCTCACAGAAATACCCAGAGGTGTGTTTACACAGTGATTCTAAGTCCAGCCAAATTGATAATTAAGATGAACCAACACAGAATTCAGGCTGAATTCTACCAAGGCTTGTATTTACTTCTTGATACTGGAAAGAAACACTCAAACAGTTTGATATGGGAGGAAAGGGTTTACTTTGGCTTGTAGTTTCAAGGAGAAGCTTCATGTTGACATGGAGAGTATGACAGGAAGCAGGGAGCAGTTCACATCTCTGGATGGAAAGATTCTGAGTGGGCTGGACTAATAAACCTCAAGGTCTATCCCCAATGACACACCTCCTCCAACAAGTCTCCTCCTCCCAAATCGTCACCAGGTGGGGATTGAATATAAGGCCTAAAAAGGCCCAATCACAAGCACATGGAGAACATTTCACATTCAAACTACCACAGACTTTAAAAAGCAGTGGTTCTAATTCTGAAGCTCTAAATAGATGGAGAGAGATTCCACAGTCATGGCTTGGAATACTAAGGATCATTTGGAGAGCAACTGATCAAGACTGACCTGCAGATTCATCAAAAATTTCAATCAATATCCCAATAAGATGTCTCTCACACACACAAATTGTAGCAATTGTTTTGCTATGTAGCAAAGGCTGGCCTCAAACTCTCTAGTGTGTGTGTGTGTGTGTGTGTGTGTGTGTGTGTACACATTCAAGTGCGTAAGTGTGGGCATGTGCATGCCACAGCATGGATGTGGAGGTCAGAGAACAATCTCAGGTGTTGGTCCTAACCTTCCAGTTTGTTTGAGTAGGCTAGCTCATTCATCACTGTGTTGGCCAGTATAGTTGGCTCAAGAGCTTCTGGAAGATTCTCTTGCCTCCACTTTCTTTGCCAGGCATGCTAGGATTACAGAAGTCTGCTATCATGTCTGGCTTTTTCAGTGGGTTCTGGGAATTTGAACTCAGATATTCACATTTGCATGATAAGCACTTTGTCCATACAACCATGTTCTGAGTGCTGGCCTCAAACTCTCAATCTCCTGCTTCTGCCTCCTACATGCTGAGATCACAGGCCTGCATCATCATACCTGGGTTGGATGCCTTGTAGATATCAACACACTGATTCTAAAGCCTTGTCAAAATGCAAAAGATCTAAAGTAGCCAACACAATCCTCAAGAACAAAATTTGGGTGCATACTTCCTGATTTCAGGAATTGCTGTAGTTATAATGACCGTGATATGGCACTGGAAGGAAAATGGTGGGCACACAGGTTCGTGAGATAGAGAGCACAGATACAGCCATGCAGATACAGCCCTTAGACCTTAGGCAAGGGACCAAAGAGGATTCAGTAGGAACAACCTGTAGTCAGTAAAGCTGTGCTATTCAACATTTACTCTGCTGAGCATCGCCAAGCCAGTGAGTCCTGTCCTGAGCCTCACACTGCCACCAAAGGTCATTTGACCAGGACTGAGAAGCATCCTGCTCCAGCAAAGAAAGGAATGCTGTTCTGGAGAACAAGTGTGCTCTCCGGCAAGCAGCCTGGGTAGGCCTGGCCTGGATGGATCCCTGTCTTGTCTTCTTCCTCCTCGATCTTGCTGTTGGCCCCAGGGCACTCACGTCCACACCCTTGGAGGAGGCTCCTGAGCTAAGTGTCCAGATCTGGAATGTGCTGGTAGAGTAGGTGTCCCATGTTTCTTGTTATATTCTGTGAAGATTCCAACTCTGCTCATGTACCATTTGCAACAGATCATGAAGACCACATTTCACTTAAGGACATTAAGATTTTATTTCATCAAAATGACAATATATTTTCACTGCGTAGTAGCATTCATCATCTTTTCTCTGTTGTAAACTACTTCACACACACCATTCTTCCCAATTTACTTTGAATCAAATTATATCTAGATAATAAACGTCTGCAGAAGCCAAAATACATAGCCTATAAATAAAGTGCACACTTTCACTCACTGGGAACGGAAGGCTGAGACAGGTTTTGCTTATCACTTGTCTTGACATACTAGCTATGTAGAGTGAGTATTCTGGAGAGTCAGAAACAAAGAACTCCATCAGAAATAGAGACGGTCCCTAGCTTGCTTTGCCTCAGCAGAAACTAAGCACACAGTGTTTTCATGGCTGTGCAATCAGCATGGCAAGTGTGACTCTGAGTCACCAGTGTCTACAGCTTTGGGAATTACAGGATGCTGAGCAGTGGCTACACATACTCAATATGGGACTTGTCCCCAAATGCGGGGTCCCAGCATGACCTCAGCCTGTGTGCTTCCCCCTCCACCCCACTCCCCACTGTGCTCATAGGAGCTTCAGAATGGCTGGTCACAGGGGCCCAGATGGCCCTTGGACTTGGGACCTGGCCTGGATAGAACAAAGACTGGCCCTATAGCCACATGGCTCCTGAGAGAGATGCCTATGGGGTGAAGGGTAGGGCTATTATCTTCCCAGTGATCCAGTGACAAGCCACCAGGGGCTGGGGTATGGCTCAGTATGGAGGGCTTGCTTAGCATGCCCCTGGTTCCATTGCAACACAAGGGCAAAAAAAAAAAAAAAAATACAAAAAAGGAGGAAGAGGAGGAGGGGGAAGAACTGAGTAGAAACTTACTGTGAAGCCAAGTGGGCGTGGGGGTAGAAAGAGCTCAATGATGTGAGGTCACAGTTTATAAAGGGAAGATTTTCCAGTATCAGAACCAGGTTGGACTGTCACAGACTCTCTCAGGCTCTCATCGCAACTTATCTTACTGTGGTCCCTGCCCTGGAGTCACCCAGAATCTGGCCCACACAGAATTGTCACATGCATTCCTAGGGGCTGAGTCAATCTGTACATTAAAACCAACCACCACATAAAACAAAATCACCCAGAAGACTGTTGTGCTCACCCTCCCTGCCAGTCAGGCCTCAGTGAAGTTGCTGAGGAACCAGTTGACCTCTACAGTGTGCTGGGCCTCGGCATGACATGGAGTAGCGTCTGAGCTGCCTGGTGCTTCATAAGCTCTCTGACACCAAGGCAGCACAGCCAACCGATGAGAAAACAGGTCCCAGCAGTGGCTACATTTCAGAAAAACCAAGAGGTGTGGGCACAGAAGGGACACCGGGTGGTGAGTTCTGCAGGGGCCTCTGCACAGTAGGAAAGGCTTGGGCTGAGGAAGGGGCATTGTAAGCCTGACCTCGGGTCTGGAGAAACAAAACGCACAAAGAAATAGCTGAGACGCTTTCCCACATAATGATGCTTTTAGGCCACTGCTCTGTGACCTTTACAAGGGCAGAGTCAGTGTGACCACACTCAGGATGGTAGGTGACTGTAACCCTAAGCCCTGCAGAGTGGAGGCCCCAGAACAGTCATAGCTATGGGGTGAGATGAGGCAGACGCGCACTCCATTTGGGACTGACTTTTGGGACTCCTACTGGGTAGACTCAGCAAACTGAAGATATTCTTCCCCTCATGCCCCAGCTTTCTCTGCTAAGGCTCCATGGGATCCTCACTACCCTCACAGGACCCTGACTCCCCATCAAAGGAGAGGCCCCCACTCTTGAGCTGCAGTCTATACCCTAGCTTTGCTGGGTCTGATGCTGTGCACATGCAGTGGAAAGGGAGGCATGTGTTCGGTGTCCCCATAATGGCTGTGTGCTCTGGTGTCCACAGAGGACAGAAGACCTCGGGCACACTGGCGTAGAAGGCGAACACCATCACTGGCCACATTGTCAGCCCGCAGTGCTAGGAGCGCAGAGTCGCAGAGTCGCAGGTAAGGGCTGTGATCCCACAGCCAGGGAGCAGGAGGAGGGGCCACGGGCAGAGGCATGGTGTGCATTTTGCTCTGCTTGGGGGACGGCATTTGTCCTGAGGAGCAGACTCCTTGCTCACACGGCGGACAGGTCTACACGGTGGGCAGAATGGCTACTTCTGTCCCAAGGCCTGAGCTTGGTAGAGGCCATGCCTGGCTGGGTCCCGTTCACCTGAAAACCACAAAATAAGGTATGAAGAGTACTCCCACAGGTAGAATCCACCCCATGTGAGTGTGGAAAGCTGAGGGCTGGCCCAGGGGTCCCACTGCTCCTCTGAGACACAAGGCCCTGAACTCAGAGGATCCTGAACAGAGTGCCCTGTGCCCTGAGCAGGTTCTCTCCTCACCAGACCCAGATTCTGGGTGCATTCATTCACTCATTGCTGGTCACTTCACCTTCTTCATCAAGCAGGCACTGCCCCAAGGGCTGCTGTGGGTTGTGAGGCCAGAGCAGTGGGCAAGACCAGCTGCAGCCTTGCTCCTTCTGGTAGGGCATGCATCCCAGTGGGGCAGGGCCAGACAATGGCCATTAGGCAAATGACTGAGCTGGGTACATGACAATGGGACAAGGACACCTTTGTCTGGTGACATCTGGGAAGGAGACTCTAAGAAAGGCCCTAAATGGTAGTAGGTGGGCTGCATCACAGTCTCCTGCTCTCAGCTGGTAAAGCCCTTTCAGGGCCCAGAACAGAGAGCTGTGGACAGAGTCTGGGGCAGAGCAGAACAGCCTGGTGCTTTGGACATAGAGCGTGGCCTGCAGCAGCACATCCCTCCCCACCAGAGAGGCAGAAGGTGCCAGCTCCAGGAAGCTGGCATGGAGGCTTGTGCCAGGCCGAGGAGCAGGACTGCTACCCAATAACAACCCTGGGGATGGCAAGGGGAAGTGGAAGGTATCAGGGACAGGCTCAGTCAAGCAGAAACAATGAACTCCAGAAGGGTCAGCACAGTGCACTCACAATGTCTGAGCTGAAGGGCTTTGTGTTGGCGTTGCGTGCAGAGCTGCTCGTGAGGGACCAGACCTTGGTTTTGTGCTTGAAGGCTGCTCTCACCTTTGAAGGCAGAAGAAAAGGGTCTTATAAGGAACTTCAGAGACTGAAATAGCAAACACGTAGAGGTCACTGTCAACTGCCTCTAGGAATCTGCTGTGATGTGAGCCTGGGACACCCAGCACAGGGGATGAGACTGGAATTACCCGCATCAAAATTGTTACCAAGGTCAGTAACAGAGTTGGTGGTTCTCAAATGGAGCCTGACAAGAACTGCATTCTCAGGCAACACTGTCCTGCCCTCTATGACCCTTGGGAACTGAAGAGCCACATCATATTTTCAGGAGGTAGGTAGAGTGGACATACCTCTGAATTCAGGAGACAGTGAAAGAGGAAGATGAAGAGGCCCTGAGAAGGAGGGGAGAGAAACAGTATTAGAGCTGCCTGCACTTTCTAAAGTTCATTTTTTTGTTATTATTATTTTTAATATATTTTATTTATTTATTTCAGAGAGAGAAAGAGGGAGAGGGGAGAGAGAGAGAGAAAGTGGGCTTGCCAGGGCCTCCAGCCACTGAAAATGAACTCCAGATACATGTGCCCCCTTGTGCTCTGGCTTATGTGGGTTCTGGAGAATCGAACTGGGGTCCTTTGGCTTTTGGCTTTACAGGCAAAATTTAAGGCAAAACACCTTAAATGCTAAGCCATCTCTCCAGACCCTTGTAATTATTTTTTATGAGAGAGAGAGAGAGGGAGAGAACTGGTGCACCAGGGCCTCCAGCCATTGTAATCAAACTCCAGACACATGTGCCATCTTGTGCACTAGTGCAACCTTGCACACTTGTGTCACATTGTACATCTGGTTTATGTGGAATCTGGAGAGTCAAACATGAGTCCTCAGGCTTCGCAGGCAAGTGCCTTAACTGCTAAGCCATCTCTCCAGCCCTGAAGTCCATTTTTCACACAGGCCTGAAGGTGATGTTACAATGGCTCACTGCTGGAGCACACCATGACCTGGAGCCTAGGACCTGCACTCCACATAGGGCCTAACCAGCTTCCAACCACTGCCATGACCAGAGGCTGTGCCCTGCTTGTACAAGGGTGCAGAAACAAGGCCACTCTCTGGGGCAGGCATCCCCATGAAAGAATGGAAGGGGCTGCGAGAGCAGAGGACTCACTGCCCAGCTGAGATACATGAAAGGCCACTAACTCCCTAGGCAGCAGACCCCAGACCTCAGAACAGTGGACAATTGATAGTTCTGCCTACTGGCCAGACCTATATCCTTACCTGCAGGGAATTCAATATAGCAAACATGTATTGGAAGACCAGGGCTCGGTCATTGACAGCAAGCACCCCAAACACCCATGAGGTGCCCAGGATGGGCAGCAGCACTGCAACAGCCTTTGCTGTCAACCTGAAAAAAAGACAACAATGGTCACACTGGCAGTGGGCAGGCACAATAGGCTGTGAGGTCCTCCGGGAGGCCAGGTCAGTAGACACAGTTCTGTGGGAGTGAGGGCTGGGACCCTCCCTGTAATACAAAGATGGCTCACACCTTTGCAAAGAAAGAAGAGGAACCAGGCAGAAGGGATGGGATTTTGGGACCCTTAAGTGGTGGAGACCACATCAGCAGGCATAGTTCAACCTGGGAGCCAAGGAGGCTGGAGAGATGGCTCAGAGGTTAAAGGCACTTGCTTGCAAAGCTCACCAGCCCATGTTCAATTCTCCAGGGCCCATGTAAAGCCAGATTTGCAAAGTAGTGTATGCATCTGGAGTTTCTTTGCAGTGGCAAGAGGCCCTAACACACCCCTTTTCTCCTGATAAATAAATAAATAAATTATTTTTAAATACTTGGAGCCAAGAGTGTCTGGAAGGGAGTGGAGAGGCCCAAGAACTGAGGCTTCTCATCTGCATGGAGACGCTGTGGCCAGTGGCATTCCTCTAGGCCCTGGGATGAAGTTACCGAGCAGCCAAATCCTGTGCACACATAAATTCTGTCACATTTGTCCCTGGACCTTACTTAGAACAGGTGCTGAGCAAACGCTTCCTTGCTGCATCACTGACTGCTCACACATCCTCCCTGCAATATCCAAGGGCCTCAACACGGCTGAGGCAGCATGTACATCAGCCCATTTTATAAGTAAGGAAATAGAAGCTCACAGTCCCCCAGTGCTGGCCAAAGTGGACTGATTCCATCAGTGGCATGGCTATCCAGGGGACATGTAGACATACTTACTCATGGCCACTCTGTCTACCTTGTTTGTGACCTTGGAGACAGCCTCCCCAGATGGTTCTTAGACCTCTGCTTTCTCCCTGGGCTGAACACCTATGTGGGATGTGACTTTATCCATTCTGGGCACCAAGTAGCCCTAGTCTGCCCTTCTCTTTCATTGGCTACAGTCTCAGTGGAATAGCCAATCAAGTAGCTGCACCATCCTTGTATAAGATAATCATCACCTGGCTAACATGGCTGGCCAATGTGAGACCCTAGACTGAAGCCTACCTGGCTACTCCTGAGACCATCATGTCTAGGCCCACAGCTGTTTCTATCTGGCTGCCCACCTACGGCTTTTCCACAAGTGGGTCTTTCTGCTTTGTCACTGATGTCAAGATACTCACAACCTCCCAGCACAGGGTTTCTCTTACCAACAGCCACCCCCACAGAGGAATGGAAAGGGCTGCTGCAAGAGCAGAGAATGAGGAGGCTCTGGCCACTTGGCATGCATAAGACAGTCTCCTGCAGGACCAGAGCCACACACTGCTTCCAGTCAACATGCAGTCTACCCCAATCCAGCCCGTGGCGCTGGGTGGAAGAGTCAGTCATCCCAAGCACTGGAAGGAGAGTAGAACCAAGGGCCTCCTGCCCCTGCAAAAAAAGAAAAGAAGCCCATAGGGGTGAGAGACAGGCCCCACCTCAGGAGGCCGGGGACGTTATTCTCTGGTGCAGTTATGGAATGTGAGTTCCAAGATACCAAGATTCTTGGACCCGGCTGTGTCTGTAGAGCCGAGAGGAGAGCTGGCAAGGAGCTGGTGCTCAATGCTCCCTGGTGAGCGACCAGTGCCTGGGCTATGGGGCTATTGGGCTATTGGGTTATGAGGCTCAGAGTCTCAGCTGATGTACCACTAACTCAAGACTGTCCTGACACCTGATACAGCTGGTCTTCCCTAGAGAATAGTGGGACCCTCTACCCAGCTACCCAGCTTGCCATCAGTTAACCCCTCAGTTCATAGACACAGAGTTCAGCTCCCAGTTCTTACTGTGAGGTGCCCGGGACTGGTTTTCTTTCTCTCTCTCTCTCTCTTTCTTTCTTTCTTTTTTTTTTTTTTTTTTTTTTTTGAGGTAGGGTCTTGCTCTAGCCCAGGCTGGCCTGGAATTCACTATGTAGTCTCAGGGTGGCCTCAAACTCATGGCAATCTTCCTATCTCTGCCTCCCAAGTCCTAGGGTTAAAGGTGTGCACCACCATGTCTGGCTTAGGCTTTGTTTTTACAGCCCTGAAGTATAGCACAGTGCCAGGGCTCAGAGGCCCTGGAAATAGCCGCCAGCTACTGGCCACTAGTCCCTGTAAAATGAGAGATGTCCATGGTGTCTGATCTCAGGGAAACTGCAGTTTTGCACTCACAGTCCTGACATAATAGCCTTCCATCCTGAGAAATGCAAACATCATGCTGTAGCCTTTACTTCCTGAGAAACTACAAGGAACAGCCACTGAGCAATGGCACTCTCATGCATTACTTCATGGTGACAGCAAGGTCATGGAGGAGTGGTCTAGTTGGAGCTATAGAAGGACTCAGGACACACACAGCCTGGTTGCAGTTTCTTCCCCAGTGTCACTGGTGCTTTGTGCCCCTCAAGGCTGGCCTGGCCCTGGGAAAGGGACTCTTGCTCTGCTGAGTCTCAGCCCCATGTCCACCTGGTCCTGGTGCCCTCCATGGATTCTTCCTCTCGCTTCCACCCAAGACCTCACTTGCAAAGCCTGAATGCTCCCTGCTTCTCTCTCGGGAGTTTGGAAGGGAAAAGTCATAAGCAGAGATCTCTTCAGAGGGAAAGCCAGCCCAGTTGGGGCCCTGAGGGAGTTCATCTGGATGTGTGCTGAAGAGAGCTGCTAGGCACAGAGAGCCACCGGCTGGCACCTATAATGGGACCTAGAAGGAGCAAAGAGCTCTGAGGACAAGGACACTGCAGCTGATCCTCTGCCCACTGTTCCCTCACCAGTCCTGGGAGATGTGTGGGAGGTGACTGAGACTCACGAATGCTAGGAGGTGTAAGAATGGTGGTAGAGGACAGATAGGCCCAGGCTCAGGGGATAGACCCAAGCTTAGGGGCAGTGAGTGCTCCCCCAGGGGCAGCGAGTGCTCCCTCTCTCTGGTAGAGGAGGATAGAAAGTGACTGCTGATCCCATGAGCTTTCCTCCTCAACAGGGGATAGCCTGGAAGCTTTCAGGGACCGAAAAAGCCCAAGAGAGCTGCAGCCACTTGTCAGGTTAATTTACAGTGTTTGGATTCATTAGAGAATAATTATCTCAGCGATTTGCTGCTGGTGTGTTTATGACTTCTGCTTTCACATTGGAAAATATACACTGTAGCTAAAGTCACAGAATGTCAGCAGCCTAGCATCCATGCCCTGCTCCCACATGAACTCCACATTGCCTGACCGGAGCCCTCAAATGTCATCCTTGAGATTTGGGGTGCTTATGGCTCCTGAGGGCCAGGGAAGACTGTGAGACTTGGGTTCATAAGTCCTGTGGGTGAAGCCCACTCCACTTGGCCTGGTACAGGGAGAGCATGAGGTTCAGCCACTGTCACCATCATCCCATACCAGCTGCACAGGAGGGAAGAGGCTCTCCTGTGGACTGGCTCTGGCACCAGTAATCCTGAGGTGGTGGATCTGTGTGTGAGGATCACATGGAGGAGGAAAGGCACAAAGTAGGAAATGAGTTCAGGAAACCATTCATCATGTGTATAAAGCTCTAAGCCTGGGACTTTGTAGTCATCTGTGTCTTAAGGGGTTTTCCATCATGTTTCACTGACAGGCCTTAAGAGACATTCACCATGAACCCCAGGCAGCTGCCAGTTGTGTGGGTCCCACCTAAGGGGCTCTGAAGAGTCCCCCCTCCTCCAGTGACTAGTGTGATACACGCAGGGTGCTCTGCTCAGGTCTTCCCTCACCCATGTCTGTGAGGAGGATCCCTTTCCTCTGTGAGAGAGAGTAGGGCATGAGAGCTCAACTGTTCTAGGGTCTAGAAGAATGGTGGGGCCCTTGGCTTTGGAATCCTGCATCCTCTACCTACCCCCAAGCTGTTCCCTACCCAAACTGGAGCTCATTCTTCACATGGCTCCCAGGCTGTGTTAGGAGCACATCATGAGTCACCATGCATGAACGAGTAGTGCAGTGAGGGTACAAACCAGGGTTGTCCTTGTAGACCTAAAGGATGAGGACACTGAGCTAGCCAAGGGTTTGGGTGATGGCTCAGGAGGTAACACCGGCTGTGACTCCTGATGCCTCCAGCAGGCAACACAGGCAGTGCAGCAGCATGTGAACAGAGGATCAACTTACTTGAAGGCACTGGGGTCTCCATGTATCTTGTAGTTGTCAGTGCTGATGTGAGAAATGACCCTAGTCACGGCAACAAGAATGGCGATGTTGACCTGCATGGGAGATTGGCATAGAGGTGGTAGGTAAGGAGCTGAGCCACACCCCCTGGATATGTGTCCACCTGAAGCTGCTGTTCCTTAGCCAAGCCTTCTCAAAGCAGGAGGCATGGCTGGAACAAATCTATCCCAGGTCCCTTGGCTTTGAGCATAGCAGATACCATGGGGGCCTGTCCCATATATTCCCATGCTTCCAAGTAAAGACAGAAGAGGCACTGTGAAATACTATGGCAGGAAGAAGGAGTGTTGTGACCTTTGGGATCACATGAACCAGCTCAAAGATCATCACACATTTGCTCACTGTGTGTCCTAGAAACCTCCCTGGGTCCTGGCAACCTCTTCCTCCCATTGGAATGAGAAAGAATAATGTTGATTAGTGCAAACTGACCAGGGAAAGATGAGGTAACCTATTTGTCATGCCTACATATGGCATCTGGCTTTCACATCCTTCCTTACACCCAGGCCTATGGCTGTGTGATGCTTGGAAGCCCCAGGAGTGGGAACTTCATCTGTGTCCAGAACCTATGCTGGGCGGGGACCTGGTGAGCTGCCTCTCCCTTGGTGCTGGGCTCAAACAGCACCTGAAGAGTCTCAGGCTGCAGCCCAGCCATGCACCTAAGGCAGCTCTCCAGGGTCCTTGAGTATCAGGGGGCAAAGCAGTGGTACCCCAGTCTCCTGCTTCAGGGCCCACGGTGGTTTGTAGGGACTGTGTTGTGGCCAGATCCCTCACCCCTGAGTGTGAAACTCACCTCCAAGGGTCTCCAACTTAGAAATAACAGAGCCTCCACCCAACAGGTCTTGGGCAATCTGCTGGCACCCAGCCTTGGTGCACAGGCACAGCCTGCTGTCCTAGAAGGGGCTGTGGTCAAGAACCCCCACCCACATGATTGTGCCTGTGTTGCTAGTCCAGGTAACTTTGATCTTGGGCTTGCCCGAGGTTCCTCTGCAGAGGCCACCTTACCCTGGGGCCTTGGAGATGCTTTCCCCCTCTCTGACTCCAGCCAGTACTTTTCCACTCCAGCCCTTCCCTCTGTTTCCTCCAGTTCCCATTAGCTATCTGGATCATAGAAAGCTCCCAACAGAAGCAATCCCAGTGTGTCATGCTGTTCCAAGGAAAGTGGGACACTGTTAGGGTCTCACTTGTCCTGTCTCACCTGCTTACCCCATAATGGGACATAAATGAAAGCTTAGCTGACACTTTCCCTTGGCTCAGCTCACCACAATCATGCCCACCTTATTTTCCAATGTTTTCTTGTCTGTCACATGAGGATAACAACAGTCTCCCAAGGTCGGAGGAGGGGGTGGATGAAAGAGGTTAACACATGAGCCACTGGGCAGAGTCACAAAGAGAGTGTACAGTAACATGTCTGCCCTCAGCTTTTTCACTGCTGACTGTGACAGTGATCAGAAATCCACGTTCGATTGGATCAAGGAAGGGGTGGTGGCAATAACAGGTCAGTGGCTTTCAGATACAGTTGCATTCCAATTTGGACAATAACAAGAGTGAGAGAAGGTGATGTATGGTGATCACTTCAAGGAAGATGGGTGTCACTGCAGACACCCATGGACATCAACACCTGATTGCAGCCCACTATCTTCAGTCACACTGCCATTGCTGCTATGGGTTCAGGAAGCAGGCTGAGTCCTGCAGAGCTGGCCACTATGTCATGGAATGGGGGGTGAAGAGGGACCAGCCCCCGATCAGGATGCCAAAGACCTGCTAACCTGCTAGCACTGAGTAATTGGAGGAGGAGGGATGTGGTTTTCCAGTTGTATGCCTTTGGTCCATGTTCAGATTTCTGAATTTTTAGACATAATTCTTCCAGCTGTTCCCATGCTTCTGGGGGAAGATTTACCTGCAAGTCTTCCCCTTTCACTTGGGAATTTATATCTTAGGTACCTCACACATCTGCTAAAGCTGTAGACTGATTGAATCAACAAACATGGGAAAGTACTCGGATATACACCAGTGCACTGCAGGTTTGGGGCTTGGTGCATGGCCAAGGCACAGAACTCTGTGGATGGAACATAGCAAGGCAGCTCTTCCTTCCAGCAGCCCTGAGGCCCTGTCTCCCTGTGACAGGTACCAACACAGAGCACACAGATGGACACACTTTGTCTGCAGGGAATACTGAAGTACCCGGGAAGTTAATGCCAGGCCTACCTTTACAGGGGAGGGTAGAAACTGGAGTGCGAGAAATAGATGTGGGCAGAGATTGTTTATATATTAAGAAGATTTAAAAAATACATTCTTGAGCTTTTCTACCATATCTGTTATAAATTCAAAAAGCAGCTATATATTAAAAGGAAAATAACTTGAAACTCTTTTCCTGTGAACATCTCTGCAGTGCCTGTGGCGTCACAAGGAGTTTTACCCAGGCAGGGAGGGTTCTGGTGATTTAGGGATAGTGATAAAGAAACCAGCAGGCTGGGGCCTGAAGGAGGAAGAGCTGGATGCAATAGGAGAGACTCAGACAACTTGAGTGAATCCAGGTCCAATCACTCTATGAGAGCTTAGTGACCACCGAGTACCTCACATGAGCTCAGTCTCACCACCCAGGCAGCACTCCACACGAGCCCCATCTTACCTGCCATTACTCGGTATGAGCTTGGTCTCATCACCCAGCATACCATGTGAGTGCAGGCACACCCTCCAGCACTCCAAGTGTGCTTGCAGCCACATCGATAAATACCTGTCTATCTCCAGGTCTTATCACTACCTCAGGACATTGTAAAAGGCCATTCTACCCCAGGCCTCTCAGAAATGAAGATGGGAGATACACAGTCTGCTATTGCCAGTCTTCCTAGAAGGGACTACTGAAAATCTTTTCAACAAGTCACAGTAGAGTGTTTCACTAACATTAAAATGCTGCAGGTGCTTGAGTCAGAGTTCCTAGCTGCTGTAGTTAAAAATCATACAGAGTGTTAATCGTGAAACTGCTCATGCCATTAGCTGTTCAACTCATCACTGTGCCTAAGTGCATCTGGTTTCATTTGGAGGCACAGATCCTAACCTATATCAGTAGCAATAGATCTACATGCTGTAGTTCTGCACTGGTAGCTATGGATCTACATGCTGTAGTTCTGCACCTGTAGGTACATATGTAAGTGCCGTAGTTCTGCACCTGTAGCTATAGATCTATGTGCTATAGTTCTGCACCTGTAGCTATGGATCTATGTGCTGTAGTCCTGCACCTGTAGCTATGGATCTAAGTGCTGTAGTTCTGTACCTGTAGCTATGGATCTATGTGCCGTAGTTCTGCACCTGTAGCTATAGATCTATGTGCTATAGTTCTGCACCTGTAGCTATGGATCTATGTGCTGTAGTCCTGCACCTGTAGCTATGGATCTAAGTGCTGTAGTTCTACACCTGTCGCTATGAATCTAAGGGCTGTAGTTCTGCACCTGTAGCTATGGATCTATGTGCTGTAGTCCTTCACCTGTAGTTATGGATCTAAGGGCTGTAGTTCTGCACCTGTAGTTATGGATCTATGTGCTGTAGTCCTGCACCTGTAGTTATGGATCTATGTGCTGTAGTCCTGCACCTGTAGCTATGGATCTATGTGCTGTAGTCCTTCACCTGTAGTTATGGATCTAAGGGCTGTAGTTCTGCACCTGTAGCTATGGATCTATGTGCTGTAGTTCTGCACCTGTAGTTATGGATCTATGTGCTGTAGTCCTGCACCTGTAGCTATGGATCTATGTGCTGTAGTTCTGCACCTGTAGCTATGGATCTGTGTGCTGTAGTCCTGCACCTGTATCTATGGATCTAAGGGCTGTAGTCCTGCACCTGTAGTTATGGATCTAAGGGCTGTAGTTCTGCACCTGTAGCTATGGATCTGTGTGCTGTAGTCCTGCACCTGTAGTTATGGATCTATGTGCTGTAGTTCTGCACCTGTAGCTATGGATCTGTGTGCTGTAGTCCTGCACCTGTATCTATGGATCTATGTGCTGTAGTTCCACACCTGTAGCTATGGATCTATGTGCTGTAGTCCTGCACCTGTAGTTATGGATCTGTGTGCTGTAGTTCTGTACCTGTAGCTATAGATCTGTGTGCTTTAGTTCTACACCTGTAGCTATGGATCTACGTGCTGTAGTTCTGCACCTGTAGCTATGGATCTATGTGCTGTAGTCCTGCACCTGTAGCTATAGATCTGTGTGCTTTAGTTCTGCACCTGTAGGTATGGATCTGTGTGTTGTAATCCTGCACCTGTAGCTATGGATCTGTGTGCTGTAGTTCTGTACCTGTAGCTATAGATCTGTGTGCTTTAGTTCTACACCTGTAGCTATGGATCTGTGTGCTGTAGCCCTGCACCTGTAGTTATGGATCTGTGTGCTGTAGTTCTGTACCTGTAGCTATAGATCTGTGTGCTTTAGTTCTACACCTGTAGCTATGGATCTGTGTGCTGTAGTTCTGCACCTGTAGCTATGGATCTAAGGGCTGTAGTTCTGCACCTGTAGCTATGGATCTAAGTGCTGTAGTTCTGCACCTGTAGCTATGGATCTGTGTGCTGTAGTTCTACACCTGTAGCTATGGATCTGTGTGCTGTAGTTCTGCACCTGTAGCTATGGATCTACGTGCTGTAGTCCTGCACCTGTAGCTATGGATCTGTGTGTTGTAGTCCTGCACCTGTAGCTATGGATCTGTGTGCTGTAGTTCTGTACCTGTAGCTATAGATCTGTGTGCTTTAGTTCTACACCTGTAGCTATGGATCTACGTGCTGTAGTTCTGCACCTGTAGCTATGGATCTACGTGCTGTAGTTCTGCACCTGTAGCTATGGATCTACGTGCTGTAGTTCTGCACCTGTAGCTATGGATCTACGTGCTGTAGTTCTGCACCTGTAGTTATGGATCTACGTGCTGTAGTTCTGCACCTGTAGCTATGGATCTACATGCTGTAGTTCTGCACCTGTAGCTATGGATCTACGTGCTGTAGTTCTGCACCTGTAGTTATGGATCTAAGTGTTGTAGTCCTGCACCTGTAGCTATGGATCTGTGTGCTGTAGTCCTGCACCTGTAGCTATGGATCTGTGTGCTTTAGTTCTACACCTGTAGCTATGGATCTGTGTGCTGTAGTTCTACACCTGTAGCTATGGATCTGTGTGCTGTAGTTCTGTACCTGTAGCTATAGATCTGTGTGCTTTAGTTCTACACCTGTAGCTATGGATCTACGTGCTGTAGTTCTGCACCTGTAGCTATGGATCTACGTGCTGTAGTTCTGCACCTGTAGCTATGGATCTAAGTGCTGTAGTTCTGTACCTGTAGCTATGGATCTATGTGCCGTAGTTCTGCACCTGTAGTTATGGATCTATGTGCTGTAGTTCTGCACCTGTAGCTATGGATCTATGTGCCGTAGTTCTGCACCTGTAGTTATGGATCTACGTGCTGTAGTTCTGCACCTGTAGCTATGGATCTACGTGCTGTAGTTCTGCACCTGTAGTTATGGATCTATGTGCTGTAGTTCTGCACCTGTAGCTATGGATCTATGTGCTGTAGTTCCACACCTGTAGCTATGGATCTATGTGCTGTAGTTCTGCACCTGTAGCTATGGATCTATGTGCTGTAGTTCGGCACTTGTAACTATGGATCTATGTGCTGTAGTTCCACACCTGTAGCTATGGATCTATGTGCTGTAGTTCTGCACCTGTAGCTATGGATCTATGTGCTGTAGTTCGGCACTTGTAACTATGGATCTATGTGCTGTAGTTCCACACCTGTAGCTATAGATCTATGTGCTGTAGTTCTGCACCTGTAGCTATGGATCTATGTGCTGTAGTTCTGAACTTGTAACCATGGATCTATGTGCTATAGTTCTTCACCTGTAGTTATGGATCTATGTGCTGTCGTTCTGCACCTGTAGCTATGGATCTATGCATTGTAGTTCTGTACCTCTAGCTACAGATCTATGTGCTGTAGCTCTGCATCCATAGGTAATTATATTTGTGCCTTTAACTATATATCCATGTGCCTATAACTGACTTCTACTCAAGGATGACAAGGATTTAGGGTCACAGAGATGCCTCTTTTCTTCAGACCAGAAGGCAATATCCTTTTCTTGGTAGGGCTGGCACACAGCAAGCCACTGTGGGGGCATAGACTGAAGTATACAAATTTTTATGCTCTTGGCAGAGGGTGGAGGTCTCCAGGTTCTTTTGGCTAACCTGTGTTCCCCTTAAAGTCCCTTTGTTCAAGTTACCACCCCATAAACTCAGAACATCACTGCACTTCTTGTGGGTCCTTTAGAGAAGAAATATGTCAAAACAAGGTCATTGGTATACACCCTAATGAAACAAGACTGATGGCTATACACAGAGATACAGACCGATGTCTAAGTGTCTTCCTTGGCATAGATAAGCCAAGAGGAAAGAGCATATAATTCCCTTAGTTTAAGCACCTGGCTTAAATTATGTGTACTTCACTACAGAAGCCTGAGTAGACTAGGTACCCAGAGAACTACTGGTCCCATTGGTGAGTCTGCATTTAGAATCACTGAATCATTCAGGGACTGGACACCCATTGCCCATGTGAAGGGAAGGTGCAATGAGCTGCATATCTAGCAGTGTGATGAAGGTGGGGACTGTTCCTGGGGAGGTCGGTTCTGTCCTGTTCTAATTAACATGAGGCTCAGGAAGCCCACAATAGTCTGTTACTGTGCCCCAAACACCTGTGCCTTCAGAAGCACAGATAAAGCCATGTGTTCTGATACATGCATACCACTTTCTAAAGTGACTTCACTGTAAAATTGTGCCTGTGGTGTGAGGTGGTTTTAGATGCAGACAACCTTCAAAGCATGTGCTGCCCAAATCCATACCTCTCTGCAATGAGGCCCTCCTTCACTAGCATCCACTTCACCTTTTCTCATCCATTGCACACTCGCATGAGAATGTGTGCCCAGAGGGAGCTTTTACACAAATGGGGCCAGGCCGTGCTTGACATCCAGAAACCCATTTTATACATTTAGAAGACAGAGGATTTTTGGGGAAATGAGGACATGACTCAGGAGAGCAAAATCATTCTGTCTTCTGAGAGGTGGGTCACAAAATGCCATCTCACCCGTGCTTCAGAAGGCAGTGTGAAACCTGGCTGTCAGCCTGACCCTCCACAGCATACCCTGCACCACAAAGGGACATATTTTTCTGCCAAGTGCCGAGTAGTAAATATTTCCAGCCCTGAAGGCCACAGTGCCTGTCACAATGCTCCCCGCAGTGCTTCAGTCTGAGTAGAGCAGCTGCAGACACTGTAAGTCAGCAACAGGGGCTGACAGGGCTGTGGCCGGAAGCCCAACCTCAGTACAGGCGGGGCCACATGGGCTGCACTTGGCTGACCCAATCCTTGACCATGGGCCCCTTAGCGGCTGCCCATACCTCCCTCTCATTTCTGCCACCCCTCCGTGCCATGTGAAGGCACCAGAGACCCGTGGCAACTGCCATTAGAATGACCTGGGACAGTTGCAAGGCCAGGAACACCAAGCATCTAGAGGTGAAGCTCAGGCAAGGGAAGTTAAAAGTCCCCTGAGGTAATTCAATTATGTGGCATGCTTGAAGACTTCTGGTTTCGAGGTTGAGCATAACTGGTATGGGGGAGGGGCCTGGGTCATAGTCATAGATAGTCACCCTCTGGAGTGACACCCAAAGCTACATGAGCTTGAGAGACACAGGAGTTCTGGATTCCTGATGGCCTCAGTGGGTGGTGGAGAAAGATCTGCACTGAACAGTGTCAGATCCCAGCTGGCTCTGGCCAGTCACCAGAGAACATGTTGGATAGTGGCTTGGTCCAGCCACTCCTCTCCAGTTCCTCTCAGGCTCCTCTGCTCAGGAGGCCATTATTGTTCAACACTCTCCCAGAACAGAGGAAGACTGACCTGGAAACACAGAGCCTATATTGAGGTATGGCCTCAAAAAGGGCCTGACCCAGCTGATGACCTCAAAGTTGCTAGGTTCCCTTCCCACAGGGCCAAAGAAAATGACCTCCACAGCCATGGGGGCTGTGGACCCCTCAGAGCAATGTCACCAGCAGAACAGGGTGAGAGGGGAGCCTGTGGAGTTTGGCAGGGACCATGATCATATGTACAGCAACACTTCCTGGTCTCCCCAACACAACCATCATGCAGCTGGGAGCCCAGTGCCAGCCCTCGCTGTTAGCCTTTAGAAGTCCTCAGACAAGAAGATGCTGTAGAGCCCATGCAGCACAAGGACATCAGCAGCATCTCAGAGAATCAGCCTTGCCTGTCAGTGTCTTCTGTGGATTACTTCCTAACTAACCACCGGGGTCTCACTTTGGCTGAGGCTGTGCCAAGTGGCAATGGTCACATGAGCTTCCAGATTCATAGTCAGAAAAGTAGCAGGAGAAGTGAGGGGTGATGATTTACGACCTTCACAAGCTTCTGTGCGGACATAGGGAGATAGGGCTTCCGATGCATCCAGAGCCTCCTCCACGGAAGCCACTGTCATCTCTGCAAGCAGCTATCTTGGGACAGGTAGTTAACATGGAAACACTCTTGCAACTTTGGAAAGGAAGGTACTTTGTAATACACTTAGGGACACTTTGGGCTTTTCCTTTGAATAGCCACCAGGATAAGGCCAGAAGCACGTTGGTGGATGTCACATTAACATGTACCATCTCCTACACTGTTCAGCACAACTTGAGTCCAGACCCCAAGGGACCATCATGCCCAGAAACACTTGGGGGTTGCAGAAGATGCTGCCCTTGGGGTCCCAGAGGCAGCCTCTGTGCTGCACCTCCTATCTGGGCCTGATGCTGAGTCCTTAATGTAGACAGGGTGGAAGATGGCTTTGACAGCAGTAGAAATTGCCCAAGGCCCTTGGCCACCCTGCACAACCTGTGACATGTGGTGTCCTGACAAGTATACATTCTCTTCCTCTAGTGTCAGTGTCAGGGAGCCCCCTCCCCACACTTAGGCTGGTGATCTTCCCAACACTAGACCCCCATGGTTAGTGCTGTACCCAAGCTGGACAATTAACGCATTCAACTTTTCTGGCTACATTGAGGGCTACCCCTGTTCCCTAGCAAGGGTTAGCCAATTAGAACACCCTTCTCTTCTAGCTCCAGCAATCTGGACAATGAGAGCTTCTGTGATGGTGTGATTCAGGTGTCCCCATAAACTTAGGTGTTCTGGATGCTGGGTTCCCCATCTGATGGCAATTGGAAATTAAAGCCTCCTGGAGGCAGTGTATTGTTGGGGGCAGGCTTATGGGTGTTATAACCAGTTTCCCCATGCCAGTGTTTGGCACATTCTCCTGTTCCTGTTGTCCACCTTATGTTGGCCAGGGGATGATGTCCATTGTTTTCCCCTGCCATCGTGTAGCTTCCCTTCCAGCCTGCAAGCCTAAATAAACCTCTTTTTCCTACAAGCTGCTCTTGGTTGGGTGATTTCTACCAGCAATGCGAACCTGACTGCAACAGCATCCTTCTCCTCTTTTCTGAAGACTCTTTGAGGCAACTTCTCCCATGGCCATTGTCACCAGAATGCTGTATGGGTCTAGTTGCTCCCCAGCCTCAGGACACCCATCAGGGAACACAAACAGGGGAACACACAGAGCTCATCCAGCCCCAGGGAAGGCTCCCTGTGTCAGTACCTGTGCTTCCCATCCTTGTCTAAACCTGTGGCTGGTTCACTGTCCTTGCAACCAGATGAGCCTAAGTTACATGTGGGACTCCCAGGAGCCCCATGAACACCCTAGATATGGGGTGCTGGGGCCTCTGAGAAGGGGAAGCCAATGGGCAGAGTGAAGAACTGTGGTTGTCCCTGCCTGACTCAGTGGAGGGACACTGAGAGATGGGTGATCCTGCCTCAACCCAGAACCTTCCTAAGACAGTATTGGAGTCACCACTGCCCAGGAGGAGTTGTAAGGATGAAGAACAAGTGACAATGTGATGGGGCACCTTGGGTTGTATTCTCAGGGAGCCCAGTGCCATTCACACAAGCCCCTCTCCTGTCTTACCCAGCTTGAGGTACCTACCACAATGACCAGCAGGGCGGGGCCTACGAAGGCCCAGATGGCTCCACTCCCTAGCGATAGCCAGCAGCTGTGGAGGGAACAGGGGTTACTTCAGCACCATATCCCACACTCACCTCCGCCCCAGCCATCCTCAGGCAAAGCCCTCAGCCCTGCCTGGTGCATGCCAGAGTGTGTTTGTTTAAACATTCACTCAGCTGTGGCTCATTAATTGGGCACCAACTGTTTACTGTATATTTACTGACCACCCAAGAAAGGCCTACCGGCCTCAACTTAGGCTCCACAGGTGACAAAGTTGAAGTCTTAGAGGAACAATTGCATCAAGAAATTTCCATGGTGGGCTGGAGATGCTCAGTGGGTAAATTGCTTGCTGTGCAAGTGTGAGAACTGGAGCTCAGATCTCCGGAACCCACTGAATGCCAGGTGTGGTGGTGCATGCTTGCAATCCCAGTATTCAGGAGGCAGAGACCAAGGGAATCCCTGGGGCAGGATGGCCAGCTAAAGCAGCCCAAGTCAGTGAGCTCTGGATTCAAGCAAGAGACCCAGCCTTGCAAATAAAGTGACGTGCAACCCTGGCCTCCACACGCACATGCAGATATACAGCTATAGATGGATGTGCATGTATATACATGCACCTACACACACATACACAGACATGCATACCACACACATGCACATGCAAAAAATAAGTTCCCATCACAAACCACCCACCACTGCCCTCTTCAGGTACTGTGACACCCACTCTGCTGTGTCCAAGAACAGAGTGGGGGTTGTCTCTGGCCAAGCCTGGGAGGAGCCAGCCGGTGCCTATCCTACACCCAAGCAAACTTGGGCAGATGAGGGCTGTGGCAGAAGGATGCCTTCTAGCACTCTTTCCCACAGGAGCTCATCAATCACAGGGAAGCTCAGAGGGCTCAGGGTCACTTACTTGTCACTTGTCCCATAGCTGTCCATGGACAATGACATGGAAGTGATGCAGATGAGAAGAGGGGATCCTGCAGAGAGGCAGAAGGTGTCACATAGCCCACTCCTGCCCCCTTCTGTCCATTGAACGCATTCGCTCACCTCATAGCTGTCATTCACTCTGCTGTGGCTGTGGGGCACAGAGCGTCACTATGCACAAGGCCCCATGCAGGAAGCCAATAATCATACATGTTCATGTGTTCACATGCTTGCCCTCATCTGGTTATGCATGGGAAACAGGATTCTGTCACAGCACATGGCTTAGGGGTGGGTAGAGCTATGGTAACAGGAGGGGAAGCCTGGTAAGGTCTGTCTGGGCCATGGTTTGCAGCTGTGCCAAGGTGGCCCGGAGGGGCTGAACATCCCACACTACACAGGGTGACCCCCTGGCAGGATTACCCAACCAGCTAAGAAATGGCTCTACAGCTACAGGGAAAAGGGAAGGTCCCGCTGGCCATGCTAGATTGTTACACCAGCAGTCTCCATGGGAACCATCCCCCTCCAAGTCTACAGGGCCTAGGAGCTGGCTCCTTCCTGACCCAGAAGCATGTAACCTGTGACTGGCTCACTAGAATATCAATCCTCCTGACTACAGAAAATGGTTGAAGGACAGGCACGTGACCTATATGAACCAATAAGACTCCAACAGGGACTGCCTTTGGGACTGAAGAAAACAGCTCTCTGTTCTACTTAGGCAAGGATGCTAGTGAGATGGGAGGGGCCTATGCAGCCTTCTTGGCAGTACAAGGAGCTGGGGAAAAGCTCTGGTAGATCTTAACCACATTATAGAAGCCCATGGATCAACCATACCTAAGGACCTTTTTGGTTTTGTGAGCTATTCAAATCCCTTCATGCCTAAGCCAATTTGAGTTGCATTTCTGATATTTAAGACTGAATGTGACTAATTTAATGTGTTTAATGTTTTGCAAGAACATGTCAGACTCCTAGAGATGTGGTGTAAAGGAGGTCTAAGAACAAGGTAGGAAAATATCTAGACCAAAAAAAGAAAGAACAATATCTAGACTAGCAATTCCCAGCATGCTTGGTCTCCCTGCCAAGAAAGAACTCTAGGGTCAAACTGCTTTTAGAGACTGGCCAGCAGAGTGCCCTGGCCTCTCCTGGCACTTGGAAGCATAAAGGATTGATATGCAAATGCCTCTGTGAGTCTCCAAGAGAAAGATACAGATCAGTCATCCCCAGAGCTCAATCCTCCCCAGCTCAGCCAGCCATGCATGCATTTGTTCTGGAAACATAGCCATCCACTTCCCTGCACACATCTGAACTTTGAGGCTGATTCCTCATGAATTATGAAAACTCTACACTTCTGGCTGCTCAGCATCCTTTATAGGGTGTGGGGGTTCAGAGTCATGCCCTCTGCTTGCTCTGCAGGGGGTAAGGCTGAGTCTGTGAAGGGCAGATTCTGGATTTAACCCCTAAGCCTCCTTTGACAGTGCTTAAAATAAATGAAGAAACTGCATTCCTGCAGTAAATTGAAGTGCAGAAAGATTGTGGGGCTCTTAGTAACCTCTGGTGTGTGGGCTTGGATGGTGGGGAGGGGTGGCCTGCCCAACTCAGTGTCACCCCACTTCAGCTTTCCAGCACCCCCCAGAGAGGGCTGATGCCTCCTTCTGAATACCAGGATTAGTGTTTTGTTTTTAGGTTCATTCTTTGGAAATGTTTCCCAGACAGTCTTGCCTCTGGGACACTTTGCTTTAAATGCAGAACAAGTTTAAAGTCAAACACACAAAACACTAGGGACCTCTGTAAGGGTCAACCAACATGGGGGGGGGGCAGTTCCTTGCTGTGGACTTGGGTCATTCTCAGCCTCCTGTACCACTTGGGCTTGGCCAGCCTCTTTTCCATGGTATTTGGTAGGAATATTGGCAGTGGCTCTGTGATTCCTCCTGGATGCCCTCTGTGATGTGTACTGTACCTAGGTCCTGGAAGGTGGAAGGTGGATCTATGCTGGCAAGCTCTTGCAGTTGTCCCAGATGACAAGGCCACCTCTGATGTGTATGGTGGGACAGGTTGACTCCAAGGCCATAACACCATTCTGTTATGACTGTTAAGCAGCCAGTAGGATGGAAGAGGGCAAGCTAGTATTGAGCAGACAGGTGAGGGATTACATTTTGGGGGGCAGCTTTGCTTCATTTCTCTAATTTGCTTCCAGCTGGGAGTTAAGAAGAAAAAGTTCATTGGTTGGAGAATGAGGAAAGAGGAAAACATGAAGTGGGAAGAGCCCAGTCATTGGAGCAAATGACATCTCACTTCCTTCATAAGGCTGCCCTAGATCTGCTGTGTAGCCATGAGGAGCTGGC
The DNA here is from genome assembly GCA_036346955.1 of Dipus sagitta. Lineage (NCBI taxonomy): Eukaryota > Metazoa > Chordata > Mammalia > Rodentia > Dipodidae > Dipus > Dipus sagitta. Next base: position 64,923,526 of record CM070779.1, on the reverse strand, counting down.
TGACCCTCTCTGGACCTTTATGTTCTTGTTTAGGAAATGGAGACAACAGGGGACCCACATCTGGTTGTAGCAAGGACTGCCTGATGTCTGACACTAGTCCCTGCAATAAGTGTCTTCATGGCTCACTCAGATTTGCTCCTACTCCCAACATTAACCTCATCTGAAACTGTCCCCAAATCCAAGCAAACTTGTGAGCCTCTATAGACCACCTGGAGCCCCTCTGGCCAGGTAACCATAGACATGTGCTCTCCGGGTCAAATTGTACTCCTCTTAGGAGCAAGGTGACCTTTCAGAGGGACCAACTTGCTGCTGTCCCCAGCCTCTGCCTCCTGAGACACAGGCATATATGATGTAAGTCCACAGAGAGCAGTTGCTGTGGCGTGTTGAGCAGACCAGATGGTGGACCCAAAAGGCTGCTCTAGAAGTCACTGAGACCACCTATCCTATATCTGCCATCGTCCCACCAAGAGAAGGTGTGTGCCCCACACCACGGGGCTACTCTTGGGACCACGAGGCTTATTCTGAACAATGAGGAGAGTAGAAGTGACCTAATTCTTACTGGGCTGAGCACTGAATTTCTGGTAATGGCTCCAGGTAGCAACTTCTCTACCAGTCTGGGCTATGAATTTCCCACTAGCACTGGCCCATTGTGGATATGTCTTACAAACAGAAAGTCAGTGTGTGCTGTTTAAAACTGATGGGGGTGGGAAGTTGTTTGTGATTGTAGCATTACTTAGCAGAGCTACCTTCCTACCACTGTGGCACTGTACACGCTCCCTGGAATAAAGATGAGGCTTCAGAGGAAGATGGGCCAGGAAGAGACTGTGGTGGGATCTCATCCCAGATGAAAGGGGCTCACAAGGAGGTCAAGTTGAAATAGAGAGCAATAAAACTCGTGACGTTTCTGCCCCTGTGCAAATTCCTGCCTACTGTACCAACTTGCAGGCACTCATGCTGTGCTTCGTCTCCTCAAAGACAGATTCTGTTTACCACATCTCCACATCTCTGTCTCCAGCTTCCCAGTAGTCTTTGGGTTTTCAGAAGCTGGAATCAGCTGAGGACTAAAGGGCCAGGGTGAGATCCAGGAGAAGAAGATGCCGTCTTCCTTGGGGGGAGGGGGCTGCCTGCAGCAGCGCATCTGCTCTGGGTCAGCTCTAGGAGCTCCCTCTTCATTAGGGGCTGAGGGTGAGAGAGCTTTGCTACCTGCAGACTGTACTTAGGCCCAAAGCCAACCAGGCCTGCATGGAGTGAAGGACACAGTTCATGGGCTCCTGAGGAAAGTAATTAAGGGAAGATTGATAGAAAGATGGATGGAGGCGGTGGGTGTCAGAGCTGCCTGGTGCTCTATTTGCAGAGAGCTTATATCAGGACTGCAGATGTGAGCCCTACAGAGACCCTGTGTGTGTGTGTGTGTGTGTGTGTGTGTGTGTGTGTGTGTGTGTGTGTGGTGTATGGTGTGTGTCTCTCTGTGTGTGCGTGTATCCAAGGTCACTGGTTCAAGCCACACTGGGAAGTAGAGTTATAGCCTCATTTTTCAAAAGACCTTGCTATTTCATGTAAACACCCTCAAGTGCTTCTCCATTGTCATACAGGTCAAACAAAACATCCCTTTCAGGCTGGATGGAATAGGTTTTGATGCACTTGTACCCATCATGTCATCCTCACACACCCATCATGGGAGTGACATGAACAGTCCTATTCACACTGGCTCCTCTCTGGCTACATGACTAGTTTCCACACAGGTAAGTTGGCTATGCCAACGTCTAGATCCTTCCTAGCTGAAGTCAGAAGTTATAGAAATAATCTACCCTCCTGCTTGGGGAGTCAGGAGGACTGAAGGGTCAGGTCACATGTCATCAGCCTCAGTGAGTGGTGGAGAACAATGGATATTGGCTTTGTGACCAATATATGTGAAAAGATCCATGGGGCTGCTCAGCCTGAGCAGTGAGGAGGGAGCAGGACGCACAGGATGGTGGCATTGCCCTGTGAGGCAGCAGCAATCAGGAGGTGGCTGCTGCCTAGGTCCCTTGTTCCGTTCTCCCCAGAGAAGCCCAAGGGGTGTATCATTCGCCTCCATTTCATTCTAAATAAGTGGCATTTGCCACCTGAAAGCACACAAAACAAATATGGTTAATCTGCCCCTGCCTAATGAAAGCTGTGAAAATTAACGCTATTTGTAGAAAAGCAGAAATGAACAGCAGGTCCCTGATGCCTGGTCTGTGCTTTATAATAATTGCAAGAATTGCAGGTCTGGAATCTCAGCACAGCTCTGACAGGAAGCAGGGTCACTTGTGCTGCTGGGACTCCCCAAAAGACAAGAGCAAGCAGAGCCAGCAAGCCAGATCTGTGGTGAGGGTATCCAGACAGAGGGCCTGTGCTGCAACCTTCTTTGGTGAGCCCATGGGAGTATGTGGACGAAGGGGTGTCCAGTTGGAGGGCTTGGGGCACCGACAGATCACACTCAGTGAGAACACAGGAAAAAGAGATGAGAGGGGATCTGGATGATGGGATGTTCACTGACTGCATCCAATGAGATTATGAAAGCCACCGAGATGAGATGATGTCCAGACTGAGGCCCTAGAACCCTGAAGACTATACCCACTGAGACCGTGGGAGATGAGTGGTTAAATGCTTTCAGAGTGCCTGTGAACTTTCCAAAGGTGTGTGCCAGATTAAGAAAAGCAGACACAAGAAAATCTCCAGAATCTTGTTAAGCATAGAGTCAGGATCTTGGCCATGGTGTGAGTGAGGCTCCATCTCTCTTTGGCTTCTCTGTCCTGCTCCCTGGCCAGGGCTGCAGGGCCTCTCTAGAGGCAGGACCAGCATTTCTCATCTGGGTTGGGAAGCTATATTCCAAGTGAAGCTGCTGATAGTTGGGTCCCCTTTTATTTCTGAACCCCAGCTTGCAGTGTGTTCTTCTATACCAGTATGACAGGTGGAAAATGCCAGCCCACTCTGCTGCAACCCCAGCCTGCTCTCAGGGACAAGCTCTGGGGGTCAAAATCTATGATGAATGTTATCACAACAGGTTGAGTACTGTCCTCACCCCATCCCCAGCCTCCGGCAGGAATTGTCAGCTCAAGGCTCTGCTACTGACAGGTGACAATAGACCCACTCGCAGAAAACCAGCTTCAAGTAGTCCAGCCCCTGAGCAATGAGCCAGCACACAAGAAGCACTGGAAGATGGGACCAGGATCCATATCTGGACTCCTACAACATCTCTTCTAAAACAGTGGCTCTTCATAGAAATTCCGCAACATATCAAGACATCAGGAAATGTGGGCCATGCACAGAGGAGGGGAAAGCAGCAGAAAGTGCCTGTGAGAGGCTGAATGTCAGACTCCACCAAAGACAGCTTCAAAGCAGCCATTGAAAATGTTCAAAGAACAAAGCTACCCAAGAGAACAGGAAGGAAAGCGTAATGATGTTTCATCATGCAGAGAATAGGAATTTGGAGATGGGGATTTTTTTAAAGAGGAGACAAGGATCAAAGGGTTACTCTGGACCTGAGAGGGGGTGGATTGAAGAGGTCACTGATGGGATCAACAGTGGCCACACAGCAAGAGGAAGCTCAGTGGACTTTAACATGGTGAACCCATACAGGGTCCCTAGAGAAACCAGAAACTGTCACTATCCCAGGAGAGGACAGCAAAGCAGGAAAGTAACTGCAGACACTGTGGCTTTGCCACATCTGATGAGAAGCCAGACGGATGGCAGAGTGGAACACACAGGTGCCATAGCCCAAACACGTCATAGTGAAGTGCTGAAAGACAAAGGTAGAGAGCCTCCCAACTCAATGCCCCTAGGAGGAGGGAGGCTGACAGTGGCAGACAATGCAGCCAGGAGCAATGACGAGGCACAAGGCTCCAAGAGGAAAAGAACTCTTGTCCAGCAAAGCCATCTTTTTGTTTGTTTGAGAAAGGATCTCATTTAGCCTAGGCTGGCCTCAAGCTCACTGTGAAGCCAAGGATGACCTTGAGTTTCTGATCCTCTGCCTCAACCATACGTGCAGTGCCAGGGATTTTTTGTGCAGCATAGTCAAGCATTCCACCAACTGAGCTATATTGCCAGACCTAAACTGCTTTTTAAAATAAGTTCAAAGACATCTCCTGATAAACTGAGAGTTAGCCCACCAACACAGAAAAAGAGAGTTCTCCATGCTGAGAGCAAGTGTCCTACACACTCAGGGAGAGAAAGAGAGAGAAGAGAGACATAGATATTCAGAGGCACATATAATACACAGGCATGTACACATGCACATACACAGGCAGACACACAGCTATACACAGTAGCACCAACACAAAATTATTAGAAGAGACAGTAGAGATGTGTTTTCTTTTTTTTCTTTGGATTAAGTTAAAAGCAATACAATAAGATGACATTATGTAACTGCATTACTAGGTCTTTGACAGATAGAAATGTAGTAAGTTTCACAATTACACTTCAGGGATGGTGGGGGTGGCACAGCTGTATTGGATCACAGTGACAGATGACACTCAGATCACAGGGAAGGACATGGATGGCTGGACACAGTGCACAAGAAAGTCCAGATGACAAATTCTGCAAACATGCATTCAATCTCCTTTTCCAGCTTCTTTTAGAGATGTGAGATGAAGTAAAGTACTATTGCAGCAATGTGCTGTCTAGAGGGTCCACACACAGATATGTATGCAGCAATAACCACAGAAAGAGGAATAAAGTAATAGAGCTTCTTAAGAAGAACACTTCCACATGGTGTTGTAATTTAGTGCAATTATAAGGTAGATTTCAATATACTGAAATTCTCATAGTAAGCACTAGGTTAGCCATTAAGAAAACAACTCAAAAATTTGGTGAAAATTCATTAAGAGAGTTAAAGTGTTGCAGAAGAAAATATTTGCTTAGTTCAAAAGAAAGCAAAAGAGGAGGAATATGGCTACAGAGCAGAGAGTGACATAGAAGATAGAAGGAAGTGACAGTGATGAGTGTGAAAGATTAAATTATCCAATCCACAGGCAGAAATTGTCAACTGGATTACAAAAAATAAAATGACAAGATCCAGCCATGCCCTGGGCATAAGAAATACAGTTCAGACACACAGGTAGATTGATCAGGAGACAGCTGGAGCAACAAGCCAACATCACACAAAACAGACAAGAGCAAGGCTGGGATGTGGAGAACTGTTTTATACATACATACATACATATATAAATAAATATATATATATATATATGTATGTATATAAAGATGTAACCACACAAATATAAACAAATGCACACCCAACAACAGAGACCAAAAGACATGAAATAGATGCCAGCAGAATTGAAGGGAGAAACAGGCAATGGAACAAGGGGTGAGGTTAGAGCCTCACCTCAATGCACAGAACCACTAGAGAAAAGAAGAGGGTAACAAAGGACTTGACTGTCACCAGGAATCAGCCAGGCCTGACAGACACGATACCACACACCATCCAACAAGAGAACACACCTTCTTCCAAGGAGACAGACAGCCAGGAAACAAACCTTACTGAATTCAAAACTGGAATCATAATGGCCATCCCATGGTGGACCAAAGTTAGACATCAGTAGAAGCAAAAATGTGCAAACACATGGAAATCAAACATGTTCACAATAACTCAATGAAAAAGAAATCAGAAAATACTTCAGTTGACTGACAGTAGGAGTGCGCAAAGCAAACGTATGGGGTACAGAGGAGGAAAGCACTACCCAAGGGCTCCAGCACGGCCGGACAAAAACGGCTCTCAACTCAATACCCATGCGTCCTCCTACCACACAGGAAGAGAAGAGGGAGGCTAAAGCAATCAGAAGGAAGGATGAGATAAGCTAATAAAGCGGGCCATGGAAAAGCAGTAAAACCAAAAGTCTGCTCTTGCAAAAGATCACCATATGGACAAGTCTAGTCAGGAATGCTGGGAGTGCTTTCAAAGGACATTTTGTCTCATTGAACATGGGGCTGTTCCTCCCATCTGGGCCAGTATGAAAATGAAGGTATACCTGATTTTCCGCACCACTCTTGCCTATCCAGTCCAAACCTGCCCTGTTTCCACCAAACCCATTCCATCTCCATCAAAACCTGTCCCTTCTCCACCAAAACCCCCTTTCTTCATCAAACCTCATCCCATCTCCACTGAAACTCATTCTGTCTCTATCAGGGCCTATCACATCCTCCCATCACCTCTTTACTGCCCTCACTTCACTCCAGCTTTCATCTGGCCCCACCCCTGCCACCTACCCCAGCCTATTCCGTAGTAGTAGAGGTGCTTGCTGTCCTCTGACCCGAAGACCTTGATCACCATGTTATAGAGATGCAGTCCCTCCACCAGCATCCAGGCAAAGGCGCTCAGGAAGAAGTAGTGCAGGAGTGCGGCCAGCACCTGGCATGGGACCTGGGAGCCAAGAAAGTGTGGATAAGACTGCTGGGGTGAGCACCGGCTGTGCTGCGTTTCTGTCATGTCTGTCCAGTTCCTGACCACCTTTCGTCTCACGGCCTCATTTTATTACTGTTTCTTAGTCCAAGGGGTTTGTACAGAGCCCATGACTCAGGACTGCCAGTGCCCACTCCAAGTTCCCTCCCAACACAGTCAAGAAAGAACATGTGTAAATAACCTTCCCCATTTCTCCGGCAGAGCCATAGCCTGCTGGTGTGCAGACAAATCACTGATCTGAATTCTGATCTGGGACCAGCAAGAGGTGTCTGGTGACCTCAGAGAGGACAACAGAGAGGGAAGAAGGGCACCTGGGCGCAGAAGGACAGCTGAAAGGAAAGGGTGGGTGCCTACTCACTGTGCCTGGCTCCACATGGAAGCTGGCAAGTAACAGGACCTGGGCCATCAGGACAGCAAAGGACAGGTTGGCATGGATGTGGTAGCGCTGGTTCCGGATGGTACTGACAGAGCTAAGGACAGAGATGAAGTGTTAGGACTGAGTCTCAGAGCCCTGTCTCCACCATGGGTCTTCTATGTCGGAACCAGCAGAAGGTGCACCAGGTGACATCCGTGAGGGACAGCAAGAAAGGAGAGAACTCCTTGGGTGTGGAGCTGGCTGTGGGACCTGTCACTTCCCTGTAGTCATCCTTCTCCAAGAAGGCTCTGCCTAGCAGTTCTAATGGCCATCTTAGGGCCACCTTCCCACCTCCTGTCCTCTCCTGCTCACAGCCTTACTTCCCCATAGTGGCTGGTGTATGAAAACACTTCATTTACATGGTTAGTTACCACCCCCTTTCAAAGGTATGTGCACCTACCTTGGATCAGTCAGGGCCTCAAAGCCTAACACCATGGCTTGCTGAGGAGGGGGACCATCACAGATATCTGTGTTTGCCCTCATCTGGCTCAAGGGCAAGAGCTTTTTGATGTGGATGACACCATTGGTCTCCCAATTCACCACCCTCCTTATTTTTTGGGCCTTCTCAGCACTGCAGATCTGAAAGTGGACAGAGCCCACCCTCATATACTATTTGAGTGGAGCTGGGATGTACCCTGAGTAGGGGAATGCAATGCCAGGGAGGTATAGGCCTGGATGGGGAGGCACGGCGATATTTCAGGAAGTTCCCACACCTCCGGAGACACTGGGAGTGGGTGACTCACGATAGCACTGCAAAGGTGAACAGGGTGGCTGCCAGACAGAGCGCAGACAGGGAGCAGCCGACATAACTGATGGATGACAGCGCCACCTGGTGTCCACGTGAGAGCTGTGGGAACAGAAAGCAGCCAGGATGTATAAACCTGGATGTAGCTGGCCTTCCACGCCAGCCTATGCATGAAAGGGTGCCCTAGGGACTGACATACAGCTTACATCCCACTATACTTCAAGGCTGGCACTTCTTTTGTTGTTGTTGTTTTCTTTTTCGAGGTAAGGTCTCGCTCTAGCCCAGGCTGACCTGGAATTTACTATATAGTCTCAGGCTGATCTCAAAACTCACAGTGATTGTCCTACCTCTGCTGCCAGATTTCTGGGATTAAAGGCATGTACTACCACACTCGGGAAAGAGAGATAATAGGTGTGCCAGAGCCTCTGCTCACTGCAAACGAACTCCAGATGCATGGGGCACTTTGTGCATCTGGCTTCATGTGAGTGCTGGGGAATTGAACTCTAGTCACTAGGCTTTGCAGGCAAGCACCTTAACCACCGCGCCATCTCTCCAGCCCAAGGTTGGCACTTCTCATGCTCCAGGTTGATCTACCAATTTCCCGGTTTCCTCCATCCTCTAAATGACTGCCTGACCTGTCCTCTGGCACTCTGCCAAGCTTAAATCCAGCTCAGCCACATGTGAGCAGGTGACCTGGGATAATCTGGGCAAAAACTAACTACAGAGGGTGCAAGGAGACTCAGTGAATGTACAGATTCAAAGTGTCCAGCACGGGTGCACCATGTCCTGCTGGGTGAGCTTAGCACCTGCTCTGACTAGCACTGCTGGCCCCCAAATGCCAGCTGGTATGTGTCCTTCTTCACCCCTGAGCACACATGGGTCCTCAGAACCTTTTCCTAAGTGGATGCCCTAAGTGTAGATGGTCACCTACACTGATGTCTATTGTGAACTACACTTTTTACACAAGGCAGTGCATAAACAGAGATGTGCACTTTGCCCTGGCCCAGCAGCCCCATCCTGGCCTGCCCTGCCCTGACTACTCTCCAGCCTCCCACTCTCTCAGTAAGTTGCACTCCTTCCTGGTATAGGCTTCTCTGAGGCTGGAATATTGGCTCTGTTGGAGGCCAGGTTCCTTCCATATAGTTCTCTCATCCTGGCAGAGCCATACTCCTGCCCTCTGTCCCCGGACAGGCTTAGGAGTCTCCAGACCCCAAGGACACTGTAGGAGGCAGGCTGGGATTTCCTCTCCTTGTGTGTGGTTAACCAAGCCTGAAGACATCCTAGTTACCTCACTAGATGATCAGCTGCAGGGCTGAAAACTGAGCCACTTCTCATGAGCACATGCACATTTCTCAGTCTCCCTTCAGCCACCCAATTTATTATTTAGTTAGGAAACCTAGAAAACGAACTCCACTGGCCCCTCACCATGGAGAATGCAACTGAGCAGTTGGTTCCAAAACTAGGAAGGCCTGAGGCTCCGGAAGGGGTGGCAGGTGTTAGCCACAGCAGGGAGCCACTTCTGTGTGGAGCTTGATGTCATATCTCAGGGCCTGAAGTCACCTAGTGGGAGATCAAGCCACAGCACAGCAGGACAGCTATCCAACATAAGGTAGAGCTATTGCAGAGATGTGGCCACTGACCCAAGAGCCAGCTGTAGTCCAGACAGAAGAGCCACTAGCCTCTTCCCCTATCACCTACCCCAGCTGACAAGGACCTGAGACCCCACTAGTGAGGTCCACCTGCAGTGGAGAGCCAGGCAGGGGATCTAAGCACTAAAGTCCCAGGACTGATATAGATGCTTGGGACTGAGTCTCTCATACGCACCAGCTGCTAGGATATAAGGACCCTGTCCGTAGGCTGGCACTCCCTGACCCCAAGATGCTAGTGGAAACAGTAACTGCTAAGGAGGGTCTCCTGAACCCCTACCAAGAAGTATGGCTGGGTAGCCTGAACAGAGCAGGGGATTAACATTGTAACTGCTCCCCTGAAGATATACTGTGGAGATTTAGCCTGCAGCACTCAGGAGGGGAGGTGAAGATGTGTGGGGCATATCATCTCTGTCTGTAATGGCAGAGAGGCAGTCACCACCAATATGCTCCATCATACCCCTGGGAGGGGGCAGGGTCACATGAATGCTACAGGTCAAGTGCACCCAGGTAGAACAGTCTCCAGAAGCTATAGTAGTTTGTAAGAAGGGAGCAGTCCTCACCCTTGGTTCAGAGAATAGAGCAGCTGCAGTGGGAGGCCAGGCCTGCAGTGGTAGAAAAGCTGGTTCCTTGCAGGAGCAGCTGTATGGCCCAGGAGACAGGACGGGTGTGAAGGCTGCCTCACACTCTGCCCTTCATGGGTGGTGCTTTCCCCACAGACGTGCATCATATCTACAAAAGCCAGGAAGAGCTGGGTGTGGTGGCACACACCGTTAATCCCAGCACTTGGGAGGCAGATGTAGGAGGATTGCCATGAGTTCAAGGCCACCCTGAGATTGCATAGTGAATTCCAGGTCAGCCTGAGCTAGAGTGAGACCCTACCTTGGAAAACAAACAAACAAACAAAAACAACAACAAAAAGCCAGGAAGAATTCTTCCATGTCCTTATGCCCATTCATAAGGAATTTGCTAGAACCTAAGCCATGGCACACTTCAGCTTTTAGCCAGAGCCATCCACCCTGGCCAACATTTACCCCCTTACCTTGCTGTGCCCTCTCCAAGATGGGGTTACCCCTGCCCAGCCTGGCTATCCCTGCATTTGGCCACCTGCATCTGGCCCCCAACCCCATACAGCAAGACCCTAATTCTGTAGGAATTTTCCTCCATAGATGGGACTACCCTGGAGGTGGCAGACTGTGCCCCTCTGTAGAGGGCACCTCCCAAATCCCCACTGCTCCAGAGCAGCTGCTTCTTCCTGAAGATTCTAGAATAAACCAAGCAGCAGCTATGTCTCCTTCAACAGCAGCAGCCTGGGCAGGTGGGAAGGGCTGGTGTGACAGAGTCAGAACACTGACCCCAAGGTGAGGGAGTGAGGGGGTTCCTGAAAGTGCTTTGCACTGTCCCCTTATTGGCACCTCCTGGACCCACTTCCAATGTTCCAGGTGTCATTAAAGGGAGGAATGAAGGTGTCCCTGCTGTGGGGCTCACCATCACCTGCACCAGCAAGGGGGCCACAGGGAAAGGGAAGGAGACAATGGGGACCATGTGTGAGATAGGAAGGTGACTAGGGAGTAGGATGGGGAGAAGGTGGAGGGAAGGGGAAGGACAGGGAAGGAGAGGAGTGGGGTGAGGGGCTCTCCTCTTTGCAGCCTCTATAGAACCTGTTCCCATCCACAAGTGACAGGCTACTCTGCCTCTATGCTTGAGGCCCAAGGACACTATATCCATTCATGGCCATGAATTCAGATATTTTGACATATGAGGTCTACAATACCAGAGGGAGTGATCTAACCTGCCCCAATGTCACCCTTCCCTACTCCAATCTGATAGGGGTCCTCAGAGCCAGAACACCACCAAGGCCCCCCTGCTCAGAGCTCACTCTGTGACAGGCATGGAACTCAAGGATAGGAGTTGTTTGGGGTGACAGCTCAGTACTTAGGCTGGGTGCTTAGTCCTAGGTATTCAGGGCTGGGTGATGGTTCAGGAGTTAGGTCTGTGGGCTGGGTTCTCAAAGTTGGGTGGATAGAGCTATTCAAGGCCAGGGCTGGGTGATAATTCAGGGATTGAGTCCTCGGGCTGAGTACTCAGGTTGGATGGTCAGGATTAGGTACTCAGAGCAGGGTGCTGGGGCTAGGTTCTCAGGTTAGTTGGTACTCCCTCCTCTGACCCCTACCACTCTCCAAGCATTCTTCAGAAGGAACCCCATGCGTCCCACTGGAAAAGAGTAGCAGCTGCTACAGATCCTACCCCAGGGCAGGATGAGACCACCCACAGGTGTTCACAGGAGATCATCTCCAGTGACAAGTGACCCCCTGGGGAAGGTGCCTGGCTCTATCAGCCAGTCATACACTGCCAGCACCAGGGAGTTCACATGGCCTTGGCTATGCCATGCCCACAAAGGCAGCTCACAGAGTGGTTCTCACCAGCCCTAGGACCTTTTGCTGTCAAGGTCCACACCCTGGTTCAGGGCACCTGCCTGCCACTATCATTGGGCTAGACTGGGACAAGCCCTAAGTGAAATAGTTTCCATGACAGCACCCTATACAATGTGCCCTGCACCCTCCTCCTGAGGTGTGGTGTGCCCAGAGGTGCCATTCCTTTCCCACCAGGGCCAGATTTAGAAATGCCCAGAGAAGCCTGGAGTCGGCTTCAGGACAGGCCTCCTCTGAGTCAGCAGCCGCAAACAAAACATGCTCAAATGCCCCCGAGGCTTGGAAGGGCTGTTGGAGGCCAATTAGAACTCAGAAGCAAACTGGAGCAGACCAGCACATCCTTCATTTCTAATGCGGCTTCTCTGGGTGGAGGTCACTGTCCCTCCACAGACAGGGACAACCAAGCCACTATCTTCCGCACAAGCTGAAAGCGAAAGGCTGCTGACAATAGTGTGGGAGATGTGGGGGCAGTGGGGTGACCTGGCCCTATGTTCACTCCCTCTCCTGAAAGAACGGCAGCTGCTCTGCTTCCTCTGGCATTGTTTCCCATTAGTTCCAGAAGCTCAGTATGGCCACATAGAAATCCAGGGCTGGCGAGATGGCTCAGGGTTAAAGGTGCTTGCTTGCAAAGGCCGACGGCCTGGATTCTCTTCTCCAGTACCCATGTAAAGCCAGATACACAAAGTGGTGCATGTGTCTGGAGTTTGTTAGCAGTGACAAGAGGCCCTGATGTGCCGTTTTCTCTCTCTCTCCTCTCTTTTTCACCTTTTCCCTCTCTGTTTAAAAATCAAAAAAATATTTTTAAAAATTAGAAATCCAGACTTTTAGATAATATACTGAAGTACTAATCACCAAACCTTTCAAGTTTAAAGTTTGTGGGAATGAAACCTGTTGAGTGGCCAGTGCTTTTCCCACCACCATCTCCACAGGTGCCCTCCACAGGCTGCAGCCTTGGTGGCACTGACTGTCATGTCCTGACACACAGACCTCAGTGGGGAGGCAGGACAGAAGCCTGTGGGGCTAAAGCTCTCAAGGTGGACTCGATGGTTTTAGTCACCTTCCCTGAGCCTCCTGGGATCATGACTGCCCCCTACATAGACTTCCTGCCAATCCTTTTCCAAGTTGTTATCTTGCTCGCAACCAGAGTGCTGGGTGATCACACTCAAGCCTTTCCTCCCTGCTGTGCCCTGACAGGACTCAGAGCAACAGCCATAATGTTACATGCTCCTTGTCCTCTGTGCCCCCTGTTGGTGGGCCTATCATTAGACAGGATGGAGGCTCCAGTTCTCACCCACCTGCGCATGTGAACACATCCTGTGTCCTGGGCATGAGTCAAAACCACTGGCCAAGCCAATACTGGCTGTCCTAAACTGACTTGTTCCCTTTGCCTCATCCACACAGCAGGCACAGGACTGGTGTCATGAACTAGCTCTTGGGAAGGAGCCGAGGGTGAGATGAGCATCATGGCTTCCAGTTGGCCTTGGGCACCTCTCTTGGCTGAGCTCCCATATGGTCATCTCACAGAATTTTGCACAAACATTCATCAGCCAGTCCAGTCCTACCTTCCCACCTGGTGTCCTCTGCCCCATGCTCCAGCCAAGCAGGTTCCTTCTGCACCTTCCTTATCATCGGGTGCTAACACACAACTCTGCACACTTGACATGTATCTAGAGACACATCCACACATGAGGACGCCTGGAGCAAAATGCTAGGGTCTCCTGAAACGCCATTCTGGGATATCCTAGAACATTACAGGGTCTCCCCTGGGTTATCCTTTCTAGCCATAGACCACCTATCCAAGGTACCACTCACTCATGTAAGGCCCTCTGTTAACATGGCGCAGAAGGCTCTGTTCACTCAGCCAGGTGGGCCCCAAAGAAGACACCAGGAGAGGAAAAGGCCAGGAGATCCTCAGAGAAAGGACATTTGGGTCAAGACTGCTGAGAACAACCTCGGTCTCAAGCCCAAACACCAACAGGGTGAGTTTGGGGCCCTGAGGAACAAGCTGGCTTAGTGTCAGGGGATCAAAGGCCATTTACACTACTTTATGAGTTCTGAAGTGTGTTACAGACTTGGTGTCACTTATGGAATCTGCCTTAACTCCGTTAATGTTCATTTTTAGCAGGGATAATTTTAAACCATTTTCAAATCAACCTTTCCTAGGAATGAATAGATGTGATTTGCTCCCACGACGACACCCACAGACTATCTAAATCTGGAGTCACTGATATGGAGTGGTGACAGATTTATAACAGAAATGCTTCTGGAATTCCATTTTTTTGACATTGTGGATGGAGCCTCTCCCCTTATTCCTCATCCCTCCAGACAAGCACCCCTCACATGCATGGCAGCCTCCTAGTTAGTGAGCCCTTTCAGGTTCCCACTAGCCAGACCCTCCTGGGGAGCAGAGAAGCAGATTGTCCTCAGTCTTCTGCATGTGGAGGGCCTGTAGGAGGAAACTTGGAATGTTCCCAACACCCCTAGTTGCAAAGGTCACCTTGAGAACCCTGATGTGCAATGGGACTGGAGGGGGTGAACCTCTTCACTGCAGGCTTCACTGTTGTGACACCAAGGGGCCCAGTCAGTGCCCATCATATGGCACCTGGCAGCCAGTGACCCTGTTGCCCACTGGCAGGGCTACCTATATAGAAGGGGCCTTGTGAAGGCAATGCTGCCAGCCAGGATACCCACTCTGGTGGCTCTTGGTGAGTGGCTTGTTGGAAACCATTATTCACTTCCTGTGTCCTGAGAATGTCTCCCGGGAGCAGACTCCTGCTGCTCTCTCCTCCAGGCAAGTGGCCTGGCTCCTTCCCAGATCCCCTTCAACTTCCTTAACCAAGGTGGGTTTCCATGTACTTGCACTCAGGTCAGACTCCTCAACTTGCCTTTCAAACATGCTAACAATGGGTCCAGCCATGTTCCAGGACAGGAAAGAACTTTCTAGATAGTCTAGGTCTGTTCCAAGAGTGTTAGGGGCTGGTGTGACCTGGGAATCACCAGAACAGAAATGCCTTGCTATCCCCAACCCCAGGGGATGACTGTCTACATGGCACTTACCTCCAGAGGGACCACTTGCATGAGAATGGCAAAGTTGGTGAGATGCGTGCAGTGACACACTGAGTAGGTGAGATTGCCCTCTGTACGTGCACAGCCCTGGCTTGACCAGACTCCTTGCCCAGAGCTGAGGAAACATGAAACAGACATCTCAGCAGAGGCAGCAGTGCACCCTCAGAACCCCTTGTCCCTGAAGGCCCAGGAATTCATAGGCTTATCCTGTTGCCAGAGAGATGCAAACTGCCTTTAGGCGTCAGGACTGGGAAGTGGCTGGTACCAGTAAAGCCACTGGAAGCAAGGACCTATGAGATGGAAAGGGGCAGGGCCACCTTATCTGTGTCCCCACCAAAGTACCTGGACACTCCCCAGCCTGGAGAGAAATGTTTGTGGCCCACAGTCCAGCCCAGGAGACTGAACACTTGGCAAATCAGAAGTGATGTTGGAGGGACAGGGGCAGATATATAATATGCAGGGTATATAAATATAATGACATTAATAAAATACTATGCACACAAATATGACAAAAAATAAAATAGTGCATGCAAATGTGATAAAATAAAATGCAGTGAATACAAATATGATAAAAACAGATAAATAAAATATAACATACATAAACACAAAAACTCCTGAATATCAGTTGAAAAGATCATCTCAGGGCTGAGGAAGTGTCTCTGCCATTTGTTGTACAAGACTAAGAGCCTGAGAACGACTGAGTTCAACCCACAGCACCTACATAAAGAGCTGGGCATGGCCAGATATGCTTGGAACCCCATTCCTGCAACACTGGAGTCAGTAAATTGCTGGTCAGCTAGTCCAACCTAAAACGGCAGCTCCATGTTTAGTGAGAGGCTTTGTCTCAAACAATGCAGAAGAGCCGCAGAGGAGGACATCTACATTCTACAGCATTTGCACACACATGTGTTTTCACTACACACACACATACATCACACTACATCTGCTATACACACCAGAGAGAGAGAGAATTTCCCTGTCCTATGCGTATCACTGTATCACTATGGAGAAAACACAAAAATATAAGCCCAGGGCATTGTAATGGTGCCTGGCATAAGAAAGTAGTATGTTTCCATGAATGGATATATAAACTAGATGAAAACTACCAAGGAAATTCACAAAGGCTCTCTGAAAAGAGTGGAGGGATGAGGAGAAATGCAAATGTGAAATGAGATGTTTGCTTTGCATGTTCTAGTCTTTAATGGCTATGTTATGGCTGTGATTCTCACAGTGAGGCTCAGACAAAAACGATTGAGACCCACACAGCCAGATGCTGACTGTTTAATCCTTGCAGGGCACATATTAACACTCATGATTTTCCTGTGTATTCTTCTCTACATTTTCAAATTCTAACTCCTGGCTCTTTGTTGTAGCTGAATGTAAACTGAGGGTGCAGTGGGGACATGTGGTCCTCTGAGTGGGGTAGCCCAGGCCCCCATCCTGACAATATCCATGGATAAGGAACTCAGCTGCAACAGTTTTAAGTTCCATGCAGGTGTGTGGTCACTGCCATGGTAGCCTTGCAGTGATGAGACCCCAGAGGGAAAGGGGCCTCAGTGTGGGCATAGCCTCTGATGACTGAGACACGGGGACCATGGCTTTCTTGGTGGTTTTCATAGCCCTCCTTGAGGGAGCACATCCAGTACAGAGCAAGGTCCAGGCCACTGGAAACCACCCGCATAGAGGAGCCAAACAGCATCAATAACTGCAAAATAAAAGAGAAAGCAGAGGGCTCTGTGCCCCTCCCCCACCCTGTATTTGGGTCTAACTTTCCCAGGATGTGGGGAGGGGTAGCCACACACCCCATTGTGTTCAACACAATTCCTTCTCTGCCTGCTGAATACAAAGAAGTCATCCTTCCATTTGTGGCACCCTGAGAATTAACAGGCACTGAATAAGGTGGATATGGTCAGGAGGGTGGACAATGGATCTCAGCTCCAGTGAAGGGTGTTTAGGAAGCCATGAAAGTCACATCCCCAGATGGAGCTGAGTCCTGAGGAATGTCCCTCTATGTGGGGTGGCTGTCCACTCCCAAGGGAGGCAGTGGGCACAAGAAGGCTATTCTCAGTTGTACAGGAACAGGAATAAATCTGCACAAAAGCTGGTTGAGCAAAACAGATAGCATCTAAAATACACATGGCCTGTGGCCTGGGAAGTCTGCATCTAAGCAGAAATATGTTCACTTGGATGGATAAGTAAAGCATGATGCATGCAAATACCATAAAAGAAACAGAGATAGAACACAAAACAAAGTGGGTGGAACGACGCAGAAAATGTGTCAAACTAAATACTACCACATATTTCCTGCATAAATGACACATAAATTACCTTGAAACACACACAAACTCAGTATAAGATGCAGAAGACAAAGGGCTTTTTTTTTTTTTTTTTTTTTTTTTTTTTTTTGGTTTTTGGAGGTAGGGTCTCACTTTAGCCCAGGCTGACCTGGAATTCACTCTTTTATCTCAGGGTGGCCTCAAAATCCTCCTACCTCTGCCTCCTGAATGCTGGAATTAAAGGCATGTGCCACCATGCCTGGCCATTTTCTTTTTTAAAACGTTTTGCTTAAAAAAAATACTGGAGTTCGGAGTGGTGGTGCATGCCTATAATCTCAGGGCTTGGGAGGCTCAGACAGGAGGATTACTGTGAGTTCCAGGCCAGGCAGACTACAAAAAAAAAAAAAAGATTCTATTTCAAATAATAAATAAATCACAATAAAATAAAATGGAATGTAACTATATATTTGGGACAGAGGATATAACTCAGTGGTATAGCTCTTGTCTAACATGCATGATGTTCTAGGTTCAATCCTCAGTGCCACCAAAAAGTATATGCATATGTACATGTACACATGTATATATGGGGAGATTAGTTTCATAATTCCTTAGAGTATAGTCTTTTTAAAAAGTGGCCCAGAAGCCAGGTGTGATGGTGCATGCAGAGGTAGGAGGATTGTCATGAGTCCAAGGCCTGAGAATACAGAGTGAATTACAGGTCAGCCTGGGCTAGAGTGAGGCACTACCTCGAAAAAACAAAAACAAACAGAAAAAAAAGATAGCTGGGTTTGGTGGTGCATGCCTTTAATCCCAGCACTGAGGAGTCAGAGGTAGGAGACCAGCCTGAATTCCAGGTCTGCCTAGGCTAGAGTGATACATTACCTCAAAAAAAAAAAAAAAATCAGAAAACAAACAAACAAGATACAACCGAAAACCATAGCACCAAGAATGCAGTGAAAATGGGAAAATATCATTTAAGATTTTCAAATACTTTTGAAGTGATTCAGCATTAATTGAAGGCAGACATTGATGGACTAAATATATCTACTGTAACATAGGGAGACCACTACAAAAAAAAAAATTAAAAGGAGATGTGAAAATTAAAAATCAGTAGTGGAAACAATATAACATCATAAAAGAATCTCCAAAATCCAGAGAAAGCCAGAAATAAAAAACAACAAAGAAAAATGGCAAATTAGAAAATGTCTAGTGAAACAATCAACTTTCATCTGATGACACTGATAATGAGATTACATGTAAGTTGTCTAATCATGACAACAAGAGACAGGATTGTTAAGATTTGATAAAAAATAACCATATGTAATCTAATCATATGTACTCTTCATTTACTTTGTTATTGGCATGTGTGCGTGTGCATGCATGCATGCATATGCATGTGTGTGTAGACAGACCAGGGTCTCTTACTGCTTTCTGCAAACAAACACCTGACGCTTATGGCACTTCCTGTGTCTGGCTTTACATGGGCACTGGGGAATCAAATCCAGGTTGCAGGCTTTGCAGTCAAGTGCCTTTAACCACTGATCTGTCTCTGCAGCTCTTCGTTTTTAAGACAAATAAGACAAAAGAAAATCAATGGGTGGAGATCCAGCAGGTAAGAACATTGATCAAAAAGGCAGAGTAACTGTATATGAATGAGACTTCATGGACCTCAGAAGTGTCCACTTCCCAGGGTTAAGAAGGGCTTTCCACAAAGAGAAGAGCCAGACCTAATGATATATGTTATATGTGCTCCCAACAACAAAGCTTTAAAACACGTTACAGAACAACGATAAAGAACAGAGAGATGAACCTATCATCAGAGTGGAGAATCCACACTGCCCCATCCTTGAACTTTCCCCAGGGTTTTGGGGGAATCAAACCTGGGTCCTTAGGCTTCACAGGCAAATACCTTAACCATTAAGCCATATGTCCATCCTCCCTGCTTCTTTTTAAGGAACATTTTCTCCACACCCTCTTCAGCACTTGTTGACTTTCATCTTTTTTTTTTTATAAACAAATGTTTGTAACAGAAGTAAAAAACATAAAATAAAATTCTTAGTTCCCCTTCTCTTTTCTGGTAGCTGAACTGAACTGTGCTGGTCAAAGGATGGTGACATATAAGAATGCTCACAGACCTGATCTTTTGCAGAAATGCACTTCTGGACAGAAGTGCCAACAGCTGAATGACCAGTGTTTCAGTGGCTGTTACAGTCTTCTTATCTTTAGGTTCCATGGCAGGAAACAGAAGGACTTCATGATGGAATGTGTGAGAAGCATGGTGATGTATGTGATCAATGTCTGTGTCCCAGTTAGCTGTTGGGGGCAGCCTACATTCTAGTTTTCCTTTATGATTACAGCCTCATCCCCAGGAGGCCTTGGCCATGGCCTGCTCTTCAGTTCAGCTCAAGGCAAGAGTTGTATACTTCTTTCTTTGTGATAAATAGCTCAAAGCCCTTGGTCAAATACTCTGGAGCAGTGCCATTTGGCCAATGAGCTCATGATCTGCAGGTGACCAGGAATGGATGTAGGATTTGATGCTGGTCACTTCGAGTAACTCCCTAACACACTTATCCAGGAGAATGGCTGTGGTCCGAGGTGGGGGGCATTTAACAATTTTTGTCATGAGGATATCATCATGAAAGTTGTGAGTTTATTGTGTTTCAAAGAGGCTAGTTTCTAGCAGCTTCACATTCAGGGCTTTCTCATACTCTTCCACCCTGCTGACTATGGAAGGGGGAGATGAAGTCAGTTTCCTAGGCTTAGTAGTCTGGACCATCCAAGTGGCAGGTGATCTTGTAACCCATTGTAATGTTTTATACTATCCCTGATAGCATGTTGCCTGTAGTTTTCATGAGACTGTGATTGTCTGTGTAGGTCACACAGAACTCACAGGCGGTGAACTCAGGACTGTGAGTCAAATTGGTTCAGTCATTGAGAAGCAAACAGCATCTCCTGCAGCATTCTGGAGCAGTTCTCCTGTATAAGCTCATGTCCAGCTCACTGTGATAGGTAAGGAACAGCTTGGATATGGCTTCTCCTCCATCATGGAAGGTTTTTTCAAAATCTTTAGGAATCTTAGCTCATCTAAGATGTTTCATATATATGCGATGATCTTAAAGCGATTGTATTATTTACTTTCTCGTGGCTGTGACCAAATGCCTGACAACTAGTTTAAGAAGGGAAAGGGCTTGTTTGTTTTGACTAAATTCCATCATGGCAGGGAAGGCATGGTGGCAGGAATTTGAGGTCACTGGTAATATTGCATCCATAATCAGGAAGCAGAGTGAACAGAAAGTAAGGCTGGGCTATACAACATCAAGGTCCTCCCTGTCCTCCACTTCCTCTAGCAACACTCCACCTCATAAAATTTCACAGTCTACCCAAACAGCAGCACTAGCTGGGAACTGAGTGTTCAGACATGTGAGCCTATGGGGAACATTTTGCATTCAGAGTACAACAGTGATGATAAATTTCTGCCTCACAAAGTCATTCAGTATCAAGCTGTAGTATCTCTCATGATACCTTATTTTCCTTATCTTTGAAGCCAAAGAGAAGATGAGGCTACATATACAAATGGGAGATAACAGTAGGATTTCATAGGAAATTATGCTCACTCCTCACTCAGCTCACTCCTCTTGGTTTTGCCAAGACTCCCTTGAACTGAAGCTATGGTTCCTCAACACAGTCTGTTATGATAGGAACACATTCTCATTTTCTTCCTCTGATTTACAACTCCTGGAGTTGGTCGTGACTTATAAGTTGACCCCTATTCTCAAAGGTCATTAAGGTGATGTCATATGGTCCCCAGGCTTTAGGTGACTGTGTCTTGGTTGAAGCGTGTGAGCAAGATGTCTACATGGAACTTGTGCAGGCACTAACCTGCAGCTGCTTCAGATCTTGGAGTGTTGATTTGGCCTCCAGCGCTGCTCTTTGCCACCCATAGACTCATACGCTATGGCCACCTTCCCCCAGACTCCAAACTCTTGTCTCTTTTTTATTGCATGTATTGTGTGTGGGGGGGTGGTGTGGAGAATACACACATACACACACACACACACAAACACACACTCACATGTGTGCGGACATATGGGAGCAAGTGCACATGCATGTGTATGTGGAGGCCAGTGGCTGGTGTCAGATGTTTTTCTTGATCACTCTTCACCTTATTTACTGAGACAGAGTCTCTCACTTGAACCAAGAGCTCCCTGACTTAGCTACTCTAGCTTTCCCAGTGATCCCTGTCTCTGGCTCCCTTGTTCTGGGATTGCAGGTAGGCCTCCATACTCATACTCATTCAGTATCCACATGGGACCTGGAGATCTGAACTCTGGCTCTACTACCTGAGGGCAGGTGCTTTATCAACTGAGCCATTTCTCCAGCACCTTGTCTTTTTTGATAATAGTCATTCCTACTGAAGTGAAGTTGTCTCACTGTGGTTTTATTTGCATTTCTTTGAGGATTAGTGATCTCAAGTTTTCCCCCTGCACCTCTTGGCCATGCGTATGTCTTCTGCTGGCAAATGTTAATTTAGGTCTACTGCCTATGTTTTACTCAGGGTGTTTGAGCCTCTTGATATTGGGTAGTTTGTTCCTAGATAATGATTTTGGACATTACCCCCAAATTAAAATTGAATTGAGCACAAAGATTCTGGCCTGTGAACCAGTGAAGACTTGCTCCCTGATGCTCTCCCTAAGCCCTTCCTCAAGACCCTCATGATGGGGACTGGAGGACTTCAGAACTCTGCTTCACTCAAACAGCATCTTCCATCTGACCCCATGGCACCCCACATGACCTTATTTAATAAATAAGTGCAGCAGCCAGCTGTGCCTGATGGTCCTGCCCCAAAGTGAGCATCACATGTACAAACATGGAGGACTGAGATCTTGTCTGGATGGTGGGTGACTGGCCTAAGCTGTATACCTTGTGGCATCTGGCACCTTATCCTTTCCTGTTCTCCTGTACTGCCTCCTCCCTCTGCTCTTGCCTTTCTTCCACTTCAGAGCCTCCCACACCAACAGTACCTGAAGTCCAGGAAGGCACAGTATAGAAAAAGGCAGTTGCTCTCATTGGTGGCATCATTGTATTGTTTATGAGTCTGAAATGAAAGAAAATGGATACACTTGTGATACAGTTGGACGGGCCAACTTCCTGGTTGGCCCCTCACATACTGAAGATCCAGGACTGGTGCTGAGCACCACCACTGACTTTCCTCCATTCCTGTCATGGTCAGAGAGGGCCAAGCCACTAGCCCACTTCATACCATGTTCTCCTTGGCCCACAGCAGTGCACAATCCCATATTCCCCACCCTGGGCCTTTGCACCTGCTGTGCCCTCTATTTCAAATGCTCTCTTTACCCAAGTCAACATGAAGGCTCCCTCCATCCACCTTCCCTCCCTCTGTGCAGAGGTTTCCTAACAGTTTTCTAGCACATACAAAGCAAAACCACTTTGTCCTTCCTGTACCCATTCTTTTCATTTATTTTTCATAGAATTAGTCACCATATGGTAAATGCCATATTTTCTTGTTCGTCTGCTGTCTTCTCTTACAGAAAGTAAGGAATGAGGACGGAGCCTTTTGTACCTCACAACTGTGTCCCAGTGCCTGGAGTGCCCAACACACAGCAACGCTTCATGAAACATTTGAGGAGCAAGTGGATTAAGGAATGAGCAAGAGAAGCTAACACTGCCTTGGCAGAGCTCTCATCCTCTCCCAGACAGCTCTGGAGGCTTGCTCAGGTGCTCTGAAGTAGTGACTCAACCCTGACAGAAGCTAGGTCCTTCTAGGACCTCGGCCAAGGGCTAGGGAATCCAAGGCACTCACAGGTGTCTTCCCCCAGGACACATGACCTTTTGTCTAAATCATTTACAAATGAGTCAAGCACCTCTCATTACCCCCATTCCCTGACCTGTAAATGCCACCAGGCTTGGACTTTCACTTCCCAGAGAAATCTTTTCCTCTTCATAAACTGACAGGCCATCAGGTAAGCCACATGCACCCCAACCCAAGTGGACAGGGCACAAGGGCACATCCTCCATTGGTGGTGGCCAGAAGTGCCCATAGTAGGATGGACAGTGCCTGCTCCAAAGCTACTGCAGAGCTAGAAGCCTACCTACCTTCTGACTTCTCAGTGCACCACCAGGTAGCTCCATTCTGCTCCCATTACCTGATAACACTGTCCAGAACAACCTGTTCTTTACTGCTTATAAACGTGTTGTCTGCCTCCCTCCATGACAGCGAAGCATGAAAACCCAGTGACTCATTTGTCCTAGTGACTCTGCACCCAGCACAGTTGGAATGTTTGTATGAATCACTATGGATATGAAAGCTCATAGGCAGGTAGTTGGGATTTCTGATCTCTAAGGAATATCCATTCAAAAAAATGTTAATAACCACTGTGTTCAATATACATACCTTGCAACACCTCTTTTCTGGCTACAAAAACAGGATGTTTGGCTCACTCAGTCAGTTGGTTGGGAGAAACCCTGCTGTGTCGCCTATCATGTCTAATAAAAGGCTTCTCTTGGGTGATTTTTTTCTTGTCTGCTTTTATCATTATTAGACCAGGCCGAGCTGGTAGCATGAAGAGGAAACAATAGAAGTGGCAGCTGCAATGGTGGCAATTGTGCCTGGAGAGTTCCAGAGAGTGACCAGGAAAGAGGAGCAGAGAGAGTGGAAGCAATGGAGGCCAAGAAGAGCTGAGGACTAGGAACTGTGGGTCCTGGTCACTGGACAAGTTCCTTAGACCTTAAGGGTGAGAGGTCCCAGATACCCTAGGCCCCAAAGCTATATCTATAGCCACTTGAAAGCTGCAACTCTGAGGAACTGAGTTCTTCACCTCAGGTGCTCTCGAGTCCCCCCACCTGGGGACCTGACAGAAGCTGCAATATTAGCAGGCTCTGCCTACTGCTGCTTTGCTACTCACTGCTGCTGGAGGCTGATGATAGCAGTAGCTGCCAAGTGCTGGGGCCTCTGGTGGCTAAAATCCAGAGCATTGAGTTCTGTGTTAGTTTCTGACTTCTAAAGCCTAGAGCAATAGACCCCTAGCTGTGAGGGCTTGGAGCTATAAGCCTCTGAGTCTACCTGTCCAGCCCCTCCCCAGAACTTGGGCATTATGACCCAGAACTGTCAGTTCCAGAAGAAGATCTTCTCTCTAGCTCTCAATTTTTATCTGGGTAGGGCAAAAGGTTCAGCCAGCTGATTCATAACCTATCACCCCTCATCATGGAGAAGAGGGCTATATTAGTTATTTTCTCATTGCTGTGATCATTTGGTATTTACCTGACCAAAAGCAACTTAAGGAAGGAAGGGTTTATTTTGGCTTAGAGTCTGCGGTTCGGCCCATTGTGGCAGGAAAGGTGTGGCAGTAGGAGCATGAAACAGCTGGTCATATTCAATCCACATAAGAAAGCAGAAAAAAATTGTAAGTGTTGCTACTCAGCTTGCTTTCTCCTTTTTATTCAGTCCAGTGACCCAGTCCATGAGGTGGTGATAACCACAGTTTAGGTGGGTCTTCTCACCTTAGTTAACTTAATCTAAAACTGCCTCACAGACATGAGATTTGTTCCCCTAGTGATTCAAAATCCTGTCAACTTGGCCACCAAGATTAATCATCATAGAGGCTTTTATAGTATGTTCCTGACCATGGCCTCAGTGCCCAGGGAACAGGAAATTGCAAACGCTAGACAGGGCCAGGGCAGAAGAAGCATGAGGACAGGGATGGCCACCTATCCCTCATTATCGTCAGATGAAGCCAGAGCTTGAGAAACAGCAGGGAAGCCACACTGTCCTCTGCCTTCTGGTGCCAGTCACAGCGAGCTCCCTAAACTGCCTGAGCTGCCAGCAGAGGAGATGAATAAACACACCCAGTGGAAAATGCCAAGGCAAACCTAGAGGTGGCCACTGGCCTAGGAACTGGGGTGCCATGACGAAGCTTCTTGCCAGACCGCAGCCCTGCAGGACAGAGTACCACATGGAGAAGTTTCACAAAGAGTTGCTTCTCCCTGCTGGCTTGTCACTGTGCTGGAAAGGGCTATGCAGGCCTTTGGGAGTGAAAGGTCATCAGCAGTCTTACCCACCAGCAGAACGCTGTGAGCTGCACAATGGACTAGCCAGGCAAGATGGACCCACTAGTGCAATAGTGGCACTGTCATCTCAGAGCTCCCTCCCACTCCCAACTGGCCAAACTGGAAGTCTTCCTTCAAAGGGCCAGCTCTGTCTCCTCTCCACTAGGAAACTTGAACTGACCCCTGCACTGGCCCCACCTCCCGCTGGCCAGTCGGCCACACCTCAAGGGCATGGGTATAAAAGCCCTGGTGTCATTTCCCTCAATCTCTCTCTTCCTTTTGCTAACACAAGTACATCTACAGGCTGCCTACTCTCTGTATTCACCTTCTCTTTCTCCCACTCTCTCTTCCTCTCTGTTTCTTTCTTTATCACTCTGTCCTCACTTCCTGGCCAGTTAGTCCCCCTTACTCTCACCCCCCCACCCCCACACACAGACACACCATAAGCTGCCTCCACCCCTGCATGTGGCCTTGAGATGCAGGAGCTAATTCTCCATCTCCTCTCTCCCCCTCCAACCCTCCTTAATCTAAAGACACGCCCTCTGAGCCATTAATAAACCTCCCATTGCTAAAAGTGTGGTCTCAGAGCCTATGGATTTGAACCTCCATTTTTCCATTTATAAGACTATAAATTATATTATATACATGTATGAGAATTGTCAATAGAATGTTTTAAAAAATAAGGAGGTGTAGCTGTGTGTCACCTGGGTCACTTAAAATTGCTTAAAGCAAGCAGACCTCACATGCCACAGGAGGCTTGGGTTCTTTTCTCTTCTCAGTGGCTCTGCTTCTGCACCTACCATCCTTGGAGGACAGAGCTTAATCACCCTTCAAAGGCAATTTGCAGATGGCCAGGGTGCAACAAGCCGGGCGTGTATAGTCTGGAGGCCAAGGTCACATCCCAGAATAGGAACTCCCAGCCCAGTGAGTCCTCAGGCTCCAGTGGTAGACTGGGGAAAGTGAGTTGCTTCGTTGTGCATGAGAGAAAGGCCCTTAGCAAGCCTCCAAAAAAGGCCTTGGGAGGTACCCAGCAGATTTTTAGCATATGGGAGTGTGGTTATGCCAGAGAAGAGGTGAGTCATCTCACCCAGCCCACATTCCTCTTGGCAGAGAAACATGGGAGGCCAACAGCCCATCCAGCTCCCAGATCTCCAGCCAGGGTGAAGCTGAAAGCCATTTCCTTCAGACAGTTGGAGGCCAGACAGGTGAAGTCCCCATGGAGGCTCTAGCAGACAGCTGGCCCTTCCCATGCAACTCAGTTCTTCCCTAGGCACCTGGTATGTGTCCAGGACTGTGGAGGCACAGAGTTCCTGTAGAGCTTAGGTACCCTCCGCCTCAAGAGTGGGATTCCAGATGGGATTAATCAGCCGATTGCTCATTGTCCACTGTCATAGGCAAGGTACAAGCTAATACACATGGAAGAAAATAAATCTGAGAATCCACTTACCATTCCTTGTTCAGAAATATGCTTGCTTTTTATTTGAGTATATGACTTTACCTATAAGGAAGTTGGAGAGACACTTATCCATTTCTGTCCTCCAGCAGAAGACATATGATACTTATTTAATTCTGACCTTCAGAAAAGCAACATAACGGGCCGAAAATGCCCCTGTGCCCAGAGGCAGAGCTCAGCAGAATCCCTGTCCTCCCTTGCTGCCCCTTACCTTCTACCAGCTTCCTCCCAGAAGCCCAGCCTGGTTCTGAACAGTAAAGGGTCCCACCATTAGGCAAAGCAAGAATAATGGAAGCCATGGAGGGGACAAGGAAATGGATCTAACCACAGTCCCTCAGGCCTTCTGATGCTCTTGGTTTCAGGGAGTCCTAAGTCAGCCCAGAATAGACCAGACAGCCCCAGGCCCCAGACCCCAGGGGTGCTCAGAGCCAGGGTCCAGACCGTGCAATAAAGGAGCAGGTGGTCAGGTCCCTACCCCAGAGTTTGACAGCAGGCTAATGGGTTTTGACCACTCTGAGGACAGGAGGGAAAGTTTAGACCAGGTGAGATTCTGTGCTGAGGCCTCAGATGCTCTGCCTTCCTCACCCTATCACCTTTAGGCTCATGCCTGACTTGTAGCCTTCCACCTTGATCCTGACCCTTGAAGAAGTGGGCAGAAGGAACTGAAGACCATAGACCCTACACTTATTCCTAGGGACATACAATCCGGTCTAGGCCCCTTCCAGAGTGCAGTCATACAAGGATAACCCCAGGCATCCTCAATGTAGCCCCCTGTTCAGATTCTCTACCTCTTCGGATTGAAAGTTTTCTCCTGCCATGGACAAGTGCTGACCACATGCACCCCTATGGCACCTATTCATTACTGACATGCACTTGCCCTTAGTAACAGATGTAGGGTGGGCCTTGTTAGAGCAGGAGCTATGGCCTCACAAACCAGGTCATGCCCGCAGCTGATAGGCTACACCTACGGGGGCTATGCAATCCCTCCCCTACCCTCCTGCCATGGGACTGACTCAACCTTGAAGTATAACTTTACTATCTTATCTAGTGCTTCCTGACCCCCACTCCAACCCAGTCAGAGTCTCCATGATATGGAAACTTCCCCCTCCTTGAGAAGCCTTTAAGAGTGAGGAATTTCCTCTCCCATGGGACTAAAGGTTCTCTCTGTCTCTCTCTCTCTCTCTCTCTTTCCACCAACACCTTCAGGACCAAGTCATGCTGCCTGTGGTGTGATGGTAAGAAACTTTTCTAATAAAGCGCTCACCTTCAAGAACAATTTATCTCAGCATCATTCATTGGAACCTACCAGAATCTTTCTGTCATTTTTTTCCCCCGTGTGTGTGTGTGTGTGTGTGTTCACATGTGTGAGTGAAGACATGTACATGCCATAGCACACACATACAGGTCAGAGGAAAACCTTGGGTATCTGACCTCAATTTCTGCCTTGTTGGAAGAAGAATTTTTTTTGTTCCCTGCTGTACGTGCCAGGCCTGTGAGCTTCAAGGGATTCTTTTGTCTCTGCCTCCCACTTCACCATAGGCGTGCTGGGGTTACAGATGTCCACTGCAGTAACTGGCTTTGTGTGGGGTTCTAGGGATCTTGTGAACTCAGATACTCACACTTGGTATCCACTGAGCTTCATCCATCTCCCTAGCCCTCTTTCAGTTTCTTACAGGCCTCAGTCCTAGAGCGCGGCCAATCCACCTCCTGACCTGCCTCTTCCCTCTTCAGTTACAGCCACCCACAGCTTGTACTTCATAGAATGTGAAATGGTGAGGGCAGTCACATAAGCCAAGGCCTCAGGGGATGTTCCAGGGTTGGAGAGACCTACTGCCAGTTCCTGATGCAGTGGGCCTGGGAAATGTGGCCTGCACAAAATGGGACTCAGGTTTCTGCCCTTGCTGACCAGCATGCAACTTTCACTCTATCACACTAGTGAGATAAGTACAGAGAGAGCAGAGCCCTCAGAGGGAAGGACACATGGCCCAGCCACACTTCCTTGCTGGGAAGTGAGCAGATGCAGTGTTCACAACCTACAGGGGCTGCTGGCTGTCCCAGTGCTGAGCATGTTGACAGGATAAGCCTTGATTAAGAAGCTTTCACAGTCACCTGGTAGGAGAACCACAACATGTACATGGCAACAGGGCCTCCTCTCCCATTCCAGACTACAAGCTGAAAAGTTCTTGTTGGAACAAAAAAAGAAAAAGAAAAAGAAAAATTCCATGTCCAGTCATAAGTTGCTAGCACAGTTTATATGTATTTAATTCAGTTTTTTCAGTCTGTCAGCAGATTTGCAGGTTTGGTTCTGAAAGAATGAAGGCACCTGGCCTTCCTTGGCATTATAAGGTCTAACTCCAAGCTCATCTCCCAGAATTCATCACAGAGCCATCAGGGTCCCTACCTGCCTTCCTGGGACTGGGTAGCTCAGAAAGGCTCCCACACCCTGAGAAGCCCTAGTCCTTCCCACTACACAGAGGCCAGAGCCTGTAGAGAGTAGGCTGTTAGGGGGATGGGCATTTCCCCCAAAGGTGAACCATAACCCCTGCCAGGGCAGATGCTCAATGTGGCCATCCTCCATAGCCACTTCAGCCTACATTGCTGGGAGAGACAGGCCTCTCTGACTCACTGGTAAGCATGCATTCTCAAGAATACTATATCCAGGAAGCACTCTTTGTCCACACCTAACCTTGCCTGGCACTTTCACCCACTTTGGGGACAGAGTGATGAGCCACCCCCATTCTGGCAGATGCACCCACCAGCTTTGACTGCCAGTACTCTATCTGGGCTATTTTCCCTCCCAGATGCGTCTTGCTCACAGAGTGTGTATATCGTGCATTATTTATCTGTATACACCTGGTTAGAACTTCCCCAAGATGATACACAAACCTCATTCTTACATTAATGTGCAGTGAGACAAAGAAAGAAACCAAGCCCAAGCTGTGCTCCCGGGCAGCTTGCCATGCCTTTCCTTCATGTCTTTCACATTGCTCCTGAACCTGAATTCTGGTGGGGCCAGGCTCCCCTAGGTGTTCATAAGAGGACTCGCATTGCTCTTGAGTCTGCCACTTGAGCTGTGGCATTTCTGATGCTCTATTTCCTAGAGAAGGCAAGTACCTGCCAGAGGGGCCAGTGTGTCCTCCACAACCTGCTCAGCAGGTGTGCCCTGGAGCTCAGGGCAAGACTCCTCCTCCTGAGCTCTATAGGCAGGACACTGCTGGAACAGTGGGCTGAAGAGATTCCAGATCCCCAATCACAGCTCTTGTATCAGTCACCAGCCCAGAGCTGCTAGCGCACTAGCAACCCCACAACCTGTGCATCTGTGGATATGATGCCATCCCACTCCAAACCAGTTCAAACCCCAAAAAGAACATTCACTTAGGATTCTACAAAGACAAATTCTTCTCCCTTGAACAAAAAAGACTTTTACCACAGAAATGGGTAGACCACAACACAAATAAATGCAAAACAATAGACTGAGGGATCAAGTCTAGATTGCCCAATACAACAATGGAACTCTCCAATGAAAACATAGAAGAGGGCTGGAGAGATGGCTTAGCAGTTAAGTCACTTGTCTAGAAGTCTAAGGACCAATGTTTGACTCTCCAGATCCCACATAAGCCAGACACACAAGGTAATGCAAGAACACAAAGTTTCACGTGCATACAAGGTGGTACACATGTCTGGAGTTCAAGTGCAGTGGCCAGAGACCCCGGCACACCAATTCTCCCTCCCCCCCACTCTCATAAAAAAACAGGGCTGAAGGGATGATTTACTGGTTAAGGTACTTGCCTGCAAAGCCAAAGGACCCAGGTTTGATTCCTCAGTACCCACATAAGCCAGATGCACAAGGTAGCGCATGCATCTGGGGTTTATTTGTATCAGTTGGAGGCCCTGGTGTGCCTATTCTCTCCCCCTCTCTCTCTCCCTTAAATAAATAAGTAACGTATAAAAGAAAACATAGATGGAAGCAAACCATCAAAAAACCAACAATCACATAAATGAAATGCACACAGCTTTTGTCACTAGGCTTAACATAATAAAGGAAATCCACAGAGACCTCAAAAGAGAGCTAAATGAATTGAAGATGTATCAACAAATAGAGGATCTCAATAACCAGCTGATTACACCTAATGAGGACATGATTAAATGCAAGAATGAATTCCAAGAAGCATCAAGAAAAATCAAACCACAACTTGAAACTGGAACATGACATAGGAATAGATATGATACAGAAAAGTACAATAGAAAACAAAAATCAAATGGAGTTTTTAAAAGCCTCTATAGAAACCTTCACTAACAGAGTTAATCATGAGGAGAACAGAACCTCAGATCTGGAAGATAAGATAGAAGAAATTTCTCATGTGCCCAAAAACTTCAATAACTTCATAAAGTCTTATGAACAGAACATAAAGGAATTGTGAGATACCCTAACATGACCAAATATTCAGATCATGAGTATACTAGAAGGGGAAGAAACTCAGGCCAAAGGCATATAGTACATATTCAACAAAATTATTGAAGAAAACTTTCCCACCCTCTCAGAAGAGAGACCCATCCATATACAAGAAGCTAATAGAACTCCAAACAGACTGGACCAAAGAAGAAACTCTCCAAGGCACATCATAGTTAAAACCTAAGCAATGAAAACAAAGAGAGAGTGCTAAAAGCAGCAAGAGAGAAACAACTCACTACATACAAAGGCAATCCCACCAAAATTACCTCAGGCTTTTCAATGGAAACTCTGAAAGCCAGAAGGGCTTGAAATGGAACACTTCAAAGTTAAAAAAAACTATGGTTTCCAACCCAAACTACTGTACCCAGTAAAAGTATCGCTTCTAATAGATGCTGAAAGGAAAACCTTCTATAATAAAAGTCAGCTCTACGACTTTATGAACACAAAGCCAACCCTACAGAGAATATATCAAGGAATACTCCAAACAAATGAGTCAAACAAACAACCTCAAGAGCCTACCTAAGGAAGAATACAATAACCAAAACTGTAGCAGGTATGAAAATGTACAAAGCCCAAGAAAGCACCAAATCCCATAAAGCCTCCAACATGGAAGGGATTAAATCAAACCTCAGTTATAACCTTAAATATTGAGGGTCTTAACTCACCCATCAAAAGACAGGGTTAACAGGGTAGTTAACAGGGTAGATCAGAAAAATGGACCCTTCTATCTGCTGTCTTCAAGAAACCCACCTCCACCAAAAATAGACACCTCCTCAGGGTGAAAGGATGGAAAATGATTTTCCCAACAAATGGAAATAAGAAAGAAACAGGTGTGGCAATATTAATAGCTGACAAAATAGACTTCAAACCCAAAGTAATCAGAAGGACACTTTTTACTCATCAAGAGAATGATCCAACATGAGGACATCACAATCATAAATTTATATATATACCAAACACAGGTGCACACATTTTGTAAAACAAAACCTACTTGACAACAAACTAGAAATAAATTCCAATACCATCATAGTTGGGGACTTCAATACACCACTATCATCAATAGACAGATCATCCAAGCAGAATATCACCAGGAAAATAATAGAGCTTAATAATACCACAGATCAACTAGACCTAACTGACATCTATAGAACATTCCACCCCAGATCTACATAATATACATTCTTCTCAGCAGCCCATGGGACCTTCTCCAAAATAGATCATATATTAGGGCATAAAGCATGCCTCCATAAATTCAGGAAAATTGATATAACTTCCTGCATCATATCAGACCACAATGCACTAAAAGTAGAAATTAACAAGAGAAAGAGCAGAAATTACACCAGCTCCTGGAGACTGAACAATGATGAATAAGTCATGGAAGAAATAAAAAAGGAAATTGTAAAATTTCTAGAACTAAATGATAATGAAAACACATCATACCAAAATTTTATGGGACATAATGAAGGCTGTCCTAAGGGGAAAGTTCATACTGCTAAATGCTGTCACAACAAAAACAGAGAGATCTCAAATTAACAACCTCAATATCCATCTAGAGGCATTGGAAAAACAAGAACAATCCAACCCTAAGCATTCAGACAGAAAGAAATAATTAAGATCAAAGCAGAAATTAATGAATGAATTAATGAACTAAGAAAACAATTAAGAAAATAGATAAAACAAAGAGCTGGTTATTTGAAAAAATAACAAGATCAATTAACTCCTGGCCAATTTGATCAAACAAAAAAGAGAGAAGCCTCAAGTTAACAAAAATCAGAAATAAAAGGGAGAAATTGCAACAGACATCAATGAAATTAGAAGAATCATCAAGACATATTTATAAAACCTCTACTCCACAAAATTGGATAACCTGGAAAAAATGGATGAATTTCTAGACACATATCAGCTATCAAAACTAAATTCAGAGATGATAAATTCCCTAAACAAATGTATTACATCCATTGATATTGATTAAAATCCTCCCCCAAAGGAAAAGTCCAGCACCTGATAGATTCCCAGCCAAGTTCTATCAAACCTTCATTGGAAAACTGAAACTGCTTTTTCTTAAGCTTTTTCACATAACAGGAGAACAGAGAATGCTCACTAATTCCTTCTATGAAGCTAGCATCACCTGAATACCAAAACCAGACAGATATACAAGAAAATAAAACTATAGATCTATACCCCTGATGAACTTAGGAGCAAAATTCCTGAACAAAATATTTGCAAACTGAATTCAAAACACATCAAAAGCATTATCCACAAGCTCAAGCAGGCTTCATGCCAGGGATGCAGGGATGGTACAACATAGGGAAATCAATGAACATAACATACCACATAAATAATCTTAAACACAAGAACCTCATGGTCATTTCAATAGATGCAGAGAAGGCCTTCAACAAAATACAATATCACCTCATGATTAAAATGCTGGAAAGAATAGGCATGTATGGTTTATATCTCAAGATAATAAAGACTATATATAAAGCACCTAAAACCCAAATCATACTAATGGAGAAAGACTAAAGGAGTTCTCACTGAGATCAGGA
Source organism: Dipus sagitta (assembly GCA_036346955.1). Classification (NCBI taxonomy): domain Eukaryota; kingdom Metazoa; phylum Chordata; class Mammalia; order Rodentia; family Dipodidae; genus Dipus; species Dipus sagitta. The sequence continues at coordinate 64,890,006 of CM070779.1, read as the reverse complement.
AGGAACAAGACACACTCTCATAGCTCTTCAATATAGTGCTAGAAGTCCTAGCTCTTGCAATAAGACAAGAGAAAGATATAAAAGCAATGCAATTGGAAAGGAAGAAGTCAAACTAGCCCTATTTTGCAGATGACATACATAATCCTATATACAAGTGACTTGAAATACTCTACCATAAAACTTCTATAGGTGAAAAATTCCTTAAGCAAAGTAGCAGGATACAAAATCAGCGCATAATAATCCTATGTGCAAAAGACAAACACACAGAGAAAGAAATCAGCAATGCTGTCCCATTTTAAATAGCCATAAAAAAACAAATACCTTGGAATAACACCAATCAAGGATGTGAAAGTCCTATATAATGAAAACATAAAAACACTCAAGAAAGAAACTGAGGACATGAGGAGGTAGAAAGACATTCCATGCTCCTGGACAGGTAGAATTATTATTGCAAAAATGGCAATTCTACCAAAAGTAATATACAGATTTAATGCAATACCAATAAAAATTCCAGCATCATTCTTCACAGGTGTAGAAAAATAATCTCAAAATTCATATGTAATGGCAGAAAGCTTTGGATATCCAAAAATATCCCCAACAACAACAACAACAAAACACTTTTGGAGGCATCACCATACCCAATCTAAAGCTATCCTACAAAGCCATAGCAACAAAAGCAGCATGGAACTGGCATAAAAACAGAATATAGACCAGTAGAAAAGAATTGAAGACCCAGCCCTTAGTTCAAATAATTACACCTGCTTGATCTTTGACAAAGGTACCAACGATGTACACTGGGGGAAGGATGGCATCTTCAACAAATTGTACTAGACAAATTGGATAACCACATGTAGAAAAATGAAACTAGACCCATTCATCTCACCATGTACAAAAAATCAACTCCAAATGGATTAAAGAACCTCAATATAAGATCTGAAATTCTCAAACTACTGGATGAAAAAATAGGGGACACTCTCCATGATATAGGAGTTAGGAAAGACTTCCTGAACAACATCCCAGTAGCCCAGGAAATTAAACAATCACTCAATTAGTGGGGTCCCATGAAGCTAAAAAGCATTTGTACAGACAAACATACCATAGACAAAGCCAACAGATTACTCACAGAATGGGAGAAAATCTTCACCAGCTATACCACTGACAGAGAACTAATATCTAAAATCTACAAAGAACTCAGAAAAGTAGGCAATAAAAAAATCAAACAATCCACTCAAAAAAAAAATGTGGCAGGGCTGGAGAGATGGCTTAGTGGTTAAGTCACTTGCATGAGAAGCCTAAGGACCCATGTTTGACTCTCCAGATCTCATGTAAGCCAGATGCATAAAGGTAAGGCAAGCATGAGGACACACATGCCCACTAGATGGAGCAAGCATCTGGAGTTTGATGCAGTGCCTGACACCCTGGTGAACGAACTCATTCATTCTCTCTCTCTCTCTCTCTCTGTAAAATAGAAACAAAATTAATGGGGCAGAGAACTGAATAGGGAGTTCTCAAAGGAAGAAATACAAATGGCTAATACTCACCTAAGAAAATGTTCAACATCAGGGAAATACAAATTAAAACAACTATGAGATTCCAGTTTACTCCAGAAAGAATGGCAATCATTAAAAAATAAAACAGGGGCTGGAGAGATGGCTTAGCAGTTAAGGTGTTTGCCTGCAAAGCCAAAGGATCCTGGTTCAATTTTCCAGGACCCACGTAAGCCAGGTGCACATGGGGGTGCATGCATCTGGAGTTCGTTTGCAGTGGCTGGAGGCCCTGGCATGTCCATTTTCTCCCTCCCTCTCTCTCTCTCTTTCTCTCTCTGCTTGTTTATCTCAAATAAAAAATAAATAAATAAGGTATACTCTTTTTTTTTTTTTGGTTTTTCAAGGTAGGGTCTTACTCTAGCCCAGGCTGGCCTGGAATTCACTACGGAGTCTCAGGGTAGCCTCGAACTCACTGAAATCCTCCTACCTCTGCCTCCCAAGTGCTGGGATTAAAGGCGTGAGCCACCACGCCTGGCAAATAAGATATACTTTTAAAAAATCAAACAGCAATAAATGTTGGTGAGGATATGGGGAGAAAGGAACCCTTATTCACTGCTGGTGCAAGTGCAAACTTGTACAACCATTATGGAAATCAATATGGAGACTCCTGAAAAAGATGAAAATAGAGCTACCAACTGATCCAGCCATTTCTCTACTAGGCATCTACGCTAAAGACTCCACTCTTTACTGCAGAGATATTTGCTCAACCATGTTTATAGCAACTCAATTCACAATAGCTAAGAACTAGAATCAACCCAGAAGCCCATCGTTTGATGACTGGATAATGAAGATGTGGTACATATACACAGTGGAATTCTACTCAAGGGTAAGGAAAAAGTGATACAATGAAATTTGTAGGAAAATGGACAGACCTAGAACAGATCATACTAAGGAAACTCACACAAGCACTGAAAGACAAATGCCTAATATTCTCCCTCATCTGTGGTTCTTAAACTGGAACAGCTTGAGTTGCATACCTGACAGACAACTTGAAGGATAGATAACAGGGATGGAAGGGTTTGGGTGGAGGGGAACAGGTGGAAGAGGGGAGATATATACAAAACCAAATCCAAAATGACTGGATACCATAGGAACCTTCCTCCTGGATAGTAGACTGAAAGATATAACCCTCAGTAGAAGCATGGAGGGATTGTCCACTAAGAAGGGCCCTGGGGGAAGGTGGAATGAAGCTTAACCCTAAAACATTTGTCTTTGTCTTGTAACTCCTAATACCAGGAATTAGTTATAATCCATGCTGGGCTGTTGATCAGAGAGACCTATGAGGTCCCCCAAACAAGACAGACTTCTAAGAAATTGATTACCCACCTGAGGTAAAAGGTAAGACCCTGTTGCTGAAGACACCACATGCTGCCAACACAGAACACCAAGAGATCTGCCTGAATGTGGAAGGAAGCCAATTCCCATATAGTGCTGAAAGCTTAACCTGAGTGCTGGGGGATAATGGCCAACAATGTTATGAGCAAGCAGGGGACACTGCTGTATGAAAGCAACAAGCCTGATAAGATGTACACACCTGTACAATAGTGGCACACAGCCTAGGTGGGTAACCAATGGCTCTCTGATTGGCTATGAGATCCACTCAGTGGAAAGGAACCCATAACTAGAACTGGGAACCAAGTCAGAATCCTATGGAGACCAAGATTATGGACTCCAATAAGAAGCCACCACTAGCCTTTAGTGAGTCCATACCCATCAAAATCTTTCTGAATTACAGAGCTCCCAATTAGTTTCTTCCCCACATCTTAGTTCCCTGATCCCAGTTCCCCTGATGCTGGCTTGGGGCTGCCTGGATCCTGCAAACTTACTGTGGAAACAGGCCCCTTGCTCTGCCTTCCTGATTGAATGGCTCCAGGGTCCCAACTCCCAGATCTCCTGCTTCAGAAGGTGCATGCATGGACTGAGTAGGCCAGATCTCCCTGTTAACCACCCTCATCTCCCAGTTACCTGGTCCCAGTTCCCCTGATGCTAGCTTGGGGCTGCATGGACCCGGCGAGCTTGCTGCTGAAGCAGGCCCCTTGCTCCACCTTCCTGATTGAATGGCCCCTGGGTCCCCAACTACTGGATCCCCTGCTCCACAGGGTGCTTGTGCAGAGTGAGTAGGCCAGAGCTCCTGGTTAATTCCCCACCTCCCAGTTCCCTGCTCCTGGAACCCCTGCTGCTGGCTTAAGGTGGCCTGGTCCCTGCATGTGGGCTATAGAAACAGGCTGTTTGCTCAGGTTTCCTGATGGGCTGACCTCTGGGTACCCAAATCCCTATTCCCCTGAGCCAGAGGTTACACAAGCCACTGTAGGAGCTGGCCTCTTGCCCCTGGTTCTCCAGCTTCCCAGCTCCTGGTTCCCCAACCCCTAGTCCCTGTGTGCTGAAGAGTGCATGCAAGTGGAATTAGTACACCAGAGCTCTGAGTTCCCAATCTCCCAGTTCCCCAGGTACCTTTGATGTACTTGCAATCTCCACAATCTGTGGATCTGTGGTTATAACCCCATCCTACACCAATCCAGCTCACATTTAAAACAGAACACTCACTGAAGATCCTATAAGGACAAATTCTAGCTTCCTCCTCAATAAAATAAAACATTTACCCAACATGGGTAGACCACAATGCAAAAAAACCAAGTCAAAAAACAGAGATCTTCACTAAGGATGCCTAGTCCCACAATGGAAGCCTCCATGAAATCATAGAGAAATCAACAGATATTAAATCCCAAAATCAAAATACAATAAGTATCAAAACAACTGATCAAAACAACTGCTGAACTGGAAGCAAGCTATCAAAAAAAAAAACAGCAATCGCATAAATGAAATTGAGCAGAGTCATCTCTTACAGCACTCAGCTTTTGTCACTAGGCTTAACTTAATTGAAGAAAACAATAGAAACCTCAAAAGAGCAATAAATGAATTGAAGGTGAGTCAACAAAGGGAAGATCTCCATAAACAGATGATTAAGCTTAATGAAGACTTGATCAAATGCAAGAATGAATTCCAGGAAGCAACAAGAAAATCAGACCTTGAACTGAAATTGTACCTCAAAAAAGAGATGGACATGATACAAAATAAAATAACAGAAAACAAGAACCAAATAGAGCTTTTAAAAACCTCTCTACAAGCCTTCACTAACAGAGTTACTCATGTGGAAGACAAAAGCTCAGAGTTGGAAAACAACAGAAGAAATCAATTTGAAGGCCAAAAACTTTCAAAAAATCATGCAAACAGAATATGAGGGAACTGTGAGATACCATGAAATGACCAAACATCTGGATCATGGGTATACTCAAAGGAGAGGAAATCCAGGCCAGAGTCATAGAAAACATATTCAACAAAATTATTGCAGAAAATTTCCCCAATCTCTCAAAAAAGAGGCCCATCCAGTTACAAGAAGCTCACAGAACACCAGAGACAGGACCAAAACAGAAATTCTCCAAGGCACATCATAGTTAAAAACCTAAACAATGAACAAAGAGAGAGAGTGCTAAAAGCAGCAAGAGAGAAACAACTCACTACATACAAAGAAAATCCCATCAGACTTACCACAGATTCCTCAGTGGAAACCCTGAAAGCCAGAAGGGCCTGTAATGAAATATTACAAAGTCTGAAAAACTATGGCTTCCAACCCAAACTACTATACCCAGAGAACATATCCCTTATAATAGATAGTGAAAGGAATACTTCCCAATGAAGAAGTCAACTTTATGATTACATAAACACATAGCTAAATCTACAGAGAATACTTCAGGGAAGTATTCTTCTCCACACAAAAGAGTCAAACAACCAATCTCAAGAGCCTATAAGAAGAAGATTACAATAACCAAAACTAGAGCAAGTTTAAAAAAGTAAAAGCACAAGAAAGCACCAAACTCCATAAAGTACCCCATCATGGTAGGGATTAAATCAAACCTCACAGTTATAATTTAAATATTAATGGTCTTAACTCTATCATCAAAAGACACAAGTTAACAGGATGGATCAGAAAAATGGACCCTTCTATCTGCTGTCTTCAAGAAACCCACCTCACCACTAAAGATAGACACCTTCTTAGGAAGAAAAATGATATTCCAAGCAAATGGAAATAAGAAATAAACAGGTGTTAATATATTATTATCTGATAAAATAGACTTCAGACCAAAAGTAATCAAAAAGGACAAAGAAGGCCACTTCTTACTCATCAAGGGACTAATGCAACATGAGGAGATCACAATCATAAATGTATATGCACCAAATACAGGTGCACCACAGTTTATAAAATGAAACCTACTTGACAATAAAATAGAAATAAACACCAACACAATCATAGTCGGGGACTTCAATACTCCACTATCATTAATAGACAGATCATCCAAGTGGAAAATCAACAGGGAAATAATAGAGCTCAGCAACACCATAGATCAACTAGAAACAGAAATCTTAACAGAAATCTGCAGAACATTTATCCCAATCCTAAAGAATACACATTCTTCTCAGAGGCCCACGGAACCTTCTCCAAAATTGACCATATATTAGGCCATAAGGCATGCCTCCACAAATTCAGGAAAACTGAAGTAACTTCCTGCATCATATCAGGTCACAATGCCTTAAAAATAAAAATTAACTATAAGATACACATCAAGAACTCCACAAGCACCTAGAGACTGAACAACACACTTTTAAACAATGAATAGGTTGTGGAAGAAATAAAAAAAGAAATTGTAAAATGGCTAGAAATGAATGGTAATGTAAATACAACTTACCAAAACGTATGGGATACAATGAAGGTGGTCCACAGGGGAAATTCATAGCACTAAATGCCTTAATTACAAAGACAGGGAGATCCCAGATTAATAACCTAACTATCTGCCTAAAGGCACTGGCAAAACAAGAAGAATCCAACCCTAAGAGCTTCAGATGGAAAGAAATAATCAAGATCAGAGCAGAAATTAATGAATTGTAAACTAAGAGAACAATTTTTTAAAATCAGTGAAATGAAGAGCTGGTTCTTTGAAAACATAAACAAGATTAATAAACCCCTGGCCAATTTGATCAAGTGCAAAAAAGAGAAGCCTCAAATTAACAAGATCGGAAATGAAAAAGGAGCCAGGCATCATGGTGCACATCTTTAATCCCAGCACTTGGGAGGCACAGGTAGGAGGATTGCCATGAGTTCAAGGCCACCCTGAGACGTCATAGTGAATTCCAGGTCAGCCTGTGCTAGAGTGAGACCCTACCTCAAAAAAAAAAAAAAAAGAAAGAAAGAAAAAAAGAAAGAAAGAAAGAGAAAAAGAGAAGAAAAAAGTAAAAGGGAGAGGTCACAAAAGACATCAATGAAATTGGAAAAATCATCAGGAAACACTTTCAAAACCTCTATTCCACGGAACTGGATAATCCACGGAAGATATGGATGAATTCCTAGCCACATACCACCTACCAAAACTATACACAGAGCAAATTAATCTCCTAAACAAATCATCATATCCATTGAGATTGAAAGGGTAATCAAAGGGCTGGAGAGATGGCTTAGTGGTTAAGCACTTGCCTGTGAGGCCTAAGGACCCTGGTTCAAGGCTCGATTCCCCATGACCCACGTTAGCCAGATGCACAAGGGGGTGCACACATCTGGAGTTCGTTTGCAGTAGCTAGAGGCCCTGGAGTGCCCATTCTCTCCCTCTCTCTCTCTCTCTCTGCCTCTTTCTCTCTGTTGCTCTCAAATAAATAAATAAATAAAATAAACCAAAAATTTTAAAAAAAGAAAGAAAAGGTAATCAAAAACCTCTCCCAAAAGAAAAGTCCAGGACCAGGTGGCTTCTCAGCCAAGTTGTTTTAAAATATATTTTATTTATTTATTGAGAGAGAGAGAGAGAGAATGGACATGTCAGAGCCTCCAGCCACTGCAAATGAACTCCAGATGCATGCACCCCCTTGTGCATCTGGCTTACGTGGGACCTGGGAATAGAACCAGAGTCCTTTGGCTTTGCAGGCAAATGCCTTAAATGCTAAGCCATCTTCTCCAGCCCCTCAGCCAAGTTTTATCAAACCTTCATTGGAGAATTAAAACCAATTTTTCTCAAACTGTTTTAAACAATTGAAGAGCAGAGAATCCTCCCCAACTCCTTTTATAAAGGTAGCATCACCCTAATACCAAAACCAGACACAGATATAACAAGAAAAGAAAACTATAAGTCTGTATTCCTGATGCATTTACATGCAAAAATCTTGAACAAAATCCTCACAAACCAAGTTCAACAACACATCAAAAGCATTTTCCACCTTGATCAAGTAGGCTTCATCCCAGGGATGCAGGGATGGTTCAATATACAGAAATTGGTCAATGTAATGCACCACATAAGTATACTTAATCATAATAACCACATGTTCATCTCAATTGATGCAGAGAAGGCATTTGACAAAATGCACCACCACTTCATGATTAAAATGGCGGAGAGAATAGGCATAGATAGTTTATATCTCAACATAATAAAGGCTATATTTAAAGCACCTAAAGCTCAAATAATACTTAATGGGGAAGACTCAAGGAGTTCCCATTGAGATCAGGAACAAAACAAGGGTGCCCACTCTCACCACTGCTCTTCAACATACAAGTCCTAGCCCAAGCAATAGTACAGGGGAAAGAAATAAAAGGGATACAAATTAGAAAGGAAGAAGTCAAGTTAGCCCTATTTGCAAATGATATGATCTTATACATAAGTGACCAAAAGGTCTCCATCTCAAAACTTCTAAAGGTGGGCTGGAGGGATGGCTTAGTGGTTAATGCATTTGCCTGCAAAGCCAAAGGACCCAGGTTCAATTCTCCAGGACCCACGTTAACCATATGTACAAGGGGGCACACACATCTGGAGTTCCATTTGCAGTGGGTGGAGGCCCTGGCGTTCCCACTCTCTCTCTCCCCGCCCCCTTAAAAATAAAATATTTTAAAAACTAAAAATAATAATAAATAATAACTTCTAAAGGCGATTAATTCCTTCAGTAAAGTGGCAGGATACAAAACCAACACACAAAAATCAGTAGCCTTTTTATATGCAAAGGAAAAATATACAGAGAAAGAAATCAGCGAGGCTGTCTGATTTTCAATAGCAATGAAAAAATTAAATACCTTGGAATAACACTATCCAAGGATGTGAATATGAAACATAAAAAAACTCAAGAAAGAAATCAAAGAGGACTTGAGAAGATGGAAAGACTTCCCATATGCCCAGATAAGTAGAGTTAATATTGTGAAAATGGCAATTATACTAAAAGTAATATACAGATTTAATGCATTACCAATAAAAATTCCAGCATCATTTGTCACAGAGATAGAAAAAAACAAGATCTCAAAAGTTATATGGAATGGCAGCAGGCCTTGGATGTTCAAACATATCCACAGCTAAAGAAACACCTCTGGAGGTATCACCATACCCTATCTAAAGCTATATGACAAAGCCATAGTAACAAAAACAACATGGTACTTGCATAAAAACAGAAATATAGAACAATGGAACAGAATTGAAGACCCTGACCTTAAGTCAAGTAACTATACCTACTTGATCTTTGACAAAGGTGCCAATAATGTAGACTGGAGAAAAGACAGCATCTTCAAGAAATGTGGCTGGACAAATTGGATAACCATATGCAGGAAAATGAAACTAGTCCATCCATCTCTCCACACATAAAAATCAAGTGCAAATGGCTTAAAAACCTCAGTATATGACCTGCCACTCTTCTCTTAATGGAAGAAAAAACAGGAGGAACTCTCCACGATATAGGAGTGGGGAAAGACTTCCTGAACAAAACTCCAGTAGCCCAGGAAATTAAACAATCAGTCAACCAATGGAATCTTATGAAGTTAAAATGCTTTTACACAGGAAAACATACCATAAGCACAGCCAATAGATTACTCACTGAATGGGAGAAAATTTTCACCAGTTATATATATCACTGACAGAAGCCTAATATCTAGAATCTACGAAGAATTCAAAAAGCTAAACAATAAAAAATCAGCTGGGCATGGTGGCACACATCTATAATTCCAGCACTTGGGAGGCAGAGGTAGGAAGATCACCATGAGTTCAAGGCCACCCTGAAACTAAATAGTGAATTCCAGGTCAGCCTGGACTAGAGCGAGACCCTACCTCCAAAACAACCAAAAAAAAAAAAAAAAAAAACCCACTCCAAAACTGAGGCAGAGAACTGAATAGTGAGTTCTCAGAGGAAGAAATACAAATGGCTAACACACACACTAAGGAAAATATTCAACATCCCTAACCATTAGGGAAATGCAAATTAAAACAACTATGAGATTCCACCTCACTCCAGTAAAGATGGCTATCATTATAAAAATCAAGCAACAAACTTGGCATAGTGGCACATGTTTTTAATACCAGCACTGGGGAGGCAGAGTTAAGAGGATCATCATGAGTTCTAGGCCACCCTGAGACTACATAGTGGATTCCAGGTCAACCTAGACTAGAGTGAACCCCTACCTCAAAAAAAAAAAAAAATCAAACAACAAATGTTGATACGGATGTGGGGAAAGAGGAACCCTCATCCACTGTTGGCAGGAATGTAAACTTATACGATCACTATGGAAATCAATATGGAGACTCCTGAAAAGGATTCCCTTACTGGACAGTTATCCTAATGCTCCATGCTTCACTACAGAGATATTTGCTCAACCATTTTTATAGTTGCTCAATTCATAATAGCTAAGAACTGGAATCAACCCAGGTGCCGTCATTGGATGAATGGATAACAAAGTTGTGGTACATTTACACAATGGAATTCTACTCAGTGGTGGGAAAAAGCAATGCACTGAAATTTATAGAAAAATGGACAGACTTGGAACAGATCATACTCAGCAAACTCACATAATCACAGAAAGATAAACGCCGCATGGTGTCACTTATCTGCAGTTCCTAACCCGGACCTGCTCGACTTGCTGACATACCTGATAGGCAAGTCAAGGCCCAGATAATAGGGATGGAAGGGTTAGAGGGGAGGGGAAGGGGAGAAAGGGAAACCTTTATCCTTAGAGATAGACTAAAAGATATAACCCTCAATAGGAATAAGAGGGGAGCACCTGTAAAGAGGGCCCTGGAGAGGGTGGATGAAACCTAAGCTTAAAAAAATTTGTTTTTAATCTCTAGTCTGTAACTCTCCGTACCAGAAATCTGTTGCTACCCACAATGAACTGTTGATCAAAGAGACCTGAAAGATCTCCAAAACAAGACAGGTTTCTGTCAAAGCACTTTAATACCTCTCTGAGCCAAAAGGTAAGACCCTAGTGCTGAAGACACCATCTTCTGCCAACACAGAGCATCCCATCTAGTGCTGGAAAACACTACATGAGCTACTGGGGGAAAGAGGCCAACAACAGTCTGAGCAACCAGAGGTCTAAGCTACTCAGAAGCAAACATCCTGACAGGATGTACACGCCAGTGCAATAGTGGCACACAGCCTTGGTGGGTAACCAGTAGCTTTCTGATTGGCTAAGAGATCTGCTCAGTGGAAAGGAACCCATATCTGGAATTGGGAACCAGATCAGAATCCTATGGATTAGACTCTCCAGTGTCAAGTTCTCACTAGTCTTTGGCTAAAAGAGGGGTTACATACATCAAATTCTCCCTAAATTAATAATACTTATCCCATTTAAACTATGCTGACTTCACTCTCCATTGGAGAATCTGTTCTTCTTTTTCAGAAGGTAGTGAGACCCAAGGTGATAAACTACCCCTCACACTTTAGCTAAGCCACAGCTGAAAGCACAGAGGAATTGGGGAAACCAGCAAGAGTGCTGTTTCCATGGTGAACCTGATATAAGTACCAGGGTGAAAGAGACAGACCCCGAGGATACTCAATACCTACCAAAGCAGAGATCCAGAGGCTCCTAAGAGCTCATCACTGAAGTAGATTTAAAATTTACCCACCACAGCTCAGGGAATTTTGTAGAAGAGGAGGCAGAAAGATTGTAAGAACCACAGGTTGGGACATCATGCCCAGAAGCATTATCTCCCCCTACACCCCCAAAAAACTGACTGCCGTTCCCACAACCCCATGGGGAATACCTGCAACTCTGCTAAGGTTGTCTCCAGAGGAATTGGGACAAGGGCAAGAGAAAAGAGGGTACCAACACATGATGTGTCCATACTAAATATGTTGTTAATAATAATAATAATCTCTAAATTAACAATGCTTATCCCTTTTAACGTATCCTGATCTCATTCTCCACTGGAGAATCTGTTTTTCTTTTTCAGATAGCAGCGAGAACCAAGGACAACCAAAATCTATCAACAAGGCAAGAATAGATAGCTGACTCGCTGGCAGGAAATGAAACTTCACATATCAGGAAGGGCCCAAGTGAAATCACAGATGAACAGGGGAGACCAGCAAGAGTGCTACTTCCACGATGAGCCTGACAACCTGCACCAGGGGGATGGAGACAGACACTGAGGACACTCAAAATGTACCAAAGCAGAAATCCAGAAGTTCAACATTAAAGTAGACTTAAAGCACCACCCACCAAGGCTCAGGGAATTTTATGGAAGACGGGCCAGGAAGAATGTAATAGCTACATTCCAATATATCCAGATACATTGCCCCCTCCCCCCAATGACTGACTGCTGCTCTCACAACTCATAACCAACAACTCCATGGTGAATACTAGCAATCCTACTGTGGAGGACCTACAGTGGATTGGGAGCAGGGAGGAGGGAAATGATGGTACCAACATATGATGTGTCTATACAAAGTTTCTCCTTAATAATTTAAAAACAGAAACATTTAAATTTTAAAAAGTGCTGTTTTACTTAGAAAAATGGAAATATGACAGCTCATAATTTGCATTCTAGAACTTTCTAAGAAGAGGAGTGCCCAATGACCACTGGAGCTTCTATCAGGGTCTATAGTTGTGCCTATTTCTACTTATCATATTTTCATTTCCATCCCCATCTTTCACTTTATTTTGTAAGCTTATAACTAAGCAACTTAGACCCACTTTCCTCAGGTCTCAAGTACACATGCACAAACGGTTGAAATCCATTACAAAAAGAAAGAAACAAACATAGCTTGTCCCCTGAGACCCTTCCACTTATGAAGAGAAAATGGTTACCAAGATCAGTCATGACTCCTTTCAGATGCAAGGTGGAAACTTCACTTGTTAATTAACAAGGGTACTAGGAAGGTGTGACTGTTCCCTCCGAGGAAAAGCAAGGCCATCATGACTGCTGAAACAAATTTGCTTAATAGCTATGAAAGGGCAAAACTGACCAACATCCACAGGGAGGGAATCAACGAACCCGCACCAGACAAAATTTACATTTCAGCAAGAAAAACTGTCTGAAGTCTCATCAGTATTCTATGAGTTACAACACTGAGCAAGAGCAGAGAGGCCTGAGGAGAATAGCCCAAAGGAATGGATTAACCCCAGATAATGCCTGGCTGAACACCCCCAAACATCCATCTACTTCAAAGTATTTCACATTTTTTCTCCACAAATTAATTGACACACACACACCCCCTTTCCTAAACTAAAGGCATATATAGCAAGGTTCAAAAATTAAATGAAATCTTTATGGGCCAGAAATGGAATAGAAACAGGGAAAGAGGACAGTGGAGACTGTTGTCAGAGGGTGGTAACAGAGCAGTGACCAGCCTATCAGGGCAGTCAGCGGTATGACAGAGAGTCACACCTGAGAGCCAGAGCAGATTGGGATCTGATGCTCTGACTTTAGTAGCTTTGAGAAATGTTAGGTGGTGGGAATGAAGGGGAAACATAGGCAGATCTAGCAAACTCTCCTGTGCTGGGAATGAGAAGGGTAGCTACTCAGAGGCACAACCCTGCATCCCCGTTACATTCCTGGCATAGTGATGACCAAACACACAGACAGAGGGGAAGCTACAGCAGGCAGGTCCCAGGGAACTGTGGTGGAGTGCATACCTAGCAGGACAGCCCAAGGCACACCAGCTGGAAACAGCAGAGGGGGGACTTCTCTGAAAGCTCCTGTCTCAGCAGATGGGTAAAATGACCTAGCTCGACAGCAACCTACTCAGAAAGCCCTAGAAAATTGCCTCCAGCAGTGGCTTTGGGCCACTTTCGGGACATGGAGGGTAGAAAGGGGGAAGGGAAATTTGTGTAAGAGACAGATTTGTGACCTGTGCTGCTGAGATGGTGGCTTATGGGGCGAGCATACTGCAGACTTTACATAGGTGCTGGTTTCCATTTGCTTATCTGTACTTTTGCATGTGTGGCTTTGGTTTTGTGTTGCCTGCTTTTAAGGATGCAGGTAAAGCAGCCCACAGACTGGTATGAAGGGGAGTTGTCCTAGTGAGAGGTGTCAGGAATAAAGGGGGACTATGCTCAGGAATCAGTGATTGTTGTGTGAAAATGCCAAGTTCTCAGGGAAACAGACCAAGTCCTCATACCAGTATAAATTGTGGTGACACTGTTGGGCAGTTAGTGATGCTCTGCAGAGCAAAGCTGAACTTTCTCTTACCTGTGCCCTCTCCCCCAAACGGAGCCACACAGAGGACCGTGAGCCAGGTGCCAGCCAGCCGCACAGTGGACTGCTGGCAGACACCTCCTGCCATGCATGTGCCCTTCACTGGCTTTTTGAAATAAGTCTGTGGTGATGGCTGATGCTCTACATATTCAACTTACTCACTGCTATAGCATCTAAAATTCAGACAACAGCCCTATTTATGGGGTTCTTATGGGGTTATGGACAATTGCTGCTGAGATGATCACCTGTCATTCCCGGGGCACAAGCACCACTTCAGGTCCTTCCCAAAGCACAAGCTGCTCAGTAAAAAAGCTTTTACTAGAGATGCGTGTTTCCCATGTAGCAGAGCACTTTAGCAGAAGTAAGCAACCCTGGACAAAGAAATGCATCCAAGAAAAAAATCAAACATTTATCACAGGCAATGGCCCAGATGGAGAATGGGGCCAGAATTAGCACAGAAGAGAGGAGAGGCAGGAGTTTCAGGAAATCCTGGGCTCAGTCAGTACCAGCCTCTTATTTCACCTCCTGCTAGACAGCAGCAATCCCATGGAAGGCAGCCAGAGAAGGAGAAAGGGCTTGACAGCTGCCCCCCAAATTTAACAGAGAGTATCTGCAGCATTATGCATAAGGAAATAACCACAGGGTCAGTGCCAGAAGTCCCCAGTGTGAAATGGCAGGGTGCAGGCCTCAGGGCACGGGTCCTGAGTGGGACTGAACTAAGGGGTAGAGGTCTTGGCCCCGCCCTGCTGTGCAACTGGACTGTATCCCTCTCATACATCAGAATCCATCCCACTCCAATACACAGCTGGAAAGGTAGATGTGTGGGGACGGAAATGAAAGACCTCATCCCCCAAAAAAGTGGAAACACGAGAGTCTGCAAAGCTCCACGTGAGCTCAACTGCAGCTCCAGCAATCTTGAATGCTTGGCTCACTGGAACCTCCTCACTGCAGCTGCCCCCAGGGGGTCAGGACAGACAACCTGCAGATGGTGGTAAGGAGGACAATTTCCCCCACATCCCTTCAAAAAAAAAAAAAAAAAAAAGACAGGGGCACCAACACTGGCACTTGAATGGGCCATCAATGAGCAGTGGGCCCATTGTTATTCTGGATGGGACACATTGAATTCCCTGAATTCCTGAACAAATTCCTGGAGCCATCTCTGCTACATGCCTCCAACACCATGCAAATGAGGCGCTTTTGCCCAGTTCCTCAGGGATGGGACCAGCTGAGGCAGAACAGAGTTGATTTCCTGGACCACCCAGGAACACTCAGGAGCCCCCAGGGAGTTGTTTTAAGTATCCGGCTGAGTGCCTGGCTCAGATGTGCTCCTACCACCCTTTCCTCTCTCTCCAGTTACAGACCTGGCTTGAGAGGGCTTGGGGCTCCCTATTAACCCCAAAAGCAACACAGACAGTCCTGCTGGATTACATGGTGCTTCATCCTCCCATCTAAGCAAGGACAGTCCTCAGAGGTTTCTCCTACTGCCACGCTGTCACATCCAGGCTAGCCGCACACAGTCATCTTGCTGAGGACCATAACTACATTATGTGAGTCAGCCAGAAAGGTCCCAAGCCATGTTAAATGGCCATGTCTGGTCTACAAGGGCATTTGGTATGGCTCATGGATGAACACTTATGTTACTGGCACACACACATCAGTAGAGACTAGAAAATGTCTCTGAGTACTTTGACCCCAGAATTTCTGGCTATAAATGCTAAGGGGAGATTCTGAGAAGCAAGCACTTGGATTGCACTGACAAGTTTATCAATGCAAGGTAAACACATGCACATAGCATGAAGGAGTGGGAGCAGGCAGGGCAAATGCTGAGAGTAAGCACTAGGACCATGCTTCCGGAGCTTGTAGCATGATCTGCTCCCGCAGAAGAGCCTCCCACACACCTGTTCCTGTTGCAGAATCACGTGTTGGGAGTGTCCCTTGCACAATCCTCTGCTCAAGTCACACTAAAGGCCCCACTCTACAAAGAAGGAAGCTTTTTTAAAAAAAATCTTATTATTTATTTGAGAGAGGGAATGGGCGCACCAGGGCCTCTATCCACTGCAAACTAAATCCAAATGCATGGGCCACCTTGTGCATCTGGCTTATATAGGTACTGGGGAATTGAACGTGGGTCCTTAGGCTTCACAGGTAAGCACCTTAAACACTAAGCCATCTCTACAGCCCAGCCATGTTTTTGTTTTTGGAGGGGGGGTTCGAGGTAGGGTCTCACTCTAGCTCAGGCTGACCTGGAATTCACTATGTAGTCTCAGGGTGGCCTTGAACTCACAGCAATCCTCCTACCCCTGCCTTCCAAGTGCCGGGATTAAAGGCGTGCGCCACCACAAGAAGTGCATAAAGGTGTCATCACCCACTTTAGCATGCTCACTTGACACTTCCTCCTCTTCCCCCAACCTCCGAAATCCCTTACACCTGTTTTTGTTACCCCCACCCCTGCCTTCTCCTTTCTTTCCTATTCTTGTTCCCAGTATTAGGAAACACTAAGGCCTATCTGAAAGCTTACACCTGAGGGTGCTCACTAGGCTGCTGTGGAGGAAAAGACATAGGACAAAACCTGTCCCATCTTGGTCTTATAATATGGAGAAGGCAGAGAGCTGGCTTTGAGCCTGGCCTGGCAGAACCACAATTCTCTGACCAGAGGCTTATTCCCAAAGGGCACAGGAGCCCTTACAGCATCTGATACTGTCCTGTTGTTCACAAGTGAGGGGCATTTTCTCAAGAGGCATGTCTTTTAGGGGAGCTATAAGAAGCTGCCAGACCCACAACCTAAGGTCATCATAGGGTAGACTGTAGATCTGAACATTGGTTAGGGTAGAGCTTCGTAGGCTGCCACCCTATGTATCCAAGGAGCCCTACATCATCAGAAACTGGTCCTATGGTCAAGCCTACATGTCACCCACCCATCTAACTCTTCCTGGAGGCTGTGGGCTCACACCAGGGAGGTGGAAAGCCCTTTCTCTCATCTGGATTGCAACATAGCTGTGGCAGCTGAGGATTCTGGACATACAAAGGACCCAGGGGTTCACTTCCACCAGCTGCAGGATGACTTGGACAGAAACACACTCCTGGGGAGGAGGAACACACAGCAGTGATCAGGGCTCCCCAGCCACCACGCCTTCAAGAAAGCTGCTCATGGACTCCACCCCCAGCACCCCACCAAGCAAATAGAGTGTATCAGCCCTGCATGTCTGGGCAAAAGATGGACATCTGTTCTTTCATGATCCAGAGTAATGAAGCCTTTGTGACCACCAACAAAGGCACATGTCCTCCTTGCAGATGGACATGCGATCACCACATTCTACCAGGTGGGAGGTCAGAGACCCCATGTGAAGGCCTGAAATAGGCCTCAAGGACCTTATCCACAAATTCCCATCTCTTCTCCTCTCCCAAACAACCCCCTTGTCATGGGGCAAGGCACACTTCCTGCTTGTCTCTAATAGGTTTTGGTCCTGCCCAACTTTCCAAACAAGCTGACCCCATTCTCCAAGGGAATCAGGGCCCCTGCTCACTCTCGGGCTTGTTTTCAGCAGTCTTGCTAGCTTACTGGGTTCTGAATGCACCTTGAGTCCATACAGTGCAGTGTTTTCCCACACCAATAGACTCCCTCCCTCCCTGAAGACGACAGGGGCCAGCAGACCACCACCTGCTAGGGCTCACATTTGAAGCTATGTTACATGTGCTGTGCTGTGCTCACAATACAAGTGCCCATATGTGCCTAACAGGCAGTTTCCCACTGTTTCCTCAGAAGCCCAAAGCCTGGCTACTCTGCATTCTGCACTGGGCTACTCTGCATTCTGCACTTCTTGGCACAGAGTCTCTGCAGATACAATTCTGAGACTACATATTGAATTCCAGGTTAGTCTGGGTTATAGTGAGACCCTACCTTGAAAAACCTAAACAAATAAATAAAATTTTAAAACCCAAGTCTGCTTTTCTTTTCCTTAAGAAGATGGACAAGGGGAAAAGCAGTTTCTTAATAGCACCTCCCTTCCCTCCATACTGGTTTAAATGAGAATACATCTCTAAGAGCTCTTTTTGCCTTTCTCAAGTACAGTGAAAATAACTGACTGAAAGAATACAGATTCTACCTGCATCATCATTCCTATCACATAATATACTAGGCATTCATGGGTCTAGACCCAGGGAAGTAGGTGGGCTGTTCTGTGTTTTGACCCCTGTTAGCATTGTTCAAATACAAGTTCTCTGAGGAATAACAGCTGTACCTTGTGTCTCAGCCACTGGCTCTGGCAGAGGCAGAGGTTCTCAAGTCACACAGAAAACATCCTACATGGGGCCAGTATGACCACAGTGCCACCAGTTCAGCACAGCAAAGCTACATCCTGTCCTGATGAATTTTGCTTTTTCACTTCTGGGCAGTGTAAATACCACAGCCAGCCTGGAGATGCAGAGCACTGTATGAGCTCATTTTACAGAGCATGTGCCAGTGGCTGGGCCTGCGTTTGAGTTCAATGCCCATACCTCACAGCTATAGTGAGCCTGGTACCCCCACCCAACTCAGCTTGGTATCTGAAGCAGGGTGTTTCCTCCTCGGTAACACCTCTTACTATGCTCCATATACCACAGCTGGCATGGCACACAAGCCATCTGAAGCTGGCTTCCAGTGGAATGCATAAATGTACAGCAGTGACTATAGGAGAAATGTAGGTACCTCAAGGAAGGTGCACTAAGTCCTACCTGACCCAGGAACCCCCAGGAGAGTCAGCAGAGTTGGGACACAAAGAGAACAGGAAGAAGGTGAGGGAGCATACTCTTGGCAGAGGAAGGGCAGGTGCAAAGGTCTTGTGGATGGATGGGGTGAAGGAGGAGCGCGAGACAGTATGAAAGAGTGTCCTTGCTGGTTGTGGGCCCTGGGGAGAGATCTATCCTCACCTTGGTGGTAGGAAAGCCTTAGAGGTTTCAGAGCAGAGGGGAAATGACCTTATCTGTTCACAAGAACCTGGGTCTGTCATGGGAGAGAGCTAGGGACAGGAGCATCTTCTAGGGACAGGGAGCAACACTGCTTAGTCAGAGTGAGGCCTGGTGGTGGGAAGTTGGGACAACTTAGAGATGGCAGGGCCAGGTGCTGAAGGAAAAGTCTAAAGTAGAGCCATGATCCTCAGAGCTCAGGGGGTGTGGCCAGGCCTATTCCTGACTATCTGGGCATTTTAGTGTGACTCAGACTCTGTAAGCTGTTTCAGATCTTTGGTTCATTCATTCAACCAATGTTTATGAAGGCCCTGTGCATTTCAGATTCTGATCTAGACTCTGAAGGTCATCAGTGAACACAGTTCAACAGTTTGGCTGCTCTTCCTCTCTCCCTCACCCTCCTCCCATCCTCTCTTCCCCTCCCTGTCTCATGGAGGTCATTTTTTACTGAAAAGAAAGGTGGTAGGTGTGGTTGAGTGCTTCTGAGGCGGGGGGATTGACTCTTGGAGGACATTCAGGCTACAGGGAAGAATCTGGAAAGGTGATAGTCATACAAGGATCTGGAGGAAAAGCATTCCATTCAAGACAAAGAGTACAGGGGAAGACCCTGACCTGTTAGAGGAATGACCAGGAGGAGGCCATAGCTAGAGATTGGTAAGAGGGTCAGAGTAGCTCAGAATAAGGCTACGAACACACAGGTCTGGTTGGGAACAAGGAAGACATCATAGAGGGCTGTCTGGAAACATTTTGAATATTTCTCTGGGTGGTACACGTGGAATCAGGACCAGCCTGGAAGAGGGGCAGCTAGGAAGCTCTGTTTTTTTTAAAAAATATATTTTATTTTATTTATTTATTTGAGAGAGATACAGAAATAGGCAGGGAGAGAGACAGAAAGAGAGAGAGAATGGGTGCACCAGGGCCTCCAACCACTGCAAACAAACTCCAGATGAATGCGCCCCCTTGTGCATCTGGCTTACGTGGGTCCTGGGGGAATCAAACCTGGGTCCTTCGGTTTTGCAGGCAAGTGCCTTAAACGCTAAGCCATCTCTCCAGCCCCCCCAGAAGCTCTGTTTTATAGGGGTGATAGGTGATGGTGGAAGCCAGAGTGAGACCTAAAAATGGGAACACAGAACTCAGAAGGAGCTGAGTGTTAGGTGAGCTCTCCTATGCATCAGGGTTGGTAGAGGGAGGGAGGGAAGCACAGCCAGAGGGTGGGTGCACACTGAAGTCCAGGCATACCCTGTGAACAGCCTCTTACCTCACCCAGGACCCAGCAAACACAGCCACCATGGAAATGGATCCAGGGAGGACACAGATGCTTGGGCCTGGCTGGACACATCCTGTTCACAATCCTACCCTGCAACTACTTCCTTGGGCACCCATCAGGTCAGGCAGAAGGGACCTGTCTACATGCACATCATGGGTCCATCCCACACTACACCCAGGCTGTCTGCATGAGTGTGGAAACCACGTATGCCTTGCTTATCTTGTGTTCCGGTGGCAACACTGAGACAAACATGGCACTGAATCCATACCTGCTATAGTTGTAGCACAGCAACTCCCAGAGAGCACAGGGTCAGCAAGAGGCTGGGGGCAGGAGGTCTGGAGGCCCCGAGGCCCCAACCACTGTGCTCACTGCTGCCCTAGGGTGTGTGGTCATCTTGGGTAACTATAACAAACCCCTGTTATGACCAACAAAGGGTTGTTGAGGTTCCTGGGTTTGAGAGGCTCCATTCCACAGCAGAGGGTGGGGACCAATTGCTTTGGGCCTCTATTAGAGTGCCAGATGGCAACAGCAGAAAGCAAAAGTGCTCACACTTCATGGCCAAAAAAGAGGAAGGAAGGAAAGAAGGGAGGGAAGGAAGGAAGAAAGGAAGGAAGGAAGGGAAGGAGGGAGGGAGGGAAAGAAGAAGGAAGGGAAGGAGGGAAGGAAGGATGGAGGGAGGAAGGAAGGAAGAGAGGGACGGAGGGAGGGAGGGAGGAAGGAAGAAAGGGAGGAAGGGAGGGAGGAAGGGAGGGAAGACGGAAGGAAGGGAGGGAAGAAGGAGAAAGAGAGAAAGAAGGACAAAAGAGACAGAGGGAGGGAAAGAGAGAAGGGAGAGAGAAGAGAGGGGAGGAGGATAGAAAGAGATGGTGGGAAAGAGGAGGGAAGGGTTCCACCTTCCCCTTCAGGAATTACCTAAAGATGTGCCCTAGTCCACCTCTTAAAGGTTCTACCATTTCCTAACATGCTCATTCAGGAAAGCCTGCAACGCATGGGTCCAGAGGATACCCAAGATCTCCACAATAGCAAGGGGTGACAAAAAATACCCATCTCACAGCATACATGTGACCCACCATGGGTTAGAAAGGGCCCTGCTGAGCTCACCCTGAGCTACCTTTCCGCATAAGAGTGACACAGCAATGGTGATGGCAAGAGGTCTGGACTGAGACACTTTCATGGTACCAAGGTGAGCTGTGAAACCTCCAGTGTAAGAACTTTTCAAAGTCAGTGTCAGAATGCACTCTGACACTCTCAGGACCGGAAGAGCTGTGAGTTGCCTGAGGAAGGATGAAGCTGCAAATTCTCTGCAGATTGTGCTGTGAGTCCAACATCCAGGCTGGACAATAATGGAGGTCTTCTCCTACCACATGGGGACCACACCCCAGGCAGGGCCTCAGTGGGGCCCAGGAAAGGGCCTGGCTGGGACCTGACTCTGCAGGGAGCTCTCAAGGGACAGGGGTCTGATGGGCACCTAAGAGAGGAGTTCCCCCAGTTTGTGAGTTACTGCAGTAGAAGCCCTTGGGGCCAAATGCTGGAAGACATCTGCATCAGTAGAATTTCACAGGCTGTCTGGATGGTAACTTTTTCACAAATAGAGCAGGTAGAAGGGGGTGACCATGCCTCTGGGGCATGCCAAAAACTTCTCAGTTGTTCCCTACAGAGAGCTGGTCCACAGAAGGAAGCAGATCATTTCCTGAGGTCCCTGGGAGATGGAGTGTTGGCACTGGGCTGCCACTTTGAGACATAGAACTTCAGAGCTTACAGAGTGGCCTGGCAGGTACAGTAAAGCCCAATGACAGAGAAAGGAGACAGGCCTAGAAGGACCACTACCCCAGGAGAGGTTCAGCAGACATGTGGCTCAGGACAGGACCTGAGTCAATGGTGGAATTCTTCTATTTCAAGTACCCACTTTGGGAAACTGACAGACACGCAGGAGTGGGTCTGATTGTCGGGACTGCACAAGTTGAGGGTAGGTGATAAATGGACAAAAACATGTTTGAGCTGACCATCACTATGCCCACTCTTGTGGAAACAATCATGCCAGGTATGTGCCAGCCAGGCTCCCTTTTGTCCCTGCCTGGCACTCTCTCTTCATCCTAAAGGCAGAATCCCTAGGATCCATGGGACCAGACCCTGAAAGAAGGAAAGTCATACATGGAAGAAAGATAAGACCAGGGCAGAGTTTCAGCCTATTAAGGTAACGGGTCTGGTCTCTCTCAAAGGCCTCTCCACACCTGACCCAGCTGCAGTCAGAGCCTCCCCAATGACAATGACAGGGAGGACAGGGCTGGAAAGTCATGCAACTGGTCTGCGACAGGGAACATCAGCAGCTTCAGAGCTGAGTGGGAGCAAGCAGTGGCAGTAGCAGGACCCAATCCTACTATGCAGTAAGAAACAGACTCTACCTTTCCAGAACCCCAGTTCTTCCCCAGTGTTCTGACAGGGAGTACAGTTAGGGTGACTGGAGCCCTGGAAGGAAGCAAAAGGCATGAAAGTTTGCACTTGCTAGAAATCAAAGATGATCTGACTTCTTATCTCTTGCCTAGTTCCCTAGACCTGTTTTTCCACAACCAGGACCTGTCCTGGAAGGGGGGTCTTTCATAGGATTTAAACATTGTGGTTGGTCAAGTTCGGTCCCCAGAACTTGGTGTCCTGACTAGCTTCTTCCTGAAATAGCCCCTAGCCCTAACCAGCCAGCTGTCCCTCTGGTTCACCTGAGCTGGAAGGCAGCCCACCACTATAAGGTTATAAATAGCTTTGCAAGGGGAGGGCAGACTCTCTGACCACTTGGGAACTTCCAGCTGTGGTTGAGTTTTTCCCTCAGCTGGGCCTGGGTTGGCTCGGACTAGGCCCAGCCAGGAGGCCCCCCTCATCCTTACTCTCCACATGGGTTCTTTATCCCCTCCAACTCCCCACATGGCAGGAGCTCCTTGAACTTTCTTTTCTCTCTTTTCTTTCCATGGCTTTTCCAGGCCCTCCACATGGGATCTCTAGCCATGTGGGTGCCTTTCCCTGGCTCTGTACTTCCCTCAATAAATATAATAATTTAATGATTATCCTTCTCAGTCTTTTTAATTCAATTATTTGATTAAAATTAGAAACAAACCTAAGGTTTGGGGTTCAAGAACTTCCCTGGACCCCAAGTACCATGTTACAGTTCTGTGATGGAATGTGGTGGGTTAAATGTAAAATGTTCCCATAATCTCAGGTGTTTGTGGTTAAGTTTCCTACTTAGTCCTCAGCTTAGAGCATTTAGGAAGTGGAGTCCTGCTGCAAGAAATGTGTCCCCAGGGGTGGACCTGCAGGTAGAGCCCAGCTCTAAGTTTGTTCACAGCCATCTTGACCTCTATCTGTTCTATCTCTGCTGTGAATGTGTAATAAAGTGAGACAGCTTCTTCTACTGCGATGAAGCTTCCCCTGGAATCTTCTGTAAGCCGAAATAAATTCTTTCCTCCCATAAGCTACTTCTGGTTGGGTGTTTGTCCCAACAACAAGAATGTAGTCACAACACGGAGTAAGCCTCATACTCCTCTCCAGCACATCATCCAGGAGGGCAGCGCATCAGGAGAGGTGCTGGGGGCTAAGGTGACCCTAGGAGGCAGCCTGCAGAGGCGCTGGGGGCTGAGGTGACCTTAGGAGGCAGCCTGCAGAGGCGCTGCGGGCTGAGGTGACCCTAGGAGGCAGCCTGCAGAGGCGCTGGGGGCTGAGGTGACCCTAGGAGGCAGCCTGCAGAGGCACTGGGGGCTGAGGTGATCCTAGGAGGCAGCCTGCAGAGGCACTGGGGGCTGAGGTGATCCTAGGAGGCAGCCTGCAGAGGCATTGGAATTATTCCTTTACCAGAGATAGTCACATTCTGCAAACTGCAATTGGCAGTATTGATGAGCTTTTTGATGCCCAGTACCTCATAGTCTCTACTGTCTCTTCTATTTCATGGTGACACTTCACAGGTGCCACATGCTTAGTCACATGTGTCCACATGGATGCAGAAGGCTACAGAGACAACTGGTTGGCTCTCCACATGTAGAGCAGGTAGTGCCAGATATGGAAGGGGGTGACTGTGCCTTTTGGAACATGTCAAAAACTATTCAGTACTGAGAGCTGGTCCCTGGAAAGAAGCCAGGTGGCTTTTGTGCCTTAGTCTGTGGGCCACTATCCCTCAGTGACCTGATGCATAGCCAAGAAAGTCTCACACTGGCCTATTCAGTTGATAGGAGATGCACACTAATATTCCTCTAACCCCCATGCATGAAGTCAACTGGAGAAGAAAGATTGGGCACAGAAAACCTCAATAACCAAGGGGGGTAAGGTCAGAGGAAGAGCCTGCTGAGTGGCCACCTTCTCTTTGAAGGACAGTGACTGTGGTTGAGAAATTGACTTCTCTCTAGCCCTCATTTCCTGTCTCTACAGACTAGACATTGTGTCCAACCTGCTGAAGGTGTTCCCATCCCAAGAGCCTGTATGTATCATTTACACAGCAACAGCACCAGTACAGTGCCATTCAATTCAAGTTCTTGAGGTGGGAATACCCTGGACTGTCCAGGAGGCCTAAAGTCATTCTAGGGTCCTTATGAGAAAGAGGCAAAAGGATCAGAAGCAAAGGAAGGAGAGTTATCAACAAAAAGAAATTGTATTTGAAAATGTCAGAATGAATACCTAAATCTCTGTATGCCAACCAAAAACAAAAGATAAAAAGTTGTTCAAAGTGGTGACAGAGACAGAGAGAGATTGACAGAGAGAGAAACTGGCTTCTTGGTTGGTTCAAAGGAGGCAAGGAGGTGAGAAGCCAAGGTGCAAGTGTCTTGAGAAGCTTGGAACACAAGGAAGCAGACACTCTTCTGAGCCTTGGACACCTGGATTTTAAACCAATAAAACCAATTTGCACATCTGGCCTCCAAGACTCTAAGATAATAAAGCTGTGTTGTTCTGAGCCACCAAGTTTATGAGAATTTGTCACCACAGCTATAGGGAGTTGGTTCACCCTTCTAGAGAAAATGGCTTCTGCTCTTGACAACGTAAAAAATGTAACTCACACAAAGCAAAAATTGTCAAAATAAAACATAAGGGTGGTGGGTTGCTGCAGGTGATGAGTTGCTATCTGTAATATGAAAGCTCTTAGAAGTCATAACAAAATACACACCCCATCAGGAAAAAATCAAGAAAAGAGTGTGATCTGAAAGGAAAATGCAGATGGCCAAGCCTCTCAGGAAAGAACTCAGCCTCCCAACAAGCAAAGGATTGCAGATGAAAACAATGTGTTTTCCACAGATGTGACTTTGCCTACCAGAGTTTGTAGCTAAGTGGGAAGCAGGCTAACGAGCCCCATTGGTGACAATACCATGGTACAATCCTTCTGAAGGCAGGTCTGCAATCTGCATCAGGCATGAAAATGTGAATCCCACCAACAGCTTCCCAGGCAGCAAAGCTGGAGGGTTTATACAAGCAGATCCTAGGCTCATCCCAGTTACCATGGCCAAACAGAGAGGAGGGCAGGTACAGCACGGGAAAGGTCACTGGATGGACCTCCAAGATGATATTGCAGGGCCAAGCAAAGGTTTATCTTGTCAACAAGGGAAGCTGAGTAAATTGAATATCTATATGGGGAAAAATAAATCTTCATCCTACTTAATCACACACAGAGACACAATTAGGCAAAGATAGTTGGTCTAAATGGAAAGAGAGCATTAGGCCACTGTGAGATTCTCCAAGGCCTTGAGTGAGGTAAGAGTCCTTGACCAAGACACAAAAAAAGGCACAAAGCCCAGCACAAGAGCTTGATAAACTGGGTCGCATGAAAATTTAAAACCACTGCTTATCAGTAGACACCCTAAGAGCAAAAAGGCGAGATCCGGTGGAGGAAGGGATTTGCAATACACATACCTAGCAAATGGCTCACATCCAAAATGCACAAAGGACTCCTGAAAATCAATAAGAAAATAGCAGACAACAAGATGGGAAAATGGGATGGATTAAAAGAAGGAGTATCTGCATATCTAATCAACACACAACAAGGCTACCAGTGTCATAGGGGAAAGCAAAATAAAATCAAAACTAGGCAACATGAGCCTCTGGAGGGCCACCCTGGAGAAGACAGGCAGTTCCAACCGTGGTAGCAGGGCTCACATGCTATAGGGCGGGGCTGTGAGCCCATGCCTGCTGTGGAAATGTGACTGGCCTGATCTATCCGTGATGTACACACGCTTGCCCCAGGCTTCAGCAGCTCCACTGCCCAGCACATGCCAAACAGTACTGCATACCCAGCAAGTAGGCTCAGAGTGGCCCAGCAGTGCTTGCAATGGTGGCTCATGCTAACAGCTAGGCTGTGTCTGGACTGGGCACTCTGGACACTGGACCTATTTTGCTTCGTGGGCTGGGTAACCTTGTGAGCCTGTCCCACTCCAGCAACTGTGGTATGAGTGGGTGTGTGTTCTGAGAGAGTGCAAGTGTTGCATGGCTATAACATATTTGTTCTTCAAATAGCAGTGGGAGAGTTTGCCTGAGTATTTAAACCCTAGCATTTATGTACTGAGCCTGAGTTAACAGTTCTGCTGTCTTCCACTGTAGATAAACACACACTTGACCTAAACATCCATGAAATTTTAAAATGAGAAAAATAGTACAAATGAGTTGGGCGTGGTGGCACATGCCTTTAATCCCAGCACTTGGGAGGCAGAGGTAGGAGGATCGCCGTGAGTTCAAGGCCACCCTGAGACTACACAGTAAATTCCAGGTCAGCCTCGGCTAGAGTAAGACCCTACCTCAAAAAAATAAATTTTTTTAAGTACAAATGAATGTTTAAACAACCAATTCTCTTTCTAAGAGATTATCATAGGCAACTGAGCAAGCACTCGAAGGTCTGTTACAGTCCGTTTGTATATGATAAAGCCAGACATACAACAGCAGAAGGTGGTTATGGACTATGATGTAGCCATACAAATGACAAGAGAGCTTAGAGTAATGGCTCTGGACATTCAGACAGGTAAAATCAGAGAAGCAGCACGGCTGGCCCCACCACCTTTACACAGCCTTCTGTGTGTGCTCATGTCCCCCATAACCACTGAGGAGGCCCATTGGAACTTAATGTCTGCCATCAATTGACTGTGAATTTGAAATGACATTTAGCTCCACGTGTGCAAGTGCAGGGTAGGAGGGAACGTGAGCACATTTTCCACAGTCAGGCAGCAGAGCTAGCCGGGTCCCCTATGCCAAGGCAAGTGAAAACACTGTGCACAGTAAGATGGCCTTTTCTCATACACAACAAGGTTTAGTGAATAATAGCTGTGTCCACAATCCCTGTCTTACCAAAGCCCAGCCCACCAGTCCACATGCCTCTCAATCTGATTCAGAATGTCAGGCTTTAGGAAAAATAGAAAAGTGACCGTGTTTAATTGTCCAAATAATAAAACAACCAAATTAGCCAGAAGCACATCAGTGACGGGATGCCCACACAGGGCATCACTGTCCACCAGTGATTCAGTGACGGGACGCCCGCACAGGGCATCACTGTCCTCCAGTGCATCAGTGACGGGACGCCCGCACAGGGCATCACTGTCCTCCAGTGCATCAGTGACGGGACGCCCACACAGGGCATCACTGTCCTCCAGTGCATCAGTGACGGGACGCCCACACAGGGCATCACTGTCCTCCAGTGCATCAGTGACGGGACGCCCACACAGGGAGTCACTGTCCTCCAGTGCATCAGTGACGGGACGCCCGCACAGTGTATCACTGTCCTCCAGTGCATCAGTGACGGGACGCCCGCACAGTGTATCACTGTCCTCCAGTGCATCAGTGACGGGACGCCCGCACAGGGCATCACCGTCCTCCAGTGCATCAGTGACGGGACGCCCGCACAGGGCATCACCGTCCTCCAGTGCATCAGTGACGGGACGCCCGCACAGGGCATCACCGTCCTCCAGTGCATCAGTGACGGGACGCCCGCACAGGGGCATCACCGTCCTCCAGTGCATCAGTGACGGGACGCCCGCACAGGGCATCACCGTCCTCCAGTGCATCAGTGACGGGACGCCCGCACAGGGCATCACCGTCCTCCAGTGCATCAGTGACGGGACGCCCGCACAGGGCATCACCGTCCTCCAGTGCATCAGTGACGGGACGCCCGCACAGGGCATCACCGTCCTCCAGTGCATCAGTGACGGGACGCCCGCACAGGGCATCACCGTCCTCCAGTGCATCAGTGACGGGACGCCCGCACAGGGCATCACCGTCCTCCAGTGCATCAGTGACGGGACGCCCGCACAGGGCATCACCGTCCTCCAGTGCATCAGTGACGGGACGCCCACACAGGGCATCACCGTCCTCCAGTGCATCAGTGACGGGACACCTGCACAGGGCATCACTGTCCTCCAGTGATTCAGTGACGGGACACCCGCACAGGGCATCACTGTCCTCCAGTGCATCAGTGACGGGACACCTGCACAGGGCATCACTGTCCTCCAGTGCATCAGTGACGGGACGCCCGCACAGGGCATCACTGTCCTCCAGTGATTCAGTGACGGGACACCCACACAGGGCATCACTGTCCTCCAGTGCATCAGTGACGGGACACCTGCACAGGGCATCACTGTCCTCCAGTGCATCAGTGACGGGACACCCACACAGGGCATCACTGTCCTCCAGTGCATCAGTGACGGGACGCCCACACAGGGCATCACTCTCCACCAGTGCATCAGTGACGGGACGCCCACACAGGGCATCACTGTCCACCAGTGCATCAGTGACAGGATGCCCACACAGGGCATCACTGTCCTCCAGTGCATCAGTGACGGGACACCCACACAGGGCATCACTGTCCACCAGTGCATCAGTGACGGGACGCCCACACAGGGCATCACTGTCCACCAGTGCATCAGTGACAGGATGCCCACACAGGGCATCACTGTCCTCCAGTGCATCAGTGACGGGACACCCACACAGTGTATCACTGTCCTCCAGTGCATCAGTGACGGGACACCCACACAGTGTATCACTGTCCTCCAGTGCATCAGTGACGGGATGCCCACACAGGGCATCATTGTCCTCCAGTGCATCAGTGACGGGACGCCCACACAGGGCATCACTGTCCTCCAGTGCATCAGTGACGGGACACCCACACAGTGTATCACTGTCCTCCAGTGCATCAGTGACGGGACACCCACACAGGGCATCACTGTCCTCCAGTGCATCAGTGACGGGACACCTGCACAGGGCATCACCGTCCTCCAGTGCATCAGTGACGGGACGCCCGCACAGGGCATCACCGTCCTCCAGTGCATCAGTGACGGGACGCCCGCACAGGGCATCACTGTCCTCCAGTGCATCAGTGACGGGACGCCCGCACAGGGCATCACTTTCCACCAGTGCATTAGGGCGACTGTCCTCCAGTGCATCAGTGATGGGACGCCCACACAGGGCATCACTGTCCTCCAGTGCATCAGTGACGGGACACCTGCACAGGGCATCACTGTCCTCCAGTGATTCAGTGATGGGACACCCGCACAGGGCATCACTGTCCTCCAGTGCATCAGTGACGGGACACCTGCACAGGGCATCACTGTCCTCCAGTGCATCAGTGACGGGACGCCCGCACAGGGCATCACTGTCCTCCAGTGATTCAGTGACGGGACACCCACACAGGGCATCACTGTCCTCCAGTGCATCAGTGACGGGACACCTGCACAGGGCATCACTGTCCTCCAGTGCATCAGTGACGGGACACCCACACAGGGCATCACTGTCCTCCAGTGCATCAGTGACGGGACGCCCACACAGGGCATCACTCTCCACCAGTGCATCAGTGACGGGACGCCCACACAGGGCATCACTGTCCACCAGTGCATCAGTGACAGGATGCCCACACAGGGCATCACTGTCCTCCAGTGCATCAGTGACGGGACACCCACACAGGGCATCACTGTCCACCAGTGCATCAGTGACGGGACGCCCACACAGGGCATCACTGTCCACCAGTGCATCAGTGACAGGATGTCCACACAGGGCATCACTGTCCTCCAGTGCATCAGTGACGGGACACCCACACAGTGTATCACTGTCCTCCAGTGCATCAGTGACGGGACACCCACACAGTGTATCACTGTCCTCCAGTGCATCAGTGACGGGATGCCCACACAGGGCATCATTGTCCTCCAGTGCATCAGTGACGGGACGCCCACACAGGGCATCACTGTCCTCCAGTGCATCAGTGACGGGACACCCACACAGTGTATCACTGTCCTCCAGTGCATCAGTGACGGGACACCCACACAGGGCATCACTGTCCTCCAGTGCATCAGTGACGGGACACCTGCACAGGGCATCACTGTCCTCCAGTGCATCAGTGACAGGACACCCACACAGTGTATCACTGTCCTCCAGTGCATCAGTGACGGGACACCCACACAGGGCATCACTGTCCTCCAGTGCATCAGTGACGGGACACCCACACAGTGTATCACTGTCCTCCAGTGCATCAGTGACGGGACGCCCACACAGGGCATCACTGTCCTCCAGTGCATCAGTGACGGGACGCCCGCACAGGGCATCACTGTCCTCCAGTGCATCAGTGACGGGACACCCACACAGTGTATCACTGTCCTCCAGTGCATCAGTGACGGGATGCCCACACAGGGCATCATTGTCCTCCAGTGCATCAGTGACAGGACGCCCACACAGGGCATCACTGTCCTCCAGTGCATCAGTGACGGGACACCTGCACAGGGCATCACTGTCCTCCAGTGATTCAGTGACGGGACGCCCACACAGGGCATCACTGTCCTCCAGTGCATCAGTGACAGGACACCCGCACAGTGTATCACTGTCCTCTAGTGATTCAGTGGTTTGACACCCACACAATGGAATATTATACAGCAGTAGCAGTGGCCTAACTGCTCCAACTGTAGCTGCAGACAAGAGATTTTCAACTCAAGATGCGTTTGGTTGTCAGAGCTCAGGAGCATGCTCCTGGCATAGAGGCCACGGATGGTCCTCGATGTCCTACAGTTTTCAGGGCAGCCACATCAATAGCACTCAAGTGTCCCTGAGTCACCAACATGGTGCTGAGCTGCGAAGCCATAGCCATGTCAGGCAGGAGGAAAGGCACCACCAAAAGACAGGCTGGAATCTGGGTCCCAACTCATGCTTGAGTATGCTGGGCAGTCACATCCTCCCCCATAGAGACTCTGAGTGGGAACTGCCACATTGCCTCTAAGCCTCTGGGGTCTACTTCTCACATGTTACTGGCTCCAGTGTCTCAGGAGGATGTGTATTGCCCTGCATGACAGAGGGCTCCTAAGACACCAGAATATTCTTATAATTGAAGGGCTTCTGTCACACCAGATGGCACCAGGAAATATAGCAGCCAGCCTTTGAGAATCTTCCAAAAAGGGGAGAAGTCACTAAGCCCTGAGATAAGGAATCACATGCCCCTGAGGGCTGGCCAAGCCACAGATATATGGGACCTGAGCATGTCCCACCTGTGTGCAAAAGGTAGTTCCAGAGAGTTCAGATACTGGTCTGACCCAGAACCTTCCTCACTCGTTTGTCTTTTGCTGCTTCAGGGTCAAAGGTGATGGACAGGATCCGTCACATCCAGAGTGATGGCCTCCTGTCCTAGAATCTCAGGCTGAGAGGCTGTACTGTACCATTCGCTCACCTGTGGGATTTGCTAGGTACCTGCTCAGGAGTGTCCAGATTAGGCCTACTCACCAATCTTCAAGACCCTGGGAGCCTGTTGCCTAGTCTGTGCTGGGAAAAGAAGGCAGCTCTGGCCTGGAGAGATGGCTTAGTGGTCAAGGTGCTTGCCTGCAAAGCCTAAGGACCCATGTTCGACTCTCCAGATCCTACATAAGCCAGATGCACAAAGGTGAGGCAAGCACAAGGTTTCACATGCCCACTAGGTGGCACAAGCATCTGGAGTTTGATTACAGTGGCTGAGGCCCCTGAGCGAGAATTCTCTTTCTCGCATGTGCTCTCTCTCACTCTCTCTGTCTCTAAAATAAAATTTAAAAAAATAAAATAAGATAAAAAGAAGGCAATTCAGCCTTGCACTGCCACCCACATGATATGTGGGAAGAGAGTGCTTTGATACCTGCCTTGTGCCTCATGCTTCTCCAGCACAGTGGTGGGAGATGAGTGCCAAGAAGCCCAGAGTGCCCTCCCCCATCTCATAGGCCCCAGTGTGGCTCCAGGAAAACACTCGCAGCGCATGTCAGTACAACTCCAAGAAGCATGTTGCTTAAGCAGCCTCAGAAGGACAGCAGTAACTTTCAAACAAACAAACAAAACCAAACCCTTGAGGACACTTGGCTAAGAACCGCTTTAATTATCATCCTCTTTTGGTAGGATAAAAATTCCTCTCTGCCTCTTTAAGACAAGATTCTTTATCCATTCCTCTCTTTGTTAAAAATAGCTTTAGCAACCAGCCATTAAACAGGGAAGGCATTTTAGTCCACCCTTTCTTTTTTCTCTGGTTTTCAAATTGGCACCTTCCCACTTCACAGAAGACAAAAGTAGGGCCTTTGCATGAAGGCTGGCAATCTTGCTGCAGAAGCAGGAGACTGGCTCCCCTCATAGGACTTGACCTCCTGTGCCCCTGGCTATGGCCAGCAAGTCTCAAGATGGCAAGCAGGGGGGAACAATGCCCATGAGTCCTGCCATCGCCCTATTAAGTAGAGTCAGGTCTTGAGACAGTTCCAGTTTTGCTGCATGGTGCCCTGAGAGAGAAGTATGCATGTTCCAGAACAGGCAGCAGCACCCAGTCTGCAGCCCTGCAGTTTGGCACTAAGCCTTCAGAAACCCCAGGGCTCCAGGTCCTCCCAGCAGCCTTCATCATCTCCCTTCCAACAGGCATGTGTGGAGGAGCCAGCATACCCACGCAGGCTCCCAGCCCAGCTGCACAGGCATGACCAGCCCCCCAGCTATGGCCACCTGCACGCACATTCTTGCCAGGCTGTGGTAGATGGAATGCACATCTGGGTGGGAATTCCAGGCCGTACTGTTCCTGAGATGCCGGATAAGACCCCACTGGAACAGTCAGTCTTTAGGACCCAGTCTGTGCTAATCTGTCCTTAGCCACATGAGATGTTCCTCATTTGGAAGTGAGTTACACACTCACAGGAGCCCAGGAGGGGTTGGGGAATAGCTGGAGTCTGCCATCCTTTTGTCTCACTGGGATGGCCTGGGGGCCCCCTCCTGTCTGCTCTTTGTCCCTTCCTTATGACATGACCAGAGGGGGCGACATAAAGGGGGAAGAAAGTAGGATAGGGACAGGGTCTGTTTGCAGAATCTAAATCCCCTGGTGGAGCCTGCTACAAAGCCCCACTTCTAAGCCCAGAATACAGAAACAACTTGACTACTAAGAGCCATCTAAACATAATAAGGAGAGAGGGCTGAGCAAGCCACACAAGGCAGTACCATGCACAAAGTGGAAGGTTTGGGGGACCAGCCTAGAGAGACTTCCAGGACAGGCACAATGAAGGACAGCAGAGGCTCTTTAGATGTGACCCTTCTTGTGAAAAAGAAGGGAAAAGAAGGACTAACATATGGACAGAAGGATGAAAGGATAAGGTAGAAGTCATGACACACACACACACACACACACACACACGTGCGCACACGCGCACAAACTCAGTTTCTAGCTCCAGCCAGTCTGACTGAGCAAGAATGAGGGGTGTGGGGATGCCATGCATGTGGGCCCCTGTGTGTTCTCATTGACCCTGGATGTGACCCAGCTTGTCTGTCCTCTCTTCTCAGTAGCTCTTGCCCTACCTGCCTGCTGCCCATTCTGCCCACTCTAGGGACCTATTACTGACTGTAGTCTTCAACATGCTTCCACTTGGCCTTGGAATGTCTGCTGCCACCCAGGGGCTCCTCTTCCTTCACCTGGAATCCAAAGGTTCCCAAGGCAAGACACAATGCCCTCAACACTCTTGACACTGAGTGCCTACCTCATGCCTTCAAAGCTGCAGGGGAAGATCCTACATGCATGCGTTCATGCATGTGTGTGTGCACACCTTAACAGATGCAGCCACTCTCCCCTAGTTGCAAAGATGACTAACTGTGAGAGGACCACAGTCAGAATGCACAAAGACAAACTTCTCTTCCCTCCAAACCTGAAGCATAAGGACATTTCTCCCAAACTCTGAGCTCAGCTCTACATCTGAGCAATGTCTGTCACACCTGATAAGTGAGACCAGGACAATCCTTCCTCTCCAAACAGCATATACCATGAACCAGAGACATGCCCACCAGGGCTGCATGAATCTCAGAATGCCACCTTGGGCCCTAGAGACCTTTTCATTCAACAACAATCTATGTATCTGACCCCAGTACCATTGATAGGATCTTCCCCTGTGGGTCAAGAGCAGTTCCAAGAAGAGGGACTCCAGGAAGAGGACATGCCCACTTCTTAGCACCAGATCCATGTAGGGCTCTTCATACCAGGCCTTGGCAGCCACCAAAGCCCAAATCCCCTCAATGCAAATTAAGTTCAAGGCCAGCAAGGGCTGTAGCTGCTCACTCACCAGCTTATGCCTGAGACGGATGGTGATCAGAGGGAAGCCTGACAGGTACTGGGAAAGTGTGGGTGGTGGGGACATCTCCAGGGAGATCAGGTGGCTAACAGCAGACAGCAGGCAATCTCTGCAGTTCATAGCCTCTGGGATCCTTGGAAATCAGTGGAAATGGTTACAAATAGGAAACAAGAGAGGTCCATATACCTATAGTGTGACACTATAGCTGGGCTTTCTGAAACCTAGGTCTTTGGGAGACACTGTCCACCCCCACAAACTCGGCACTGTATCTGGAGGTTACCTTTGTTGCAACCCAATTTAATCACTTCCATCCTTCTGTTCTGCTTTCTTGAGGTATGACAACAGGACCAGCAGGTGAGACAGGTCTCTCCCATATCCCCTGGCCACACAGCTCAGGGAGTGTGGGAGAGCAGGCCCACAACAGGATCTCAGAAAATCTGCTGCCTTGTTGTGTGACCTTGGGCAGCTCACTTGTCCCATCTGAACATTACTTCCCTGACTATGAAATGGTGTGGTAAATACTGGTATGGTGATGTCTGCTGTTCTGCCTCCCAGTGTTCCCATGCTCCATTTCTAGAAAGGCACCTCTTTTCTTCAGCTGACCTTCCCACCCTTGGCCCACCTTCTTGCTGGCTCAGAAGCAAGCCTGGAATCCAGGACTGAGTCAGGCTAATGATGACAACATGGAGACAAAGTCACAACCCAGTAACTTTAAGTAGCTATGATAGCACACAGGGAAAGAATGCTGGGACAGTCTCATTCTCCCTGCTGGATGTCAGTTCCCAAGGACAAGGTCTCCCTAACTTAAATCCACGAGGGAGAGCGTGATTGAGAGGAAGCTTACTTCAGAAGATTGTTGAGATGAGGCACCATGGCATCACCCAGGTGCTGGATCAAGCAGCTCCTGAAGCCAGATGCTTGTGGGGCTTGCAGTTTATGTAATCCATCGACTTTCCCCTTTCCCTAAAACCAGTTAGACTAGATTTTCTGTTGTGTTCCAATCTACAACAATCTAATATCCTCTATGCCAATCTCAGAATTATAAGGTTGAAATGCTACTAATGGCCAGGACCAGGAACAGCATAGTTAGACAATAGGTATATAAGATATAGGGAAGAACTCATGCCTAGGGTCTGGCTAACTTGGCATGTGAATAGCTCCAAGGTGAGCAGCCCTTTCATTGTGTGATGAACTTCATATTTGCCCCACACCAGCCATGAATGTGAGAAGGGAAGGGAATCTTCCTACAGGCAGACAATCATAAGGGCAGATCTGATGTCCTGTTTTATAGATATGGAAACAGAGAAGTTTGTAGTCAGGCACAGGGGCTGTTTATGGGTCTCTGGCCTATGCCCCTGAGTATTGCCTGACCCAAGGCCTTCTGGACCCCAGTGAGGGAGTTTCTGAGTTTCCTCCAAAGGGCTGTAGCCCATCCTGACTCTCACAGAAAGGCACCAGACTCTGACATCCAGCATACTCTGATAGAATGCTATGCATGTACGTGATGGTGTGTACCACCCAGGAAATGTGTGCTACCCTCTCCCCATGCTGTACCACCCTGAGACACTCACTTTGTGCTGTCTGGGGGTATGTAGTTCAGGTAATAGTGCACGGAGTGGTAGAGAAGGCCCACAACAGTTGTCCAGGCTGCAGACAAAGCAGAGGTCAGAAGACACTTGTCAATACTCCAGGTACAAGCAGGAGCCATGGGGAACCCCACCTAGCTGTGCGCAGCACAGCCCCACACTCCCAGGGAAAGGAAAGAGACCTAAGACTACAGGGTGTCTGTATGACACTGATGCCATTGGCTACTCCACTGAGCTCAGCAGTGACACTGACTCTGCTCTCTGTGCCCAGTCCACACACCAGTGCTGACACTTGCCCAGACACCAGACAGCCTCTGGGGCGGAAGGTTCCTTGATGGGCTGTGATGGGTGGTGCCAGCTGTCAGCCAGCGTGTCAGGCAGCGCATTTCTTAGTCTGCACAAGGTATTTATGGTAGCAATCACACACAAGGCAGCGGATGCAGGCTTACAAGTGGCAGCCACCACCCAGTTGGCTAAGACATGTCTCCTGCCCCTTGATCATCTTACAACTTTGCAACAGGACCCCATACTTGGGAAAGATGATGCTCAGTGCAGAGAGCCTTCCACTGACTATGAGCTAAGAACCTTAGCCTTTGAGGGGCATGTTCCTAAACTCACATGCTCACTACATGCAAGACACTGTTATTTATACACACTCTGCCTTTTAAATCCTAAGACAAGGTGGGGACCATTACTGTCTCGGACACCGACAGTGTCAGTAATTTGCCCAAGGCCACACAGCCAGTAGTGGCTGAGTGGGGTTCTAACCACAGGATTGGGGCCTGTTGGCAGTAAGTTCTGCCAAGTGTGAGAAGTTCTGTAGGTAGAGAAAATAGGCTCTGGTGATTTTAGAAGCCCAGATGTTCTTTTTTTTCTCAAATTTTATTAACATTTTCCATGATTATAAAAAATATCCCATGATAGTACCCTCCTGCCCCCCCACTTTTCCCTTTGAAATTCCATTCTCCATCATATCCCCTCCCCATCTCAATCTTTCTACTTACATATATACAATACCAACCGAATAAATACCCTCCTCCCTTCCTTTCTCTTCCCTTTATATCTCCTCTTTAACTTACTGGCCTCTGCTGTGCAAGGATGAAGGCCCTGTACAAGGTTGCTGAGATACACCTCTCCCCTAGAAGCAGGACGTACTAGAAGAGGCTAGAGAATATGACACACCTTTACCATAGGCTAACAGGTAAGAGGAGATGAGGTGGATCCTTGCTAGGGGAGGGGCTGTGTAGCAGGGCTGAGCCTCTGGCCAGGGCATCCCGCCTGAGGATCTTCAGTGATCTTTGATCCTTGACTGACAGTAGCCCCTGGAGGGAGGAGCCTACAGAGAGGACACCACCCAGAAATGACCAGAGCTGCCTGGATCTCAATATGCTCCCAGGCAGAATCATTGTACTCTTGGCCACTTGCTCATTAGGGAACTTGGCTTGGGCCTGCCCCAAGTTCGTACCTGAATTCCTAAATAGGCAAACCTCTCACCCAGAGAGGGCTATCCTAAAGAGGAAGGAGCAAATGTGGAAAAACACAGTGTCCCATGTGGTAAGCCAGACTCACAAGAATGCAGAATGCCCCCCTCCCCACTCCTGCCAATTCCCAGCTCAGTCTGCAGTGTGGCATAAAGTGAGATCTTGGGGATGCTTTGAAGCTGCCTCTGAGAGGCCCCACCAAAGCACAGGCTTTGAGTAAGTCCACCTCTCCCTCATGCAGGAGAACAAGGACTCCCCCTCCCCCCAGCACTGCACTTTGCCTGAGGCCCTGGGACCATACTCACTCACCTTGGCTGTGCAGAGCCTCCCGGGGAATCTCGATGTAGCTGTGCCCATGGGCTGGGAAGCGGTAGGGGGGAGTGCTCAGGGCCAGAGGGAGGATCTTGGCCACAGAGAAATCTATGGGAGAAGTGGACACAGACAGTAGAGTCAGAGGGCTCAGTGGCTGCAAGAAATGGCCTGAAGATCCCACCTACCATCAACCTTCATTTCTTCAACCAAGCAAGCTCTTGGCAAAAGAGAATTGCCCCTCGAAAGGCTGGCCTCAAACACACATGCACACAAGCACACACATGCACTCATGAGTAAGGGTGGGAGTTACTATAGAAGCTAAGTCCTCAAGCCACACTCTAAGTAAAAGTCTTTTCTGGAGAGATTACCCAACCCCTCTACAACCCCCCAGCTGTCGTCAGCACATACAATGCTAACTTATGCTGTTCACCCAGACGCTCAAGGAAGCTGACTTCCCCAACCTATTCTAAGCTTATATGACTGTCATAAGAATCTCATGCCACCATGAGATGCTTACATAGTCCTGTGTACACATCACAAGCCAGTACCTCAAGCCTAATTCTAATACATTTTGCACAAAGGAACATAACTCAGGAAAATGGTGAAGTTTACCTCAGCTGCTGCATGAGTCTCAAGTGGGATGAACCTCAGTGAGGTGCACTTGCTGCACCCTACCCCCTTCCTCCATGTGGCCACCCTAGCTGATGATGCATGACTACCTGCCATGGAGAAGGAGCCTGTGAGGGTGATCTGGGACTCCCTGGGATGCAGGTTGGAAGATATGTGTCCCATGACAGTGTCGATGGTGTTGATCAGGCCCAGCACCATAGTGTTGTCCTGCAAGCAGTACAGACATGAAGA
This sequence comes from Dipus sagitta, assembly GCA_036346955.1. Lineage (NCBI taxonomy): Eukaryota > Metazoa > Chordata > Mammalia > Rodentia > Dipodidae > Dipus > Dipus sagitta. The sequence goes on along the minus strand of CM070779.1, from coordinate 64,851,007 downwards.
AACTGTGAGGATCGTCTTGCTCAGTAATAGTGTTAGCTGGGTGTGTCAAGCACTCAGACCCTCACTTCCCCACAAGGGAAGCCACCTGACTGCTTCCCTTTACAGACACTTTCACAGGAGCCATGTGCCTGATGAGCTCACAGAGCATAGACACAGGTCAAAAGAAATCCCAATGCCAGGCCATTGGCTCCTGCGTTAATGAGGGACTCATTAACGCCTGTGTCCACCTCGGGTCAACTGTCCTGGTCCTTAGGTACCCCATGAAGAGGAAGACTACACTGCGGTTCCTTCCCTCCCAGCAGGCACTGCTTTGCTTTCCCTGCTGGCTCTCTTCTTCCCGACTTGCTGAGGCAGCATCTGTCATTACTAAGCCCTCGGCATCCTTTCACAAACTCTCCAGAAAGACTTACTGAGCCAGAACCAGACACAGAGGCCAATTTTAGACACTGTCTTTTAGGCCCATGGCATGATTTCAGTCAGCGTCTCTGTCTCTGGCATGCACGTCTGCCAGGGAGCAGCACCTCACACACTTCCTTCAATGCCTCAGCCTGCATAGTTTCATGATTATTCAAATATTGCAACAGATTTGCATATTTTAGGTTAAAAAAAAGCTAATTTAAATCAATGTAGAAAATCCATCTGTCTGAGTCCCCAGTGGCTGGCTGTCCTAGGTGATTCAGGCTGCCCCCCCACCCCACCCATGCACAAAGTCCCTTTGAAGCCTAACCCTGGAGGTCTGTGCTTTTTCACAAAGAATCTGCTTCTAGGTAAGACTGTCAATCTTACATTCTTGATCCTTTTTCTCCCTTTGTCAATGTTAAGCAATCTGTTTCATTTGAAATTATCTAAATAAGGAGTTCAATAAATGCAAACCTTCAAGCTGTCCTACTAATAAGGTGATAATAGAATGTGTTCTGCCTCTGAACCTTGCAAGGGCTTTAAATGTTTGAGATTAGGAGGGTCAGGAAAATGAGTGCTTTAACATGCTCGTGTGGGTAAGGCCTTGCTGGCCAAGGCACTGGAAGCTCTCACTCTTGGGAGCCTTTACCTGCCTCAACTCTGGGAACTACATATGGCACCGAAGCTACAGGTAGACAGAGCTGGGACCTCTAAGTCACTCTGTGGGCAGAAAACTCCTCTGACCCACAGTGGATTCTGTGTTGAGAGACCAAGGCCTGCTATGCTACCAGTGTGGTGTGGAGTCTGTTGTTACCGCAGCATGGCTTAGCCTGACCTTACTAACATGGTACTCAGAATGCGAAGCACCTTGATAAATGTTCTTGGCAGAATTAAAGAGTAGGTTCTATTAGATATAGCAGATGGCTGTAGAATACAGGTGGGGACTGTCAATGAGACTGTGAGGGGTTTTACATGACTTTATCATTCTTATTCTTAGTTTTGGGTGATATTTGTTTTGTACATTTTTTTATCAATTATGTTCTCCAACATAATTACACATGATATTTGTGTGTATGTACATGCATGTGGGAGTACATGTGCATGTATGGGTGTGTGCGTGTGAAAGCCAGAGGACAATGTCTGGTGTCATTCCTCAGGTGCCATCTACCTTTTTCTTTGAGACAGGGTTTCACATTGGCCTGGAACACAATACACTGGACTGTCTGGTTTACCAGAATCGGTGATTATTTTGTCTCTGCTTCCCCAGTGCTGGGATTAAAAGTACAGGTTGCTATACCCAACAGTTTTATGTGGGTTCTGGGGATCAAACATGGGTCCTTATGATGGCAAGGCAAGCACTTTACCCACTAAGCCATCTGCAAAGTTCCTAGGCTGTAAATGTATTATCTGATAAGAACATCTGTAGCACTGAAACCCCTGCCCCATAAAGAAAACAGGCCTGACCACAAAGATCAACAGGCCTACAGGGCGGAAGGACTAGTTGCCCCAGCCCTACACAGCTAGTTGTTGATTGTTCTCATGCTTTAAATAAGTAACCTCAATCAGATTTTCAGAAATAAAGGAAGCCATTCCACTCTGCTTCCTGATTCTTGGAACAAGGCTTTCTACTTCCTCACTTTAGTCATGAAGCATGCTTCTCTGCTCTGCTACTTTCACTCAGTCCACTGATCTTAATGCCAGATGTGTTTCTCATGTTCATTATCACTAGTTATGGTGAATGAGAAATATACACATGTATGTCATGTAAAGTGACAAGCAAAGGTCAACACTCATGAAGAAATCGCTTCCTCGGAGCCCAGGACGATGACACAGGACAGATGCTCACTAAAGTCCTACATAGTCCAGAAGATACAGCACCCTGTGTCTGCTGCATGGTCAGACAAAATGAGCTCTAATGTCCCAAATATCAGGACCAAAAAGACATCATTCCTCTACAGTTGCAAGTCAGTTGGCCCCTATGAGCCACTGCAGAAAGGATTTTCCCATATCCTCCTGTTGAAGGGTAAACTGTCTTTTTCTCTTACCTCTGACACATGGGTCCAACTGGGCAGCAAAAGCACTTCAGCCACGGTGCTCAAGAAGGTCTAAAGTGAACAAAACAGCTGTGCTTAGTAGAGCCTCCACATCCAAACCTATCAGTCCTCCGAACTGCCTCATGTATCTTTTGCAATCAGCGCTTGGTTTTTTATAGTGGGAGATAATAATAGTTCACATTCATCTATTAAAATATCAGCCAGGCTGGGCATGGTGACTCATGCCTTTAATCCCAGCATTCAGGAGGCAGAGGTGGAAGGATCACTGTAAGTTTGAGGCCAGCCTGGGACCCCAACCTGGGACTACAGAATAAGTGCCAGGGCTAGACTGAGACCCTACCTCAGAAAAAAAAGTCAGCCTGGGGCTTTGCTTGCAAAGCCTGAAGGCCCAGGTTTGATTCCCCAGTGCCCATGGAGATACTTTGTGCCAGATGCACAAAGTGGCACATGTGTCTTAAGTTCACTTGCAGTATCAGGAGGCTCTGGTCACCTACTCTCTCTCTCTCACTCTCTCTCTCTTTGTCTCTCTTCTCTCTTCTCTCAAATAAATAATAAATGAATAATTATTAAACATAAAATATTAGCCTATATCTTACAAATGCCATCCCATTTGCTCCTATGACAACCCTGGAAAGTCAGTAACCAGTATGTGGATGTCACAGTAAAGACTGTTCAACTGTGGCAGGCACCAATGCCTGGGTCACATAGGGCCTCTTAGATGAGTGATTGGTCAGATGAATGATTGGTAAAATGAATAGATGGATGAATGAATGAGCGAATGAATGATCACAGCTTATACAATGCACTTTCCTTGGGTTAACTTGATGTTAAACCATTTATGCTAGCTGGGAATCAACTGGTCAGTTACCTTCAAACCATGTTTAGAACTGAGGACATGGTTCACTCAGAAAACTGTGAGGACCTAAGTTTGCATCCCCAGTGCCCACATAGAAGGGTGCACGGTGGTTCACACCTACGATCACAGCACTGAGGAGGAGGAGGAGGCAAGAATTCCTGAGGCTCACTGAGTAGCTAGAATAGGTAAGCTCCAGGTCCAGCGAGAAACCCTGTCTTGAAAAATAAGGTGGAGAGTGATTGAGGAAGACACCCATGTCAACCTCTGGCCACCACATGCATACCTACACATGTTCACCCAGACACATACTAATGTACATTCACACATAGACATACCACACACAAAAACCCATGCTTCGTTTGGTTTACTATTGCTCTAAAGCAATAAAATTAGTTTCTAACATTTTTAAAACTTTTTTATTGACAAATTCCATAATTATAGGGACTAAATCATAATAATTCCCTCCCCCGTTTTCCCCTTCACAAAACCATTCTCTATCATATTCTAACATTTTGAAAATGTGCTTTTTAAAAAGTCAAAATTTGTGGGATGGAGAAATGGCTTAGCAGTTAAGGTGTTTGCCTGCGAAGCCAAAGGACACAGGTTCGATTCCCCAGGACCCATGTAAGGCAGATGCACAAGGGGTACATGCATCTGGAGTTTGTTTGCAGTGGCTTGAGGCCCTAGCATGCCCATTCACTCTCTGTCTGTCACTCTTCTCTCTCCCTCTGCCTGCAAATAAAACTAAAAAAAAAAAAATTCAAAAAAAAGTCAAAATTTGTGAGGCTGGAAAGATGGCTTAGTGGTTAAGGCATTTGCCTGCAAAGCCAAAGGATCCAGGTGGTGACTCAGAACAAAAGCCATCATCAAAGTTCCTAGGCTGTAAATGTATTATCTGATAAGAACATCTGTAACACTGAAACCCCTGCCCCATAAAGAAAACAGGCCTGACCACAAAGATCAACAGGCCTACAGGGCAGAAGGACCCTGGTCCCTTTTATATTTCTCCATTCCCACTTGTTTCTCCCCACCTCTCCACTCCCTTACCCCATAAAAGCTAAAGCCCAATTGTGCCTGGGTGCCCATCCTCCATTCCCATGGAGAGGCTGTTGACCTTCATCGTTCTAATAAAGAACAGTCTATCACTGTCGAGATTGTCTTTCTTTCATTTTCATGTTGCCCCAGTCAATCCTATATTCAACAGACTCCAAATACCCTGTTTGTAACCCTTAGTCTATATAGAGATAGGGACCCCATCTCTAACACCCCTTATCCCACCATACCAGCTGAGAATCCCTAGCATAAGAAGATGCATGTCCACAAGCCCCCATGAGCCCTTTTCCTCCACCTGGGAACTGTTGGGAGGAGTGGACAGAGCAAGGGTCTTAACTTTAATGCTCTAAGTGTCACTTCCTGAGTGCTTTAAGTGATGTTGGGAATTCCCACAGTGATCTGTGGCCTCTGGCTAAATCCACCAAAGCCCCCACTACACTGTTCCCTGATGGCAAGGAGGCAGCAGACTTGAGAGCATGAATTGCGAATGCAGATGGCTTGAGAGCAGCTGAATGGTTGCTGATAGAATAGGCCAGCTCAGATTAGGAAATGAAGGGAAGACTCAAGCCCTATCTCAAGAAGACTCCCTGAGCAACACAGAATGGGCTGTAATGCCACTCATCCTGCCTGTTCAGGAGAAGTCCAGAATCCAAGGCAGGTACATCAAGGCTCTTGGTCTTTTTAGCACTCTAGACTGCAGACCAGCTGTGTACAGGCCCTGAGCTTTACCTCTGTGAGATTCAGTGCAGTTTCCTCTGAGAGGGCCTTATCAGGCAAGCTGAGGGACACGTTTTGAAGGTAGTACAACTCAGTTCCAAGTCTCTGGAAGTTTTTTCTCTCCTCAGTCAAGTTGGTGATGATAGGATGGTATGCATCGGTGGACATCTGAAAGAAAGTGGCCCTTTGACTTCAAGCTAAGTACTGCAGCCAGGGCATTCTAGAGAGGTCCAGGGTGCCCATTCATCTCTGAGTCCCAGGCTTTCTGTCCCATAACAACAGAGTCAGGGCCCCTCCCACACACAGGTGCATGTACCCTCTTTATGAAACAAGGAGTGTTCTGCAGATGAAACTAACCACAGAGGGGCTAAGCAGGGGTGTTGGCCCAAATGGACACTCCAGAGTCTGGATGCTCACTATAAACATTCTTTGGTTACAAAGGCTAATCTCAAGTGGTCATGTTCTACATGAACTGACCCTTTCATTCAATGAGAAAGGACCCAGGGAAGCTGAGCCATGGTAGGGTCCTACTGCCCCATTGGCTACCAAGAGTCTTATTTCCTCCTGTCAAGTACCTGAGGTTCCCAAAGGAACCAAAAGTGTTCTTTCTTCAGTCCTTCTTGGCACTAAGAATGAGCTGCAAAGCTGGCCTCCCTTTTATTTATTGTTTCTTCCCAAACATGATACAGCCAGCTAGAGACAGCCTAGATTATCTCATGGAATTCAGCCAACCCAGCACTGGCGTTACATGTGCACATCAGCAGGTTTGGCTTTTTGGATGGGTTCTAGGGATCTGAACTCAGGTCCTTATGCTTGCAAGACAAGCACTTAACCCACTGATCCATCTCCCAAACCTCCCTTCAGTTGTTTCCTCAGGTATTTTGTCACAGCAACGAAAAGTGACTAAAAGTGACAAAGTGCAAAGAGGAAAAGCGCACATGCTCACCCCAGTGTGCACTGCTGGAGGTGTCGGGAAGAAGCTCGGTGGTGTTGAAGATGGCAGAGTGTGCTTTCCTGAAAGAAATGAGCAGCACTTAAGGGAGGGCTGAGACTCGGTCACCTTTCCTCACGAGTCGCTTGGAATGTTGTGAGGACAGATGTTGCTAGAAAGATAAAGGACTAATAAATCAGACTAATAGGTAGATTATATGGATTTTCTCAGCAGAAATTATTTCTCCATTTATATTCTAAATTGCTTTTGAACAGCATTCATGCAAGTCATTGTATAGGAAGATGATTTTATGCAAGGTCTCACTGATTTCAAATAAATAAAGAATGAAAAATAGGCTTTGTTGCCACCCAGACTCATCAGAGCTAAAATGCAGAGTTCTTAATCACTGTGGGTTATGGCTTGAATTTAAAATATTCCGCACACTTGGATGCTTGGTCCCTAGTTGGTGGTAGTATATTGGAAAGATCTGGAAGTGGGAGGTGAGGCCTACCTGGAAAAGGTGGGTCACAAGGGGCAGGTCCCTGAGGGTAGACCACTTCCTGTCACCATTTCTGTACTTTCTGGCCCAATGTGATGTGAGCAGCTATCCTCTGCCACATGCTCCTTGGCTTCCATGGTGCTCTGTTCAAATGCATGGGGCCCAGTGATCACACTACATTGAACCCTTTGAAACAGGAGCCAAAGCAACTTATTCCTCCTCTTAGTTGTTTCTAGTGGGCATGTCATCGCAGCAATGTGGAAGAGACTTACACACTAGGCCTGGAAGCCATTCCAGAGAGATAGAGACTAGGTCCCTAAGAAGTGGAAGACATTAACTTCTTCTGCCCTAAGGAACCCAGTTTCTCTTTCTATTGAGGGCCATAGTTAATGGTGAGTTTTACAACTAATGAGGGTACCAAGGACTAAAGATTAAGCCATGTCTTATTGTTTCCCCCTATGCCCTACCCACTTCTCAACCCATCATCTCCTGATGAGAATATAGACTTCACTAGATATCTGAGTTCATTTGGGTTAAATATCTCAAGGTTGCTTTGGGTAGCCTGAGGGAATGATATCATCACCCTTGCTGGCTCAAGTGACTGGCCCTTGGTTTTGGGTAGGGCTAGGTGGCTGGTGATGCAGATGTGGCACACTGGGGAAGCTAGACCCCAAACCCACATCATTCTTCAAGTTAGAGTGACATTTGTGGTTCAGGAGTGACCAACCAGTGACCGAGCAGTTATGTCAGTCAAACTCACAGAACTCATGAGAGAGTGCAAGATCAAGAGCAATGAAATTCACTCTGGAGGTGCTGTCCCCCCTGAATAGTGACTACATAAGATTGAGATGAGACTCAGCCATGTCCTCAGTTTAGCTCAGCACACTGGTGACCCTTGCCATGGGGCCATCTGGCAGAGTATGTTCCCAGCATTCACATATGCATGCATTCAGATCACATGTCTTGGAGCTGGGGATATAGCTCAGCAGTAGAGTGCCTGCCCAGCATGCATAAGGCTCTGGGTTCAATCCCCAGCAAATCACATGTCTCTGAACCAAGCCCTTCCTTCACCTCTGCAGAACAGCTGCTATCCATTTGAGTGGTAGGGCTTGCAGGCCAGGACAGTGGACAGACATCATCCTCTGCCTTTCTATGAATCAGTAAATGTTTCCATATGTTTAGAATATCCAGATCAGTTAAACCCAAACCCACCGAAACAAAAGGTAGATAAGTGACTTCCAGAGGCTAGCAAGAGGATGCAAAGGGGAATGACAGCTTAAGGGAAGTGGGCTTCCCTTCAGAAGAATAAAAATATTCAGACACTAGATGGAGACAGTAGCTGCACACCTGTGACTTTACTACATGTCACCACCAAGATGTTCACTTTAAATGGTTACACTGATTTCACGTGAATTTTATCTCCATTTTTAAAGCCTCATAACTCACCACTGCAAAGTGAAGATTTGAACTGTCTACTTGCTCACAAGACTCCACTGAGTAATTGCCTGTGCTGAGCAGGACAGGATAACTTGGGGATCCAAGGGCCCAGCAGGGGATGAGACACAAAGGAGGCATTTGTCAGGGACCTTAATGTTTGCTATCAAAGCCTTCATAATCAGCCTGTGTATACTCCATGAAGCCCTGCGAGCACCAGGGGAATATTAATCCCAGCCTGTCTTCTGTGGACTGCTGGCACGCTGATCTCAGGGAACAGGTGTTCTCAAACTCCACTGTGCTCATCAGGCTCATTAAGACACATCTCACACCTGCAGCCTGACTGCTGTGACAGGCGAAGGAAAGTTTGGTACAGAATGCTCCAGTTACAGCCCCCAGCTTCCCCACCCACAACCTTCATGCACACTGACCAATAGCAGCTGTGAAATACATCTTGACCTCATGCGGAGTCAGTGCCCGCTCCCAGATGATGAACTCATCAAAAGCTCCATTCTCATAGTGCTTGGTTGGGTCTTTCTCAGATCCAATCACCAGGTTGATATGGGGCTCCCCATAGGCATGTGATACTTTTCCACGGGGGTCAGCATTGCTCAATGTCCCATTCACATAGACCTTCAAACCCTCTTTGGATTTCCAGGTAAATAGGACATGAGTCCAATAGGGACCTGAAAGAGAGAAGGTGGCATTCTGAGTGCCATGAAGGAGGTCTCCATGTATGTGTTTTGCTAGTGTGAAGCACTTTGGTCACCCTAATATAGCTGATAACATAGACCCACCTGACTTTTATTAGTCCTTTGGAGTTTAAGAAATTGCCTTTTGCCTCCAACCCCAAATTCCAAAAGCAGTTGAAGACCTCTTATTATTTTTTAAAATATTTTGTTTGTTTATTTACAGTCAGAGAGAGAGAGAGAGATTGAGTATGGGTGCACCAGGCCTCTAGCCACTGCAAATGAACTCCAGATGCACGTACCACTTTGTGCATCTGGCTTTATGTAGGTACTGGGGAATTGAACCCAGGTCATTATGATTTGCAGGCAAGCACCTTTACCATTGAGCCATCTCTCCAGCCCAAAGCTCTTTTTCTTTTCTGTTTTTTTTTTTTTTGGCAGAGAGAGAGAACACATTATGGCACATGAGTTTGGATTTCATTTGCAGTGACAAAAGACCCTGGCAGTCCATCCCCCCCACCCCTGCTTGCAAACAAACAAACAAATAATAAATAAATAAAAAGATTGAGGAAAGCAACAAAACTGATGGAAGAAGTTAAATAAGAATTAAACACATGGAGAGATAGCCTGTGTTTATGGGTAGGGGAATCAATATTGCCAAGATGTCAGTTCTTCCCAACTTGATTTGTGCATTCAGTACAATTCAAATTAATCAAAACCCCAGTAGGTTGTTTCATGGGCAGCTACAAATTGATTCTAAAGCCTATATGGAGAGGCACATACCAAGAAAAGCTGTCTGGTATTGAAGGAGAAAAGCAGAGTTGGAAGATTGATATGATGTACTTTGGAGACTTACTAAAAAAAAAAAAAAAGCTTAACCACTAGGTAAGGCCATATGGGAGACAGACAGATCAGTAGGACAGAGGAGACAGTTCAACACAAGCATCATCCACTGATACTTGATGGAGGAGCAGAGGCAATACAGGGAACAAAGACAACCTTTTCAACCAAGGATGCTGGAAAAATGTGGTGCTCAGATGCAAAGATAAAAATAAATATATCTAGGCTGGAGAGATGCCTTAGTGGTTAAGGCATTTGCCTGCAAAGCCAAAGGATCCAGGTTCGATTCCCCAGGACCCATGTAAGCCAGATGCAGAAGGTGGCATGTGCATATGGAGTTCATTTGCAGTGGGCTGCAGGCCCTGGAGTGCCCATTCTCTCTCTCTCTCTCTCTCTCTCTCTTTCTCCCTCTCTCTCTCTCTCAAGTAAATAAATAAAAATAAACATATCTAAACACAGACATTACACCCATTCCAGAAACTCTTCAAAATAGCTGATAGACCTCCATTACAAAAGTAAATCTATAATCTGTAAAGCTTCTGAAGGTATCAGGAAGAAACCCAAATGACCTTAGGCCTGATGCTAACGTTTTGAATGTAATAGCAGAGGCATGATCTGTGAAAGAACAACTGAGAAGCTGGAGTCACAACAAAAACAAAAACAACTAGAAAGTTCTGCTCCATGAAAGAACCTGTCAAGAGTGTGAAGGACAGCCACAGAGGGGAAATATCTACAAAAGATGACAATGAGCACACTACACAAAATGAAAAGCTCTGTGCACTCAGAGTAAGAAAACAGACAACCACTTAAAAATGGAAATGCTTAGAACAGTCACCTTAATAACCTACAGAATATACAACACCAAGAGTGGATCACGGTGTCCCTAACATCAGTGATGTGTCAGTGTAGGGCCATTGTTTTAGCAAGTATTGCTCTGGGGGAGGGGGCATGACAGTGAGGGTGTTGACAGAGGGGTTATTGGCAGTGGAATATTAGCCATGTGCAGATGTGAGAGGTGTCTGGGGATTCTGTTCTTGGTAATCCATTTTGCTATGAATCTAAAAGATGAAGGTTTCACAAAACTAATGATGGCATGAATCAGTACCATAGAAACCATCTTCTTGGTTAGCTAATTAAAAGATATAACTCTTATAATAAGAGAGATAGCTGGAGGGAGGTGCAAGAGAATTTGGACAGAAGCAACCTACAGGGGTGCACAAAACTTTACTCTAAAACCAATTCCAGTGCCAAAATGGGTCATCCTCCAGTTGTTGGTCAGGGAGACCCATGAGGCTTCCAAAACAATATAGGTCATTGCAAAAGCACTTGGTTACCCACCAGATCTAAATGGTAAAAGCATATTGCTGAAGACCCCACAAGCTATAGTCACAGGATATTGAGAGGTCATGCTGGAACTGAGATTGAAGTCAGCGCCCTGCTGGCTAGCTCTCATAGTGCTGGAAAGTGACCTGCAAGCTACTGGAAGATAAAGGTCACTAACAGCAGGGGATCCTGCAAACTATGAAATCAACCAGCCAGGCAAGATGTACAATAGTGGTACACAGGCTATGGGGATAATCAACTAGTCTCTGATTGGATATAAGGACACTCAGTGGGAGGAAATTCATGCCTGATACTGAGAAGCAAGTTAGAAGCCTATGGCTTGGAAGGTCATAGATCCTAGAAAGAACCTTCCACTGTTCTTTGGCTAAAAGAAGAGATTATGCCCATCAAAAAGTCTCCTAAATATCTAGGTTTATCGCTTTTTATTGCCTCCTTAGACAGAGAATCTGGTTTTTTTTAGATGGCAGTGAATACCAAGGAGACCCAAGACCTACCATAATGACAAGAAAAGAAATATGACCACCTAGCATAAGACAAATCATCTCTATCATATCTGCCAGGGCTCAGAAGACACTACAGAGGGTGTGGAGGATTAAATATAAGTGCTGCTTTCATTGCTAGCCTAACAAACTCCTCTAGGAGATGGAGGTAAATATTGAGAAGATTTAAAACTCATCAGAGGGGTTGGAAAGATGAGTCAGTGGTTAAGACATTTGCCTGCAAAGACTAAGGACCAGAGTTTGATTCCCCAGTACCCATGTAAAGCCAGACGCACAGTGGCACATGTGTCTGGAGTTTGTTTGCAGTGCCTAGAGGCTCTGGCATACCCATTTCCTCTCTCTCTCTCTCTCTCTCTCTCCCTATCATCTATCATGAAGGAGGGGCCTCAGTGGAATGGGGTCAGGGGAGAGTATAACCCAGTGGGAATATAGCCAATATGTAATAATGTAATATGTTCAAATAATAAAGTTCTTAATAAAAAAGCAGCAGTGGTACACATCTTTAATCCCAGAACTTGGGGGGCAGAGATAAGAGGATCTCTGTGAGTTCAAGGCAAGCCTGGGACTGCAGAGTGAGTGCCAGGTCAGCCTGGGCTAGAGCGAGACCCTACCTTGAATAAAAAAGAAGCAGTAGTATGGTCATTGTAGAATAATGCCTTTAAACCCAGTCTGCAGAAGCCAGGGAGGAAACAGTAGGAATCTTCCTCTCCTTAGGGCCATGCCAACTGTGCTCACTATAGTGTGTTAAAATGATGCCCATCTCGAGAGTCAGTCCCCAGACAGTCAGCGCGTCTAGTGCCAGAAGGTGCTACATGGGCGACTGGGGGAAATTGACCAATACCTATCGAAGCATCGCATGGTCTAACCTACTTAGCAGCAAATAACTTATTGTGATGCCCACACAAGTGCAGTAGTGGCACACAGCCATGGTGGGGAACCAACTGCTCTCAATTTGGCTAACTGATCCCCTCACTGGTATGGGACCCATAGCTGGAGCTGGGAAACAAGTCAGAACCATATCCAAACATAAGCCCACTCTCCAGTATCAAGCTACTATCAATTGTGGGCTACAAGAGGGCCTACACCTATTAAATTCTCTATAAAAAAAAAAAGTAAGGGTTATCTCATTTGTCCTGGTGCTAACTTACTCTCCGTTGGAGAATCTGCTTCTCTTTTTCAGATAGATGTAGACCCTAAGGAGAGAGCCACCCCATCATACCTCAAAAGGGCCCCGGCTGAAACTAAGAAAACTTCGAGAAACAAGCAAGGGGGCTGTTTTCCTGATGAACCGGACACCAGCACAAGTGGGAAGGAGATCAGCATAGAGAAAAATCAACTCCTACCAAATCAGAGAGCCAGAGCCTCAGAGGCCCTCAACACCTCATCACTGAAGCAGACCAAAAATGAACCCAACATGGCTCAGGGAAATTTTGCGGAAGAGGGGGCGGAAAGAATGTCAGAGTCACATGTTGGGTCATGATATGCAGAGACATTTAGCTTACCCATAACTGTGGGCTAACTCCACAATGCATGACCCGTATACCTCAACAAGGAGGGGCCAAGGGGAGGGGGTAGGTCATGGATGAGCCTAATAATGGTACCAAACTGACTGTATTTGCTGAATACAGAACTGACTAATAAAAAAAAAAAAATGATGCCCATCTTGGAGGAAATGCCTCCTCACTCCATCTGCCCAGTGAAGCCCAAGTTGCCATTGTTTTATTCCAAGGGAAGTTGGAAGTTACTGTTAAAGTGAAGTTATAGGGAATGTCAAAACTCATTCAAAGTGTCTTTTAATACTGCCTTGAGATCACAGGGCAGCACCATCAAACCACTTGAGGGCCTGATAAGACACATTGCTTATGACATTAACCAATATAGGGTGATGTGTAAGAATGACTAGCCTCCTGGTTCTGTCACGAAGCCTCACAGGGGCCTCTGCGTCCCTCCTCTCCCTGGACGCTGTTCACTGAAAGCAGGGAGTCTGTGCAACCCATTCTTCAGGAGCTTGACCCCAAAAGTCTTGTCTGCAAGCGTTTGGTTAAGATGTCCTCATGGGCTTGCCATTGAGGGAATGGACAGACTTCTAAAGGACACAGGGTGCCCTGCCCACAGGCCATGGTGGATTTCCGAGTGGTTACATCAGGGCTTCTGCTCAGGATTGTGCAACATTCTAATGATTTTAACTCTCTGGAGAGCATTTGAATGCTAAGCAGGTCCAAAGCATTGTTGCCCTTGATTTTAAAAGTGAGAGTAACAAGTCCTTCCAATGAATAAACAAACAGCCCATTACTGTGCAGAGATATTTATAAGTGTGCCTTTTTCCTGGGTGGAAAAGCAGCAGGCATATCCTAACACCTGTTCAACTTCAAAGAACCTGTTAGGTGCCTGACACTGGGCTACCAGCCTGAGGCAAGGGATGACCACAAGCAGAGGGTCAGACCCAGTCACATGGGGCAGGAAGGCAAAGTGTGTCTGGTCTTGAGGGTTCAAAGTATATGCTCGTTGCATTTTCTCACTTTACAGAGTGGAGATTCGAGCTCAGCTTGAGCAGGTCCAGTACCCACAGAACAAGGCAAGAACCCTGGGGCTCTGTGCCCATTGTTCTAGGTTGCTTAGGACCACTGTCTCTCAGGTCTCAGTCTCACTAGGGCATGATACTGCTCTGAAGAGTGGAGTAAGGTGCCAGACCCAACATGCCACAAGGCACAGAGACAGGACCTAGCCCAGGCTGCTTAACAGGTGAGTTGTTCTGCCTCCTTCAAATACACCAGAGATAGATTCCTCAAAATGCTTCAAAGACATCATTTCCTACCAGAGTTCTGGAATGAAAGCCCCTCTACCTCGGCCTGGACTGTGCTGGCTTCCATCCGAGTCCTTCCTGCACACTACCTGAAGCCCCCAAGGTCCTCCTTACCTTCCACTTTCTCTTGGACTTTCCTCAGCTTCCCTGGCTTCTGGCCCATACCTCAAGCCTCCAGCCTGTCAGATGAACTCCAAGCCTCAGGTCCTCAAAGCTTTTCATCTCACTCGAACTCACCTTGCCACATCCCACTAGTCCCAAGCACCCCACGTTGACCAAGACCACATGACACCCTAACCTATCCTCCCACCCCACTGCCTGCTCCCTGAATCTGCAGCCTCTTCCTCAGAGCTTCCTCACTGTGTGGTGAGCAGCTTCAAGGCTACATCACTACAAGTGGAGGGCAGTAGACCATGCTCTACCTTCCGCATGCGGCTTCCACCTAGTCCCAACCAATGGTGGTGCCTACGAGGTCACTTCCACCATGCAGAGGGCCAGACTTACTGAGCCGTGTGGTTGCAGCAGTCACTCAGCATGGCGTCACCTGGTGACAGACGCCTTCTTGTCCTCACCAGTGCTCTCCTAAGCCCTGACAAGAAGGAGCCTTGAGCCACACATACTTACCCGGGGGGCTAAAGGTAGCCTCCCATGTCATGGAGTTGTCACGTGTGTACAGCTCCACAGAGCCCTTGCCACCGCTAGAGCAGACTTTGAAACCATCTGAGATGACTTGTCCCCCGTGAGCAGGAGCTGGTCTGGGCTGCTCTCCTTGAGTCTTCCAAAAAAATGAAAGGGTGACCCCTGAGGAGAAAGAATGGCCAAATGGTAGCAGCAGATGCAGCGATGTCAGCAGAGAGACTGTCACTTTCTAAGAGCACAACCCAAGTCACTTTCTTTTATTTATGTATGTTTTGCACACGTAGTGGGTGTGGAGTGCATGCATTATGTATGCACATTCATATGTATGTGTGTGTGTGTGTGTGTGTGTGTGCAGGCCAGAGGTTGAGGTCAGGTGTCTTCATCAGTCACTTTCTACTTTATTTGTTGATACAGGATCTCTCACTGAACCTGGAGCTCACTGATTCAACTAGACCCTCTAACTAGAGAGTCCTAGGGATTCTCCTGTCTCCACTGACTCAGCACTGGGGCCACAGTCACATGCTCAGCTTGTACATGGATTCTGGGAATCTGAACTCAGGTCTTCATGCTTTCATAGAAAACACTTTACCCACTGACACATCTCTCCAGTCCCATCACCTCCTTTTAAATAGTGTGACACCTCACTCCATCCACAGGACACAGATGAAGAAACTGGGGCTCCAAGGCTACTGATCTAGTGACTGATTTAGGTCAGACTGAAGCCACTGGCCTGGATATTGGAAATGCATACACCTTCACTACAGCCCCCAGCCCACCTACTCTCCTAGATGCTGCCAAAATCTCTCCTGTAGACAATTCTCAAAGAAAGGAGCTGTCTCAAGCATGCTGTTTATACATGATTTTTAAATTTTTTACTCCTCATGAACTTACTTTCACATCTGTAAATGCTCTTTAATGCTGTCATTTTCATGCACACCCAGCATTACATCCTAAACGAGACCTGCTGTTATTCCAAACAGTCCCTGGTTGCTGAGTCATATGGTTTTCTTCAAATGTTTGAAGGAATATTCCAAATAGAACTTGAAACTAAGTTTTTGACATATCTTAAATTGTACATCTTTAGGATACATTTCTAGATAATATTCTTATAAGGAAGCTCACTTGTAAGTCTGTAATGTTTTGGTTGTTTATGAATGAAGGCATGAAGCAGGTAAACACACTGGAAGCTACTGTTTTTCAGACACTTGGCTACACATCCTTAGCAAGTCTGAACCTCAGACCCTGTGCTGGGGTGAGGGTGACATTCCACATGGACTACATGGTCCCTGCTACCAACATCAGCGTGACTATACTGGGTCATGGTGGACATGTCCTTTCACTCGTAGACATACAAGGGCTATGATGGTGTGGGTCAACCCCTCACTCAGGGCCACCATAGTGCAGACCAGGTTAGCAACTTGGTTTGATTCAGGCGTCCCCCATAAACCTATGTGCTCTGAATGCTAAGTCCTCAGCTGATGGCAATTTGGGAATTAAAGCCTCCTGGAGGCAGTGTATTGTTGGGGGTGAGCTTATAGATGTTATAGCCAGATTCCTCTTGCCAATGTTTGGCACACTCTCCTGCTGTTGTCCAACTGATGTTGGTGAGGAGGTGATGTCCACCCTCTGCTCATGCCATCATTTTTTCCTGTCATCATAGAGCTTCCCCTTAAGTCCGTAAGCCAAAATAAACCCCTTTTTCCCACAAGCTGCTCTTGGTCAGGTGTTTTCTGCCAGCAATGCGAAGCTGACTGCAATGAGACCCCATTGAGTTATAGACCTCCTTGTGGTTACATGGTGCACCTCTGACTTCCTCTCAACTGCTTCCTTCTCTAGTAACCTTTGTCCACCTCCCATTTCTCATGAGTAAGTAAATCAGATGAGTGTGGGTATATGGGTGTGTGTGTGTGTGTGTGTGTGTGTGTGTGCATTAAACTAACCACCTTCTGAACTGTGTAGAAAAACTGGAATTAACCAACTGCCTGGATTTTCCCACCCTGGCCAGGATGAGCAAGAGTGGTAAGCTGAGCCAACCCCTACCCAGATCAGATCAGGCCCCATGGGAAGAGGGAGGAAGGAAAGAGGTACAGAGACATTCACCCTGGCCTTGTTTTTGTAAATGGCACCAAATTCACTTTAGCTCTTATAATCAAATTAAGTCATAGATACTGTCTTAGAAGGCCACTGAGTCCAAAGAAGACATTTGTTCCTGGTGTGTGAATTAGTGTCTCCTTCTTGTAGTGCCTTATGAACTGACATATGTGTTCCAAAGTCTTGTGATGACTATGCTGTACAGTACCCTGTGGGGTCAAAGTCCCTGTGACTAACAGCATCCTGGGAAACAGCACATTTTGTTTCCAGCCCAGGCTTGGAATTTCTCCATTTTTGTATTTCTACACAAGAACCTCAAGATTCTGAATGCTCCCAGCATCAATGTTTGGGATATACACATATTGACAAATCACACTGTACCCCATAAAAATACACCATTACTCTGGGTCAATTAAAAATGAAAACTAGGACTGGGGAGAAGGATCAGAAATTAAAAGTGCTTACTTGCAAAATCTGCCAGCCCAGGTTTGATTCCCCAGCCAAATGTATGCACACCCATTCTCTCTCTTTCTCTCTCTATCTCCTTGAAAATAAATAAAAACTAGCCCTTTCTGATGGTACAGACCTATTATCCCAGCTATACCAGACGCTGAAGCAGGAGGATCACAAGTTCAAGGCCAGCCTTGGGCAACTTAGTGAGACTTTTTGTCAAAATACGTAAAAAGAGGGCTGGGGATATAGTTCATTAGTAGAATGTTTGCCTAGCATATGCTAGGCCCTGGGTTCAATTGCCAGTATAAAAACGTAAACCACATTTTTAAAGACAAACTTATAAATACTAGGAGAGATCCACACCTCTCTGGGAGCCTCAGGGTAGATTCAATATCTAAGAGATACCAAGGAAAGCCAAGCTCTTGAGAGTACTGTGTGATGCATGGCCAGGGTGACAGGCTGGTGGTGGGGGGGTTAGAGGCTAGAGGGCAGGGGTGTGGTGCAGGTCGTCTTCCTCTCCTGCACTGCTCTCACACACACTGACCTCAGAGGCAGGTTTTCACACCTGTCCCTCCCATGCTGTCACCCTCATGCTCCCGTGCCACAGAGGCAAGTAAACCCCAGCCTCCCACCCACCTCTGTGCACAGCAACAACCAATTTCACAGGGAAATGAACATGGTACATTGTGAAATTTTTGTTATGAAACATATTCCCAGCAGGATTCATGGAAGTAATTTTCCTCCCCCCAAATGTTGCTGCATTAAAAAATTCCTTTCACTCAACTCACAATGATGCAGCCTTGGCCAAATGTACCTCTTCCCAGGAAGAAAAATAAAATTAAAAATTCAATATGGTGTTAGGTGATAATCAAATGTAGATATTCAGTGTGGCTTTGGATCTGGGCATGGAGATGGCAGGCCATGGGCCCTGTAACTGAACTTCTCATTTTAGCTCACTTAATCTATAAAGCAATTGCTCCCATCTGAGGAAGGGCGCATTTAAGTTTAGTCTGTGTCCAAAGTCTAAAAGATTCACTGTACCCATGAGACGGCCATGGAGAGAAACATCAAGTCACAATCTCCATCATCAACACAGAGCAGGAAGTCTGAAGGGAGAACAAATTAGCACAACATTGAAAAACTGGTTTTGTATTTTGTTCTTGTCATGCTCCTCTGTCCACAGCTCCTTGCAGGGAATTCTCTGGAAGAGAGAAACCTCAGCCAGGTGGCCAAACCAGTTGAATCTGCTCAGTAAATATGCACTGATAAAGCTGAGACAGAGTCTCCACACAGCCAGGGACAAGGAGATATGACAAAGGCTTCCACCAAATGCCAAGTCCTGGAGGAGCTATACATGAACCGCAGAACCTGGGACAGGGGAGCTCATTGCATAGAGGCAGCAGTTAAGCAGAGATCCAAGTTTACAGGGCCTCAGGGAGGCCCTTCCTGCTATGTTTCCCCATCTGAGTATTCCCTGAAGGAGATCTGGCCTGAAGGAACACAAGCAGCCCTCTGAGACTGACAGTCAAAAATAGCTGTGTCCAGGCTAGGGGTGTAGCTCAGTCTATAGAATGTTTACCTAGAGTGTACAAAACCCTGGGTTTGACCAGTACCACATGAGCCAGAAGCGGTGGTAGATGCCTGTAATCCCAGCACTTGAAAGGTGGGGACAGGCAGGAAGATCAGAAGTTCAAAAGTCATCCTCAGTTACATAGTAAGTTTGATGTCACCTTGGGCTACATGAGACCCTGTCAAAGGGAGAAAGGGAAAAAGGAGGAAGAAAAGAGAGAAGGAAGAAGTAAGGAGGGAAGTAGGGAAGACAAGAAGGAAAGAGAATGGAAGGAATGAAGGAAGGAGAGAAAGAAGGAGCCTGGTGTATCTAGAGGGCTGTATGATTTGAATTTAAGATCAACTCAAACTATAGGTTTGCACACCCTACCAAGGCTTTGGTCTCAAAACTGTTCCACATGCTTCTGGGCTCCTCAAAGTCCTATCGTGATTTCCCACATCTCTCACTGGTTAATTTTCATCAGGATGAGTGTATTTTCTCCTAGAACCATGTACTATTGACCCATGGCATGAGACCCCCTGAGGCCCAAGAAGCCCCAGCTTCATGCAGGCCTACAAATTAATATTTTTCATTCTAACAGAAAGTCAATTGACAAGGGGGAGCTGGCCTGGATGGCAGAAGATGGCATACCAGGTCTCAAAGGCAGCCCAGATGTGCCGGTCTGAGGCCCAGATACCATGCTCAGGCTGCTTTGCAAGGGTAGTGAGGGGAAGAATGGACTTCACCTGTTCTCTGGCATACCTGTGCTTTGTCTGCAGCATGAATTTAGCCTTAGGAACAGCTGACACAGGCCCAGCTACCACCCAACAGCCCTCAAGAGCATGGCCTCAAAACTGCAAACCCTGGTTTAAGGGTTAACAGACACGCCCTGCTCACCCTGACCAGAGCCAGGAATAACGCAGCAGGAGCCACACCATCAATTTCCTTCCCACAAGTGCCTGGGCCCTGTCCTGGCTGTGTGATATTGCAGTGGCTGTTTTAATGCGTGGTTGCTCCCTTTCCTTTGTCTTGATCTCTGGGCCCTATAAGGTGCTGCCATCACTTACAGTCTCAAGAAAATGTTAATTCTGGTTGCTGTATGCCCTCCCACCCCTCCTCACTTCAGCTCATGTTCACACACACTGTGATGAGCGAGAGGTCTGCTCACATACATGCCATGGACCAAGCCCCAAGACAACCAAGTGTAGGCAATGCTGGACAACCCTGGATTCCACTTGACTTGGGCAGTAAACTCACCCCTTTAGTTAGAACATGCCTAGAAACCTGCTGGAAGTCTGGGATCCTCACTGCATCAAGCTGCCGCAGACAGCTGAAATAAGTCAGTCCCCCTAACAATCCCTTGGTAATGCCTTGTCTCCATTCAAACACATTCCAGGATGTATATGGGATTGGGAGACAGAGAGTCAACCTGGCCTGGAGTGGTTTGTGTCCACTGAGTAAATTTTTAGGGAGAAATCCCTATTTACTATCTTTTGCCCATGCATAATTGGACATATATGTGATTAAAATCAGATGCATCATGGGAAGGGACATGCACAAGAGGAAAAGGTTATATAACCCACACCTACTAATCAAAACAGAGAACCACTCAGGCTATGTCCCCTGGTAACCAGTTCCTCATTTTCCTAGATCCCACAAGCAGGTAACCAAATAGTAACTAGAGTCACTCTTGGGCGCTCTAGCTCAAAGAGCCTTACTGTCTCTCATGCTGCATGTCCCCTCCCCCTTGCCCACCTTTATGTGCCTTTGTTCTCTAATGAAACTCCATGCTGCTTTGATATCTATGTGCTTTTCTTCCATTCTTTGAACAACACACCAAGAACCTGTAAACACCCAGACAAAGATCACCAGTGACAATACCACCCAACAATGACATGACTCCCAGCCTGACTTACCCTCAGGGCCACACTGGGCTGGATCACTGATGCAGGAGGTCTTGTAGCTGCCATAGTACAGGAATGTCACACCCTTCTCCTCCTTGAGGTAAATGCCCTTGTTGACTTTTCCTTCTACAATATCTAATAAAGGAAAAGGGCAGTGGCAAATGTCAGTCACCGCATGGGACAAGAGGACACCTGTCAGACTTACAAGTGACTCACAGAGCCCCCTACCCACTATTATCTGCCTTCCTAACTGCACATTTACTATTTCACATTATTCCATGATAGCATAACATCCATCAATATTCAATTATTAATAATGAAAATGTGAATAATTTGTAGGTTTAAGTGTTGGGAATAAATTATACTTCCAATTAACATCAAGTTAGCTTAGCATATGCTTTTTCATGTGTGTGGTGTGTACATGTATATAGGCATGCTTTTATGTGTGCAGGTGCACATGTGTATGCAGATACATGTACAAGCGTGTGTGTGTGTGTGTGTGTGTGTGTGTGTGTGTGTATGTGTGTGTGTGTGCCAAGAGACAACCTTGGGTGTTGTTCAATCCACCTGTTTTTCAGACAGGGTTTCACATTGGCCTAAAGTTCACCAACTAGGCTAGACTGGCTGACCCATGAGCCCAGGGATCCTCTTATCTCCACCTTCCCAGCACTGGGATTACAGGTATGCACCACCATACCCAGCATTTATGTGAGTTCTGGCATTGAATTCAAGTCCTTCTGCTTGTGAAGCAAGCACTTTACTAACTGAGCCATCTCCCCAGTCAGCATAGGCATTTTAATGTAATGATATCATAACTGTCATATTTGCCTACAGTTGAGCCACCAAGCAATATGATGGCAGTCCCCTACCCCCTAAATGCCACTTACACTCTATGCTTTAAAGTTCCTCCCACTTCACCTCACAGAGCACTTTATTTTTTTATTTTTATTTTTATTTTTATTTTTTTTTTTTTGAGGTAGGGTCTCACTCTAGCCCAGGCTGACCTGGAATTCACTATGGAGTCTCAGGGTGGCCTCGAACTCACAGCGATCCTCCTACCTCTGCCTCCTGAGTGCTGGGATTAAAGGCGTGCACCACCACGCCCGGTAAACAGAGCACTTTATGACAGGTTGAGTGCAAGCCATACTGAGTTCTGGTCTTCCTTGAGGGCTCACTGAAACATCCAGATCCTTCACATGTGAAGCCAAGGTTTTAGGAGCCATGTGCAGGCCATAGTCACACTGGGACAGAGGGCCTACCAGCAGCAAGACCAGATGGCATAAATTCCAGTCAGGAGCACAGCTCATCCAGTCATCTTGCTTTGTCCAGTGCTGTGGCAAAGGCATCCAATGGCAACAGCAAGGTGAGTGGTTTATGGAGTAGATAAGTGAAAGCTACAAAACCCATGAGTGATGGGTTTATTTTATGCAGTGCACTGCAGTGAGCACGTTCAAGTACTGTCACTACTTGTGTAGGGTTGGGGAGGGGATTTCATATGCCCTCAGAGCTGTGGACCCAGTGTGTTTCCAGGTGCCCCATCATGTGAACACTACCTAGGGGCCTCAGTGTCTAGACTTGCTGTCTCTAATTAGCCCATTCATTGCCATAGATCTATGTCTTACTCCGCTAACAGGATAGCACACAAACCCCCAAACCAGACTGGTTGCTTAGCCAAATCAACTGAGGAAGCCACACAGCTGAGGAAGAAACCAGGCAATGTGCTGAGGGAAGGTACAGAGGGCCCTGCCTGAAGGATGGGCTTTCTACACCCATCACATACATGCCGAGTGCTGCCAGCCCTCACACTTGGAGCTACTCAAGGAAGACATGGACCATATGGTCTCTGGGTGTTAAAGAAAACAGTAATTCCATCATGACTTGTGGAGGTGTGTCTGGGAAGATAGCTTCTAGGGTATTTTAGAATCCAGCTACAGAAATGTTCATTGGAGTGTTTGTGAGATCAAATTTTTAAAATCAACTTGGATAGTCCATGAAAACAGAAAATTTCCTTTCCTCCCCCAAAGAATTCAATCATTTTAAAATACAATTTCTGCTGAGCATGGGGGCACACATCTGTAACCCAGGCTGGTCTCAATAATATTGTGACTCAAAAAAATCAATTTCTATATTTAAAAAAGATAACCAGGATTAATGTTGCTTAGATCAGGCAGCTGGTTCTGAGGGGCCTGCCCTGTCTGTGTGTGTCATGGAGTGTGCTATCTTAGTGGAACCCTACATGGCTCTTCCCAGTACCCTGGCTCTCTCTCATCACTCACTCATTTCCTACCCAAGAGAGCCCTGCAGAACTGGACTGGATGGGCCCTGGACCTCACTGCAGTGCAGACCCCGCAGGGCCAGGCAAGAGCGCTCACCTACGGTTGCAGAGAAGTTGGAGTAGGCAGAGTCATTGGTACAGACAAAGGTAGCATTGTGGGAGGGAGGCACAGTGAGGTTTTGGGTTCGCAATGCTGGGTGAGGCAACAAAAGAAAAAGACAACACATGAGTAAGGTGAAAACACATGAGACCAGCACATCTCTCAGTCAAGCACACTTGGGAGGAGCTCTTCTCATCCCCATTCGGCTCTTCCTTCCAGCCTTTCCTTTTTGCAACCTCCTGTGCCCTAAGGCTTATTCAGGAGACATGATGCTGGCTTCAGTGGCCCCTTGAGGCCCAGTCACTGCCCACCTTAGCTACAATCTGGCAGGCAAAATCTCCAATTTGCAGCTCCAACTCCCACATGGATGCTTAGTTGAGAGATATGGGGTTGAACTTTGCCATTTATGAAATAGCCATAACAAAAGGATTAATGGTTACAAGGTCATGAAAACCAGTGAAACAGAAACACTATGAAACCAACTGCATGAGATGATGACAGATGGACAAGACAACACAGGGTCAGCCACAGATAAAGGGCTATACATCCAGGAGGTGACATCTAGAGACATTCAGCCACCCAGCCATGGGGGCATTGATGGATCCTAGCATTTTCCTCTATCACTGAGGAACTCTCATCATGAGATACATCTGAGCAGCACTGAGTCTAGACCCGGTCCATTGGGAAATGCAGTGCCACCTTCCACATCGAGGGCTGCAGGACAAACACTGGTGTATTGAGTTTCATCAGAGGCTATCATAGCCAGTCCTTGCAATTTACCTGAGTGTTGTGCCTGCACAATTGTCTCCGAACAGTTAGACCTGAGTGGTTGTATCTGCATGTTTGTCCCTGCACAGTTGTGCCTGAGGGATTTGCCTAAACTTTCTTTTCTCAGTGGTTTTACCTGAGTGGTTTCACCTGAGAAGTTGTTACTGAGCAGTTGTTACTGAATGGTTGAGAAGTATTTTTCAAAACCCCACAAGCTGCTGACTTAAGTGACAACAATGAGCTCCAGTACAGAGTGAGAAGTGTACAGATAATTATTCAGTCTGTGTTTGAAATAACCCCTAGGGTTTTAGCTGTGGGGTCCTGTGCAATGCATTTCCATTTAGTGAGGCAATTGCCTCTCAGTGGCTTCAAAATAAAAGACCTCCCAGAAAGAAAACTTGATCACGACAAGGGCAAGTGGTCTGTTTTTCCCTGAGCCATGTTACCACCGCATATGGTGTTTTCACCCCCTATTGCACAGGGTGGAGGAAACCCTTGATGTGTAGTGGCCACAGGTAACCACCATGAGCCCAGCAAAGGACAGCATAGCTGCACTGCTCCTTCTTGACCACCAGCTACAAGATGAGGGTTCTGGTGTGTCTCAACTCAACTCACAAGTGTGTGTGCATGCGCAGGTGGCAGAAAACAATTTCAGGTATAATTCCTAATGAATTCAGTCCACCTTTTTCAAGACAGGATCTTTCACTGGCCTAGAACTCACTAGGTACACTAGACTGGCTGATCAGTGAGCTCCTGGGATCCACCTGTCTCTACCTCCCCACTGCTGGGATTATAAGTACATATCATTGTGCCCAAATGTTTTTATGTGGGTTCTGGGGATCAAACTCAGGTCCTCATGGCTACGAGGTAAGCACTTTACTGACTGTGCTATTTTCACAAACTTTCCCAGCCCTACTCAGAAGTTTTAAGGAAACAATTTGGAACTTTTGATGGAGATTTCTAAGTGTTCGTTCAGTCACAGAAATAAAGAAAATGTCAGGGTAGCAAGCACAACCATTAGCAGAGTGTAGTTGGTTTTAAAATGCATTGTACAAGAATTGGGATTGCATATATATACTAATAACTTGAGTATGCACTGGGCTCATAGTGTAGTGGAGTCTTGCCATATATATCAGCCATTTGATGCTCTCAAGAGCAATAAGTAAATAAAAAGAAAGTGGAAGACCACCAAAAGTCATCAAAAATTTGTGCTTTTTGAAGGGAGGTGTTACTGGAATGGCAAAAGCACTCAGAATCATCCTGAGTTTCTACAAGTGTCTGACTTCCAAGAGAGAGACGCTGACATTGCCCATGGGGCTGGGCACCAGGGCAGCATCTTAGGTGACATTTAGTCTTTCATTCACTGGCTGGGTATGTAGAGATGTTGTTGGTGAATTGGGGACATTCTTGCTGTGGGAAACAGTGACCCCAAAACAAGTGAATTGGTCACAGTTGGCACAACCCATAGCATCTGCTCAGATTGACCTGCTTGGCAGACCAACTGTGTCTACCCACAAATGTACCCAGACTCTCATGAAGGTGAATCCATGGCAGAAGGTGCTAGAGTAATGCACGTTTTTGTCCTATTTAGAATCACAAACCCTGTGATCCTAACAATGTATAAATGCTGTCATAAAATGCTTTGAGATAATCATCAGGGGAGTCACACAGAGTTTGTTCTTCGTCCGGCTCCCTGGTCCCCTCCTTCTCTTCAGACACCTGGCTCCTGTGAGGTACCTAGTTCCATGCCCACTGATATTCTCAGCACCCTTGTCTACCTCCAGTTGTGTCCTGAAGTTCCCGGATCCCGTCCACATTCTCTAACGGCCAGTAATGGGAAGCAGAGGCGAGGACTGCAAACCCTGTGAGAGAAGGAGCAGAAGCCGCAATCACTGCCTGGGAAGAAGGAGTGGAAGACAGGAGCTTTGAGCTGAGAGCCCAGTACACTGGGGAAGGGCGAAAAGATCATGACTCAGAAGGCCTGAGTAAAACTCAATACACACTCGTGGTTTAAAAGAAGCATCTTAAATTAGAAATTGATAGCTAGTTCTTAATTGAAAAAAAAAACAAACAGGTCAAATAGGAATGGGTGCCTCTTAACCCATGGAGACAAAGCCCTGTATCCAATGGTACAGTGCTAGGAGCTGCTCAACAATGTTGGGGAAAAGGAGAGGTGCCCACCATCCTACTATTACCTGATGTGTCTTTACATGGAACATCTAATGTAACTGGGCAACAGAAAGAAACAATGTTACAAATGACTCTACAAGGTCTGGGAAATGGCTCAGTGGGTAAAAGAGATTGCTGTGTAATCATGACAACCTGAGTTTGATCCCCAGAACCCACTTAAATGCCAGAAGCATTATCAAGTGTCTGTAATCCCAGCTCTCTTACAGTGAGATGGAAGGCAGAGATAGGAGAATCCCTGGAAGCTTACCAGCCGGCTAGACTGGAGAACAGCAGAACAACAGGAGACCGTGCCTCAAACAGGGTAGAAGGTGAGGACTGACACTCAAGATTATCCTCCGACCTCCACATCATGAGTACTGTCCACTCACACACACCACATCTAACATACCCACAGAGAGGGGGGCGGATTATAAAACTAATAGTGTCATGCCAGGCTTCATTGGATACACTTTGCAAATACTTCCTTGTGTCTTCTAACAAGGACATGTAACACTGCATCTTTCCCTGTCTTATAAAGACAGGGAGTGAAACTCCAAGAGCTAGGGTTAAATGTGATGTTGATAAACCCATCTTTGTAAATCCAGGCTGATCCATTTGTTTTTCCTTTGCCACTTCCACACTAGAAAGGACCCCTTGCAGATGTCTTTTGTGATCCTTATCATCTATGTCAACAGACCTCTAAACAGACATACTGTTTTCTATTCTCAATATCGTATGAGTAAATTAATGCATTGATATTTTTTATAGTTAATCTCTGGTTTTCAATTTGACAGGATTTAGAATCATCTAGGAAATGAGCCTCCAGGCATGCTGGTGAGGGATTATCATGATTTGGTTAAGTGAGGTGAAAAGACCCATTTTAACTGCAGGAAGCACCATCCCATGGGCTGAGCTCATGAAATGTATAACAGGAAGAGAGCTAGACGAACACTAGCACTCATTCCTCTCTGCTTCCTGGTTATATACACAATGTGACCAGCTTCCTCGCACTTCTGCTGCCGTGCCTTTTCCTCAGTGATGGACTGTAACCTTGAACTATAATCCATAACAAACCCTTCCTTCCTTAAGGTGCTTCTTGTTAGTTATTTGGTCACAGAAGCAAGAAAGCAACTAATATGAATTGGAGAGATTGCTCAGTGATTAAAGGTGGTTGCTTGCAAAGTCTGGCAGCCCATGTTTGATTCCCTAGTACCCATGTAAAGGCAGATGCACAAAGTGGCAAAGCATCTGGAATTTATTTGCCCATTCTCATTCTATCATCTATCTGTTTGTATATGTATCTATCTATCACCTATCCATCTCTGTCTCTGCTTGCAAATGAATAAATAAATAAATAATACAATATCCATCTATCTTCCTAATGGAATTGCAGTGACAGTCCCTTGAGGATTGTCACATGGCACAGTGAACCATACTGACACATGGCCAAGGCCTCTGTCTATACTCATCAGGTATCCCTGCCTCAAGTAACTAGTAGCTCTGACCTTGTTTTGTCAGTTTTCTCTTGGATTAGTTCTCTGGGATTACATCCCAGAAGTGGAAATAATGGTCCAGATGATCATTGTAATTATTACCCTGAGTGTCGGTGGAAAATGACTATAGACACACAGTGATAGTCATGTTCGTAAAGAAAATTGTTTGGAGAGTAGGTAATAGGCTCATCATAGGCCAGAGCAGCATGCCAGGTTGCCTGGGGTAGCCAATAAGGAGCAACTCCAAACAGTCAAAGATCAAGTCAAAGGCAAGGGGTCATGTGCAAATCTAATGTACAAAGCCAGCAGCTTTACTGTATTTCTATACTAGTGTGCACAAAACCAGAAGAAGCTATCATTTCTAAGTGCAGACAATGAAAACATTTAGACCCAGAAAGTGAGGATCATGTGAGAAGCTCTGGAAGATGTTAAGGAAGCCTTGAGTAAAGGAAGGATTTGGCTTCATTTTTGGAAAGTAAATTCACAACTATCCTTCAATTTGTAAATACTGGGAATGTGATGAAAGGGCTGAGTTGTTTTTTTTTTTGTGTGTGTGTGTGTGAGGGGATCTGATGGTGGAGCTTATATGAAAAACATAAACAAATGACCAAGAGAACCTGGAAGAGGACATATTGGGGGGCAAGGAGCAGGGACAATCATGGAGGCCACAGAGAGGTGAGGCTTGCCACCGCACACATGGGCTCAGGAAAGACTACAGACATCTGAAGTACATATATAACATTAGCTTATGATAAAGGTAACATTTTAAATCAGAGAGATTTAGTCACCAAAAAGTGTTAGAAACTAACATTTGGGGGAAAATAAGAGCCGTAACTCACTCGCTTATGCCATAACATTCCAGATGGATCAAAATTTAAGTGCAATGAAATTAAACATGAAGGCTGAGCTGGGCATGGTGGTGGCGCATGCTTGCATTCGCAGTACTTGGGAGATGGAAGCAGGAGGATCATAAGTTCACTGCCTGCCTGGGCTGCATGTGACTGCAATTCAAATTGACTACTTATTTTTATTTATCAATTTATTAAATGCTCCCTGAGGCATATGTAAGTACATTAATTTTTTAAAGTTCTGTACAAAAAATAAAGCAAATCAAACTGGGGTATGACATTTACATAATGTATATTATAGAAATGTTATAGTTTATTTTTAGATATATTGAATTTATTATATTAATAACTTTCCTGTGTGCTGGGTGTGTGCCCCAGAGGTAAAGTGCTTCCCTAGCATGTGTGTAGACCTGGGTTCCATCTCCAGCACAGAAGAAAGAAAGAAAAAAAGAAAGGAAGGAAGGAAGAAGGCTGGAGATATGGCTCAGCACTTAAGGCACTTGCCTGCAAAGCCTAACAACGTGAGTTCGATTCCCCAGGACCCAAGCAAAGCCAGATGTATGAAGTGGCTCATGCATCTGGGTTCTTTTGCAGTGGCTAGAGGCCCTAGTGTGCCCATTCTATCTCTGTCTCTCTGTCTTTCTGTCTCTCTTTCTCTCTTGCATATATATATATGTGTATATATATGCTTCTCTCTGCTTGCAAATAAATAAAATAAAAATATTTTTAAAGGAAAGAAAGAAAATATGTGGATCCTAGGTACAAATGTTTGGACTTGTATGTGAATTGGAATAAAACTCGGGAGCAGAGGCCAGTAAGCTAGAAAAGAGCTATAAGGGAGGGAGAA
The DNA here is from genome assembly GCA_036346955.1 of Dipus sagitta. Taxonomy (NCBI): domain Eukaryota; kingdom Metazoa; phylum Chordata; class Mammalia; order Rodentia; family Dipodidae; genus Dipus; species Dipus sagitta. The sequence goes on along the minus strand of CM070779.1, from coordinate 64,821,752 downwards.
GAGGGAAGGACTTAAGGGTATTGTGTATATGCAAGTAGATAAATAGATTATTCAGGGTAGAAAGGTCTATGTGAGGTCAGGGGAATAGATTGAGTAAAGGAAGGGTGGGGTAAAGGGTTAATCAAAGTCTAAGAGGATATGAATAAGTCATATGAACCTACTTTTTTGGACAATGGTGCACCCAGAAGCCATAGATTGTTACTAGATAATTTTCAGTGCCAGGGGTGGAATACCTTCCAGTGAGTTGTTGGCCAGGGAGGTCCCTGATGCCCCCAAAACATTACAGGCCATTGCTGAGGCTCCTGGTTTCCCACCAGGAATAGATGGTAAGACCCTATTGCTGAAGACTCCACATACTTGGGCTGCAAGGTCACTGATAAATCCTGCTGGAGCTGAGCTGAAAACCTTCTCCATGTAGACCAGCTGACAGAAAGCTGGAAAAAGCTACACTGCATGCAATTCAATGGGAGAAGGAGAAATCACCAGTGGAGATACTCAACAGTGGACTGTGCAAGCCTTAAATTTGGCCAGCCAGGCCAAATGAGCCAATGGGTGCAATAGTGACATGTCTGCTATGGAGGAAAACAACCACCTTCTAATTTGACTAGAGGCCCATTCCATGGGAGGGAATACATGCCTGATACTGAAAATCTATATTGGGGAGGTCATGAGCCCTATGGGTGTAATGCCTGCTGGTATCTGGCTAAATGCATATATTATGCTCACCAAACTGCCCAGTAAGCACTTCTCTTAATATTCATACCCATATATTAATGTTATTCTCAGTTTTTGGTTAGGAAAGCTTCTCTTCTCAGGTTGTGGTAACCTCTGGGATGACTCAAAAGGCACCATAGTGCTGAGAAGAAGTGACAGAGGAGTACTCGACACTGAAACATCTCTATCACACCTTCCAAGGCTCAGGGTCCATTGTGGAAGAGGTGGCAGAATGTAAGATCCAAAGGAAAAGTAGGACTCTTTATAGTGCACTCTTCCAGACAGAAAATGGCCTGGACATCCATGACCTCACAGTGTCTGGCACTACCTACACAAGACCATCATAATAGGAGGAAAAGATAATGACATCAAAAATAAAAGAGAAGCAGAGCGTGGTGGTGCACACTTTTTAATCATAGCACTCAGGAGGCAGTGGTAGGAGCATTGTATGAGTTCAAGGCCAGCCTGAGACTACATAATGAATTCCAGATCAGCCTGAGCTAGAGCGAGACCCTACCTCCAAAACCAAAAAAATTAAATTAAATTAATTAATTAATTAATAAAAGAGAGACTGATTGAGAGGAGGAGGTGATATGATGGAGAGTGGAGTTGCAAAGGGGAAAGTGAGGGAGGATGGAATTATCATGGTCTATTGTCCATAATTGTGGAAGTTGTCAATAATGAAAAAATTAAATTATAGTAAGAAAAAGAAAGAGGGAGGGAGGGATGAAGAAATGAAGGAAGGGAGAGAAGGAGGGAGGGTGGGAGGGACGGAGGGAGGAAGAAAATTTATGTGGTAATTTGGATGTGAATGTATTTCCCTCATAGTCTTAGGTAGTTAAGCTTCTTTCTTAAGTCTCCAGCAGCCTACTGGAAGGGGCACATCAGTGGGGAAGGATCTGAATTCCAGCTCAAAGGTGTGTGCAGAGCAGTTTGAGCACTGGGTTCATGCTTGCTGCTCTTTAGTGTTTGATAGCTGTTTTGTTTCTCTCTGCTTGGATCTATGGAAGTAAGAAGCTTCTTCCACCATTGATGGAACTTCCTCCAGGATCTGTAAGCCTGAAATAAATCCCTTCCTCCCATAAACTGTGTTTGGTTTAATGTTCACCCCAACAATGTGGAACTGACTACAAAAGAAATCAACAGAATTTGGGCATGATCAAATAGCTGAAAGGAAAAGAAATGCAAATTGTTTTTTTTAATATTTTTTAAAAATTATTTATTTATTATTTGAGAGAGGGAGAGAGGCAGATAGACAGAGAGAGAGAGAGAATGGGCATGCCAGGCCTTCTAGCCAGTGCAACTGAACTCCAGATGCATGCGCCATCTTGTGCATCTGGCTTACATGGGGTCCTGAGGAATTGAACCAGGGTCATTTGGCTTTACAGGCAAGCAACTTAACTGTTAAGCCATCTCTCCAACCCCCAAATTGTTTTTTTAAAATATGCTCACCTTCTCAACTTTGCTTATGCATTTCAAATGTGTAAAAGCTATAGTGAAACAGTGTGCCAGGGTTCACCTGTAAGACCAGCATGCAAGAGGCTAGGTGTGCTAAATGGCAAGTCTCACCCCAGATTCAATGGGTTCAGTGTGGCATTGTTGGAAAATAATTTCTTCAATGGTTAAGGGTGCATTCTCCTTGGTGAAGTAACTCCACTCCTAGGAATTTACCTTAAAGTCACACTCACACATATAATAAAGAAAGAACTGTATGCAAGAGTGTTTGCTGTGGAATGTTTCCATGGGATAAAGAGCCTGAAAACAGCCTAGATTCTCATCCACAGAAGGCTGGATAAATACAGAAAGTACACACACTGAACCAGTATGCAGCCGAACAATACAGAGGCTGATATGCGGGACTGATACAGAGTAATCTTTAAAAGGGCTGAGAAAGGCTGGTAAAATAGCTTAGCAGTTAAGGCCATTGCCTGCAAAGCCAAAAGACCCAGGTTTGATTCCCCAGGACCCATTTAAGCCACATGCACAAGGTGGTGCACACGTCTGGAGTTTGTTTGCAGTGGTTTGAAGCTCTCACATGCCTATACTTTCTATCTGCCTCTCTCTGTCTCCCTCCCTCTATCTATCTATCTCCCAAATAAATAAATAGAAGTATATTTAAAATAACATTTTAAAGGGGCTGAGGATATGACTCAAAGATAGAGTACTTGACTCCGTCCCCAGCAACACACACACACACACCTAGCTACTGAAATGTTTTGTGGTTTTATTTATTTGTTTGTTATTTTGATACAATGCCTTCCTATGTAGCCCAGGCTATCCTTGAACTTGTGAGTCTCCTGCCTCTACCTCCTAAGTGTGGAATTATAGGTATGTACCTCTATGACTGCCCTTCAAGTTTCCTTAGTTGATATTACTAGATTAGAAACACTACCAGATTGCAGTTACATAGCAGTAAGGAGCTCTAGTGAGCACAGAAGGTTAACGTCAAATAGCATTCTTACACTGTAGACCTCAAAAAGCTAAAAGGGAGCAAGGCTTGTTTGTTACCTGAGGCAACAGGGCCACAGGTTTGAGACCAGCTTAGGGTGCATAGAAGGGCCTGTCTCAGAAAAACAAAGCAAACAAAAAAGCTAGAAGAAAGGATTTTGAATATTTTCACCATGAAGAGTAGTATCTGTGGTGATGGGGGTTTTAAACTTGATTACAAAGGTGTACCTGCCAAAAGATGCCATGGGAATGTCATGACATTGCAATTTCTGTGTTTTTGTATATTAGTTAAAAATAAATTGAGCCAGATGGTGGGACAGGTCTGTCATCCCAGGACCAGGGAAGGTGGAGGAGGTTTGTGAGTTTGAGGCTAGCCTGGCTCAAAAATAAAACAAATAGTGGCTGGGGATATGGCTCAAGTTTTCAAAAGCACTTGCTTGCAAAGTCTACCAGACAGGGTTCAATTCCCTGGCACCCACATAAAGCTAGACACAGAAAGTGGCACAGGTGTTTTGTGTTCATTTGCAGCAGCAAGAGACCCGGGTACACCCATAGTCTAAGACATACATATAAACAAAGATTTTTTTAAAAAGTAAAATAAGTACATAAACAATTATTCGTGTGAATCTCAGATGTTCAGGACAAGGAGGGAGAGAAAAACAAAGGGAGGATTGGATGGATTCCTAAGAAACTTATACGGGTATTTTGAGGGATGAAATTGAGAAACAGGGCATTGGAGCAAGAAGATTTGCGTGATGTTAGTCTCCTGGTCTCTGAACATCTGTACCTGCCTTACTTTAGAAAGCATTTAAGTTCCATTTTCAGGATCACAGGGCCTCTGGATCTTGTCTCTGCTCATTTCCAGATGAGAGCTGAAGCATTTCACTTTGACAGGAGCCAAACATCCACCCATGCTCTTATTGCTGATTCCATTTCTCAGTGTGTTCCTTCCATGTTCTGGTTACAACTTTCAATGCAATCCAAGAACAGAGGAAGTCCTCCACTGGCTGCTAAGAAGGAGGCTGAGCAACCTAACTCCCAGACACTAGCTAGAAAACAGTGCTTGGCAGTCTGTGGCCATGATCCACACTGAGACTTGAAAAAGCAAAACTCCAAAGCCTTCATTTTCATTTTCTACATGGTTTTTCCTCTGAAATCCAGGATATTGATCTTTAAAACCCTCATTAATTTGTTACTCAACTCACGTGGGAAAAAAATTAGAAGAGGAATACTAACTGTTACCCAAAGGGCAGCTGCTGTGTTATAAGGATCTGCTCCTGCACAACATACCCCGGTGGACACATCCCTCTTGTCTTCTCTGATGACAAAGGCTATGCTCAGTGGAAAGAAGGGCTCTAGCTCAGCACAAGACTACCTGCTGCCATATTGCTCCCTGGATAGGGCAAGGTGCCCACATTGTCTCTGATGTGCTATGACCCCAACCAGTGTGTCCACAGATCGGAAGTGACCAGGAGGCTGCAAGCAGAAGCACCCACAGAGCAAACCAAGTCCTACGAGTTGAATTCCACTTGGCTCACAAGCTGAATAACTGGGCACAGGCTGCCAGGACAGGGGCTGGACCTAACCAGCCTCCAGGCAGGAGGGTGTGGCCGGGTGCTGTCATGCATCTGTCTACAAAGTACAGCTGTCCCCAAGCCAAGTGAGTGGCTTACCTACAATGCCAGGTCTCCTACTTTTTTCTTGGTTTCATTATTGGTTTTACTAAGACAGAGTATCACTATGTAGGACAGGCTGGCCTTAAACCCATGGCTTTCCTACCTCAGCCTCCCAAGTACTGGGATGTGCCACTGTGCCCACCTCAGATGTTATAAATTTGAAATTTCCCAAACTACTAGTATTACCATTTTTAATTAAAATTGTGTGGTGGTAAAGAGATGGACCTCCCCACAGGTCCCAAAACATTCCATGGATGAAACAACCCACAATTTTCAGTTTAATATAACCAAAGAAGCCTCATTCTACTACACAAGAGTCTGTGACTACTCTGCCATTGCAAAGGTACTAACAGACCTTCTGGTTAGTTGCATGACCACCTCAGACTCTGACAGGGACTTAAAATAATATTAGGGGACAAAGAAAATAATATGAGGGGACAGGGGAAGGGAGGGAGACTGGGGGAGATAGTAGAAAAAGAGTGGAATGAGGAAAAGAAAGAAAAGTAAAGGGGGATAAGAAGATGGAGGAAAGGAAGAGAGAAAGAGAAGTAGGAACACAAGAGATAATGATGAAGAGGGAAGAGGTTTGCAGTCTAGATTAACACAACTGTACCTCCTCAGAGTTAGTTTCTCACATGCAGTTAGTGTTCATCAGCTCAGTTTGGGAAGAGAATAAGAAAGAAGGCAAATTTGAGCACTGAACCCCATGTCCAGTCTTCCCTCCTAGAAGGAAGGTGAACATGAGCACTCAACTCCACGTCCAGTCTTCCCTCCTAGAGGGAAGGTGAACATGAGCACTCAACTCCACGTCCAGTCTTCCCTCCTAGAAGGAAGGTGAACACGAGCACTCAACCCCATGTCCAGTCTTCCCTCCTAGAGGGAAGGTGAACATGAGCACTCAACCCCACAACCAGTTTACCTCCTAGCAAGAAGGTGAATATGAGCACTCAACTCCACGTCCAGTCTTCCCTCCTAGAACGAAGGTGAACATGAGCACTCAACTCCACGTACAGTCTTCCCTCTAGAGGGAAGGTGAACATGAGCACTCAACTCCACGTCCAGTCTACCCTCTAGAGGGAAGGTGAACATGAGCACTCAACTCCACGTCCAGTCTTCCCTCCTAGAAGGAAGGTGAATATGAGCACTCAACTCCACGTCCAGTCTTCCCTCAAGAGGGAAGGTGAACATGAGCACTCAACTCCACGTCCAGTCTTCCCTCCTAGAAGGAAGGTGAACATGAGAACTCAACCCCATGTCCAGTCTTCCCTCCTAGAATGAAGGTGAATATGAGCACTCAACTCCAAGACCAGTCTTCCCTCCTAGAATGAAGGTGAACATGAGCACTCAACTCCATGTCCAGTCTTCCCTCCTAGAAGGAGGGTGAATATGAGCACTCAACTCCACGTCCAGTCTTCCCTCCTAGAAGGAAGGTGAATATGAGCACTCAACTAGACGTCCAGTCTTCCCTCTAGAGGGAAGGTGAACATGAGCACTCAACTCCATGTCCAGTCTTCCCTCCTAGAAGGAAGGTGAATATGAGCACTCAACTCCACGTCCAGTCTTCCCTCCTAGAGGGAAGGTGAATATGAGCACTCAACTCCACGTCCAGTCTTCCCTCCTAGAAGGAAGGTGAACATGAGCACTCAACTCCACGTCCAGTCTTCCCTCCTAGAAGGAAGGTAAATATGAGCACTCAACTCCACGTCCAGTCTTCCCTCTAGAGGGAAGGTGAATATGAGCACTCAACTCCACGTCCAGTTTACCTCCTAGAAGGAAGGTGAATATGAGCACTCAACCCCACGTCCAGTCTTCCCTCCTAGAAGGAATGTAAATATGAGCACTCAACTCCACGTCCAGTCTTCCCTCCTAGAATGAAGGTGAACATGAGCACTCAACTCCACGTCCCGTCTTCCCTCTAGAGGGAAGGTGAATATGAGCACTCAACTCCACGTCCAGTCTTCCCTCCTAGAAGGAGGGTGAATATGAGCACTCAACCCCACGTGCAGTCTTCCCTCTTAGAAGGAAGGTGAACATGAGCACTCAACTCCACGTCCAGTCTTCCCTCCTAGAAGGAAGGTGAACATGAGCACTCAACTCCACGTCCAGTCTTCCCTCCTAGAAGGAAGGTGAACATGAGCACTCAACCCCACGTCCAGTCTTCCCTCCTAGAAGGAAGGTGAACATGAGCACTCAACTCCACGTCCAGTCTTCCCTCCTAGAATGAAGGTGAATATGAGCACTCAACTCCACGTCCAGTCTTCCCTCCTAGAATGAAGGTGAATATGAGCACTCAACTCCACGTCCAGTCTTCCCTCCTAGAGGGAAGGTGAACATGAGCACTCAACCCCACGTCCAGTCTTCCGTCCTAGAATGAAGGGGAACATGAGCACTCAACCCCACGTCCAGTCTTCCCTCCTAGAAGGAAGGTGAACATGAGCACTCAGCCCCACGTCCAGTCTTCCCTCCTAGAAGGAAGGTGAACATGAGCACTCAACCCCATGTCCAGTCTTCCCTCCTAGAAGGAAGGTGAACATGAGCACTCAACTCCACGTCCAGTCTTCCCTCCTAGAAGGAAGGTGAACATGAGCACTCAACCCCATGTCCAGTCTTCCCTCCTAGAAGGAGGGTGAACATGAGCACTCAACCCCATGTCCAGTCTTCCTTCCTAGCAGGAGGGTGAACATGAGCACTCAACTCCACGTCCATTCTTCCCTCCTAGAATGAAGGGGAACATGAGCACTCAACCCCACGTCCAGTCTTCCCTCCTAGAATGAAGGTGAACATGAGCACTCAACCCCACGTCCAGTCTTCCCTCCTAGAAGGAAGGTGAACATGAGCACTCAACCCCACGTCCAGTCTTCCCTCCTAGAAGGAAGGTGAACATGAGCACTCAACCCCATGTCCAGTCTTCCTTCCTAGAAGGAAGGTGAACATGAGCACTCAACTCCACGTCCATTCTTCCCTCCTAGAAGGAAGGTGAACATGAGCACTCAACTCCACGTCCAGTCTTCCCTCCTAGAAGGAAAGTGAATTTGAGCACTCAACTCCACGTCCAGTCTTCCCTCCTAGAAGGAAAGTGAATTTGAGCACTCAACCTCATGTCCAGTCTTCCCTCCTAGCAGGAGGGTGAACATGAGCACTCAACCCCATGTCCAGTCTTCCCTCCTAGCAGGAGGGTGAACATGAGCACTCAACCCCATGTCCAGTCTTCCTTCCTAGAAGGAGGGTGAACATGAGCACTCAACTCCACGTCCAGTCTTCCTTCCTAGCAGGAGGGTGAACATGAGCACTCAACCCCATGTCCAGTCTTCCTTCCTAGCAGGAGGGTGAACATGAGCACTCAACCCCATGTCCAGTCTTCCTTCCTAGCAGGAGGGTGAACATGAGCACTCAACCCCATGTCCAGTCTTCCTTCCTAGAAGGAGGGTGAACATGAGCACTCAACTCCACGTCCAGTCTTCCTTCCTAGCAGGAGGGTGAACATGAGCACTCAACCCCATGTCCAGTCTTCCTTCCTAGCAGGAGGGTGAACATGAGCACTCAACCCCATGTCCAGTCTTCCTTCCTAGCAGGAGGGTGAACATGAGCACTCAACCCCATGTCCAGTCTTCCTTCCTAGCAGGAGGGTGAACATGAGCACTCAACCCCATGTCCAGTCTTCCTTCCTAGAAGGAGGGTGAACATGAGCACTCAACTCCACGTCCAGTCTTCCCTCCTAGCAGGGCTCCTGGCATCTTTCCTTCAGGAGTGCCTCCTCATCCCTCCTCCTGAGGCCCCTGAAGCCTCCTGCATGGGGAAATGGCATCTGCTGGCTGCAGCTGGCCTTCTGTGCTCTGCCTTCTTCACCTTCAACTCATGAAGAAGCACATTTCCCCCCAAGGACACTGAATTCTATTTCCATTGCCTGGAATGCTGTTCCCTGAACTTTTCATACTGGTCTATTTCCATCTCTGACCTCACCTTTTGATCCCAAACCAATACCACCACCTCCCTCTCCTGACCTCATGACCACTGCCACTCTACTCTCCAAAACTCTCTGCTCTATGCCTTGCTTCTGTGCCTGTCCCGTGTCAGACTGGAGTGTGTGTGTGTGTGTGTGTGTGTGTGTGTGTGTGTGTAAAATTCAGATGTTTGTAATTGAAGCTTTCTAGCTTTTTAATGCTAATGATAAAACATGTAACTATATCAGTAGAAAGAATGACAAGATGCAAGAACAGAAGCTATACTTAAACATAAACAGAATTGCCACAGAACATAATTATATGCATTAAACATATATAATTCTAGTTCCCCAGAAAACCTCTACTTGCCTAATTTCCATGTGTTCAGTAGGTCATAACATTATTTAAAAATTCCATCCTGGGAAGATGAAGAGTGAAACTCTTGCTGTGACCCTGTGGTTATGTGAGTTCTTTATGTCCACAGGCCACTAGGGGGATATATGGAATTATAGTGACTGCCATTGTCTGCTTTGGGCTCCAAACAGGGCTAAGAAGAGAGGCACCTGACCTGAGCACAGTCCTGAAACTGGGCTGGAGCCAGCAGCACCACCAGCCTGGGAGGAAAGGTCTAGGTGAAAAGTAGCTGCCTTTTTTCTCAAGTTCTCAGCTCCTCATCAGAAACATCATCTATAAAAGGGCATGTTTATAAACTTTTGCAATCTTGGTACATGCCATTTATGGGTTTGGACTTGTCAGCCCTCAGAGACTGCTAGGTTGTCCTGGGGAGCAGAGTCATGAATCAGAACCTAGGGTCATGGGAGGGTCTCAGATGTGCACAGGATTGACCCTGCTGGCTTTGCAGGCTTCTCTCTCTGGGTTGCCCTTCTACTCCTAGCTTCCATATAAAACAAAGACGAGCTAAACAGCCTCCTAGTTCAACTACAACACACTATAGTTCTTATACAATTACAGTCCACTGTCATGGATAAACACAGACCTGTAGGGGCTCTGAAGGACCCCATGATGTTTTTAGAGTTATAACACTTAACTCTACACAGGAACTCTAACTCCCCCACCTACACAGGGATCTAACAAGGATCCAGCAGATACCCAGTTACCAGTGCCAGTGTAGTCAGACAAACCAGTGTAGACACCAATACATTCACTGGCGACTGAAACTCTGCTGGTGACCACCATTGTGATTCACTCAGTTGCCAGGCTGACAGGCCAGACATGGTTTACTGAACATCTGCCATGTGCAGAAGGTTCAGGGCCAAGAGAAACAGCTTATCAGTCCTACTTGCACTGGGCACACCTGTGTGTGCCCATGTCCTTACACTCACTGACCTCCAGGTGTCAGTTCCCCAAATCCCCTGCCTGGGACCCCAGCCAAGCCTATGTCAGTTATGTGAAAATGAGGCAATCACCCCAGTTCTAAGAAACAGACTGTGGTAGTGATTGTGGACACCGCACTACTAGGAAAAGTTGCATCAGATGATGCTGGGTCAAGCCTGGCAGCCTTGCTGGCACTTCTTAAGCTGTTTTTGCCCAGAGAATGCCTTACAAGCTGGAAGCCACCCCATTCATGACATCCAGCTCAGGCCTGGCACTCCCTATATGAACAGGCTCTTATGTGTCACATCTGTGCCAATCTATGGGGATCCAGGGGGCAGGTCAGGGATAGGACTTCCCTGGGGGAGGTGGGAGGAGAAATGCTAGGAGGCCTTGCAGAGCCCTCCTAATACAAAAGACTGAGGAAGGTCAGGATTTTGCAGAAAGAGTATGAAATTAAGTCTGAACTAGAATGGGAAAAGACAAAGTGGAGGAGTGGGGGAAAGCACAGAGAGGGGCGTAAGAGAAAGAAGAGGAAGGAAGAAGGGAAACAGGAGGGAAATGGCAGAAAGAAAAGAAGGAAAGAGGCAGGAGAGGGAGGGTAAGAGGAAAAGAAGAATATGAAACAAGAAAGGAGCTGTGTGGATGGTGTGTGGAAATAACTGCATATTCACTAAAGAGAAGGAAAGGGGCTGAGGGTTTGGCTTAGTTGGTACAGTGCTTGCCTGGCATGGATAAAGCCCTGGGTTCTATCCTTAGCACCACATAAACTGGGCTTGGTTGTGCACTCCTGTAATCCCAACACTCAGGAGGTGACCCTAGGCTACACCTCTATCCTGGGCTAAGATGAGACTTTATCTCCAAAAAATATCAAAATAAAATAAAGAAAAAGAAAGAAGGAAAGGGTGTAGTTCAAAGTGGCTAAGGGGAGCAGAAGTAATAAGAAGAAAGGGACTTCTAGATACAGGAATGGAGACCAAAAGGAAGTCCTCTCGAGCTGGACAGGGCATCAAGCAAGAGGCACCTATGTAACCTGCCTTCAGCTCCAGGGCCTGGGGGTCTGAGCCTCTTTCCAGCAGACCCCCCACAACTGTCAGCTTGCTGCTATTCCTCTACCATGGCTACTTGGTTAGGAGACCTTTTTTACCTTAAATCAGGACTGGAGGAGTAAGGTTTCTATATGGACAAAACTGAACTGAAATCACCCAGTAGAGTTTAGTCCAGATACAAGCACATGTATGGACCTGTATGGACAAGTGAGAATGTATGTGTGGATGCTAACTCACTTGCCAAGATTTGGGAAGGGGCCTCACAGCTTCCTTTCCACAGGGATCAGCAGAATGCATGTCTGTGTTTAGGGGCTTCTGAGTTTCTGACTTGGTTCTAGGTCTGTCTGACTGGTGATGCCCATTCATGTAGGTGCCGCCTTTCTTCTGCCCGTTTTAGTGGGAGGAAGGTCTCCTGCCATCAAGATCAGGCCCACGCCCTCTCTGCTGTCCTAGCCTCAGTGGGAGGGCGTTGTCCTGCCACCCTGCCCAGGCCCACACCCTCTGCTGTCCTTCACCATGTGGCTGAGGCCATCTCTCAAGCACTGGCAAGGGTGGGCCCTCTGAAAGGAGAGAGGCTGCTCCAGTCATGCCTGTTGGGAATTCTAGGCTTCCTGGGCTCTGAGTCAGAGACCTCCCACCCTAACAGATCAGGCTTTCCCAGCAAAGAGTCAGACATTCAAGGTCCTCCAGCCTGACCCTCATTAAGGGGCTAAAGGGGAGCCCCAGGCCCAGAGCCTACAGGCTGCACACACCTCTTCCTGTCCATGCACACTATGGATAGAACACATGCTTGTTCTTGACATCATCTTCTTGAGCAAGCCTCACCCTTACAGTTCTAGTCATAGAGTCCTGATGACCAAAGACAAGTGTCTCAGTGGTAAGGGAGGTTCCTGTGTGCAAGTCTCACACTGACAGAGCCACTCCTTCACGGTGTTCAGGACTATAGGAAGGGCAGCCTACAGCACCTCAGGACTGGAGTCTTAAGGGAGAGTTCCCACGGATGGTGGCCCCAAGGGTGTGCTGAGGATAGGACATTGGTAGAAAGATGAAATCGCTCACCCCTGAAGGACATGCCTCATTAATCACCAGGTCTCCTATGACTTGGAGCAAGAGGCAGCTGGGACAGAGACCCACTTCCCCATCCCCAGCTGAAGTCACTGCTCACACCAGAGCCAGATCACGAGGAACAAAGCGTGTTCCCAGGGACAGAGGAACCCAAAAGGGCTACTCACTGATAGCCTAGTTTTAAGCAAATAAACTGTTTCTATGATAGCAAGACCGAGAGAGAAGCAGTCATGAGTGAGGGAGGGGCCTTACCTGGATGGTCCTGTACCCTGGGCTGGGCACCACACACCTGCAGGGAAAGAGCACACTGTGAGGCTCTGGGAAGGCCTCCTGCAGATATGCAGCCCAGCTGCCCTGTTGCAGGCCCAGGGAATTACCTGAAAGCTGTGGAAGGATGAGAGCAGCCAGCAGATCCAACCACACAGCAGCAGCAGCAGCAGCTCCTCCATGGCGCTGGGCCTTGAGAGCCGCAGGTGGGATTCCTGTGGCCTGGGAGGGGGTCTCTCTACGGCCCACTACCTTGGGACAGGAACATCTTTTGCATCTTTCTGCCAAAAAAAAAAAAAAATCTGTTCCTTAAAATTTGTTCCCATGCAGCGTCTGGGAGCAGTCGGGGAGTTTCCTCCTCCCAAACTGGAGTCTGGTGGATCCACAGGCCAGGGTGTGCATGCAGTGTGGGTGGTGAAGCAGTTCAGCCCAGATCAGACTGTACTCTGCAAGTGGCCTCCTGGCTGCCTCCTTAGTTCAAGAGCCGAACCTCCGTCTGGACCTGCAGGCTGGCTTCCCAACTCCAGTCTCAGCCAGAAGCTCAGCAAGTTCCCCAGGCTGCCTTCCTCTGTGCTCAGCTTTCGGCAGCCCCTCGTCCAGCCACATCCAGCCCCGTGGCTTTGGGTGGAGAGCCAGAGTGATGTCAGCACTCCTCAAACTTTGTTCTCCTCTATTTATATCCATCTCACTGCCTGTCTTTCCTGGGTCCTAACACCAGCCTTTCAGGAACAGCTGAACTCTACCCAGGACCTTGGGATCAAAATGCAGCCAGATAGGCCTGGGGGTCGTGTGGGCAAGAATGTGAAAGATGAAGGTGTTATATGAGTGTAAGTGTGAGTGTGCATGGGGTGTGGGCATTCAGGTCTAGGTATATCACACACATCTTCTAGTCAGCACCTCATAGTCAATGTACATGTAAGCCTGTACATGAGAATTGTGTGTGGGCATGCCAGTGTATGAGGTGTGTGTGTATAGATGTGTGAGAGTATGTGAGCATGTATGGATGGGAGTGTAAATATGTGTGGCTGTGGGTGCAAATGGGTATGGGTATAAATGTGGACATACCTATTACAGATGTCTTCTTACCAGCACCCTTTAAGTCTCAAACCCTGAACTTTGCTGAGATCTGGGTCTGGTTTGAGCAAGGGAAGCTCAGCATGTTGCATGCACAGGTAGGAAAGAACTCACTCCACTCTCCATGCCGTGCTGGCCATACTTTCTCTTCAACCATGAAGAAGTCAGGAACATCCTGGATGATTGACAAGGTGCCCCCACTACCACATCACCCTGTGGAGCCCACCATAGAACCAAGATGGCACTCTCAGGTGATAGCCAAGCAGAACTCCAGCCAGCTGTGCCTCAGCTTACCTATCCCAAACACACACATACACCACCACAAAGACCCCACAATGGCCAATGCCTCCCTCCCTCCCCACCCCTGTCTGTCCAGTCACATGGCACACAGCTCTCCATTTTGGGCTTCCTTGGAGGTCTGAGTGTCCCTGTCAAATTCCTCATCTGCAGAATGAAAGCTTTCTTCCAGCTTCACAAGGCAGTAGAGAAGGAGACAGACGTATAAGGCCTCAACACAAGCTTGGAAGAGATGCAGCAGTTGATAAATACTACTGTGATTGCTACAATACGGGAAAAGGAATGCCCGGTAAATGCTGGGTAGTGTTATCATCTCATCAACCCTGACTTTAAATGGGATTTAAGTGTCCTGAGTGCAAGCACTTCCTAAAGAGGACAAGAAGATGACGTCCAGCTCTCTGAGGGAGGAAAAAGGGATGCCAAAATGCAAGGTGATTGTTGTAACTTGTGCCTGCTCTGGTGGCCTCATGAACTATCTGATCACCTAGCTGGATAACAGTCCAGATGGTTCTGTGAGCATCAGAACATCCCGCCTCCAGATAACCTATGGACTCTGAACTCCAGGTCATTTGTAACTGTGACCTTTAGCTTGGTGCCCAGGTACAGTAAATCACTTCAGGGAAAAAAAAATAATTTATGACCTTTCTCTTTGCATTACATCAGTTTCTGATTCCTTCTGCTGCCTCCCCAGGAGAGTGAAGGGTCTTAGGCCTGCATGAATTCAGAATTAAACAGATCAGTGAGTATGGACCTTGCCCATCTCCAAGATTGAGGAAAACCCAGGTGTTTCTTTGAATCATAAATGTGTTCTCAGGCAAAGTGAGGTATGAAATGAAAACTGCATTTATATTTATATTATTTATATGTTTATATATTATATTTATAGCAGGGCTGGAGCTACCTGTGCTAGCTTCAGATCTTCCCCCACATAGTCTCAGGACCCACATGGCTGCTGGGCCTACACCACTCTACATGTCCCCACACTCATAGCCTGGGGTAGAAAGCCCACTACCCACTACCCACTACCCTTTAAGGCAGCATTTCCTTAATTATGGTGATCTTTCAAAGCTAATTGGCAAATAAAAGTGTAGAGCTGGGGTTGTTCACACCCCATAATCCCAGCACTCAGGAGGCTGAGGTAGGAGGATCACCATAAGCCGGAGGCCAGCCTGGGCTCCAGAGAGAGTTCCAGGTCAGCCAGGGCTAGAGCGTGGCCCCACCCCTAAAGTGTACTTACAGAATTCAGTGCTCCCTGGGATCAGCTCCACTTCACAGACCCATGAACTTCAATTAGGGTTGTTGGGTGTTGTCAGGTGATGGTTCCATCTGTGTATATACATTGTAGAAAGATTGAATTAAAGCATTAATATGTCCATCACTTCATCATGTTCTGTGGTGAGGATGTTAAATGTATTCTTTAGGCACTTTGGAAAGACACATGGCATTTTTAACTGTGGTCAAGTGTGCAGCACATAAATGGCTAAAGCTTCTTCCTCTATCTTTCCAGAGACTTCCTATCTCAGACCAGTACACCTCTTTCCCATCTGCAGCTGCCTCCATCTGCTACGCTGTCCCTGTGAAATCTGCTTACTTGGACACCATATTCTGCAAAATCACTCAGATTTGTCTACGTCTGACTTACATTGCACAATTCTGGAAATGGCCACAAGTGGTGCACAGGCCCAGGGATCAGATAAGCAAATCCTTTTGACCCTCATCCCCTCACCCCTCGTGTGGCTCCCATATGTCATCCTGGCAGACAACTTGTATTCCTTCTCTCCTGTCTTTCTCTGGAGGTCATTGATCACTTTCTGATGCATGTTGTGTCTCTGACAATCACTTCTCTTGCTGTCACCCTCTCCTGGCCAAGATGGATGCCCACCAGAGTTGGTGTTCATTCTGGGACAGTGCTTGGTACTTAATATCTGACATCCCATATTCAGAAAATATATTTTGAATTTGCATTTCTGCTTAACTTAGAGGATGTAGAAAAATGCTGTGGTTTGGTAAAATCCATCAGGTTTTATTGAGTGGATGCTAATTGAATATTTAAAATGGGCCTTAGGCTTCGATTAGGCTCAGCTCAGTAAATTTTTATAGAGATGCTACAAAGTGGAAGTTGGCTGATGATGGGGTGGGGAGTAGCAGGCTGAGTGGAATTGTTTCCCACAGGGTCAGTCTACATGGCTTGGGAAATTTAGTAGAGCAACCCCAGTGTTGTGAGGACTGAAGGCTTTCAGTGCTAGCTACCTCACACTCCTCCCCTCTCTCCCACTGTGTGCAGCACCCTCTCATCTCCTGCCTTCCAGTACATGTATGCCCTGTCACCTCCATTCCATGTAGATGACATGAGGCAATGGCTGAGATACACCATGCCAAGAGCTCACAACACACATGGGCACAAACAGAATAGACAGAACTAGAAAACCTGGGGTATAGAGTCAGAGAAAGGATCTATGGAGCTGAGAGTTGGCTTGTCGGGTAAGAGTGCTTGCCACACAAGCATGGGGACCTGAGTCTGATCCCTGGCACCCATGTGGAAAACTTGGCATAGCTATGCTATAACCCTAGTGCTGAAAAGAGTGGGAGCAGGAGGATGGCTAGGCTCACTGGTCAGCCAATCTAGCCGAAGAATGGTGAATCAGATTCGGCGAGACGCTTTGTCTCAGGGAAACAATGTGGAGACATGATAGAGGAGGACACTCAGGCCTCTCTGCATGCATGTGTCTGGGGAGCATATATAAAATGGACACACACCATAAAGAAATTATGGAATGCACTAAGATCAGGCTGAAGCATCCCAGGTTTACAGATCTGTGATGTACAGCAGCCTAGCCTCCCTTTCACTCTGTATTTTTCCCTGTGGACAGCTTCTCCCTCCCCAGTCCTTTAACTCAAACCAGAACTTTGGGTGTTGTGGTAGGCATAGCACCCACTGAAACAATCCAGCATGCCCATACTTCACATACTGTTATTAATCAAACACTGAATCTATGACCCATTCAGCACTAACCAGTATGTCACTAGAAAGAGTGCACTGATCTTGGGAGAGAAGACTTCCTTTACTCCCCTCCTTCACTGCATTACTAACTCAGATTATCTTAAATCAAGTCAGAGGACACCTGTGTTTCCTGCTATAATGAAAAGAGTTATCTGATGCAGAAAATAACAGGGAATTACACATGCCAGCACCCTAGCTCTGGGAGGAGCAGGAAGAAATCTGATATCAGCTGGGCTCCTGGATCTGGTCATGCCCAACACCAGTTTTCCCTGGTAGGTACCAATAAATTCATTTTTGTGCTCAAGCAGGTTTAAGCTTGGTTCTGACCCTTGTCATTCAGAGTCCTGGCCAATGTAAGTTGTTTTAGAAGGCCCAGCAAGCTGGTGTGTGTTGGATCCTTCCATCTCAAGGGTGATCCTGGTCAGACTTTAGGCAGCCAGCAAGGACCCCAAATAATACATACACTTTGAGTGAACATGTATGGATCAGGTATGTGGCTCTCATCCAACTATCAAAGAGGAAAAGGGAAGAGTAAGGGACTGTAACACTGTTGACGAGGAGGTTTTCAGTAAGTTGGCATAGCAGGCCTAATTGTCCATCCAGTATTCATTGTTACTTCTTTCCACATGAATCCCATGTTGAGGGTGCCAGTATGTTTTGTTTATAGTGGCTGCTTCCCCAGGCTGGGTGTACTCAGCCAGAGTGCTTGTCTTATGTGTACAGACCCTGATGTTCCACACCCAACAACCACCAAAAAAGAAGTCACTCCCTGTGGTGGCTCATTTTCATTGTCAGCTTAACTGGATTTAGAATCACCTAGGAGACACATCTCTAGGCATGTTTGTGAGGGTGACTCCAGGGAGGTTTACCGGAGAAGGCAAGGTCTACCCTTGAGTGTGGGTAGCACCATCCCATGGGCTGGGATCACTTCCTCATGCTCCTACTGACACAGCTACAGCCAGCCTCATTCCCTTGCCTTCCCCGTTGTGATGGACTGCAACCTCAGACCATGAGCCAACATAAGCCCTTCTTTTCTTAAGTTGCTTTTGTCGGTGTTTTGCTACAACAGAAGCAGTAACTAATACACTCTCCTTTCATTAAAGGGTAGCCACAGTCCTGTGGACAATGTGATATGGATGGAAGTTTCTGAGAAAATGGTTCCAAAGACACTCCCCTTGGGTCTTTGCTCTTCCCAAGTCTCAAACCTGGCCCTTTTCCCTGGCTTGAAGGTGTAAATAGCAAGCTGATGAGAGGCAGCATTCTTCAAGAATGACAACGAAGACCACAGCTTTTCCTTACGGGACAAAGGAAATTAGGGAAACCCTGGCAAGAGAACTCAGCTCATGTCGAAAGTCATAGCTCTTCTTGATGCCACTAGATGGCAGAAAGGGAATACCCAGCCTGCAGTTCAAGGACAGTCAGGCAGACCCAAGGAGAGGTAGAACAGGAGCAGAAGCTCGCAGGTGGCTGCGTGTGAGAGGGGCAGAAGCTCTCAGCAGAAACTTGTGATGAGTTCACAAGTAAAGCAGTGCAGCTAGTGTGGGAGCACAGAGACCCCCATGCCAGTACACAAGGTTTTGCCCCACTCTCAGCCTCTGTCCTTAGACCCCAGCATGTACCTGTAGAAAAGTCTTAAGGTGGGTAGAAGACAGAGAAAGCCATAGTCCACATCTGGGGGATGAGGGCCACACTTGGGGAAACTTTTAGCCCTGCCCAAACCTTTGTCCTAGGATCAAAGCATCCCATGACAGAGGCAGGATGCTGGGCTCAGGCCATCAGGAATCTCCTTCTGCTGGAGACAGGGAGAGCTACTAAGAAAGCCCACCCATGACACAGGCCATGGACCACTGCGGCGGAGCTCCCACTGTCCTGATATCAGGCCTACGGGGCGTAGCATCCATCCTCATGATGCAGCAACAGTCATACCTGTGTCCTGACACAGCCATCATTATCTCAGTCTCCACAGTCTTCTGCGTACTGTCCAGCATTCACTCCTAATGTATGACACAAAAACATAAAAAGAAAAAAAAAAGCCTGCTTTCAAGAAACAAAGCAATGGAAACTGAGATAGAAGATAATGAGTAAGGAGTGTCCATAAGCTAAGCACCCATAGTACTCAGGCCAGCCAGGACTTCTTCAGAGATAGAAATGATGTGAGGTGCCATATAAGGTACTAGCCACAAACCAGACATGTGAAGCCATTTTTCTCCAGCTCATGGGACACTCAGTTCAGGCAAGTCAAGGGCCCATGACCTTGACAGAGGTCAATTAAAATCACCCAAACCAAGGCACAAAGTGAAAAAGACTATTTTTAAAAAATAGCATGAAATGCTAGGCAAGCACTCTACACTGAGCTACATCCCCAGCCTTTACAGCAAGCTTTAATGATCCTTGAGTATTATTACAAGTAAGGACACCCTGTCAAAGTTCATAATAAGGTGCTATTTATATTTTTTATTATAAGACAAGTACCAGAATAGTGAGTCTTTAGCCTGAAATCAATCAATAAATTTCACCATCTCACCCCCAAATTTTGTCACAGAAATGACAAAATTAAATAGATAATTTCAGGGATTTTTTTCAGTAAGTTTTTTTTCCTGATAAAAATTCATTTTATCAGGAAATAAAGTTTCTTAGGGCAAATAAATAGTCAAGACCTATATGTAATTCTTTTAAGACTATGTAGTTGGTAGGCAGTGTCTCACATTAGGGTTCAGGACAGGAAGTGCATCTCTCATGCTGATTTCAGCACATATAGGAAGCACGTGAGAGAGTAAAAGCTTCAGTCCTGGGAGCTCCGGCTCCTAGATGGTAGGAAAGCTGTCTGCCGACCATGATAGAGGTGAGGGAAGTATCCCTAACAGCAAGTCATGTTCTCATGATGTAAGTACAAAGAAACTTCTGGAAGTACAACTTTTATGGGAAGATACAAGCTGTTGAGAAAAGGAAACATTTGATTAATTTAATTGGGAAAATGGGTGATTGGCAAAGATCATTTTCATAACACTATCATTTATGTGCTCGTACTGTAACTTCTTTTAAAAAAATTTCTATACTTTGTAATTTTAATTTAGAATGTTCAGTATACATGAGAAAATATGCAGCCAAATCTATCCAATCAAACCATTTTCTCTGGAGTTTGGTACAAGTTTTGACTTCTCTCATTCTGTATAAGAAGAATAAATACAATTGAATTCCCCCTTGAAAAAAAATAGCATGAAAAATGTCACATCATCTGACATGTGAAGAACAGGAACTCTAGCACTGAAGGAATGAGACCAGAAAGAGTTGGAATACCTGATGGCTGAGAAACAAATAAGTAAATGAACAATATAATCAGCCAGGCTCAGGAAGTTTAGGCCAGAGAAATAAAATGTGCACGCACGTATGTCAATTACGTCGCCACAGCAAAGTCAAAAAAGAAATAAACAATTCAAACAAAAATGGAAAGAATTCTTCATCAGGAGAGCAGAACTAAAAGAAATGTGAAATGTGCCAGGCATGGTGGCACATGCACTCAGGAGGCAGAGGTAGGAGGCTCATTGTGAGAGTTCGAGACCACCCTGAGACTACATAGTGAATTACAGGTCAACTTGGGCTAAAAGGGGACTCTATCTCGAGAAAAAAAAAAAAGAAAGAAAAAAATATAAAATGTTCTCTTTAGGCCTAGCCACCAGACTCCAGACAGAAATTTGATCTATACCAAAAAATGAGGAAGCGGGAAAGGCCTTTTTCTTATGTTTAACTATTGTTTATTGGTTTGTAAACCAGGCTGGCCTTGAACTCACTATGTGACCTAGAACTTCTGATCCTCTAGCCTCCATCTAGAATCATAGGTGTATCCCACCATATGCAGTTTATGCTAAAGATGGAACCTCAGGCTTCATGCATGGCTGGAAAGCACTTTAAGAACTGAGCTACACTACTGTTGTTTGGTTAAATGGATGTCTTGTGCCCATTAAATAGCCCTCTAAATATTTACATTTATGCCCAGAAATTAGTGCTGCTCTTACTTTGTTCAGTGAAGCTTCATTTTGAAGTGAGTGATGACTACTGGGGAGACTCAAAATTTACCAAAGTGTTGAAAATAGGTGATTGTTGGCATATCTTTGGATAGCCACTGGGGTAACAAAAAGTTATAGTGGCATAAATTAAGAAATAATATTGTCAAATCACAAATTATGTTGATCCAAAAACAGGCAAAGAATGGGATAAGGAAGTGAGAACAAAGAACAGATGGCACCAAGAATATAACTGGCAAAAGACAAGTTTTTTATCCCAATCATAACATATTCCTAGACTGGATCAGACAGGAAGAGCCAATGGTAAATGGACTACCAGAAACATCTGAAAAATAAACATGGCCAGGTATGGTGGTGCATACCTTCAATCCCAGCATTTGGGAGGCAGAGGCAAGAGGATGGCTATGGGTTCGAGGCCACCCTGAGACTACATAGTGAATTCCTGGTCAGCTTAGGCTACAGCGAGACCCTGCCTCAAAACAAAAAAAAAAAAAAAAAAGAAAGAAAGAAAGAAAGACAGGAAGAAAAAGAGAAACCAAAAATAAAATAAACATGGAGCTAGTTTTAACAATGTAAGAATTATGAGAGAGAGAGGACACAGAGAGAGAGAGAGAGGACAGAGAGAGACAGAGGGACAGAGAGAGAAATGCTTTCTTTTCTGTCAAAGGGTTTAAAAAGTAGAAAAGCTCAACAGGAAGGAGTTAATTTTTATGCACAATGCAAGATTGAGAATTAACTTTTAAAAAATTTATTTATTTATTTGAGAGAGAGAAAGAGAGAGACAGAAAGAGAGAGAGAGAGAATGGGCATGCCAGGGCATCCAGCCACTGCAAATGAACTCCAGAAGCACGTGCACCCTTGTGCATCTGGCTCAAGTGGGTCCTGGAGAATCAAATTGGGATCCTTTGCCTTTGCAAGCAAATGCCTTAACCGCTAAACCATCTCTCCAGCCCGAGAATTAACTTTTTTGAGACAGGATCTTATGTAGCCCAGGCTAGCATCCAACTTATCATGTAGCTGAGAATGACCTTGAACACCTAATCTTTCTGCCTCACCTCCCAGTACTAGAATTACAGCCACACACCATGTGGTAGTTTCAGTGAAATGTCTCCATGGGCTCATGTGTTCTGAATACTTGGTCCTCAGCTGGTGGCAATTTGGGAAGATGTGGGTCTTTGGGAAATAGAGCCTTGCTGGGAGAGGTCTGTCACTAGGGGCAGACTTTGGGGTAAGTCAGCCCAGCTCAAGCCCAGTGCTCAAACTATTTCCTTCTTGCTGCTCTGGAGATGTGATGCTTGCCTGTCTGCTCCTGTCATGCTTCCCTGCCATGATGAAACTTCCATTCCAAACTGTGAGCTGAAACACACCCTTTTCTTCCATAAGCCATCCCAGCAATAGAAGGTAAGTATTTCAGTCCACCATAGTGGATTTATGCAGTGCTGGGGTCAAACTCAGGGCTGCACGCATGTCAGGCTAACACTCTACTGTCTGAGCTGCAGCCCCAGGCACCAAACTAAAACGTTTAGAAATATTATTTATAACAGTACCAATGAAATACTTTCACATATAGGAAATTGTTTTAGGGAATTGGGCCTGTTTTGTATCTTCTCATGGTGGTGGTCATATTACCCTAGGAGAGTCTCAGAACTCATAGAACTACAGTCAGAGGGTTTTTTATTATTTGTTTACTGAATATAGTTATTTTTTGAGACAGAGTCTTACTAGGTAGCTCTGGCTGACCTCAAACTCACCATGTAGCTCAAGCTGGACTAGATCTCAAAATTCTCTTGCCTCTACCTCCCCAAGTGCTAGGTTTGCAAAGTTTGCACCACCAATCTGGGTGCAAGTATTATTTTTTCTATATATGAATTATACTTAATGCAAAATAAAGTCTGTGCAAAAAAAAAATCCTGTAAGCTAAGAACAACACAAACAAAGGCTACAAAGAGTGGATTTTTGGTGACACCGTGAACTGTCTACCTGCCCCTCCATGTGACACAGCCTGCTACACAGTATGATTCTATTTCATGCAGTTAGAACTGACTTCCATCAACACAATTCAGCAGGCCAACTGGGCCTCCCATCATTCATACATCTTTATCTTAGCCTCTTCTCTCTCTCTGGAGCAGCTGTTCTGCCTATCTCTCACCTTTCCTGTTTATGCTATCCTGAGGTGCCTCCTGGCAGTTCCATTTTAATCTTCACCTTATTGAGGAGTAAAAGAAAAAGATGGGACACTAAGGCACTATGGACTAGCACCTGCCATCACTGTTATCATCACACAAGCAAAATGTCAGGTTTACATATAGTTAGTATGTGCCATTTGAAACTGAAGTCAACTTCAGGGAAAAGACAGTCAATTACCTCACACCTTTGGAGAATTGTGCCAGGCCCCCAGACAGAGAGCAGTAACTAATTATTGCTTCACAGTCTTCTCTGGTTGACAAGGCTGGCTCAGTGAAAAGCTTCAAGAACAGAATAGCACAGTGGGGGGTGTATTCTGCAGAAAGCCTATACCAACTCAGTTCTAACACTGACCCTCATGACTCTACAAATGACATTAAACTAGGAATAAAAGAAAGATAGCTGCTTTGAAAATCAATTGAATGTCACCACCATCCATGAGATATATTAGCTGCCATAAGTAAAATGATAACAGCAAAAGAATCTTCCATAATTCCTTCCACGCACCCTTTCCCTCAAGACTAAAAGTCAGGTGCTCTCAAATTCAACAGGCTTCCGCAAATGGGAGTGTTTATTCTCAAGTAACAAGAAGCCCGAGGACAGAATGGCCACATTCAGGGACCAGTCAGTAGCATAAGGAATTTATTTTTATTTCTTTCTACTTTGTCCCTGTTATCTTCGTCCTCTAGAAAACTGATGCCTTGCTGTCACATGGTGGGTGCAGAAGGACCATTCTATTCCGTAGTTTCAGCAACAGTGTTCACTACATCTCATTGGGCCAAGTGTCCATCCCCAGTCCCTGTGGTTGAGGGTGTGATGATCTGATGGGTGAGTTCTGCGCCAAGCATGTATCACTGGGTCCTGAGCAGAGCCACAAGAAGAGTTGAGGCTGACAGAATCTATAGTCATCATGTTCCCCAGTAGATTCAGTTCCTCCTCCAGGCACATGCAAAGTTTGCATTGCCTGCCCACCTGAAATTGGTGGGATGAGGTGCATGGCTCTGGCTGCTAAAAGGTGAGTGGAATTAATATGTTACTTCCATTTGGAAAAAGGCATCCAAGAGACTGTGTGCATACAACCACACCACTTTTCACCATCTCATTCCCTCCAGGAACATGTATGTGAGCAGATGAAACCTTCACCTGAGTGACTGCAAGAAGCTTAGCCACCAAGTTGTGCATGTCACAGAAGGCAAACAAAAGATGACAACATATAACCATGTCATGTTAGTCATTACCTGGTAGGAGTTTGTGGCATCATCAGATGCCAGCTTGTGTGGTTGATATGTACACAATGAGAACAGAAGTCAGAGCCTGGACTCATGCAGGGAACGAATGTGGAGGAGCTGCCAGACAGGGTCCATCTCATGATGCTGAGCCACCTTCTGTCTCTCAGCTTCACTGGCTGCGCCTCTGCTCCTCCAGCCCAGGACTCAAGACATTACAGCTGCTTCCACCCTCTGGCCTCCTGGAAAACCTGCTACAGGTGCCAAGCCCCATGGTTCCTTTTCTTCTTTCTACCTTTCCCTTTCCTCCCACCCACATCGTTTCCACACTCTTTCCATAACACAGACATCATGAACCACCCTCCCCATCCAGGTAGATGTGTAGTTCGTATGGATACAACGTTTGGCTCAGGGTATTGTTTCACCTGTGCCTAATGATTTGGGACAAGTTGCTTACTCTCTGGGCCTTGGTTTTCTCATCTGCAGCACAGTTGATGACAGTATCTACTTAATATAGCTGAAAGAAATGTTACTTCTACAGAAACTTCATAGAGCAGTGCTTGGCACACAGCAAGCACTGTACAATTTCAATGATGATGAAGGTAATAGTGATGATGGTAATGATGTTGGTGGTGACGATAGTCACAATAATGGTGATGATGATGGTGATGGTGGAGATTATGATGGTGGTGATGATGATGAGGGTAATGTGGATGATGATGGTGATTATGAAAGTAGTGGTGATGGGTTCTGATAACACCCATGACCTATCCATTTTCTCTCCTACTATAAATAGAACCCTTTTTTGGAGAATTCCTATCCGTCTATTATTTAGTCACCCAGATTGTACTTATTGAGTAGCCTCACATGGCAAGCATTGCCCGTGACACCTGTGTGCTGTACATGTTCATGACAGGGAGACTTATGCCTTGCAGAAGCTTATAGTGTTGCTGGTGAACAAGGCAAAAAGGAAAATAAAGGTGTCAACGAGCAACAGTGTTTAAGATGATAGGATGTGAGCAAGACTGTCCAAGAATGAAAACAACACTGCTGAAGAGGGGGAGGTGGGAAGTGTGGTGCTGAGGGTGGACATGACAAGAACTAAAGTAAGTTGAATGCACGAGTGAGGCCACACCCCTTCCAGGTTCATTCAAATCTCAGGTTGTAGGAAGACCCAGGGCTGGCAATGGCATTCTCCTGAATCACCATGGCTTAGGTGATGTGACCATTAAATTCTGATGTCAACTTAATCAGATCAGGAATCAAGTAAGAGACTTGCCTCTTTGGTGGTCCCTGAGGGTGTTTCCAGGAAGGATTGATAGAGGCAGGAAACATTTCCCCAGAATGGGTGGCCCTTCTGGTGGTGGGCCTTATAGAAAGACGCTCTAAGAGAACACAGGGCCTTTTGCTGGCTGTCCTACTTGCTGTTATATGTACCCTGTTGCTGCTAACCCAGCTTCATCCACCTTCCCATGTGGACTGAAGACCAATGGCTTTCCAGAAATCCTCCAGGCCTTCAGTGCCAGATTGGGACTTCTGAGGCATCGAGCCTCATGAACAGAGTACCTGCCAGGTTCTCTTGACTCTTGCAGACAGCTAAGCAACTCTAATAAATCTTCATAATGCACACCTATACTATTGCTTTTGTTCTTAAGAACCCTGACTAGTACAAGAGAGGACAGTCTCTCGTTCTGCTGGTCTGCTAGCCTGGGAGGATGTAATGCTCACATGGTTGTGAGTACCCCTCATAGGAGGATCCTGACTGCAAATCAGAGAAAAGGCAGCATGGAGAGCAAGCAAGACAAACCCCAAACAGCCTGCTCTGAGGCCAGCTATTTCTAGATGTCTCTATTCTATTAGCCAATAAGTTTCCTCTTCTATTCAAATCAATTTGAGATTAGCTATTTCACCTTCAACAAAGCAGCATAGATTAGGTGTTCATAGGTCCCAGACCTGTGTGTGTCTGCTCTTGCTCCTTCATCCACACACATAACCATGCCCAACCTGGATTCCCTGTCGACATCTGTGGTGAGATTTTAGGAAAGGGTCTCTACCCGGGGGTGGGTGGCTTCCTAGCACTCTGCCTGCTCCCCTTTCTGAAGAAGCACCGTCCTTCCAGGCTTGCCTTACATAGTAGTGCCTTGGGCAGTATTTGTAAATATAACCACATATGAGATCTTTAAAAGTTAATGATTGCCTGTTTCCATCCACACTGACAACATTCACATGCCAAGCAGCTCAGCATTGCCTCTGGAGCGCTTCCTGGCCTTGTCTCTTGCCCCATCACCACCCTGTAGACACCAGCCAGAGAATCTTGTAGAAGTTTTTAAAGTTTTTTAGTAGCATGTATTAATTATGCATAATAACGGGTTTCATTATATTTCCATACAGGTATATAGTGTATTTTATAATACATATTCATATTCACCCACTGACTTTACCTTTTCCAACTAATCCAGCTTCTTCCTGCTTTCATGTCTTTTGTGTGTGCATGACCAAATGGATTTCATTCAAATTGCTTACAGGAACATGGGTAGGGATTATTTACAGGAACCTGGGCAACTTACCCGTGGCTATACCACTGAAGAAAATGTCTTTCCCTCCCAAGCAACCATTAACTCTTTCTAGCTCTTCAGGGAGGGATGGGGTTTCATGAGCCCCTCTCCCAAGCAACCATGAACTGCCACCACTTCCTCAGGAAGGGGCTATGCCTCATGAGCCCCTACTCTAGCAACTAATTGCCAGTAATCCTCAGAGTTGACTGGGGCCTTGTTAGCCTCTCCCTCTAACTACCTATAACAGCCTATAAATCCTCCAGAGGGGAAGGCCTCATGACCACCTCCCCCTAGCAACTACTTTTTTTTATTAGTTTTGTATTCAGTGAATACAGTCAAGTTGGTACCATTGTTAACCTCCTTCCTGTCCTCCCCCTTCCACAGGGACCCTCCTTGGTGGGGTATATGGATCGTGCATTTTGGGGTTAGCCATCAGTTATGGGTAGGAGGCAATGTCTCTGTGTATCATGACCCAACGTGTGGGTCTGACATTCTTTCCACCCCCTCTTCCACAAATTTTCCTGAGCCATTTTGGGTTCATTTTGGGTCTGCTTCAGTGATTGAGTTCTTGGTAGCCTCTGTGTCTCTGGATATCTGATTTGGTAGGAGTTAATTGTTCTCTGTATCTATCTCCTTTACCATTGTACTGGTTCCTGGTTTGCCAAGAAAACAGCACCCTTGCTTGTTTCCCCCATTATTCTTAGTTTTAGCTCCTAGCAACTATTAACTATCTAGAAATTGTCATGCAGCCTCATGTTCCCCTCCCCATAGCAACCATTAAATGCCTATAAATTCTCATGCTCTATCTATCTATCTATCTATCTATCATTTATTTATCTCTCTGCTTACAAATAAATCAGTAAAAATTATTTTTTAAAAATTCTCATGGAGTCTTTTGAGCCCCTCTCCCTAGCAGCCATTAACTCTCTATAAGTTCTCACAGAGCTTCATGAGCCTCTTACCCAGATCTTGAAGAATCTGTCAGGTCCCATCACTTTTGGCCTGTGACCTTCCAAGATGTCATGTAACACAGTGGTTTTCAGCAAGTCTGCATAGGCTGTCCCTTTCTTATGGCCCAAATAGCCCCAATCTTATTATCTCCAACTCATAGCTATGGACTAGATGCTTGTTACCTCCTCCCAAATTCCTAAATCAATGTTGTAGCCCCCAGTGTGATGGTCTTAGTAGGTGAAGCCCTGGAAGGGGTTAAGTCCTGATGGTAGAGCCTCAGGAAGGGTATTAATATCCTCATTAGAGGAGACAGAAGATAGATAAACTCTCTCTCATGGGAAACAAGTGACCCTCTGTGCACTGGACAAGAGCCCCACCAGAACTAGGGTACTCCAAACTTGGGATCCAGCCTCCAGAACTGTGAGGAATGCATGCGTTCTATCTACCTTAGTCACAGCAACCTGGCCTCATGGAGCCATTCACTTGGCTCCAAAGATACCACATTCAGTCCTCTCCCCTTGTCTGGCCTTCCCACCTGGAGAACTCTGTGCCTTGGCCCTTTTGTCTGGAATCCCCTTATCAGTCCTCATGGCTTAAGTTCACAGAGAGTGGGCCTAAGAATAGTCACCGAAAGCAGAGGATACCAATACTGGAAATTGCCTGACTACTCCTCAGAGCAGCCATGGTGAAGATGATAGACTGAGCAACATGCCTGCTCCCAGAAAGCTGAAGAGGGACACAAAGAATGAAGACCTCTGGGGTTAGAGTTCAGTCTGCCTTCAGTCCTCTGTGTTTTCATAGAACATCCATGTTCTCTGTATAACTGACATAGATCACTCTCTCTGCATGGACAGAAAAAAAAAAGCAAATATATCAAAAACTAAATGGGAACCTTAGAGCCAAAAAAGGCCATAACTGAAAAGAAGCAACCTGAACCACAGAAGGAAATGATTCCAACAGAAGAACAGTATCTCTAGACCTATGAGATTCAAGTTGAAGTCATCGCTGTCCCAAAAGAGAGGAAAGCGTGGAGCTAAAACATGTCTTTGAAGGAATAAAGGCTGTCATCTTCACAAGTGTGATGGATGATCAGCATTTGAGTGGACTAAGTCATGAAGATTTGCCCTATGTGGGCCGAGACCCTCAATCCAAGAACCAGCAACAGCGGGGAAGGGACTATCTCCCCTGCCTCTGTCTCTCTTTCTTGTCTCTCCCTCTCTCCCCTTAAGCTGGGAACCTATCTTCTTCTGTCCTCAAACATAAAAGAGCTACTGGCTCCTGGGTTTTAGCCTGGGATTTACCTTCACCATCTGCATCCAGGTCTCCAGCTTGGAGACAGCAGGGACAGAATAGTACAGGATTTCTCGGGCCCCATGATCATGGGTCATTCCCATGTCATTTTTTGTAGGGTTCAAGATGACAGATAACAGGTCAATAAGAGATGGATATCCTATTGACTGTTCCTCTGCAAAACACTGACTAATATAGCCACAGATAGGACTGAGACACAGAGACTTAACATGGGAGTTCACAAAAGGGAACAGTGGACCATCTGGATCTAATTGGCATTTATGGAACACCCCACCCAAGAATGGCAGGATAG
This sequence comes from Dipus sagitta, assembly GCA_036346955.1. NCBI lineage: Eukaryota > Metazoa > Chordata > Mammalia > Rodentia > Dipodidae > Dipus > Dipus sagitta. Next base: position 64,792,347 of record CM070779.1, on the reverse strand, counting down.
AAAATGTTCACCAAGATAGACCATTATCTAACACTGTAAAATAAAATTCAATCAATATAAAAGAAGTGAAAACATATGAAATATGCCCTCTGGACATTATGAACTTGAGCTATAAATCAAAACATAAAACAGGCAAATCTCTAATCACTGAACACTAAAAAAGAAAGAAGGAAAACCACACCCTCACTGAACCCATGAGTACAAAAGTAACTCTCAAGAAAAGTTGGAAAATATTTTGGACTAAGTGGAAATAAATCTATAGCATATCACACTTTGTATGGCATAGCTAAAGTAGTTCTTACAGAGAAATTTATAGTACCGAATGCCTTTTGGGGGGAGGGTGTGGGTTGACATAGGGTCTCACTCTAGCCCAGACTGACCTGGAATTCACTATGTAGTCTCAGGCTGGCCACAAACTCACAGCAATACTCCTACTGAGGATACTCCTACTCCTCCTGAATTCTGGGATTAAAGACATGTGTGCCATCATGACCAGCCTAAATGCCATTTTAAGAAAATAAAAAACTGCCTCAAATCAGTAACCTAAGCTTCTGGGGGAGGAAATTTAAAAAATAAATCAAAATCAAGCAGAAGGAAAGAAAAATGGTAAATGGTTGTTTCTGGACAGAGCTGTTACAGAAACTAGGGCACCTCCACATCTCCCCTGCTTATAAACCTTCAGTGACGTCTAATTATTCACCAAAAGAGAATGGTAACCACTTTCCCCTCCCTGTTACAGTCTTATGTAACTTCCCAATATTGTCATCGTCCTGTTTTCCACCCAAACCATGTATCTCATCACCGCCCACTTCATGCTTCTACTCCTCACACATGGTCACTGTGCACAGGGCTGCACTTGGGGTTTCCTTGCCTGGTTGCCCCTTTGGGTAGAGTTTATACAGGGCTTCATGTATTCCAGACTGAGGCTGGTTTGAACTCCTGATCCTTCTGTTTCCACCTCCCAAGTACTGGGATTACAGCACACCCAGCTCAGCTTCTTCTTGATTTGAATTCTACCCAACCTTAGGATAGAAGACCTCCATTCTCAACCCTGTATACTAAGAGCTTAGTATTAATATGCTGGTGTGTGTGTGTGTGTGTGTGTGTGTGTGTGTGTGTGTTTATAAATGTGTGTGTGCATGTTCATCTGTGTGCATGTGCATGGAGGCCAGAGGATAATCTCTACTTTTTTTCACTCATTGGTCTGGAGCTCAGCAATTAGACTATACTGGCTGGCCAATGAGCCCCAGGGAACCTCCTGTCTCTACCTCTTCAGTGCTGCCATTACAGCCACACACCACCATGACTGGCATTTTTACATAGGTATTGGAGATCAAATGCAGCTCCTCATGCTTGCAAGGCAAGCATGTTAACCATTGAGCTACATCTCCCCAGCCCTGAGATGCTATTCTATGTATCTCATCACTGCCCATGCATCCTTTTCCCTAGTACTTCCGATGGTTCTGAGGTGGACACTAATAGTCTCCATGGTCCAGCCCCATTTCACAGCTCTCTCTTTCCCACAGCGAAGTTCTGAAGCCCCTGGGAATGTGCACATTGTCCAGCAAGACATCCCCCTTCAGAACCCTTTGGCATAGCAGAAAATCCCTTCACCTGGGCCTTTGTAGTCACAGACGCCACACTGGTAGCCTGAGCCCCAGAGCCCTCACTCCCCTCACATGTCCACTGAGCATCTATCTGTTGGGCACCCCTGATTGATTTGCTTTCAGTGTGGTGTTGGTTGAGAGTCCCTAGACAAGTTATTCTTGACAATGGAGTTGGAACAGAACAGGACAGGAGGTGATCCACAGTGGGTCAATTCTTGAAAAGCCACTTTAAGAAAACAAAGAAGACATGGTAGTATACTCCTGTCATTTCAGCACTCAAAAAGCTGAGACAGAGGATGTTAAGTTCAAAGCCAGGCTGGGAAACATAGTGAGACTCTGTCTCAAAAATCTACGTATGCAAGTAAATAAATAAGTTAACAAGTTAAAAAAAAAAAAAAAGAAGGGAGCTCCATCCCTATACCCTCTTTTCTCAGTGGTCACTGGTCTGTCTGGATAAAAGGTACCTTCTTGAGGGTTGGAGAGATGACTCAGCAGTTAAAGGCACTTGATTATAAAGCCAGATCCACAAAGTGGTACATGTATCTGGAGTTTGCAATGGCAAGAGGCCATTGCATGCCCATGCTTTCTCTCTTTCTCTATCTATAATCTATCTATCTATCTATCTATCTATCTATCTATCTATCTATCTATCTGTCATCTTTCTATCTCATGTAAATAAATATTTTTTAAATGGTACCTTCTACACTGGAAAGGCGGCTTAGCAATTAAGGCACTTGCCTGGAAGCCTAAGAACCCAGGTTTAATTACCCAGTACCCATGTAAGCCAGATGCACAAGGTGGCAAATGTGTCTGGAATTCATTTGTAGTGGCTAGAGACCCTGGCACACCCATTCTCTCTCTCTCTCTCTCTCTCTCTCATAAATAAAAAAAAATTTTTTTAAGGTACCTTCCTACACCTGAGGGCCTGCCACATCGTATTGTCAGACCCAATGTCAACCTCCCTATCCTTGGCAATGTCACCTGCATGCAACCTGCTATTTGGCTGGTGGAAGAAACAAAAGAGGAGCTAAACTCCATGGGCGGAGCTTGTCAGTTCACCTCTCACTCTTCACTTGTCCCAAAGATGATCACAGTGGTTTCCTTTTCAAAAAGGAAATAAAGGTAATTAATTGTACTGGGAGCTTAGCCTACTGCAAAGTGACCCCAAAAGCACTGGCCAATGGGGAGAAGAGGGTTTTACAAGGTTTCCTCACTCCCAGGGAAGTCTTTCAGCCCTCTCCAACTCCTGGAAGAACAGGCCACCTTGTGTTATGCTATTCTGGAGTGAAGTGAGAGGAGACATTGCCTGTTAAATGGTCTGGAATGAAAAAGAGGCTGTAAGCTGGATGATTGCTGCTGGGGGGTTATGTTGGGGTGCAGTTTGAAGAGCAATGCTCCCCAAAGAGCACTTGCAGGTTTAGGGAAGAGGGAATGGCTCAGGGATCCTGAGAGCACGCACAGCGCTTAGCTCTGTTTTGGACTTTGAGCACCTGAGCCTGGGCTTGGGAAAAGAACAACATGATAGTGTGGAGTTTTCAGGGCTGCTCCATAGGACCATTCCTGACTAGATAACCTGAGCTATTCATTCTGTGCATTTCCTTGACCTTGAAATTTGGTTATCACTAAACCACATGTTAGGAAGTACCTAACTTAGGATGTGAAGAATGTTGGAAGTGTGAAGCTGGTTGCTTTGAAGTTCGTCTGCTGGCCTCGTGTGCACTTTCAGTCTGTCCCACATCACTGAAGAAAAATATGCTATCCATGTAATCATCAAGCCCTGATCCCCATTATGTCTCTTCCACACTGCCTTAAACTGACTTATCACTAGTATTCATTTTACCAGGCTGATGGCAGGATGTCCTTTTCCTGGATTATTCCTATCATGTAGGAACAATTTTGTATTTTCTGTGTACACATGCTCAGAGTGCCAAATGAAAGTTACAAATGTAGAAAACTATAGTCTATACTCTATCTCCATTTGTTCTACTAAACTGCTGAATAGCATATTCTTCTGAGAGCATTTGGTTATGTTCCAAATCATATCTTGTATCAGAAGCCAGGTGTGGTGGTGCACGCCTTTAATCCCAGCACTCAAGGGTCAGAGGTAGGAGGACTGCTGTGAGTTCGAGGCCAGCCTGAGAGTACATAGTGAATTCCAGGTCAGCCTGGGCTAGAGTGAGACCCTACCTCAAAAAACAAATCATATCTTGTATCAGGATCAGGATGGATTGGCCAAAGATCCCTCTGTGAACTTGGGCTCTCTATCTATAACCTGATGATTAAAGAAAAATCTTTCCAAAATCATTTGTAATATTAGATTAAAACAAAACAGTTCTAAGGAAAAGAAAGCATTGGGAAGAATGGTGTGTGTGTGTGTGTATGTGTGTGTGTGTGTGTGTGTGTGTGTGTGTGTACACATATGTGTGTGAGAGACAGTCAGAGAGTCAGAAACATGGAAAAAATGAACTATTGATTATAAAGCAGCAAAGCAAATTGGCAGGTTCTGTACTGAGTGGCACATATCTTATTCAGACCTGTAGAAACAGCCATTAAATAAGTGGGAGAAATTTTGCTACTCCAAAATTATTACTGTGTCCATAACCAATCTCCCTTTCCCTTCAGCAGGAAAGTGACTTAAAGCCAAGTGCTGAACAACTGAGCACCCAGCATCCTAAGTGCCAGAAGGAAGTTGTGGGGATGATGAAGTTCTGGTTCATTCTGAAGGATGAGACAGTACACGTGAAACCATGACCCTTTTGAGATTTTAAAAAATACTTATTTGTTCATTTATTTATTTGCTTATTTGAGAAAGGGGCAGATAGGGAGAGAGAATGGATGCACCAGGGTCTCTACCCACTGCAAATGAACTCCAAACTCATATGCCACCTTGTGCAGCCAGTTTAAGTGGGTCCTGGGGAATCGAACCTGAGTCCTTAGGCTTCACAGACAAGCACCTTAACTGCTAAGCCATCTCATCTCTCTAGGCCCCTTTTGAGATTTTTAGTGAGCATGTTTTAGGCGGCTCTTGGACTTTTTGTCCCTGGAGTCATGAGAAGCTGCTCAGTCATGCAGACTATTCAATAATGTCATACCTTGATGGAAAAGAATGAGACTGTCTTTTATCCTGCATAGCCAACTTTGTCTCGAGAGATGGTGTCATCATCACAGCCATCACTTCCATCCTTGCTGGGAAGCCCACAGAGCAGCGACCCTGTGCCAACCCCATCCTGAGTGCTGGCAGCAGTCCTGATGAGCCTTGCACTGTCCTCAACGCCTTCGTTATGGGAGGGAAAACTGAGCCCAGAGAACAGGGGAAGTAAGAATAAGGTCAGCTTGTGAGTGGGGAGTAAAGAGCTCACAGCCTCTCTCCAGGTTCTAAGACAAGTTCTTTTTGGTTTTGGACTCTTTTCATTTTTGTTTTGAGATAGGATTTCACTTAGTTGCCCAAGCTTGCCTTAAACTCTCTCTGTACCCCCAAAAAGCCTTAACTTGTGAGATCCTCCTGCCACAGCCTCCTGAGCAGCAGGAATTACAGACCTAGGCCATCACCAGGCCCAGCTCCAAGTTAAGTTCTTAACCACAGCAGCACTCAACTTGCAGATCCAAATATGCCAGAAGAAAATCTCTGTATAGAAAAGAAAGGCTCCTTTGTAAAGCTTTCTGGGAAACTGGTATCATACCCCAGCATTCACAGACGTGCAGCTAGAGCCACATATACCGCCTGAGCTCCTTTCAACTCCACTCTCCCATGCATGCATCTCAGAGATGCACACAGGCTCACATTCATGCCCACTGCTAAAACGATTCTTTTAAAATTGTTGTGTTTTAAGTGCAACAATTCAAAGAGTTTGAAAACCTTCCCAGTTTCATAGCATCCTCCTCTCAACAAAAGGTTTTTTTCTTTACCCATGAATGAACTCTTCATATTCCATCCCTGCCTGGGCCTCTCTACAATAATCCCTGCTCACTAGCCATAATCACAAGGCAAGAAAACCAGCAGCCAATACACCGAGCCGTGTGTGCTCCTTAACTGAGGAATAACACCACTCCCGTTTGCTCTGCCAATAAAATTCTGAGGCACTTCACAAAGAATTTCAAAAGCCATAGTCTATGTGGACCAAGAAAACAAAGCCAATGTGCAATGGGAGTTTGTGAGCATTAATAGGATGTGCAGCATTTTCCCTCTGAGGGGAGAATATGAGGAGGTAGGGCAGTAAACTGTGAGCTGCTGGCGGAATTCAAGGGCGATGAAGGCAGACAAGAAAACACAGATTCCAGGAGAAGGCAGCCCGACTTCGCCACATGTCACTAATCTAGTATATCTGAGTTAAACGATGTGGAGTGTGTGGCCAAGTAGGTTGTGTGAGAACTGCATAGGAAAGAGGCCATGGTAGGTGGTTTCTTGTCACATGACTTGAGCCATAGACTGAAATGTGCAGGCATGAGCATGGCAAAGTCAAACGTGATGATTTAAGCTAGGCACAGTGTGTGACTGGTTTGGGTTTTTTGCAAGCTTGGAATGAATAGTGAAGAGGTGCAAAACAGCCACACAAGGAAAAAGAGAAGATAGTGAAACCAGGAAGAAATGTGATGGAATCTATCGCCTTGACCCTCTGGTGGTGTCTCCATTTGACAGAACAAAAGAACATGGATTGGTTCATGGAAGGAAAGACCGGTAGTAACTGGATGTAGGCACTGCTGCATCTTGGGACTCAGTTGCTTTTCTGTCGACCCCAGAAGCCCTGGGCCCTGCCCTTCCCCCTGACTGGTGGTAATGTTGTCATTAGAACAATCTTCTGATAATACCATAGAGAATTAGGGATCACTTTCACTTCAGTTATCAAAAGTGGAGTAGAGCACAGCAGCTGATTAAGTTCAGACATATGAGTGTACAAGAGAAGGCCATGAAGAGCCAAGGCTGCCATTTTCCCAGAAAGGGGCACTGGCTTGCTGCAGGAAGTCAGAGGATGATCCTCAGGATGACTTGACTTGAAGGGCCTAAAAATTCTCAAGACACTCCAGGTACTGATGTGGGAAGATCTTTGAGGCACAGGACATGAAAAGTCAAGTCACAGAGGATCTCCCTCAGTGGGGTATCATTTAGGCAAAACATGCATGCTCTACTTATTCTCTGGGTACATTAACCTGTGTAGAAGGTATAGGGAATATCAAGCAGCAGAATCCAAAGCAAATGTTCCTCTACAATGCAGAGGGAGGGGCCAGAAGTCAGCAACTTCTAGCCTCATGTGTAACAATGTATGCCACCACATTAGATTACTAGGGTCCGTCTTATAAAGATTTGGCACACATGTGAAGGCTTCTCATACTAAGAAGCACAGGGTTCTGGAATGGCTTTTGCATGGTCATCGCTCATCTTTTGCTTTTTCAAACTTAACATTTCAGAATTTGAGTGACAGCCACCCACCTCTTCTGTGACACCACATGAACCAATGTCCCCCTCACTGCCCACAGAAAAGAAAATAGGGATTATCCTGACCAGCTTAGAGACCAAAAGACAGCAGCTGAATGAAGCCCTGAGTCCTGTGAGTCTGGCTCCACTTGAGACTTTTCATTGCTATGACTGGAGGGATGAATCTGCCCTGTGGAAGAAAACTAGCCTACATTTGAAAGTTATATATGTGCATTTTGCACGTCTGAGGTGGCACTTGTTGGAATCAGCCACCAATCAGCAACAAGCATCAGGTCTCCACTGCTTGCATTTCTTTTCTTTATCTTGTTCTTTGTTTCAAGGTAGGGTCTCACTCTAGCCTAGGCTGACCTGGAATTCACTATGTAGTCTCAAACTCACCTCGAACTCATAGCAATTAGTCCTACATACTGGATATGCAGCTACAGGATTTGGTATATGCCCTGATGGGGTTTGGTGCGGCTTTGGCCCCATCTTTTTCTGCTATGCCTCATTTCTCCTTTTTGGGATGGGAATGTTTACTCTGTGTGGTATATTGGAATTATCTTTTGATGCCATAGGGGCTCACAGTTAAGAGTTTATCTTAAATCTTAAGAGAGACTTTGGACTTTGGGCTTCCATGGTGATAAGGAGTAGATGCTTATGACTTAAAAGTGACAAATTTGGATGTCAAGTTGATGAGGGGTAGTCTTTTGATGTTTAATCTCAATTGTCATCTTGGCAGGATGGAGTATCAGCTAGGAAACAAGTGTCTGGACATGTCTGTGAGGGAGTCTCTAGATCTGGATGACTAAGGAAGTCCCACTCTGGCTATGGAGGGCAACTTTCCATGGGCTGGGGTCCAGGACTGAACAAAAGGGAAGAAGCTAGCTGCATACCAGCTTTCATCACTCTGTGTCCTCACCACAGATTGAATGTTACCAACTGTCTAGTGCTTCTGCAACTGCCTTTCTTGCATTTGCCATGGTGGACTGTATCTCTTCTAACTGTAAGCCCAAATAAAACCTTTATCCCTAAAATTGCTTCTTCTCCGGGATTTTGTCACTGGAACAAGAAAAGTAACTAATATATGACCAGCCCTGCTTCCTAGACCACCAAGATGTGACCAAGTCATGTCACAGACTCATGCCACCACATCTTTTAAGCCATGGTGGACTGTGACCTCTAGACTGTCAGCCAAGATTAGCCTCTTCTCCTGGAGTGCCTCTGTTGGGACTTTGTCACAGTGACTAGAAAAGGAGCCAATATGCTGGTTCCTCCATGACTGTTCTCACTGGGTCCTTGTGTAATGAGGGGCCAGGCAGCTCCTTGGCTTCTTTTCTCACAGTGTATTTCTAGTCATGAGGGTCCCTCCCTTGTGACCTAACCATCTCCTGTACCACTGCCCTGGAGTGAGGATTTCAACACGAAGCTGGAGGAGGGACATCAAACTACAGCAAAGGTCACCACAGATGTTCAAAGACTTACAACAAAGAAAGACAAAGCAACATTGCCCCTTCATACTCATTATTAAATAATCATTAAGGGTGCCAGTGGCTGAGCATCCCTGCAGACCCATATAAGATCTACCAGCCAGCAGCAATCTGGAGAGCTACAGAACCATTGCCCCATAATCTCGCTAAGTGATACAAAATGGTGTTCTAGGAACCTGAAACACTTGTTTTCAACTAGGGAGATAGAACTTTCAACTTGAAGAAAGACTATTTCTGTGTGTAGCTTTCCTGGTAATGTTGAATTCCCTGGTGGTGGTGAGCATTGCTTAGGTTTATAAATGAAGCAATTACCACATCAATTCCCACCTTCAGCTAATATGGCTCCCTTCAAAGCACAGTGCTTTTGAAGAAAGAGATAAAGCTGGGTTTAAGCAGTCACATTTTGGGAGGCAATGCCTTTGCTTAGCCAAAACAGCTAATTCTCGGGCTGGAGGGAATGCCTTAGCGGTTAAGGTACTTGCATGCAAAGCCAAAGGACCCAGGTTTGACTCTCCAGAACCCACATAAGACAGATGCACAAGGTGGCACATGTGTCTGTAGTTCATTTGCAGTGGCTGGAGGCCCTGGTGCACCCATTCTTCTCCCTCTCCCCCTCTCCTCTTCTCTTTCTCTCAAGTAAATAAATAAAAGAGCCACTTGTACTTTATTTACTTGGCATTCCTCAACCCCTTGATTTTTGCAATTAGGGAAATATTTGGTAATAATAACTCTTCCTATTTGTGTCAGATAATCCCCTCTCCCTTCTTCTTCTCTCCCTCCCTCCCCAGCTTTTCCCAAAATTCACTCTCCATGGAAGAAATGCTGCCTACTTCTCCTGCCTGTGTGTTTTCTTGATCTAAATGCCACCCTACCCCTCCCCATGCACAGCAGTCTGTTTCAAGTGAAGGGGAGATTCAGTGGTCTTTGTGCTTGCTCGTGATAAGTGGAATGTGAGCAAGGACTTCGGGAAAGTCAAGACTGATGAGCTGGGTGCGGTCAGTGGCAGCCACTGGCCTACTCTGTGATGGAACTTGGGTTCCATCCTCAGCCTTGCAAAGGGAAGAGAGAGGGAGGGAGGGAGGGGAGAAGGAAGGAAGGAAGGAAGGAAAGAAGGAGGGAGGGAGGGAGGGAGAGAAGGTGTGGTAGTTTGAATAGATGGCCCCCAATATATTCAGTTCTTTATTGTTTGTAGTTTGCATCTGCAGCCACCTGGCTGGAGGCAGTGTCACTGGGTGGATCTTAAGGTGTGGTGGTGGGTTTCAGATTTCAAACTAAAGATGTGCAAAGTGTGCCTAGCAGGAGTTCCTGAAGTGTGCTGTGGCTTTTGGCTTTAGGCTTGTGCTTTTCTCTCTCTCTGCTTGGTCCTGTGAAGGCAGGCCAGCTTCTTCTGCAATTTATTGGAACTTCCCCTGGATCTGTAGGATTCAATAAATATCCCTTCCTCCATAACTGTGCCTGGTCTGGAAGTTCATCTCAGTGAACCTGAAGCTGTCTGATACAGAAGGGAAAGGAGGAAAGGTCAACTCTGTGCTGCCTGTTCTCTGGCCTTGTCATTGCAGACATGGAGGAACAGCATCTACTAGGGTGGATGGGTTCTGGACTCATGAGAGCCCCTTTGCAAAGTGCCTAAGTCAGGATAAATTGCCCAGCCCTCTCTTACCTGCAGTTAGGAAAGGACCACATTTCTGCAGTCCCACTCATCCACGTTAGAGCAAATACCGGGAGCTTTTTCCCTGTGCCTTCCACACACACCAGCATTCACCAGCTCCTCCTGCTTCTCTCATCCCACAGCATCCCTTGAGGTGACACGTTCCTGAGGTGATGGGGCCTTGTGACCAGTTCTGGGAATGTGAGCAAAGCTGATGAGGCTTATCTGTCCCATCCACCTGACACCATCAGGGCCAGGGATTTCCTGGCACCTTTGAGGTCCTGTCACTCCTCTCCTGCCTGAAAGCAGAGGATGCTGACACCCAGTGGATGTCCCAGTTGGAAGGGCCGGGATCCCTCAATCTAGTCACAATACAAGACCGCAAATACCTTCTCCTTACTTGTCAAAGGCATTAAACCACACCATGGGAAGCCCCTGGGCTTCTGGAGGTTTCTGTGCTGTGTGGGGCATGCTGCGCAGCAGCACTTACACATTCTGAGTACCAAAGGGAATATAGCCTCTGCTTGCCACCACACGTGGCAGGGGAGCCAGGCCCAGCCTCTGGGGTTTCTGCCCTCTTCCCTGTTCCACAGAACTGAGTTCCAGATGAGCAGCTGGAAATCTGTCCTCACAGCAGGGACTCCTGCTGTCCAGCCTGTCCCTGCTCCTTGGCTGGTTCTGTTTCCCAAGTCTGACCCTCTACCCCACACAATTCTGAGGACACCCAGATTGTTGCAAGGACACCCTTTTTGCCTAAGCAAGCCAGGATCTGTTTACTGCTTACAACCCGGAACCCTGAGTAATACACTTGATATCAGTTGGGAAAAATGTTTACACATAGTCATGTGTTCTCAGCCAAGCTGGCCACCCCCAGCTCCCTAGCCAGATCTGATGCAATGCAGGCAGCCACACCCTTGGCCCTGGCTCTGTGGACACGTAGTATGAACTTACACTGCCCAAACTGCTGGTGGTGGTCATCCTCTGGATCCTGAAGGCCAGGCCAGACTCTGAGAATAATCTCAAGATCCTGAGAAAAAGTGGTAAAAGAGACCAAAGACTATGCAAAGATGCCTACCACACCACACAGCATGGAGGCCTCCACTCAGAAGATGAGACTGGCTGAGGACTTCCAGGGACACAGTCTTGTTGCTCAGCCCTCAGCTCTGCTGTGATGTCACCAATGCTGGGGGCAGGGAGTGGCATGGGTACTGCAGACAGCTTCCCTCCTTGTGGTTTTATAGCCCTGCATCCACAGGGATCCAGCTTTGTGTTTGAGAGGCCAAGGCCACCTGTCCTGACAATCCCCACCCCTCCACACACACAGCGGCCTGGCAGATCTGTGCTTGTCTCTCCTGCACAGAGATCCAGGGGTCCCCAGCCACAGCCTTCCTCATATGGTGTCTCAGGCCTATTCCTTTGTTCTGTGGCTCTCTGCATGGCTTCGATAATCTGCACCAAGCCAACAGAAAGGAAAAAGAAACAGCTGGCCGTGGGTGGGAAATATTTACAGGTTAGGAGCCAGAGCGCCCACACTACTTCTGCTCATTCCCATGGGCCACATCCCACTGTCAGGGCAACAGACCATGGCCCACATGGTCACATTAGTGCTCAGGACAGAGAGGAAGCTGGGGGAAATGTTGGCTGCCCTCCCATAAAGAGCCTCATGCATTGACTGCAGGGCTGAGAGCCCACAAACGCCTGTGAGCTGCCATCCCATTGAGAAACATCAGCAGGTGCTCTTAAAAGGGCTTGGTTCTCTGACAGCTTGACATTTTTTGGTGGTGCTTGGGCCACTCTGGGGCAGGGGGCGAAAGTCTATAATGGGACAGAGATCACTGCAGTTTTTACACAGAGTTGTAGAGATTTGTTTCTAGGTCCAAAATCTTGCCAAGCAGAGAGCTTGCTGTGGCAGTCTGTAATTGAGCTTCTGGGCCTCTGTGGGTTCGGTGTGCTAAGCTTGTGGGAGCCTCTGCGGCTTGTTTCTTCTGTGTCTCCCTCCAAACAAATACAAAGAGCTATTCCTATGTCCTGATTCCTGATTGCAAAACCAATCACTGGCATAATGTGTCCACATCAGAGAGTGGCTTCCTGTCCTCTCTTCCAGGGCCCCTTTCTCCAAGTTCAGAGAAGTGGGAAGAATCACAGAGCCAGTGTCCACTATTGTCTACAAGGAGGACCAGCCACAACACATGCAATAAATATTACCACCTGTCCCCCAAACCACTCCACTATCCCCACCTTACAGCTACTTTAGGATTTAATCACTTCTACCATCTGGCAAGTGTCCTGTGGCTCTGTCAGGGCATAAGGGAAGTGGATCCAGGAGATGTCATTGCTCCTGATGACAGGACCTCCTGTCAGAACCACACTGCCTGAAGGAATAACAGAGGGCAGTTAAGATAAACAGGTGAAAGTGGTCTCCCAGCTGCATTTGTAGCCTGGGTTAGGAATCTAGACTACATGTCCAAGCTCTTCTGTTCTAGAATTCTGCCAAGAACCGCCAGTACCGGGGGCTGGAGAGATGGCTTAGCAGTTAAGCCTAAGGACCCCGATTCCAGGCTTGATTCCCCAGGACCCACCTTAGCCAGATGCACAAGGGGGCGCATGCGTCTGGAGTTCGTTTGCGGTGGCTGGAGGCCCTGGCACGCCCATTCTCCCTCTCCCTCCCTCCCTCTCTCTCTCTCTCTCTCTCTCTCTCTCTCTCTCTCTGTCTCTCTGCCTCTTTCTCTGTCTGTCGCTCTTAAATAAATTAATTAATTTTTTAAAAAAAGAACCTACAGTCCCGCAGCGCTGCTGCCGCCTGGTGGAAACTGCGTGAGGACTTTCATTCCTCAGCGCACACAGCAGGTGGACAATGAGCTTCCTGCAGAGGAGCAGCAGATGGTTAGCTCCACTTCCCTTAGAAACATGCATCAATTGCCATTGCCCAACGAGGGGGTGGCCAGTTACTGGTCACCAGCACCCTGGCCTCTCCCTTCCCCAGCCTTACCTCACCAAGTCTTATTCTCTCTGTTAACTCAGCCCCTCAGACCCACAGCTCTTATCACACTGCCAAGGGCCACCTCCCAGGACTTCCCTTCCCTCCACCTGTGACCCCCGGCTGACCCCATGCGTCCTGCAGGCCTTCCCTCAGAGCTTTACCCCTGACTTCCACAGCTGCCTCACATCCACCCTTCTGGTGCTCTCAATGACCACGCAGCATTTAATGTCAGTCCATGTGAGTAGCTCTCAGTCTGTGTATTTTCCAAACCACACTAAAAGGCTACCCAGCACCAGGCTACCTCTGCTTTGCTCACACCTCACCTGCAGCTACTAACGTGTCCCCACCTAGATCTGTGAGGTGGCTTTCTTTCCCTCAGCCACCCAAACCCACATTGCAGCATTGAGAAGAAATGGTAGTGGGCTGGAGGATTCAACACAGACCCTTTGAACAGATTCTGGAAAGCGTGTGGCAGCAGCGTGGAGTGCGGGCGCCCCCGCGTGGCATGTGGGGGAATTTGTTCCAGAGGTGTTGGCGTCACTCCCAATGCCCAACAGGGGAGAGGGTGGGAAGGGAGGTGAGGGTGGACAGCCTGTGACCAGAGAGTGAGCATTCCAATGGGACATGGCATTTCCATGGGGCACGAAGGCAATGGCTTACTAACAGTCCACTCTTCTTGGTGGTCAACACTGAGCATCTGGGAAGATAGATGAAGAGTAGCATGCAAGTGCCACTGCCTCCTGTCTCTCTTCATCTGCATCTTGGTCTCTTCTCGCCTAATCCCTGTTTCTTTCCCTTTCCGCTCTCCCCCTCTTTCCCTTCTCTGCCTCTGCATCACCTCCTCTGTCTCTGTCAGTATTTGTCTTTGTTGCTCTGTCTCTCCCCCCTATTACTCTCTCCTCATCTCTGTCTCAGTCTCTCCATCTGTTTCCCTTCTGCCTCTCTGTTTCTGTCTTTCCCTCTCTCTGTCTCTATCTTTCAGTCTCTGCCTGTTTCTTCCCTTCTATATCTGTCTCTGTCTTTCCCTCTCCCCTCTCTGCTTCTTTCTATGACTCTTCCCCTCTGTCCCCATCTCTGTCTCACCTCTGTCTCTCTCTCTGTGGTGATTTGATTCAGGTGTCCCCCCATAAACTTAGGTGTTCTGAATTATAGGTTCCCAGCTGATGGAGATTTGGGGATTAACACCTCCTGCATGGAGTGTATTGTTGGGGGCAGGCCTATTGCTATTTGTCCACCTCATGTTGGCCAGGGGGTGATGTCCACCCTCTGCTCATGCCATCATTTTCCCCTGCCATCATGGAGCTCCCCCCTTGAGTCTGTAAGCCAAAATAAACCTTTTTTCCCAAAAGCTGCTCTGGGTTGGATGATTTCTGCCAGCAAAGCTAACCTGACTGGTACCAGAGGAATGGGATTGCTGCTAGACACCTGACTATGTAGCTTTGGCTTAAGAGATGCCTTGCAGTGCTGTAAGTACAGCTTGATGGACTATTTCTGTCAGAGTTGAAAGACCTGAATGCAATAAGAACTATGGACTGTGAGGTTTAGCTTATGAGGTAAGAAAGAGCTTTGCTTAGCTTTGGACTGAGATAGAAGCAGTTTGTGTGAGAGGCTTGCTGTTATGCCCCTGTCTTGAGAACTTGTTCAGGGTTGTTTTACATAGAAATGGGCTGGTGTGAGCACAAGTATATGGCACAGAAATGAAATCTTGGGGCTGAAACTTCTGCCCATTCAGCTACAATTATATGAGATTACAACCTTTGAGACTGGGCCAGCTGACCAGCAATGGGGCAACAGAAAGAATGTAGACTCTTTTGAAGGGGCCTGAGTGCTCAAGGAGTGTCCTGTTCTTCAAAGTCTGCTTTATTCCCCCCTTGATAAACAAATTGGCATTCCCACCTGGTGTTGTGGAATAGAAGAAATTCAGGAAAGAAAGGGTCATTGAATTTGCAACACGATCTTATATTTTGAAAATGGCCATGGGCATTGTGAAATAGGTTTGCTGGATGCCTGCATGGGGACCTGATGGAGCAGTGAGGATGGACCATGGGTTGCAGTGGAGACCCAGTGAAGGTGCCAGGACCATGAGATGACTGCCAAGGAGAGCTGCCGGCCCCATGAAGTTTTCCAGGACTGTGAGTAGCCTAGCTGGAGGGACGAAATTGGAACTCCAGAGACTTATTGCTGGTTTGGATTATTGGACATGGAGACTTATCACTGACTAGAGTTGTTGGACTTGGAACTACAGAGTTTGATGTTTTCTCTGTTTTAAATCTTGTATTGGTTGAATATTTCTTTGCTATGTCCAAGCCATCTTTTGCCAAGTTAGTGTTTACTCTGTGCCATTATGGGTTTTTTTTTTGGGGGGGTGGTGGTATTATGGCTCAGTTAAAAGATCTTAGACTGATATTTGAACATCAAAGTGATTGATAAATCTATGGTCACTTTTAATGTTGGACTTAATATATTGTATTTTACATCATGTATGGTTATCAGTTTATGTGGGTTAGGGGCAGAATGTGGTGGTTTTATTTAGGTGTCTCCCATTAACTTAGGTGTTCTGAATGCTAGGTTCCCAGCTAATGGAGATTTGGGAATCAAAGCCTCCTGGAGGCAGTGCATTGTTGGGGGCGGGCTTATGGGTATTATAGCCAATTTCCCCATGCCAGTGTTTGGCACACTCTCCTGTTGCTATTGTCCACCTTATGTTGGCCAGAGGGTGATGTCCACCCTCTGCTCATGTCATCATTTTTCCTGCCATCGTGGAGCTTCCTCTCGAGTCTGTAAGCCAAAATAAACCCTTTTTCCCCAAAAGCTTCTTTTGGTCTGGTGATTTCTGCCAGCAATGCAAACCTGACTACAACACTCTGTCCTTCTGTCTCTCTAACTGAATCAAGGAACTTCAAGAAGTAAAGCCTGACATGGAGTATCTGGGCTCTCCTGAAGCTAGAGCACTGGTCACCAGCACTCAGTGGGGCTGTGACAGCTGAGGAATGACCCTTGGGGTGCCCAATACAGATGCCTAGCTTTGTGGAATCTATATCACTGGGTAAAAGAGACTCTGCAGATCGAATAAAGTTAGAGAGCTTGAAGTGGGAGGACCTCACTCCTGCCTCCCAGGCCTTTAGCTGGGAGGCAGGAGTGAGGGGGTGGATAATAGAGAATGAGAGAGAGGAAAAAGGAAGAGGAGAACAGAAGAGAAAAGAAAGGAAGGAGAAAGCAGTAGGAAGAGGGGCAGGAGGGGAAGAGTAAAGAGAAGAGTGAAGGGAGGATCAGGAGGAAGAGGATGAGAATGAGGCCGGAGGAAAAAGGAGAGAGATAATTGGGAAGGGTCAGAGTGATGCCAGAAGGGCCTCAGCCTAGCGGGGAGCAGGCTTCCAGAAAAAAAGCAATTTTCCTTGCAGCCAGCTCTGGAAACACACTGAATTTCCTCTCTGATCTCTAGAACCATGAGAGAATAAGTTTGTTTTGAGTCATTAAAAAAGAAAGAGGAAGCCGGGCATGACACTTGGGAGGCAGAGGTAGGTGGATCACCATGAGTTCGAGGGCACCCTGAGATTACATAGTGAATTCCAGGTCAGCATGGACTAGAGTGAGACCCTACCTCAAAAAAAAAAAAAAGAAAAAAAGAAAAAAGAAAGAAAGAAAGAAAGAAAAAGAGGAAAAAAGAAAAAAAGAAAAAAAAAGGGCTGGAGAGATGACTAGGTGGTTAAAGGTGTTTGTTTGCTTGCAAAGCCTGACAGTCCAGGTTTGATTCCCCAATTTATGTTAATGTTAGATGCACAAAGTGGTGCATGCATCTAGAGTTTATTTACAGTGGCAAGAGACCCTGGTGCACCTTTCTCCCCTCCCCACTCCTTGCAAATAAATAAATAAAGTATTTTTTTTAATGTTGGGTGTGGTGGCATGTGCCTTAAATCCCATCACTTGGGAGGCTGCAGTAGGAGGATCACCATGAGTTCAAGGCCAGTCTAAGACTATGTAATAAATTCCACATCAGCCTGGACTAGAGCAAGACCCTACCTTGAAACAACCAGAGAGAGAAAGAGAGAAAGAAAGAGAGATCATGGTGGCACACTCCTTTAATCCCAGCACTCAGGAGGCTGAGGTAGGAGAGTTACCATGAGTTTGAGGCCAAAACAGGTTTCTGATCAGCCCTAGGCTAGAGTGAGATCATACATGCTTCAGAGAGGTTGAGAGAGAGAAACTAGAGAGGAAGGGCAAGGCAGTGCAGGGAAGCCCACAGTGCTGCAGTTGGCAGAAGGCAGGTTCCTCCAAGACAGGACACTGCCAGGACAGCCCTCCCCTCAAGAACTCCTTGTCTCTCCGAGGGTTTTTAATAATGTTCTTTGATAAATAATGTAGGTTTTAAGAGATTACCTATGGGGTCTTATTTCTACTTAACAGTTTGTTTTGGGGCTTTGTCAATGTGCCAGAGCTACTAGTGATAAAGAGGGAGTGCCAGCTCCCACAGTACTCCCCACCAAAACCCACCAGGGTGCGTACTCTTGGGACATGAGCCCATTGACACCTTGCACAGGAGAGATATATCCTCATGGTTTTCCACCTGGAGTGAGGGAAGACCATCTTGTCTATGCAGTGCAGACAGCCAGATGCGGCCCTGAGGTTCCAACCCCTCACTATAGACCAAGGCCTGGGTGTCTTCATGTTCAGGGGATTTAAATCATCTTTGCATATTTGTCAAAACTCAGTTTTTTACATCCTAGTGACCCCTGCTGACTGTTCCAGAATCCACGGCTATGCTCACCTTCTACCTTCACTGCAGGGAGAAGCTTTGCAGTGAGTCTAAGGACGATTAGCATCAGGGCATGGATTCAGGTGGTCTTCTAGATATTCTGGCTATTCTAGATCTCTTACATTTCCAGTTGAGTTTTAGAATCATTTTGTTAGTTCTTTTTTCAAAATCTGATGAGATTTTTGTTGGAGTGGTCTAGAGTTTACAGATCAATTTGAGGAGAATTGGCACCATGGCAATACTGAGACTTCCACCTACGTGACACTGTCTGGCTGCAACCTAAATGTTGTGTGTCACTCCATTCATGTTGAAGTCTTAATTCTCAGTGCAATGGGATGAGAAAATGGCATCTTTGAGAGGTATGCCATGAGGTGGCACTCTCATGGATGTCATGAGTGCCCTGTGGCAGATTTTAGAGTATTCCTTCACCACACCCTTCCATCAGCTAGAAAAGTCTGTCAGTAAACCCAGAAGGGGCCCTTGTCAGAATATTTGCTGAGGGCTTGAACTTGGACTTCCAGCCTTCAAAATGATGGGAAATAGATCTCTACTGTTAACAAGCTGCCCAGTTTATGGTATTTTGCTATATCAGCTCAAAAGTACTAAAAGACACTACTTTTTAGATCAAAGCAGTACCATTGGTAATTTCATATATTTTGATGAAATACGGTTCTCAGAAGTTTGCAATGAACTGGCTGGGCTGCCACAAAATACTGCACTCCCAGCTTTGGAACACTAGGTGGCACATGCTGGCCATCTGTGAGTTGTTTATTTAGTCCACCATGGCCCTCACATCAAGAAAAATGCCATCTACACACAGAACTCTTTGAGAGATGCAGTACCATTGGGAAGATGCATTTATGCAGATATCTGAATATTAAGAAGGACTGGCTGCTGGAAAACCTAGGAAATGAGCTGGAGAGATGGCTTAGCAGTTAAGGCACTTGCCTGTGAGGCCTAAAGATCCATGTTCTACTCTCCAGATCCCACATTATCCAGATGCACAAAGGTGAGGCAAGCATGAGGTTGCACATGCTCACTAGGTGGTGCAAGAGTCTGGAGTTTGATTGCAGTGGCTGAGGTCTGGGTGCACCAGTTCTCTCTCTCTCCTCTCTCTCTCTCTCTGTCTCTCTCTCTCTCTCTCTCTCTTGCTCTTGCTCTCTCTCAAAACAAAAGTCCTTAGGCAGATGGCAGCCTTTATTCCCAAGAGCAAGTTGAGCATGGCAGGTCCAGGGCTCAGCAGGAAGGTGTGGCTGGAGTGATGTGGAGTCATATCTGATTAGAGTAAAGGAAAAATGGGGGTAAGAAGTTCATGTTCTGTTCCAGGTGCTATTAGATGCTATGGGGAGTGATCAGCCATGTGGCTTGGTGTACTCTAAAATCTAGCACAATAACAGGGTGGAGAAGTGTCTCAGTGCTTAAAGGTGCTGGCCTGAAATCTAACACTCACCTGCTCAATGAGATAGTCACAGACACAGCCCCCAGTCTCACTTCCCCACACAATACAACATCATATTAACATTGCCTCTGTGTGAAAGTTCATTGTAGGAGCACATGTCTGTTTCTACATTGGGTAAGAACTCTCAAAGTTTGAATAAAGAGAAGGCAAATATCTTCCTAGCATCTGTTGTCAATTAAAGGCCTACCAAAAAGCTCCAACTTGATAGATGCCCAGAGCATGTCCTAATATCTGTAGAGACTCAGGGCTCCAGAGGAAAAGGTATAGTGACATCGTGGAGTGGGGCACTCTGCACACTCCTGTCAGCTTTCTCAGGGGCACGGGGCTGGGGGGGGGGAGCAGCACATGTGTGACCAGAGGGACTTTCACATCTGTTTATAAAGGTTACTGACCATCCACCTATTTTTCTTTTTAAAAAAAACCAACTACTTTCAGGGCTGGGAAGATATTTCAGCAGGTAGAGTGCTTACTTTGCAAGCATGAGGGCCTGAGTTCCATCCACTGTACCCACATGAATTCCAGGCATGGCAGCATTCTCTTGTAATCCTAGTGCTGAGGAGTTGTATCCAGGGGCCCTCTGGCCACCTTATCTAGACCTAATGGTGATATCTAGACCAATGAGAGACCGTGCCTCAAAAATAGGCAGATGGTATTCCTGAAGCTAACACCTGAATTTGTCTTTTGACCTCCACACATAGGTCAACACATGAACACATGCACAAATACACACATAAACACACATACATCCAGACATATGCATAAAAAATAAATAAGTAGGGCTGGAGAAATGGCTTAGCAGTTAAAGCGCTTGCCTGCAAAGCCTAAGGATTCATGCTGTACTCTCCAGGTCCCACGTAAGCCAAACACACAAAGTGACACAAGTGATACACATATGCACAGGGGACACACACGTCTGGAATTCAATTACAGTAGCTGAGGCTCTCTCTCTCTCTTTCTCTCTCTCTCTCTCTCTCACACACACACACACACACACACACACATACACATGTGTATGCATAAAAAAGGCCAGTCTGTTGGGCTTGCCTCAAAAAAAAGTAAATAGATAATTTAAAGTACTTTAAGTTTAGATCTTTTTTTCCCATGTTCCCAGTATGTAAAGACCACTTGATTTTAAGTATTGCACGGCCTGGGTTCAAGTTGAGGTCTGGACATAAAACCTCAATAATTCCAAAGCACAGAAACTATAGAGAGGGGCTGAGGATATAGCACAGTGGTAGAGCATGTGCTTAATCATAAGATGCCCAGGCTTAAACCCCCAGAAGAGAGAGAAGGAGGAAGGAAAGGAAGGAGAGGAAGAACGGGAAGGAAGAAAAGGGAAAGTGAAGGCTCCTCACTGGTACAGTCAGCTTCACGTTGCTGGACAAACATCCAACCAAAAAGCAGCTTATAGGAGGAAAGGGTTTATTTCCGACTTACAAATTCAGGGAACCACCATCAGTGGTAGAAGAAGCTGGCTAATTTACAAATTCATAGCAGAGAGTCACCACCAACAGCCAGCAAACACCAAAAAGCACAAACAGCCAGAGTTCCAACTTCTCTCCACACACCTTAGAGCTGCTCTCCTAAATCCACTCCCAGTGACATACTTCTTCCTCATCAGTTTTATCCCACCACTAGAGACTCAAGATTCAAGCCCTAGACTATGGGGCCATACATTTAAACCACTATACCCATATAGTTCCAAGCTCAGCTTCTGTGTGAGAGCTCCCATGTCAATATCCTTCTCTTTCAGTCCTCACAGTCCTGAAACGCACCTTTGACCATTAAGGTGAGGCAACTAAAAGGAAAAGAGAGGTGCCATCCACATACGTACACAACCTGTGAGGAAGGATCCATGTCAGTAGGTCCAAGCTGAGCTCTGCACCATTGTTTCCTGTCTGTGCTTGATGCCAAATCTAACAATGACCTGAGGCCAGACAACTTTCCACTACCATGGATGCAAAAATTAACACAGGCAGCCAAGAATGAATTACACAAATACTATAACAAGCATTAACTCAAGCAGGGGTCACTCCAGAAACTCTAGAAAAGTCTGTCAGCATTAATAGGTTACATCAGGGCTGGGAAGATTGCACAGTGGCTAAAAATGTTTGCTTGCAAATCCTGCAAGCCTGGATGCAATTCTCTCGTACACACATGAAGCCAGATGCACAATGTGGCACATGTGTCTGGAGTTCGTTTGCAATGGCAAGAGGCCCTGTTGTGCACAAATTCTCCCTACCCCTTCTCTCTCTTTGTGTTTCTCTCACTCATAAATAAAAATACTTTAAAAATAAATAAAAAGTTAAGTCAAACAGCTAAAGGATGGCAAAAACAAATGATTATATAAATATATACTAAAAAGGAAACTGATAAAAAATTTACTGACCACTTCTAATAAAATCATTCTCAATACATCTCTTAAATGAGGTTGAAAATCATTTTCTGAGCAGAGGCCAGTAAGCTAGAAAGTGTCTACAAGAAAGGGAGGACTTAAGAAGACGGTATTGTATATATGTAAGCAGATGAACATATTATTGGTGGTGGAATGTCCTAAGTGAGGTTAGTGGAAAAGATTGAGTAAAGGAAGGGTGGGGGGAGAGTTAATCAAAATTTACAATGTTATGAATAAGCCATACAGAAACCTACTTTCTTGGATAATGGTACATTCATAAGCCATAGATTATTACTAAAAAATTTTCAATGCCAGGGACTGGATACCTTTCAGTGAGTTGTTGCCACAGAGGTCCCTGATGCTCCCAAAACATTATAGGCCATTGCCAAGGCTCTTGTTTTCCAACCAGAAATAGACCCTATTACGGAAGACTCCACATGCTTGTGCTGCAAGGCCACTGAGAAATCAAGCTGGGGCTGAGCTGAAAACCTCCTCCCTGTAGACTGGCTGACGGAAAGCTGGAAAAAGCTATGATGCATGCAGCCCTGTGCAAGAGAGAAATCATCAGCATGTTAAACAACAGTGGACACTGCAAGCCTTAAGTTTGGCCATCAGGCCAAGTGAAACATCAAACGCAATAGTGGCACATCTGTTATGGGAGAAACCAAGCACTGTCTAATTGGACTGGGAGCCCATCCCATAGGCGGAAATGCATGCCTGATGCTGAAAATCTAGTCAAAGGCCTATGACAGGAGGTCCTGAGCCCCAGGGGCATAATGCCTGCTGTTTTCTGGCTAAATACATAGTATGCTCAACAAACTGCTCTGTGAGCACTTCTCTTAATGTTCATACCCATATATTAATGCTATTCTCACTTTTGGTTAGAGAAGCTCCTCTTTCAGATGGTGGTGACCACTGGAATGATCCAAAAGGTACCATAGTGCTGAGAAGAAGAGACAGAGAAGTGCTCAGCACTGAAGCATCTCTATCACACCTTCCAAGGCTCAGGGCCCTTTGCAGAAGAGGTGGTGGAAAGAATATAAGAACCAAAGGAAGGGTAGGACTGCTTACAATGCAATCGTCCAGACACAAATTGATCTCGATATCCATGACCTTGCAGTGCCTAGTACTACCTACAAAAGACTTTCATAATAGGAGGAAAAAATGATGACATCAAAATAAATGAAAGAGGGGAGATGATTTAGTGGTTAAGGTACTTGCCTGCAAAGCCTGCGGACCCAGGTTCAGTTGCCCAATATGCTGTGGCTGGAGGCCCTGGCGCTCCCATTCTCTTTCTCTCTCTCTCTCTCTCTCTCTCTCTTTCTCTCTCTCTGTTCTCTCTCTCTCAAATAAATAAATAATTTTTAAAATAAATAAATGAATAAAAGAGACTAATTGGGGGGATATGACAGAGACTGGGTTTGTAAAGGGTAGAGTGGAGAAGGAGAGGGAATTATCATGGTTTGTTGTCTATAATTATAGAAGTTGTCAATAAAAAAAAAGTTTAAAAAGGGGCTGGAGGGATGGCTTAGCAGTTAAGGCGCTATCCTGCAAAGCCAAAGAACCCAGGTTTGATTCCCCAGGATCCACATAAGCCAGATGCACAAGGTGATGCATGCTTCTGGAGTTTGTTTGCAATGGCTGAAGGCCCTGGCATGAAATAAAATACGTAAATAATTTTTTAAAGTTTTTTAAAAAAAGAAATTTTCCAAAGAGTAGGAATTAAGATTATTAGGACAGTAAAAATACAAATGCTTTTCTGTTACAACCAGGAGCACAACATCAATGCCCATTATCATTCAGTGCGAATTAGCAATTTCAGCATATTCAGAAATACAAGGAAATAAAATAAACAGCATAAATATTAGAGATGCAATACCATGACTGCATACCCAGAAAAGGCAGAAGACTAGTGTAATAAATACTAGGTAATAAAGCAGTATGTTAAGGCAGACAGATTAAAGATAAATCTTTAAATTATATCTGTATATTAATATAACCAGGTAATATAAGTAAATGAAATATTCTATTTGTCAAAAGTGATAGAAATCAACTCTAAGACTCAACCCCACTTTGCTCAGCTCAGCTGTTTTTCTGCTCAGCCTGCCTACCTCTCTTCAGTTTGGGACACAAAGATACACATGAGGCATAAAACTGTTTCTTGGGCTGGAGAGAGGGCTTAGTGGTTAAGGTGCTTTCCTGCACAGCCAAAGGATCCAGGTTTGATTCCCCAGGACCAACATAAAGCAGATGCACAAGGTGGTGCATGCATCTGGAGTTCATTTGTAGTGGTTGGAGGACCTGGCGTGCCCATTCTTTTTCTCTCTGTGTCTCTCAAATATTTCTATCTCTCAAATAAATAAATAAAAATAAAATATTTTTTTTTAAAAACTATTTCTTGCTTGGATGGATTTTCTCTTGTCTCTGCTTTATAGTCTGGGGTAACTTCTCTCTTTGATGACATGCATGATTTCCTCTGGTTTCTGAATCTACCATGTGCTGGTTCTTCCAGGGTTTTCCCTGCACAAGCTTTTAGATTTTACTTTCCACATGCCAGCAGCTTTACACTAATCTGTCTTTAAAAGGCTCAGTTTCTCTGAAGTCCACATGTTTGCAGCTGTACTCCAGTTTTTTCCAAAAAACTTCAATTTCTCTTACATGAACCTTACAAGCTACGCAGTTTCCACATGACAGCATGTTTCCTACAACACACAGTTTGTGATTTCTCCCTTAAATAAACCCCACAGTTTGTGATTTTTCTCCTCAATAAACTTAATAATTCATAATTTTTAAAAAGTGATAGAAATCAGAGCTGGACATGGCCCCATAGTTAAAAGCACTTGCTATGTAAGCCTGCTACTGGAATCTGGATCCCCAGTGCCCACACCCATGTAAAGCTGGACAACAGTAGGCTAGACATCTGTAATTACAACATGCCTGTGGGAATGGGAGACAGAGTCAGGAGAATCTCAAAGCCCACAGGCCAGTTAGTCTGGTGTTTGCAGCAGCAAATCAACTGAGAACTTGTCTCAAAGAAGGTGGAAGGTGAGGACCAACACTCCAAGGCTGTCCTCTGACCTCCACACATGTACTACAGCACATGTGTACCCATGCACACACACACACACACATACGTACACATAGATATATAGATATATAGATAGATAGATAGATAGAAAAAATGATAGAAATCACATAACATTAAAATGAAAGTATACAGCAAAATTTAAATTATAATATCTTACTGGAAGACATTAAACCCTATAGCAATGGGAAAATACATCATATTCCTGGATGACAAAAAAAATAATGTCAGAAGACCAGCTGGACTTTATTCTAGGGATCATTAAAGATTATAATAGGATCCTTATCTTTTTCAACTGGGTAAATGATTTTAAGTATAGAGAGTTTGAGAAATGTTCAAACTCCAGATTACTGGTGGTGGAATGGCATAAAAAAGGTAAGGAAAGAGGCTGAGTAAAGGAAGGGTGGAGGAGGGTTAACAAAATTTTAAGATGTTATGAATAAGTCATATGAAAACATACTTTTTTGGATAATGGTGCATCCAAAAGCTATAGATGGTTACTAGAAAATTTTCAATGCAATGAATGGGATACTTTTTAGTTACTTGTTGGCCAGGGAGGTCCCTGATGCCCCCAAAACATTACAGGCCATTGCTGAGGCTCTTGGTTTCCCACCAGAAATAGATGGTAAAACGCTATTACTGAAGACTCCACATGCTTGTGCTGCAAGGTCACTGAAAAATCCTGCTAGAGCTGAGCTGAAAACCTCCTCCCTGTGGACCAGCTGACAAAGCTGGACAAAAGCTGTGCTGCATGCAGCCCTGTGGGAGAGAGAAGTCATCAGCAGTGATAAAGAACAGTGGAGACTGCAAGCCTTAACTTTGTCAGCTAGGCCAAATAAGCCAAGAACGTCATGTCTGTTATGAGGGAAACAAATCACTCTCTAATTAGACTGGAGGCCCACTCCATGGGAGGGAATATATGCCTGGTACTGAAAACCTAGTCAAAAGCCTATAACAGAAGACATCATGAGCCTTAGGGGTGTAATCCTTGCTGTTTTCTAGCTGAATGCATATACTATGCTCAATAAACTGCTCTGGAAGCACTTTTCTTTTTTTTTTCTCCATTTTTATTAATATTTTCCATGATAACAAAAAAAATCCCATGGTATTACCCTCCCCCCTTTCCCCTTTGAAATTCCATTCTCCATCATATCTCCTCCCCATCTCAATCTTTCTACTTACATATATACAATACCAACCTAATAAAAGCCCTCCTCCCTTTCTTTCTCTTCCCTTTCTATCTCCTTTTTTAACTTACTGGCCTCTGCTACTGAGTTTTTTCCTTCTCACACAGAAGCCCAATCATCTCTAGCTAAGATCCACATATGAGGGAGAACATGTGGCGTGGAAGCACTTTTCTTAATGTTCATACCCATATATTAATGCTACTCTCACTTTTGGTTAGTGGAGCTTCTCTTTTCTCTTTATTTTATTTATCATTTTTTCATTTAGAAGTAGGGTATTTCTTTTATTTATTTATTTTTTATTGACAACTTCCATTATTGTAAACAATATCCCATGGTAATCCCCTCCCTCCTCCCACTTTCCCGTTTGGAACTCCACTCTCCATCATATCCCTTCCCCCTCTCAATCAGTCTCTCTTTTATTTTGATGACATGATCTTTTTCACCTATTATGATGGTCTTGTGTAGGTAGTGTCAGGCACTGTGAGGTCATGGATATCCAGGCCATTTTGTGTCTGGAGGAGCATGTTGTAAGGAGTCCTACCCTTCCGTTGGCTCTTACATTCTTTCTGCTACCTCTTCTGCAATGGACCCTAAGTCTTGGAAGGTGAGATAGAGATATTTCAGTGCTGAGCACTCCTCTGTCACTTCTTCTTAGCACCACAATGCCTTCTGAGTTATCCCAAGGTCACTGTCATCTGAAAAGAGAAGGTTCTCTAACCAAAAGTGAGAGTAGCATTAATACATGGGTATGAACATTAGGAGAAGTGCCTACTGGGCAGTTTGATAAGCATAGTATATACATTTAGCCAGACAGCAGCAGACATTATACCTCTAGGGCTCATGACTACCCCTGTTGTAGGTTTTCAGTATCAGGGATGTATTCCCTCCCATGGAGCGGGTCTCCAGTCCAATTAGAGGGTGGTTGGTTTTCCCTGTAACAGACATGCCACTACTACTCCCGTTGGCTCATTTGGCCTGGCTGGCCAAATATACGGCTTGTAGTGCCTACTGTTGAGTATCTTCACTGATGATTTCTCTCTCTCCCATTGAACTGCATGCAGCGTGGCTTTTTCCAGCTTTCTGTCAGCTGGTCTACATGGAGGAGGTTTTTAACTCAGTTCCAGTAGGATTTATTGGTGACCTTGAAGCCCAAGTATGTGGAGTCTTCAGCAATAGGGTCTTACCATCTATTCCTGGTGGGAAACCAAGGGCCTCAGCAATGGCCTGTAATGGTTTGGGGGCATCAGGGGCATCAGGGACCTCCCTGGCCAACAACTCACTGGAAGGTATCCCATCCCTGGCACTGAAAATTTTCTAGTAACAATCTATGGCTCCTGTGTATTCCGTTGTCCAAAAAAGTAGGTTTCCATATGATGTATTTGTATCCTCTTAGATTTTGATTATCCCTCCCTCCACCTTTCCTTTACTCAGTCTCTTCCCCTAACCTCACTTAGTGGGGAAGGAAAGGAAATTATCATAGTTTATTGTGTATAATTATGGAAGTTGTCAATAAAAAGTTTTAAAAAACTAGCTAAAGGGATTATGGAAAATAGAAAAAAAAAAAGTTGCTTAGCATAGAGTAAATCAGTCAAAAGCCACAAGCGAGCTATACCAGATTGCACAGGTCTGTCTTCCCAGCTACTCAGTCAGTTGAGGCAGGAGAATTGCAAGTCCAAGGCCAGCCTGGGATACAGAGTGAGTTCAAAACCAGCTGAGGCAACTTAGTGAGACACTATCCCAAAATAAAAAGAGGCTGTGGGTGTGGCTTACGGGTAGAGTGCTTGCCTATGATGTGGGAGGCCCTGGTTCAATCACCAGGACCACAACAAAGAATCAGGCCCCAGCTTGATGACAATCTAGCCCAGGTCATAGGCAGAGGGGCACCTGGGGGGAGTTACTTCATAATGTTGCCAAGTCTTGACCACCAGATTGACTAACATCTGACACTCTAAAGTGCTAGAATCATGTGTGAGACTATATATGCAACTTCAATTTGAGGAAAATATTTATAACAAACAGAAATCCATAAGCTATAATAAAAAAATAAAATCATTTCACTTCGGCAGCACATATACTAAAATTCAAATGATATAGAGGAGATTAGCATGGACCCTGAACAAGGATGGTATGCAAATTTGTGAAGCATTCCATATTTAAAAAAGAAAGATAAAGACATTCACCATAATTTTATTGCATGACAAAGGCCTGCCTAGGATATCAATAAACAAATGAAAAATTGAGAAAGTCAGTATGAAAGACCTCACAAATCAATCCTAAAGAATAACCAAATGAAAAACAACAAGGATACAAAGAAAAGATGAGTAGTCTGTACACAAATGGAAGGCTATTTAAACTGGCCACCTTCAGGGCCTCATTTTGCTTGGCTTGTCTGCCTCCCAACACAGTGATGCTGAGTGAATTTTAGGGGACAGTATGAAGACACCATTCTCATAATACTAATTTAATACCTTGTTAATCTGACTTTTTTTTTTAAATGTAGGGTCTCATTTAGCCCGAGCTGACCTTGAACTTGCTATGTAGCAGCAGATGACCTTAAATGTCTCAAATCCTCCCAAGTGCTAGGATTACAGACATGCACAACTATGCTTGGTTCATGTAGTGCTGGGGATCAAATCCAGGGCTTAAGGTATGCTAGATGAACTCTCTACCCCAGCCCCAAGTAAGTTCTCATGTGGCAGCTTGTTTGCTTTGTGAGAACCAGGAAAGCCTTTAACTGTCAGTCATGAGTTGAAATAAGCAAGAGTAATCAGAAGTATACACAACACAGACAGAGACAGACAGAAGCATCCTAAAGCCACCATCACTCAAACCCTGTGGCCCTGACAAATCGATGGCAGTCAAAACTGCACAGAAAGGACAGGATGGGCTGAAAACAGGGCCATGCCAGAGGCCAGCACAGCATCTCAGAGACGCACCTCTGCTAGGAAGGCATTGCAATGTATACATGACGAGAGAAAACAAAATAATGTAAAACTGGATCCCTGGCTTACATGGAGTTAATTTCAGTGACAAAAAGAAATATACAGTAAAAGTTAAATCAGTAGGCTCAATATGCAAAATCAGTTACACCATGGAAGAAAAATTTATTTCTATTCTGGCTCAAAAGCTAGAAACTATTTTTAAGAATGATAAATTCACCTATGTTTTAAAATACAAACCAAGGGGCTGGAGAGATGGGTTAGTGGTTAAGGCACTTTCCTGCAAAGCCAAAGGACCCAGGTTTGATTCTCCAGGACCCACATAAGCCAGATGCACATGGTGGCACATGTGTCTGGAGTTTGTTTGTAGGGGTTGAAGACCCTGGCACAACCATTCTCTCTATATCTGCCTCTCTCTCTCTCTCTCTCTCAAATAACTAAATAAAAATTAAATTAAAAATACAAAACCAGGGCTGGAGAGATGGCTTAGCGGTTAAGCACTTGCCTATGAAGCCTAAGGACCCTGGTTCGAGGCTCAATTCCCCAGGACCCACGTTAGCCAGATACACAAGGGGGCGCATGTGTCTGGAGTTCATTTGCAGTGGCTAGAAGCCCTGGCGCGCCCATTCTCTCCCTCTCTTTCTGCCTTTCTCTCTCTCTCTCTCTCATTCACTCTTAAATAAATAAAAATGAACAAAAATTTTTTTAAAAATTTAAAAAAATACAAAACCAAAATATAAATGACAAAATGGGTAAAAATATTTCCAATTTTTGTCATCAGTATTCTCCATTATTTCCCTAGAGGTGGGTGAAGACTGAAACATCATGCAAAGGGAACCGGGAAGGACGCACTTCACAAAGAAAGACCTGCGTGCAGGAGGAGGTGCATCTCCCGCTGATGGGGGACACACAGAATACATCATCTCCATCATCATATTCACTTACCAGCAGGCAAAGCTCCAAAGACAGTAACACCCTCACATTGAAGCTGCAGCACTTCTGTGGAGGGTACAGTGGCTAGGAACAGCAATTTGGAAACAGGCTAGCAGAACGGATAGGGACCTCACAATGCCCCTTCTGGGGCCTTATCTGTAGGGAAGTCTGTGCACATACAAAATAAGAGCATGCTTCCTGGCTGCAGCTGTGTTCTTATTAGAAACATATTATCAACATCCCAGAGAACAGAATCAACATGCAAAATGAAGTGGTCTCAAAGAAACACTATGAAAAAATCCAAACACAACTGTGTCTTTAAATGGAGGGAAAATAAGAATCTATATTCTAATTGTTTGTTTCTGTATTCAAAAACCCTAGCAGGACACATGAGAAATTAGTGAAAGCCAATACCTGAATGATGAGAGGAGAGACTTCTCAGCAACGTACTTTTCACACTTAGGGCCATATGAGTGTCTAAGCATCCCTTGTTCAAATTAATAACCTCATTAAACATGCACACATACAGTGTGATAATGAAGAAAGCAATGGAAAGATGACCCACTAGGCAATTTCTGTTGGTGGGCAGAGGCTGGAAGGAAAATAAAATTTACTCGTTAAAATGCTTGAGAAGTCAGTTGTGTACTATGAGCCACAATGCTTCTCAGCCACTTACCCTGTAGTGCAGTACTTTAGGTGACATTTATTTATTATTTATTGATTTACTTGACACAAGGAGGGGAAGAGAAAGAATGGCTACATCTGGGCCTCTAGCCACTGCAAATGAACTTCAGATACATGCACCACTTTGTGCATCTGGTTTTACATGGGTATTGGGGAATTGAACTCTGGTCCTTAGGCATTACAGGCAAGTGCCTTAACCTCTGAGCCATCCCTCCAGCAGTTTATCTGGCTTTTAATGGCACATGTCTGGATGTTTTATAATTACCATCCATTCTTGTCTAACTAAAAACATTAAATTTGGGGGGGGGCTGTTTATTTTTTGAGATAGGGTCTCACTCTAGCCCAGTCTTACCTGGAATTCACTCTATAGCCTCAGGGTGGCCTTGAACTCATGGCAATCCTCCTACCTCTGCCTCCTGAGTGAAGGGATTAAAGGCGTGCGCCACCATGCTTGGCTTCAAGTATCTTCCTTAATAACACTCCACCTTATTCTTTGAGACAGCATTCTCACAGAACAGGGAGCTCACGGATTCAGCTAAACTAGCTATCAGCACCCCACACCACCCCACACCACCCCCAGTGCTGTGATTACAGCACATGCCACCATACAAGGCATTTTATGTAGATTCTGGGAATCAAATTTGAGTCCCCATGCCTACGCAACTAGCACTTTACAAACTGAGCCATCTACCCAGCCCCATGGAAGACATCTTCATTCTTGAAGTCAGTGTAGGGCCCTAAATTCAGTTGCAATTTTGTCTTATCCTGTACTCTTTTACTTTTTAAAAATACCCTTAAGCTGAGCATGGTGACACACGCCTTTAATCCCAGCACTTGGGAGGCAGAGGTAGGAGGATCACCATGAGTTCGAGGCCACCCTGAGACTACATAGTGAATTCCAGGTCAGCCTAGGCTAGAATGAAACTCTATCTCAAAAAAAAAAAAAAAAAAAAAAAAAAAAAAAAAAAAACCCTAGAGCCAGATGTGGTGATGCATGCCTTTAATCCCAGCACTCAGAAGGTAGAGGTAGGAAGATCGCAAGTTTCAGGCAAGCCAAAACTTCATACTTAGACCATATATTTTAAAAACCAGCCAACTAAAGTAAACAACCCTTAAAAACCTCCTGACTCTCAAGGGGAGAAAAGCACAGCCTTTCTTTATGTCTGGGATACGGTTGCAAGGCATGTGCAGCATTCCTAGGTGATTGAACAGTCCTAACACATTTTCCTCTAAATGAGTGTTCTGTAAGTATCTTTGTAGTTGTTGATGCTAAGGCACGTATGCGCATTACTTTTGCATTTCTGTGACCAAATACGTGACACAAAGCAGCTTGAAGAAGGAAAGATTTATTCTGGCCTACATATTCAATCATGGTGGGGAAGGCATGGTAGCAGGAGCAGGAGGCCAGCTGGTCCCACTGCAGCCATAGGCAAGAGGCAGAGAGAGAGCTCAGGACGTGAGGTCAGGCTATGAAATCTCAAGGTCCCAGTGACTCACTTTCTGGAGCAAACCTCCTAAAGGTTCCATAACCTTTCCAAATAGCACTATATTCTAGGAACCAAGTGTTCAAACATGAGCGTATGAGGGACTTTATACATTTAAACCACAATGATGGGTATCTGGAAATTCTTCTGGGTATTTGAAATTTCATAATGAAAAGATTAAATAGGTAAGTTGACGTTAATATTAGACCAGTGAAGGTTACTGAGATTTTTCTTAAGGTGTATCAAAAATGTTTAATTCAGGAATCAGGAACGCAATTCATTATTCTTCTAGTACCACAGCTATTCTTGAGAATGTGAGTTCAGGGAATCTTTCTAGAAACCTGAAGAACTGGTAGCTCAGGGATATCCACAACAGCATGGGAAAGATGAATTTCAGCATTTACTCCTTACCAGAATGGCTGCCTTGTGGTAACCATAGCAATAGGATCAGTCAGTGCTGAAGAGACTGATACTCATAGATAAAAGAGCTGAGATGGAAAATTTTATGTGGCTTCCAACCTGACTTCTTATGTCTAAAGTATGGTCCTGTTTCCACTCCCCAAATTACCTTCATAAGATCATGTTATGTGAGTGGACAGTGACTACGATGATGGCTGTATAGAGCAAAGATCAACACATGCCTTAAATAACATATGCTGTCATGCCACCATCTATTACTGTGTAGACATTGAGCAAGCTACCAAGAATCTACCAATCAAGTCTATAACACTGGAAAAATAATCATACATTTATTCATTTTTTAGGGTTAAATGATATGTGCTAACTTTGCTGGTTGGTTGGTTGATTGATTTTGTGAGACAAGATATCATGTAGGCCAGGTGTAGCCAAGGCTGACTTTGAACTCCTGATCCTTCTGCCTCCACTTCCCAAGTGCTGGGATCATAGACATACCCCATCACACCCACATTAAACTAGTTCCATTGTATATAATTTATCACTTGCATCTCCACAAATACTTATCAATAATGTATGGCTTCCATGGAGAAACTTAGTTATGCTTTAACTCAAATAAAAAACAATTTAACTGTGTGTGGTGGCACATGCCTTTAATGCCAGCACTTTGGAGGCAGAGTTAGGAAGATTGCTATGAGTTTGAGGCCAGCCTGAGATTACATAGTGAATTCCAGGTCAGCCTGGGATAGAGTGAGACCCTACCCTGAAAGACCAAAAGAAAAAAAAAATTACCAATTGCAATCTTTTAGAGGACTATAGGGATTTGACCTCACTGTAAAAAAAAAAAAAAAAAAATGCAGTATCAATACTTTTTTATATCTGGCATGTTTAAATACATTTCATATTCTGATCTTCTCCAAGGTTTGAGTAGTAGTAGCATCAGTATTTGCTTGAGTTTGGTGGAATGAAACAAAAATAAAGTCTTATCAGGCCAAGTGTGGTGGCACACACCTTTAATCCCAGAATTTGGGAGGCAGAGGTAGGAGGTTCTCCATGACTTCAAGGCCACCCTGAGACTATATAATGAATTCCCAGTCAGCCTGGGCTACAATGAGACCCTACCTTGAAAACAAAATCCTAATCAGAACTGTGGCTGTGACTGTGTGTCTGGCTTTCATGCATGAGGTCCTGAGTTCAGTCCCCAGCACTGCAAATAAAAGGAGGAGGTGGGCCGGGCGTGGTGGCGCACGCCTTTAATCCCAGCACTCGGGAGGCAGAGGGAGGAGGATTGCCGTGAGTTCGAGGCTACCCTGAGACTCCATAGTGAATTCCAGGTCAGCCTGGGCTAGAGTGAGACCCTACCTCGAAAAACCAAAAAAAAAAAAAAAAAAAAAAAAAAAAAAAAAAAAAAAAAAAAAAAAAAGGAGGAGGTGGAAGGGGAAAGGAAGGGGAGAATAATGAAGAGAAAGCCCTAGTAACAGCTATTTTAGTTCAAAGAAGCAAAGAAAGAAAAAGGACAAGGGACGAGGTGAATATGATCAAAGTACATTATGTACATGTATGAAAACATCAGAATAAGCCAGGCATGATGGTGCATGTCTTTAATCCCAGCACTCAGGAGGTAGAGGTAGGAGAATCGCCATGAGTGCAAGGCCACCCTGAGAATACATAGTGAATTCCAGGTCAGCCCGGGCTAGAGCAAGACACTACGTTGAAAAAAAAAGATAGAATAAAACACATTTTGTACAATTAAATATGCTAATAAAATAGGAGAAAAGGGAAAATGATTTTTGAAACAGAATCCACATTCGAGACTTTCTAAATAAGTGTATTCATTAGCAGGGCCAGCAGGTTTAACAGCCCAGCCTTTCTCAATCCTGCACAGCACTGAGTTTTGTCACAAGGGAAGCTCAAGGGGTCAGAGGATAGCCCAGTGTGTCCTGGTTAAGATGCCATGGTTGATTCATAGGGTTACTATAAGAATCACAGGCTGGACTTCCGGTCAAGATGGCGGCATAGGAACCACGCCAAAGCAGCCTAGGGGAGAAAAAGCCAGAGAAAACCCAGCAAAATACACACCTTTACTAAAAAGGGAGGTGTATAAGAGATTAAAACAGCAGCAGAGAAGTAGGAGAGATCCAGAGCATCCAGAGCCCACACGGCAGCAGCGGCTTGGGATCCGGCAGCAAAAGCGGTGGTGGAAGCCGTGACTCCGGCTCCAACAGCAACATCAGCGGCTCCGGCACCAGCTACACCGGCTTCAGCTGCAGCGGATACAGCAGCGGCAGTTTCAGAGGATCAGCGGCAGTGGATCCAGCAGCGGCAGCAGTGGCGGATCCAGCAGCAGGTGTGCCGATCTGCAGGGCCACAGTTGCCAGGCTCGGTTAGCCCCGCAGGAAAAGCCAGTGCCCAGTTCCAGAAAATAGAACAGCGGCCCAACGACCCAGCCAGCAACTTGACTGAGACCAAAAGCATCCAAAAAGGTAACTGGGACTGAACCAGGGAAGGGTCTCACTTGGCCACAAGCTGACTTGGATCCCTCAACAGACCAGAAATCTTAACCTCTTTGTTGATAGAGGATCTGGTTCTTATAATACCTACTCTTGCATAAATACTCGGTGCTGTTTTTGACTGAATGTGTATAGGTTTAGTTAAATTTTAGAATCAACCTGTATTTTATTCCACTCAACCTACTTGAATACTCCCATAGCAGGCAAACTCAACCCCTAGGAACACTTGTCTAGATACTCTGGGAGGGTTAAGAGCCACACCTAAAATCTTAATCTCCCACATTGAAGATATACAACATCAGATAAATTGATACAGCTAAGAATACCCAGCTAACTGGAAAATCTAAGCAGTAACTTAATCCAAGATGCAAAAATATATACATTATATTTAACACAAGAAACACCAAAAACCAAGGCAATATGAACCCACCAAAAAGTATCAAAGCATCAGATATGACCTCCAGTGAGAACAAGTTAGAGGAAATGCCTGAGAAAGATTCCAAAAAAATGATTGTAAATATGTTCAATGAACTCAAAGAAGAAATCAAAGGAATCTAAGAGGAAACCAAAGGAATCAAAGAAGACACAGGACACCAATTTACCAAAATAAAGAAGTCAATACAAGACATAAATAAGGAAATAGAAATAATAAAGAAAACCCAGTCAGAATTACTAGCAATGAAGAACACAATTAATGAAATAAAATACTCTGTAGAAAATCTCACCAGTAGAATGGATGAAGGAGAGGACAGAATATCTAAGCTAGAAGACCAGGTGGCAGATCTAATACAATCCAACAAAGAGAAAGACAAACTAATAGAAAAGTATGAATGGGAATTTCAAGACGTTCGGGACACTATGAAAAGATCAAATATAAGAATTCAGGGCATAGTAGAAGGAGAAGAATTTCACTCCAAAGGCACAGTAGGCATCTTCAACAAAATCATAGAAGAAAGCTTCCCCCAAATTGGGAAAGAGGGGCCAATGCAGATACAGGGAGCCTTTAGAACACCAGCCAGACAAAACCTGGAAAGAACCTCTCCTTGCCATATTATAATCAAACTACCAAACACACAATCAAAAGAAAAAATATTGAAAGCAGTTAGAGAGAAAAATCAAGTTACCTACAAAGGCAAGCCCATCAGGATCACAGCAGATTACTCAACACAAACTTTGAAAGCCAGAAGGGCTTGGAGTGATGTATTCCAAATTCTGAAAGATAACAACTGTCAACCAAGGTTACTTTATCATGCAAAACTATCCATTCAAATAGACAGAGAAATAAGGACATTCCATGACAAAAGCAGGCTAAAGGAGTATTTGAAGACAAAACCAGCTCTACAGAAAATACTTGACAGAATCCTCCATGCCAAAGAGAAGGAAAAACACACATACAAGGAACCTGGAAAACAACAAGCAATACTCAAATATTAGTTAACACAAGAGAGCAAAGGTAGAACCGGAACCACAAAAAAAAAAAAAAAAAAAAAAAAAGGCAAACATAAATACACACCTTTCAATAATATCTCTTAATACCAACAGCCTCAATGCCCCAACCAAAAGACATAGGTTTGCAGACTGGGTTACAAAGCAAGATCCTACAATTTGTTGTCTCCAAGAAACTCACCTTTCTACAGAGGATGGACATTATCTTAGGGTGAAAGGTTGGAAAACGGGTTTCAAGCAAATGCACCCAGAACACAAGCAGGGATTGCTATCCTAATATCTGACAAGGCAGACTTCAGTCCAACGTTAGTCAAGAAAGATAAGGAAGGTCACTTTATTTATTTTTTTTGTTTTGTTTTTTGGTTTTTTGAGGTAGGGTTTCACTCTAGCCCAGGCTGACCTGGAATTCACTATGTAGTCTCAGGGTGGCCTTGAACTCATGGTGATCCTCCTACCTCTGCCTCCCAAGTGCTGGGATTAAAGGCATGCGCCACCACGCCCGGCAAGGAAGGTCACTTTATATCGATTAAGGGCACACTCCAACAGGAGGATATTACAATCCTAAACATATATGCACCTAACATGGGGGCTCCCAAATTCATCAAACAAACACTGCTAGAACTAAGGACACAGATAACACCAAACACAGTGGTAGTGGGTGATTTTAACACCCCACTATCATCAATTGACAGGTCATCCCGGGAAAAAATAAACAGAGGGAGCTGGACTAAATGAGGTCATAGAAGGAATGGACCTAACAGATATATACAGGACATTTCATCCAAATGCTGCAGAATATCCATTCTTTTCAGCAGCACATGGAACATATATTAGGACACAAGGCAAATCTTACCAAATTCAGGAAAATTGAAATAATTCCTTGCATTTTACCTGACCACAATGCAATCAAACTAAAAATCAATAGCAAGAAAGGCTATAGAGCATACACAAAATCATGGAAACTAAACAATACACTACTAAATGATGAATGGGTCAATGAAGAAATCAAGAAGGAAATCAAAAAATTTATAGAGTCAAACAATGAGAACACAACGTACCAAAATCTCTGGGACACAATGAAGGCAGTTCTAAGAGGTAAATTTATAGCTTTAAGTGCTTATATTAAGAAATTAGAAAGGTCGCAAGTTAAGGACCTAATGCTTCACCTTAAAGCCTTGGAAAAAGAAGAACAAGACAAACCAAAAATCAACAGATGGGAAGAAATAATAAACATTAAGGCAGAAATTAATAAAATAGAAACAAAAAAAACAATCCAAAGAATTAATGAAACAAAGAGCTGGTTCTTTGAAAGGATAAACAAGATTGATAAACCCTTAGCAAATCTGACCAAAAGAAAAAGAAAAGAGACACAAATTAATAAAATGAGAGATGAAAAGGTAACATCACAACAGATGCCAGAGAAATTCAAAAAATCATACAGACATATTATAAAAGCATATACTCCACAAAGTATGAAAATCTGAAAGAAATGTATGATTTCCTTGATTTATATGACCTACCTAAATTAAATCAAGATGAGATTAATCACTTAAATAGACCTATAACAAGCATTGAGATCCTAACAGTTATCAAAACTCTCCCAACTAAAAAAAGCCCATGCCCAGATGGATTCACTGCTGAATTTTACCAGACCTTCAAGGAAGAGCTAACACTTCTTAAGCTTTTCCATGGAATAGAAAAAGAAGGAATTCTGCCAAACTCCTTCTATGAAGCCAGCATCACCCTGATACCAAAACCAGGCAAAGATAGAACAAAAAAAGAAAATTACAGACCAATCTCCCTCATGAACATAGATGCAAAAATTCTCAACAAAATATTGGCATACAGAATACAAGAATATATCAGAAAGATCATTCACCCTGACCAAGTAGGCTTTATCCCAGAGATGCAGGTATGGTTCAACATACACAAATCTATAAATGTTATACATTATATAAATGGGTTGAAGGACAAAAATTACATGGTCATCTCATTAGATGCAGAGAAAGCATTCGACAAAATCCAACATCCCTTCATAATAAAAGTCCTACAGAGACTGGGAATAGAAGGAACATATCTCAGTATAATAAAGGCTATTTATGACAAGCCTACAGCCAACATATTACTAAATGGGGAAAAACTGGAAGCGTTTCCACTAAAATCAGGAACAAGACAAGGGTGTCCACTGTCCCCTCTTTTATTTAATATAGTTCTGGAAGTCTTAGCCATAGCAATAAGGCAAGAGACATGCATAAAAGGGATACAAATTGGAAAGGAAGAGGTCAAGTTATCATTATTTGCAGATGACCCTATAAAAGACCCTAAAGACTCTACTAGCAAACTGTTAGAGCTGACAAACACCTACATCCATGTAGCAGGATACAAAATAAATACACAGAAATCAATAGCCTTCATATATGCTGACAACAAACACACAGAGGATGAAATCAGAGAATCATTCCCATTCACAATTGCATCAAAAAAATAAATAAATAAATAAAGTACCTTGGAATAAACCTAACCAAGGAAGTAAGGAATCTCTACAATGAGAACTTTAAAACACTCAAGCGAGAAATTGCAGAAGACACTAGGAAGTGGAAAAACATCCCTTGTTCCTGGATTGGAAGAATCAATATTGTGAAAATGTCAATCTTGCCAAAAGCAATCTACACATTTAATGCAATCCCTATCAAAATTCCAAAGGCATTCTTCATGGAAATAGAAAAAACAATCCAAAAATTCATTTGGAATCACAAAAAACCTCGAATATCTAAAATAATATTGAGCAACAAAAATAAGGCTGGTGGTATCCCCATACCTGATTTTAACCTATACTACAGAGCCATAGTAACAGAAACAGCATGGTACTGGCACAAAAGCAGACTTGTAGATCAATGGAACAGAATAGAGGACCCAGATGTAAGACCAGGTAGCTATAGGCACCTGATATTCGATTAAAATGCCAAAAATACTCATTGGAGAAAAGACAGCCTCTTCAGCAAATGGTGTTGGGAAAACTGGATATATATCTGTAGAAGGATGAAAATAGATTCTTCTCTCTCTCCATGCACAAGAATTAAGTCTAAAGCCGGGCGTGGTGGCACACACCTTTAATCCCAGCACTCGGGAGGCAGAGGTAGGAGGATCGCCATGAGTTCAAGGCCAGCCTGATACTCCATAGTGAATTCCAGGTCAGCCTGGGCTAGAGCAAGACTCTACCTTGAAAAACCAAAAAAAAAAATAATAATAAATAAATAAATAAAATAAAATAAAAAAGAATTAAGTCTAAATGGATTAAAGACCTTAACATCAGACCTGAAACTCTGAAACTGCTAGAGGAAAAAGTAGGGGAAACCCTTCAACATATTGATCTTGGCAAAGACTTTCTGAATACAACCCCAATTGTGAAAGATTCGTGGAATAAAATGGGAATAAAAGATTAAGAGTTTTTGCTTTTGCTAAACCTGCTCTATTCAGCTTCTGTAACATTGCTTGCTTGCTTCCGCTAAATAAAAAGAACTGCCATTTTGTGATATCCATCAAAGTTAGTTAACCTGGAGAAAATGAGCTGCCTAGGATGTGCTTTGTTCTTTTGCCAAGTTACTGGTCACCTAAGAGATGCCTGGCCCAACTGCCCCTTCCATGAACTCTGCCCCTGTGTCCTGAAACCCCCACCCCACCTGTGGTTACTCAATTAAGAGACACCAGGTGGATCTGACCAATCAGGACCCACTCTATATGGAAAATTCCTAAGGCAGGTCCCCCTCCCTACGGCAACCCACAAGGTCCCCCTCCCTATGGCAACCCACAAGGTTCCCGCGCGCGCCCTCTCAGAACCAATCATTTTAAAGGGCGCGATATGATGTAACCCCTTTGTCCTTTTCCCGCCTCACTCCCTTTTCCCGCCTCACTCCCTTTATAAGCCCTTCCCTTCAGGGGGCCGGGGCTCTTCACCCCTCCTGCGCGAGGACTCCGTGTCGAGCTCCGGTGCACCGGTACCCACAATAAACCTCTTGCTGTTATTGCATCGAGAAGTGTCTGTGCTGGTTCTTGGGTCTTGCCTGGTCCTTGAGACTTGGGGTACCTCCCTTTGAGGAGGGGTCCCAACATTTGGGGGCTCGTCCGGGATTTGAGGCAGACCCCAGACCCACATTCATCTTCTCGGAGGTAAGAAGGCGCCATATATGTCTATATGTCTGTCTCTGTGTCTACTTGTATCTATCTGAACTTAAAACTAACCTAACTGTTCCCTGTATCGTACTTGGTAAACACGCGCTTCTGGTTTGGTTTGCAGCTGCCCTCCCGGGCTGTAAAGACCGGAGGACTTTGATCAGCAAAGGTGCTAAGAGGATCACAGGCTGCCGCCCTGGGGGACGCCCCGGGGAGCTGAGGAGGGCCAGGGGCTAGGGAAGCTCCCATCTGTACCGTGCTCGTCACGGATCTGTTTCCCTGGTGGCCTCCTACTGTCGGTCTGAGGACCGAGTCTGAGCGGGGCTCTGTCCTCTGGGACAGAGCAAACCTGCTAATCTGTAGCACGCATCTGTTTTTTGTTTTTTGGGCCCTGTGTGTCTGTGTAATACTTGTGTGTCTTGTCGTTGCTCTAATCCTACGGACGTTCCTTCCCCCCCTTTAGGACTCTGCCTCATGCACTGGAAGGACGACAAAGCAGTTGCCCATAACAACGGGGTAAACGTTAAAAAGACAGATGGATTACCTTATATTGTGACCTGGAGGAACCTAATAGAAGAGCCTCTCCCCTGGGTGAAGTTTTTCCTCCCTTCCTCGCCCCTCCTTTACAGGTGCTGGCAGTTATACCCAAAAGAGACACCAAGCCCACTGCTGAAGCCTCAGCCCCAATTCTCACGGGGGCACTGATGAGATGGACAGGGTGGGTGAGTGCTCTCCCAGAGGGAGGCAGAATCTTTTGGGGAAGAAGTCATCCAGGTCATTTCTGGATTTCTGGGCATCCATGTGAATCTGCATAGCTTATCTGGCTAAGAAATAAAAAGTTCAGGAAGGAAATTTCCCCTCACTTCCTTTAAGCAGTAAATCTACAAGCCAGCTTTGCAAGCACTCCAAAGCGGCTTGAGTCAGAGTCGGGTGGCAGACAGACAATGGCACCTCTGCCCATGCAGGTGCCATGTCTCCACCTCCTCTCCCAGTGGTCCCCGAGGGGCCCACTCCTTCTTCAGCAGTCTCCCAGTGGGCCATCTTCTTCAGAGGCCTCCTGGCAGTCCTGGAGGCCCCCCTTTCCCTTTCAGGTAGTCAGATTCCTTGGCCTCCTGGCAGTCTTCTTGGCCATTACCTCCACGTGTACTAGACCAGACCCCTGGTGAGTGCAAAGAATAAGGCAAGGCTGCTCTAAGGTGCATACAAGCCCCGCCCAGCTGCAACAGCACACCAAAAAGCGGCAAGAGAGAGAGAAAAAGAAAAAAAAAGTCACATTTAACTGCAGCCTATAAAGAACTAAAGTTTTTCATAAAAATATGTCAACTTTGTTACATGATATCATGAATATAATTACTGAATTTATGTTCTAGGTCAGCATCAACTTTCATAGAGGATTATTAAAAACAACAGAATTCTCTCTAAAGTGGTAACTTATAATTTGTCAGGTATTGAAAAATTTGTAATGTACTTAAAAGGAGGAGGCAACTGACCTGACTTCTAGGCCAGCCTATCTCAAGATAGCAACAATATTTGCCTTAGTTTAATGTCTTATTGGTATTAATGACATAAAATTGTCTTTAGACTACTCCCTTGTTAGTGAGTAATGGGTTAATTAATGTGGTGTAGTTTTTCATAATAGCCTTATAAGAAAGGTGGTTAATAATGGGATAAGATGAATTGACTGAAGAAACTGGGAAGGAATTTTTCAATGTTGGGACATAGAATGCTCGTTAAGAATGCCTTTTGAGTGGTATTTAGATAAAAATCTTACAGTATGTGAATAAAGATGTGCGTATATAGAAAAAAAAAATTTCAGGCTAAACCTAAACACCATGCCTAAAGTTAGAAATTTTTCAACTGTTTATAGACTCTTAAGGATACTCTAAAAGTTTTATATAGGGACATAGTCTTAATCTAAATTCATCTTATATTAGACACAGGTGATGCCTATGCTAGGTGGGTCACAAAGTCATAAGTACAGATGTAATTGGAGGTCTAACCAGGTTAAACATAGACAAGAATCTTTCACCTTGTGTTTTGCAAATGGGTAAATTTGCTATGTAAAAACAACTTCAGAATAGAATAAGAAATGTCAGGATACTTATCTCTCTGCTCTGTAATTTCATTTTGTTCCTGCTTTCCAACATATGCTACTTAAATTCATGGAAAGCTGGACTCTGAAAAAATGGATAGAACCCCCTTTATCTCAGGCCCCATGCAAGTTTAAGCCATGTGTCCCCCAGACTCTGACTAGAGACAATGGCCAATTGTCTCTGACAAAGAAAAAGGAGTACAGCATATAACTGTGGTTCTCTTTAGTTCTTCTCTTTTGAACACCTAAAGTCACATCTGTTATGATAAAATTTCTCACTAGACAAAATG
This sequence comes from Dipus sagitta, assembly GCA_036346955.1. NCBI lineage: Eukaryota > Metazoa > Chordata > Mammalia > Rodentia > Dipodidae > Dipus > Dipus sagitta. The sequence goes on along the minus strand of CM070779.1, from coordinate 64,749,371 downwards.
TTAAGTGAACTGAGTCAAGGTATTTGATCAGGTTACAAACTCCTTACATAAGACAAGCATCAGGCTTATCTAATGTGTATATCAGGGTAAGGGCCCCTTCACTGAAACATTTAATTGGATTAAATCTAATGTTTACCTGATGCCAAGGTTTCAATCAGTGGAGAAACTGAGTCTTATGATAAATGCTAATTTGTTATGATTCAGGGGTTATAAAACTGGCTTTAAATTAGGTTCCTCTTTTCATAAAGGTTATAACTATTCTTAAAGCAAAGGTTCACATAGAAGTTGTTAATTTCCAAAGGTAAACCACTCCTACCTAAAGACATTGTAACTTTAAAGATAGCTTCTGTCTAATTTATGCTAATTCTATTGACTGGTCATAACTAGGTTTAATCACTTAGATTTAAGTGATTTAATTTCAGTAATGATAACCTTCATCTTCCGGAGATATGTTGGGACAACTTGCTTAAGCTTTATCAAATTTAAGTCATGGGTAGAACATAAAATTGTTTTATGTTAATAAAAATTTCTGTGGTACATAAAGTCAATAGCTATCAAGTTTAAGGCAAAATCATTGGTTGTCAAATAATTTTTTTTTCTTTCAAAAAGATTTATCAAGGGTTGTATTAGGATTTAGCTAGGTGTTTTTGGTTAAAAAAACTTTTTTTTCAAGCTCTGTGGTTTTTTCCAATGTTCTCCGGGAAATTTGTACCAACACAGGTATCTGAACTAATCAAAAATGTTTTCAAACACAGGTGTTAAGACTTTATACTGTCTTAATTGTCCTTTTCTGACAATTTCTAGGTTAAATAAGTTAGTCTGTAAATCAATTGGTACTGCTTTCAAGACTGGTAACAGGTTCTTCTTATATTTATAAATATTAGATATTTAAAATATGAGATGTATCTACTTTCTATACCTCATATATAAGACTTATGCTGCCATAGTACAACTAAAATTTTCAAGGTAGGACAAAATGATTTTAGAAGTCCTTGTGCCATTCTTTAAGTCTATTTCAGTAATCAAATGTGCTCTGTATGTACATACATCCAGGCTGGTGTAACTTCCTTTCTAAGTGTGTTAATTACCTACGTAGAAGCCAAAAAGCCAATTGGAATCATCAGAGCAAGAGGCGCCAATATTTTGGCCTGTGCTCCCAGGTCATGAGGCCACTGGAGACAATGGGACACTTCTACATTGGCCCCCTGGTAAGTCACCTGTCTTCCTGAGCAGGGAGGATATGGAGACCCAAACAAAATTAGTGTACAGTCTGAAACAGGAGAGTCACAATTGAGGAGCAATCAGTCCTCCTGACTTCCCAAAGAAGGGAAAACTGCTTGGCCAGCACGGCCCAGACTCTTCCTAACAGACAGAAGACACCAGTAAGCTATGGGGCTGCTCCTGGGTCCCTAAAGTCTCTTTGGAGAGCCATTAATGACCTCCAGAATTAATCCTTAATTAAATTTGGCTATCTGCATGGTCTTAAACACTCAGAGAGAAATGTATAGCCAAAAATAAAAAATACCTTGCACATATGAATGGCATATTAAGTAACACAAAAACTTTCCAAGAGGGGAAACAAACAATAAGAAAGCTTTTCCCCATAGTTTAATTCTATAATTAAAAAAAAAAAGATGTTCAAAGGGTTATTTTCAAACCTAAAATATGTAAATAATCTGGGACACTGGGTGTCACCATCGCCACGAGACACTGGAACCCTGCTGGAAGAGACTGTATGCTGGAAGGGACCCTAAGTCTTCATCCTGACGGAATTGCCACTTGGATTCATCACACCTACCTACTAAGGTAGACTATATGTGGCCTTAAAAAATGTTGTTTTTAAGGAGATCCTCACCAAATTGACCACAGAGACTGGCGTTAATGATTGGATAGCTCTCCTACCCTTTGTGCTCTTCTGGGTTAGAAACACCCCTGGACAGTTTGGACTGACCCCCTATGAATTGCTTTACGGGGGGCCCCCTCCATTAGTAAAAATTGCCTCTATGCATAGTGCTGATGTGCTGCTTTCCCAGCCTTTGCTCTCTAGGCTCAAGGCACTCCACTCGAGTGGGTGAAACAACGAGCATGGAAGCAGCTATGGGAGGCCTATTCAAGAGAAGGAGACCTACAAGTCCCACATCGCTTCCAAGCTGGGGATTCGATCTACATTAGGCGCCACCATGCAGGAAACCTTGAGACCCGGAGTCTGAACGAGGCAAGGGCCCTGCCTAAGTTTTACATACAACCCTCTAAACATCACTTTTACTGGACCTGGGAAAAAGGCTAAAGACTGGATTGAGGGGAGACAATGGGGGTTATAATTCTACATGTCTGGTAAATCAATGGTGGGCATACTGGACTAACCCCTTGTGTCTCTACTACAGCCTTTGATCAGTCTAACATTTCTGTGTCATGATCCAGCTAGTTCCCCGGGTTTACTATCACCCTGAGGAGGTGATCATCAATAAGTATAACTATCGGCCTACTCACTCTAAAAGAGAGCCTGTAACCATGACCTTAGCCACTATGCTCAGATTGGGGATGGCCACGGGTATAAAAACAGAGACCACAGCTCTGGTCACAGGACCACAACAGTTAGAAAAAGGACTTGGCGAACTACGTGCTGCTATGACTTAAGATCTCCAAGCTCTAAAAAGTCTGTTAGCAAGTTAGAAGTCCTTATACAGGTGAATTTGGAAGAGGGCCTGACCTACTTAATATAACATTCACAAGCGCAGGGAGAAACTCCCGGACCTGGCTAAAAGGAAACACTTGGGCACCAGGTTCTACATGAGTGGGACAGACAAAGGGTTATTTTTTACTATTAGATTAACAATTAAAAGTCTGGACACAACCCTAGCGGGACTTTCATTTGGTTCCCTGGTTTTTCTTCTCCTTAACTCTACCCAGCCTGAGATGGCCACCCACTGTTGGCTCTGCTATGACATAGCCCCCCCACCACCACCATTATAAAGCCATCGCCTGGGCCCTTCCCTACTCTAACGTAACCGTTTCCATGGATGTAGGGTCATACGCTTGGACCCTGCATACTAAACCGTCTGGTAACATTTATCAGAGAACGAATCAGGACAGTCCAGCTTCTAGTTCTCCGACAGCAATATCAGCTAATAAAAGAGTCAGAAACTGAAATTCCATGATTGGAATTTGGCCAAAAAAAAGGGGGGAATGAAAGATTCGGGGAATAAAAGGGGAATAAAAGATTAAGAGTTTTGCTTTTGCTAAACCTGCTCTATTCAGCTTCTGTAACATTGCTTGCTTGCTTCCGCTAAATAAAAAGAACTGCCATTTTATGATATCCATCAAAGTTAGTTAACCTGGAGAAAATGAGCTGCCTAGGATGTGCTTTGTTCTTTTGCCAAGTTACTGGTCACCTAAGAGATGCCTGGCCCAACTGCCCCTTCCATGAACTCTGCCCCTGTGTCCTGAAACCCCCACCCCACCTGTGGTTACTCAATTAAGAGACACCAGGTGGATCTGACCAATCAGGACCCACTCTATATGGAAAATTCCTAAGGCAGGTCCCCCTCCCTACGGCAACCCACAAGGTCCCCCTCCCTATGGCAACCCACAAGGTTCCCACGCGCGCCCTCTCAGAACCAATCATTTTAAAGGGCGCGATATGATGTAACCCCTTTGTCCTTTTCCCGCCTCACTCCCTTTTCCCGCCTCACTCCCTTTATAAGCCCTTCCCTTCAGGGGGCCGGGGCTCTTCACCCCTCCTGCGCGAGGACTCCGTGTCGAGCCCCGGTGCACCGGTACCCACAATAAACCTCTTGCTGTTATTGCATCGAGAAGTGTCTGTGCTGGTTCTTGGGTCTTGCCTGGTCCTTGAGACTTGGGGTACCTCCCTTTGAGGAGGGGTCCCAACAATTGCATAGGCAATAAAACCACAGATGAACCACTGGGACCTCATGAAATTACAAGGATTTTGCACTGCAAAGGACATGGTAAATAAAGCAAACAGGCAACCTACAGAATGGGAAAATATCTTCACAAGCTATATATCTGATAGAGGATTAATATCTAGGATATGCAAAGAACTCAAGAAGTTAAATAATAAGGAAGCAAACAAGCCAATCAAAAAACGGGCTATGGAGCTAAATAGAGAATTCTCAAAGGAAGAAATACAAATGGCATATAAGCATCTAAAAAAAATGTTCTACGTCACTAGTCATCAGGGAAATGCAGATTAAAACTACATTGAGATTCCATCTCACTCCTGTCAGACTGACTACCATCATGAAAACAATTGATCATAAATGCTGGTGGGGTTGTAGAAAAAGAGAAACCCTTCTACACTGTTGGTGGGAATCAATCTGGTCCAGCCATTGTGGAAATCAGTGTGGAGGTTCCTAAAGCAGCTAAAGATTGATTTACCATATGACCCAGCTATAGCACTCCTAGGCATATATCCTAAGGACTCATCTCATTTCCTTAGAAGTACATGCTCAACCATGTTTATTGCTGCTCAATTTATAATATCTGGGAAATGGAACCAGCCTAGATGTCCCTCAACTGATGAGTGGATAATGAAGATATGGCACATTTATACAATGGAGTTCTACTCAGCGGTAAAGAAAAATGAAGTTATGAAATCTGCAGAAAAGTGGATGGATCTGGAAAGGATTATACTAAGTGAGGTAACCCAGGCACAGAAAGCCAAGCACCACATGTTCTCCCTCATATGCGGATCCTAGCTACAGATGATTGGGCTTCTCTGTGAGAAGGAAAACCCTCAGTAGCAGAGGCCAGTAAGTTAAAAAGGAGATAGAAAGGGAAGAGAAAGGAAGGGAGGAGGGCATTTATTAGGTTGGTATTGTATATGTGTAAGTAGAAAGATTGAGATGGGGAGGGGATATGATGGAGAATGGAATTTCAAAGGGGAAAATGGGGGGAGGGCACTACCTGGGATATTTTTTATAATCATGGAAAATATTAATAAAAATTGAGAAAACAAAAAAAAAAAGAATCGCAGGCTGGGGAGATGTCTCAATGCTTCTTTGTAAAGTATGCTGGCCTGGGTTCAATTCTCCAGCCACCCAAATAAACTGGATACAAAAAGTGGTACATGAGTCTGGCAAGTACATGAGTCTTAGCAGCAACAAAAAGGCCATGTGTGTGCATGCATGCACATGCAAATAAATAAAAATTATTTTAAGCATCTGACACAGGTTCTTTTTTTCTTGTTCTGAGGGTCCAACCCAAGGCCTTGCACATGCTGAGGAAGCTCAGTACCACTGAGCTATGTAGCCTCAGCCCAAGCATCAAACCAAAAGAAAAGGCTAGAGATATAGCTATCACTGAGTAGCACGCTTGGCCTAGCACCCATAAGGCCCTAGGTTCAATGCTCAGCACTGAAAAAAGAAGAAGGAGGAGGAGGAAGAGAAGAAGAAAAGAAAGAAAGAAAAGGAGGATTTCCAGGTAAGTTGGCAGCATAGTAGCCACACCAAAGCAGCCTAGGGAGGGAAATAAACAGAAACACAGCAAAATACATCTTTGTACTGAAACATGAAGGTGTATAACTTATTATCAGCCACTGAAGAGGACAGACTCAGATCTTCTAGAAAGGAGGAAACCAGCCAGAATCCCAACTAGGCACATGTGACCTGATTGGCACACCCTTGTGCCTGGCCAGTGCAGAGCTGCAGGAGCAGGAACCAGGAGGAGGTATTTTCTATTCACATCACCCTCCTCAAAAAGTCAAGAAACCTGAAGGGAAAAACAGCAGGAACCAGCTGAGCAGCTGCTGAAGGAGATCACAAAGGGGACCAGCTGAGCAGCTCCAGTACAACTCCAGGTGTCCTGCATAGTCTCCCATGCCCCACCCACCAGTGCCACAGTGAACCGCTAGAGAATTCATGCATTTCCTGGCTACAGGGCATCAGCACAGCCAATCAAAACACCAGATAGTGTAACAGAGATGGACTGATGTGGGCACACACCATTGGTGAGACTGGAAGCCAGCTCAAAAGATAACAGGGTCTTTTTACACAAAGGCACGTACAGTGGCCTGCACTGGAAGTGCTAATCTCTTGTTCCATGTCAGGACAGGTTATGTATTACATATTCTTGGTTGGCTTTACCATTCTCAAATAAGCTATGTTTTGGGGTTAACTAGTATTGCCTTTGATGCTTCCATATTCACAGGGCCTTTGTCTTTTTCTTTCATCATTATTGGGGGCAGGGTCTCACTTGACCCCAGGCTGACCTGGAACCCATTTCAGACCAAAAATCTCAACCCCCTAGTTGACAGGATTAAGAGTGTGGGAAAACACACACCCTTAAGGACTTTGGCTTTATTAGATTAGCTGTTTGTTTTAATCCCCACTCTTGCATATATACTCTGTGCTGGTTTTGATTGAATTTGTATATTGCTCAGTTGAATTTTAGAATTTGCTAGTAAATTGCTCCACCCAGTCTACTAGAATACTTGAGTAGCAGAGAAAGTCAACACCTAGGGTCACTTCTGCTGCTTCTCTTTGAGTATAAGAGCTACACTTGGCACCTTAAGCTCCTAGGCTGAAGATATATAAAGTCAGAGTTACATGGATAAGAACACTGAAAATAATTAGAAAACCCAAGCATCAAATTAACTCAAAATGCAAAAAATCTCTACATTATAATACAAGAAACACAAAAAAAATCAAGATAATCCAATTCCAACAAAAATTATAAATCCAAACTGGGCGTGGTGGTGTACGCCTTTAATCCCAGCACTTGGGAGGCAGAGGTAGGAGGATCACTGTGAGTTCGAGGCCACCCTGAGACTTCATAGTGAATTCCAGGTCAGCTGGACTAGAGACCCTACCTCGAACAACCAAAAAAAAAAAGAAAGAAAATTATAAATCTGATTCTCTCTCTACTCTATCTGCCTCTCTTACTCACTCTCTTGCAAATGAATAAATAAAATATTTTAAAAGCACAAAAGCCAGGTGTGGTGGCACATGCCTTTAATCCCAACACTTGGGAGGCAGAGGTAGGAGGATTGCTGTGAGTTTGAGGCCACCCTGAGGCTACATAGTGAATTCCAGGTCAGCCTGGGTTAGAGTGAGACCCTACCTCAAAAAAAAAAAATTATAAATCCATCAGAAATGACTTACACAGAGACTGTTTTAGGTGAAACGCCTGACAAAGATTTTTTAAAAAAGATTATATCTGTACTCAAAGGAATCAAAGAAGAAAACAAATTCCTGAAGGAATCCCAAGAGAACACAGGAAACCAGCTTAGTGAAATAAGGAGGTCACTAAAAGATATGAGTAAGAAAATAGAAATAATGAAAAAATACCAGTCAGAAATACTAGAAATGCAAAACCAGAATAATTCAAGTAGAAAACTCTGTAGAAAGTCTCACCAGTAGAATGGATCAAGGAGAGGACAGAATTTCTAAACTAGAAGACCAGGCAGCAGATCTAACACAGTCCAATGAAGAGAAAGACAAACTAAGAGGAAAGCATGGATGGGAATTTCAAAACATTTGGGACACTATGAAGAGATCAAGCATAAGAATTCAGGTCATAGTAGAAGGAGAAAAATTTCACTCCAAAGATATAGCAGGTATTTTTAACAAACTCACAGAAGGAAACATCCCCCAAATAGGGAAAGTGATGTCATTATAGGTATCCTTTAGAACACCAAACAGACAAGATCAGGAAAGAATTTCTCACCATCATATTATAATAATTAAACTACAAAACACACAAACCAAAGAAATATATTAAAAACAGTTAGAAAAATCAAGTCACATACAAAGACAAGACCATCAGGATAACAACCAATTACTCAACACAAACTTTTAAAGCCTGAAGGGCTTGGAATGATGTATTCCAAGTTCTGAAAGATAGCAACTGTTATGTAAGATTACTTTACCCAGCAAAGCTATCCATTCAAATAGATGGAGAAATAAGGACATTCCACAACAAAAACAGGCTAAAGGAATATATGAATACTAAATAGCTCTAAAGAAAATATTTGAAAGGATCCTCCATGTGGAAAAAAAAGCACACACATAAGGAAACAGGAAAAAATAAACCATACTCAAATAATAGTTAATGCAAGAGAGTAAAGGAAAAACTGGAAGAATCACAAAACAAGAAAAATGGCAAGAATAAGCCTTTCAATAATAACACTTAATATCAATGGCCTCAGTGCCCCAACCAAAAGACACAGGCTTGAAGACTGTTTAAAAAGCAGGATCCTTCTATTTGTTGTCTCTAAGAAATCACCTTTATAAAAGACAGATACTATCTTAGAGTTTGTGGTGGTTTGAATAGATGGCCCCCAATAAGGTACCAAGGAGTGGGCTGAGATGTACCTGGCCATGTGGATGTTGGTCTTTTGGAACCTTTGTTTTGGAGGAATGTGCATGGACTTGGTGCTTGCAAATGAAGATGCCTTCTGGAGTGGTAAGCCAAGTTTTATGGACTATTCTGATGAGAGTTTGAGAATGCTAAGTGCAGATAGCATTGAACTTCAAGGCTTGGCTTATGAGCTTTCTAGGGAGAAGGAAAGACTGTAGAGGACTTTGTTGGAACTGGGCTATTGGCATAAGGGCTGGCTGCGTCCTGCTGCCCAGGCCCAGAGAGCTTGATCAAGGTTAAATTTGTAATGGACTGATGTGCTTGGCTAAAGATACTGGACTGAGAGATTTAAATTTTTTTTTTTTTTTTTTTTTTTTTTTTTTTTTTTGGTTTTTCAAGGTAGGGTTTCACTCTCGCCCAGGCTGACCTGGAATTCACTATGTAGTCTCAGGGTGGCCTCGAACTCATGGCAATCCTCCTACCTCTGCCTCCCGAGTGCTGGGATTAAAGGCTTGCGCCACCACGCCCGGCTAGAGATTTAAAATTTTTAAGCTGGAAAACTTTAAGCAAGTTAAATTTACTGGTACAGGGACTTGCTTTAGGTTACTAAAGCTGCTATTGTCAACACATTAGCAATCTTAAGGAAGATGGTCCAATTGCTTTACATTAAAACAATGGAAAGGATGCCTGAGGAAAGACCTATCATAGAAATGCAAACTCTTTTGGAAAGAGTTGACTGGAGAAGGAACCTGTTTTTCAAGGTCACGATTTTATTTCTTCCCTGACTTAAGAATATGGCTCTGTCCTGCACACCTGGTATTGGTTTCAGAAGCATGAAAAATGCATGGAGTAGTCGTGAATTGCACATGGTTCCAGGAGCTGCTGCTGAGATATGGCATGAGGAAGGGCCTGATGCCCTGATAGGCTGAAGAGCCTTTGGAAGATGGACTGTGGTTTGCATGAAGACCTGAAGATGTTATGGATATACCAGGATTATGCAAGGGCTACCATAGAGCACATTGTTGGCCTGGGATGAAAGTGATCCCTAGCTACTCTGCCCAGCTGGAGGGGCAGAATTGGAAAATATGGAGACTGTTAGTCTCTGGCTATATTGAACTTGAACTGCCCAAGTCTGATGTTTGTTTGATGGTGGTTGAGTTTGCATTGTTTTAGTCTCTCCTTGCTATGCCTTATACCAGTTGAAAATATTTACTCGTGCCTTTATATGTTAGAAGTGTTTAACTTGTTTGATTTTACAGGTCTTAATATCTTAAGTTGGTCAAGATTGTGGGGACCTTTGAAACTGAACTGAGTACAATTTACAGTGTGTGAGGGTTATAAATCTATTGGGGGTCAGGGGCGAAATGTGGTGGTTTGAATAGATGGCCCCCAATATATTCAGTTTTTTATTTGTTTATAGTTTGAATCTGCAGCCACTTGGCTGGAGGCAGTGTCACTGGGTGGATCTTAAGGTGTGGTGGTGGGTTTCAGGTTTCAATCTAAAGATATGCAAAATGTGCCTAGCTGGAGTTCCTGAAGTGTACTGTGCTATGTGGCTTTTGGCTTTTAGGCTTGTACTTCTCTCTCTCTGCTTGGTCCTGTGAAGGCAGGCCAGCTTCTTCTGCCATTTATGGAACTTCCCTTGTATCTGTAGGCTTCAATAAATATCCCTTCCTCCATAATTGTGCGTGGTCTGGAAGTTCATCTCAATGAACCTGAGGCTGTCTGATACAGGGTTAAAGGATGGAAAAGGGTATTTCAAGCAAATGGTCATAGAAAATAAGCAGGTGTCACTATCCTAATATCTGACAGGGTAGAGTTCAAACCAATATTAGTTAGGAAAGATAAAGATGGGAATTTAATATTGATTAAAGGAACACTCCAGCAGGAGGGGATTTCAATTCTAAACATATATGCAAGTAACATGTGGGCCCCCAATTTCATCAAACAAACACTATTAGAATGAAAGTCACAGATAACACCAAACACAGTTGTAGTGGGCAACTTCAATACCCCACTCTCACAACTCATCCTGGCAAAAAATAAACAGAGAAGCCCCTGGATTAAATGAGATCATAGAACAAATGGACCAAACAGATATCTACAGAACATTCCATCCAAAATGCTGCAGAATACACATTCTTTTCAGTAGTACATGGAACATTCTCTAAAATAGACCATATATTAGGACACAAAGCAAACCTTAACAAATACAGGAAATTTGAGAGCTTGTCTGGAGGTTCTAGCAGGGGAGCACAGCTACTTGTATACCCTTGACCAAAGACAGGTCCTCCTCTATTCAGGGAAAGTCATCCTCTTTGACCAAGCATGCTGCTTCAGGAGGGACACACATGGAATGGTGAGGGAGGCAGGGGACAACCAGCAAGCCAGACAGATCAGCGGAATCAACCCTGGCAATCAGTGGAGTGACAGATGTTGCAGCTAGATTGACCTCACATCCAGGAGATTTGAAATAATTCTTTGCACTCTGTATGATCACAGTAGGATTAAACTAAACATCAACAGCACAAAAAACTATAGATACCAAAACCCTTGAGACACAATGAAGGCAGTGCTAAGAGGGTAATTTTTAGTGTTAAGTGCCAATATTAAGAAATTAGAGCAATGAAACATCTAGAAGCCATAGATTTTTACTAGAAAATTTTCAGTGCCATGGATGGGATACCTTCCAGTGAGTTGTTGGCCAGGGAGGTCCCTGATGCTCCCAAAAACATTACAGGACATTGCCAAGTCTCTTGGTTTCCCACCAGGAATAGATGGTAAGAGCCTATTGCTGAAGACTTCACATGCTTGGTCTGAAAGGTCACTGAGAAATCCTGTTGGAGCTGAGCTGTAAACCTACTCCATGTAGACCACCTGACAGAAAGCTCGAAAAAGCCACGCTGGATGAGGCTCCATGGGAAAGAGTGAAGTCATCAGTGGAGATAAACAACAGTGGACACTGCAAGCCTTAAATTTGGCCAGTCAGGCCAAATGAGCCAATGAGTACAATAGTGGCATCTATGTTCTAGGGGAAACCAACCACTCTAATTGGACTGGAGGCCTGCTCCACAGGAGGGAATACATGCCTGATACTGAAAACCTATGATAGGGGAGGTCATGATCCCTAGGGTGTTAATGCTTGCTGGTGTCTAGCTAAGTGCATATATTATGCTCACCAAACTGCCCAGTAAGCACTTCTCTTAATGTTCGTAGCTATACATTAATGGTGCTCTCACTTATGGTTAGAGAACCTACACTTTTCAGATGGTGGTGACATCTGGGATGACTCAGAAGTCACCATAGTGCTGAGAAGAAGTGACATAGGAGTACTCAGCACTGAAACATCTCTGTCACACCTTCCAAGGCTCAGGGTCCATTGTGGAAGATGTGGCAGAAAGAATATAAGAACCAAAGAAGGGTAGCACTCCTTACAATGCACAACTTCCAGACACAAAATAGCCTGACTATCCATGACCTCACAGTGTTTGACACTACCTATACAAAACAGTCATAATAGGAGGAAAAGTTGATGACATCAAAAATTAAAAAGGGACTGGCTGATTGAGAGGGGTTAAGATATGATGGAGAGTGGAGTTGCAAAAGGGAATGTGGGGGGTAGGGAATTACCATGATTTATTGTCTACAATAATGGAAAATGTCAATAAAAAATTAAATTAAAAAAATTAGAAAGGTCGCAAGTAAGCAACTTAATGCTTCACCTTAAGGTCTTGGAGAAAGAAGAAAAAGGCAAACCAAACATCAGTAGATGGGAAAAAATAATAAAGATTAGGGCAGAAAATAATGAAATAGAAACCAAAAAAAAAAAAAAAAAAAAAAAAAAAAAAAACAACCCACAAAGAATCAATGGAACAAAGAGTTGGTTCTTTGAAAGGATAAACAAGATTGATAAACCCTTAGCAAATCTGACCAAAAGAAAGAGAGAAGACACACAAATCGATAAAATTAGAGATGAAAAAGGCACCATTACAACAGATACCAAAGTAATTCTGACAATCATAAGAACATATACTCCACTAAGTTTAAAAATCTAAAATGGGTGGTTTCCTTAATTTATATGACCTACCAAATTAAATCAAGGTCACATTAACCACTTAAATAGACTTATAATAAGTATGGAGACCCAAGCAGTTATAAATAAAATCTCCCAACCAAAAAAAGCCAAGGCCCACATGTCAATCAGTGGTGACAGTGATTAGCTGAAGCCCCAGGAACAATCATGAGTTCACCTGTGATACAGTGGTTTTACTGCTGCTCCTCCAGTGTTCTGTGTCCCTTCTTTTATATGATCTAGTTGAGGACCCTTCATTAGTTTGGTGTGTTTGCCAGCCTGCCTTTGCATCGATGCTCAAAATGGAGTCAATGGGCTGGAGAAATGGCTTAACCATTAAGACAGCTGCCTGAAAAGTCAAAGAGCCTAGCTTCTATTTCCCAGTACCCATGTAAGCCAGATGCACAAGGTGGCACATGCATCTGGAGTTCATTTGCAGTGGCTGGAGGTGCTCCCATTCTCATTCTACCTCTTTCCTTGCCCCCCCTCAAATAAATAAATAATTTTTCAAAAAGCCAAGGCCCAAATGGATTCACTGATGAATTTTACCAGACCTTCATGGAAGAACGAATCCCATACAATCTCAAACTTCTCCATAAAATAGAAAAGGAAAGAATTCTACCAAACTCCTACAGAGCAACATCACCCTGATAACAAAACCAGACAAAGACAGAACAAAACTGTGGGGAACCAGTGGACACTAGGAAAGCAAAAGTACCTCCATCTTAAATAATGACTCCATTTTGTAATAAGCTGTCTGTTCTGGAAAGTCACAAGATCTGCAGTTGTTTGCTAAGTCGTTGTCTTGTGGTCTTGGGGCTGGGGCCGGGGCAAAGGTCTGCAGTTGTTTATTAACCCATACACAGAGAAAGAACAATGTAACCCATAAAGTCGTTATCTCTTGGCTTTGGGGCTGGGGGCCTTATCTTGTGGAACATCTTATGTGTTTTGGGGGCTGGTGAAATAGAACTGTAACAATACCTAAACTGCTGACAAACTCCTCTGTTCTGCTATAAGAGGCACCCTGAGAAAAATAAAATTTGGCAGCTTGATCAGACTCCTGTCTTGCTGTCGGTTCCTTGTGTCTCTTGTTCCCTTCATTTCAGGTTTTCTGGGGTCCGTGCTCCCGTTGAAGCCCCGCTGGCCGGGGCACAAAACACAAAAGAATATTATAGACTAATCTTCCTCATGGACATAGAAGCAAAAATTCTCAACAATTTAATTAGAGAAGCTTCTCTTTTCAGATGGCAATGACCTCTGGGATGACTCAAAAGGCACTATAGTGCTGAGAAGTGACAGAGGAGTGCTTGGCACTGAAACATCTCTATCACAACTTCCAAGGCTCAGGGTCCATAGTAGAAGAGGTCGTAGAAAGAATGTAAGAGCCAAAGGAAGGATAGAACTCCTTACAATGCAATCTTCCAGACATAAAATGGCCTGGATATCCATGATCTTGCAGTGCTTGACATTACCCCACACAGGACCATCATAATAGGAGGAAAAGAGGATAACATCAAGATAAAAGAGAGCCTGATTGAGTGGGGCATGGCATATGATGGATAATGGAGTTGTGAAGGGGAAAGTGGCAGTAGGGCATGAATTATCATGGTCTATAATTATGGAATTTATCAGTAAAAAAATCTCAATGAAGTATTGGCAAACAAAATACAACAATATATCAAAAACTATCATTCACCTCAACCAACTAGACTTTATCCCAGAGATGCAGGGATGGTTCAACATATGTAAACCAATAAATGCAATACACTATATAAATCGATTAAAGGACAAAAATCACATGATCCCCTTTCTAAAGGAGGATCAATGAAGGAGGAAAAAGGAGATGGGGGAACCTAAGGGGATGGAATGGTATATATGTAAGTAGAATAACATATTAATGGAGGTGGAAAGGCCTAAGTGAGGTCAGAGGAAGAGACTGAGTAAAGGAAAGATGGAGGAAGGTGAATCAAAACCTAAGAGTGTATAAATAAGTCACATGGAAACCTGCTTTTATGGACAATGGCACACCCAGAAACTATAAATTGTTACTAGAAAGTTTTCAGTGCCAGGGATGGGATACCTTCCAGTGAGTTGTTGGCCAGGGAGGTCACTGAAGACCCCAAAACTCTACAGGCCATTGCCAAAGCTCTTGGTTTCCCACCAGGAATATATGGTAATAGCTTATTGCTGAAGAATCCACATGCTTGGGCTGCCAGGTCACTGAGAAACCCTGGTGGAGCTGAGCTGAAAACCTCCTTCCTGTAGACCAGCTGACACAAAATTGGGAAAAGCTATGCTGCATGCAGTTCCATGGAAGAGAAAAGTCATCAGTGGAGATAAACAACTATGGACACTGCACACCTTAAATTTGGCCAGCCAGGTCAAATGAGTCTACGGTTGCAAATGTGGCATGTCTGTTATGGGGGAAACCAACCACTCTAATTGGACTGGAGGCCCACTCCATGGGAGGGATTCCTGATACTGAAAACCAATGACAGGGAAGTCATGAGCCCTAGGGGTGTAATGTCTGCTGGTGTCTTGCTAAATGTACATATTATGCTAACTCAACTGCCCAGTAAGCACTTCTCTTAATGTTCATACCCATGTATCAATGCTATTCTCACTTTTGGTTAGGGAAGCTTCTCTTTTGAGATAGAGGTGATCTTGGGATGACTCAGAAGGCACTATAGTGCTGAGAAGTGACATAGGAGTGCTCAGAATTGAAATATATCACACCTCCCAAGACTCAGAGTCCATTGTAGAAGAAGTGGCAGAAAGAATGTAAAAGCTGGGGCTGGAGAGATTTCTTAGTGGTTAAGGCATTTGCCTTCAAAGCCAAAGGACCCAGGTTCAATTCCCCAGGACCCACGTAAGCCAGATGTACAAGGGGCACATGCATCTGGAGTTTGTTTACAATGGCTAGAGGCCCTGGTATGCTCATTAATTCTGTCTCTTTTATATCTCTCAGTGCTTGCAAATAAATAAATATTTTTTTTAAGTATGTAAGAGCCAAAGGAAGGGTAAGATTCCTTACAATGCACTGTTCCAGGTACAAAATGGTCTGTATATCCATGACTTCACAGTGCCTGGCACTACCTACACAAGACCTTCATAATAGGAGGAAAAGATGATGACATAAAAATGAAAGAGAGATTGATGAAAGAAAGGGGAAGGGAATGTGATAGAGAGTGGAGTTGTGAAGTGGGGGGCAGTGGAATTGTTATGGAAGTTGTCTATATATATTAAGCAAGGAAAGGAGAGAAGAAGGAAGGGAAGGAAGGAAGTAATAAAATTTCTCCAAGTTCCTCTCCTTCCTCCCTGTCAGCACCCTACAACTGAGTCTTGTAAAATTGGACCAGCCACCATAAAGGATGCAGCAGATGAACAGTAAAAGGAGAGAAAAATTTGAGCACTTGAGGTGAGGAAGGCCCTCCAGGAAACTGATGAGGGCCTCAAATATTTCTACTCCAATCCCTTTTGGTTATTACACTATGGGATGCAAGTGCAAGCTCAAGAATGAGCTATGGTTCTGCATGTAGATGCTACTCCCTACCAATTACACTTTGGATCAGTTCCAAGAATTTACGTATAATTTTAATAATAGTTTTAATGGCACATATTCTCTCTGAAATTCTGGTCCTTGTTTAAGTAGATTCTTTCAAGTGAGCTCTTGGTATCAGTTGTCCTCACATAGCAAGGCCCTCCCACAACCCACACCAAAAAGCTTTCTTAAACTAGAAGATTGTTAGGGTTGAATATTCCCAAATATTGGCTGATTTACTGCTGTAAGAATGACTAGGCAGAAAACCTTGTGAAAGCCTCTCCACATGGCCTGGGTGAGGCTTCCCTCGTAAGTCCTGCCAACCTAGCCTTTGTCTGGCAACAATGCCCCCAATGCAAGACAATGCAAACCCTGGCCTCAGTCTCAAAGTCAGACCTTCACTGACCTGCCCCATAGACACTTGTCTCCATGCAGACTGCGGAAGGAAGTAACAGTAAGGCCCTCTTGTTGAGCCAAACCTACTCCATAGTTGCACAATGGAAATAAAAATTCTGCAGAATCACAAATGTAATAGGACATCAATTTCTTTTTCTTTTTTTTTTTTTTTTTTTTTTTTTTTTTTTGAGGTAGAGTCTCACTCTAGCTCAGGCTGACCTGGAACTCACTGTGGAGTCTCAGGGTGGCCTCAAACTCACGGCGATCCTCCTGCCTCTGCTGGGATTAAAGATGAGTGCTGGGATTAAAGACGTGTGCCACCACACCTGGCTTCTTTTCCTTTTCTAAAACATACTTTTTATTTATTTGAGAGAGAGAGAAACGGATGATCCAGGGCCTCTTGCCACTGCATATGAACTCCATAGGCATGCACCACTTTGTGCATCCTCTTTTTCATGGGTGTTGGAAACTGAACCTGGGCCATCAGGCTTTGCAAGCAAGCACCTTTAACCACTCAGCAATCTCTCCATTCCAGATTTCTTTTTCTTTATGAGTGTGTATGTGTGTTGGCACACATGTGCATGTGGAGGCCAAAAGACAGCCTCAAGTATCATCCTCAGGAATGCCATCCACCTCCTTTGAGACTGGTCTCTCATTGGACTAGAATTTGCCAACTAAGCTGGCTGGCCAGCAAGCAACAGGGATCCCCTGTCTCTGCCTCCCCAGCACTGGGATTCCAGACATGTACCACAACACAGCAGTTTTACATATGCACTAGGCATCAAACTCAGGTCCACATGCTTCTGAGGCAAACACTTTATTGACTGAGCTATTTCTCCATCGCTGAGGAGGTTGAGACCTACATTATGTAAAACTATGCTGAGCCCCTTTAGATACATCCACTCATATACTAACATAAGATTTATCCTTATATTCACACACAGACACTCAATGCTCACATGTTCATATTCTCACATATAGTCACCCTCTCACCAGTGTAAGGACTGTCAGAGCAGAGGCATGATCGATCTCATTCACAGACAATCAAAGTCTAAAACTATGAAGAACAACTTCTAGTAAGCACCCAGACTTCATGGTCTGTGACAGTGAGAGTCTGGGCCACATGTATGCAAACTACTCATTCCTCAGAAGTGGGAGTGTGGCAGCCCTAAGGACTATTCAATTCACACAAAGTTGTCATAGCTTCACATTCTTCAAGAAAATCCATTGTTTTTATTTGTCAGGAGAGAGAATGAATAGGCATGCCAGGGCTTTTTATTGCTGCAAACAAATTCCAGATGTATGCACCACTTTGTGCATTTGGCTTTGTGAGAATACTGTAAAATCAAAACTAGGCTGGCAGACTTTGCAAGCAACCCCATTTAATTCTGAACCATCTTCTCAGCCCCCCAAATCCAAATTTTTATAGAAAATATTTTAAACTGTGTGAGTGTATATTTGTGTTTTTTTAAGACAGGGTCTCACTTTATCCCAGACTGACCTCAAACTCATGCCAATCCTCTTGCCTCAGGCTCTCACCTGCTAGGATTACAGGCATAAGCTACTATGACTGGATAGCATTGTATATATTTTAGAAGTTATAATGGACCAAACAGAATGTGTTGCTGATGGAAATGGAAATTGACAGGACCCTAAAAAGAGGGATCTGGCAACATTCGCTAAAACCAAGAAGGTCCTTCAAATCCCACACACAAACACCAGAAACACTTGAGGTTTTCGGCTGTAGCGATGCTAAGTTACCATATGTAAATGGCATGTGTATACTAAACTTTCACTACCAAAAACTGAAATTGACCCTCATTCATCAGAGGCTCTGGGAATGTTACACATAAAATGTTTCCCTAGGAGTTTGTGCAAATGAATACCAGTGTTCTCATGTGGTCATGGCAGGAGTCAGAGGTAGGATATTTATATAATACAAGGTGATGGCCACCACATAGCAAAGGGAGCAATTTACATATATTTGAAATACACACTTGCATTTCTAAGCTATGTTCATTTAGGGACTGGAGAAATAGCTCAGCAGGTAAAACCACCTCCTGTGTAAGCATAAGGACCTGAGAGGGCTTGATTCACCTGAGTTTGATCCCCCAGTGCCTACATAAACATCTGTGAATGGCCATGCATGTCTGTAACTCTAGTCCTGTAGGGAACATAGACTAGAGAATCACTGACAAACTCCATCTCAAGGAAACACACAGATGTCAATGGAAGGGTAAGACCCTATGTTCTCCTCTCGCCTCCACATACATGTACATGGGGTTCATATACACATGCATATAAAAACATACACCATACCACACACACACATACAAAAATATATGTTCATTTAAGTTTTTACATTTAAAAAGAAATTTTGAGACCAGGTGTGGTGGTACATGCCTTTAATCACAGCACTTGAGAGGCAAAAGGAGGAGGATGTCTATGAGTTTGAAGCCACCCTGAGACTACATAGTGTATTCCAGGTCCACCTGGGATAGAGTGAGGCCCTACCTCAAAAAAAAAAAAAAAGAAAGAAAGAAAATTTGAGGGCTGGGCACAGTGACACATGCCCTTAATCCCAGCACTTGGGAGGCAGAGGTAGGAGGATCACTGTGAGTTCAAGGCCAGCCTGGGACTAGTGAGTGAATTCCAGGTCAGCCAGAGCTAGAGTGAGACCCTACCTTGAAAAAAATGGAGAGAAAGAAAGAAAGAGAGAGAGAGAGAAATTTTTGAGCTTATATGATAGGAAGCATACACCTTTAATCCCTGCATGCTAAAGACTAAGAAAGGGAGAATTGCAGAAATTGAGACTAGCCTGGGCAACAGAGTGAAACCCTGACTTAGAAAAGAGGGAAAGAGACGAGGGAGAAGGGGATAGAAAGCAGGAAAGGAAGGAAGGGAATGAGGGAAGGTGTAGGAAGGTGAAGGAGGGGCATGATATGGAAGACTGTTGTACACAGATACACATTGGATGTGCCATGATGAACATCCAAGCCAGACTCAGTTTATGGGAGGAAGAGATTTATTTCAAGTTTATAGATTCAGCATAAAGTTCCATCTATGGTGGAAGAAACTGGCTTCCGTTCATAAATTCAAGCAGACCATGACCAGCCAGTAAACACCAAATGCAACAAGTGTAAACAAGCAGCAAACAGGACACCTGAGTTCACACTGTTCTCTTACACTTTGGGTTGGATATCAGATCTGCCCTCAAACACACCTTTGGGCTGGACTAGAGAAACCACCCCAGTGACACCTCCTCTAGTCAACTGGCTGGAGCTCTAAGTTACAAGCTTTAATAAAACACCTGAGTCTATGGGGACAGACATTCAAACTACAACATTCTGCCCTGGCCCCCAATAGACTCATGATCACCTCACATTGAAATTGTATTCAGTCCTAATTCAAAGATCCCCATAATCTTTGCTGATTTTGAGATTATTCCAAAGTCTCAAGCCTTATCTGAGATTCAAACCTTTCTTTTAACTGTGACTCTTAACTGTGTGTAAAATCAAAACAAGTTACATAGTTCCAACATATAATAGGAGAGAGTAAACATTTCTATTGCCAAAAGGCATAACAAGGAGAGACTGGACCAATGCAAAATCAATAATCAGCAGATAAACATCAAACATTGGCAGTTCAAGTGCGACATTCATAACCAATGACAATAGTCTTTGTATTTCCAATTTCCACCTCTCCAGCCCAAGCTGAGTAGCAGGAAGAGGTTTAGTTCAAGCTTACAAATTGAGGGGGAAGTTCCATCTATGGTGGAAGAAACTGAGTCCCATTCATAAATCCAAGAAGAGAAAGAAAACACCACAGCCAGCAAACACTAAAACCAACAAAAATGGACCAGCAAAAAGCAAGGACTCAGGCAGAGCTCAGACTGCTCTCTTATACCTTTGGGTTGGAAATAAGATTTATCCCCCAAAACACCTTTGGGCTGGAATCAAGAATCCATTCACAGTGACACCTCCTCCAGCCAGGCAGCTGGAGACCCAAGTTACAAACCTTAATAAAACACCTGAGTCTATGGAGGACATACATTCAAATTACCACAGTCATCCTGGAAATTACTAGAAGTCCAAGTTATTCCTCAGAAAGTTGATGTTTTGGTGGCTTTCTTTATTGCTCAAACAAATGCCAGACAAAAGCAATTCAAGGAAGGGTTTATTTTGGCTCACAGTTTGAGAGTAAGGTCCATTATGGTAGGGAAGGCATGGTGGTAAGAGAGCATGGTGGCCAGCTGGTCATAGTATATCTACAGTCAGGAAGCAGATAAATGAATGCTGATGCTCATCTCACTTTCTCCTTTTTATTCAGTCCTAGAACCAGCCCATGGGATGGTTACAATCTACATTCATGGTGGGTCTTCTCACCTCAGTTAAACCTGTCTGAAAATGCACTAACAGTTACATCCAGGCATGTATCTCCAAGGTGATTCTGAATTCAGTCAAGTTGACAATGAAGAAGAACCATCACTGTTGATCAGAAGAACCAAGTATTAATACTGCTTGTCCTATCAAGTTATATTTAGGGTTATAAATCACAGCTAACAAACATAAGAGCCATAGAACCAGTGAGCAAGTAAGTAAAGTATCATCTAGCAATCATCTGTGGCTGTGAGAGCTGTCATAAAAGATGGAGGTGGAAACCCTTACCAATGAATTATTATAGAAATGTTCATACATAACAAAATTAGACTTTAAAATATATCACACACAAAAGCTATAAATCTCAACAATCCTTAGTCATTGCTCAATTTTTCTGACTATTCCCTGTAGTTTACTAAATCTGGGATCCAAACAAGGCCCGTTAGCTTCCCTCCTAAGGCCCACTTCTTGCTGGAAGCTGTTGTTCTGACTTTCCTGCATTCTGGACTTTTCTGATATAAGTTAGCCTAGGCCTCTGTGCACATATTCCCATGAAGTGATAGCTAAATGTAGAGACTTTCTGCCCAATGTGAGAACAGTGCTGAATATGAGTGGTCACTGTCCAGAACAGTGTTGCCAGAAGGGGTCAAGACGCCTGGAAAGGGGATGAAGCAGTGGAACCAACCACCTTATTAAGAACTGAATATCTGTGTCTTCATGTCCTTATATTAAAGTCCCAACATCCAGTTTGGAGCAAAGGATCAAGTAAGGTTAAAGCGGTTGTGTGTGGGGGGGGGGGGGCTCTTATAGTGACTGGCTCTGATTGGCAGTTTTACAAAGGCAAGATGTAACAGTTTAACCTCCAAGACTTCAAGGCTTAATTCAGAAGAGCTGAGTATCAGAATGGCAGTCACAGAACTCACAGACAAAATTTATAGGTCCAGGAATGGGCCTACGTGTATTTTCTCAATGGATTTCTGACAAGTTGTCAAAGTAATGCAACACAGAAAACAAATTTTATCCAACAAATTAAATGATAGGCTATGTGAAAAAAAGACCTGCATTTGATCCCCATATTTATTAGTCAGAGTTCTCTAAAGAAATTGTATTATAGTGGAAATTATTGGATTGGCTTACTGCAGTCCAACAATAGCAATTTGCAGACTCAAGAATCAAGGAACCCCGTAGTTGCTCCATCCATGAGGTTGGATGCCTCAGCAGTCCCAATCCAGCCCTGAAGGCCTGGAGGTTTCCTAAATAAATAAAAGTGCCACATAAGGCTATTGAGACTGTTAATCAGGGTCAACATATTGAGATTTTTGACTCTCTGTTTCTTTCACTTTTTTACCTCACTGTAATTTACATTCTCCTAATTGTGATATGTTGTTTAAATTCAAGGTAAGCTGGATTCTGAGAAATGGATTGCCCACCCCACCTGGTACTATGGAGTATAAGAAATGCAGGAAAGAGAGGGCCATTGAATTTGTAACAGGGTCTTGTTTTTTGGAAATGGCCATGGGAAATGTGAAGCAGGTTTGCTGGATGCCTGAATAGAGACCCAATGGAGCCATAAGGATGGGTCGTGGGTTGCAGTGGAGACCCAGTAGAGATGCTGGGACCACAATACTGCAGCTGCTAAGGAGAGCTTCTGGCCCCAGATGAAGTTTTCCAGGACTGTTAGTAGCCTAGCTGGAGGGGCAGAATTGGAACTCCAGAGACTTGTTGCTGGTTAGAATTATCAGACGTGGAGACTTGTCATTGACTAGAGTTGTTGGACTTGGAGCAGAGTTTGATGTTTGTCCTGTTAAAATCCTGTATTGGTTGAATATTTCTTTGCTATGCCCAATGGCATCTTTTGCAGTGTGAGTGTTTATTCTATGACATTATGGTTTTGGGGGGCAGGATTTTTTGGCATTAAGGCTCAGTTAAAAGACCTTGGATTATGGGGATGTTTGAACATCATTGCGATTGATAAAACTATGGGGACTTCTAAAGTTGGACTGAACACATTGTATTTTATATCATGTATGGTTATCAGTCTATGGGAGCCGGGGTGGAATGTAGTGGTTTGATTCAGGTGTCCCCCATAAACTTAGGTGTTCTGAATGCTAGGTTCCCAGCTGCTGCAGTCAGGTTCACATTGCTGGTAAAAAATCACCCAACCAAGAGCAGCTTGTGGGAAAAAGAGGTTTATTTTGGCTTACAGGTTCTAGGGGGAAGCTCCATGATGGCAGGGAAAAATGACGACATGAGCAGAGGGTGGACCTCACCCCCTGGCCAACATAAGGTGGACAATAGCAACAGGAGAGTGTGCCAAACACTGGCAAGGGGAGAATGGCTATAACACCTATAAGCCCGTCTCCAACAATACACTTCCTCCAGGAGGCATTAATTCCCAAATCTCCATCAGCTGGAAACCTAGCATTCAGAACAACTAAGTCTATGGGAGACACCTGAATTAAACTAAAGCCTCCTAGAGGCAGTGCATTGTTGGGGGCAGGCTTATGGGTATTATAGCCAGTTTCCCCTTGCCAGTGTTTGGCACACTCTCCTGTTGCTGTTGTCCACATTATTTTGGCTGGGGGGGCGGTGATGTCCACCCTCTGCTCATGCCATTTTCCCTGCCATCATGGAGCTTCTGTTCGAGTCTGTGAGCCAGAATAAACCCTTTTGTCCCAACAGCTGCTCTTGATCAGGTGATTTCTGCAAGCAATGCGAACCACACTGCAACACCATGTGACTTCCACACCTTGTCCTCAGGCAAAGGGGAGAAGGACAAGCAGCATAAGGTTTGGGTTGTCTCTGTATTTTTTCTCTTATCTAAGATCACTAAGGCTTTGTTAGAACACAGTTTTCAGACTTTGTGGGACAGAGAAAAAATACACATAAAAAAATAAACACCAAAGGCCAGAATTGGATTCCACCCCCCCCCCTCCGCAATGAACTGTTGATCAAGGAGACATGAGGTCCCCAAAATAATACAGGCTGTTGGCAAAACACCTGATTACCTGTAAAAGCTAAAAAGTAAGTCCCTATTGCTGAAAATACCACAGCCTGTAGCCACAGGACATCAAGTAATCATGTTGGAACTGAGAGGGAGTCCATTTCCCTCCAGACAAGCCTTTATGGTGCTGGAAAGTGCTATGAGAGCAGTTGGAGAACAACAGTTGCTAACAAATTGATTAAGCAGGAGATCCTACCAGTTACAAAATCAACCAGCTGAGAAAGAAGTACACACTTGTGAAATAGAGGCCCACAGCCAATATAGGTAACCAACTGCTCATGGATTGGACATGAGACCTGCTGAGTGGGGGTGAACTTATATCTGCCTCTGGGAACCAAGCCAGATTCCGTAGAACAGAAGACCAATAGGCTCCAGAGAGGACCTCCATTGCTCTCTAACTAAGAAGAATAGATACACACACCAATATATCTTTGTACTAACTAGGCTTATCCCCTTTCTTATTTTATTTATTTATTTTTTTTATTTATTTTTGAGGTAGGGTCTCACTCTGGCCCAGGCTGACCTGGAATTCACTATGTAGTCCCAGGGTGGCCTTGAACTCATGGCAATCCTCCTACCTCTGCCTCCCAAGTGCTGGGATTAAAGGTGTGCGCCACCACGCCCGGCTGGCTTATCCCCTTTCATTCAACTGTTCTCACTTTTGGTTGGAGAATCTCTTCTATTTTACAGATGGAGAAGAATATGGGGGAGAACAAGGGTACATCAAGAAGAGACATCCAGCTGGGCATGGTAGGGCATACCCTTAATCCCAGTACTTGGGAGGCTGAGGTAGGAGGATTCCCATGAATTTGAGGCCACCCTGAGACTACATAATGAATTCCAGGTCAGCATGGGCTAGAGTGAGAATCTACATTGAAAAAAAGTGGGGGGCGCTGGAGAGATGGCTTATCAGTTAAGGCACTCGTCTGTGAAGCCACAGGACCCAAGTTTGATTCTCTAGGCCCCACATACGCCAGGTGCACAAGGTGGTTCATGCATCTGGAGTTCGTTTACCATGGCTAGAGGCCTTGGTGTGCCCAGTCTCTCTCTCTCTTTCTCCCTCTATCTCTTTCTAATAAATAAATAATTTTTTAAAAAAGTAAAAGAAGAGAGAACAAACTGTCTACCAGGATATGGGTGACTTCCACCTCACCTGCCTGGGACTAGAAGTCATTACAAGAGAAGTGGTGACATGAATACTGCTCTCATGAGTAGCAGTTCCATGGAAATGGTGACAGACACTGTGGTCACTCAAACTTTGTCAAAACAGATCCAGAGTCTACAGAGAAAGCAATACTAACTGAGATCTCCATCTTACCCACCAAGGCTCAGGAAGCATCACAGAAAAGGGGGTAGAAAGACTGTAAGAGCCTCGGTGTAGGTGAAAACAGCCTGATATTCCATGTTTCCCCCATCCCTGCAGAGACTGACTGAGGCCTCTTGACCCCCACTATGAATACCAATAATTCCACCAATGTCCCTCAGCAGAATTGTGGTGGGGGAAAGGGTATCCGTATGTGCAACCTTTTAATAAAACCATCAATAAATTGGACTGGAGAGATGGCTTAGTGGTTAAGACACTTGCATGCAAAGCCTAAGGACCCAGGTTCAATTCTCCAGGTCTCACATAAGCCAGATGCACAAGGTGGTGCATGAGTCTGGAGTTTGTTTGCAGTGGCTAGAGGCCCTGGTATGCCCATTCTCTCTCATTCTGTCTCTCTTCTCTCTCTCTCTCTCTCTCTCTCTCTCCCTCACTCTTTCTTTCTATCTTGTTCCCTCCCTCCCCCCTGTCTGTCTGTCTCTAATAAATAAATAAAAATAAAAGCTTTTAAATAATTTTTAATCAATAAACTAAGAAAAAGATCTAACTAGTACAGCAAGTTGGAATTTTATGATTTAACAATATATGAATAAGTGTTGGGCTCTGAAAGGCCCAGGCATGAGGCTTAGTGGAACTTCCTGAGCCTAGCTAAAGTTTGGCGACCTGTCTCTGGCCAGACATGACTCAGCAAGACGCCTAATGGCTTCTTGCCTGCTACTTCCGCATGGGAGTTAGAATTATCATTTCAATAGTCACAGTTTACTATTGGCCCTTACCTGTCCCCCCATCCTAGAATCCCCACCTTCGTCCTAAACATTGTACAGGCAACTGCTTGTAACAATAAATCGAGTTCCTGCTTCGACAAGACTCCCAACTCAGTGTGATTTTTCTCTGGTGGCCAGGAGAGGTCTGAGTCGTCGGATGCTCATCTCCTCCTCCACCCCTTGGAAGGAACCAGCAGGCCTGGTCCTTCCCTTAGCACTACCTGCCCCCACCGGCGGAGCCCGGCATCTGGCGCCCAACGTGGGGCTCTGAAAGCCCCGGCATCTGGCGCCTAATGTGCGGCTCTCGGAGTCTAGCAGACTAGTGCCCCGTGAGAGGCATTTGTTGAGGAGGTCAATCGGTGTACATGTGCGGGTGAGCGTAACCCCATAAGTTATGAGGTAGTCTTCATATTTAATGCGCTAAACTTTGCTTCTATAACCTATACTTGTTTGTCAACATCTCTTCATTCCTTTTCTCTTTCCTTTCACTCTCGATTTGCCAGCAAGCTGCATCTGCAACTTTCGTATTTCTAAAGGCTTATGCTTCTCTCTCTCTCTCTCTCTCTCTATCTCTCTCTCTGCTTGGGCCTGTGAAGGCAGGCCAACTTTTTCTGCCATTATGGAACTTCCCCTGGATCTGTAAGCTTCAATAAATACCCCTTCCTCCATAACTGTGCCTGGTCTGGAAGTTTATCTCAGCGAACCTAAAGCTGTCTGATACAGACCAAGGAGTGGACTGAGATGAACCTGACCATGTGGATGTTGATCTTTTAGAACCTTTGTTTTGGAGGAATAGGCATGGACTTTGTGCTTGTAACTGAAGGTGTCTTCTGGAGTGGTAAGCCAAATTTTATGGACTATTCTAATAAGAGTCTTAAAATGCTAAATGCAGATAACATTAAACTTCGAGGCTTGGGTTATGAGCTTTCTAAGGGGAAGGAAAGACTGCAGGGGACTTTGTTGGAACTGGGCTACTGGCATAAGGGCTGGCTGCATCCTGCTGCCCAGGCCCAGAGAGTTTGATCAAGGTTAAATTTTTAATGGACTGATGTGCTTGGCTAAGGATATTGGACTGAGAGATTTAAGATTTTAAGCTGGAAAACCTCAAGCAAGTTAAAATTACAGGCACTGAGACAGGTTTTAGGTTACTGAATCTGCTATTGTCAAACAAATTAGCAATCTTAAGGAAGATGGTCCAACTGCTTTATATTAAAACAATGAGAAGGATGCCTGAGGAAGGACTCTCATAGAAATGCAAACACTTTTGGATGATGGTTGAGTTTACATTGTTTTAGTCTCTCCTTGCTATGCCTTATACCAGTGAAAAATGTTTACTCTATGCCTTTATATGTTATAAGTGTTTAACTTGTTTGATTTTACAGGTCTTAATATCTTAAATTGGTCAAGACTGTGGGGACCTTTAAAATTAAACTTAGTACAATTTATAATATGTAATGGTTATAAATGTATTGGGAACCAGGGGCGGAATATGGTAATTTA
Organism: Dipus sagitta; assembly: GCA_036346955.1. NCBI lineage: Eukaryota > Metazoa > Chordata > Mammalia > Rodentia > Dipodidae > Dipus > Dipus sagitta. The sequence continues at coordinate 64,722,075 of CM070779.1, read as the reverse complement.
AATAGATGGCGCCCCCTCCTGGCAGCTTGTGCCTGGCCCTCCCCTACTGGGAGTTGGCGGGCAGTCCCCCTCCTGGGAGACTGCCACGTGGCTCCCTTGGACTGACCCAGGTGGGGACAGGGGAAAAGTCTGCCCTCTCATGGTGACTGGGCTCACTGATATTTTTCTTTCAGTCGATAACTTTTCCCGCACCTGCTGGGCATCAGCACATTCCAGGAAAAATCTAAACATGCCATTAATCATATGCTTCAATGTTTTGCCACTCTCGGGCTACCTAATCAAATTAAAACAGATAATGGCCCCTACTTCTTAAGCAAGACCTTTGTAGATTTTCTCCAGACCTGAAAAATCTCACATTCCACAGGCATCCCATACAACCCTCCAGGCCAAACTATTGTTGACCAAACGCTTAAATCACAATTACAAAAACAAAAGGGGGAATCACTACCCCCCATGGTTAGCTAAAGAAAGCATTATTCACCTTAAATATTTTAATTTTCCTAGAAATGGCCCATTGACTGGAGCCTGGAGAGGACCAGACCCACTCCTCACAGCAGGGAAAGGGTTTAAATGTGTCTTCCCTCAAGATAAAAAAGACCCATTTGGCTTTAGGCTTGTACTTTTAATGTCTAACTATCCTTCATACTCACAGCTTTAAAGTAGCTCCTGAAAAACTTCAAATTGTGCCTCCCTTTAAGATCTTGGACTCGATCCTTGCCCTAGATACAGTTTCACCTGTTAGATGCTCTGTATGATGTGGTTACGTATTTGGGTGAAAAGATACTAAAGTTGAAAGTTAAAACTCGTTAGGAGTGTCATGTAGATTTTCAATAGATTTGTGTTACTTCTAAAAAATATAATAACAGTCAACAGCGTTGGGAAAATACATTTAAGAGGTATTTGACATAATGATAATATTTCCTTGGATCTGATTCAGTTACATTCAGAGATTTTGTCTTTGCAAAATAATCATCTTACTTTTGAAAACTACTGATGACTTAATATCTGCTTTTAAGTCTGCCTTGCCTGGATGGAATTCTCTCACTTCTTGGATAGGAAGCTTTGCTGCTACAGGTGTTTGACTTTTGCTCATTCTGTGTCTGCTGCCCATACTCGTTAAATGCCTTTTGAGATCCATTATGGATATCCATGCACAAGTACATGGGATACAGCTAAGGACCCGACCCCGGCTTCCTGAGACATTATTTTAAAGCCCCTGCAGAGGCTGGTAGTCAAAGACGGGTAAGATTCTCTCGAGTTAGGTCAACCTAAGACAGGGCATGAATGATGGAATTCATGTACCGATGACAGGTAAGCCCTAAATATTGTAGAGGACAACCTAAGACAGACACAGTCTTTCTGCACTGAGACCCAGAAGGGCCCAGCTCATAAAAAATAAAAAAGGGGGAATTGTCAGAAGCCATTTGGCTGGCCTTGTATCCATAACTCTGGCCCTTTGGCAGCAAGACTTTAGCACCTACATGTAAGCAAGATTATGTATATTCAGTGTCGGAAGCCAGTTGGCTGGCCTTTTGTACTGAGAAGTGATTAAAGTGCAAAAACTCTGTAACAAAAAAGAGTTTTTTGATAGAAATTTATGTGAGGCTCATGGAATTTTTGTCCATGGAAAAACGTTATAAAAAGAAAAAGACCCATTGGGTACCAGCGAGAGACCTAAAATATTTGTCCCAACAAGGGGACACTGACAATCACTTTTCCAGGGAGTGTCCAACCCCTGAGGACTGTTCCTAAAATGGTCTTCACCCTGCTAAACCAATTCCCTCCCTTATGGAGGACTGCTGGCTTTGCCTCGAATCTGGGCTTCCCCTGCTGCTTGCAATACAGTTGTCCATACTGGCCTTAAAAAATTACTCAGCCACCTTCCCCATCCCCATCCAGATTTTCCCAATGTTTCCTCTGGGCATTTGGGCCCCGCCTTCCCCTAATAATTCGAGTATAGATGTGGGATACATTCATCCTTCCTTCTGTACTTTTAACACAACTGAGCCCAGTGCTCAACGCTGCCCGCCTTCTGGAATGGTTTATGTTTGTGGAGGCGGGATGGCCTATGACTTTCTGCCCACCAATTGGACAGGCCTTTGTGCCCCAGCCACCTTAATCCCAGATGTAGATATCATCCCTGGAAATGAGGCCCTCCCTATATCGGAGGGAGACCTATCTTCAACAATAGCTAGAGTCCCTGGCTGAGGTAATCCTACAAAACAGGAGAGGACTAAACCTACTAAGGGCCGAAAAAGGAGGCGTACGTTTGTTTTTACAGGAAAAATGCTGCTTTTACGCCAGTAAATCAGGAATCGTCCAGGACAAGATTAAGAGGCTCCAGGAAGACTTGGAGAGGAGACGGCAGGACCTCCAGGACAACCTGCTGTGGACGGGCTTACATGACTTCTTACCCTACCTTCTCCCTCTACTTGGGCCCCTCCCCCTCCTTCTCCTTCTCCTTCTCCTCACTGTCGGGCCTTGTGTAATTAATAAGATTACACAATTTATTCACCAGCGGCTAGAGGCAATAAAACTCCATCAGGTTACATTACCATAGGCTGGCAACTCAGGAATTAAGTTCCTCAGATGACCCACTGCCACCTCCTCTGCTCTCCATGTGACTAATGACGGGTAAGATCCCCATAGGGGGACAACCTAAGACAGGCCATGGAGTGGGTTCTCAGCAAGCTAAACACATGGTACCCAGTGACGGGTAAGATCCCCAGAGGGGGACAACCTAAGACAGGGGCCATGATGAATGCTCTGAGCTAAACACCTGGTGCCCAATGACAGGTAAGACCCCCAGAGGGGGACAACCTAAGACAGGGGCCACAGTGACTAATGCTCTTACAAAAACAAAAGGGGGAGATGTTGGGCTCTGAAAGGCCCAGGCATGAGGCTTAGTGGAACTTCCTGAGCCTAGCTAAAGTTTGGCGACCTGTCTCTGGCCAGACATGACTCAGCAAGACGCCTAATGGCTTCTTGCCTGCTACTTCCACATGGGAGTTAGAATTATCATTTCAATAGTCACAGTTTACTATTGGCCCTTACCTGTCCCCCTATCCTAGAATCCCCACCTTCGTCCTCAACATTATATAGGCAACTGCTTGTAACAATAAATCGAGTTCCTGCTTCGACAAGACTCCCAACTCAGTGTGATTTTTCTCCGGTGACCAGGAGAGGTCTGAGTCGTCAGACGCTCATCTCCTCCTCCGCCCCTTGGGAGGAACCAGCAGGCCTGGTTCTTCCCTCAGCACTACCTGCCCCTGCCGGCGGAGCCCGGCAAATAAGTAATCTTAATTTGTTACATGTTATCACAAATGGAATTCAGTTTGTCATTGCTGAGTTTATAATTCAGGTTTTGTAAAGGAAAGATCTTTAAGTCACTAAGAAGATTATTGGAAATCACAAAATTCTACTAGGTGTGTTGGCTCACACCTCTAATCACAGGCACTTTTAGGAGATTGTGTGTGTAACAGGACCCTACTAGGTATGGCTTACACCTTAAATCCCAACACTTGAGAGGTAGAAATGACAGAATCAGGAGTTCAAAGTCAGCCTGCCTCTGACCAAAAGAAACTCAATCCCTTAGGTTACTCATTATGTCTTAAAACAGATGTCTAGACTTTATTCTGCTTTAGTTGCCTTGTAATAAAGCCAGTTCTAGGTGTGTCAAATGCATTGGTAAGGATCGCCAGGGCAGTGATCAAGTTTTGCCTATATTTACAAAGCCATTCTCTTAATACATAATTCATAGGATTTATTTTTAAAAGTTTCAAATCAGTAGGTCATAAAGTCTAAAATTTAATTCCCTGATGTTATTTTGCCATGATGACAGCTATAAAAATTGTCTTCAGAATACTTAATCAAGTTGGTGATGATTTAGGTTTTATAAAAGAAATAATCCAACTTCATTCGTTGTAACTTTTGTTCTTAGAGAGACAAGGAAATTTTCCTATCTTCTGATAACCTGTGTTCTGGGCTGGAGAGATGTCTTAGCAATTAAGGTGCTTGCCTGCAAAGCCAAAGGACCCAGGTTCGATTCTCCAGTACCCACGTAAAGCCAAATGCACAAGGTGGCCCATGCATCTGGAGTCCATTTGCAGCAATGAAAGGCCCTGGTACACCCATTCTTTATATATATCTGCCTCTTTCTCTCTCTTGCTCTCTGTCAAAATAAATAAAAATAACCTGTGAGCTTTCTCAAGTTTTGAGAAACTCTGTTCTCAGTTCCTTGGTCAAAGTGAGTTAACCCCAAGTTGCCCTGCTAGAATCTGTTATTTATAAACATCAACTATTAGATATCTGATCAAAGCTTTGTCTGTTTTATAGTTATGAGCAATGAAAATTATAAAACATAAAGTTGCTTTATGTTAACAAAAGTGTCTATAATGACTGGGCATGGTGGTATGCACCTTTAATCCCAGCACTCGGGAGGCAGAGGTAGGAGGATCACCAGGAGTTCAAGACTACCCTGAGACTCCATAGTGAATTCCAGGTCAGCCTGAGCTAGAGTGAGACATTACCTCAAAAAAAATAAAAAATAAAAAAAAGTGTCTATAATGTACATCAGATTAATTGCTATCCAATATGAAGCCAAAAACATTGTTTGTTCAACAGTGTTTTCTCTCTTAAGACAGATTTCTCAAGGGTCATATTAAACCAAACTGCTTTAGTTCAACAATGGCAAGGTTTTTATGAAGGTCTTACTTAAGTAATTGTCTCACTTCTGACTTCTCAAGTTCATTTGCTTATAACTCTCAAGCCAATCCCTGCTCCAGGATATAACTTCATGCTCAAGTGATGTTCATCTGAGAAAAAATGGTCTTGAGCTGTCCAATGTTCTGTTTCCCACCTTCCCTGCGTAATTTGTATGTTTTCAAGCACAAATGCCAAGATTTTGTACTGTTTTCTCATCTTTTCCTGACATATAATTTCTAAATTTAATCAATTATTTTAGATTTGCCAGCATTCATACAGCTGTTAGATACTTAAAAGGATAAGACATGCCTGCTTTCTATGTTTCAAATATGGCTTACACTGTCAAAGGACAACTAAACTTAGATGTTAAACACAATGACTTTAAGCTTTTGTGCCATCTTTATATATATTTCACTTATCAGGTGTGCTATACACCTACACCCTTCTAGGCTGGTGTAACTTCCTTTCTAAGTGTTTTAATAACCTATGCTGAAGCTAAAGCCAACTGGAGTCACCAAAGCTAAAAAGGGCAGTATGTTTGCCCTTGCTCCCAGGACAAAGGCCACAGGAAGCTGGGCATGGTGACACATGCCTTTAATCCCAGCACTTGAGAGGCAGAGGTAGGAGAATCACCGTGAGTTCAAGGCCACCCTGTGACTACATAGTGAATTCCAGGTCAACCTGGGCTAGAGTGAGACCCTACCTCAAAAAGATAAAAGGCCACAGGAGGTGACATGGAGGACATGGAGACCCAGAAAAAAGTGGTGAACAGTCTGCAACAGGTGTGTCACAACAGAGGAAAATTGGTCCTCCAGGTTTCCCAAAAGAGGGAAGGCCACTTAGTCAGCATGGCCCTGATTCATCATAACAGATAACACCAGTACTGGAGAAGCCATAGTGCTCCTCCCAGGTCCTTAGTCTCCCTTGAAGAGCTATTATTGAGCTCCAAAATTAGATCTTTGATAAAAAAAAAAAAACAGATCTTTGATTAAATTTTGGCTACCTGCTTGGTCTTAAACACTCATAGAGAAATGTATAATTAGAAAATAAAGGAATGCCTCAAATATTATATGAATAGCCTATTAAGTCTATCAGAAATGAACAGGGACATAAAAAGAGCTTTGCAAAAGGGAAAACTTTAAAAACTAAATATTCATGCTAAAAATGCTTAATTCTATGTATTTCTGCTAAGGATGTCTCTCTGTAGATTTCCAATGATAGGATAGTTAAGTCTTTGATGCTAGATCATACCAATGAGCTTGTCTCTCTCAGTTTACAGTGGGATGAATCAATTAGGTATGGTTTCTCTTAATAATCCTATAAGAAAGATGGTTAACACATGCCTAAATGTGTAAGGGCTCTCATCTCTTTACATGCTCTTAATAATGCTCTAAAAGTTTCATATAGTATATAGACTTAATCCAAATTCAGCTTTAAATTAGATAGGTAAAATCCTGTCCTGTGTTCCATAGGTCATAAGCACAGGCATAATTCACATTCCCTGGGAAAATGTCTAACCAAGTTGGACACATTTGAGACCCTGTCACCTTATATATCACAAATGGATAAAATTCTCATTCATCTTATATTTTCTAGGTAAAAACAAATAGGCAATCTTAAAATAGGACAAGGAATGCCAGGATTCTTAGTTATCTGCTCTATCATTCCTTTTTGTTCTTGCTTATATCAATGAGTGATATAAAATCTATAGGTGTATGCTGGTATAGGACAAGTCTGGTTGTCACCTTTCCTAGGTTACATTTATAGAGTTTTGGTGACATAAATAATGAAAGGGGAAACAACAAAATCCTAAGGTATGTTGTCCCCCCAGTCTAGTAGCTCTAGCTCCACAAGGGAGAACAATCATAGATATCAGGATGGTTATTTCCAAATCTGGGATATATTTATGTGGATAGCTTTAACTAAAGGTCACTTAAGTCAAAAGGCTCCTTATGCTGTTAACAATGATGAGTACCTTTATGCCAGAACATCATTATACTCCAACTGTCAGAATGGTTTGCTACTGAATGGGTCCTGAGGCCAGAAGTACATTGAGCAGGCCCTAATGGCACCCAGTGGCTCTGTGGTACTAACTGTTGGGCATGGCTAATCCCAGGATGGATTGGAAGGCTTACTCTGGAATTTCCTTGGATGCAAGGGCAACAAATAAAAACTTTATAATGCCTAACTAATTTACCTGTATTAAAACACCTATAGAGGCCAGACATGGTGGTGTACACCTTCAATCCCAGCACTCAGGAGGCAGAGGTAGGAGGATTGCTGTATATTCAAGGTTACCCTGAGACTACATAGTGAATTACAGGTCAGTCTGGGCTGGAGCATTACCCTACCACAAAAACAAAACAAAACACCTATAGACTAGAAGCAATTTCCACTGTTATGATCATTTAGTCATTTAGTCTCTGTTTTTATCCCATCTATTGGCTTAGAAGATGTTTGCTCACACATAGAAACTCACTAAATTTCCCCAAAAGGTACATAGCTAAGGGAATCTCCCTTCTTAATTCTGAGGTTCAAATGATGAAAAAGGCAATTATACAAAACCACAGGGTTTTAGACATCCTTACAACAGCCCATGGTGATATATGTGCCATTATAAGAGTTAAATTTTACACACACACACACACATTCACACAATTTCTAATAACTCTACTATTAGAAATTAGTCTCATGTTCATTACAAAATCTACAAGAACATATTCAGACCATGGGAGTGGATCTCAGGTTTTTTACAGTGAAAAAAGATTATACATATCATAATGCTTACAGGCATTGCTAATTTTGGATCCTGTATACTCAATAATTGTTTTGACTCTATCTCTGCTCATTTACTGTCAGCTCACACTCAGATGGTCCTGATACAATCTAACTCCATCTACCTGGGTTCCTTCAATTGCTATCCAAGGCCTAAAAGTCTACAAGAATGGGAACCTTTAGGCCTCCAGTGTGCTGTGTGCCCACTTTCCCTCAACACCTTGCTCTTATTCTTTCTCCCCAATATTTTCTACCAGGACTGTCTTCCTGTACTTCACCAATGCACTTTCAGAGTCCCTTAGATGTGCCACTGGAGAAGTTTCCCAACTGCCACACTGTGGTGGTTTGATTCAGTTGTACCCCTAAACTTAGGTGTTCTGAATGCTAGTTTCCCAGCTGATGGAGATTTGGGAATTAACACCTCCTAGAGGCAATGTATTGTTGGGGGTAGGCTCATGGGTATTATAGCCAGTTTCCCCTTGCCAGTGTTTGGCATATCATCCTGTTGCTGTTGTCCACCTGATGTTGGTCAGGAGTGTTAGGGTTAGGAGGTGATGTCCACCCACTGCTCATGCCATCATTTCCCCCTGCCATCATGGAGCTTCCTCATAAGTCTGTAAGCCAAAATAAACTTTTTTTCCTACAGATGCTCTTGGTCAAGTGTTTTCTTGCAGCAATGCAAACCTGGCTGCAAGCATAAAGTTGGTACCAGGAATGGGTTGCTGCTAGACACCTGACTGTGAGGCTTTGGCCTTTTGGAGCTAATTTTCAAGAGGAATCTGGAAGGATTTGAAATCTTGGCCTAAGAGATGTCTTTCAGTGCTGTAAGTATAGTTTGATGGACTAGTTTGGTCAGGGTTGAAAGAGCTGAATGCAGTAAGAACTATGGACTGTGAGGTTTGGCTTATGAGGGTGAGAAAGAGCTTTGCCTGGCTGGGCTAGAAGCAGTATGTGTGAGAGGCTTGCTGTTATACCCATGTCCCGAGAATTTGTGCAGGGTTGCTTTGCATAGAAATGAACTGGTATAAGCAGAGGGGTATGGCACAGAAATTAAATCTCTGGGATGAAACTTCTGCGTGTTCAGCTGCAATTTTATGAGAGATTATAACCATCAAGATTGGGCCAGCTGACCTGAACTGGGGTAACAGGAAGAATGTACACTGTTTTGAAGGGGTCTAAGTGCTCAAGGAGTGTCCTGTTCTTCAAAGTCTACTTTATTGAACCTGGATTAACAAATTGGCACGCTACCTGATATTATGAAGTATAAGAAATGCAAGAGAGGGTCATTGAATTTACAACACGGTCTTGTGTTTTGGAACTGTCATGGGCAGTGTGAAGCAGCTCTGCTAAGGATTGTCTGCATAGAGACCTGATGGAGCAGTGAGGATGGATTGTGGGCTGCAGTGGAGACCCCGTGGAAATGCTGGAACCACAAGATGGCTGCCAAAGACAGCTTCCAGCCCTAGATGAAGTTTTCCAGAACTGTGAGTAACCTAGCTGGAGGGGCAGAATTGGAACTCCAGAGACTTGTCAGTGGTTAGAATTATTGGACTTGGAGACTTGTCATTGACTAGAGTTGTTGGATTGGAGCTAAATTTTGATGTTTGCCCTGTTTGAATATTGTATTGGTTGACTGTTTCTTTGCTATGCCCAATGCCATCTTTTGCAGTGTGAATGTTTATTTTGTGCCACTGTGGCTTTTGGGGGGACTTTTGGGTATTATGGCTCAATCAAAAGACCTTGGATTATGGGGATGTTTCAACATCATTAGGATTGATAAAAACTATGGGGACTTTCAAAATTGGATTGAATGCATTGCATTTTACATCATGGATGGTTTTCAGTTTATGGGGGCCAGGGGCAGAATGTGGTGGTTTGATTCAGGTGTCCTCATAAACTTAGGTGTTCTGAATGCTAGGTCCCTGACTGATGGCAATTTGTAAATTAACGCCTCGTGGAGGCAGTGTATTGTTGGGGGCGGACTTATGGTTCTTATAGCCAGTTTCCCCTTTCCAGTGTTTGGCACACCCTCCTGTTGTCTACCCTCTGTTCATGCCATCGTTTTCCCTTGCCATCATGAAGCTTCCCTTCAAATCTTTAAGCCAAAATAAACCTTTTTTCCCACAAGATGCTCTTGGTCAATTGTTTCCTGGCAGCAGTGTGAACCTGACTGCAACACACACCCACTGACCCCACTCAGCTTGAAGAAGCCAGATCAGTCTCTGCCCCATTTCCATATTGGCAGTTAGGGCTACTTCTTCAGAGAGGCAATTAAGACAGTTTAGGGTAACTGGGCCCCAAAAGTGAAAAACAGGACTATCCTTGGGCTTTCCCTTGCTGTCTCCACTTTGTAGAGATCTCTGGACTAAAGGAGTTCCCTAGACCTGTTTTCACATAAACAACCTCAGCCCCTCCCTGGGAAGGAGCATTCCTGGAAGGTTTAAATCTGAACCTGACATTGTAGTTGGTTAAACTCAACCCCAAAACGTGGCACCGTGGCTGGTTAGCTCAGCCCCTATTCAGACTCTATAAATGACTCCAATGGTAAGCTTTACTCCCTCTGGCATCTGTCATGGTGAGAGCTCTCTGTACTTCCCCCTCTTTCCTTCTCTTAATCTGATGAAGTCTCTCTAAACCTTTTTAAAAAATAATAAAAGCTGGCTGTAGTGGCTTATATCTGTAATTCCAGCACTCAGAAGCCTAAGGCAGAAGGATTGCTGTGAGTTGCGGAGTAAGACCTTGTCTCAAAAAAAATAGAAAAAAAAGTAAATAGATATTTTAAAAAGTAAACTTTACTTAGGTGTAGTGGCTCCTTTAATCCCAGCACTCAGGACACAGAATTAGGGGAATTGCTGTGAATTTGAGGCCAGCCTGGGACTACAGAGTGAGTTCCAGGTCAGCCTAGGCTAGAGTGAGATCCTACCTCCAAAAAAAAAAAAAAAAAAAAAAAAAAAGCCTATGGCTTGGGAGGTCATAAACCCTAGAGGAGAAACTACTACTGGCTAAATGGTTCTGTGATGGTTTTAACACACTTCAAAACCAAGCTAGGAGCTGGGCATGGTGGCACAGGCCTTTAATCCCAGCACTCAGGAGGCAGAGGTAAGAGGATCGCAGTGAGCTCGAGGCCACCCTGAGACTACATAGTGAATTCCAGGTCAGCCTGAACTAGAGTGAGACCCTACCTAGGGGAAAAAAAAAAAAAAGCTAAGAAGTCAGGTTTACTACAATATTGTTTACAAAAGAACCTCAACTTTTTTTCTGGGGGGCTGGGTAGATGGCTCAGTTGGTAAAGTGTTTGCCTTGCAAGCAAGAAGACCTGAGTTTGATTCCCAGAGTCCATGTAAAAAGTACAAATATGGACTGGGCTCAGCAGTAAAGGCACTTGTTTGCAAATACTGATGGCCCAGGTTTGATTCCCCAGTACCCATGTAAAACCAGATACACAAAGGGTGCATGTATCTGGAGTTTGTTTGCAGTGGTGGGAGGCCCTAGTACACCATACTCTCTCTGTGTCTGTCTCTCTCTCCTTTCTCTCTCTCTTTCACTTTGTCAAATAAATAAATATACATATTTTAAAATGCAAACATAGTGGGCATACATCTGTGATCCCAGCACTGGGGAGGTGGAGACAGGTGGATTCTTGGGGCTTGCTGGTCCATTTAGCCTATGTGATCAGTTTCAGTCTACATAAGATCCTCAAAAAAAGTGGATGTTGTCTGAGGATAGACACCCAAGATTATTCCCTGGCACTCACACACACACATATATTCACACATATACATATATATGCATATATATAGACATACATACATACACACTAGTATCTCAACATTTTTCCATTGATAGATGTTCTGTGTAACAGGATTACTGTTATCTTAAATAAACTTTATTTCTAACCAGTCTTGGGTTCACAGAAGTCATGTACAAAGTAAAGAGCTCCACTGTGCCTATCCCCACCCAACGCATAGCCTTCTCCAAAAGGCATGGTAACGTCAGGCTTCATCTCAGCCCTGTATATTGGGTGGGTGTGACCAATATGAGGTGACATACATCCACTGTTACAGTATCCCACGGTAGTCCCTGGCCCTAAAGATCCTCTACTCTGGGGGCAGGGGACATGGCTTAATGGTTAAGGCACTTGCCTGCAAAGCCAAAGGACCCAGGTTCAATTCCCCAGGACCCATGTAAGACAGATACACATAGCACATGCATCTGGAGTTTGTTCGCAGTGGCTGGATGCCCTGGATGCCTCTCTCTCTCTCTCTCTAATAAATAAATAATTTTTTAAATTAAAAAAATTTTAAAAGAAAAATCCTCTGCTCCATATTGTTAGTCCTGTCCTCACCGTCAGCTACTAATCTTTGTCTCCATGGTTTGGCTTTTTCTAGAAAGTTGTGTTGGTGGACTGTCACAGAGTTGGAATCACAGCATTTTCATATTAGTTCTCTTCACTTAGTAATATGCAATTAAGGGTCCCTTGTAACTTTTCATGGCTTGCTCATTCAGTTCTTTATACTGTTCCATTCTCTGGATATCAGCTTATCCTTTCTTCTTTATATGAAGGACATCTTGGTTGCATCTACATTTGGGAAATTATGAAAAAAATTCCTCTAAATGTCTGTGTGGAGCTTTTGTTGGGACTCAAAGTGCCATATTTTGAGATTAAATGGATGAGGACTTGAGTAGGTCTTACATAGAGACATAAGCTTCCAACTCATCTGATAAATCCCAAGCAATGTGCTGCTAAGTTATATAGAAATACCATGCTTAGGATTGATGGGGTTTTTTTTTTTTTTTTTTTTTTTTTTGTCTTTTTGAGGTAGGGTCTACGTCTAGCCCAGGCTGACCTGGAATTCACTGTATAGTCTCAGGGTGACCTCAAACTCACAGCAGTCTCCTACCTCTGCCTCCCAAGTGCTGGGATTAAAGGCATGCGCCACCACACCCAGCTTGTGTTTCTTTTAAATATCTAATCTAATACAAATTTCTTTATTTTTCTATGTATTGTATGCAATAATTCTGTCCAAGACTTAAGAGTCTTAAAAGGAGTAGAACTGTTTCTTGCAGTAACTACTTCATACATATGAAGAACAAAGACATCTGAACATGTTTGGCCTCCTATCTGAAGTCCAAGTTAATGAGTGCCTATGAAGAAGGAAATTTTAGTAAATTTAATGGCGTGGTCCTATTTTAAACTTTTCAGTAAATGTGAAAATGGAAGTTTTAAAAATTCAGGCATGGTAGCACATGCCTTTAATCCCAGCATTTGGGAGGCAAAGGTAGGAGGATCACTGTGAGTTCAAGGCCACCCTGAGACTACAGAGTGAATTCCAGGTTAGCCTGGGCTACAGTGAGATCCTACCTCAAAAAAAACACAAAAAAGTAAAAGTTTTATTATTTGTTAATTCATCATATGGAAAAAATACAGATGCAGTGTTTCATTGAAAAATTAAAAATATGAAAAGGGGGATTTAGAGAAACAATCTGACAGGTAAAATACCAAAAGCTCTCATTAGCAGCTACCTGACTCAGAACAAAAGTAATTTGCTTGAACTGCTTAGTGAGTTTCAGATTGGAAGTTCATCCAATGTACCACTCTCTATCTTGCACAGGAAGTTCCAGAAGCCTAGAGCATCTCTGAGCCTGCACTTCAGTGAGACCAAAAGCTAGGTACTGCAAGGCCCAAGTCATCCTTAAAATGTGGAGACTGAACTTTATATGACCATCTTCCAGGGAGTCTGCCATTGGTGGAGGTGGGCAATGTCTCTGGCTATTCCCTCCAACCTTGTAGCTCTTACACTCTTTCTGCCCCCTCTTCTGCAAAATTCCCTGAACCTTGGTGACTGTGCTTTACGTCTGCTTTATTGTTGAGCTCTCAGCAGCTTCTGGATTCTGTTTTGGTGCATTTTGAGTATGTTCAGTGTCTGTTTCCATATCTCTGGCTCAGATTGACAGGCTCGCCATGGATCAGCATTCTTGCTCATTGCTCCAATTCCTTTGTGCTTTCACCTGGGACGTAGCTGCTACACTACAGGTGGTTCACCTGCTGACATGGAGTCAGTGATCCTTGTCCTACTGACAGATTTTGGTTAGCCTCAGATCTTGTTCCTTTCTGAAAAGGAAAGACAGATTCTCCAATGCAGAGTGAGATCAGGATAGGTCAAGGGTATAAACACTGTTAATTTAAAGGGATTTGTTTTTATGTTTTCTTTTTAAAATTTTTAACCCATTCTCTCTCCTTGTGCTGTTAAATAAATAAAATTGCTAGGCCTGGGGAAGTAACTCTGTGATAAAGTGTGTGCCTAGCATGGGTTTAGCCTGGGTTCCATCCTCAATACCACCAATATATATGCCATATATCTAGTAGTAGGCTTCCTAAGCTACTGCTCAAGAACTCACACTAAGTGCTTATGTACCTACAATGCCTGCATAAGTACTAATTCTCATTAATTATATATGAGTAGTCAGTTATGCTTACCAACTGAAAGCTCTTCAGGTTTTTAATTATATATATATTTTTTTATTTATTTAAGAGAGAGAGAAAGAGAATGGGGTATGTCAGGACCTTTGGCCGCTGCAAGTGAACTCCAGACACATATGCCACTTTGCGTGTCTGGCTTTACATGGATACTGGGAAGTAGAACCCAAGCAAGCACCATTAACCACTGAGCAATCTCCCCAGCCCATCTTCAGGGCTTTTGTTGTTGTTTGTTTATTTTGTTTTTGTTTATTGAGGTAGGGTTTCCCTCTAGCCCAGGTTGACCTGGAATTCCCTATGTAGTCTCAGGTTAGCCTCAAACTCACAGTGATCCTCCTACTTCTGCCTCCTGAGTGCTAGGATTAAAAAGGTGTATGCCACCATACCCAGCCATCTTCAGGTTTTATTAACATTAATAGATAATTCTATAGAAATTCCATCCTATTTGGGTCTGTGGTGTAAGGGTTGTGAATTTCTTCTAGTTGCTTTCCCAATATTTCAAGTTCCTTTAATTTTTTTTTTCCTTTGGTGTTTTGAGGTAGGGTCTCACTCTAGCTCAGGCTGACCTGGAATTCACTCTGTAGTCTCAAGGTGGCCTCAAACCCACAGAGATCCTCCTACCTCTGCCTCCTGAATGCTGGGATTAAAGGCATGCACCACCATGCCAGCTCCTTTAAATTTTTTTAAAAATGTATTTGCGTGTGTGTGTGTGTGTGTGTGTGTGTGTGTGTGTGTGCATGCCTATGCACCCCAGGGTCTCTCATTGCTACAAATACCAGACACTTGTACCACTATTCGCACCTGGCTTATGTGGGTGCTGGGGAATTGAATCCAGGCCATAGACTTTGCAAGCAAGCACCTTTAACTGCTGAGTCATCTTCCCAGCCAATTTAAAGGGATTTTGATGGGCATAGCTTCACTTCTGGCCACAGACTAGCAGAAGCTTCTCTTTGGAGGTCATAATCTTGGTCTCCATAGGATTCTGACTTGGTTTCCAATTCTAGCTATGGATTTCTTTCCACTGAGCACATTTCTTAGCCAATCAGAAAGTCATTGGTTACCTACCTAGTGTGGGTGCCACTATTGCACAGGTGTATGCATCTTGTCAGGATGGTTGATTTCATATAGCAGGGTCCCCTGCTTGCTCACAGCATTGCTGGCCATTTTTGTGCAGCATCTCATGTCACAGGTTTCAGCACTAGATGGGCTAATCATCTGGGAGCTGACTTCCTTCCAAATTCAGCCAGCTCACTCAATGTTCTGCATTGGCAGCATGTGTTACTATCAGCAATAGGGTCTTACCTTTCCCTGAAGGTGAGTAATCAAGTGCTTTGACAGAAGTCTCTCATATTTTGAGAACCTCATAACATCTCTGATCAATAGCTCAAGGTGGGTTGTAATCCATTTTTGGTACCGGGATTTACCAGCCAGGGTCAAATATTCTAGGGTTAGGCTTCATCCCACCCTCTCCAGAGCCCATCTTACCTGACAACCCCTCATGGTGCTATTGAGGGTTATATCTTTTAGTCTGCTATCCAGGAGGAAGATTTCTATGGTACCAATTCATTTTGGATTGGGTTCTGACCTAATTTTTTTAAAAATTGCAATTTCTCAATCACATATAATATTAAGAATCTCTTTTATGTTCATGTGCCATTTGTAGACCTTCTCAGAGAAAATGTCTGCTAGATCTTTGTCTATTTTTAAAATTGAATTGTTTTCTTAAATGTTCAGTTTTAAAGAGTTCATTGTATATTTGGGTAACTGTGTGTGTGTGCACGCATGAGTGAGTGAAGGTGTGCCATGGTGTACATGGAGAGGTCATAGTACAACCCTGGGTATCAATCCTTGCTTTACAACATGTTTGAGGCAGGGTCTCTCAGATACACTGAGAGTACAGTATCCAGCTTAATGTGTGTTCTAGGGAGCTAAACTCAGGTCCTTAGACTTGCATAGCAAGCACTTTATCCACAAAGTCATCTCTTCCGTTTCCCTGTCTGTGGATTTTTATTTTTTTTGAAAAAGGGGTCAATTTTATCTGAGTAGATAAAATTAAATGAAAAGGTAGCATCTTACTATTAGCTATACACAATAACAAATAACCCTAAATATGCAACAAGTGATAAAAACAACTATACTGAAGAAGCATGTTGTATAGCAAATTCCTCCAAATTGAAACATTCCCTCCTGGAGGAAATAGGGAGTCAAATGATCATCAACAAGTCTGGAAAAGCTGAAACATGAAATGTCACAAGACCACTCCCCAAGGTCACAGAAACAGTAAACAACTAATGACTGCCTGACTCTGACCATGCTCTACAGCCAATTCCTCTGAACTAAAGCATTCCTTCAAGAGGGAGAAGGGGGTCAGGATCTCAGGTGGTCTGGGGAAAACATTGCAAAACTGTATCAAGGGTAACAACTGCTTGAGGAGAGGTTCTTAGACCAGCTGATCTGTTTGCTCCTTGTGGAGTGTACTCAGAGATGCACCTTCTGAGAGTCCTCAGCTACCTTGGGGTGGGCTTTACCATTGCTCCTGTAAATAACCCCTCACTCTGCTCTGTAAGTAAGACTAATAAACTCATTGGTTCATCAAAACTGGTTTTGGTACAACTGTACTTAAGTCTGTCATCTGAGCTCTATTTGGGGTGAATAGATGTGTGTTCATGTCTCCCCAGGGAAAAAATTTCCTAGGACAAAGCAATAACCCAATTAATTTATGGTCATAGTACTCGGGGGAACTTTAAAGATGACAAAAGAAGTCTTGAGCTTCATGCTCTTGTCACTGGGATTCTGAGATGGTTCTCTGGGTCACACAGAAGTGTGCAAATATAAGAACGAGGGGGGTATGTAGCATGCTGAGAAAGGAGAAAAACAAGGGCAGAGAGAGGAAGGCGAGGGGGAGAGGGAGAGTCATCTGTACAGCAGGTCTGGATGGCCACTGAGCTTCAACACCCCACAGATTGTAAACCGAAAGGGATGGATATCACTTACACCCAGTGAATCCACTTATCACCAGTAAGAGGACAAACAGATACTGTGGACTTTGTGGGGTGTCCTGGGGACACAATATTTATGTGGCACTCCATGCCCAGTTCAACAGACCCTCTACATGAAGGATACATGGAGACTAATAACACCTCATTACAGACCTATCCCAAATGGAGAAACTAATTTAAAGAAAACTAACAAGACAGCTAAGTGTCACTCCTAGTCTCTCACAGGATCCTAGATCTATGAAAACTGCCAAGGGCATCAGTGCACCTTTGCATACAGGTTGTGTGTTGGACAATACTAGTCAAGGAGGCAAGTGCTCCAAGAATAAGATTTAGAAACACTTGCCATACTTGTTGTTAGGACAGTCTTGAAACTCTATAGATTTGACTGAAATAACATCTTAGAACCAATGAAGAAAATAAACATCAACAAAAGGAAGGGGCAACCAAACATTGAATATGTGACACATGGGAAAATACATGGCATTATGTAGATAAGGGAGGGGAGATGATGGCACACAGATCTTAAAGTCTAACCACTGGTTTGCTATATTGAAATAATTTTACCTTATCTCATTGTCAACACTTAATTGTCTGACAACACTGAGGTTAAGGGACACAGGGAGTGTTAACACTGTATGTCTTTGACACCAACTCATGAAGATGAGCTCTCAAAATAGACCCAGGCCCAGAAACAAGACATGAAGGACAATGTTGGAGACTGCTGTGGATGAACTGTCCCTCAAAAGATATGTTCAAGTCCCATAGGGTCATTGCAGGTGCATTAGTTACAATGAGGTCATATTGAGGCAGAACAGTCAGCATCACTGGTATCTTAGAAGAGCAGAGAGGCAGAGACAGACTTGCACTAAGGGAGGAGACCATCAGAGGTGGGAGACAGATGGGAGTGGCATCTCAGACCATGGGGCTGGCCAAGGCTATGAGCCACCAGAGATGTGTGAACAGATCTTCCCTAGAGACTGCAGGAGGAACCTTGCACGGCCTATCTGTGGCCTCCTGAACTAAGGAAAGAATACCTATGATATTTTAGGGCGATCTACCTGTAGAAAACCAATACAGAATGAGCAGGAGTGCCTGAATGCAAATACACAACAGGGGAAAAACAGGATGCACAGCTCCCAGCCGTACAGATAAGTCAATCAACAAATGCAGGGTGCAGCTTTAGGAATACCTGCAAATGACACACTTGTGTAACTGGTAAGCAAAGTAGAAAAAGGGCTAAAGGTGGGGAGGATGGTTCCTAGGGCAGTGTGTAAGGGCAGGTCACTACCAAGGTCCTTGCCTTCCTTTAGAGCTGCTTCCTGGCACTTGTCACATTATTAAACCTTGTGGCCAGGCATGGTTGCGCATGTCTTTAATCCCAGCACTTGGCAGACAGATATAGAAGGATGGCTGTGAGTTGGAGGCCAGCCTGAGTCTACATAGTGAATTCCAGATCAGCTTGGTCTAGAGCGAGACCCTACCTCAAAAAATCAAAAGCTAAAAAATAAAATAAAATAAAATAAAAATAGACCTTGGTGGAGCAAAACTGGGTCATTGGTCATTGTTATTAGCCCAATGAATGCACCTTTTTTTTTTTTTTTTTTTGATGCAGTGTCTCACTCTAGCCCAGGTTGACCTGGAACTCATAGCTGTATAGTCCCAGGCTGGCCTCAAACTCATGGTGATCCTCCTATGATGAAAGACATTTGCCATCATGCCTGAACAATCAATACCTTTAAAAAAAAAAAAACTGGGCTGGAGGATGGCTTAGCAGTTAAGGCATTTGTCTGCAAAGCCAAAGGACCCAGGTTCGAGTCCCCAGCACCCATGTTAGCCAGATGCACAAGGGGGCGCACGTGTCTGGAGTTCCTTTGCAGTGGCTGGAGGCCCTGGCATGTGTCCATTCTCTCTCCCTCTTTCTCTGTCAAATAAATAAAAATAAAATTTTAAAATAAAAAACCTACATATATATATATATATATATATATGTATGTATGTATGTATGTATACACACACACACACACATACATACAATTTGCAAGCAGAGAGAGAATGGGTGTGCCAGGGCCTCTAGCCACTGCAAACAAACTCTAGATGCATGTGCCACTTTGTGAATCTGGCTTTATGTAGGTACTATGGAATCAGACTCAGGTTTTTCAGACAAGGACCTTAACCACTGAGCAATCTCTCCAGCCCTCAATGCCTTTTAAAACACAATGATTTTATTTTATTTTTTATTTTTTATTTTTTGGTTTTTTGAGGTAGGGTCTCACTCTTGCCCAGGCTGACCTGGAATTCACTGTGTAGTCTCAGGGTGGCCTCCATCTCATGGCGATCCTCCTACCCCTGCCTCCCGCATGCTGGGATTAAAGGCATGCACCACCACGCCCAGCAAAACACAATGATTTTTAATAAATTCTGACCTTACATCTCAGGAAAAGAAAAGACACTTGAATCTAGCAGACTACATGCTCAGCATGCAAGACCCTTAGTTCCATCCCCACCACCAAAACAGGGAGGAGAGCTAAAATGCATTTAAACCATATATACAAAAATGTGGAATTACATAAGAATATAGGCATATTAGTTCTAAGAACTGTTTGAAAAATCCATAATTATTCTTAAAATGCATGAAAGAGAAGAAGGCCATCAGGCTGCACTTGGGACAGACAGCAAAGCCCTGTGCCTCTCAGCATCTTTCACTCATTCTGTCCCTTCACATTTGCTAACCTGCTGAGAAACTTCAGCCACATGACCTTGATGTGGACCGTTATGCAAGTCTGTAGCATTCAGTTTTTATTAACACCTAGTTTGTCACATATACTGTCAGTGTTACTGTTAGTGAATCTGCATTACTTTAATGCATTTTAGTAGCTTGGAATTATTTCACAGTTAATGTTGCCAAAGTAAAGCAAAAATAAATTTTAAAAATCATGGAGATGAGTATATTCCCTACAAGAGTGTTAGTTGAACTAAGACCAGATGCATCTCTTCATTCCTTATTTCCTTAAGCCTCTCTAATGGAACATACTGTTTTTTGCTTTTGTTTCCCCATCCTACTGCCTCCAAAAATGGCAGTTTAAAAAGTGTTTGGTAGTGGCTTCTTTTGAATACCATTCCTGCTTTTATTAAGAGAGAGAGAGAAAGTGAGTGTGTGTGTGTGTGTTAACCTCACTGTAAATCTGGTAAGTGTATACTATGGTCATTGAACTTTAATCTATGGTGTTAGAAGTGCAGTTCAGAATTGTGCTGACATTTAGAAAATGTAAATGAAACTGCTGCACAGTTAAGTTTGAAACTGTTAAGTTTGTTTCAAAAAGTTTATTCAGATTTTGTTATATTTTCTTTGAAAACTGCAATAATTTATATATTTGTATTCTGCTTTGAATCTATAACTATATAAGACTTGTCTATTTTTAATTTTACAATAATAAAATAAGTATTTTGTTACCTGCAAAAAAAAAATGCATGAAAGTTAAATGACCACCCCAAGCCATTCCCCATCTCACTTGTTTCCATGCCAGCAAACTGAAATGAGCCAAGGTTCAACAGTATGCCCATCAGAAGATGATTTATAACCAGTCTGAGTGTCAGTCCCCTCCTGGATAAGGACTGTCTGGCTGTTCCAATGTTAACCTCCCAGTCAAGTTAGCCACAGATTATTGGTACATGCTCTGCAGGAATAGTTCTGTCATGTCTAGATCCAGTGGCAGAGAAAGTGTTGGTCAACTTGGGGCTAAATTCTTAAGTGGTCAATTTATTAACAATTCCATGTTATGACAGAATTGATCTAGTCCTGAAACTACAAGGAATCAGATAATGAAGACACAAGTGACTAGGCTACTGTGTTGCCTACTTCATCATCCTTCTGTTCTCTCTACTCTGGGTCTTAACAACACAATGGCCAAAAGTCCTTTAGAAAAACCTAAATCTATGCTGGAGAGATGGCTTAGTAGGCACTTGCCTGCAAAGCCAAAGGACCCAGGTTTCAGGTTTGACTCCCCAGGACCCATGTAAGCCAGATACACAAGGTAGAACATACATCTGGAGTTTGTTTGCAGTGGCTAGAGGCCCTGGCGTGCCCATTCTCTACCCCTCAAAAAAATAAACAGCCGGGCGTGGTGGTGTACACCTTTAATCCCAGCACTCGGGAGGCAGAGGTAGGAGGATCACCATGAGTTCGAGGCCACCCTGAGACTCCATAATGAATTCCAGGTCAGCCTGGACTAGAGTGAGACACTACCTCGAAAAACCAAAAAAAATAAAAAATAAAAATAAAAATAAAATAAATAAATAAATAAGTAAATAAACAAATGAAATATTTAACAGAAAAGTCTAAATCTCAGCATTACTTACTCAATGGCTGCCAACTATTTTTTAAAATAAATATTCCTTTGTAAATTTTTTTTGTTAGTTACGGAAATACTAATATGTTAACAACACATGTGGGTACCATCCTTTCCCTCATCCCTGCTCCTTTTCCAAAGGGGCCCTCCTTGTTGGGGATGCAGGTCATCCCCATGGGGATTATGGGACATGCATTATGGGGGCAGCAGTCAGTTACGGGGGAGAGAAAACGCATCTGTACATAATGCCCCAACTTGTTTCACTAACAATCTTTCTGCCCCCTCTTCCACAAAATTCCCTGAGCCATGTTGAGTATGTTTTAAGTCTACTTCAGTGATGGGCGCTTAGGAGCCTCTGGATCTCTGGTGTGGTAGGTGTTGAGGGTCCTCAGTGTCTATCTCCTTCACCCTTGTGCTAATATCAGGTTCACCGAGAAAGCAACACTCTCGCTCATTTTCCCAATTCCTCTGTACTTTCAGCTTTTGTAAATTTAAAAAAAAATATTTTTATGTATTTATTTTCTAGCATACAGAAAGAGAGAGAATGGGCATGCCAGGGCTTTTTATGTGGGTTTTGGGGAACTGAACCTGTGGCTGATAGGCTTTGCAAGCAAGCAACTTTAATCACTGAGCCATCTCCCCAGCTTGGCTACCTGCCAACTATTAATAGAATAAAATGTGAAGACCATGCCTGGTAAAATGACCAACAAAAGCTGGCTTGCTCCCTTAAATTCAGCCCCCTCCCCCAGACCTGGTCTGAGTCTGCACCATGCCCTGCCTGACCTTGAAGTTGCTGTGTAGTCCCAGGCTGGCCTTGAACTCAGCAATCCTCCTACCTGTCTCCAGAGTGCTGGGATTCAATTTGTATGTCACCACGCCAGGTTCTAACTGTATGTTTTAAATATTCAAATCCCTAAACTTAACATACAAAGCATATAGCTGTTTTCACTCTGGGATCAGACCTATTATGGATGTAAAAAAGCAAATGTGGGTTGGAGAGATGGCTTAGCGGTTAAGCGCTTGCCTGTGAAGCCTAAGGACCTCCATTGGAGGCTCGATTCCCCAGGACCCACGTTAGCCAGACGCACAAGGGGGTGCATGCATCTGGAGTTCATTTGCAGTGGCTGGAGGCCCTGGTGCACCCATTCTCTCTATCTGCCTCTTTCTCTCTCTGTCACTTTCAAATAAATAAATAAAAATAAACAAAAAATAAAACCAAACCAAACAAAAAGCAAATATTGCCCACATGCTGGCCACTGGCTCACCACACTGCTCTGCTCTGCTCACAAGCATGTTTCCTAGGTTGTATCACCAGAACCCGGTCATTCCCACAGGACCAACTTGCCCAGTGTGACCTGCCTCGCTGCACACCTGCCCCTCAGGGTAGCCTTGCCCTTCTTACCACATCATGTAAGAAACAAATTCATGAATTGAGATGGAGCACAGCATGCACAGGGGTTTCTGTGTAGTCTCCTTGATATGTCTATACTTCAACCCACCTTCTAGAATATTGCTGTATTCCTACAAAAATGGACTTCAGTGGGCAGGGCTGATTCACTGGTCCCTGGGCATCCACTCCTGCTACCAAAACCTGAGCTACCTGAGCCTTTGGTAGCTTCCCATAGCTGTAGGTATAAAACCTGGGCAGCCTCATCTCCCCCAGGGTTTTCCCTGTACTCCTGTTCCCAGACCATTGCTCCTTCCCAGGGACTAGATTCCAAATACTCCCCATCCCCAGTACATTGCAGGTTTCCTGAGCAAGACTATTGCTACTCAGGATAACCCCAGCTCTGCTCAAAATGGAAAGAATTGGCCACGTTACCGGACAACTGACCAAACCCAACCTGTTTTTAATATTTTTGTTTCAAGGGAGTGGGGGATGGGTGTACCAAAGCCTCTAGCTGCTGCAAGCCAACTCTAGATGGATGAACCACTTTGTCCATCTGGCTTATGTGGGTTCTGGGGAATTGAACCTGGGTCCTTAAGCTTTGAAGGCAAGTGCCTTAACTATCTCTCCAGCCCTATTTTGTTTCTTAAAGGCAGGGAACCTGGTCCCTCAAACTCAAGGTTCCTGATCCAGTTCTTCTAGCTAAGCCTGAGGCCTCCCAGATGCATTACCCAGAGCACTGCTTCTACTGTGAAAGCTTAACTGTTTACACTTGTCTCTCTACTGCCTAAAGCAAGCAAACTGGAACAAGCAGACAAGACTTGAACACCAGAAAGCACATCACAATGGACTAATGGCAAAAGTTCTGTTCCTATCCATCCAGATCCTTGGGAATCCTGGGTATAAACACCACGATAGGAGAGAGCAGAGATGAGACCTTTGCCCGTGGGTCAATAGCAGCAAATTTGCCATGTGAACCACCACCCCGTGAACACTAGCAAGCTGAAGTGCTGAACTGCGGGCTTTACAGGGTGAACAGTAGCCGCAGCCACCTCAAGAGGCCCAAGGCAGGCTTCCAACAGATGAGACCCCACTTGCTCTTTATGACCCTGAGCCTCCTCTAGGCAGAGCCTAGACTGCAAGGTGTCCTATTGCCCAACTCCACCTCAGTGGAGTGCTGGGATTTAGGAATAAGAGCTGAATTCAGAGGAACTGCACCCATTTTGCCCTTTGCCTATGGCTCAGCTCTTACCTTCTGGTTATCTCTGGCCTATCTATCAAAGCAAGCAGTTCTGAGTCATTCTGGGAGCATATCCCGAGGGACTTTTCTGGAAGTTTTTTTTCTCTTTAAAGTATTTGTGAGGAGAGAATGAGAATGGGTGTGCCAGGGCCTCTTGCCACTGCAAAATTAGGTGCATGCACCACTTTGTGTATCTAGCTTTGTGGATACTGAGGAATCAAACCTAGGTTAGTAGGCTTTGCAAACAAGCCTGTTCTGGAAACTTAAATGGATTTTTGGGAGCTGGCTCAGTGGTTAGATTCTCCAGTACCCATGTAAAGCCAGATGTGCAAAGTGGTACATGTACCTAAAGTTCCTTCACAGTAGCAGTTTCATAGTAGTAGCAAGAGACCCCAGCATGTCCATTCTCCCTCTCCTTGCAAGTAAGTATCTTAAAAATAGGGGCCAAGCCAGGCGTGGTGGCGCACACCTTTAATCCCAGCACTCTGGAGGCAGGGGTAGGAGAGTCACCATGAGTTAAAGGCCACCCTGAGACTACAGAGTGAATTCCAGGTTAGCCTGAGACCCTACCTCACAGAAGCAAAAAGAGGGAGGGGTGACTGGAGTGATGGCTTAGCAGTTAAGGCACTTGCCTTCAAACCTTAAGGACCCAGGTTCAATTCCCCAGGACCCACTTAAACCAGAGAGGCACGAGGTATCTGGATTTCTTTGCAGTGACTGGAGTACTGGCACACACCTATTCTCTTTCTTTCGCTCTCAGATAAATACTTGTAATTCAAAGCTGGTCTTACTCTAGTCCAGCCTGACCTGGAACTCATTCTGTAGTCTCCAGAACAGCCTGGACTCACAGCGATTCCACCATTGCCTCCGGAATACTGGGATTAAAGTAGTGTACCACATTTGGTGTTTTTCAATTGTTTTAGACCAAAAACCTGCTCACATCAATCTTCCCTTCACTTTCATATAGAATCACACTTTTCCTCAGTGGTTTTGTCCTAGTTTCCTTTTTATTTATTTGCAAGCAGTGAGAGAATGGGCATGCCAGGGCCTCTAGCCACTGCAAAGAAACTCCAGATAAATATGCCATTTTGTGTATCTGGCTTTATGTGGGTATTGGGGAAATGAACCTGGGTCTTTACACTTAGCAGGCAAGCACCTTAACCCCTAAGCCATCTCCCCAGCCCTAGTTAGCTCTTTCTAAATTCATGTGCAGTAACAATTCCACTGTTCAAAGGTTCCCCACTAACAGATCTTGTAAGTGGGGAACATCTCTGCTAACTAAACAGCAGACCTAACTCTAATCTGTGTGTTATTTCCCCACCACTAAATGACTCAGGAAACCCAGGCAGGAGTCAGTATGCTTTTCAACTATTACTTCTTCCAGTAAATGATTTCCAAGTGTTCTCCATGTTCAACAGGCAGGTAGCTTCCAAAATTTAACTTGTCAGAAGCGTTTGCAATATAACAGGTTAAACACATATACTTTGTAAATTCAAGACATAAAAACTTTCACCTGAATGGAGCACAATATACATAGCAATTGGGTCTTAAAATCAAGTCTACTAAAGCCAGCTTATTATACACCAAGTTAAATCTTTCCATTTCATCATGAAGTGACACAAGTAGTCATCCATCCTCTAGGGAAGACCTACATTTATAGTACTCACAGAAAATGGCTATTGACCCAAGTTCTTAGCAGACCTCAACAGTTTTGCATATGGGAACCCCCTTATCTAACAGTCTTACATTAGTTAAGTCCACCCCAGTGTTTTTCTGTTCGCTTCCTTTCTTACAGTGCCTAGACCAAATGCCGTAGCATGTCTTTCATCACAAAGTCTTCAAGACTGGTAGCACTGAAAAAGCAGCTGTCAACAGGAACATTCTTCTAGAGAACACCAAAACAAAATGCAATGGTCCTCACATTTCAGACAATTATACCGATGCTTCCACTAAGTTCTGTAGACCTACATTAAAATAACTGTCACTACTGACATTTTTTAAGTTTATTTTGAACACTTGACATCAATGTCTGAGGGGCTGGGGAAACTTCTTGCAAAGCCTGCTAGCTCAGGTTCTATTCCCCAAAATCCAAAGACAGACAGATGCAAAGTAAAGCCATGTATCTTAAGAGTTTGTTTGCATTGGCAAGAGAGCCCAGCATAACTCACACACACGTGCAAAAAAAAAAAAATTTTTTTTTAAATAAAAAAGTCCCCGATACATAGCTACATCAGCTTTACATTGACAAGCTGTGTTCCCTAGATGAGACTGCCTAGCAAAATGGAGGTGGGACACGTCATCTAGCCAAAATCACACCAACTTGACCTCTTAATTCCAAACTAAGTGTAGTAAACCGGGTGAGCCCATCACAACCAGCTGAACAGAATTCAAATGTACAAGCTGCTGGGCATAATGGCGCACACCCTTAATCCCAGGTAGGAGGATCACTGAGTTCTAGGCCAGCCTGAGAGTACATAGAGAATTCCAGGTCAGCCGGACTAGTGGTTTCAAAATGCTTACAAACAAGGAATTCACTTGTTTAGATATTTCAAATACAACTTTATTCTGATTCTAAACGAAAAGGAATGGGAATGACAGTAACAAATTCACCACTGAATATTGTGATGTGACTGTAGCAGTCTTATCTTTGAAACTCAAGAAGGAAACAAATGCGTTTCAAACAGCTAAATATGCAAGTCCAAAAAATGAAGGTATGTTTTTAACTGCCACATTCACTCCGAAGCCCATTCATCTCCTTCAGCATCCCAAAGATGAAGCACACATTCTGCTTAGCTAGGTAATATAGGTGGCACACACGCTGCACCGCTGACATCACAGGACAGTTGCCTATAAAACTAGACTTCTGACGCAGGCCCCAGCTTCACTTTCTCACAGGTCGTCATCCTCATCCGGAAGGGCAGTTGTCTGCGCAACCTAAAGAGAGAAAGAAAACCAGTACTAACTTAAAAAACCACCAGGTACATCATGCAGAACCCAAGTACTACCACAGGAGGACACATTACCTCTAAATCGTGCTCATACTGCGCTGCCAACGCTGGGTCCATGACCACCTCAGGCGGGGCAAGAGCAGGCATAGCAACGAACTCCAAGTTAGGGTCTCCAATGAGCTTTCTAGCAAGCCAAAGGAAGGGCTTCTCAAAGTTGTAGTTGCTTTTGGCAGAAATATCATAGTACTGTTTAAAATAAAGGGATATCATTTTTAAGAATTCCAATAAAATAACTGATCACTCTGAGGACATTCCAAGCTCATGCTGATCAGTTTCACTGTATCAGCCACCCCCTAAGGCTTACAATTCAATGAGTTTTAACATACCTGAAGATTCTTCTTTCGGTGGAAGACAATAGATTTTGCCTTCACTTTCCTGTCCTTAATATCCACTTTGTTGCCACATAACACAATGGGGATGTTTTCACATACTCGTACCAGATCTCTATGCCAGTTAGGCACATTCTTGTAGGTGACTCTTGATGTTACATCAAACATAATAATGGCACACTGGGCTGAAAAACGTTTACAGCAATTAACGCAATCTTAGAAATTTACTCTATGAATGAAAGACCAGGCTTCAATCACCGTGAGCTTAACTCTGGGTCTAGATCAACCCACTGTAAAGATCTCCGCTAACACTCTTTTCCCCCTTTTCTTCGAAGACACTTATCATTGCTACCCAAAGCCAAAAAACCCATCAACATTTATTAGTGTGTCAGCATTCCTGAGAACTACTTTTCCATAGGACCTAGAAACAAGTGCCCTCCACCGCTAGATACATGATTAAACTGCTGTAAACACTAGGGAATGCTCTGAAAACCTGATGTGAAATATCCACGGAGACCTGTAAGAGGACGGCAAGGATAGTTAATAAAGCAATCAAGGGTAGGACATGCACAGGAAGTACAACTGTGTGGCTGAGAAGCTTTAGTGAGGAGACATCCCTGCTCCTATGGTGCTAATACAGAAGGGCAACAGAAAAACTCAAAGGAATCCCAACTTTCATGAGAAAAGACTCCACCTTTTTGTCTGGTATTAACAATGAACATTGGTTTCCTTCACAATTTAAAAAGCCCTTTTAAGAAAACAAGTCTGCACAATTCTAATCTTACACTCACCAGACAGCATAGAGTTCCTTGCGTCTAGCACCCGGTGCAAGTGCTGTTTTTTCTTAACAATGGTAACACTCACTGATAGCCACCAAAACCTATACCTGGACAAGTTTTCAATTACGGAACTATCTCAACAGTGTCTGTGCTTATTATTAGATTGGAAGGCAGTTTGCGTAAATCATGCCTACCATGACACAGCATGTGCTCAAATGACACAAGTTGCATCAAAATTTCTCTCCACCCGAATCAGGCGGTCACCTCCTAGCAAGGAAGCGTGCTTTTGAAGCCCACCATGACTGAGTCACATCATTGCTCAGCCGGGTACACGCACCCCTACCTTGGATGTAATAGCCATCTCGCAGTCCCCCGAATTTTTCCTGGCCGGCGGTGTCCCATACGTTGAACTTGATGGGCCCTCTGTTGGTGTGGAACACGAGCGGGTGCACCTCGACGCCCAGCGTGGCTGTGAGGAGACATGGCCGGCGGGCGGTCAATGAATGGACTTGGCCTTCCGGCCGGCCCGCCCCGCGCCCCCCGCCGTCCTCTGTGCGCACGTACCCACGTACTTCTTCTCAAACTCCCCGGTCAAGTGGCGCTTCACGAACGTCGTCTTCCCAGTGCCGCCGTCGCCCACCAGCACGAGCTGTGGGGACACGCGGCAGCCGTGAGCGCGGCTCGTCGGCCCGCCCGCCCCTCCGCCCGCCCCGTGAGGCCGTACGCACCTTGAACTGGACCTGCGGCTCTCCCTGCGCGGCCATAGCGGCGATCCTGAGGGAGAGAAGCGTCTGCGGCACGTGCGCCCCACAAAGGCCGCGGCGGCCGGGGCGGCGGGTGAGGGGAGGGCGGTGGGGGATGGGGCGGATGGGGACGAGGGACGGACGGGGCCGCGCCGGCCCGACCCGGCCACACCCAGTGAGTCTCGATTGCCTAACCCGCCGCAGTCCCTGGCGCCCAGTCCGCCGCCCGCGCCCAGCTCGACCCACCCGACCCAGGGGTACCTTCCAGAAGCGTCTCCGCGCCCGTCCGACTGAGGCTGGAAAGATGGCGGAAGCGCGATTCAAATGCCGGAGACGCAGCCGACGCCGGCGCGCTGTGGGCGGTGCCTGGGGGGCGGAGCAACGGCACCGCGCCCAACCACGCGGCGCGCGCACACGCACGCACGGACGCTCGTAAGGCCCCGCCCCATTGGGGCGGTCAGTTGCCTCTACTGGCCTGCGCGTAGACGGTCGCGGTGGGCGCGGCGCGGGTTACGTAGTAGTTGAGCGAGAGCGCGCACGCACACCTAACTGCGGGACCTCGTGCGCCAGCTCGGAGCGCGGGCTCTCAAGCGCATGCGTTCACGGCGGGTGACGCGCCCTGCTCCGGCGTGTCAGGCGGGCGGGGCCCAGAGATGGATCCTCGTGGGCGGGAAAGGCTGGCATTGCTGTTCTCTAAGCCCGGCTGCTTCGCCGCGTTGTCAACAGGCACCGCCCGGCCGCCTCCTCTTGTCCCCAGACTCGGGAGCCCTCTTGTCAGGGCCTGCAGAATGAATGGAGCCCAGCCGGTGACCGTGCTGCCGCGCCCGCGCCCGTGCGAGCGCGCGCACGGCCGAGCACCGCGTCCTCCCGACACCGGGGGGCGCGCCGCCGGAGCCGCGAGTCCGGCTTTTAGCCCATGTGTCCACAGGGAGTCAGATCACCTTCCATCCAAGCCCTAGGCCCCGGATCTGGCTGCACTCATCCGGTTATGCATCCTGGGCGTCCTGGCTCTAGTACCACAGAGCAGAATGCAGTTCTCAGGAAAGCATAGAGCGAACCTCCAGGCCTGGTTCCCTACCTCCACTTCCCAGAAAAAGGAAAATGAATCTTAAAAATGACTATAGCTTGTGGCCTTAGAGTCAAACTCACACTTACACAGTCTCTAATGTTACATAGTTTCAAAAGGAGTGAAGCAATAGCTTGGGGAGATGACTCAGCGGTGAAAGGTAATTGCAAAGCCTTCTAGTTCCATTCTCCAGTACACACGTTAAGCCAGATGAAAGTAGCATCTTATAGAATTCTTTTGCAGTGACAAGAAGCCCTTGCAGGATTTTCTTTTGTTATGTTTTGGCACAACAACAAAAGTAACAAATACACCTTTCTTCTCATTTTCCCAAATGTTAAGAGTACTTGCTGTTGTGGTTTGACTGTGAGATATCCTTTGTAGGTTCATTTGTTCCCCAATGACTGGTACCGTTTTGGAAAGTTGTGGAGCCTTTAGGACGTGTGGCCTAGCTTGCAGAACTGGATAGCTGGTCTGCTCTTGAAGTTAAGAAGTGACCTTTGGTAGGTAGTCAGCCCGCTAAGCACTTTTCTTAATGTTTATACCCATATAGTAATGCTACTCTCACTTTTGGTTAGAGGACCTTCTCTCTTCAGATGGCAGTGACTTCTGGGATGACTCAAAAGGCACCATAGTCCTGAAAAGAAGTGACAGAGGAGTGCCCAGCTCTGAAACAGCTCTATGACACTTTCCAAGCTCAGGGTCCATTGCAGAAGAGGTGGCAGAAAAAAATGTAAGAGCCAGGGGGCTGGAGACATGGCTTTGCCGTTAAACGCTTGTGAAGCCTAAGGACCCCGGTTTGAGGCTCAATTCCCCAGTACCCACCTAAGCCAGATGCACAAGGTGGCGCATGCATCTGAAGTTTGTTTGCAGTGGCTGGAAGCCCTGGTGCACCCATTCTCCCTCTCTGCCTCTTTGTTTGTCATTCTCAAATAAATGAACAAAAAATAAAATAAAATAAAAAGCAAAAAGAATGTAAGAGCCAAAGGAAGGGTAGGATTCCTTACAATACACTCTTCTAGACACAAAATGACCTGGATATCCATGACCCCACAGTTCTTGGCACTACCTACACAAGACCGTATGCACTCTGGCATGCATATACCTGCACATACACATGAACACACACGTCTTACATATATAAAGATAAAAATTTTGTCTATTTGTGTAATTCATTATTTTAAAAAATACTTATTTGTAAGCAGAGAAAGCATGTACAGGCATGTGCATGCCATGGTGCATATGTGAAGGACAGAGGGCAACCTCAGGAGTTGGTCCTTGTCTTCCACCTTCTTGGAGTGGGTATCCCACTGTCAACTGCTGTATATTATGTTAGACTAGCTGACCCACAGGCTTTGGGATTTTTTTTTTTTTTTTTTTTGTCTCCATCTCCTGTCTTGCCATAGGAGGGCTAGTACTATAGATGTTTGCCACTGTGTTCAGTTTTATGTGGGTTCTGAGATTTTGCATTCAGGTTATTGTGCTTTAACAGCAAGTTTTTAACCCATGGTGCCATCTCCCCAGCCCCTTATTAGAATGTTAATAATGTCTAAAAAAATCATGCAAATTGACATTTACCAAATACAAGGCTGGGTTTTTCTTTTTCTTATTGACAACTTCCATAATTATAAATAATAAACCATGGTAATTCCCTCCCCCTGCCCTCACTTTCCCCTTCACAACTCCACTCTATCATACCCCTCCTCCTCTCAATCAGTCTCTCTTTCATTTTGATGTCATCTTCTTTTCCTCCTATTATAATGGTCTTGTGTAAGGTAGTGCCAAGCACTGTGAAGTCATGGATATCCAGGCCATTTTGTGTATAGAAGAGTGTATTGTAAGAAATCCTACCCTTCCTTTGGCTCTTACATTCTTTCTACCACCTCTTCAGCAATGGACCCCGAGCCTTGGAAGGTGTCATGGAGATGTTCAGTACTGGGCACTCCTCTGCTACTTCTTCTCAGCACTATGTTGCCTTTTGAGTCATCCCAGAAGTCACCGCCATCTGAAGAGAGAAGGTTCTCTAACCAAAAGTGAGAGTAGCATTGATATATGGGTATAACATTAAGGAAAATGCTTAGAGGGCAATTTAGTGAGCATAATATATGCATTTAGCCAGACACCAGCAGGCATTACACTAATAGGACTCATGACTTCCTCCATCATTGGTTTTCATTAAAAGGGTTGTATTCCCTCCTGTGGAGTGGACCTCCAGTCAAATTAGGCAGCGGTTGGTTTCCCCCATAACAGACATGCCACTATTGCACCCATTGGTTCATTTGGCCTGGCTGGCCCAACTTAAGGCTTGCAGTGTTCACTGTTATCTCCACTGATGACTTTTCTCTCTCCCATGGAGCTACATGCAGCATAGCTTTTTCCAGCTTTCTATCAGCTGGTCTACAGAGAGGAGGTTTTCAGCTCAGCTCCAGCAAGATTTCTCAGTGACCTTGCAGCCCAAGCATATGGATTCTTCAGCAATAGAGTCTTGCCACCTGTTCCGGGTGGGAAACCAAGACTTTCAGCAATGGCCTGTATTGTTTGGGGAGGGGGCATCAGAGACCTCCCTGGCCAACAATTCACTGGGAGGTATCCCATCCCTGGCACTGAAAATTTTCTAGTAACAACCTATGGCTTCTGTGTGCACCATTGTCCAAAAAAGTAGGTTTCCATATGACTTATTCATATCCTCTTCAATTTATTCAGTCTCTTCCCCTGACCTCACTTAGGCCTTTCCACCCCCACTAATCTGTTCTTCTACTTACCTATATACAATAACATCCCCTGAAGTCCTCCCCTCTCCTCCCTCCCTCCCTTATAGCCCCTTTCTAGCTTACTGTCTTCTGCTACCAAGTTTTATTCCAGCTCTCTACCAAGTCCAAATATTTGTAGCGAGGATCCACATATGAGAGAGAACATGCATTGCTTGACTTTCTGGGCCTGAGTTACCTGACTAAATATAACCCTTTCTGTTTCCATCCATTTCCCTGCAAATTCCCTAATTTCATGTTTGTTTACTGCTGAATAGAACTCCACTGTATAAATGTACCACATCTTCATTATCCACTCACTCATCAGTTGAGGGACATCTAGGCTGGTTCTATTTCTTAGTTATTGTGAATAGAGGAGCAATAAACATGGATGAGCAAGCATCTCTAAAGTAGTGCAATGAGTCCTTAGGATATATGCCTAGGAGTGGTATAGCTAGGTCATATGGTAAATCTATTTTTAGATGTCTCAGGAACCTCCACACTGATTTCCACAATGGCTGTACCAGATTACATTCCCACCAACAGTGCAGAAGGATTCCTCTTTTTCTGCTTTTTTTTTTTTTTTTTTTTTTTTTGTTTTTGAGGTAGGGTTTCACTCTAGCTTAGGCTCTCCTGGAATTCACTATGTAGTTTCAAGGTGGCCTTGAACTCAAGGTGACTCAAGGTGATCCTCCCTTCCCGAGTGCTGGGATTAAAGGTGTACACCACCACACCCAGCTTTTTCTGCATCTTTGTCAGCATTTATTGTCATTTGATTTCCTGATAATGGCCATTCTGACAGGAGTGAGATGGAATCCCAAAGTACTTTTAATTTGCATTTCCCCGATGGCTAGGGATATAGAACATTTTTTTAGATGTTTATATGCCATCTGTATTTTTTTCTTTTGAGAACTCTATTTAGTTCCATTGCCTCTTTCTTTCTTTCTTTCTTTCTTTCTTTCTTTCTTTCTTTCTTTCTTTTCTTTTCTTGTTTTTATTATTATTATTATTATTATTATTTTGAGGTAGGGTCTCACTCTAGCTCAGGCTGAGCTGGAATTCACTATGTAGTCTCAGGCTGGCCTTGAACTCATGATCCTCCTACCTCTGCTCCCAAGTGCTGAGATTATAGGCATGCGCCACCATGCCTGGCTAGGGCATTTGAACTGGGGTCCTTTGGCTTTGCCAGCAAGTGACTTAACGGCTAAGCCATCTCTCCAGTCCAAGGCAACTGATTTATGTGTGTTTATTTTGTATCCTGCTACATTCCTAAAAGTGTTTATCACTTCTAACAGTTTGCTGGTAGGCTCTTCAGGGTCCTTTATGTATAGAATCATATCATCTGCAAGTAAGGATAATTTGATCTCTTCCTTTCCAATTTGTATCCCTTTTATGTGTGTCTCTTGCCTTATTGCTATAGCTAAGACTTCCAGTACTATATTAAATAAAGGCAGGGACAGTGGACACTCTTGTCTTGTTCCTGATTTTAGTGGAAAACTTTCAAGTTTTTCCACATTTAGTATTATGTTCATTGTAGGTTTGTTATAAATAGCCTATATTATGTTGAGGTATGTTCGTTCTATTTCCAGTTTCCATAGGACTTTTTTTTTAAAATGGGTTTTATTTATTTATTTTTATCAAAACAATCAGTAACAGACAACAGTGTGGGAGGGGCTACAGAAAAGATGCTCACTCCAACATAGCCCAAGGAAAAGAGCACTGGGGCTAGGAGGACCCAGCCAGCTGGGACCCTGCATTAAGATGGTGATGGGAGCTAATAGCCAGTGAGTATAGCAAGGGAGTGTGGTTCCCCCACCTACCATGGGCTAAACCACCAGGCCTCTCTCCTGTGAGAGAGTGAGGCTCAGATAACAAGCCACATCACCCCAACCCCCACACCCTCCTGGTCCCCTTCCCTTGCCCAGGGTGATAAGGGTCATCATCCCAGCAAAGTTGAGCTGCAACTCTCTATGCCAGTTTAGGTCTCTCAGCAGTGAGCCCAATGGGTGGCGACCAAACACTCTCAATGTAGCCAGTACAATTGAGACATGAATTTCTAATTTCTGAGATGTGAATTGGCCCATATGTGCTTCCTGTACTGGAGCACATCCTGAGAGATGGGAGAAAAGGTACCCAGCAACTCCTCCACTGGGCCCCAAAGCAGAAGGCACAAAGAGGGTTAGAGTCGGCTACTACCCTCAACTATTTCAGCTCAGTCAGAAGGCACCTGGAACAGGACAAAAGAAGAGGACAAGGACAGACCCAGCCACACACTCACTCAGCCGCCCAGCCACCAGAAACCTGAAAATATCACATTATATCCTAAAAAAAAATATATTTATCTATTTTTCTAGAGCCAAGTAAGGACAATATATAACAAGCACATATACGTACACAAATACCCCATTATCCCCATACATTACATTTTGGGATCTGCTAGAAAACTGTTTCAGCCAAAACGTTTTCTTAGATAAAGCAGCTTCAGAAATGGCCAAGGTCATATATAGGGGAGTATGATGAAGTATTTTTTTAAATGGAAAGGGGGTTTAAAGAAAGTGGGAAAAAAAGTGAAAAAAATGGAAGAGGGAGGAAGTCTGTCTGAATCTATAACTAGTGAAAAATTAAAAATTAATAAAAATCATATCTCCAGCTCTTCTCTCATTGTCAAGATACAAACACACACACACAAAAAAAAACCATTAAATACAAACTTAGCAGGTGCAGTGGAAATGCTTTAAATAAGAATATCTCTGTATCTCCACACTCCAGCCTAGGCACCAGGCATTCTGCATAAAGGAATGAACCGTTTAAAAAAATAGATTTACAAATATTCTACACAGCCCTTTTGGTGTGAGCTTTGTACACAGTCACCTCCCCCCACCCTGTGTCCACCCCCCTCAAAAAAAAAAAAAACAAACCCTGATTTCCAAGTCACTTGAAAGATCCCCAAATGGCCCAAGGTATACCACAGAGATACCCATAGTGTGAACAAACACCCATGGGTGGACACACCACAAGGTCTAGAGGGTTCTAGTCCCTTCCCACTATTCCTGACAGATGGACAGGGTGTGTAAGGAGGGAGGAAGACAGTCTTGGGCAGGCTTCTAACCCGTATCTCATCCTCTCCAGCTTAAGGATGGTCCTAGATGTGGCATGTTCAATACAATCTCTGAACTGGTCCTATTTTATGATTTGGAAAGTTTTAAAATTATGACCCAATCCCAGGCTTGCCTTCAGAAAGGCCAAGTTTCACCCCATTTTTCTTCCAAGGCAACTGGGGTCCAAAGAATCGAGAAAAGTGAAGCAGCAGAGTACAAGATGTCTCTTCTGACCCTGGAAAGGTGATCAGAGATGGA
This sequence comes from Dipus sagitta, assembly GCA_036346955.1. NCBI lineage: Eukaryota > Metazoa > Chordata > Mammalia > Rodentia > Dipodidae > Dipus > Dipus sagitta. The sequence continues at coordinate 64,686,121 of CM070779.1, read as the reverse complement.
GATACTGACAGGTAGGTCAGGATTAAGGTGCCCTCTCCCTACTAATGCCCACTGTTCACAATCTTTTGGCTTCCCTCCCTGCTTAAGTCCAAGCAGCGTCTGTGGGAAGCTTCACATGTATAATTTATTGGTGGGGGCTTTTTGCCCAGGTCATAGCTGCCTTCATCCTTCATGCGGTACACCAGCAGCAGGATCAGGAAGACAGCAAAGAGAATGCCCACCACGCCACCCACAGTCAGAGCTGCTAGGACCTCTGTTCTCTGGAGATGTTGATGACTTCATTCTCTTCCAGTACCTTTGGTCTGGAGGAGATCCAGATCCCAGGCTCTACCCACTCAGGAATGTGGTTGGTTAGCAGCACCAAGGGCTGGATGGTTCCATCAGGACTTGTGGGGTACTCTGAGTCATCTAGATCTCCTGAGCCTGACAGCTCAAAGTCATCAGCTTCTTGTTTAGAATTGCAGAATACACACCATGCTAGGAACTACGTCCAACCTTCAATTCTGTGATTTAACCTGAACCTGACCACAACATGCTTTATACCTGAACTAGTTGCTACAGTTAAACTTTGATGATTCTAAAATATGTGTGAATGGGTTAGAGAGACCTGCGGTTAAGGCACTTGCCTTCAAAGTCTAACAACCTGGGTTTGATTCTGCAATACTCATGTAAAGCCAGATGCACAAAGTGGTGCATGCATCTGGAGTTTGTTTGTAGCAGCTAGAGGCCCTGGCACACCCATTCTCTCTCTCTCTCTCTCTTTGCTTGCAAATAAATAAATAAAACTATAAAATAAAATAAAATGCATGTGAAAATTCTTTGATATTCCTTGTTGTGTGGCTGTTTCCTCCAGATGGAAACATTTGCCCTGGGAAGGAAGGGTGCAGAGATGCTCAAGAAACTCACAAGAAAGTTCAAGACTTTTGAGCCCCTCAATGACTACATATAAGTAGTCAACAATTGCTGAGAGACAGGAGACTTTAGTGGAGCTTGTGCAGGAAACTGCAGGGATGCAGCTTGCGTGAATCAACACCCAAGATGGGGTGAGCTCTTTGGTGATGCAGCTGCCCTAGTGGCTTATGTTAGTAACTCAATAAACTCACTGGTTCACCAAGCTCGATTGAATGGAATTGTATCTATGGTCTGTCATTGGTACTCTCTCTATCTGTTTATGTCTCCCCAGGAAGCCACACAAACCCCTCCCTTCTGAAAGGGGAGCCTAATTTTGTTACCTTTGAGTGTGGGTTAGATTTAGTCACTTGTAACTAACACATGGAACTTATTAAAATTGACTGGGTCACACAGTCTCTGTGACTTGTCACCTGGAGGAAGGTCACAAAGTACAATAACAAACACGGGATCATGTGACAAAAGCTGAGAGTCCTGCAGGAACCTAGCTCCACCTGCCAATCATGTGTGCACCATCTTGGAAGCCAATCTCTCAGTGCAGCACTGACACCTGGCTTCAGGTAAGCCATTCTGACTTCCTGGCCCATGAACTGTGTGAGATTACAAGTGTTTAGTATAGCTTCAAGACAGTCACTCTAAAAAAAACTCATTTTTATTAACAACTTCCATAATTATATACAATAAACCATGATAATTCCCTCCCCTCCCCCACTTTCCCTTCACAAATCCACCCTCCATAATATCCCCTCCTCATTTCAGTTAGTCTCTCTTTTATTTTGATGTCACCATCTTTTCCTCCTTTTATGAAGACCTTGTGTAGATAGCACCAGACACTGCATAGTAATGGGTATGCAGGCCATTTTGTGTCTGGAAGATTGCAATATAAGCAGTCCTACCCTTCCTTTGGCTCTTACATTCTTCCTGCCACCTCTTCCTCAATGGACCCTGAGCCTTAGAAGGTGTGATAGAATTGTTTCAGTGCTAAACACTCCTCTGTCACTTCTTCTCAGCACTATGGTACTTTTTGAGTTATCCCAGAGGTCACTGCCATCTGAAAAGAGAAGCTTCTCTAACCAAAAGTGAAAGTAGCATTAATATATGGGTATGACCGTTAAGAGAAGTGTTTACAGGGCAGTTTGGTGAGCATAATATATGCATTTTAGCCAGGCAATAGCAGGCGTTACACTCCTAGAGCTTATGACCTCCTCCACCATAGGCTTTTGACTAGGTTTTCAGTACCAGGCATGTATTTCTTCCCGTGGAGCAGGCCTCCAGTCCAATGAGAGAGCAGTTGGTTTCCTTCATAACAGACATGTCACTATTGTACCCATTGGCTCATTTGGCCTAGCTGGCCAAACTTAAGGCTTGTAGAATCCTCTGTTGTTTATCACTGCTGAGGACTTCTCTCTCCCATACAGCTGCATGCAGTGTAGCTTTTTCCAGCTTTCTGTCAGCTGGTCCACAGGGAGAAGTTTTTCAGCTCAACTCTAGCTTGATTGCTCAGTGACCTTGCAATCCAAGCATGGGGAGTGTTCAGCAATAGGATCTTAATTTCTATTTCTGGTGAGAAACCAAGAACCTTGGCAATGGCCTGTAATGTTTTGGGGGCATTAGGGACCTCCTTGACCAACAACTCACTGAAAGGTATTCTATCCCTGGCACTGAAAATTTTCTAGTAACAATCCATTGCTTGTGGGCACTTTTCTAAAATTTGTTTTAAGTTATTTTTGGCAGGGTTTACAATGTAGGGTTTCACTCTAGTGCAGGCTGACCTGGAATTCATCATGTAGTCCATTTGAGAGAATTACAAGTAGCCAATTGAGAGTCCTTTTTTTTTTTTTTTTTTTGGTTTTTCAAGGTAGGGTCAGGGCACCCTTGAAATTGCAGGCATTCCACTTCCTATCCTGAAGTTACTTTGAGTTTAAACACCTGGGCCACACTGGGGGTCATAGGAAACCCTGAGAGTGTTTCCAATGCTGACATGGCTCTCCAGGGAAGTTAGGGAGTTTGCTAGTGAAAGGCGCTCTAGCAGATAAGTGTTAGCTTAGCTATTTTATTCCCCCAATAAATGGACTCAGGGCCTAATTAGGGCAGGATGACATTATCTTAGATATTTCAGTTTCAGTATGGCTTCTAACTCAGCATCCCAATTGCTGGGATTAAAGGCATGCACCACTATGCTCTGCTCCCCTGCCTTTTTTTTTAAGGAGAAACTACCACAATATGGAAGGACAGCTGTACGAGGAATGGTAATTGCTAAGGTGAAAAATGCAGCAGTTGAGCTGGAGATTGCTCAGTGGTTAAAGGCACTTGCTTGCAAAGCCTGATGGACTGGGTTCAATTCCCCATTACCCATATAAAGCTAGATGCACAAAGTGGTATGTCCATCTGGAGTTTGTTTGCAGTGGCAAGAAGCCCTGGTGTGCTCAGACTCTCTCTCTGACTCTGTGTCTCTCAAATACACACACACATTTTTTGTTTTTCTTTTTTTTTTGTTTTGTGTTTTGAGGTAGGGTTTCACTGTAGTCCAGGCTGACCTAGAATTCACTATGTAATCTCAGGGTGGCCTCAAACTCAGGGCAATCCTCCTACCTCTGCCTCCCAAGTGCTGGGCTTAAAGGCGTGTGCCACCACACCTGGCATCAAATATACATATGTACATACACACATATGTATATGCCCATGATATATGTATGTATGTATGTATGTATGTATGTATGTTGTTTTTGTTTTGTTTTATGAGGTAGGGTCTCACTTTAGCCCAGACTCACCTAGAAGTCACTACATAGTGTCAGGGTGGTCTCAAATTCATTGTGATCCTCTAACCTCTGCCTCCCGAGTGCTGGGATTAAAGGTGTTCACCACCATGCTGGCTAAAAATATATATTTTAAAATTTTATTTATTTGTTTGTTTATTAGAGGGAGAGAGGAGAGAGAGAGAGAGAATAAGCATGATAGGGCCTGTGGCCACTGCAAAAGAACTCCAGATGTGTGTGCCACCTTATGCATTTGATTTACATGGGTTCAGGGGAATTGACCCTGGGTCCTTAGGTTTTGCAGGCAAGTGCCTTAACCATTAAGCCATCTCTCCAGCCCCTAAAACTATAGCGAAATGCACATGGTCGCTCTCATATTCAAACCACTCCTCCCCATCCTTTGGATTTTATATTTGAAGGGTTAATAGCCTTCCCTGAAAACTAGAGGAAACTAAAGAGTTAATAACTGTCCCTAAGACCAGCAGGCAATAAAGAAACCTCAGAGATATGTGGCCTTGACAGGCTTGTCTATTTCTGATTGATAAACTTCCCTTTGCTCAGAAAACCTTGAAGGAACAGAAACTGTCTGGTGGGATATCCTCCCTAGACAATTTTGTTAAAAATGCTTATTTTGAGTAAAGACACAAATAACTATAGTTCCTTATCTACTTCCCTTGGACCTACAGTCTGTTTTTCTTAGGATCGTTCTTATAAGCTTGCACCCCAGCCTGATTCAGTGCTTCAGACTTTATCCCATGGGAAGGCTACTGCCCCTTGCTGTTTCTCTCAATAAACAGTCTGTCTGTACAGATCAAGTCTGGTGTTCTCTTTTGCTTTTCTCTTACATTTTCCTTACATTTTGGTGCCTTCACTAAGATCAGAGCCCCCTGGGGCTTTCAGACCGCACACTCCCTTTTTTCTCGTCTCTATCTCCCTGACAATGTTTCACTCCCTCAGGGACACAAAAACTCACTGTGCTCACTACTCTGAACTAAATAGCCACCTGTGACCTGAAACCTCCAATCTTTCTAGCTTGACACCTTTTCTTCTTCTTGTCACCTTCTCCCACCGGACTTCTGAACTCTAGACTAGAGGCCTCTTGCCATGTGATCCACTGTATCCACACCCTCATCAAATTACAACTTCAGGGCGAGGTATTTGTTCTCGGTCTGTGGCAGAGGCACCCCATCCCAGACCTTAGAAACTCTAGGAGTTTCTCACTTTTTGGTCTGTGGACAATCAGAGACTCTGGGAGCCTCCACGTGTCATTCCACCAGATAACCCAAGCATTATGAGTGCTGGGATGCTCCCTCCTAAGTTTTGGGTTTCTTTGCCTTCCCTATGCCAGGGAGATGTCCCTGGTGGAGGGACTGGCCACCCTAGTCCTTGTCCTCCAAAACAGCCTCTAAATTATCTGTTCCAAAAGACACTGCATTGGCATGTCCCAAGGCTAACTTAAAGGAACTCGAACTTCCTGAGCTCCTGTCTGCCAAATTATTCCAGCTCTCTGTTCAAATTTTGCCACAATATTCCTTAGATAATGGCCACCACTAGCCTGGATTTGGTACCTTTTCTTTTTGTTTGTTTTTTTGAGGCAGGGTCTCACTGTAACCCAGGCTGACCTGGAATTCACTATGTAGTCTCAGGGTGGCTTTGAACTCACAGTGATCCTCCTACCTCTGCCTCCCAAGTGCTGGGATTAAAGGTGTGTACCACCACACCCAGAAATTTGGTACTTTTGATTTTAATATTCTTATTGATCTTGATACCTTCTTCAGAAAACATGGCAAGTGGTCTGAGGTTCCTTAGCTTCAGGGCTTCTTTGTCCTCCATTCTCGCCCTTTCTTTTGACTTCTTGTTCTACCTACCAAATTCTCCTCTGTCACCAAAAACTCTCTGAGCCCCTTCTAAAACTGTATTTTCACACACAGTTCTGCTATATGGCTATGACTTGCCAGGGTCTCTTCCTCCCACACCAAATTCAAGCCATCTCACTAAATCAAATACAAACCCTGCCTTTATTTTTCTTTTTTCTTTTTTGGTTTTTCGAGGTAGGGTTTCACTCTAGCCCAGGCTGACCTGGAACTCACTATGGAGTCTCAGGGTGGCCTTGAACTCACAGCTATCCTCCAATTTCTGCCTCCTGAGTGCTGGGATTAAAGGCATACATCACCACACCTGGTAAACCCTGCCTTCTTAAAGAAACTCCTGTCTTTACTGGGCATCTTTAACTTCTTGTACATATGGATATCTAATTTTTCTCTCCTTGCTAAAAGTTAAAATCACTGTATAGCTTCAAGGGTGTTTTTCTTTCTTTTCCCTTTCCCCCTTCTTTTCATTATAAGCCACCAAATAAGGAAATGTCAACTTTAAATTCAAACCACTGGCCATTGCCCTGTTAAGATTAAGTACTCACCAATATAAAACATAGCTAAAATCTTAAAAGGATGTCTCTCCATGTTTCATGTTGTCATGTCTAATGTTTGCCAACCATACCATGTCATGTGTTTTTTGTTTCATGTAGTCTGTCCTTATGTATAACTAGATTTATGGTTATTAATCGTTCCAATGCTCATGGTCATTAAATGTTCTGGTGCTCATATATTTTAAGATGACGTTAAGTTATTAAAACTAGGTTTACAATATATTTTAAATAATTAGCTTCTGTGTTTCTGACAATGTGCTTATTCATGCTTACTACAACAATAGACATATTTGTATACCAAATTCTAATCCTGCTTCTACAGAGAGAGATATGTTTTGGGATCAGATAAGACTTTATAAGGTAAAAGATTATTGTAAAGTATGTTATTGAAAGGATATAAAATGATATGGAAAGGTTGTGTGACTTAAACTAAAAAAAGTTTGGGTTGCCTGTGGTAAAATGTGTTAACTTAAAATTTTTCATTTTCCTTATTTTTTTCTCACCTTAATTGTTCATATAGTTCAGACTTTACTCTTTTTAGTAAGTTGATAAACTCATTTACATTTTCATGTCTCAAATCAAAGTTAAATAGAGCTATGCCTATATTCTTACTGTTAAACTCTGACTACTAAAAAAAAAACTAAATGGTTAACATAATCAAGATTCATTTTTAATGAGTTTTTGCTGGTTTATTTAAACTTATCTAAATGTAACATAAAAATAAAAAAAATAAAATTAATATAACTGACCTTCTAAATATTCAAAAAAAGAGGGGAGCCTAGGGGGACTGCTGACCTAGGGACATGGGAAGACAGACAATCAGAATCCAGACAGTCTATTATAATTAGCCACAGAGACAAAAATCATAAAAGCAGAATTTAAAATAAAATATAATTAAATCACTGTAACCTTAAGATGGTTCCTGTCTTGTTCATGCTGTTTTAATGGGTGATTATCACTGAGATTATTGTCTAAGTCTTATAAAAGGTGACTTAGTCATTGTGACTTTGTTCTTAGGGAAAATGAGGAACGTCCTTATGTCCTAGGAAAGCATATAATATACAAACAATGTTAATATATCTTTTCTAGGCTTCATATAGTCTACTACCAGTCATACATATTGCCTTATGTTAAACTTAAAAATGGTTCAATAGGGCTGGAGGGATGGCTTAGCGATTAAGTGCTTGCCTGTGAAGCTTAAGGACCTAAGGCTCAATTCCCCAGTACTCATGTAAGCCAGATGCACAAGGTGGAGTTCATTTGCAGTGGCTGGAGGCCCTGGTGTGCCCATTCTGTCATTCTCTCTCTCTGCCTCTTTCTCTGTCACTCTCAAATAAGTAAAATAAAATTTAAAAAAGGGTTCAATAATTAAAGGTAGTTGATGAAGAAATCACTTTATATCTATCATAATGCCCCTAATGTATGTTAAAATCAGACTAATTTAGCTCAACAATGACCACAACCAGGTTTGGCTTTATTCTAAAGCTATGTATAATCGGTCTCAGTCAAGGTTTTTTTTTTTTTAATTTAATTTTTTAGTTAGGGTCTCACTCTATCTTAGGCTGACCTGGAATTCACTATGTAGTCTCAGGGTGGCCTTGAACTCATGGTGATTCTCCTACCTCTGTCTCTCAAGTGCTGGGATTAAAGGCATGAGCCACCACGCCTGGCTCAGTCAAGGTTTTACTTAAATAATTGTCTCATTTCTTGTATCTTAAGTTGATTGCTTTTAGATATATTGATACTTAAGATATATTCCCTGGTCTAGAAAAGTGATATTAAATACTGCTGTTCTGCTTCCAGTTTGTGGGGTAATTGGTACCCACACAGGTATCTAAACTAATCAAAGATGTTACCAAATACAAATGCCAAAACTTTATGCTATTTTACTTGACATGTTCTGCCTGTACTTATTAGATATTTAAAAAATAAGATGTTTTATGGGGAATTTTGTGGAAGAGGGGATGGAAAGATTGTTACAGCCACAAGTTGGGACATTTTGCACAGAGACATTGTCCTCCCCCATAATTGACTGCTGCCCCATAATACATGACCCACAGTCCCCATGGGGTTGACCTGCATCCCCAACGAGGAAGGCCTCTTCAGAAAAGGGGCAGGGAGGAGGGAAAGGATGGTACCAACATGTGTTGTTTACATACTAAATATGTCCATATCTAATCAAAATAAATTAAAGAAAATAAAAAAACAAGATGTGTCCACTTTCTAAAAGCTATTTCTCTTGCCTTAATTTTTTTTTTTTTTGGAACAAAATCACTTTATTCTAATTAACTCACAAACATCACAGCTGGTTCAGGAGACCACACAACACTTGCCCAGCCCAACCTATACATCTCAAAGAGCTTCTGTACCATCAGGACACTTTCTGATGGCCACTCTGAAGCAATGGATCTGTTAATAGAGTTTAATTTAGAGTGTTACACATTCACTATAATTACATTTTTATGCTAAAGCAACTTGGTCATCAGAGCAGATTTTCCATTTCTTCAGGCTGAATAACTTCTTAGATTAATCCATTTGCTATTCTGCACTGTTTCAGCACCTCGTTGAAACCCTCACAGAGCTCAACGTCAGTCTGGTTCTGGGCACACTCCAGGAACTGTTTGATCTCAAAAAAGCAAGGCTGCTGCTCTGCTGGCGTGGCACCCTGAGGCTCCTGGTAAGTGATATCAGGCTTTGCGGGCTCAGCATTCCCACCGCCACTGAAGCCCCCTGTGAGGGCGTGACCCAGGGTGTGGCCCACTGCAGAGCCCACCGCCACACTGGCTGCAGTGGTTGCCATCTGGGCCATCAGGCCCGGCTGTCTGTCGAGGTGCAGCAGCAGGTGAAGCAACTGCAGATGGGGTTGCTGCTGCTGGCGGCTGGGCTGCGGGGGCTGGCCTGGGTGCAGCTCGCATCTGAGGGGCCCGGCTGGCCGGGCGGCCACCCAGGAAGTGTGGCTATGGCTTCCACGACCCATGCTCAACGTGCGTCCTCTGCTCGTCCAGAGATGTGAAACTCTGAATTTGCCTTAATTTTTTATATAGTTCAAACAATTCTATTAAATAAGGTGATAATAAAAGTTAAAGGCCTCTGGCCCAAAGTTATGTCTTGTAACTTTTATGCTAATTATATCTCATACTACATAGTCTTGTACTGACACTGTAGTTTTTGTACTGTTTCAAGGCCATAGTTTGTATTACAACTTTTGGCCAGTACTAAAATTATCTTGCATTTCTTCTTACCTCCTTAACACAGCTACAGTTATCTCTCTACTAATTAACTTTTTTTTTTTTTTTTTCAGGTTTTGGGAGAGATTCCCCTGGACTCAAGCTGATGTAAAAACAAATTAATTCTCCACTTAATTCCTGGTGCCAGTTCTGTAAGCCTTAGTTTCCCATATCAATTTCAAGGTTAACAAGATCAATATGAACTAGTTTTGTCTATTTATTTAAACTCTGTCTAAATGTGACATGAAAATCAAAACTAAGCCTTTATTTTGTTGCATAGAACACCTGTTTACAACAATAAGTTTCTTAAGTGTCCTACTCTTATATGTTTTCCTATTGGGTAAGACTTTTATTTATTTACTATAAACTTATTCTAATAAATAAAAGTGGGCCTAATTATATACAACATATTTTATTGTATTATACAACCAATATAATTATATAAAACATAATTTCATTATGCTTATAAAATAAGCAACTGGTAATAACAAATTATCAAGATGAATCAAAGTTTCAGCCTTTTAGCCTAACATACTTTCATTAGTTCTTCTAAATATAAGACTTTTTGGTCTTTAGACCAAGTAAATAAAGACTATGAACCTTCTATATTAAAGACTTACACAAAAACCTTTAAACCTAAATTCAGAATTAGTTCACTTCTTAATCTCTATCATATTTAAATTTAAAATAATTTAAGATATTTAAAATATTGCTTCAATATTAATGTCTTATACTTCCTACCTTACCTAAACCAAATCTTTATATTTCCACAAATTCCAATTAACTTCCCATCCCAGTTAACAATTCCTTCTTCCTTACCTAGCTCCTATATTATTTTTTACCTTAAATATAATGTTTATGTCACCTGTAAATGTCATGTCACATGCAAGAAAACTCATATATGGATAGTAACCAGATCATAATGGATAATAGACTTGACATGATCTGGGTGTTTCTTTCCTAATGACTTTGATAACTATCTCTCTCCTGAAGAGCTGCCTCCTTGCCTGTTCATAAGATCGACATGGGATCATAACCTACTATGTACACAAGCTGCAAAATGAAGTTTGGCAAATGGTGTTGGGCTCTGAAAGGCCCAGGTGTGAGGCCTAGTGGAACTTCCTGAGCCTAGCTAAAGTTTGGTGATCTGCCTCTGGCCAGACGTGACTCAGCAAGATGCCTAATGGCTTCTTGCCTGCTACTTCCGCATGGGAGTTAGAATTATCATTTCAATAGTCACAGTTTACTATTGGCCCTTACCTTTCCCCACCATCCTAAAATCCCCGCCTTCGTCCCCAACATTATATAGGCAACTGCTCATAGCAATAAATCAAGTTCCTGCTTTGACAAGACTCCCGACTCAGTGTGGTTTTTCTCCGGTGGCCAGGAGAGGTCTGAGTCATCGGACGCTCATCTCCTCCTCAACCCCTTGGGAGGAACCAGCGGGCCTGGTCCTTCCCTCGGCACTACCTGCCCCCGCTGGCGGAGCCCTGCATCTGGCGCCCAACGTGGGGCTCTCGGAGTCCGGCAGACTAGTGCCCCCTGAGAGACATTCGTTGAGGAGGTCAATCGGTGTACATATGCAGGTGAGCGTACCCCCATAAGTTATGAGGTAGTCTTTATATTTAATGCGCTAAACTTTGCTTCTATAACCTGTACTTTTTGTCAACATCTCTTCGTTCCTTTTCTCTTTCCTTTCACTCTCGATTTGCCAGCAAGCTGCATCTGTGACTTTTGTATTTCTGAAGGCTTATGCTTCTCTCTCTCTTTCTCTTCTTGGGCCTGTGAAGGCAGGCCAACTTTTTCTGCCATCATGGAACTTCCCCTGGATCTGTAAGCTTCAATAAATATCCCTTCCTCCATAACTGTACCTGGTCTGGAAGTTTATCTCAGCAAAACTAAAGCTGTCTGATACAGACCAAGGAGTGGACTGAGATGAACCTGACCATGTGGATGTTGATCTTTTGGAACCTTTGTTTTGGAGGAATAGGCATGGACTTGGTGCTTACAACTGAAGGTGTCTTCTGGAGTAGTAAGACAAATTTGATGGACTATTCTAATAAGAGTCTTAAAATGCTAAATGCAGATAACATTGAACTTCGAGACTTGGCTTATGAGCTTTCTAAGGAAAAGGAAAGACTGCAGGGGACTTTGTTGGAACTGGGCTACTGGCATAAGGGCTGGCTGCGTCCTGCTGCCCAGGCCCAGAGAGTTTGATCGAGGTTAAATTTGTAATGGACTGATGTGCTTGGCTAAAGATATTGGATTGAGAGATTTAAGATTTTAAACTGAAAAACCTCAAGCAAGTTAAAATTACTGGCACAGAGACTGGTTTTAGGTTACTGAACCTACTATTGTCAAACAAATTAGCAGTCTTAAGGAAAATGATCCAACTGCTTTACATTAAAACAATGAGAAGGATGCCTGAGGAAAGACTCTCATTGAAATACAAACACTTTTGGATGGTGGTTGAGTTTACATTGTTTTAGTCTCTCCTTGCTATGCCTTATACCAGTTAAAAATGTTTACTCTATGCCTTTATATGTTAGAAGTGTTTAACTTGTTTGATTTTACAGGTCTTTTTTTTTCTTTTTTTTCTCAATTTTTATTAATATTTTCCATGTTTACAAAAAATATCCCATGGTATTACCCTCCCCCCTTTCCCCTTTGAAATTCCATTCTCCATCATATCCTCTCCCCATCTCAATCTTTCTACTTACATATATACAATACCAACCTAATAAAAGCCCTCCTCCCTTTCTTTCTCTTCCCTTTCTATCTCCTTTTTTAACTTACTGGCCTCTGCTACTGAGTTTTTTCCTTCTCACACAGAAGCCCAATCATCTGTAGCTAAGATCCACATATGAGGGAGAACATGTGGTGCTTGGCTTTCTGGGCCTGGGTTACCTCACTTAGTATAATTCTTTCCAGATCCATCCACTTTTCTGCAAATTTCATGACTTCATTTTTCTTTACTGCTGAGTAGAACTCCATTGTATAAATGTGCCATATCTTCATTATCCACTCATCAGTTGAGGGACATCTAGGTTGGTTCCATTTCCCAGCTATTATAAATTGAGCAGCAATAAACATGGTTGAGCACGTACTTCTAAGGAAATGAGATGAGTCCTTAGGATATATGCCTAGGAGTGCTATAGCTGGGTCATATGGTAGATCAATCTTTAGCTGTTTTAGGAACCTCCACACTGATTTCCACAATGGCTGGACCAGATTGCATTCCCACCAACAGTGTAGAAGGGTTCCCAGATTTTACAGGTCTTAATATCTTAAATTGGTCAAGACTGTGGGGACCTTTAAAATTAAACTTAGTACAATTTATAATATGTGATGGTTATAAATCTATTGGGAGCTAGGGGTGGAATATGGTAATTTAAATAGATGGCCCCCCTCCTGGCAGCTTGTGCCAGGCCCTCCCCTACTGGGAGTTGGCAGGCACTCCCTCTCCTGGAAGACTGCCACGTGGCTCCCTTGAACTGACCCAGGTGGGGACACGGGGAAAAGTCTGCTTTCTCGTGGTGACTGGGCTCACTGCTAACTTACTGGGGCAAGACATCCTTGGAGATGCCGAGGCTTTCATCACTACTGACCATAAGGCCTTTTATAATGATTTGTTAGATAAAAAAAGAACCATTTGGCTTTAGGCTTGTACTTTTAATGTCTAACTATCCTTCATACTCACAGCTTTAAGTAGCTCCGGAAAAAGTTCAAACTGTGCCTCCCTTTAAGATCTTGGGCTCAATCCTTACCCTAGATACAGTTTCACCTGTTAGATGCTCTGTATGATGTGGTTACGTATTTGGGCGAAGAGATAAGGTTAAAAGTTAAAACTTGTTTGGAGTGTCATGTAGATTTTCAATGGATTTGTGTTACTTCTAAAAAATATAATAACAGTCAACAGCATTGGGAAAATACATTTAAAAGGTATTTGACATAATGATAATATTTCCTTGGATCTGATTCAGTTACATTCAGAGATTTTGTCTTTGCAAAATAATCATCTTACTTTTGATGCAACTAAAGCTGCTGATGACTTAATATCTACCTTGAAGTCTGCCTTGCCTGGATGGAATTCTCTCACTTCTTGGACAGGAAGCTTTGCTGCTACAGGTGTTTGTCTTTTGCTCATTCTGTGTCTGCTGCCCATCCTTGTTAAATGCCTTTTGAGATCCTTTATGGAAATCCATACAGAAGTACATGGGATACAGCTACAGACCCGACCCCGGCTTCCTGAGACACTATCTTAAAGCCCCTGCAGAGGCTGGTAGTCAAAGATGGGTAAGATTCTCTCGAGTTAGGTCAACCTAAGACAGGGCATGAATGATGGAATTCATGTACCGATGATGGGTAAGGCCTAAATATCGTACAGGACTACCTAAGACAGACACAGTCTTTCTGCACCAAGGCCCAGAAGGGCCCAGTTAATAAAAAATAAAAAAAGGAGGAATTGTTGGAAGCCATTTGGCTGGCCTTGTATCCATAGCTCTGGCCCTTTGGCAGCAAGACTTTAGCAAGACTTTAGCACCTACATGTAAGCAAGATTATGTATATTCAGTGTCGGAAGCCATTTGGCTGGCCTTGATAGTCTCTTTTACTGAGAAGTGATTAAAGTGCTAAAATTCTGTAACAAAAAGGAGTTTTTTGATAAAAACTTATGTGAAACTCATGGAATTTTTGTCCATATAAAAACGTTATAAAAAAAAAAAGACCCATTTGGGTACCAGCGAGAGACCTAAAATATTTGTCCCAACAAGGGGACACTGACAATCACTTTTCCAGGGAGTGTCCCACCCCTGAGGACTGTTCCTAAAATGGTCTTCACCCTGCTAAATCAAACAATCCCCTCCCTTGCAGAGGATTGCTGGCTTTGCTTCTGATTTGGGCCTTCCTGGCTGCTTGCAGTACAGTTGTCCATACGACCTTAAAAAAATTGCTCAGCCACCTTCCTCATCCCCATCCAGATTTTCCCAGTGTTTCCTCTGGGCATTTGGGCCCCGCCTTCCCCTAATAATTCCAGTATAGATGTGGGATATGTCACCAGATCATACATGCAAGAAAACTCAATATGGACTATAGCAATCAATGATCTGGGTTGTTTCTTCCTAATGACTTTGATAACTATCTCTCTCCTGAAGAGCTGCCTCCTTGCCTGTCATAAGATCGACATGGGTACATAACCTACTATGTACACCAGCTGCAAAATGCAGTTGGCCAAATGGTGTTGGGCTCTGAAAGGCCCAGGTGTGAGGCCTAGTGGAACTTCCTGAGCCTAGCTAAAGTTTGGTGATCTGCCTCTGGCCAGACGTGACTCAGCAAGATGCCTAATGGCTTCTTGCCTGCTACTTCCGCATGGGAGTTAGAATTATCATTTCAATAGTCACAGTTTACTATTGGCCCTTACCTTTCCCCACCATCCTAAAATCCCGCCTTCGTCCCCAACATTATATAGGCAACTGCTCATAGCAATAAATCAAGTTCCTGCTTTGACAAGACTCCCGACTCAGTGTGGTTTTTCTCCGGTGGCCAGGAGAGGTCTGAGTCGTCGGACGCTCATCTCCTCCTCAACCCCTTGGGAGGAACCAGCGGGCCTGGTCCTTCCCTCGGCACTACCTGCCCCCGCTGGCGGAGCCCTGCATCTGGCGCCCAACGTGGGGCTCTCGGAGTCCGGCAGACTAGTGCCCCCTGAGAGACATTCGTTGAGGAGGTCAATCGGTGTACATATGCAGGTGAGCGTACCCCCATAAGTTATGAGGTAGTCTTTATATTTAATGCGCTAAACTTTGCTTCTATAACCTGTACTTTTTGTCAACATCTCTTCGTTCCTTTTCTCTTTCCTTTCACTCTCGATTTGCCAGCAAGCTGCATCTGTGACTTTTGTATTTCTGAAGGCTTATGCTTCTCTCTCTCTTTCTCTTCTTGGGCCTGTGAAGGCAGGCCAACTTTTTCTGCCATCATGGAACTTCCCCTGGATCTGTAAGCTTCAATAAATATCCCTTCCTCCATAACTGTACCTGGTCTGGAAGTTTATCTCAGCAAAACTAAAGCTGTCTGATACAGACCAAGGAGTGGACTGAGATGAACCTGACCATGTGGATGTTGATCTTTTGGAACCTTTGTTTTGGAGGAATAGGCATGGACTTGGTGCTTACAACTGAAGGTGTCTTCTGGAGTAGTAAGACAAATTTGATGGACTATTCTAATAAGAGTCTTAAAATGCTAAAAGCAGATAACATTGAACTTCGAGACTTGGCTTATGAGCTTTCTAAGGAAAAGGAAAGACTGCAGGGGACTTTGTTGGAACTGGGCTACTGGCATAAGGGCTGGCTGCGTCCTGCTGCCCAGGCCCAGAGAGTTTGATCGAGGTTAAATTTGTAATGGACTGATGTGCTTGGCTAAAGATATTGGATTGAGAGATTTAAGATTTTAAACTGAAAAACCTCAAGCAAGTTAAAATTACTGGCACAGAGACTGGTTTTAGGTTACTGAACCTACTATTGTCAAACAAATTAGCAGTCTTAAGGAAAATGGTCCAACTGCTTTACATTAAAACAATGAGAAGGATGCCTGAGGAAAGACTCTCATTGAAATACAAACACTTTTGGATGGTGGTTGAGTTTACATTGTTTTAGTCTCTCCTTGCTATGCCTTATACCAGTTAAAAATGTTTACTCTATGCCTTTATATGTTAGAAGTGTTTAACTTGTTTGATTTTACAGGTCTTTTTTTTTCTTTTTTTTCTCAATTTTTATTAATATTTTCCATGTTTACAAAAAATATCCCATGGTATTACCCTCCCCCCTTTCCCCTTTGAAATTCCATTCTCCATCATATCCTCTCCCCATCTCAATCTTTCTACTTACATATATACAATACCAACCTAATAAAAGCCCTCCTCCCTTTCTTTCTCTTCCCTTTCTATCTCCTTTTTTAACTTACTGGCCTCTGCTACTGAGTTTTTTCCTTCTCACACAGAAGCCCAATCATCTGTAGCTAAGATCCACATATGAGGGAGAACATGTGGTGCTTGGCTTTCTGGGCCTGGGTTACCTCACTTAGTATAATTCTTTCCAGATCCATCCACTTTTCTGCAAATTTCATGACTTCATTTTTCTTTACTGCTGAGTAGAACTCCATTGTATAAATGTGCCATATCTTCATTATCCACTCATCAGTTGAGGGACATCTAGGTTGGTTCCATTTCCCAGCTATTATAAATTGAGCAGCAATAAACATGGTTGAGCACGTACTTCTAAGGAAATGAGATGAGTCCTTAGGATATATGCCTAGGAGTGCTATAGCTGGGTCATATGGTAGATCAATCTTTAGCTGTTTTAGGAACCTCCACACTGATTTCCACAATGGCTGGACCAGATTGCATTCCCACCAACAGTGTAGAAGGGTTCCCAGATTTTACAGGTCTTAATATCTTAAATTGGTCAAGACTGTGGGGACCTTTAAAATTAAACTTAGTACAATTTATAATATGTGATGGTTATAAATCTATTGGGAGCTAGGGGTGGAATATGGTAATTTAAATAGATGGCCCCCCTCCTGGCAGCTTGTGCCAGGCCCTCCCCTACTGGGAGTTGGCAGGCACTCCCTCTCCTGGAAGACTGCCACGTGGCTCCCTTGAACTGACCCAGGTGGGGACACGGGGAAAAGTCTGCTTTCTCGTGGTGACTGGGCTCACTGCTAACTTACTGGGGCAAGACATCCTTGGAGATGCCGAGGCTTTCATCACTACTGACCATAAGGCCTTTTATAATGATTTGTTAGATAAAAAAAGAACCATTTGGCTTTAGGCTTGTACTTTTAATGTCTAACTATCCTTCATACTCACAGCTTTAAGTAGCTCCGGAAAAAGTTCAAACTGTGCCTCCCTTTAAGATCTTGGGCTCAATCCTTACCCTAGATACAGTTTCACCTGTTAGATGCTCTGTATGATGTGGTTACGTATTTGGGCGAAGAGATAAGGTTAAAAGTTAAAACTTGTTTGGAGTGTCATGTAGATTTTCAATGGATTTGTGTTACTTCTAAAAAATATAATAACAGTCAACAGCATTGGGAAAATACATTTAAAAGGTATTTGACATAATGATAATATTTCCTTGGATCTGATTCAGTTACATTCAGAGATTTTGTCTTTGCAAAATAATCATCTTACTTTTGATGCAACTAAAGCTGCTGATGACTTAATATCTACCTTGAAGTCTGCCTTGCCTGGATGGAATTCTCTCACTTCTTGGACAGGAAGCTTTGCTGCTACAGGTGTTTGTCTTTTGCTCATTCTGTGTCTGCTGCCCATCCTTGTTAAATGCCTTTTGAGATCCTTTATGGAAATCCATACAGAAGTACATGGGATACAGCTACAGACCCGACCCCGGCTTCCTGAGACACTATCTTAAAGCCCCTGCAGAGGCTGGTAGTCAAAGATGGGTAAGATTCTCTCGAGTTAGGTCAACCTAAGACAGGGCATGAATGATGGAATTCATGTACCGATGATGGGTAAGGCCTAAATATCGTACAGGACTACCTAAGACAGACACAGTCTTTCTGCACCAAGGCCCAGAAGGGCCCAGTTAATAAAAAATAAAAAAAGGAGGAATTGTTGGAAGCCATTTGGCTGGCCTTGTATCCATAGCTCTGGCCCTTTGGCAGCAAGACTTTAGCACCTACATGTAAGCAAGATTATGTATATTCAGTGTCGGAAGCCATTTGGCTGGCCTTGATAGTCTCTTTTACTGAGAAGTGATTAAAGTGCTAAAATTCTGTAACAAAAAGGAGTTTTTTGATAAAAACTTATGTGAAACTCATGGAATTTTTGTCCATATAAAAACGTTATAAAAAAAAAAAGACCCATTTGGGTACCAGCGAGAGACCTAAAATATTTGTCCCAACAAGGGGACACTGACAATCACTTTTCCAGGGAGTGTCCCACCCCTGAGGACTGTTCCTAAAATGGTCTTCACCCTGCTAAATCAAACAATCCCCTCCCTTGCAGAGGATTGCTGGCTTTGCTTCTGATTTGGGCCTTCCTGGCTGCTTGCAGTACAGTTGTCCATACGACCTTAAAAAATTGCTCAGCCACCTTCCTCATCCCCATCCAGATTTTCCCAGTGTTTCCTCTGGGCATTTGGGCCCCGCCTTCCCCTAATAATTCCAGTATAGATGTGGGATACATTCATCCTTCCTTCTGTACTTTTAACACAACTGAGCCCAGTGCTCAACGCTGCCCGCCTTCTGGAATGGTTTATGTTTGTGGAGGCAGGATGGCCTATGACTTTCTGCCCACCAATTGGACGGGCCTTTATGCCCCAGGCACCTTAATCCCATATGTAGATATCATCCCTGGAAATGAGGCCCTCCCTATATCAAGGGAGACCTATCTTCAACAATAGCTAGAGTCCCTGGCTGAGGTAGTCCTACAAAACAGGAGAGGACTAAACCTACTAAGGGCCGAAAAAGGAGGCGTACGTTTGTTTTTACAGGAAAAATGCTGCTTTTACACCAATATATCAGGAATCGTCCAGGACAAGATTAAGAGGCTCCAGGAAGACTTGGAGAGGAGACGGCAGGACCTCCAGGACAACCTGCTGTGGACGGGCTTACATGACTTCTTACCCTACCTTCTCCCTCTACTTGGGCCCCTCCCCCTCCTTCTCCTTCTCCTTCTCCTCACTGTCGGGCCTTGTGTAATTAATAAGATTACACAATTTATTCACCAGCGGCTAGAGGCAATAAAACTTCATTAGGTCGAAATACATTATCACAGGCTGGAAACTCAGGAATTAAGTTCCTCAGATGACCCACTGCCACCTCCTCTGCCTTCCATGTGACCAATGATGGGTAAGATCCCCATAGGGGGACAACCTAAGACAGGCCATGTAGTGGGTTCTCAGCGAGCTAAACACATGGTACCCAGTGACGGGTAAGATCCCCAGAGGGGGACAACCTAAGACAGGGGCCATGATGAATGCTCTGAGCTAAACACCTGGTACCCAATGACAGTTAAGACCCCCAGAGGAGGACAACTTAAGACAGGGGCCATGATGACTAATGCTCTTACAAAAACAAAAGGGGGAGATGTTGGGCTCTGAAAGGCCCAGGTGTGAGGCCTAGTGGAACTTCCTGAGCCTAGCTAAAGTTTGGTGATCTGCCTCTGGCCAGACGTGACTCAGCAAGATGTCTAATGGCTTCTTGCCTGCTACTTCCGCATGGGAGTTAGAATCATCATTTCAATAGTCACAGTTTACTATTGGCCCTTACCTTTCCCCACCATCCTAAAATCCCCGCCTTCGTCCCCAACATTATATAGGCAACTGCTCATAGCAATAAATCAAGTTCCTGCTTTGACAAGACTCCCGACTCTGTGTGGTTTTTCTCCGGTGGCCAGGAGAGGTCTGAGTCGTCGGACGCTCATCTCCTCCTCAACCCCTTGGGAGGAACCAGCGGGCCTGGTCCTTCCCTCGGCACTACCTGCCCCCACTGGCGGAGCCCGGAAAATGGGAAATTAAAAGCTGAAACTCCCAAAAGCCACCTGTGTGACTAAGATTTCAATAATAGACTACACTGACTGTGGAGAGGTAAATATTACCAATCCAGAGCTAATAATATTTTGGGCTATATTAGCCTTTTTAATGGCTAATACTATTATTTCTCTACATGTGGCCTGACATCTCTCTGTGACCAAGTAAGTTGTCTATTGCTGTAAGTTAAGAAATCTCACAGCTCTATACTGTTATGTCAGGATGGGCTTCCCAAAATGGAATCACCGAAGACAGCAGGATGGCGACAGACACAAGGAAGTGGGTTATCAACATTCCTCAAGAAATCACCCAGCCATTATCCCTTCCTTGCCTAACAATGCCCCCCCACACCAGGTCATGGTTTCATGTAAGTCACCTGGTCAATGTTCTGGTGTCACACCCTGGCCATCTTAGATCTCCCCTAAAGAAACCTTTTTTTTTTCAACATTTCCCTTCTCGCCTTCTCCCATCTGAAGAACTCTATAAAGTGCACTATCTGGAATTTCAAGTTTGCTGCACTCTGCTCTTGAGTGTCAGTCCTAGCAGCTTGTGTTTTTCCCAGAGTAAAAGCTTCCATCTTTGCCTCAGAGTGGTTTCTGTGGTTTTGGTCACTCCCAAACCTTACATCTGGTGCTGTGACTCAGATGAGGCTTCTGGTTGCCCTCTTGGTCAGCCAGAACTCCTATCCCCTGACCAGACCACCAAACTACCATTTGACTCTCTGAAGGCTTTGGACCATGTCTGCCTGGTACCGGCTTTCACATCTGTCACAATTTGGCCTTGCTCTTCTTCCCTTCTCCATCTCCTCCCTCCTTCTTGGTAAGTGTCCCTCTCGGGTTGGCCTGCTCTCAGGTTTATTCTCTCCTTGTGGAAGCAGTGCCAGAATGCCAGGCTACATCCCTCAGGCGCTTTTGAGCCCCAGCCCCAGGTCTTGAGAAAGATGCACTCTTGACACTTCAGGTCTCTTGCTGTCTGGTCTACCATACATTAAGGGGTGCCTTTGGTTCGGTTGCACCATCTCAGGACACTCTCCTCCTCCCTCTCCTTCCTAAGGTCTCATCTTTCACTGCCAGCTACTTTTGCCTCTGGGAGCACATTTGCCTGTCTTAGCCACTGACAGGGTAAAAGCAGACACTTGCAAACTGTGTGGCCTCTGCATATGTGGGAGGTGCACGACCCATTCATCCTAATGGGCCAGGGGGTCATAATAGTCTGTGTAAACACAGCTTAAGCCCTGCTTCCTTTTCTCTCATCCTTGTTTTGCTCTTTCCCTGTCTCATTAAGAACTAAAAGCCTCTACAACTCTTGGACGACATCTTATCTTTCTCTGCAACTGTGCTTGGCCACAACATAAGCTGGACAATGGGCCCAAATGGCCTAAGAGTGGTACTTTTGATTTCCAAATTCTCACTGATTTAAAAAAACTTCTGGCAATGTACAGGCAAATGGTCTGAAATACCCTATTTTTCACTCTGCATGCATGGCCTTCTCTCTGCTCTACCTGCTCTTCTCACCAGGTCCTTCTAGCCAAGGTCTCAGGAATGCACTCACATTCAATCCTTCCCCCATACTTGTCCTCACCCTCTGCTTTTGACCCAGATGCCATAGATGTCCTCACCCCAACAGCATCTCTGGCTCCTCCAGCTCCTTCAGCCTCTCCTGACCCCCTGCCTGGTAACAAGGTTTGATTTTAGTCTCTGAAATTGTAAATAGAATAGAAATTTAAAATGGGAACGAATAACTTCTGAATAAATGAATGAATGGATGAATATGTGAAGGGGAAGTGGTTGTCTGGAGTCTATATGAAAATTGTGCTTAAAATGAATGTGTATGTATGAATATGGACGTGGCTCATAGCTCTAAAGCTGCAGCATAATTTCTGTTCTGAGCAGTGCCATTTCATTGTGGAGAATGTTCTCCACCAAGCCACTGTACTAGATAGCATAGCCAATTTTTACTGTTGAGTGTCCCCCAGAAGGAACACTAAAACTAATTAAGATCATAGCCAAAAAAAAAAAAAAAAAAAAAAAAAAAAAAAAAAAAAAAACAAGATTCTCCTACTCTTAAGAGTTGTAAATTGGCTGATCAGAAAGCTGCCTTGTTGCCCTGAGGGAAGTCCAAAGCTCTCCCTGGAATTTAGTAAGAACAAAAAGTCTTTCTTAGCTTCCCTGCCTTGCAGAACCAGGGGACTGCAAGCATAGGGAATCTCAGGATCCTGACCCCAGTATGATGATGGGTGAATGCCAGATCACTATGAACAGATGGGGACTTCTTATAAGAAATTTGTAACTGTTTTACATTTATCTTTCTTTTTAAATTTTTTTAATTTTTATTTATTTGACAGAGAGAGAGAGAGAGAGAGAGATAGAGAGAGAGAATAGGTGCACTAGGGCCTCCAGCCATTGCAAACGAACTGCAAATGCATGTGCCACCTTGTGCATCTGGCTAACGTGGGTCCTGGTGAATCAAACCTGGATCTTTTGGCTTTGCAGTCAAACGCCTTAACCACTAAGTCATCCCTCCAGCCTTCTACATTAAATAGTATTTATCTGTCACACACTTGCAAACTATTTACTTCATGGTGAACAATAAAAGAAAATTCTAAACAAAGTTATGTTGTGATTTAAGATGTAATTCCTCATTTCCTCCAACAATCAGTCTTAATACTTTAGTTTTAACTTACATCATTACTGAACAACTTTACCAAAATATTACAGGCAGAATTATAGAGTTGGTTAAGGTTTGAATAATTATAGATTGTGTCATACAATTTTGTGTATGTTTGGAATTCAATATAATTCTATAAAATTGATTTGGAAGAGATTAAAAATTTCTTTTTGGCTCAGCAATTAAAGGTGCTTAGTTGTAAAGCCAGATGCACATAGTAGAGCATACATTTGGAAACTGTTTGCAATGACAAATAGCCACAGCATGCCAATTTCCTCTCTTTCCCATGAGAATTATCTCCTTTTTTCATTATATTGTGGAAGGCTAATTCAGTTCCTCTATTCCTTGGGTGTGTTAAATATAGCTAAATTAATTTCAGAAACTGACTTATAGATTGGATGGATATCTTAGTTAGCTTTTCAAAGTCCTAAATCTCTTCATTAAAAATATATATGTACACATTATATAAAGGTATCTCACATCTGATGAACTTTAAAAATTATAAATTTTTTCATGTCTTCATATTTAAGCCAAAAATGTTACTACAGTATATAGATTTCTTGTTTATTTTAAATTCTGTCAGCAGATCTTTTGTTCATAGTTTACTCTCTGTAGCTTCATGTGCTTTAAATACGTAAATTTTACTTTTTGTTAATATCAGACTTTAACAGATATCAGAAAATTGTAATTTGGTTTATACAAAGTCCATGATGTTTGGCTATCAATGTATCACCATGCCTGGTTAAAACTCTGTAATTTTAAGATGGTTCTTGTCTTGTTCATGCTGGTTTTGCTGGATGATTATCACTGAGGTTATAATCTAAGTCTTATAAAAAGTGACTTAATGTGATTTTGTTCTTAGGAAAACTGAAAAAGCTCCCCATGTCTTAGGAATATTCACTGTATACAAACAATGTTAATATAGTTTGTCTAAGCGTCATGTAACAGTCATAAATATTTCTTTACTTAAACCTTAAAATTGTTCAATGGGAAAAGGTACTTACTTAAGAAATTACTTTGTTTCTGTCCTATTGTCTCTAATGTACCTCAACAATAACCAAGTTTTATTTTATTCTTGAGCTATGTATAATCAGTCTCAGTCAAGGTTTCACTTAATTATTTTCTCATTTCTGGTATCTTAAGTTCATTGCTTATAGAGATATTGATACTTAAGACATGTTTTTGCCCTAGAAAAATAACCTTAAATTGCTTGTTCTACTTCCAGTTTCGGGGGGGAGGTGTAATGGGTACTTGCATTGGTATACAGACCAGCCAAAGTTGTTTTCAAACATAGATGCCACGTTTTTATACTGTCTTGTCCTTTTTTAAAAAAAGATTTTGTTTTTTATTTATTTATTTATTTATTTGAGAGCGACAGACAGGGAGAGAAAGAGGCAGATAGATAGATAGAGAATGGGCACGCCAGGGCCTCTAGCCACTGCAAAGGACCTCCAGATGAGTGCGCCTCTTATGCACCTGGCTAACGTGGGTCCTGGGGAATCGAGCCTCGAACCGGGGTCCTTAGGCTTGACAGGCAAGTGCTTAACTGCTAAGCCATCTCTCCAGCCCATTTTTTGGGCAAGCAATTTCTAGATTAAATCAATTGCCTTAACGTTATTGATAAAATGTTGTTTTGGGGGCGATTAAAATGTTCTGCCTATACTTATAACTGACAGATACTTAAAAGATAGAATGTGTATGCTTTCTATGTCCCAGATATAGCTCACACTGTCACCTGACAACTAAACTCAACTAAACTTAAATATTAATCAAAGTAATTTTAAACTATTGTATCATTCTCTAACCAGATCTGTTTTGCTAACCAGATATGTTCTGCACCCTTTTTAACTAATCTTTTTTGCTAATCAGATATGTGCAGTCTTTCTGAGTGATTAATAACCATATGTAAAATCCAAAATCAATTGGAAACATTGGAGTTGAAAGGATTAACCAATATTTTGGTTCCTGCTCCTGGGTCAGAAGGCCACAGGAGAAGATGAAAGAGTACTAACTTCTAGCTTCTGGTGAGTTACCTGTCTTTTTGATCAGAGAAGACATGGAGACCCAGAGATAAATTCCAAGTCAGTGTATGTGCAACCAGAGAGTCACATTTGAGAAAACTTTGTCCTCCAGGCTTCCCAAAAGAGGGAGGGCCACTTGGTCAGCACAGCCTTGACTTATCCTAGCAGATGACAATGCTGAGAGTCATAGAGCTCACAGGTCCCTAAAAGTCTCTCCTACAGCACCTTTATTGACCTCAAAATATGCAGCTAATTCTGGCAGCTTACATGGTCTTAATCACCCAGTAAGAAAAAAAATATATTAACAAAACCTAACTACAATATAAACAATAATTCAGACTAATAGACTCTCCTGTCTGATGCTGACTTACAATATTAGACTCTAACATTAACTTAAGTCTTCTGCCTCTGCCTGTCCCTGATTAACTTCACCTACCCTGACCCCAGCTCTTTCCACTTGCCTTAGCCAGAATCAGAGCTATTCCTTGGGCCCCCTCCTTCCTTAGCCCTTACCCTATCTCATCCAGGGATAAGTACACTGCCACCCCAGTGGGCACTCTCAAACATAAACTCTCTTGTGTTCCTACTCTTCTCCTGGTCCCAAAATGCCCCTCAGCCATTATCCCTTCCTTGCCTAACAATGCCCCCACCAGGTCATGATTTCTTCTGCCTCCTCTCTTTCCCCAAGCCCTCTATTCCTCACTTCTGAATGCTCATCCTCCCTTTATGCCTGGTATTTTTAAGTCATAGCTATTGACAAGAATAACAAGCTCCTTTATTCTCCCTTCTGTCTTCTCACAGTGTGCACAGAGCCCATCTCCCTCATCTTCTCTATAACAGGTGTCTGCCAGTGACAGCCCTGAAGCCAGCTCAATACATGGATAGCCTGAGAGAAGTCTGTTTTGCTCAGGACCAAGTCATAACAACATGCTACACTGGTGCTATCGATCTCACCACTCTGCCACCACTAACCACCATGAAACTGCCTCCTCATCACCTGCCCTGAAGGGAAACCCATGGGCTGCATTATTCAGCCTCTCCCATAAGAACTCATTGCCCCTTGCAGTCAGGATGAAGATACAACAGGAGAGAAAAACCATGATCCCAATCCCTTGTCATTAACAAAAGGCTGGAATGTTAGGTCAGGATAGGCTCCCCAAAATGGAGTCATCAAAGACAGCAGGGTTTCAACAGACACAAAGAAGTGGGTTATCCACATTCCTCAAGAAATCACCCAGCCATTATCCCTTCCTTGCCTAACAATGACCCTCCCCTCAGGTCATGGTTTCCTGTAAGTCACCTGGTCACTATTATGGTGTCACACCCTGGCTATTTTAGATCTCCCCTAAAGAAACCTTTTATTTTATTTTTTTCAATTTTTCCCTTTCTCACCTTCCTCCAACTGCAGAGTCCTATAAAGCACACTATCTGGAATCTCAAGTTTGCTGTGCTCTGCTCTTGAGAGTCAATCCTGGCAGTTTGTGCTTTTCCCAGAATAAAAGCTTCCATCTTTGCCTCAGAGTGGTTTTTGTGGTCTTGGTTACTCCGGGACCTTACACTTCCCTTCAAGTTAAACCTATCCTATCTCTGATATGTACTTTATTTCCCTGATTATGATAATGTTCACCCTGTCTTTTGGTCCTTACATAATCAGATGCTTCACTGAATTCCTCTAAGACAGAATCCTCACCTTCACTTTATAGTGAGTCACTGAATTCTTCATGGCTGCTGAATATCAGCCCCTGAACACCCAACTTCTACAGGATGGCATGGGACACCCCAAGAGATCTACTGCCCCGTCCCCCACAGGAATTAGTTGGAGAAGATCTCATCACCCCTGTTCTGGCCCATGTAGTCCTCCCCTAAATGCCCCACTCAACCCCAGTTCTCCCAATCTTTTTTTTTTTTTTTTTTTTTTAGATATTTCCAGAATCCGGACTGAAGGGTTAATAGCCTTCCCTGAAAACTAGAGGGACCTAAAGAGGTAATAACTACCTCTAAGACCAGCAGGCAATGAAGAAACTCAGAGACATGTGGCCTTGACAGGCTTGTCTACTCCCCTTAGCTCAGAAAACCTTGAGGGAACAGAAACCGTGCGGGATAAACTCCCTAGGCAATTTGGCTAAAAAAGCTTATTCTGAGTAAAGACACAAACAACTATAGTTCCTTATCTACTTCCCTTGGACCTGCAGGTGGTCCAGTCTGTTTTTCTTAGTATCCTCCTTATAAGTTTGTACCCCAACATGACTCAGTGCTTCATCCTTCATCCCACAGGAAGGCTTCTGCCCCTTGCTATTTCTCTCAATAAACAGTCTGTCTACGGAGATCAAGTCCAGTGCTCTCTTTTGATTTTCTCTTATACTTTCCTTACATTAAATTATATTCTTTCCAACGCCTCTTCCACAATGGTCCCAGAGCCCTTGGGGGGTGTGACAGAGATGTTTCACTTAATGCTGAACATTCCACTATTAATTAATTAATTTATTTATTTTTGATTTTTCAAGGTAGAGTCTTGCTGTAGCTCAGGCTGAATTGAAATTCACTATGTAGTCTCAGGGTGGCCTTGAACTCATGGGGATCCTCCTACCTCTCACTCCTGAGTGCTGGGATTAAAGGTGTGGGACAAGCCTCCACTATTACTTCTTATCAGCACATTGAGGAGTTTTGAGCCTCCCCAGTAGTCACTGCCATTTGAAAAGAGAAGCTTCTCTAACCAAAAGTGAGAAGTGAGAGGAGAGCTGGAGAGATGGCTCAGTGGTTAAAGGTGTTTACCTGCAAAGCCTGACAACCTGGGGTTCAATTCCCCAGTACCCATTGTAGTGCCAAGTCCCCTGACCAGGAGCCAAGACCCCCCGGTCACACAGGAGTCACCCAGAGAACCACCACAGAAGCCGAGACACTCGAATGTAAAAGCAACAGGTTTCTTTATTGCAAGCCTAGGCCTGGGCTCCATCCCTACAGTCTGGCACAGGGGTAGTAGTGGAAAGAGCCCCTTCCTTTTGGGGGAAGGGGTTCATATAGGAATTCGAACAAAGAAGTAGGGGATAGATACATGATTGGTTGATTTAAACAGTTTTGATTGGCTTGGGGTTTCAGCGGGCAAAGTTGGGGGTAGGAGCTAGGGGCACTCCAGGCAGATGAGGTAATCTCCATTGTGATGGGCTAAGTAAGCAGTGGTATTTTACGACTTCCTTCAAGTGGAGATTCCTCAGTTTCTTATCTAAGCAGGTGGTCGGAGGCCAGAGGCCTGCACAGTGGAGTGTTTCTGCAATGTCCTTGAAATGGAGATTCCCCAGAAACTTTAGGGAGAAAGGCAGCAATTGAGCAAGCAAGCAAAGTTTACAGAAGCAGAGGTCAGCACATTAGCTGGCTAGTTCTCTATCTAAGTCAGGCCTGGGCCTTTTTACTTAAAATGGTTATATTTGGCCTTTCATTTCCCCCTCTCTCTATGTACCTGGGGAGCCAATCTTGGATCCCAACTGAGTTAGTGAGTGGAGTCTAATGGTATATACTGTGATCTTAAAACCATAAGCTGTACTGTACTAATGCGTTCTCTAACAGAAGCAACTAATCTATTAATAATGCAAGGTCCTATTGTGATTAGCAACAAAAATAAAAGTAATGGCCCTGCTAAAGCAGACAGCAGAGTTGTTAACCATGGGGAATGATTGAACCATGACTTAAATCATCCTCTATTAGCTTTTTTTTTTCCCAAATTTTTTCATAACTTTGCCATTGAGTCTTTAATTATACCTGATTGGTTGATATAAAAACAACATTCTTTTCTAAGGCCACATATAGTGCACCTTAGTAGGTAGGTGTGATGAATCCAAGTGGCAATTTTGTCCATCTTCACAGCAGTAGGTGTGGTCAGGATGAAGACTTAGGGTCCCTTCCAGCGGAGGGTCCCTTCCAGCAGGGTTCCAGTGTCTCACGATGATGGCAACACCCAGTTTTCCAGATTATTTACATATTTTAGGTTTGAAAATAACCCTTTGAACATCTTTTGCTTAATTATAGAATTAAAACTATGGGGAAAAGATGTCTTACTGTTTGTTTCCCCTCTTGGAAAGTTTTTGTGTTACTTCATAGGCCATTAATATGTGTAAGGTATTTTTTTTATCTTGGGCTATACATTTCTCTCTGAGTGTTTAAGACCATGCAGATAGCCAAATTTAATTAAGGATTAATTCTGGAGGTCATTAATGGCTCTCCAAAGAGACTTTAGGGACCCAGGAGCAGCCCCATAGCTTACTGGTGTCTTCTGTCTGTTAGGATGAGTCTGGGCCGTGCTGGCCAAGCAGTTTTCCCTTCTTTGGGAAGTCAGGAGGACTGATTGTTCCTCAATTGTGACTCTTCTGTTTCAGACTGTGCACCAATTTTGTTTGGGTCTCCATATCTGCCCTGCTCAGGAAGACAGGTGACTTACTAGGGGGCCAGTGTAGAAGTGTCCCATTGTCTCCAGTGGCCTCATGACCTGGGAGCACAGGCCAAAATATTGGCGCCTCTTGCTCTGATGATTCCAATTGGCTTTTGGCTTCTACATAGGTAATTAACACACTTAGAAAGGAAGTTACACCAGCCTGGATGTATGTACATATAGACCACATTTGATTACTGAAATAGACTTAAAGAATGGCACAAGGGCTTCTAAAATCATTTTGTCCTACCTTGAAAATTTTGGTTGTACTGTGGCAGCATAAGCCTTATATATGAGGTATAGAAAGTAGACACATCTCATATTTTAAATATCTAATATTTATAAATATAGACAGAACCTGTTACCAGTCTTGAAAACAGATTTATAGACTAACTCATTTAAGCTAGAAATGGTCAGAAAAGGACAAGTAAGACAGTATAAAATCTTAGCACCTGTGTTTGAAAACATTTTTGATTAGTTCAGATACCTGTGTTGGTACAAATTTCCCAGAGAACATTGGAAACAGAACCACAGAGCTTGAAATTTTTTTTAAACCAAAAACACCTAGCTAAATTCTAATACAACCCTTGATAAATCTTTTTGAAAGAAAAAAAAAAAACATTATTTGACAACCAATGATTTTGTCTTAAACTTGATAGCTATTGATTTTATGTACCACAGAAATTTTTATTAACATAAAACAATTTTATGTTCTAACCATGACTTAATTTTGATAAAGCTTAAGCAAGTTGTCCCAACATATCCCAGGAAGATGAAGGTTATCATTACTGAAATTAAATCACTTAAATCTAAGTGATTAAACCTAGTTATGACCATTCAATAGAATTAGCATAAATTAGACAGAAGCTATCTTTAAAGTTACAATGAGTAAAATAAATTAGGTTCCTCTTTTCATGAAAGTTATAGCTATTCTTAAAGTAAAGGTTCACAAAGAAGTTGTTAATTTCCAAAGGTAAACTACTCCTACCTAAAGACATTGTAACTTTAAAGATAGCTCCTCCTTTTAAGTACATTACAAATTTTTTTCAATACCTGACAAATTATAAGTTACCACTTTAGAGAGAATTCTGTTGTTTTTAATAATCCTCTATGAAAGTTGATGTTGACCTAGAACATAAATTCAGTAATTGTATTCATGATATCATGTAACAAAGTTGACACATATTTTTATGTAAAACTTTAGTTCTTTATAGGCTGCAGTTAAATGTGACCCTTTTCTCTCTCTCTCTCTCTCTCTCTCTCTCTCTCTCTCTCTCTCTCTCTTGCCACTTTTTGGTGTGCTGTGGTGGCTGGGTGGGGCTTGTATACACCTTAGAGCAGCCTTGCCTTATTCCCTGCACTCACCAGGGGTCTGGTCTAGTACACGTGGAGGTAATGGCCAAGAAGACTGCTGGGAGGCCAAGGATTCTGACTACCTGAAAGGAAAAAGGGGGGCCTCCAGGACTTCCAGGAGGCCTCTGAAGAAGGCGGCCCACTGGGAGGCTGCTGAAGAAGGAGTGGGCCCCTCGGGGACTACTGGGAGAGGAGGCGGAGACATGCCACCTGCATGGGCAGAGGGGCATTGTCTGTCCACCACCTGACTCTGACTCAAGCCGCTTTGGAGTGCTTGCAAAGCTGGCTTGTAGATTTGCTGCTTAAAGGAAGTGAGGGGAAATTTCCTTCCTGAACTTTTTATTTCCTAGCCAGATAAGCTATGTGGGTCCACATGGATGCCCAGATATCCAGAAATGACTTGGAGGACTTCTTCCCAAAAAGAGTCTGCCTCCCTCTGGGAGAGCACTCACTCACCCTGTCCATCTCATCAGTGCCCCCCTGCGAGAATTGGGGCTGAGGCTTCAGCAATGGGCTTAGTGTCTCTTTTGGGTGTAACTGCCAGCACCTGTAAAGGAGGGGGCGAGGAAGGGAGGAAAGACTTTACCCAGGGGAGAGGCTCTTCTATTAGGTTCCTCCAGGTCACAATATAAGGGATTTGATCAGGGTGTCCACTCCTAGGGTGAAAAACAATTTTTTTTCAACCTCAAGTATAGTATTTAGATGAAAGGTCCCCTCTGGTGGCCATCCTACATTGAAGGTAGGCCATTCAGAGGAACAAAATGTAATCCATCTGTCTTTTTAATGTTTACCCCTTTATGGGCAACTGCTTTGACGTTCTTCCAGTGCACGAGGCAGAGTCCTAAAGGGGAGGAAGGAATCTGTCCATTGTTATTGAGTCAGGGGAGGAACATCCATAGGATTAGAGCACTGACAAGACACACACAAGTATTTCACAGACACACAGGGCCCAAAAAACAAAACAGATGCACGCTACAGATTAGCAGGTTTGCTCTGTCCCAGAGGATAGAGCCCCCACTCAGATTAGCTGTTTTGTTCTGTCCCAGAAGACAGAGCCCCCACTCAGATTACCACGTTTGCTCTGTCCCAGAGGACAGAGCCCCCACTCAGATGAGGGGGCAGGATGTCTCATGCCTCCTCCAGGTCTGTCCTTATGGCACGTCCACCAGGATATATGACCTGACCAGAAAACAGATGCAGCTAGCCTACAGAGTGAAAGGAAAAAGAGAGCGCTCAAGTGGAAAACTTACCCGACCGGTCGGAGAAGAAACCTTTGGGGTCTCAGGTTCGTTGGGGGGGGGGGGGGTGGTCCTCTGGGTATCCCGGACGAGTCCCCAGATGTTGTGCCAAGTCCCCTGGCCAGGAGCCAAGACCCCTGGTCACACAGGAGTCACCCAGAGAACCACCACAGAAGCCGAGACACTCGAATGTAAAAGCAACAGGTTTCTTTTCTTTTTTTTTTTTTTTTTGGTTTTTCGAGGTAGTGTGTCACTGTAGCCCAGGCTAACCTGGAATTCACTATGGAGTCTCAGGGTAGCCTCGAACTCATGGCGATCCTCCTACCTCTGCCTCCCGAGTGCTGGGATTAAAGGCGTGCGCTACCACGCCCGGCTGCAACAGGTTTCTTTATTGCAAGCCTAGGCCTGGGCTCCATCCCTACAGTCTGGCACAGCGGTAGTAGTGGAAAGAGCCCCTTCCTTTTGGGGGAAGGGGCTCATATAGGAATTCGAACAAAGAAGTAGGGGATAGATACATGATTGGTTGATTTAAACAGTTTTGATTGGCTTGGGGTTTCAGCGGGCAAAGTTGGGGGTAGGAGCTAGGGGCACTCCAGGCAGATGAGGTAATCTCCATTGTGATGGGCTAAGTAAGCAGTGGTATTTTATGACTTCCTTGAAGTGGAGATTCCTCAGTTTCTTATCTAAGCAGGTGGTCGGAGGCCAGAGGCCTGCACAGTGGAGTGTTTCTGCAATGTCCTTGAAATGGAGATTCCCCAGAAACTTTAGGGAGAAAGGCAGCAATTGAGCAAGCAAGCAAAGTTTACAGAAGCAGAGGTCAGCACATTAGCTGGCTAGTTCTCTATCTAAGTCAGGCCTGGGCCTTTTTACTTAAAATGGTTATATTTGGCCTTTCACCCATGTAAAGCCAGATACACAAAATGGCACATGTATCTGGAGTTCTTTCTGACATGTCTATCTTTCTGACATGTATATCTGTCTTTCTTCTCCTTGCAAATAAACAAATTTTAAAAAAATGAAATTAGTATTAATATATGGGAATAAGTATATGGGAATAAAAAAAATATATGGGGTAGAACTTCAATATCTCCACTTGAGTATAGTCTAAAAGCCTTAACACAAACTTACCAAAACTGTTATTTTAGGGGTTAGGGACATAGCTCATTTGGTAGAGTGCTTGCATGAAGCTCTGGGTTCCATCCACAGCACTGTATAAACTGGCCAAAAAGGCACACACCTGTAATCCCAGCACTCAGGAAGTGGAGGCCAGAGGCTCATAAGTTCAGGATCATCTTTGGTTATATAGTGAGTTTGAGGCTAGCTGGGGCTACATGAAATCCTGTCATTGCAGGTCTATAATCCCAGCTGCTGAGGAGGCTGAGGCAGGAGGATGACAAGTTCTAGGTCAGATGGAGAAACATGTGAGACCCTGTCTCAAAATAAAAACACAAAAAGGGGCTGAAAGTGTAGCTCAGTGGCAGGCACTTGCCTAGCATACATGAGACCCAGAGTTCAATCCCTACTACTAGGGAAGTAACTAATTCACAGTATGCTTTGCTAGAATGGCTTAGAACTGGGGTACAAGTTTAAGGTGACTTGGCAACTGTTTTTTTTCTGTTGGTCCCCACAGTGTCTTAGAGGAGCCTGAATGTTTTAAAAGCATGAAAAAAAAATATATATACATATATACATACATACATGCACATATATATATATATATGTGTATATATATATATATATATACATACATATCACACTTGTGTGTGTGTATGTCCCAGAACTCATTTGGTAACCCAGGCTGTCTCAAACTCATAGCAATCTCTCTGTCTCAGCCTTCCAAATGCTAGAATTACAGGCCCGAGTGACTATCCAGCATAGAAACAAATTCTTAAACATGTCTTGTTGCAGTGTTACATGCCTGTAACCCCAATATTTGAAAAGCTGAGGCAGGAGAACCAGGAGTTCAAGGCTGTTCTCAGCTATATATTGAGACCAGCGAGTACTACATGAAATTCTGGATCAAAACAACAACAAAATCCCAAATATGTCTTTTTTGATTTTTTTTTTGAGGTGGGGTCTCACTTTATCCCAGGCTAGGCTGGAATTCACTATGAAGTCTCAGGCTGGCCTTGAACTCACAGTGATTCTCCTACCTCTGCCTCCCAAGTGCTGGGATTAAAGGGTATGTGCCACCATGCCTAGATTTTTTTTTGTTTAAAAAAATTATTTATTTATTTATTTGAGAGAGAGGAAAGACAGACAGAGAGAGAGAGAGAGAGACAGACAGACAGACAGACAAAAAGACAGTGAGTATGGTTGCTCTAGGACCTCCTGCCACTGCAAATGAACTCCAAATGCATGTGTCATTTTGTCCATCTGACTTTATGCCAGTACTGGGAAATCAAACCCTGGCTGTCAGGCTTTGCAAGCAAGTACTATTAACTGCTGAGGCATTTCTCCAACCTCAGAACATGTATTTACTGTTTATAACAATTCCCCTTTCAGCCACTGTGATAGTTAATCTCTGTTGTCAAATTGACAGAACTTAGAATCACCATGAAAACAAATACCTGGCATGTCTGAAAAGGATCTAGATTAGGTTAACTGAGGTGGTTATATAGTGAGTTTGACTATATAGACCCACTCTAACTTTAGGTGGTGCTATTCCATGGGCTGGGATCCAGGACTGAATGAACAGAAAAGAGCTAGCTGAGAACCAGCATTCACCGTTCTCAGCTTTGTGACTGTGGAATGACTGTGACAAGCAGCTTCATGCTCCTGCTGCCATGCTACCCACTATGATGGGCTGCAAGCTAGAAGTCGAAATAAACCCTTCTTCCCTTAAGTTGCTTCTGGTCAGGGTTTTGGTCATGGCAACAAGAAAGTAACTTTAGAACAGGGATGGTTCTAAAGAAACAGACTCTGTGGATGAGGTTAGGCCCTTCAGCCCCACCTGTGGATTCTGAGAACAAAGAAGGTCTGGAGGGTGAGCTAATCTCTAGTGACCAGCACGTCAATCTAGCATGCCTGCCTAATGGAACAAAGGATTTGAAGTCAGTGATTCTGAGAGACTGAGCAACAGTGGGGAGAGAGCAGGAAGCTTGGCACACCCTGTCCAAGCTGGGTCTACTCTACTCATCTCTTCCATTTGGCTGTTTCTGAGCTATGGCCTTAAGAATACATATTTTAAAATATATATAAAATGTAATATATACATGCACACCCTGATAGCTCTGTTTGTCTTGGGAATCCTGATTGGTACGACCACCCAACTGGGTTTCCAGCTTATTGTCTCATGTCTTCCTAAGGACAATGAGGACCTAAGTCAACCCGTGCATAAGGCATTAAGGAACTGATGCACGCAAATAGCACAGCACCCACTTACTCTCCAACTATCATTCAAACTGCATTACTGTTACTTGTGTGTGCTAGAGAGATCAAAGCCTATGGCAGCACAGCTCCTGGGAGAAGTCAGGGGCCCAAGGCCTGAGAAATGCACTCCTCATTGTCCTGGTGGTTTGATACATCCTTTGGTTGGCAAATTTTTGCTGCAAGGTTAAGCAAGTTCTCATGAGCCTCACTGACAGGGTTGCTTCTCTTGTTCACTCTTTATTCACTTCCTGGGATTTCCTGGAGGGGGCAGTAAAGAGTTTTGTTAACCGGCTTAGCCACTTGATAAAACAAATCGCCATTACTTTCATTAGGCAGTCTCATCCCTATAACCAAGACTTCTATCCTTAGACAGAAATGCTTTTTAGAAACAAAAGTTATACTGTCTCCTCATCTTCCTCTTCCCTTTCTCTCCTCCCTTCCTTTCCTTTTTGCTTTTCTTTTTCTTTCTTTCCTTCCTTCCTTTTTTTTTTTTTTTGTCAAGGTAGGGTCTCCTTGCCCTAGCCCAAGCTGACCTTGACTTCACTATATAGTCTCAGGCTGGCCTTGAACTCACAGTGATCCATTTACCTCTGCTTCCCATGTGCTAGGATTAAAGGCATGTGCCACCATGTCCGACTCCTCCCTTCCTTTCTGTGCACTTGTCTGCCTTACTGCCTCAAGTATCATTCCTGGAGTGGGGGTGTCCAGTGCGGCTTCTATTTTTTCTATTTCTTTCTATTTCTATTAACACATGCAAACCCTACAAACTGAAGTATAGGTTTCTATAAATATGTGGTTATTTACCAGAGCATCCCACCCTGTTCACTCAGCATTACTTGGCTCTTGTGGTGGCCTTGGACAGCAGTGATGCAGGAGTCAGGTAGGAAAATCAAGACCAATGTACACAAGAGCAGAAAGCTGCTGTGTACCAGGCTTAGATAGGACAGGACCTGTGTTCTCACTTACCTGTGAGTTCTCATTTTGGTTTCCTATTATGATTTCAACAGTATTTGGTTCTTTTCCAGCTCTGTATGGGCTCTTCTTACTTCTGGGGACTAAATGTATGATTTATTTATTCAGTTGTGTCACCCACCAACATAGAGATGTGGGTTGGGAAGAATGCAAAGATGGTTAAGTCACAATGCTTGCCCTCCTTATTCATTTATTCACTCACTCATTATCTTATAACAGTCCTTAAAAAAAGGGATGTGTGTAATGCACTGTTACAGTCAGGTCTGCATTGCTGGTAGAAATCACCCAACCAAGAGCATCTTGTGGGAAAAAAAGAGGTTTATTTTGGCTTACTCATTTAAGGGGAAGCTCCATGATGGCAGTTGAAATGACGACATGAGCAGAGGGTCCTGGCCAACACAAGGTGGACCATAGCAACAGGAGAGTGTGCCAAGAGAGTGGCAAGGGGAAACTGGCCATAACACCCAAAAGCCTGCCCCCAACAATACACTCCCTACAGGAGGCATTAATTCCCAAATCTCCATCAGCTGGGAACCTAACATTCAGAACACCTAAGTTTATGGGGGACACCTGAATCAAACCACCACATTAGGCCCCAGCCCCCATAAGCTGATAACCATACATGATGTAAAATGAAATGCATTCATCCAACTTTAAAAGTCCCTATAGTTTTTATCAATTCCAATGATATTCATACATCCTCATAGTCCAAGATCTTTTAACTGAGCCATAATGCCAGAAAATAACCTCAAAAAACCCATAATGGTACAGAATAAACATTCACATTGCAAAAGATGGCACTGGGCATAGCAAAGAAATATTCAAACAATACAAGGTTTAAAACAACCAGCGCAAACAACAAACTCTGTAACTTCAAGTCCAACAACTTTAGCCAGCGACAAATCTCCAAGTCCGATAATTCTAACCAGCGACAAGTAAGTCTCTGGAGTTCCAATTCTTCCCCTCCAGCTAGGTTACTCACAGTCCCGGAAAACTTCATTGGGGCCCAGCAGCTTTCCCTAGCATCCATCTAGTGGTCCTGGCATCTCCACTGCAATCCATGGTTCATCCTCATGGCCCCATTGGGTCTCCATGCAGGCATCCAGCAAACCTGCTTCACACTGCCCATGGCCATTTCCAAAACACAAGACAGTATTGCAAACTCAATGACCCTCCCTTTCGCGCATTTCTTATACTCCACAATACCAGATATGGTGCCAGTTTGTTAAGCCGGTGGGGGGGGGGGTATAAAGCAGACTTTGCAGAACAGGACACTCCTTGAGCACTCAGGCCCCTTCAAGAGTCTACATTTCTTCCTGTTGCCACAGTGCAGGTCAGCTGGTCCAATCTCAATGGTTGTAATCTCTCAAACAATTTGCAGGTGAATGGGCAGCAGTTTAGGCCCAACGATTTCATTTTTTCTGTGCCATATCCCTCTGCTCACACCAGTCCATTTCTGTGCAATGTAACCCTGCACAACTTCTCAGGACACAGCCATAATAGCAAGCCTCACACAAACTGCTAGCCCAGTCCAAGCAAAGCTCTTTTTCACCCTCATAAACCAAACATCACAGTCCATAGTTCTTCCTGCACTCAGGTCTTGAAACTTTGACCAGAATAGTCCATCAAGCTGTACTTAAATCAGCTCCAAAAAGGCCAAAGCCACAGAGTCAGGTGTCTAGCATCAATCTCACTTCTCAGTACCACTTTACTGTTGCAGTCAGGTTCCCCGTGCTGGTAGAAATCACCCAGCCAAGAGCTGCTTGTGGGAAAAAAAAGAGGTTTATTTTGGCTTACAGGCTCAAGGGGAAGCTCCACGATGGCAGGGAAAATGACGACATGAGCAGAGGGCGGACATCACCCTCTGGCCAACATAAGGTGGACCATTGCAACAGGAGAGTGTGCCAAGAGAGTGGCAAGGGGAAACTGGCTACAACAGCCATAAGCCTGCCCCCAACAATACAGGAGACGTTAATTCCCAAATCTCCATCAGCTGGGAGCCTAACATTCAGAACACCTAAGTTTATGGGGGACATCTGAATAAACCACCACATGCACTGTTAGGTGTTTCATAGATAGGATATAAGTCCTGTACTTCAGGAGCTAAATACCTAATTTCTAGTAAGTCACTATTTGTTTTCTATTTCTTTTGTAATGATGACCAAAAGTTAGCAGCTTTAAACAATAAGAGACAGGTGTGGTGGCACATGCCTGCAATCTCAGTACTTGGGAGGTGGAGGCAGGAGGATTGGGAATTTGTGGCTAGCCCTGGCTATCATAGTGAGATCCTGTCTCAAACAGAAAAGTAGACAAAATAAACAGCTCACGCTGTGACAGTAAGGACTCCTAGTTCCACAGGAGGGACTCCAGAAGCTCTATCTGTGGTCTCTGCACTGTTCCCTATGCATATCTTCTCTCTGCCAGTGTTGTCTTCTTGTGTTATGGTTTGAATGTTAACCACGCAGGGTCATACGTTTGAACACTTGATCCCCAGCTGGTGGCACTGTTTTGGGAAGTTGTGGAACCTTTAGGAGGTAGAGCCTCGCTAGAGGAAGCGGATCACTGGGGTTATAGCCTCGACTGCTTCCTGTTCCACTAACAGTTACAGAGTGCCAGCTGCACGCTCCTGCCCCGTGGAGCTGCATGCTGTCATACCTTCCTTGTCATGGGGCCTTCCCTTGCCATAATGGACTACCTCTCCTCAGTGAGCCAAAATAAACCCTCTTGTAAGTTGTTTTT
The DNA here is from genome assembly GCA_036346955.1 of Dipus sagitta. Taxonomy (NCBI): domain Eukaryota; kingdom Metazoa; phylum Chordata; class Mammalia; order Rodentia; family Dipodidae; genus Dipus; species Dipus sagitta. The sequence goes on along the minus strand of CM070779.1, from coordinate 64,647,478 downwards.
GTCAGGTACACCGTCACAGCAATGAGAAAAGTAATACACCTTGTAAGCAACCACAATGGTGTGCATGATCATTTCCAGCGAGTTTTATGAGTACTTCTAGCAAATTATTAAACATATGGGTGGTCTTGGGAACCAGTATTTACAGTTGGAAGTGAGGGTGTCTTGGGGACTGATCCCTCTAGCTGTGTGGCCGACATCAACTCTGCACCTTCTGTGACACTTACCATTCCAGTTCTCCAGCCACAGGTTTTTTTTTTTTTTTTTTTTTTTCTTTCTCATATGCTCCTCTGCTTGTGGGTTGACGGTTTCTCCCAACAGAATGACAACCCTGGGCCAGGCCTGCAATTGCTGTCTGTATGAGAACCCAGGCTTAGTGCGCATGCTTACTGAAAAGGCTGGCTGCGACCCCATCGGCAGAAGGCTGGGCGTATTTTTTACTCAAAGCTTCTTCCAATAGTTTTGCTAAACCTGTCACTGTTCACTGAACTGTTAATTTTTAAATAATAGTTGATTGAGCACATTACAAGAGGTTGGGCAATATAAACTAACATTTGTAGTCCAACACAATTGTGAGTTTTAAAACATGAAGTGAAAGCTGAATGTGGTGGCGCATGCCTTTAATCCCAGCCCTGGGGAAGATGAGGTAGGAGGACAGCTATGAGCTTCAAGCCAGGCTGGGCAACAGAGTGAGTTCCAGGTCAGTCTGTGCTAGAGACCGTACCTCGAAAAAAACACAACAGAACATAACACAAAATAAAAAATACACATAATGAAAGTGAAGAACGCAGGAAAGGATAAAGTGCACATTAGGTACACCTAGCCAGAAGAGCACGGGCCAAATCCACTTCTTCCACCCCACCTCACCCATCCCACACTGGACCCCGCTCACTTCCCCGCCCCTCGCGACGCCCCGCCCTGCCTGCCCGCCCGTTCCTGAGGAGGGGTATGTGCGCATGCGCAGAGCGCGCGCGGTCGCGTTGCCGTGGAAGCGCCTGCCCGAGGGGGCGCCGGACCGGCTGGCTGAGACCGCGACGCGGCGACCGGAGAGTGCGCGGCCGAGCCCAAGGCGGCGCAGGGCCGAGCGGCAGAGGGCGGCTGGCCGGCGGGGATGCGGGACCGCCTGCCGGACCTGACGGCGGTGAGCGCGGCGCCAGATAGCGGTCGGGCGGGCTGGGCGGGCGGAGTCCCCGGCGCGAGCTCCCGGAGTGGACGGGCGGTGTCTCCGGGCGGGGCTCCAGTAGAGCGCCGGGCCCCTGGGGCTCCAGGAGTCTCGGGATCGCTAGCGGTCCTGGCGGGCTCCAAGGGTTCTGGGATCTCCAAGGGTCCGGAGTTCTCCTGGAATCTTGGGATCTCCGGCGGCCCCGGGGCCTCCAGGAGTACCAAGACGCCCAGGGTCTTGAACCGCCGAGGCAGGACTCGGTGCGGGCTCTGGTCTGGGTCCCCGGGGCGGTGGGGGGTGGGGAGCTGCTCCAGGCTGGCTGGGGCCGGACTTCTGGGCGTGGCTCCCACGGGGGTCTCGGGCAGGATGTTCCGCGCGGCTCCCACGGGCTGCTGTGGACTGGTATCAGGGTTCATTCCCCCCTGACTCTGGCCGTGCTCATTTCAGTGGGTGAGACATGGGTGGCAGGGCCTGGCCTGGTCTGATGGGAGCTCACTATTGCACCGCTTGCCTGGTTCTTGTCTCAGCTCTTACCAGTATAAACGCCTGATTAGCTGCTTGCCCTACCTTGGAGGGTCCCCTTCTCGCTGCTTTGTTCCCTGGCCCTACAGGATCCCCCCAGACACCACACAAACAGGGCTCACCCAGGGCCGGGTACCTGATGAGGTAGGCACTAACCCAGGCTGTATCACTAAATAGTGCGTTGGGGAGTTACGACTGCGTGTTTTCCTAACACACAGGGACAGCAAATGACCATTGACTTCAGCAAGAGGAAGGCACTTTAAAGGAAAATGAGTTGTAAGAAATCCTTTTCAATTTGCAATGGACACACAGTGATTGTACCTACTTTTAGGTATAAGTCACTTTTAGAGTGACTTAATTATTATTATTATTACTTTGGTTCTTTTTCGAGGTAGGGTCTCACTGTAGCCCAGGCTGACCTGGAATTCACTATGTAGTCTCAGGGTGTCCTCAAACTTATGGCGATCCTCCTACCTCTGCCTCCCGAGTCCTGGGGTTAAAGGCGTGCGCCACCACACCCGGCTGGAGTTTTTTTTTTTTTATTTTTTAAATTTTTGTTTTTATTTATTTATTTATTTTTGTGAGTTGAGACATATGCAATGTTCGTGATTAGATTGGGGTAAATGGCATATCACCTCAGACATTTGTCATTTCTTTGTGTTAGGGAACACTCAGGATCCTCTGTAGTAGCTACTTAGACATGTACAATTAATTGCTGTCAATGATAGTTACCCTACTGTGCTATAGAACATTAGAAGGCATTCTTATCCAGCTGCACCAACCCCCTGGCCCATTAGCCATCTCCTGTCCATCATGCCCACATACCTTATTCTGTTCTCTACTTGAGACAACTTTTAACATATCCATATATGTGAGAACATGCAGTGTTTGTCTTTTTGTGCCTGACTTATTTTACTTTTGGTCAGCTGGGGTGCTTTTGTTGTAGCTGGATAGAAATGCAGGGTGGGAGAGAAGTGTCCCAGTCCTGGTCTCTAGCAGCCTTTGTATCCTTTGGTGTTGACAGCAGTGAGAGGGAAGCTGTTACAGTCTCATGCCTGTGTAGCCCCACCCTTAGCTCTACAGGTGTTACAGCTTGGCAGATGCCAGTATTATAGCCCTCAGCCTTCTCTTTGCTGGATCTTGGGAGCCCTGGTCTTTCTCTGGTTTCAGCTCTCTGCTGGCCTGCTGCTGCTGCCTTGGCTGCTCCCTTGAGATTATCCAACTGCCTGTCTCAGTCCCTGGGCTGCCCCTCCTTCTGCTGTTGTTGGCCGCTGGTCTTGTGGGTAGTAGACACTCCTTCATTGTCAAACAGCTCCTTGTGCTGCTGCTGCTGCTGCTGCTGCTGCTGCGGATCACCACAAGGTCTGCTCCTCTGTGACAGCCATTGCCTCTACCTTTCTTCTTATTACTTGCTTAGCACTACTGAAAGCAATCCAGAAACCTGCAGACAAGCCTTTATTGGGTCTGGTGCTACATCACCAGAGGGGCAGTATGGAAGGGCCTCTTCCAGAGGACTCAAATGAGTTGAACAGCCTCCTTCTGTAACTGGAGAAGGGGTAATTGCACCAATTACAGCAAACCTGGCATGTACATGAAGGTTTGTGTTTTCATCAACCATAACATTGCTGCTTTAGTACTAGTTCCCCTGTCAGGGGAAGTGCTCCCCCTTTGACCTAGTTGGATATGGTTGCAGGGCTATCTACAGTTCACTGAGGCTTGTGATAGCAAAAACAAGTTGGGTACAAACTTTTTGAAACAGCCCTGGCTAAGACTGTGTTTTTAGGAGCTGGAGCAATCAGCTGCTGCCATTATGTAGTTTACTCATAATAGCTGTGGTGCTGGCACAAGGGTGTCCCGTGAGCTGCTTAGCTGATAGTCCTTTTGTTTAAGGCAACCAGGGCAGCAAGGGAAATTTCATCCTCTAAGGTCTTTGCCTATTTACAGGAAAATGAAATGAATGCACACAGAAGGAATGCTTATGATAAGAACTTACATCAAAATACAAGAGAGACTAGTTGGAAAAAGAAATTCAGTAGGCGGGGGGGGAGATAGAGCAGCGGAGAAAGGAAGGGTAGTTGGGAGGGTTATGATCATGGTATATGGCCTATTTGTATGGAGATTGTCAATAAAAATTAATAAAAGATACCTTAAAGAGCTTACCATTAACTGTAATAGTTCTTTTAACAGTCTTTAACAATTTCCAAGTGCCCTGAGGGGTCCCTGTTTCTCATGTGTCTCCAGTTTCCTTTATCATAATGGCCTCTAGTGTTCCATCCATGTTGCTACAAATGAGAGAATTTATTTTTTTATATTTTATTTATTTAAGAGAGAGACAGGGGGGCAGATAGAGAGTAAGAGAGAATGGGCATGCCAGGGCTTCTAGCCACTGCAAACAAACTCCATACACATGCACCCCCTTGTATGTTGGCCTTATGTGGGTCCTGGAGAATAGAACCAGGGTCCTTAGGCTTGGCAGGCAAGTGCCTTAACTGCTAAGCCATTTCCTCAGCCCAAGAATTTAATTTTTAATAATTTTATTTATTTATTAGAAAGAGGGGAAGAGAATGGGCATGGCAGGGCTTCCAGCCACTGCAAACAAACTCCAGATGCATGTGCCACCATGTGCATCTGCCTTACATGGGTTCTTGGGAGTTGAACCTGAGTCCTTTGACTTTGCAGGCAAGCACCTTAACTGCTAAGCCATCTCTCCAGCCCAAATTTCATTTCTTAAAAGGCTGAGTTATATTAAAAGTTGATGATGAGAAGGCAACAGTACTGTGAATGAGGCAGAACTAATAGGTATATATTTATAGACTGTCAAAGAGTGAGGTTTATAAGGCCGACAGAGGTAATTATGGCTTTTCCTCTGTCTTAGAAATATAAGTACTAATGCCTGATGTTTATTGTCTGGTTTTTCCACTGCACACATACTGCCTCTGCTCTCAGAATTGCTGCAGCCTCTGAGCAGGGGTCTGGGGCCCACTGTCCTAAGGCAGGCCTTCTTTTTCCACTCAGTCCCTTTCACTAAGAAATTTTCACATGATCCTGAGTATATTGAGATACAAAACTAGGTATGCAAACCAAACTTTTGCTGATTTTATTTTAAATACATGGCATTTTTGGGAACTTATTTATTTATTTGAGAGAGAAAGGAAGAAGCAGATAGAGAGAAAGAATGGGCATGCCAGGGCCTTTAGCCACTGCAAACAAACTCCAGACGCATGAGCCCCCTTCTGCATCTGGCTTATGTGGGTCCTGGGGAATTGAACTGGGGATCTAGGCTTCACAGGCAAACACCTTTACCACTAAGCCATTTCCCCAGCTCCCTGATTTTATTCTAAACCAATTATTTGATAGACATATAATTTTACCATTCATTAAAAATGAAAGCAAATGAGATACTAATGAGATGGATGTACTTGTTTATTTTATATTAGGAATTCAATCCTGGCTGAATATTTGCTACTGTAGGATTACAGCATCTTCAGTGTTTTTCAGTGTTGAGATATTTTGATTTTATCATCATTGATATTTAGAATTCTGTCTTACATATGTAGCATATATAAATATAGCACTTGGGAGGTGGAGATAGGAAGATCAGGAGTTCAGGGTTATTCTTGGCTACGTAGCTGCCAGCTTAGGTTACATGAGACCCTGTCTGAAAAGACCAAAAAAAGAAAAAGCTACCAGATATAAATTTAATAAAACATTTTTTTTTTTTTGGATTCTTAAGGTAGGGTCTCACTCTAGCCCAGGCTGACCTGGTACTCTGCAGTCCTAGGCTAGCCTTGAACCCATGGTGATCCTCCTACCTCACCTTCTGAGTGTTGGAATTAAAGGCATGCACCACCATGCCTGGCAATTTTTTTTTAAAGGAAACATGTTCTTTTCAGGTAGTTGAGACTAGTTAAATATCTATTCACAAACACAGATAAGTTTAAGGTCTACATGAGACCCTGTCTTAAAGAAAATGAATCAAACAAAAAACCATCTCCCAGACAACTTGTGCAACAGGTAGAAGGGCCTCACTAGGCTACAGAGTGAGTTCAGGGCCAGCCTGGGCACCTTAATAAGACTTTGTCTCAAAAAGTAAAAGGAGGGTTTGTGATACAGCTCGTGGTAGAGCACTTGCCTGACCCATGTAAGGCCCTGGGTTCAATCCCTCATAGCACCAAGAAAAAAAATGTCTTCTGTTTTGCTTCAGACATGTTCTGAGGTTGAGGAATAGCAAGTGTTAAGAGAGCACCTGCCATGCATGAATGGGTTCTCTTGAATCCCAGCTGTGGTCATAGGACTGGTCTTCTTCCTGACATGCCCACTGGTGCCTCTGTGGCTCCTGCGCTTCTCTCCCTTTCTCTGCCCATGTCACTTTCCCTTGGTCTCTGTTCAGGCTGTGCTCCCAGGAAGTGGTGGTCTTCCTTTCCTCAGTGCCCTCAGCAGGGTTACTGTCTTCCTGTCTCAGCGCTTTAGACTGAGGTGCAGTTGCTTCTCCCCGCACCTCCCTGCTCTTCACCCTTTCTGGGGTAGACCCATGGCTCTGAAGCTTTTGCTTCTCCCCAGGCCCTGGCTCAGAGCCAGCTGGGGGTGTTAGGGTGTATGTTTGACAGTGCCCATGGTGAGGGGCTAGGGAAGATGTCTTAGTCAGTAAAGTGTATACCTCAAAAACATGAGGACCTGAGTTTAATCCCAGAACCCAAGTAAAAATGCTGGGTGTGGAAGTAGGCACTGTTAATCCCAGCACTGGCGAGGGAAGAGACGGGAAGGTTACTGAGGCTTGCTGGTCAGGCAGTTTAGTGAGCTCCAGGCCAATGAGAGACCATGGTGGAGGGGGACAGTGTTCTGAGGATGACACCTGAGGTTTTCCTCTGGCTTCCACATGCATGTCTATGTGCATGCCTGTACATGCATGCACATGCGCACACAACAAAATAAAATGCACAGGGTTATCTGCTGTCCTCCAGCTTTCTTCTGTTGCAGTGTCAGAAACCCACAGCTCAAGCACAAAGGGAAACTTTGTGCAAGGTAGAACCATGCTTCCCAGACTGCCCCAGGAGGAAAAGGAACTTAGAGGGAGCCATTGGTGGCTGCCTTGTCCGTGCTGCACCTGCTTGCTTCACAGTTTTTCTTGGTTCTTTCTGCCTTTCTGTGCATCTTTTCTCCTCTCCACCCCTTGCCTCTCTCCTTTGTTCCTCTTCATTGCTTTGTTGGTCCTCTGGCTTGCTGCTCTGCTCCAGGCACGGATTTTAGGCATGACCCCACTGAATGGTGCGGGGGTGGGCTCCTGGGGATACACTGATCAGGTTGACCTCTGGGAGCTGAGATTTGAGTAAGGAGTTGAGGGGTGGGCAGTTTGCACCTAGAGGTCTTTCAGAGGGATATGTGAAGGGCCTTGTGGAGCCATGTGTAGTACATCGGTATGGTCCATCTCGCTGCACTCCAGGCTACACAGCAGTACCCTGCTTGGAGTCAGTCATATTCATGTTTTCTTTCTTCTTTGGTTGACTTTGTTTGGAAGTGACTTGGTAATGCTTCTTTACACTGTAGTTCCTGGCCCCTCAGCTGCTTGAGACCCACTACAAGGACAACACAGAGAACTGCAGTGGTGTGGTATAGTGACAAATATGTACAGTTGTGAAGTGTTCAGCTGGGGTGCCAGTGGCCAGATTGGTGGTCTGGGAGCCTAGGTGGTATAGAAACTCCAGAAGGGGAGCACAGTGGGACAGGGTGGTGCCAGCCCACTGAGGGGAGTGGGGTAGGGCCTGAGGGCTGACAGGAGGGTTCCATGGTACAGCTCCTTCCACAGAGTGTGTGTAGATGGGCAAGGCAGCATCTGCTCCACTGTGCCCACAGGGTAATCCTGGGCTGTTCCTGTGCCTCAACTTCATCCTTGTTACTGTAAAGTGAGGACAATAAGAATGAGTGGGGACATATGTGGGGGGAAGTGTCTTAAATTGTGTCCTGGTGAGCTGGAGACAAAGGACAGCTTTGCCAGCTGGGTATGGTGGCACAGGAGGCTGAGGAAAGAGCACCACTGTGAGTTTGAAAATACTCTGGGCTACAGCTAAGAAATGAGAGTGAATATATATGTGTGTATGAGAGAGAGAGACAGAGGGGTGGAGCACAGACAAGAAAGGCAAGCACACATAAGGTAGGCCTGTTGCTCAGACAGGGGTTTTGAGAAGTGAGACCAAGTTTCTACTTGGAGCACATCCCTGAGGCATGGCACTTGCTAGGTAAGGAATAGAGGTCCTCATAGATGCTGTCCTTTTTCTCTCAGTGGTGCTGACTGGGAGGGAAGACTGGAAGAAATGGTACACCTGAAGTGCTCACAGCTCCTGATGCAGCATGTGGTACCCACAGTAGCTTCCCCTCAGTTGTCTGCCCACTTCCTGTGCCTCTGTGCCCATCTCTGCTTAAAGGAAACAAGAAATTGGATTGTGGGCTCACCTTTCCCTAGAGTGAGCCCTTTCTAACTAAACACACCTGCAGCTACCCTGTCCCAAATGTGGTTTCCATACTGAGGTCTGTTTTAGGGAGACACAACCCCTTTCACACTTGGCTTGAAATTTTCAGTAGCAACACTCTGATAAGCATCTTTTTTAACAGCTCATATCAGGGGAGAGTAGTCACAATGTGACTCTGGGTTTCTATAAAACCACTCAAAGGGTTGTGGTTGGGGCTATACTCTGTCCATGGATATATAAGGCACTCCTTTAGGTGGCCCTCCATTTTCTTTAAGCTGGCCCTGGCTGTGCAGGGAGTCTTCTCCCTGGTGGCGAAAGCTTCTGTGCCACCTCCCTGTCTCAGAGCAGCACACCTGGCCTTTTCCTCTCCCTTAACTGACCAGTTTTCTTATCCACACAGGTTCAACAAAGGAGGAGGGCAGTAGGGTGCATCTGTCATAGCAGGAGCAGTAGATTTTGCTTCAGTGAGGGTCTTGGTGGTAGCAACAGGGACAGTATTTGTTGCACTTTCTTAACACATTTCATCGTAGTTTTGGTTGGAGATTTCCCTGAGTGGTAGATCAGTGGTGCTATGTAGACTTTCAGGTGTGAAGACTTGATTTTCACAAGTTGTGGATTGCTCAGGTTCATCACCAGCCTAGCTGCTGGGTGGGAGGCTGGCATTGTGCTGACTCACATTCATGGTCCCTGGGGAGAAGGCTGGGCACATCCCTTCCATGTGTCTTCTGACAGGCTAGGCCTTAGCGGTGGGTGCTGTGTGGCCAGTCTTCTATAAGCTTTATGTGATTGATTTAGATGCCAGCTCCTGAAGGCTTATTTTATCATCTCTTCTCCCTTATGTCTGTGACAGAAGTGGCTTTCTTGCTGATTTAGACTTTTCTTTGCTGCTAGCTTTGAATGCCTGGAAGGGTAGCTTCCAGGTGGTTTTCTGTATTGGCAGTGCCAGCATCCTGCCCACTTATGCAGACCCACAGCTGCCAGTCTGCAATAGCAGCTTGTGGATGAGTCCCTGGTGACTCCTCAGCCCTCCACAGTCTTAGGTAGCTCCTCATTCTGTGCTCTTTGGTCCTGTCTTAGGCCAATTTCTTCTTCCCCAGCTTTATTCATTCTGTCTTCCTTAATTCACCTGTCCTTACCAAAGTGTTTATTATTATTAAACACTACTTAGGAAAAAGTAAGGAAGAGCTGCTAACATGTCGACATTCTTTCAAACTTACTATATATTTTAGGATGTTAACTAGTAGTGTAAACATTTAAATTTTTTTTTAAAAAAAATATGTAATCATTTGCAAGCAGAGAGAGAGAGAGAGAGAGAGAGAGAGAGAGAGAGAATATGGGCCTGTCAGGGCCCCTAGCCACTGCAGACGAATTCCAGACACATACACCACCTTGTGCATCTGTCTTACGTGGGTACTGGGGAATTGATCTTGGGTCCTTAGGTTTTGTAGGCAAGCATCTTAACCACTAAGCCATCTCTCCAGCCCAAACATTTTTTTTTCCGAGGTAGGGTCTTATGTTAGCCCAGGCTGATCTGAAACTCGCTCTGTAGTCTTAGGCTGTCCTCAAACTCACAGTGATCCTCCTACTTTTGCCTCCCAAGTACTGGCATTAAAGCTGTCTACCATTAAACCGGGCAAAAAGAGAGAGAGGGAGAGAGAGAATGGGCCTGCCAGGGCCTCTAGCCACTGCAAACAAAGTCCAGACGCATGCAATACCTTGTGCACCTGCCTTTACATGGGTACTGGGGCATCAAACTCAAGTCATTAGGCTTTGCAAGCAAGTGCCTTAACTGCTGATGCATCTCTCCAGAACAAACATTTTTTTTTTTTTTCAAGGTAGGGTCTTATTTTAACTCAGGCTGACCTGGAACTCACTCTGTAGTTCCAGGATGGCCTCAGATTCACTGCAATCCTTCTACCTCTACCTCCTGAGTGCTAAGATTAAAGGTATGCACTACCATGCCCAGCTAGTGTCAACATTATTAATCTTTCTAGAAAATATAAATATGAATAAATATAAATATGCAGCACAGTAGTGGAGTACATGGTTAGCATGTCAAGGCTTTCGGTTCAATCCCCAGGATCACTGTACACAATACACAAACATCTGTATGTGCATACACAAATAAGCAGTTTCAGTTCTTGAAGACAAGCCTAGTTGTCTTCTTTGGTATGATGTGTTGAAAGCACTGGGTTCTGCATGGCTCAGTCCTGAGAAACCAGCGTTTGTCTTTCTCTAGGTCTTCTACCTTCCCTTCTACTATGCTGTCCCCTGTTCTGTTGACGAGGCTGCAGAATTAAGTGGTTCTGGGTAGTGACAGGTTATTGCTTGTCAAACATTGTACTCCAGTGAACTCAGATCTGGTGGGTCCTGAATTGCTTCTGTCTTTCAGTCCATGTGTGCCTACAAGTTTGAGAACCTGACCTTTGGGCTGGAGATATGGAATAGCAGTTAAGGTGCTTGCCTGTGAAGCCTAAGGACCCATGTTCGACTCTCCAGATCCCACATTAGCCAGACACACAAAGGTGAAGTAGGTGCAAAGTTGCACATGCCCACTAGGTGGCACAAACATCTGGAATTCAATTGCAGTGGCTGAGGCCCTGGTGCGCCAATTCTCTTTCTCTCTGTCTCTCTCTCTCTCTTGGTCTCTCACTCTCTAAAATAAACAAAATGAAAACCTGACCTTTTCTTCTTATATTTTCTGTTTTAGTGTAGGAAAAATGATGATGGAGACACTATTGTTGTTGTTGAGAAGGACCATTTTATGGAAGATTTCTTCCACCAGGTAAGAGCATTTAATGAAACTCAGCCACAGATTTCCTTTAAACTTGTTTACCAGTGCATTTGCGAGATTAGAAATAATAATGTGACAATATAGTTACCCCCCCTTAACTATCCTTTGGTTAATGGAGGACTCTGCCTATCTGTGCTCCCATGAGGCCATCTGGTACTTGTATGTGAGTGTGCACAAACATGAGGTTCCCACTATAAAGTCACCTCATGGTGTACTCCCCTCTGTGATGCTATCACTAGTGATATGTGACTGCATGTGTTTTATTTGACTTTTATTTTTTCTTTTTGAGATAAGGTCCCACTCTGTAGCCAGGTTAACCTTGAACTTACCATCCTCCTAGTCAGCCTCCGGATCACTAGATGACTGTATTTTCAAATGCTTGACTTTTGTAAGTTCTTTGGGACTTTCATTATTATTAAAACATTAGCTAATATTGCTATAACTTCACATAATTGTTTATTAAGACAACTGGGAGGGAGGGCTGGGTATGTGTGTGCATGGAGGTGACTGTAGGGTCGAGGGCTGATGCTTCTGGATGGGTGGACCTAGTCCCTATACTCCCTGTTGTACATTCTTCTTTTACTCTGGGACTTGAGACTGAATGGTGCCAGGCAACATTTCCTCCACTCATAAGCTCCCTTGGGAGACCAGCAGACTTGTGGCCTCTCAGAAACCTGGGATCTTTGGTCCTTTGGAAGTAGAAGTTCTGGCCTCCAGCTTGATCTCTGGGGCCATTTAGCCATTGGTATTGGGCCATGTGTGAAGCAGGTACCTTGGGATTTGGGACCATTGACAGTGATTAGCCTTACTATCTTTCAAAATAAAACATCAGTGTACCTTTGTTAAAGTTACTTTATTTTAAAATTTATTATGTGAAATGACATTTTAGAAAGAGAAACAAAAGATATTTGGTAACATAAGATCAATTTTAGACAAAGTCATATATATCACACAGAACACTGGAGAAGGTGGGGGCTGAATTGTGTTTTTTTTTTTTTTTTTTGGTTTTGTTTTGTTTTTTCAAGGTAGGGTCTCACACTTAGCCCAGGTTGACCTGGATTTCACCATGTAGTCTCAGGCTGGCCTTGAACTCATAGTGATCCTGCTACCTCTGCCTCCCGAGTGCTGGGATTAAAGGTGTGTGCCACCACGCCCATCTGGATTATGTTCTTGACCAAGGTTTGGCTAAAGTCTGACGTAGGGCTCTGAGGAACTGCAGACAACTTTCCCAAGATGATTTCAGACATAAGGAGATCCCATAGTAGTCCGAGTTGTACCACTGTCACCTTGTATCCGCCCCCCACAGGACCCTCCTCCTGTAGGGTCCTTCTCCCATGCAGCCCTTCTTCTGTGGGGTCCTCCTCCCTGGAACACTGGAGCTGCATTTCCCACTCTTGGTAGAGCCCTCTGGGCTTCATCAAGGTCAGTGGTTGGGTGTGGGAACTCTCTGGGAGCTGGGGTGTTCCCTCTCCTTTCTGACATGGGTGCCACTAAAGTTACTTTAGAAATGGCATTTTCAGGGGCTGGAGAGATGACTTAGCAGTTAAGACACTTGCCTACAAAGCCAAAGGACCTCGGTTCGATTCCCCAGTACCCACGTAAGCCAGATGCACAAGGGGGAGCATGCGTCTGGGTCTGGAGTTTGTTTGCAGTGGCTGGAGGCCCTAGAGTGCCCATTCTCTCTCTCTCTCTCTCTTTCCCTCTCTCAAATAAATAAAAATAAAATATTAAAAAAAAGAAATGGCATTTTCAAAAGCACACCAAATATAATCTGTACTCTAGAACCAACACTAACAATTTGCCTTTCAGCCCTGCTAATGACATAGCCAAGATTGAAGAAGAGCTGGGTTTTACTGTGGTGAGGTTTTTCCTGGTTACTAAGATCTAATTCTCAGTGTGTGAAGTCTGTGATGTTCTGCAGAGGTCATGTGTAGATGAAATGGTCCAGGCCTGACAGACTAGCAGTTTTCTGTTCTAACAGCAGGCTCCTGTCTTAGATTTCCCATTAGCACTTTGATTTTCAAAATGTGCTCTTGGGTTTAGACCAGAGCACCTTGGAGTACATATGGTCAGGGTTACCTTCACACTGACTGATGTGTGCTACTTGGCTCCTGCATCCCAGGAAGGTGTGGGACAGAGTTCTTCAGAGGTTACATGCTAAACAAAGAAGGCAACATGAGCATCATGTTACTTTCCAGTAGACCAGGAGTCATATCTACAAAAAGTATAAACCATGCCTGTTTTTAATAAGTACTTTTTGGGAACTGTTTCCATAAAAATATGTATGTGAGCATGTGTATGTATTTTCTGATACTGCTGTGACAGTTCACCATGAGCCTGGGGTCTTCAAACAGCACCTTAGGGCTAGGTGTCTTTGGAAACTCCTGTAGCTGTCATCCAGGCAATTCTGGGGCAGCAGGGGAGAATGGTACCCATTTTCCTGCCTGCATTCATAGCTTGTCACCTCTTCCTCCCACCTGAAGCCATGACATTCTAGATTAGTTTCCCTGCCACACCTCTTCTTCCTGACTGTGCTCCTCTGGTCTCCTGCATAACGACCTTGAATACAGCGGACTACCCAGGCCTTTCCCAGACCCTTGTTTACAAAGTACATTTGCTATGTCAGGTGATGTATTAGGGTGTAGACACAGATTGCAGCATGTGATGGATGCAGTTAGGATTTTAAAGTGAGTGGAGGAGAGGTGTGGTGATGACCTCCAGTGATTGCCCTTCTGTAGCCAGTTTTCCTTCAGCATCTCTTCTGAGGACATTGATTCTATTAGGGTCAACCTGAACAACCTTGGGCAGTCTCATATTTCTAGTTGAGCCACATTTACAGAAGTTCTTTGTCACATAATGCACACAAACAGGTTCCTGGGTATCTTTGGGGCCCCTAATGAGCTGCCACAGAGAGTTTTTTTTTTGTTAAAAATTTATTATTTTTATTTATTTGAGAGAAAGACATGGGGGCGGGGAATGGGTGCGCCAGGGCCTCCAGCCACTGCAGACAAACTCCAGATGCATGTGCCACCTTGTACACCTGGCTTACATGGGTCCTGGGGAATCGCACCAAGGTCCTTTGGCTTTGCAGGCACACACCTTAACCACTAAGCCATCCCACCAGCCATGTCCTGGTCTTTCTAAGTCTTGTAGTAGAGCTTGCTTGGAACTTTCAAAAGGACTGGATGACGGATAGAAGAACATGATGAATTCTGGATCAAGAGTGGCTCTTGGGGATTAACTCAGACTTGTTTGCAGTTTTTATTCTGTAAAACAGCTCCTGGCTCTTTAGACTTCTGGAAATGAACTTTTCTTGCAAAATTTTAATCAGTTGCCACATGATGTTCTATAGTAACCATTCCATTAAACTGAGGTATACAAAGAAACAGACTCCAGGTCAAGGTCTGTAAGGAATCCATGACTAGGTAGGATGAGACAGGTATTGAGTCCTGGGGTGTGCTAGAACCTCAGGCCTATATCTAACTACCGAGATAGTCTTATCTCAGTCCCATAATCATAAATATTGACAGTGGTCTTTTGGTTAGTAGGTAAAGAACCTGGAAGGTCAGTACTTGAGCTCACTTCACTCTGGAGAAGCAGGAGGAATACAACCTGGGCTGTACAGCAAGTCCTTGTCTCAAAAAGAAGTTATAGCAATAACTACGTTTCAGGGCATGTGGTACTGTAAGAACTACTGAGGAAGCTGAAGATGTGGCTCCTCTGTGAAGTATGTGTTTAGTATGTGCAGGACTCTTCAGGGGAAAACAAAACAAGACCTGACACCTAGGCCTGTTAGGATAGCTTAACAGGATAGATTTGTTTCACTATCTTCAAGGTTTCTTTCAGTCCTACTCTAACATACTATGTTCTGTTAGATTCAGTAAAGATGCGGTCCAAGGCCTGACAATGGGCAATCTTATAGTGGAAAATGACTTGTTTCTTCAGGCACAACGACTGCCATTGAAAGTAGTAGCCAGGGAATTTCAGGAGGGTCTTTTTTGGTTGTCTTGTTTTTGTTTCTTTCTCTCTTTATTTTTTTTATGTGGGAGGATTGGTGCACCAGAGCCTCCAGCCACTGAAGTAGAACTCCACGTGTGCACCACCTTATGCTTATGGTGCCTTAACCCCTAGAGTTTTGAAGGTGTAAATCCATCTGGATAAATCTTGTACAGAGCACATTACATTTGAACAAATATCAAGTAGGTTCCGCTTGTAGAGGCTCAGATGAAAGAGTCTGAAGGTTGCTGGCCTATGAACAGTAAATGCCCCCTAGTTAGAAGGGTATTGCTACTGGGCGGTGTGGGCTTTCTGATTGCATGGTGTATGGAGTTGAGAGACGCTTTTCCTTGGTATTGTCTGTACTAACACTTGAACATTTGTCCATGGTAACACTTGAAGCTTGAATGTGGGGATTTTTTTTAGCATAGTACATTTTGCTGGTGAATGTTGGTTGATGCTTGATTTAGACATAACAGTAGAAAGGTAATATGGTATATTTCTCTGTTTTTCAAGTGTTATCTCTGTGAGAGTGGGAAAGACTCATCTGTGTGGCAGTTCTTCATCTCTTCCTTCTTCTAGCCTTTCTTTCCTAGGCAATGAACAGCAGTAGCAATGTTGATTTTCCCACACTGGGCTGATCCTATGTCTCTCTTAGGTGGAGGAGATTAGAAGCAGTATCTCCAGAATATCTCAGTATGTGGAAGACGTTAAGAAAAAACACAGCTTCATTCTTTCAGCCCCAAACCCGGAAGGAAGTAAGTCCATGTCTGCCTGTCCTGTCACCTACAATGCGCTTTTCCTCCAGCTTCGTCTTAGGTGGGAGTAGCTTGTGTTGACACCTTTGTGTGGTCCACCCCTCAGTATCCCGGGCTGTCTGCATGTGTTTAAAAGGCTCCATGAGTGATCGGTGTCCAGCTAGGGTGAGGACCACTGCCGTGCTGGATTCAGAGGATGCATGACAGTGCCTAAGTGGAACTGTGCCCACAATGTTGGGTGATCTAACCAGGGATTTGTTCTGTGCCAGAAGCTAAAACAGAACAGTGGGCTTTTGTATTGGAGGGCAGTTAAAGAGATTTGTTTGCAGAGGTGGAGCTGGTTTAAAGGTGTAGACAGACTGAAAGTCTGCATCTTGAGGGCAAACTCCATGGAGTGTGCTGTAGGCAGCATGCACTGTGGGCAACACTCAAGCAGGTCAGTTCACAGAGCAACGGCTGGTAGTGGTGAGGAGGTGCCTCCTTGGTATAGAATGATGGATAGTTAAAGCTTTATAGGTGACATGGAGGTCTAAAAACAAACCAAGATTATAGACTATAAACCACATTACATTTTTTTTTTTTCGAGGAAGGGTCTCATTGTAGCCCATGCTGACCTGGAATTCACTCTGTAGTCCCAGGCTGTCCTCAAACTCACAGTGATCCTCCTACCTTTTCCTCCCGAGTGCTGGAATTAAAGGGGTGTGCCACCATGCCTGGCCACGTTGCATTTTGAGGAACAATTAATATCTTTGTTTTGTTTGTTTTTTTGAGGTAGGGTTTTGTTCTAATCCAGGCTGTCCTAGAATTCACTATGTAGTGTCAGGGTGGCCTCAAACTCAATGGCAATCCTACATCTGCTTCCCAAGTGCTGGGATTAAAGGCATGTGCCACATGTCTGGCTTCTTTTTTCCACATTTTCTGGCATATTCATATATGGTTTGTTCTTGTCACCTTACTCCTTCCATAACCACCCTATGCTTTCAAGTCATAGGTGTTCCATTACCCACCCCCCCAACTTAAGACCTGTTTCATGGTCCCCTTTCTAGTTTGGCTCACACTCCTGCTGCCGTTTTCCACTTGGTGTGGCATGGAGGTCTAGCCTCTGCTCTTGCCATGCTGTCCCTTGCTATCTTGAAGCTTCCCTTTGAGACTATAAGCCAAAATAAACCCTTCCCTTGGGTATGCTGCCTCTGGCCAGCTGTTTGTCCCAGCAATAGCCTCTCAGGGTCTCCTTGCAGAGACTCCAGCTCTGCAATACATTGCCTGGTCTCAGAGGCTCTCTGGAACTGTGGTGGAATACTCTATGATGCCCTTCCCTCAGTCTTGCATCTTTCATGCCTCCAAAGCCATTACCATGTGGATAATGCTCCTAAGTCACTGCCAGCTTGGGACGAAGCATGGACCCCTTGGCCCACAGGCCTAGAGGTCTCCATATGCCTTTTATGCTTTTCCTGGCGAAGCATTTCCATAGATAGTTCTGTCTGAACAGGGAATACCTCCAGTTTTAGCTTCCTTCCTGTAAGTAAATTTGGAATTTTACAAGATGGAGCCTCTGATTCTTTGTGCTTAGGTCATCTTGCCCTTGATTGCAGTGCAGCAAGGAGATTTCTCTTCAGTGGTGCTGATTTCTTTAGTAACTACATCTTCTTTCTTAGTGCTTATCTGAATGTTATACTGCCTTGAGGTTTCTTGTGCCAAATAAATTTGCCCATTATACTTAAGTTCATCATCATTCAAGTTCTCAGGAGAGGGGCAGAATGCAGCCAGTTTCTTCAGCAGACAGTAACGTGTGCCTCCTCTCTAGCCTAGTTCTGATAGAGTCCTTGTTCTTCTCTGAAACCTCACAAGCCTCCACTGTCTGTGTTTCTTTCAGCATTTTTGTCATGGCCTTACAGTATTCAAGGGCTTTTCTAGCCCAAAGTTCCAAACTCTTCCATATTCCTTCCCAAAATGGTTCCAGAGTTCTATGTACCACATAGGTTTATCACAGAGATGACCCCATTTCTCAGCACCAATTTTCTATCTTAGCAGCTTAAGGAAGAAAAGGTTAAAAGCTAACATTTCTAGGGTAAAGTCTATCATGGTGGGGAATTCATGGAAGCAGGAGCTTGAGACATTCAGTTCACCTTGAGGAAGCAGAGAGGAAGGCTGCTGCTCAGCCAGCTCTCTCCTTTTAATACAGTCCAGGACCTCAGCCCATGGGACAGTGCTGCCCTCCGTTAAGGTGGCTCTTACCACCTCAGTTAACCTAATTAAGATAATCCCTTATAAACATTCCCAGAGGCTAACCTGATCTAGATAATCCCTCACAGGTAATTCTAGGTCCTGCCAGTCAATATAAACCATAACAGTTGTGCATATATATATCATACTTTCTCATTTGGGGGGGGGGTTTGAGGTAGGGTCTCACTCTAGTCCAGGATGTCTTGGAATTCACTATATAGTGTCAGGGTGGTCTCGAACTCATGGCAATCTTCCTACCTCAGCCTCCCAAGTGCTGGGATTAATAGCATGTGCCACCACGCCTGGCTATAGCACGTTTTCTTTATCCATTCATCTGTGAATGGACGTCTGGGTTGTAACCATTTCTGAGCTGTTGTGAACAGTGCAGCAATAAACAGGGATGTGAAAGCATGTCTTTGGTAGGACTGAGAGTACTTTGGGTTTACACCCAAGAGTGGTATATCTGGGTCATGTGGCAGTTCTACTTTCAGTTTTATTTGGAGAACCTCCATTGTGATTTCCATAATAATTGTACAAGTTTACATTGTACTGCAAAGGATTTCTTTTTTTTCCACCCCCCCCCCACATCCTCACTAACGTTTGCTGTCATTTGTTTCCTTGATACTAGCCATTTTGACTGGTGAGATCGAATCTAACAGTAGTTTTAATTTGTATTCCTTAAATTGTCTAGTCTCCAAAGAAGGTCTGTCCTCTACTATTACAGGTATTTTAAATCTCAGTACTATTCTGTTGGGTTCAGGGTAGGCCTCACATACAGTTTTTGCTATATTCCTAGGTAGTCCCTGCTTTGGTGTTAACATAAATAGAATCTGCTTGAAACTGTGTTTTCTATTTGTTGCTCAAATTTGGAAGTATACCAAGCCTAGTCGGGCAATGCAGATCTTTCATTTTAGCGACTTACGAGAGGCTGAGGCAGGAAAATCACAAGCTTGACGCCTGCCTAGGCTACAGAGTGAGTTCAAGGTCAGCCTGGGCAGCTTAGGGAGACCTTGTCTCAAAATAAAAGTGAAAAAGGGGCTGAGAATGTGTAGTTTTGTGATAGAGCACTTACCTGGCATATATAAAACTCTGGGGTTCCATACCCAGTAAAACACACAATGATCTTGTCTAGTTATTATAATTTTTTGTAGAAAGATTTATTTATTTGTTTATTCATTCACTTATTATGAGAGAAAGGGGGGAAGGGAGAGGGAGGGAGGGAGAGAACGGGTGCACCAGGGCCTCTAGCTACTACAAATGTACTCTAGATGCACGGGCCACTTTGTACATCTGGTTTACCTGGGTACTGGGTCTTTATGTTTCACAGGCAAGCCTTAACCACTAAGCCATCTCCCCAGCTCTAATTATGTCTTTATATTCTATTTTTCTGGTGGACATATGTTCCATAGTACACATGTGGAGATCAGAGGATGACTTTTGGATGTAAATCCTTGCCTTCCACCTTGTTTGAGGCACATGGTCTCATTGTTCACTGTCCTGAACACAGACCTAGCTAGTCCATGAGCTTCCAGTGGCTTCTCCTGTCTCTGCCTCCCATCTTGTTGTAGGCCTGCTGGGATTACAGATGCTAGTGCTATAGCAGCCAGCTTTACATGGGTCCTGGGGATCTGAACTCAGGCCGTCACACTTGGAGGGCAGACACTTCATCCACTGAACCTTCTCCCAGCCTAATCTTTTTGCATTCTGTTGGATTATTTTCACCCCTGTTCTATAATCTGTGAATCTATGGATAGTGATAGTTTCTGTTCTCACCTCTTACTCTGGTTAGTTTTGGTTGACTGATTTCACTGATTCCAGTATAGTTTGGGGATAGAATTGGTGATGTGGTATACTGAAAGAAGTTTTTCTTAGAAGACCTGTTAGTAGCTGTACAGTGTAAAATGAAGATCTTAGCATTAAACTGAAAAAAAAAAAAACCAAAAAAAAAAAAAAACATATCTTTAAGTCATGCTGTTCTGAACCTGGGTGGATCCTTCTCTGACTGAGCTATTTCCTGTAGTGAGCTCCTGAGTCTGGGGTTTTTAGACAGTCTGTGAGACATGTCTCCAGTAACATCTGAGCTCTGGAACTCCTCCAGCCCTGGCCTCCCAGGTTACTGGGGCCACAGGTACTGTCACACCCAGCTGTGGGCTTTTCTTTATCATGTCCTTTCTTAGAAAGCCACAGTGTTCTTGGAGAAGTAAAACCTCTGAGAAATCCTAAAATAAAAACGTCTCTTGACCTTGTTTAGTTTTAGTGGTTTAGAAATTAACCCACATATCATCTATTACCATTTTGTTTAACTCTTAGGGAAATTTAGCTTGAATAAATAATATCAATATGTTTTTAGTTTGAGTAATTTCCATCTAAAACCTTTTTGCTGTCACATGAGAGCAGACACAACTATTGATTTCCTAAACTGAGAGCAGCTATCATTTCACAGCAGGCCCTTTTGTGCTTATCGTAAAATGATTGCTTTTCATCTTCTTTTTATGACAGTGTGACCACCCAGGGAGCAGTGCTAGCTGCTTACCTAGTTGGGTTGTGAAAAGCCACTTGTAGTTTCTTCTTTAGTCCCGGTACCTGGGCTGGTGCATCATGCAGGGCTCCTTCCACCCAAGCCTGCTGTCCAGGGCAATGTGACCATAGTTGTTGCCAGGTGTGGGGAGGCTCGGCTGGGGAACCGGGTCTCCAACCTCTGAAATGGGTCTGTGACAGTGAGTGTACTGTGGCTGTTGCAGTCCGGGTGTTGAGCTTGTGTTCTCCTGGCTGTACTTCTCATTGTCATAGGTGCATTGAGGGCATAGATGCATGTACCCTATTATATCCAATGTTATGTGGGTACTGGGGAATTGAATCTGGGATGGCAGGTTTAGCAAGGTTTTTAACTGCTGAGCTATCCTCCTAGTTTTTGGTGGGATTTTAAAGGGAGTCTCACTCTGTAGGCTGCCTTCAAACTGTCCACCCTCCTGCCTCAGCCTCCTGGGGTTGTTGGCATGCAGACCCATGCTGGCTTCTGGTTCCTATCTCCTGATGCCAGTAGCTTCCTCCCTGTCTTCACATAAAGGACAGCCTCAGGGATCTCCTCCTGAAATATGGTCACAGAGAATGTCTCACTACATGATCCCTCTGCTCCAGCCTCTTGTCCCAGCCTTGATGGTGGCTTTCTTTGCTCAGAAACCTTCAGTGTTGATGACAGCTTATAGAAAAAACTAGAAACTGAGGAATGTCTTTCAGGGCTTTCCCACCTCTCTGTAGTCACTACTACATAAGTCACTTCAGCTAAGCTCCTTCACCTTCTGTCTCTGTGCCAATCTGTTAATTCAGTGGTCACACAGTCCCTCCCGTAGGAAACCCCTTCTGTGGCTTCTGGCCACCCTGGAGCATTGCTAGACCAGGTCTTCTTTGCTCTGTCACCTTGAGTATCTTTCTGATGCCCCAGCAGATGCTGGATGGGAAGCTAGAGAGCTCTTTCATGTATAGGTTACACAAATGTCAGGGTTCTGTACCTGAGAACAGAGAGTGGTGTACATAGTGTCTGATGGGCAGCAAGCATGGGGAAATAGTGACACCAGAGGGGACACTGAGCTCAGGGGATGCTTTTCCAGAGAGCAGCTGTCCCTCCTCTCTTTGTCCAGGTGGAGTGTTAGAAGTAGATTTCGTCAGCTTTTAGTTGGGGTGAACCTGCAGCTGTCAGACTTGAGTGTGTCTCTGCCAGCACTATCCAAGGTCACAGGCAAGGGAGGCCTAGACAGATGCTGCTGCCACACCTACCAGGGAACAGTGTGCAGAAAAGACTTGAAATCAACAGTGATGTTTTATTTTATTTTTTTAACTTTTTTTTATTGACAACTTCCATAATTATAGACAATAAACCATGGCAATTCCCTCCCCTGACCCCTTTACCCTTTACAAATCCACTCTCCATCATATCCCCTCTCCCTCCCAATTAGTTTTTCTTTTATTTTGATGTCATGATCTTTTCCTCCTGCTATGATGGTCTTGTGAAGGTACTGTTAGGTACTGCCAGGTTATGGATATCTAGGCCAATTTGTGTCTGGAAGATTGTATTGTAAGCAATTCTACCCTTCCTTTGGCTGTTACATTCTTTCTGCCACCTCTTCCACAATGGACCCTGAACCTTGGAAGGTGTGATAGAGATGTTTCACTATGGTGCCTTTTGGGTCATGCCAGTGGTCACCACCACCTGAAAAGAGAAGCTCCTCTAGCCAGAAGTGAGAGTAGCATTAATATATGGGTATGAACATTAAGTAAAGTGCTTACAGGGCAGTGTGGTAAGCATAATATATGTATTTAGCCAGAAAAGAACAGGCATGGCACTCTTAAGGCTCATGACCTCCCCCACCATAGGCTTATATATTTTTGTTTTTTTTCGAGGTAGGGTCTCACTCTAGCTCAAGCTAACTTGGAATTCACTGTGTAGGCTCAAGGTGGCCCCAAACACATGGCAATCCTTCTACCTCTGCCTCCCGAGTGCTGGGATTGAAGGCATGCACCAACATGCTCACCAGGCTTTTGATTAGGTTTTCAGTACCAGGTATGTATTCCCATTTATGGAGCAGGCCTTCAGTCCAATTAGAGAGCAGTTAGTTTCCCCCATAAGAGACATGTCACTATTGCACCCTTTTAGTCATTTGGCCTGGCTGGCCAATTTTTTAAAAAAATTTTTTGGTTTATTTTATTTATTTATTTGAGAGCTTACAGACAGAGGAAGAGGCGGGGGAGGGGGGAGAATGGGCACGCCAGGGCTTCCAGCCACTGCAAACGAACTCCAGACTCTTGCACCCCCTTGCGCATCTGGATAACATGGGTCCTGGGGAATCGAGCCTCGAACCGGGGTCCTTAGGCTTCACAAGGCAAGCGCTTAACCGCTAAGCCATCTCTCCAGCCCCTGGCTGGCCAAATTTAAGGCTTGCAGTGTGACTGTTTTCACCACTGATGGCTTCTGTCTCCCATAGAGCTGCATGCAGCGTAGCTTTTGCCAGCTTTCTGTCAGCTGGTCTTAGGGAGGAGGTTTTGAGCTCAGCTTCAGCTTGATTTCTCAGTAATCTTGGAGCTAAAGTATGTGGAGTCTTCAGCAATAGGGTCTTACCATCTACTTCTGGTGGAAAACCCAGAGCTTTGGCAATGGCCTGTAATGTTTTGGGGGCATCAGGGATCTCTTGGGCCAACAATTCCCTGGAAGGTACACCATCCTGGCTGAAATTTTTCTAGTAACAGTCTATGGCTTCTGGCTTATTCATAATATCTTGAATTTGATTAACCCTTCCCCATTCTTCTTTTACTCAATCTCTTCCCATGACCTCACTTAGGCCATTGCAACCCCAGTAATCTGTTCATCTACTTAAATATATTGAATAGCATCTGTTAAACCCTCCCCTCTCCTTCCTCTCTCATACTCCTTTTTCTAGCTTACTGGCCTCTGCCGTTGATTTTTACTCCAACTCACATATAAGTCTAAACATTTGTAGCTATGATCCACATATGAGAGAGAGCATGTGACATTTGGCTTTCTGGGCCTGGGTTACCTCACTTTGTATAATCCTTTCCAGAATCACCATTTTCCTGCAAATTTCATAATCTCATCTTTCTTTACTGCTGAATAGAACTCCATTGTATAATGTACCACATCTTCATTATCCATTCATCAGTTGAGGGACATCGAGGCTGGTTCCATTTCGTAGCTACTGTGAATAGAGCAGCAATAAACATGGTTGAGGAAGTTTCTCTGGGGCAGTGAGATGAGTCCTTAGGATATATGCCTAGGAGTGGTATAGAGTGGGGTCATATGGTAAATTAATTTTTAGCTGTCCACTCCACACTGATTTCCACAGTGGCTGGACCAGATTGCATTCCCTCCAACAGTGTAGAAGGGTTTCTCTTTTTCCACATCCTTGCCAGCATTTATTGTCATTTGTTTTCTTTATGGTAGCCATTCTGACAAGAGTGAGCTGGAATCTTAAAGTAGTTTTAATTTGCATTTACTTGATGGCTAAAGTTGTAGAACTTTTTTTAGATAGTTATAATGCCATCTGTATTTCTTCTTCTTCTTTTTTTTAATCTTCTTCACAGCATACACCAGAGCCACTGGGTTGCTGATTAAAATAGGCTAGGTTGCCAGGCCCATTCTGAATGCTGACAGCACCACAGTCCATGTGTGCTCCTCGATGTTAGGGTGTCTGGGTTAAATACCCCTAAGGTGGGGCCTTTGTCCGCCCCTCCCCACCCCTACCCCCGTGCATGCAGGCTGGGCTGCACCTGGCTCTCCACACGCCTGTGAGTTGCTTGCTCCCATTGCCCTTGTTTGTGGCTCTGTGCTTCTTTTGGCCCCTGAGCCTGGACTTCATCCCCTTGATGCGTGCAGCCTCACCACTGCTGAGGAGCATCTGTATTTCTTCTTTTGAGAGCTCTCTATTTAGTTCTATAGCCCCCCCTTTTTTGTGGCAAGCCCAACAGACTGGCCTTCTTTTTATGAGAGAGAAAGGGGGGGGGGGGAGAGAGAGAGAGAGAGGAGAGAGAAAGGAGAGAATTGGTGCACCAGGGCTTCCAGCCATTGTAATTGAACTGAAGACACATGTGCCACCTTGTGTGCATGTGTGACCTTGTGCGTCTAGCTTATGTGGGACCTGGAGAGTTGAACATGGGTCTGTAGGCTTCATAGACAAGCTTCTTAACTGCTAAGCCATCTCTCTAGCCCCATAGCCCCTTTTTAATTGGGTTGTTTAATTTCTTATTATTTTTCTGAGACCGATTTTCTCCTATTCTGTAGGTTCCTGTTTGCTCTGTTCAGTGTCCTTTGCTGTACAAAGCTTTAAATTTTTTTTCCTGATTTATTTTTATTTATTTATTAGAGATGGTAGGGGGGGAGGTGGGAGAATGTGGGTGTGTCAGGGCCTCTAGCCACTGCAAATGAACTCCAGACGCATGCACCACCACGTGCATCTTGGCTTATATGGAACCTGGAGAATTGAGCCTGGGTCCTTAGGCTTCTCAGGCAAGCGCCTTAACCATTAAGCCATCTCTGCAGACCTACAAAAGCTTTTTAATTTCATGAGGTCCCAGTGGTCGATTGGTGGTTTTATTTACTGAGCATTTGGGCTTTATATTCAGAAAGTCTTTGCCAAGACCAATGTATTGAAGTGTTTCCCCTTCTTTTTCCCCAACGGTTTCAGAGTTTCAGGTCTGATATTAAGATCTTTGATCCATTTGGACTTGATTCTTGTGCATAGAGAAAGACAAGAATCTATTTTCATCTTTCTACATATAGATATCCAGTTTCACCAGCACCATTTGTTAAAGAAGTTGTCTTTTCTCCAGTGAATATTTTTGGCATTTTTGTTGCAAATCAGATGGTTGTAGCTGCCTGGATTTACATCTGGGTCCTTTATTCTGTCCCATTGATCTACATATCTGTCTTTGTGCCAGCGCCATGCTGTTTTTTTGTTATTACTGGCTCTGTAGTATAGCATAAAATGAGGTAGGTGGTACTGCCAGCCTTATTTTTGTTGCTCAAAATTGTTTTCATTATTTGAGGTTTTTTGTGCTTCCAGATAAATTTTAGGATTGTTTTTTCTATTTCTGCAAAAATGCCATTGAAATTTTGATGGGGGATTGCATTAAATGTGTAGATTGCTTTTGGTAAGATTGATATTTTCACAATATTAGTTCTTCCTATCTAAGAAAAGTGGATGTCTTTCCATTTCTTAGTGTCTTCTGCAGTTTCTGTCTTGAGTGTTTTATAGTTTTCATCGTAGAGATCCTTCACTTCCTTGGTTAGGTTTATTCCAAGGTACTTTATTTATTTTTTTTTTTTTGAGGCAATTGTAAATGGAAGTGATTCCATGATTTCATACTTAGCCTGTTTATTGTTAGTATATAGGAAGGCTACTGATTTCTGTGTGTTTATTTTTTATCCTGCTGCGTTGTTAAAAGTGTTTATCAGTTCTAAAAGTTTGATGGTACAATCTTTAGGGTCCTTTATGTATAGAATCATATCATCTGCAAATAATGATAATTTGATATCTTCCTTTCCAATTTATATCCCTTTTATATGTGTCTCTTGCCTTATTGCTATAGCTAACGCTTCTAGTACTTTCTTAAATAAAAGTGGGGACAGTGGACACCCTGTCTTGTTCCAGTGGAAAAGCTTCAAGTTCTTCCCATTTAGTATTATTTTGACTGTAGGTTTGTTATAAATAGTCTTTATTATGTAGAGATATGTTCCTTCTGTTCCCAGTTTCTGTAGGACTTTCACCATGAATGGATGTTAAGTTTTGTCAAATAGCTTTTCTGCATCTATTGAAATGATCATGTGATTTTTGTCCTTCAGTCTATTTATATAGTGTATTTATCGATGATTTATTTATGTTGAACCATCCCTGCATCTATAGGATAAAGCCTGTTTGGTTGGGTGAATGATCTTTTTGATACATTCTTGTATTCTGTTTGCCAGTATTTTGTTGAGAATTTTTGCATCTATGTTCATGAAGGAGATTGGTCTGTAATTATTTTTTTTTGTTCTGTCTTTGTCTGGTCTTGCTGTCAGGATGATGCTGGCATTATAGAAGGAGTTTGGTAGTCCTTTCTTTTCTGTTTTATGGAAAAGTTTGAGAAGCATTGATGTTAATTCTTTTGTGAAGGTCTGGTAAAATTCACCAGTGAATCTATCTGGGCCTGGACTTGTTTTAGTGGGGAGATTTTTTTTTTTTTTTTTTTTTTTTGGTTTTTCGAGGTAGGGTCTCACTCTAGCCCAGGCTGACCTGGAATTCACTATGGAGTCTTAGGGTGGCCTCGAACTCATGGCGATCCTCCTACCTCTGCCTCCCAAGTGCTGGGATTAAACGCGTGCGCCACCACGCCTGGCATAGTGGGGAGATTTTTTAAAAATAACTTAAAGTATTTTATTTGCAAGTGGGCATGGAGGGAGGGAGGAGGAGAGAGAGAGAGAGAGAGAGAGAGAGAGAGAGAGAGAGAGAGAGAGAATGGGCATGCCAAGGTTTCTAGCCACAAACACCAGGCATATGAGCTCCTTGTGCATTTGGCTTATGTGGCTCCTGGGGAATCGAACCTAGGTCCTTTAGCTTCGGAGACAAATGCCTTAAGTGCTAATCCATCTGTCTAGCCCTAGTGGGGAGATTTTTTTTTATAACTGTTTTGATCTTTTATTTATTTATTTGAGAGAGAGAGAGAGAGAGAGAGAGAGAGAGAATGGGTGCACCTGGACCTATTGCCACTGCAAACGTACTCCCATGTGCTACCTGGTGCATCTGGCTTTATGTACGTAGTGGGGAATCAAACCTGGGTCCTTTGGCTTTGCCAGAAAGTGTCTTAACTGCTAAGCCATCTCTCTAGCCCCTCTAATTTCTTCATATAAGCACTTAAAGCTATTAATTTTCCTCTTAGGACTGTCTTCATTGTGTCCCAGTGGTTTTGGTATGTTGTGTTCTCATCATTTGATTCTATGAACTTTTTGATTTCCTTCTTGATTTCTTCAATGACCCATTCATCATTCAGTAGTGTACTGTTTAGTTTCCATGATTTTGTGTATACTCTGTAGTTTTTGTTGTTGTTGATTTGTAGTTTAGTCCCATTGTGATCAGACAGAGTACAAGGAATTATTTCACTTTTTCTGTATTTGTTAAGATTTGCTTTGTGTCCTAATATATGGTCTACTTTAGACAATGTTCTTTCTATGTGCTGCTGAAATGAGTGTGCATTTCAATGGAATGTTTGGTAGATATCTGTTAGGTCCATTTGTTCTGTGACATCCTTTAATCCATATGTTCCTCTGTTTAGTTTTTGCTGGAATGACCTGTCAGTTGAAGAGTGGGGTATTGAAATCACCCACTAGAATTGTGCTTGGTGTTATCTGTGACCTTAAGTTTAATAGTGTTAGTTTGATGAAGTTGGGAGCACCATGGTTAGGTGCATATATGGTTAGAATTGTAATGTCCTTCTGTTGAATTGTTCTTTTAACCAATGAAAAATGACCTTCTTTATCTTTCCGAAGTAATGTTGGTTTGAAGACTATCCTGTCAGATATTAGGATAGCAACACCAGCATGTTTTCTAGGCCCATTTGCTTGAAATACCATTTTCCATCCTTTTACCCTAAGATAGTATCTGTCTTTTGTGGAGAGGTGAATTTCTTAGAGGCAATAAACAGAAGAATCATGCCTTTTGATCCAGTCTGCAAACCTGTGTCTTTTGGCTGGGGCATTGAGGCCATTGATATTAAAAATCATGATTGAAAGGTATGTATTTATTCTTGCTGTTATTGTTGTTTTGTCTTGCTTCCTGTTTTTCCTTTACTTTCTTGTATGAAATATTATTTGAGTATGGTTTATTTTTTCTTGTTTCCTCATGTGTGTGCTTTCATTTCTCTTCAGTGTGAAGGATCCCTTCATATATTTGCTGTAGAGCTGGTTTAGTGATCATATATTCCTTTAGCCTGTTTTTGTTGTGCAATGTCCTTATTTCTCCATCAATTTGGATGGATAGCTTTGCTGGATAAAGTAATCTGGGTTGACAGTTTTGTTTTTTCAGAACTTGGAATACATCATTCCAAGCTCTTCTGGCTTTTAAAGTTTGTGTTGACTAATCTGCTGTTGTTCTCATGGGATTGCCTTTATAAGTGACTTGATGTTTCTGTCTAACTGATTTAATATACTTTCTTTGTTTGTGTGATAAGTAATTTAATTATAATATGGTGAGGAGAGGTTCTTTCCTGGTTTTGTCTGTTTGGTGTTCTAAAAGCTTCCTGTATCTATATTGGCATTTCCTTCCCTATTTGGGGCAATTTTCTTCTATGATTTTGTTGAAAACACCTACTATGCTTTTGGAGTGAAATTCTTCTCCTTCTACTATACCCTGAATTCTTGTGTTTGTTCTCTTCATAGTGTCCTGAATGTCTTGACATTCCCATTCATACCTTCCTATTAGTTTATCTTTCTCTTTGTTGGAGTGTATTAGATCTGCCACCTGGTCTTCTAGTTTAGATATTCTGTTCTGTCCTTTATCCATTATATTGGTAAGACTTGCTACAGAGTTTTTTATTTGACTTACTGGGTTTTTCATTTCTAGTATTTATTGTGTTTTTTTTTTTTTCCAGTATTTCTATTTCCTTACTCATGTCTTGTATTGATCTTCTTATTTCATTAAATTGGTTTTCTGTGTTCTCCTTCAGGAGTTTGTTTTTTTCTTTGATTTCTTTGAACATAGTTATAATCATTCTTTTGAAGTCTTTGTCAGCATTTCATCTAAATTGGTCTCACTGGAGGTCATTTCTGAAGGATTTATAATTTTTGATGGAATTGTCTTGATTGTTTGGTGTTTCTTTATATCATAATGTAGAGATTTTTGCATTTTAGGTTAATTTGATGCTTGGGTTTTCTGATTATCTGCAGTATTCTTAATTGTGTAAATCTGACATTATATATCTTTAGGATAGGCACTTAAGGTGTCAGAGTAACAGCAGAAGTGATCTTAGATGTTTGGTTTGCCTGTTATGCAAGTATTCTAGTAAGCTGGGTGGAGCCAAATACAGGGCACATTCTAATATTCGACTGAAAAATATATAGATTCTGTGAAAACCAGCAGAGAGTATTTTAGAGTGGGTATTAAAACAAACAGATAATCTAACAAAGTCAGAGTCCCTAAGGGTGTGTGTTTCCCTAAACTCTTAATCCTGTTTACTGGGAGGCTGAGATTCCTGGTCTTTTAAAGTATTCTAGGATAGCCTGGGGCCATGTGAGACCCTGCTCCCATGAATGACAGAAGACAAGGACAATAAAGGCACTATAAATCAGGAAGCAACAAAGGATAACCCCAAAATACATCTTATTTAAGAATTGCAAAACCAGCCATATATCAGATCTAACACATAACTTGCCCCAACGTGGAAGGTGGTAATAGCACTTCCAGTGCAGGCATATATATCAGGCTTTGGGGCAGGTACTGACTCAGTGTAAGTAGGCCCTGTTACCTTTTAGGATGGCTTTGGTCTCACCTATGTTGCGTGCTCTCTTGGGTCCCTTTTTACTGTGCTATGGGCTTGGCAAGATCGGCTGGGTCACTGGGTCTGCTGCTCTGATTGCCTGTGCTGGGTGCTGTGTAGCTGAGCTCCCTTTCCCCAGGTCTCCAGTGGTATAGGCACTGGTGGTTGGGGGAGGAGAGTCTGTGGAGGGTTGCCTGAAGTTCTACTGGTCCCTGTAGTACTCTTCCTTACTAGCCATTCACCTGATGCCTGATGTCTTTCTCCTTCAGGTTTCTGGACTTTGTGAGGAGGCTGATATGAGTGGAAAATCCCTTCACTTGGCTTCTTCTGTGGCTCAGGCAGAGCCTGGTGGCTGCGCAGAATGGTGCTGTGGTGGGAGCCAATTCTGTCTGGTTGCCTGCTTTTTTAGAAACTCTGGGTCTCTTCCTTTACTGCTGAGTTTCATAATTCCTTATACACATTCACTTTTTTGGTAGAAAAGGGTATTTTGCTATTTTGCTGCTTATTTACCCCCTAGGCTACTTTGGCGTGCCTACTATGTTGCCATCTTTCTTACCCAGAAGTCAAGCAACAAGCGATGTTTTAAGCTTGTTGGATGCTTGTTTGGTTGAATATTACAGCTTAAATGCCTTATTTTAACTCTTTAAAGAAATAAAAGAAGAGCTTGAAGACCTGAACAAAGAAATCAAGAAAACTGCTAACAAAATCCGAGCCAAGTTAAAGTGTAAGTTTAAGTCTTCTTTGGTTTTTGGTGCTGGGAATATAGCCACAGTTATGTTCTTCCTTGTACTTTTATTATTTTCTTATATTTTCAAGCATGAAAATTGTGAGCACTTCAAAGTAAGTTAGATGTATGTGTTTGTATGTACTACTTTCCATTCACTGACAGGAAATGTTCCCTGCATGCTGTTAAACTGTTGTATGATGATGTCTGGGCCATACTGCAGGTATTGAGAACGTAGAATGACCATTAAGATGACTTGCTGGGGCTGGAGAGATGGCTTAGCGGTTAAGCGCTTGCCTGTGAAACCTAAGGACCCCAGTTCAAGGCTTGACTGCCCAGGACCCACGTTAGCCAGATGCACAAGGGAGCGCATGCGTCTGGAGTTCATTTGCAGTGGCTGGAGGCCCTGGTGCGCCCTCTCTCTCTCTCTCTCTCTGCCTCTTTCTCTCCCTGTCTGTTGCTCTCAAATAAGTAAATAAAAATGAACAAAAGAATTTTTTAAAAAAGATGACTTGCTGAATTCTTGAATGGGTCTCTCAGCTAGAACGTTGTTTCCAGCTGCTGAGCGGCTCAGCGTCAGCAGCCAGGTAGTGTGGCTTATGGCTTCCAAGGACTTCCGTGGGTTGCACTTCTTGTCTGCTACAAAGATACATCATATGCGATTTGTAGCACGTCACAGAAATGAGTACAGCTCATGTCTTCAGCCTATAGAGCCTCTCAAGAATGGCAGTAAAGGCAATGGTGCCCCCGCCATGGTCCAGAGGCTGAACCCAGACTGTATAGCTCAGAAGCAGAATAACATACTTCCAGAACTCAACTGCATTAGTGTCTGAGTCAGACTCTATGGCCTAAGGTTGTAAAACATGCGGAGTTGGCATTTCTCGGGAGGTTTTGGTCTTGGGGTTTGAATTGGGCCCTGGCCCTATGCTTTAATTGACTTGTTCCCCCATCCCAGCCTACACTGAGGTTGCCTGAGCCTGATGGCCTGTGTTTGATTCCCCAGTACCCGCATAAAGCCAGGTACACAAAGTGGCACATGTGCCTAGAGTTTGTTTGTAGCAGCAAGAACCCTGGTTTACCCATTCTTTTTCTCTTTCTCTTTCTCATTCGTGTCTCAAATAAATAAATGAATAAATTAATAAATACATAAATATTGAAAAAGTAATAAAAGAGCTTAGGACAGTGCTTTACTTAACCTGAGAAGTATTACATCTTTTTCTCTATATCCTTGCTTTCCCTTGCACACAGTTAGTGACTCATTTACCACATAGACCACAACTAACAGACCCGAACGACTTGCCAGCATCTTCCACCCAGGGTGTGGCCACATGGAGTAGTTGAATTGCATTTTTCCTTTAGGTACATCCCACCAAGCTGTCGTATTTCTGGGTTTAAAGTCACTTTGAACAGTTCTTGCTTGTGTGATTTTATTACTAACTTAGTCTTTAGTGATTTTTGCTTTTTAAAACCTTCTTAAAAACTTTATTTTTATTTATTTATTAGAGAGAGTGAGAGAGAAAGAGACAGACAGAGAGAGAGAGAGAATGGGCACGGCAGGACCTCCAGCCATTGCAAACAAACTCCAGATGCATGCGCCCCCTTGTGCATCTGGCTTACGTGGGTTCTGGGGAATCAAACTGAGGTCCTTTGGCTTTGCAGGGAAACGCCTTAACCACTATTTCTCCAGCCCTAAAAACTTTTTTATTGACAACTAATTTTTGCTTTTTTTTTTTTAACTTGAGTGTTTGCTTTTTACACATTTATTTTGGCATTACAATTGTATGAAGTTTTATGTAACCCTAAAATCTGTAAGGAAACATATTTGAAGGAATTTGGCTGTTTCTGTGCCTATCCCTACCTGGTTGCCATTTCCTCATGGTGGCTACCTGTTCCTGGGTTCTCTCTCTAGTCATCCTGTGTGCCTGTGTGAATGTGTGTATGTGCAGACAGATTCATAGGAGCAGCAAGCTCCTGCCTGGAGGGCAGTCTTCTGGGAGGACTGCTTTACATGACCACTTATGCTTTATGAGGAGATATGCTTCAAAGACAAGAAAGAAATTGGAGGTTTGGCTTAAAAAAACTTGGATTTACATCTGAAGGTGACTCTCTCCTCGTTCCAGCTATTGAGCAGAGTTTTGATGAGGATGAGAGCGGAAACCGAACCTCAGTGGATCTTCGGATCCGACGGACCCAGGTTTGATTGTCACTCTTATTTAGATTGAAGTAATGTGGAAGAATAAACCTTTTTTTTTTTTTTTTACTGTTTCCACATTCAAAATCATTTAATTTTTTTTTTTTTTTGCCTCATATTGGAGATTGATGTGGGCATCACACATACTAGGCAAGTCTCTGCCCCTGGGCTCCACTGTAGTCCCAATAATCCCATCTTTACTGTCATGTCTGTCCTCATCACCTTTCTGCATGAATGGGGCCAGTGTCTGTGGCTCTTATCTCTTCACTGTAAAGAGAACATATGGGTCATTCCCACAGCTGTGATGCAGAGCAGAGTACTGGCTAGATCATTTTAGGGCTTGTGGTTTGGTGTTCACATTTCTGTGGTTTCTGATGTGGCAAATAGAAATGTAGAAAACTCAACTCCAGGGGCCTGGGGCTGTAGCTGAGTAGGCAGAGTGCTTGCTTGCATGCATGAAGCCCTGGGTTTGGTCCTCAGCATCACATAAAGTGGTGTGGTGACACACACCTGTAATCCCAGCACTTGGGAAGTAGAGGCAGGGGGATTGCAAGTTCAAGGTCATCCTTGGCTTCATAGGGAGCTCAAGAATACCCTGGGATGCAAGAGACCCTGTCTCATAACAGACAAACAGACCTGCCATCCAAAAAACAAACAAGCAAAAGAACCCTGAACCCTCATGGCAGAAGGTGACTATGTGTGCAGGGTGGTGCAGCCTGCATGGGTCCCAGCATGACCCAACCTTTGTGCATAGTGCCTGCTACCAGAAGCCAAATGAATTTCATAGGTTTTGGTGCCTTTTTCCCTCTAAGGTGGGGTGGGGAAGAAACCAGTAGAAGAGTCAGTTATTGTGAAAAATAAGGAAGATAGTATATAACACACATGAACCTCGTAGCATAACTTCCATTACAGAGAACTCTGCTGATACCCTTTCTACTGGAAGGAATTAGGAATACAGCAATTTGAGCTTCTGACCTATAATGGTTTTGCATGCCTCTTTCAGCAGAAGGAATAACAGTTGATGGTAATGTGATGGTTTCCATGTTATTAGCATTCAGTGCTGTCTCGAAAGTTTGTGGAAGTCATGACAGAATACAATGAAGCACAGACCGTATTTCGGGAGCGAAGCAAAGGACGCATCCAGCGCCAGCTAGAAATCAGTGAGTCAAGGGAGATGTATGCTCTCGCTTTCTTCCTCAAGGTACTTCAGTGCAGACATGCAGTTCCAGCTCTCTTTTACCAATGTCATAAAAATGAAAGAACATTTTGTAGCATTGAATTCCTTGAACAACCAGACCTGTTACTCATTCACATTCTTCAGAAGGTTCTAAGTGAGCTACTTCCTAATCACCCCAGCTGTGCTAGAGACTGAGTCAAATTTGGAAAATTGTCACTGTTTCCTGAGGGGTTTGTGTCCTGCAGCCCCTCCTGCTTTTACTGGGAGACAATCACTGATGTTTCTACTTGTCCACATGACCCCAGGCCCTGCTCAGCTTAAGTTCGTTGGCCAAACCAAGAGGCAAACCTGTAGGAAAGCCCAAGTATGGAGGCGCTGGCTGTTTCCTTTCCACAGTCATTTCTTATTAGAATTAAAACAAGGTTTTCAGGCTGATTTTAGTTATAAGGTGTCCTGATATTCCACTTCTTGCTGCTTAGTCTTAGGTTCCTTTCTTTCTGTCTCATTAACACCTGCCTAAGAAAGTGCCTATGAAAGGACAGAAAACACTGTTGAAAATGTGACAGCTTAGTTAGATCTTAGTGGCTCATGTAGTAAGGAAGCCTTGGCTGTTAAGCATTGCTTTGTCCTGAGCACAATTTCCATTGTTGCCTCAGCTGGAAGGACCACCACCAATGATGAGCTGGAGGAGATGCTGGAGAGCGGGAAGCCATCCATCTTCATCTCTGATGTGAGTGGACCACAGCTGCTCAGGCCTACACTTATGTAGATGGCCATTTTTGTCCTGATATTTCAAGCTAATTAGAATTTAATAATGCTCTTTAACTCTTTTTCTCAAAGATTATATCAGATTCACAAATTACCAGACAAGCTCTCAATGAAATTGAGTCACGCCACAAGGACATCATGAAGCTGGAGACCAGTATCCGGGAGCTGCATGAGATGTTTATGGACATGGCCATGTTTGTGGAGACTCAGGTAATGAGATCTTCTACAGATAGATGCTAGTCACATGGAGTCATATATTTGAGCCCACTTAAACCAGGAAAAGTATGATTTTGGACCCAGCTTCAAAAGTCAAGCATTAAGCCGGGTGTGGTGGTGCACACCTTTAAAGCACTCAGGAGGCAGAGATAGAAGGATCGACAAGAGTTCGAGGCCAGCCTGAGACTACATAGTAATTCCAGGTCAGCCTGAGCTAGAGTGAGACCCTACCTGAAAACACCAAAAAAAAAAAAAAAAAAAAAAAAAAAGGGCTGGAGAGATGGCTTAACGGTTAAGCGCTTGCCTGTGAAACCTAAAGTTTGAGGCTCAATTCCCCAAGACCACGTAAGCCAGATGCACAAGGTGGCACATGAATCTGGAGTTCATTTGCAGTGGCTGGAGGCCCTGGCGTGCCTGTTCTCTAGCTATCTGTCTCTTTCTCTCTCTCTCTGTCGCTCTCAAATAAATCAATAAATTTTTTTTAAAAATTCAAGCATTAAATGTAATACTGAAGCTCTGGAGCCTCAGTAGTGGGGCTCGTGTGGTTAAGTGAAGTAGGAGTTCACATATGGTCAGCCTTGTTGTCAGCCAGAGGCAGCAGGAATTGTTCATTATATTTAATTGTTCATCATATTTAATGAAATTACAGATGTTTGTACTGGAACTTTAGGTTAAAATAAAAGGAGATACAAAAACCTTACATATATTTCCATATATGAATAAGCATAAATACATATATGATCACATACATATGGCATGAACTTAGCTACATAAAACAATGTTTCCAGAGGATGGACGTACATTGAGCAGTCTAAAGGCAGTGGGACCATAGAGATGTGAATTTTCCTAAGTAGATGTACTTTCAAGTTTCCCACAAGGAGCATGTATCACAGGAGTTATTAGGAGACTGTCTACAGGTATAAACCACCAGGGAATCCAATACATGGCACTATGCAGAACTCATAGGGACTTGGACTTGGTGGTGTTCTTTAGAGGAATGGAGATTTTGCATGAACCGAATGTACTC
Organism: Dipus sagitta; assembly: GCA_036346955.1. Lineage (NCBI taxonomy): Eukaryota > Metazoa > Chordata > Mammalia > Rodentia > Dipodidae > Dipus > Dipus sagitta. The sequence goes on along the minus strand of CM070779.1, from coordinate 64,611,444 downwards.
TGGGTGATGGTGTCTGTCAGGTGTCTTGCTATGGTCATGTGCTCTTGAGACTGAGCTGATTTTCCCAGGGATCTCAAATCTGATTGGGGAGAGTCCCTGGCTAACCAGAATACAGATGGCTTTCTTCATTCCTCTCCATCCTGATCAGATTGCTTCCTCTTCCTCCTGAGATCAGGAGTCAGGAGGCTTTGGCTGGAACATGCCTCTAAGAAGGCAGACACTGGTTACTTTGTATGATAGCCTGGTTACATACCAGGATTAGAACATCAGTTATAGACCAGACTCATTCCCGTGTGCCTCCCCTAAAAAGCAGTGTTTATTTTGAGGAACTTAATCATCAGAGCATGTGTGAAAGGCTCACTAGCTCTGTATTGTAGATGAAGCAGCGTGTGGGATATAGATGGTCATGCGTGCTCCTTTTTGGTCTTGGGTGGACCAGTTGCTACCAGGTGTAAGAACTGGAGAGAGGAAGTATCTGAGGGGCCAGTCACACAGTAAGAACAGTAGGTTTTATGACAGCCCAGGCTTTTAGTCATGGTTACTCCACAATATGGACACCTCAGTAAGCATCATGAGAAAAGCCACTTTGTAGTTTTAGTTCTATGTTTGCTATAAATTTTTTTTGGTATATGGATGTGTTTACCCATGCATGTGGCATATACATGTGTGTGTGCACACGTGTGCAGATGTATGCACCTCATGTGTATGTGTTAAGAGGCCAGAGGAGGATGTTGAGTGTCCTCCTTTATACTTCTTTTGCTTTGTTTCTTTGATATAGGGTCTCTCACTGAACCTGGAGCTCGTGCTGGCTTTCAGTGACCAGCGAGCCCCAGCAGTCTTCCTGTCTCTGTCCCCATCAGGGCTGGGATTATAGGTGTGCATGGGTATGCCTGTTTATTTATTTATTTTTATTTGGGTGCGGGGGTTTGAACTCAGGTCCTCATGCTTGTACGACATGTACTTTCACCCACTGAACTATCTCCCCAAGCCAGCCCCTGTTGCCTTTAGAAGTGACAGAATTATGTTACATTGACATCTCAGGTTTGCATAGTCAGACTTATGAGTGAGTGCAAGTGTGTGAATAATAAGTTACCTGTCCATCCTTCTTCAATGCCATGCTACTCGCTGCTGCAGACTGTTTCCTGTCAGACAGTACCCAGGTAATGTGTTCTCCCCTGACATGCCATGGGAATCCCTTGGTTTCCAGTCTCATTCATCAGTCCATCGATGGTGTGGATGCTGTACTTAGTTTGCTTGACACATTAAAGAAATTGCCTTGATTTTCTCCTGTGAGAAAAGATGGCATCCTTTGCATATGGAATGTTTACACAGTAGTGAAACCTGAGGTTCTTGAGCTTGCTGCCCTTGCCCATTGCTCCCCTTAGAAGCTCACACAGCAAGTTATGTTCATCTTTGCTGCCCACTCCATTTGGCTTATTCTAAACATAAATCAACTTTTCACTGCTTTGCATTGGCACATTTGTAATGTGTCACCCATGCATCTCTGTAAATGTGAGAAAAATTGGTATCCATCAATTGCTCGCTGTGAGAGCCTGTGTAATGTGACTATCTTAATGGGACAGAACTAAGTTGCTTGAAAATGCTCTGCTCAGGCTGAACTTTGTGTTTGAAGGGGGAAATGATCAACAACATAGAGAAGAATGTTGCAAGTGCTGCAGACTATGTAGAGCATGCCAAAGAAGAAACAAAGAAAGCCATCAAGTACCAGAGCAAAGCAAGGCGGGTGAGTGTGACCTCTGAGCATGAGTGTGGTTGCTCTTTGATGGGTTTCCAGTTGTCTTCTTGGCGTGTTCATGCCAAGGCTGAAAAGAGAGCTGAGGAATAAAAGTTTTTAAAATAAATGTTTCATTGAAAAAGAAAACCCCTTTCCCTAAAAGTTTTTTAAAGTTTGTTGGATAAATTGTATATAAACCATTCTGTGTTCTAAGTAATTGCAACCCTCTTCAACCTCAAGTTGAGGTGAGTTTACATTTTTGAGCTGTGTTCCTTGGGACATCAGTTTGGAGGAAGTAACAAAACTGATGGAATTCTCTTAAAAATTTTTGGTAATAGTTTATGTGAGGAGTTGGTCTTGTTTAGGTAACAAACTACTTGATTTGTTTGGGGAAAAGGAGATGATTGCTTGAGATGGTGGGTAGTCCTGGTGTCTTGTATAGCCCTCCAAGGGACTCACAAAGGCAAGGTCCCTTCCTTAGATACACCTGCCTATGAATCTAGGTGGTCTCAAGGGAACCCTGTGCAGGTTGATGTTAATGAAACAGAAATTCAGACTTGCTCTTTTCTAACTTGGTATCTTTCCATAATACCTGAAGCTTGAGGGAACTTGGAGTCCCATGTTGCTGCTCACAGAGGCACTGAGAATCATGTCAGTGAATTTGAATACCTATGAGTCATAGGAGTGCAACTTGGGCATGGAAACTCCTCCAGGAGAGTCACAAGGCTGCAAAGAGCATCACTGCCCACAGCAGACAAGAGGCAGAGTCAGGCGTCCCAGTCAACTCCAGTTTCATGGTTACAGGCTGGCTTAACAGCTCTGCACATGAGAGAAGTCACTCTATGTTCCAGTCAGTCATGTCTAGGCAGTGTCTCCACTGTGTCTGTTGAAACATAGTGCTGTCAAGGTTCAAAGCATTTTGACTCTTAAGAGGTCTGGCCTCATATATTAAGTTACTCTTGGGCAGCTAAGAATTGCCAACTGGTTTCAGATGTCTGGTAACAAACAGATTGTTTGGATGGATGGTTTTGTTTTCAGTGAAGGCTGTCTTTTAACATGGCAATGTGCAATCAGCATGGTGTAATCAGCCTGCTTTCCTTTGACAGAAAAAATGGATAATTGCTGCTGTGTCAGTGGTGCTCATTGCTGTGCTTGCTCTAATCATTGGCTTATCGGTTGGCAAGTGATGCTGGGTGCTTGCCTCTCCACCAGGGTGGCAGTAAGTGACTAATCAACTAATTTTCTTATTAGCCTTTTCAGCCAGTCAGTAGTAGTGCTTTCCAAATTTTAATATACTCACAGGTCACAGGGTCTTGTCCTTTGACTGCTTCCCAAAGCTTCCTGCCACATCTAGTGGAGTGTGTGTGTGTGTTTACTGAGGGAACTCAGGCCTGGTGGTGGGTCAATTTTGGACCACAAGGTGGCACTCGTGGGTCAACTTTGGTTCCAGAAATCATTGTCTCTGTCCACAGCAGTGTGTGGGGTGGGGGTGGGGAGACTTCCTTAAGGCAGGAAGTTAAAGTTATCACTGAAGAAACATTTAGTTACCACTAAGTTTTTTCCTGATAACTTTCTGTTATTTATTGAAACATTTGGCCTATTAAAAAACCTAATATTTAAGGTTGTAATTTGGTGTTTTTTTTTTTTTTTGTTTTTGTTTTTGTTTTTCAAGGTATGTTCTCACTCTAGCCCAGACTGACCTGGAATTCACTATGTAGTCTCAGGGTGGCCTTGAACTTGTGGCGATCCTCCTACCTCTGCCTCCCAAGTGCTGGGATTAAAGGCATGTGCCACCGCGCCTGGCAATTTGGTTTTTAAATTGTAGTTAAATTATGGCAACAGCTAAAAATGACTTAGTGAAATATACTAGCTGTGTATTTTCCCCGGAACTGAGAGAATGGAAACAAAGGTATAGAAAACAGCAAAATGAACTCCTTCCTCCAGCTTTCCTTCTGGGCAGCATCTGTTTTGTTTAAAAGCAAATTCTTACTTAAATGAAAACTATATCGCTAATTCTTACAGGATTGTGTCAGTGACAACTTGTTGAAGGTATCATCATTGTTTCCCTGGTGTGAGTCACACCTTTCCCTGATTTCCATCTGATTTCAGGTTTTTCTTGGTTTTCTGGTGCACTACCCTAAATTCAGGAGATGTGAGGGGTATCAGGTGTGGGTGTCCTGTGCCCCTCTGCAGTGTTGTTGCCACCGTTGTGAGCATCCAGAGGGTGGAAGGTACCCCAGTCAGAGTTGCTTTGAGCTTACTAAAGGGCTCAGATTTGACTGTTACTTGGTGCTTAAAAAATTGCAGGACGGAATCTCTACACTTCAGTTTCTCTCTTGCCTTCCCATCTACAACCTTTTATCATTTTGTGATCACCTGTTGGGCATAGTTTCAGTGGCAGGAGCAGCATCTCATGATTAGTGCAGACACACCAGGACCCACAGGGTCACGCAGAAGGCACTTTCATCCTTAGCCCTGGTGTGGCAGGTGTCAACCTTCTGTAGGTGGCAGGAAGGATTCTTGGCATGCTGTGTATGTGTAGGAGGTTTACACATCTTTCCTAACGTTTTCCTAATTGTAGAGGTGGTTTTTCTTTGCAAAAATATTGCACTTTTCAGTGTTTTAATAATTCTTTCTAAAATATCCATTTTCTCTTTTTTTTTCCAGTGGCATGTGTGGTCAGTTGAGTGTGGTCACAGAGGCTTTCATTGTGCCCAGTGGTGGTGGCTTTCATTGTGCCCAGTGAAATGTCCTGCTTTTTATGGGTTCAGTGTGGTTACTGCTGGGGTGCAGGTGTGATCCTGCATGCTGGGCCGCCTAGCCGTTTGCCATACAGCTTGCAGATAACTAACAATGAACACAAAGCCAGCCCAAAGTCCATGTCAGCCAGCCCAAAGTCCATGTCAAGGCCAACTTTAGCATATGGAAGCAGTGTTGATGTCTTAAATCATGTCTGAGAAACTATTCCTTCACCTTTGAGCAAGTACTTCTTGAATGACTTCCTCTAGGTTAGGGTCAGGGTGTATGCTTTCCTTTAGAGCCATCCTAGGCTCCAGAGCCTTGCAATACTGGGAGGTGCCCCATCTCCCACATGTGATTTCAAGGCTATGACTTGAGGTTCGCTGATTGCTTCATCAGCGTCCTTCCCACCACATTTGATGGTTGCTAGTACTTGACGTTTGAGGTGCAGGCATGACACATGGACTCCTACGCTCCAAATGCCATGTCTACAGCTGTTCTGAAAAGCACATGTGACCATAAGGAATATACATGTGCCACAGGGAAATGCCAGTGACAATCAGCCCAGTTCCTTGCATTGACTCATGAGTGGAGAAGTGTTCCCTCAGATCTGGAGCTCATGAGTGGGGAGGTGTTCCCTCAGATCTGGAGCTCTTGAGTGGGGAGGTATTCCCTCAGATCTGGAGCTCATGAGTGGAAAGGTGTTCCCCCAGATCTGGAGCTCATGAGTGGAGAGGTGTTCCCTCAGATCTGGAGCTCATGAGTGGAGAGGTGTTCTCTCAGATCTGGAGCTCATGAGTGGAGAGGTGTTCCCTCAGATCTGGAGCTCATGAGTGGAGAGGTGTTCCCTCAGATCTGGAGCTCATGAGTGGGGAGGTGTTCTCTCAGATCTGGAGCTCATGAGTGGGGAGGTGTTCCCTCAGATCTGGAGCTCATGAGTGGGGAGGTGTTCCCCCAGATCTGGAGCTCATGAGTGGGGAGGTGTTCTCTCAGATCTGGAGCTCATGAGTGGGGAGGTGTTCTCTCAGATCTGGAACTCATGAGTGGGGAGGTGTTCCCTCAGATCTGGAGCTCATGAGTGGGAAGGTGTTCCCCCAGATCTGGAGCTCATGAGTGGGGAGGTGTTCTCTCAGCTCTGGAGCTCATGAGTGGGGAGGTGTTCTCTCAGACCTGGAACTCATGAGTGGGAGGTGTTCTCTCAGACCTGGAACTCATGAGTGGGGAGGTGTTCTCTCAGACCTGGAGCTCATGAGTGGAGAGGTGTTCTCTCAGACCTGGAGCTCATGAGTGGGGAGGTGTTCTCTCAGACCTGGAGCTCATGAGTGGGGAGGTGTTCCCTCAGACCTGGAGCTCATGAGTGGGGAGGTGTTCTCTCAGACCTGGTCCTATGAGTTGGGAGGTGTTCCCTCAGATCTGGAGCTCATGAGTGGGGAGGTGTTCCCTCAGATCTGGAGCTCATGAGTGGAGAGTTGTTTCCTCAGATCTGGAGCTCATGAGTGGAGAGGTGTTCCCTCAGATCTGGAGCTCATGAGTGGGGAGGTGTTCCCTCAGATCTGGAGCTCATGAGTGGGGAGGTGTTCCCTCAGATCTGGAGCTCATGAGTGGGGAAGTGTTCCCTCAGATCTGCAGCTCATGAGTGTGAGGTGTTCCCTCAGATATGGAGCTCATGAGTGGGGAGGTGTTCCATCAGATCTGGAGGTCATGAGTGTGAGGTGTTCCCTCAGATCTGGAACACAAGGAATATGCTGGTAGCAGGAAGATCTGCTTGGCTGAGGAGAAAGATTTCATGCCGAAGAACAATTAGGGGACTGATAGGATATTGTGGCTCTGTGGAAACTCCATAATCTTTTGACATGGAATGCTGACATTGAGGGGAAGGACACTCATAGGCTGTTCTCCCAGTTTGCAGAATTCACTTGGAAGGTCACTATGGGCCTGGCCCTACACGTCTGTTTCCCATGCTTAATGATGGGAGTTCATTTTTTTTCAGCACTAGTGATGGAACCTGGGGCCTGGCACATGCTCGGCAAGGGCTCTGCTGAGGGGAACTCATTGGCAGCTATACCTCAGAATGTGGAACCTATTAGAAAAAGGAATGTAGTATATAGCATGGTGTGCCTCTCATCTCTGGCTTCCTTCTCTTCTCCCTCAAACAGGGACTAGTCTTTAGCCAAAGATGGCATATCTTTTAATTATATGAGATTGTGGCATTGGGCCTTGCATTTAGCCATTGGTACTAGAGTTAGCGTTTTGTTGATTTCTTATACACCTGCACAATGTAAGTGTAAAAAGAGATTTTTTTTTAGGTCAATAAGAAATAGCCTCAGGGTTTCAAAAAGATATTAGTGCACAGCAGTTCTATAATTGTTACAGTCAAAGGAAAATGTTTTATCAACTCACAGGTCACCAGCAGTTGCTTCCCCTCCAGAAGGAAACAGTTGTCATTTTAATACGTCAAGCTTGCTCTGCATAGTCTGGAATGGATGTTTGGTCTTGGAGTTTTCTTTCTCCTTCCCTCTGACCTGCAGTCTTTCTTAATAGTGGATGTGTGTTTTAAACTGTCCCACATTACAGAAGGCTTTTGTTAGGAAATGACACCGTTTTTTTCTTTGATACATTGCAAATTCATGGTTTTCTTTATCTTACAGAAAATGATGTTCATTGCTATCTGTGTAGTTATTTTTCTTGTGATCCTTGGAATTATCCTAGCAACAACATTGTCATAGCAACCATATCCTGGGAGCTATTTGTCCTTGGAGACTCAGACCACATCTGCAGCAAAGTCAACATCCTGTTCTTCCCTGGGTGAATCTTGGACATAGACTTGGTGTTGAGTGCCGGAGAAAGCACAGCAGACAGCCTTGCATCACAAGAACACCGGGAGCCGAGTGTGTGAGATATGATACCCCACATGTCCATGGACTCATAACACTCCTCAAAGATTTCACACTGTGATGATTGCGTCAGTGGCCTTGAAATAAGCAATGAAACATGTCAGTGTTAACAATGGAGTGAGGTTCAGTTAGGGAGTACTTTATGCTACAGAGCTGATAGGGTCCAGGCCCAGGTTTTTCCCCTCACCTTTCAGCCAGCATATACTAACTAAGACATTTTTGTACTATGTTTAATTTGTCTTTATGTGTTGTTTGCAGAGATAATTTTTATTATCACAAAGCTGTTTTATAAAATATCTGTAATTTTAAGTGTCTATAAATTAGTTGTTTAATATATTAACATTTTAGTTTACCCTTTTTTTATATGCTAGATACTGCCTTATTCTGGAACTAGAAAGCAGGGCTGTCTCTGTGTGGCTGAGGGCAGGTTGCTGTTGTCACTGAAAACATACCCACACAGCCCTTGGCCCTTCTAGTGCCTTCTGCTGTCCAGACTCAGGAAGTGCCAGGGGGAAGACCAGGTGATTGTCCTCTGTTCCAGTACCAAGTGTTTACATTAAAGAGTTTGGAGAAAAGCAAAAAGAAATAGTTTCTGCCTCATCATTTCTGTAAGGCCTTGTGGAGAGATAATTTCTTGCATGTTAGTAAATTGTTCTGCTAAGGCAGCCCTTGCACCCTCTACCTGTTATGACCTAAAGCAAGATGAGTGGGCTTTTACCTTTTACTACCCATAGTTATGTGAGCAGACCCCTACCTATAAGTACACATAGTAATGCAACTGGACCCCCTGCTGTCACAGGTGACTCCCCCCCCCCCTCACCCCACCTGGGTACACATTTTCATCCCAGATAGGGCTCAGATGGCAGACCAAAGTATGATTGCACTAATAACAGTTTGGTGAGCCAATGGTTTATTGGGGTTACTTACAGAGCAGGGTGAGGGGTTATTTATAGGAATGTGGAGCCCCCAAAACAGCTACTTTGATAGGGCTCCCTGTGTCAAAATTATTCTTCAGATGCTCATTCCTCAGCTGTGGGGTGAGGGCTTATTTATAGAGCATGGGGCCCCAGCACAGCTGCAACACTGAGAAGTCTCATCCCATCCTGTATGACGACTTCCCAGTGGCTCCTTAGGTGGAGATCACTGTGTTGGGATTATCCCCACTGATACTCTTCCCTCAGACCTGGGGTGAGAGCTTACTTACAGAGCATGGAGAACCAGAGTAGCTGTTTAAGTAGGGCTCCTTGTGCCTTGATTTCTTTTTTACCCTCTACGCTATCTCCCCTTGAGGCCTTAGGACCTCAGGCATCATTGCCCAAGATCACAGGTGAGGGTCTGATGACCCTTCCTACATGAGTTGTCCCAGATGCTTTTGATAAAGCTGGCAGCAGTTGTTTAGTATTTTCAATGCAGAGGAATTTGCCACACAGCAGTTACCTATTACTACATGTAGTAATGTGAGTGGATAGTTCTGCACACTTTCAGTCAACATTATATTTTGATTGGTTATGGTTGTCATAAGCTTCTATGACTCCTGTCAGAGTCAGCACCATGTGTCTAGGAATCCCTCAGAGTTGTTGCTTTTACAGCAGACATAACTGTGGGGGATTTGGGCTGTATTTCAGCCACCTGTTTTGAATTTTTCTGTCCACTTGACTTCTCACTACCATCCATTGATGAGGCATTTCCCCTGAGTATGCTCAGTTATATGTTCCTCCTTTTGCATATGTGTGATGTTTGTATGTGTGTTTGTGTGTTGGTTTACATGTACATGTGGAGGACAGAGGACAACCCCACATGTCATCCTGAGGCACTGTCCATTTTTCTTTTTGAGACAGGGTCTCTCACTGGCCTGGAACTTGCTAAGTAGGGTAGACTGGCATGCCAGTGAGCCCCAAGGATCTGTTTGTTTCACTTCCCCAGTGCTGGGTTTACAAGTGCACACCACCATTCCTGGCACTTATGTGTGTTCTGGAGTTGAACTCAGGTCCTCATGCTTGGGAGGCAAGCACTTTAATTACTGAGCCATGCCCCTCACCTGTGAGTTATAGTTATCCCTTCTCTATGCTTTCCTTAATCCCCTTTCAGAGGTGTGCTTATTAAGTGGGATTAACCATTACTGAGTTCTTAACATGTTGAAAAGCAATGTTAAAAAACTAGTACCTTAAAAAGGAAAAATGAGACAGTCCTGGGGTTATTTCATGTACTCAGGTTCTCCACATTACCTTTAACCTCTTCCTGAATTTCTTCTACTGTGAATTTCCCTTTCAAATAACAGACTCCACATTTGATTATTTAGTCCCTGTGGTAGTTTAAGTAGATGGCCCCCAATATATTCAGTGTTTTATTAGTTTGGAGTTTGCATCTGCAGCCACCTGGCTGGAGGCAGTGCCACTGGGTGGTTCTTAAGGTGTGGTGGTGGGTTTCAAATTTCAATCTAAAGATATACAAAGTGTGCCTAGCTGGAGTTCCTGAAGTGTGCTGTGCTGTGTGGCTTTTGTCTTTTAGGCTTGTGTTTCTCTCTCTGTGTTTGGTCCTGCAAAAGCAGGCCAGCTTCTTCTGCCATTGTGGAACTTCCCCTGGAACTGTAAGCTTCAATAAATCCCTTCCTCCATAACTGTGCCTGGTCTGAAAGTTCATCTCAGTGAGCCTGAAGCTGTCTGATACAGTCCCTCTTTGTACACTTTTTTAAAGGGAACAAATTATCAGCTACAAGGAACATTTAGAAATTTCTTCAGTAAATCTAATTCACATCTTCCATGAGTTTAAATCAGGGCACTGTGTGGGTTTTCCTCTGGGTTGAACATGACTGTCACCATCTTGAAGCAGAACAGCTGTGATCACCAGTGAAGACCCTTGTATGATTTGGCCTATTAATTTGGAGAGCCAAGAGACTTGAGGTTGATTGGGAGTTGGGGCTCTTTGGTAGCATAGCTACACATAAGTTGCCCCAAGGACTCTTGGAGCAGATTTTTCTGAGTCATCTGTTTTGTGAGTGGAACTCTTAAGTGAAGGGACCAAACTGATGCCATGGCAGGCTTCAGTAAGGTGCCACCCTAACTAGGCCTAAGTTCCAGTTTCCCAGAGAGGCAGACAAGACTTCTGAGAAAGGGTGGGCTGTTAATCAACAGTGATCCTGACATGTGGTCAGAAAAGATAACCACCTAGGGGCTGAGTCAGTTCCTGGAGACATGTCCCTTTCGTGCCTTTTTGCAACCTTTCTGCCCCAACCAATGAGAGGTGCACAACCATAATTGCTGCTTGCCTAGCCAATCATTTTAAAAATTACCTAAGCCTGCCAAAATTCCTCTAGCTGTGCTTAAAGGGAGCCCATGAGCTCCTCTCAGGGTTGTCATTTTTCATGAATGGTTGACCCCCACATGCTAGCTGATTCTGAAGAATAAGTGCTCTTTTTTTTTTTGGTTTTTCAAGGTAGGGTCTCACTCTAGCTCAGGCTGACCTGGAATTAACTCTGTATTCTCAGGGTGTCCTTGAACTCATGGCAATCCCCCTACCTCTGCCTCCTGAGTGCTGGGATTAAAGGTGTGCACCACCACGCCCAGCTGCTCTTTGCTTTTACATGCTATTTGAGTCTGGGGTTTTCAGCGATTCTTGGACCCTTACATTTAGGGGTTCATCTGGGATTGCTGGGGACCCCCAATTCAAAAGTGGAACATTTCCAGGAGAACATTTAGTTCTCCGCTGATTGGTGAGTCGGGGCGCCCCTCTGTACTGTGTCTTTGGTATGCTCTGTTCTTTGTTTTGTTTTTGGTAAATCTGGCATCCGGGTGAAATCTGGAGGCCCTTGGAGGTAAGGCTGATGAGCCAGTAATGACCTTGGGACCGGGGGGTTCTGAGGACACTCGAGGCCCCGTCTGGTGGAACTGAAGAGCTCAAATTTGGTGGAGCCTGTTCACAAGATAGGCCGCCATCTGGTGAGGCTGGAAAGCTCCAATCTGACTTTGGTTCTGGTAAACGCTGACAGGTCGCACCCTTCTGGCAGGGCCCACTTAAGGGATAGGCTGCCATCTGCAGCGTTTTGGTTTCTTTTCACTTCCTGGGAAATTTGTTTTTGTGTTTGTGTCTTTTTTGTCCATTTCTGGTTTCCTGAAAGTTTTATTGAAAGGTGCTATGGGACAGGCAACCAGTTCCACCCTACTGGACTTAGTCCAGTCACATTTCAAGGATTTCAGACGCCTAGTGGACAATCTAGGTTTAACAGTATGGTCGGGGAAACTAATCATCTTTTGTAGGAATGAATGGCCAACTTTCAGTGTGGGATGGCCAGAGGGAGGCACCTTCTACCTCCCGACCATTTATAAAGTTAAAGGTATCATGTATGGGAGTCCTGGGCATCCTGACCAGGTTCCATACATCACAACCTGGCAGTAACTGGTAGAAAGCCCCCCTCCTTGGTTGAGCCCTTTTATGCTGCCAGTCCCAGCCATCCTGCCTGTTAAGAAATCTAAACCACCAGAGGCTCATAAGCCAGCAGTCCTGCCCCTTCTGCTCCTGAGGAGGACCTCTACCCCGCCTCCCTATGTACCTGCCCCTGTGCCAGAACCCATACCACAAGTGATATCTGCCGATCAGGGCCCTGGGGAAGAGGGAGGAAACATGATCAGTCCTCCCCATATGCAAGCCTGGACCGTGAGACAGGGAGACTGCACCGAGGTTGCACTGCCCTTGTGAGCAACAGGACCCCCTGATCAGGATGGCCAACAGTTCATGGCCCATATCTTCTCCACTAGTGACCTGTATAATTGGAAAATGCAGAATCCAAAGTTTTCAGAAAAACCCTCAGCTCTCCTAGGCCAGCCCACTTGGGATGACTGTCAGCAGCTTTTGCAGGTTCTCTTTACAACAGAGGAAAGGGAATGGGGTCTAGCCACCTCCCGCAAGCTAGTTCCTGGACCTAATGGCCAACCCATGATTGTATAGGCTGTCATGGATGCAGCCTTCCCCTTAGCCCGCCCTGACTGGGACCCCAACAGCACTGAAGGTAAAGAGAGATTCAAAGCCTACTGCGAGATTCCCATGGGGGGGTCTCTGAGAGGCTGCTAGGAAGCCCACAAATTTATCTTAGGTAGGACAGGTTATACAAGGTAAGGAGGAAAGCCTGAGTACCTTTTTAGAGAGGCTACTAGAAGCCTACCGGACCTATATGCCTCTGGACTCGGAAGAAAGAGAAAACCAGTCTGCTGTGAACATGGCTTTTGTCAACCAGGCGGCAACAGACATCCTCAGAAAACTCCAATGATTGGACAGTTTCACAGGTAAGCAGATGTCAGAACTTGTAGCAATGTCAGAAAATGTTTATAATAATAGAGAGACTCCAGAAGATAAACAAACTAGAGGCCTGACCAAAATACTACTGGCTGCCACCAGAAAATCTGACCCAAGGGAATTAAAAAGCATAGCTTATGGGAGAAACAGGGGCAGATCAGCCCCACAATTGAGAGGGGAAGGGCAACACTGACCCTGTCTCCAAAAAGACCAATGTGCTTATTGCAAAGAGATGGACATTGGAAAAATGAATGTCCACAAAGACAAAGGGACAAAAAATCCTAAAATCCTGGAGATAGGAGAACTCAGTGACTGAGGGCATCAGGGCTCATGTCCTCTGTGTGAGCCCTGGGTAACCTTGCAGGTGGAGGGGAATCCAGTAGACTTTTTAGTTGACACTGGGGCTCAGCATTCGATCCTGAAACAGCCCACGGTACTCCTGTCCACCAAAAGGACACCGGTCCAGGGAGCCACTGGGACAAATCAATATTCATGGACAACCTGAAGAGAAGTGGCCTTAGGAATGGGATGGGTAATCCATTCATTCATGGCCATCCCTGGGTGCCCATATCCACTCTTGGGGTGAGACCTTTTGACTAAAATGGGGGGCACAAATCCATTTCAGCCCCAAGGGAGCACAGATTCTTAATCAGAATGGTCCTGTACATGTGTTAACTGTGTCACTGGAGAAAGAATATTAACTCTATAACTCTCCACCCCTGAAAGCCCATATCTGAGGGAACTATGGAAGAGGATTCCAGGTGTATGGGCAGAAAGAAATCAGCCAGGCTGGCCAAGCATCAGGCCCCAATCATGGTCCAACTGAGCGCTAATGCCAGCCCAATCTGAGTCCGCCAATACCCTCTGCCCTGAGAGGCCAAACGGAATAACACCTCACATAAACCGACTTTGTAAACAAGGGGATATTAGTCCCTTGTCAGTCCTCCTGGAATACTCCTCTCCTGGCAGTAAAAAAACCATTCTAATGACTACCGGTCTGTGCAGGATCTGAGGGAAATTAATAAGCAGGTGGAAGACATCCACCCCACAGTACCGAACTCGTACACTCTGCTAAGCACTCTGTTACCTAAATGCAACGTGTACATGGTGCTGGACCTCAAGGATGCATTCTTTTTTTAAAAAAATTTTTTGTTCATTTTTTATTTGTTTGAGAGTGACAGAGAAAGGCAGAGAGAGAGAGAATGGACGCGCCAGGGCCTCCAGCCACTGCAAACAAACTCGAGATACATGCACCCCCTTGTGCATCTGGCTAACCTGGGTCCTGGGGAATCGAGCCTCGAACCAGTCCTTAGGCTTCACAGGCAAGTGCTTAACTGCTAAGCCATTTCTCCAGCCCAAGGATTCATTCTTCAGCCTGCCACTGGCCCTGGCCAGTCTACCTCTGCTTGCCTTTGAATGGAGCGATGCAGACCGTGAATTCAATGGACAGTTGACTTGGACCAGACTGCCACAAGGATTTAAAAACTCACCATCTTTGATGAGGCACTCCATGAGGATCTGGGTGAGTACTGCCAGGCCCATCCCCAAATAACCCTCTTGCAGTACGTAGATGACCTTCTTATAGCAGCCTCGGATGAAGAAGCCTGCTGCTCAGCCACAGAGGCCTTGCTGAGAGAATTGGACCACATGGGATACTGAGTTTCAGTCAGAAAGGCGCAGCTCTGCCAGAGGGAAGTAACAACTTGGGTACATACTTAAGGGGGGCCAGTGCTTGTTGTCTCAAGCCTGCAAGGAGACAATCCTCAACATTCCCCACCCCAGAACCCTGCGACAGCTATATGAGTTGGGGTTAGCAGGGTTTTGTAGACTCTGGATACCCAGATTCACAGAGATTGCCAAGCCTCTCTATGAGGCCATGCGGGGACAGGAAAATTCCCTTGAATGGACCCCAGAAAGGGAAATGGCCTTCCTCCAGTTAAAAAAGGCCCTCCTTGAAGCCCCAGCATTGGCTTTGCCAGACATCCACAAACCTTTCCATCTTTACGTTGATGAGAACAAAGGCTTAGCTAAAAGGGTATTGAGTCAAACTCTCAGTCCTTGGAAGAGGCCAGTTGCTTACCTATCAAAGAAATCAGACCCAGTGGCAACAGGATGGCCCCCTTGCCTTCGAATAATAGCAGCCACTGCCTTATTGGTCAAAGACTCAGATTAACTGGCTTTGGGCCAAACCCTGAGAGTGACTACTCCTCATGCTATTGAAGGAGTGCTAAAGCAGCCCCCTGACAGGTGGGTAACCAATGCCAGACTGACTCATTATCAGGATCTTCTTCTCAACACCCCATGGGTACAATTTGTCGCCAGTCAGGCCCTCAATCCCACAATGCTGTTGTTTGACCTGGATCTGGACAGTCCCATACATGATTGCTTGGAGATCTTGAGCAGTTTACAAGGGACCTGACCAGATCTCAGGGACATTCCCCTTAAAGGGGCAGAGCTCACCTGGTATAAAGATGGAAGCAGCTTCCTTAAGGATGGTGTCCAGTATGCAGGAGCTGTCGTGACAATGAAAGAAACAACTGTATGGTCAGAAGCCCTCCCTCCAGGTACGTCTGCCCAGAAAGCTGAACTGATAGCCCTGACCAAGGCCTTGCAACTAGGCCAAGGAAAGAGACTTAATATCTATACTGATAGCCATTATGCTTTTGCAGCGGTACATGTTCATGGGGCCATTTATAAAGAAAGGGAACTATTGACAGCAGAAGGAAAAACCATTAAAAAAAAACCCAGGAGATTTTGGGCCTACTGTGGGCTATATGGCTCCCCAAAGAGATAGCAATCATGCACTACCCTGGTCACCAGAAAGGGGAGGATCCTACTTCTAAAGGGAACAACAGGGCTCACAAGGCTGCATGAGAGGCAGCCCTCCAGGTTGCTACTACCCTGGTGGCAAAATTGACTCCAATGGTGTCTTGCCAGAGATACCAAATTACACTGATTCAGAACTATGGAGGATTAAGACCTGCACAGCAGCCTCTAAGGAACAAGGATGGTATAAGACTCCTGATGGAAGGATCATCCCCCCATCGAACTTTGCTAGCCAACTCATCAAATACACCAGAGTCCTCATCTAGGACAACAGAAGATTGAGAACTTACTTAAATGGGCCCACCTTAAAGTTTTTGACTTGAGACAAAAGGCAGCAGAAGCCATAGCCCAATGCCATGCCTGCCACCTGATAAATGCAAAAAGCAGAATTTCTTGGTCTGGAATCAGGGAAAGAGGAACCTGCTTAGGAGTAAACTGGGAAATTGACTTTACAGAGATAAAACCTGGTTTATATAGATACAGGTATTTATTAGTATTTATAGATATTTCAGGATGGACTGAGGCTTTTCCAACTAAGAACGAGACTGCCACAACTATGGCCAAGAAACTGGTAGATGACATCATTCCAAGGTATGGTTTACCTGTTCTTTTGGGGTCAGACAACAGACCAGCCTTCATCTCACAGGTAACCCAGGCCATAGTTAAAATTGTGAGGACAAATTGGAAACTCCATTGTGTGTATCATCCTCAGAGTTCAGGACAGGTAGAAAGGATGAATCGGACCCTAACTAAATTAACCCTTGAAACTGGCAGTGACTAGGTGTCTCTCCTTCCCTTTGCCCTCTTCTGAGTTCTAAATTCCCTGTATACCATGGGGTTGACCCCTTTTGAAATCATGTATGCAATGCCCCCACCCTTGTTGCCCAATATAAAAGCAGAAATGTTAACTGAATTTGTTGATGGAAGATTCCTCTCCTCCCTACAAGGTTTATTTCAGGTGCAAGAACATCTCTGGCCTCAACTGCAGGCCATCTTTGAGATGGCACCTCCACCTGCACCCCACGGGTTCAGGCCAGGAGATCTAGTGCTCATCACAAGACACTGAAAAGAGACTCTTGAACCCGGCTGGAAGGGACCCTTCACCATGATCCTGACCACCCCAACTGCTGTTAAGGTGGATGGTGTCCCTGCTTGGATACATCATTCCCATGTGAAGTCTGTTGACCCACACGAAGATCCAGATGACTATGCATCTGAAGAAAAGCCAGGACTGTGGCGAGCCATTGCACACCCACAGGATTCACTCAAACTGAGGATTCATAAGCTAGAGACTCAACAATGATGCTAAGGATGTTTATGGTTATGTTTCTTACTATGTTTGCTTGCTGTTCAGAACTTTGGGTATCCCCCATGAACCTCGTCACCACAACCCACATGAGCCTTATAATCTCACCTGGATAATCTCTAACCCCACCACCGGGACTATTCTTAACACCATCTCCCGGCTGGCCCCACCGTATACATGGTGGACAGAAATCACGGTAGACTTATGTGGTATTTTTGAAGGGAATGGGAACCCAGAGACCAACAACCCTTTCCCACTTTTGGGTGCACTTACTGGCTAGGAGGCAATGAAATCAGGCCTTAACTATCTATGTTTGCCCTGGGAATAGCCTGACAAGGGAACAAAAACCAATATGCAGGGGCCCTAGGCAGTACTACTGCACCTCCTGGGGATGTGAAACAACTGGTACCTTTACATGGGCATCTGCCAACAAAGACACAGATTTAATTACACTAGAGAGGGCCACATGGGGGAACACCTTATAAATGAGACATGTTAGGAAAAAATAGTTCAACCCCCTAACCATCAGATTTACATAGAAGGGAGAAAGGACTTGTAATTGGACCTATGGTAGGACATGGGGACTCAAACTATATATAATGGGGACAGATCCTGGTGCTCTATTCACTATTAGACTGGCAGTTGATCCAACGCCCCCCCCCCCGACCCCTAGGGCCCAAAAAAGTGTTGGCTCCACCTCAAAGAACCACAGCTTCCTCCCTAATCACTCAAACTTCTAGAGCCCCATCCCCATTCGCCAATACTGAACCAGCAACTCATGTCGTCCCTCCACTCAACATTGGGCCACTGGAACTATTGGAGGCAACTTATAAGGTCCTCAACTCCTCTAGGCCTGAACTTACTAAGGCCTTCTGGTTGTGTCTTGACCCACAACCCCTTTTCTATGAAGGTGTAGCAATACCAGAAAATTATTCCATGGCTGCAGAGTCAGTGGCCTGCCATTGGCAACAATCAGGAAAAGGAAAAATAACCCTTCAGTCAGTGACAGGAAAGGGACTCTGCATTGGAGATCAGATTCTTTAAGCCTACTCCTATCTATGTAACCAAACCCAATTTCCCAATGCCTCTGGGTACTTAATTCCCCCAGAAGATAGACGGTGGGCTTGTACTACAGGATGTTAAACCACACAAATGACTTCTATGTGTTAGTACAGCTGATCCCCAGGATATTTAGTACCCCGACCAAGACATTCCTTTACAATTAGAGCCCAAACAAGAAATTGTTACTGCTGTTTTATTGTCTTCTCTTCTAGGCCTTGGTTTAGCTGGGGCAATAGGAACTGGCACCTCCGTTCTGGTGCTTCAAGAAAAAAACTATAAATACCTAAGGTCAGCCATCGATGCAGATTTAGAACAATTATAAAAATCAATCACCCACTTACAGGACTCTCCTCCTTAGCTGAGGTAGTACTGCAGAACAGATGGGGTCTAGACCTACTGTTCCTCCAACAAGGTAGTCTCTGTGCTGCCTTAAAGGAAGAATGTTGTTTCTATGTTAATCACTCTGGTGTTATAAAAGAATCCATGGCCATACTTAGAAAAAGACTACATGAAAGAAAATTAGAAAAAGAACAATTTCAAGGATAGTATGAGTCCATGTTCAGTTGGTCTCCTTGATTAATGACTTTAATTTCTGCCCTAACTGGTCCACTTTTCCATTTACTGCTTGCCCTCACCTGTAGACCTTGTATCATTAATGCTTTGGTCAAATTTGTTAAGGATTGCATAGCCACGGTACAACTAATGGTTCTGAGACAACAATACCAACCTTTAGATATATCTCAAGGATTCAAGATGGGACCATACTCAAGGGGGAAATGAAAGGACCAAACTGACGCCATGACAGACTTTAGTAAGGTGCCACCCTAACTAGGCCTAAGTTCCAGTTTCCTGGAGAGGCAGACAAGATTTCTGAGAAAGGGTGGCTGTTAATCAACAGTGATCCTGACATGTGGTCAGAAAAGATAACCACCCAGGGGCTGAGTCAGTTCCTGGAGACATGTCCCTTTTGTGCCTTTTTGCAACCCTTCTGCCCCAACCAATCAGAGATGTATAACCATAATTGCTGCTTGTCTAGCCAATCATTTTAAAAATTACCTAAGCCTGCCAAAATTCCTCTAGCTGTGCTTAAAGGGAGCCCATGAGCTCCTCTCAGGGTCATCATTTTTCATGAATGGTTGACCCCCACATGCTAGCTGATTCTGCAGAATAAACGCTCATTGCTTTTACATGCTATTTGAGTCTGGGGTCTTTCTTCAGTGATTCTTGAACCCTTACACTAAGGTGGTATGGCTACCCCATTCATGCTCATGCAAGTTACTCTAGTAAAGTCATTGGTTCACCAAGCTGGACTCAGATGGAATCACTTCTTTAGTCTGTTTGTACCCGTTTCCATCTGGGTGAATAGATGTCTCTATGTCTTCCCAGACAAATTCTCATGACAAGTGGTGGAGTTGGGATTCAATCTGGAAGGCTTCACCCTTGCTGGAGGGAAGCATGAGCACTTGGGGATGGGTCTGAAAACCTGGCCCTTTGTGAGGTCTCACCCTCAGCCTGGGGACTTGAGAGGAAACCACACATGGACACTAGGGCTGGCATAGAGTCATGTGTCCCTTCTGCACTTTATCATCTCTGATTTATTTTATTTTTGAGGTAGGGTCTTACACTAGCCCAGACTGACCTGGAATTAATTACCAGGCTGGCCTTGAACTCACAGCTATCCTCCTATTTCTGCCTCCCAAGTGCTGGGATTAAAGATGTGTGCCATCACACCTGGCTCCCATGTCTTCTTTTTAATAAAAAATGGCCCCAAAGCATTTATTGTCATCTGGTAAAGCACATCTTGAACAGATGGCTCTTAAGCTGCATCCCCTTGTCACAGTTCTGGCTTCCTTGGCCACTTCTATCTGCTCTGGAGCAGAGCGGCTCTGTCTGAGCAGCTCTCACCCAGCTGCCTTCTGGGCTTTTTCTGAGGAGGAATTCCTTATGAACTAAGGGAAATTTAATTTATCATCCAGGAGTAGACAGGCCTGTCAAGGCCATGCTTCTGAAGTTCCTTTATTGCCTGCTGGTCTTAGGGATAGTTACTAACTAGTTCCCTGTAGTTTTCAGGGAAGGCTATTAACCCTTCAGTCTGGACTCTGGAGAGAATTAGGGATGTGTAGGGCATTTAGGAATGGGCAGAAGTGGGGGTGACATCAGATACTGCGTGGGAGGGGGTCTCTCAGGGTGCCCTGCACAGTCCTGTGGCAGTTGGGTGTTCAGGGGCTGATATTCAGTGGCCATGAAGAACTCAGTGACTCATTGTGAAGTGAAGGTCTGTATTCTTTCTTGGAGGAATTCATCTGAATATGCAAGGACCAAAAGAAAGAGTGAATATTATCATAATCAGGGGAATAAAGTACATGTCAGAGACAGGATTGGTTTAACTTGAAGGGAGTAGAGTTGTGAGTTTTTTTTTTTTTTAACATATAGTAATAGATATCTTAGTTGCTTACAGAGAGATGTCAGGTCACATGTAGAGAAATAATATTATTGGCCATTAAAAAGGCTAGTATATATAGCCCAAAATATTATTGACTCTGGATTGGTAACATTTACCTCTCCACAGTAATTGTAGTGCATCATTGAAGTCTTAGTCACACAGGTGTGGCTTTTGGGAGTTTTGGCTTTTGGGAGTTTCAGCTTTTAGTTTCCAATTTACCAAACTTCACCTTGCAGTTTGTGTACATAGTAGGCTAGTATCCAATGTGGATCTTATGAACAGGCAAGGAGGAAGCTCTTCAGGAAATAGTTATCAGAGCCATTAAGAAAGAAGCACCTAGATCATGTCAAATCTATTAGCCATTATGATCATTATCTATGTCATTATCCGTGTATGAGTTTTCTTGCATGTGACATGACATTTACAGGTGACATGAACATTATATTTAAGATAGAAAATAATAATATAGGAGATAGGTAAGGAACAAGGAATTGTTAACTTGGATGGGAAGTTAATTGGAATTTGTGGAAATATAAAGATTTGGTCTAGGTAAGGTAGGAAGTATAAGAGATTAGTATTGAAGCAATATTTTAAATATCTTAAATTATTTTAAATTTAAATATGATCGAGACTAAGAAGCTAATTATGAAGTTTAGGTTTACAGGTTTCTTTTTATGTTGTCTTTAATATAGAAGCCTAGACAAACTATATTAACATTGTTTGCATATTACAGGCTTTCCTAGGACAGGAGGACTTTCCTCAGTTTCCCTAAGAACAAAGTCACAATGACTAAATCACCTTTTATAAGACTTAGACAATAATCTCAGTGATAATCACCAGTAAAATAGCATAAACAAGACAGGCACCATTTTAAGGTTACAATGATTTTTTTTTAAAGATGTAGTAAGCTTATTAAATAGCAAAAGGTTGACTAATAGAGGACCATAGACAACTTGGTCGAGAAATTTAAAGTCAGTCTTTCACAACCATTATCATGACCAGATTAATATCAATGAGTTAGTTTTTAAGTTTACAACCTGAATACCATAGCAACCTGCTACCAGCCAGGGCCATCCTTTGTTAAGCCCTAGGCTAATGGTCATTTTATATATCTCAAGGCATCTGTAATCTGATCATGTACTTTAAGACTTTATCTTCCTTAGTCAGCTCATCTCATAACTATCAACAAAAACTTTCATTGTCCTTACAACAAGACTTTTAATATGACCATTCAGGTTTTATTTTTAACTTCTGCTTTTAAGGGTTTTTTTTTTTTTTTTTTTTTGTCCCTATGGTTAATGATAGACTGTCTGGATTCTGATTGTCTGTCTTCCCATTTCCCTGGGTCAACAGTCTCCCTAGGCTCCCATCTTTCTTTATATTTAGAAGGTCAGTTATATTAATTTCATATTTTTGACTTATGTTGCATTTAAATGAGGTTTAAATAGACAAACTCATTAAGATGAATCTTGATTTTGTTAAACATTTAGGTTTATTTTAGTAGTCAGAGTTTAATAGTAGGAATTCAATTTAGCTTTGATTTAAAACATGACAATATTAATAAATTTATCAACTTATTACAAAGAGTACCGTCTGAACAATTAAGGTGATAAAAATACGGAGAATGAGAACTTTTAAGTTAACCCACTTTACCACAGGCAACACAACCTTATTCAGTTTAAGTCCCGCAACCTTTCCATATCATTTTCATATCCTTTTAAAAAATTTTATTGACAACTTCTATACTTAAAGTCAATAAACTATGATAATTTCCTCCCCTCTTCTACTTTCCCCTTCACAGCTCCACTCTCCATCATATCCTCATATCCCATTAGTCTTTTATTTTGATGTCATTGTCTTTTTCTCCTATTATGAGGGTCTTGTGAAGGTATTGCAAGGCACTGTGAGATCGTGGATATCGAGGCCAAGTTCTGTCTGGACAGTTGCATTGTAAGGAGTGGTACCCTTCCTTTGGCTCTTATATTCTTTGTGCCCCCTCTTCCTCAATGGACCCTAAGCCTTGGAGGGCGTGATAGAGATGTTTCAGTGTTGGACACTCCTCCATCACTCTTCTCAGCACTATGTTGCCTTTTTGGTCATCCCAGTGGTCACTGCCACCTTAAAGGAGAAGCTTCTCTAACCAAAAGTGAGAGTAGCATTAATATATGAATATAAATGTTAAGTATAGTACTTTCAGGGCAGTTTGGTGAGAGTAATATATCCATTTATCCAGACAAGAGCAGGCTTTATACCCCTAAGGCTCATGACCTCCTTGACCATAGGCTTTTGATTAGGTTTTCAGTACCAGGCATGTATTCCTTTACATAGAGCAGGCCTCCAGTCCAATTAGAGAGCAGTTGCTTTTACTCCAGAGCAGACATGCCACTATTGCACCCATTTGGTCATTTGGCCTGTCTGGCCAAACTTGAGGCTTCCAGTGTTGACTATTTTCTCTGCTGATGACCTCTGTCTCCCATAGGACTGCATGCAGTGTAGCTTTTTCCAACTTTCTATAAGCTACTCTATAGGGAGGAGGTATTCATCTCAGCCTCAGCTTGATTTCTCAGTGACCTTGCTGCAGCAGTCTTGTGAAGTCTTCAGCAATAGGGTCTTACAATCTATTTATCATGGGAAACCAAGGGCCTTGGCAATAGCTTCTAATGTTTTGGAGGCAACAGGGACCTCCCTGGACAACAACTCACTGGAAGGTATCCTATACCTGGCACTGAAAATTTTCTAGTAACAATGTATGGCTTCTAGATGTGTCATCATCCAAAAATGTGTGTTTTCATATGTCTTATTCAGAATATCTTGCATTTTTATTGATCCTCCCCCACCCTTCATTTACTCAATCTCTTCCCCTGGCCTCATTAAGGCCATTTCACTCCCTATAATCTGTTCTTCTACTTCCATGTATACAATACCATCCCCTCAAGTCCTTCCTTCTCCTTCCTCCCTTATAGATTTTATTCTAGTTTACTGGTTTCTGCTATCAGTTTTTGGTTCCAGCTCACACAGAAGTCTAAACATCTGTAGCTAGGATCCATATATGAGAGAGAACAGTGAAGTTTGGCTTTTCGGGCCTGGGTTGCCTCACTTAGTATAATCCTTTACAGGTCCATCCATTTCCCTGCAAATTTCACAATTTCATTTTGCTTTACCACTGATAAGAACTGTTGTGTAAATGTTCCACATCTTTATGATCCATTAATCTGTTGAGAGACATCTAGGCTGATTCCATTTCCTAACTGTTGTGAATAGAGCAGCAGTAAACACGGTTGTGCAAGTATCTCTAAGGTAATGAGAAGAGCATTAGGATATATGCCTAGGAGTGCTATAGCTGGATCATATGGTAAATCAATTTTTAGCTGTCTCATGAACTTCCACACTGATTTCCACAATGGCTGTACCAGACTACATTCCCACCAACAGTGTAGAAGAGTTCCTCTTTTTCCTCATCCTCACCAACATTTATTTCCATTTGTTTTCTTAATGATAGCCATTCTGACAGGAGTGAGATAGAATCTCAAAGTAGTTTTAATTTGCATTTCCCTGATAGCTAAGGATGTAGAACACTTTTTTTAGATGTTTATATGCCAACTATATTTGTTCTTTTAAGAAACTGGGGGAGGGAGGGTATTACCATGGGATATTTTTTATAATCATGGAAAATGTTAATAAAAATTGAGAAAAAAATATAAGAATTACTTTAAAAAAGAACTGTATTTAGTTCCATCGTCCATTTTTTTCTTTTCAAAAATTTTTATTAACAACTTCCATGATTATAAAAAATATCCCATGGTAATATCCTCCCTCCCACCACTTTCCCCTTTGAAACTCCATTCTCCATCATATCCCCTCCCCATCTCAATCAGTCTCTCTTTTATTTTGATGTCATGATTTTTTACTCCTATTATGATGGTCTTGTGTAGGTCGTGTCAGGCACTGTGAGGTCATGGATATCCAGTCTATTTTGTGTCTGGGGGGAGCACGTTGTAAGGAGTCCTACCCTTCCTTTGGTTCTTACATTCTTTCTGCCACTTCTTCCGTAATAGACTCTGAGCCTTGGAAGGTGTGATGGAGATATTGCAGTACTGAGCACTCCTGTCACTTCTTTCCAGCACCATGATGGCTTCTGAGTCATTCCAAGGTCACTGCCAACTGAAAAGAGGAGACTCTCTACCAAAAGCAAGAGTAGCATTAATATAAGGGTATGAACATTAAGAGAAGTGCTTACTGGGCAGTTTGATAAGCATGGTATATACAGTTAGTCAGACAGCAGCAGATGTTACACCCCTAGGGCTCATGACTACCCCTGTTTTAAGTATCAGGGATGTATTCCCTCCCATGGAGCAGGCCTCCAGTCCAATTAGAGGGCAGTTAGTTTCCACTATGACAGATGTGCCACTGTTGCACCCATTGGCTCATTTGGCCTGGATGGCCAAATACAAGGCTTGCAGTGTCCACTGTTGAGTATCTTCACTGGTGATTTCTCTTTCTCCCATTGAACTGCATGCAGAATGGCTTCTTCGAGCTTTCTGTCAGCTAGTCTACATGAAGGAGGTTATAAGCTCAGTTCCAGCAGGAATTCTCAGTGGCCTTGCAACCCAAGTATATAGAGTCTTCAGCAATAGGGTCTTACCATCTATTCCTGGTGGGAAACCAAGGTCCTCGACAATGGCCTATAAGGTTTTGGGGGCATCAGGGACCTCCCTGGCCAACAACTCACTGGAAGGTATCCCATCCCTGGCACTGAAAATTTTCTAGCAACAATCTATGGCTCCTGAGTGTTCCATTGTCCAAAAAGGTAGGTTTCCATATGATTTATTTATATCCTCTTAGATTCTAATTAGCCCTCCCTCCACCTTTCCTTTACTCAATCTCTTCCCCTGACCTAACTTTGGGCCTTTTCATCCCCATTAATCTATTCTTCTACTCACATATATACAATGCCATCCTATTAAGTAACCCCCTCCCTTCCTTTCACATCTCTTTTCTAGCTTACTGGCCTTTGCTACTGAGTTTTTCTTCCTACTCACACAGAAGTCCAATCATCTGTAGCTAGGATCCACATATGAGAGAGAACATGTGGCGCTTGGCTTTCTGCATGGCCCATTTTTTAATCGGGTTGTTTGATTTCTTATCGTTATGTTTTCTGAGTTCTTTGTATATTCTGGATATTAATTTTCTGTCAGTTGTATACCTGCCAAAGATTTTCTCCCATTCTGTAGATTGTCTCTTTGCTCTATTCATAGTGTCCTTTGCTGTACAAAAGCTTTTAATTTCATGAGATCCCAGAGGTTGATTAGTGGTTTTATTTCCTGAGCAATTGGGGTTATATTCAGAAAGTCATTGCCTATGCCAATATGTTGAAGGGTTTCCCCTACTTTTCCCTCTAGCAGTTTCAGTGTTTCAGGTCTGATATTAAGGTCCCTGATCTATTTGGACTTGATTCTTGTGCATGAAAAAGACAAGGATCTAATTTCATCCTTCTACATATAGATATACAATTTTCCCAGCACCACTTGTTGAAGAGGCTGTCTTTTCTCCAATGAATATTTTTGGCATTTTTGTCAAATATCAGATGGCTGTAGCTGATTGGATTAAGATCTGCGTCCTCTATTCTGTTCCATTGATCTATATGCCTGTCTTTGTGTCAGTACCATGCTGTTTTTGTTACTATGACTTTGTAATATAGGTTAAAATCGAGTATGGTGATACCACCAGCCTTTTTGTTGCTCAAAATTGTTTTGGGTATTCAAGGTTTTTGTGCTTCCAAATGAATTTTAGGATTGTTTTTTCTATTTCCACGTAGAATGCCATTAGAATTTTAATGGGAATTGCATTAGATGTATAGATTGCTTTTGGTAAGATTGACATTTTCACAATATTGATTCTTCCAATCCAAGAACATGGGATATCTTCCCATTTACTAGTTTCTTCAGCAACTTCTCACTTGAGTGTTTTAAAGTTTTCATTGTAGAGATTGTTCAGTTCCTTGGTTAGGTTTGTTCCAAGGTACTTTATTATTTTTTTGGAGGCAATTGTTAATGGAAGAGATTCCCTAATTTCACCTTCTGTGTGTTTATTATATAGGAAGGCTACTGATTTCTGTGTATTTATTTTGTATCCTGCTATGTTGCTAAAAGTGCTTACCAGATCTAACAGTTTGATGGTAGAGTTTTTAGGGTTCTTTATTTATAGAATCATATCATTTGCAAATGATAATTTGATCTCTTTCTTTCCAGTTTGTATACCTTTTATGAGTGTCTCTTCCCTTGTTGCTGTAGCTAAGAGTTCCAGTACTTTTAAAATAAAAGTGGGGACAGTTGACATCATTGTCTTGTTCCTGAATTTAGTGGAAATGCTTCAAGTTTTTCCCCATTTAGTATTATGATGGCTGTAGGTTTGTCATAAATAGCTTTTATTATGTTGAGTTATGTTCCCTCTATTCCCAGTTTCTGTAGGACTTTTACCATGAAGGGATGTTGGATTTTGTCAAATGCCTTTTCTGCATCTATTGAAATGATCATGTTATTTTGTCCTTCAGTCTATTTATATAATGTATTACATTTATTGATTTGAATATGTTGAGCCATCCCCTGCATTTCTGGGATAAAGCCTACTTGGTCGAGGTGAATGATCTTTCTGATAAATTCTTTTTTTTTTTTTTTTGGTTTTTTGAGGTAGGGTCACACTGTAGTAGAGGCTGTCCTGGAGTTAACTATGTAGTCTCGGGATGGCCTTGAACTCATGGTGATCCTCCTACCTCTGCCTCCAGAGTGCTGGGATTAAAGGCATGCACCACCACGCCCGGCCTTTCTGATATATTCTTGTATTCTGTTTGCCAATATTTTGTTCTGAATTTTTGCATCTGTGTTCATGAGGGAAATTTGTCTGTAATTTTCTTTTTTTATTCTGTCTTTGTCTGGTTTTGGTATTAGGTTGATGCTGGCTTACTAGAAGGAGTTTGGTAGACTTCCTTCCTTTTCTACTTTATGGGAAAGTTTGAGAAGCAGTAGTGTTAGTTCTTCCATGAAGGTCTGGTAAAATTCACCAGTGAATCCATCTGGGCCTGGACTTTTTTAGTTGGGAGACTTTTTATAACTGCTTGGGTTTCCATACTTGTTATAAGTCTATTTAAATGGTTTATCTCATCTTGATTTAATTTTGGTAGGTCATATAAATCCAGGAAATTATCCATTTCTTTCAGATTTTCAACCTTAGTGGCATATATTATCTTCTTAAGGTATGTCCTTATGATTTTCTGAAAGTCTTTGATACCTGTTGTAATGGTGCCTTTTTCATCTCTAATTTTAATTAATTTTTGTCTCTTCTCTCTTCTGGTTAGATTTTCTAAGGGTTTATTATATTGTTTATCCTTTCAAAGAACCTACTCTTTGTTTCATTAATTCTTTGGATTGTTTTTTGTTTCTATTTCATTAATTTCTACCCTAATGTTTATTATTTCTTCCCATCTATTGATTTTTTTGCTTGCCTTGTTGTTGTTCTTCCAAGATCTTAAGGTGAGGCAGTGAATTGTTTACTTGCAACCTTTCTAATTTCTTAACATAGGCACTTAGAGCTATAAATTTCCCTCTTAGGACTGCCTTCATTGTGTCTCAAAGGTTTTGGGGTGTTGTATTCTCATCACCATTTGATTCTATGAACTTATTGATTTCCTTTTTGATTTCTTTAATGATATCAGTAGCTTTTCTTGTTGCTGATTTGTAGTTTAATCCCTTTGTGGTCAGATAGATTATAAAGGATTATTTCAATTTTCCTGTATTTATTAAGATTTGCTTTGTGTCCTAATGTATGGTCTATTTTAGAGAATGTTCCATGTGCTGCTGAAAATAATGCATATTCTGCTGCATTTGGATGGAATGCTCTGTAGATACTTGTTAGGTCCATTTGTTCTATGACATTATTTAATCCAGATGTCTCTCTGTTTATTTTGTACTGGGATACCTGTCAATTGATGAGAGTAGGGTATTGAAGTCACCCACTACAATTGTGTTTGGGTTATGTGTGACCTTAAGTCTAATAGTGTTTGTTTGATGAAATTGGGAGCCACCTTGTTAGGTGCATATATGTTTAGGATTGTAATATCCTCATGTTGGAGTATTCCTTTAATCAGTATAAAGTAACCTTCTTTGTGTTTCCTCACTAATGTTGGTTTGAAGTCTATTCTGTCACATATTAGGCTAGCAACCCCTGCTTGTTTCCTAGGCCCATTTGCTTGAAATACTGTTTTCCACCCTTTTACCCTAAGATAGTGTCTATCTTTTATTGAGAGATGAGTTTCCTGGAGGCAACAAACAGCAGGATCCTGCCTTTTAATCAAGTCTTCAAACCTGTGTCTTTTGGTTAGTGCATTGAGGCCATTGATATTAAGAGTTTTTACTGAAATGTCTGTGTTTATTCTCGCCATTTTTCTTGTTTTGTACTGCTTCCTATTTTCCCTATACTCTCTTATCTTAAGTGTTATTTGCATATGGTTTATTGTTTCCTGTTTCCTCACACATGTGCTTTGCTTTCTCTTCAGTGTGAATGATTCCTTCTAGTATTTTCTGTAAAGTTGGCTTAGTTGTCATAAATTCTTTTCCCCTGTTTTTGTTGTGGAATGTCCTTATTTCTCCTTCAATTTGGATAGATACCTTTGCAGGATAAAGTAATCTTAGTTGACAGTTGTTATTTTTCAGAACTTGGAATACATCATTTCAAGCCCTTCTGGCTTTAAAAAATTATTTATTTGATACAGGAAGAGGGAGAGGGAGAGGAGAGGGAGAGAGAGAGAGAAAGAAAGAGAGAGAGAGAATGGGCACACCAGCATCTCCAGCCACTGCAATTGAACTTCAGATGTGTGTGCCCCCTTGTGCAGCTGGCTAACGTAGGTCCTGGGGAATTGAACCTGGGTCCTTTGGCTTTGCAGGTGAATGCATTAACTGCTAAACCATCCCTCCAGCCCTCCCTTCTGGCTTTTAATGTTTGTGTTGAGTAATCTGCTGTTATCCTGATGGGCCTACCTTTGTAGGTGATTTACTTTTTCTCTTTAACTGCTTTCAATATATTTTCTTTGGTTGGTGTGTTTGGTAGTTTAATTATAACATGGTGAAGAGAGGTTCTTTCCAGGTTTTGTCTGTTAGATGTCCTAAAAGCTTCTTGTATCTCCATTGGCATTTCTTTACCAATTTGGAGAAGATTTTCTTCTTTGATTTTGTTGAAAATGCCTATTATGTCTTTGGACTGAAATTCTTCTCCTTCTGCTATACCCTGAATTCTTATGTTTGATCTTTTCATAGTGTCCCGAATATCTTGAAATTCCCATTCATATCTTCCTATTAGTTTGTCTTTCTCTTTGTTGGACTGTATTAGATCTTCTACTTGGTCATCTGGTTTAGATGTTTTGTTCTCTCCTTCATCCATTCTATTGGTGAGACTTCCACAGAGTTTTAAAATTTGACTTACTATGTTTTTCAGTGCTAGTATTTCTGCCTGTTTTTTTTTTCAGTATTTCTATTTCCTTACTCATGTCATGTAATGACCTCCTTATTTCATTAAGCTGGGTTCCTATGTTCTATTGGAATTCCTTCAGGAGTTTGTTTTCTTTTTTGATTTCTTCAAGTATAGATAAAATCATTTTTTTGAAATATTTGTCAGTCATTTCATCTAAAACAGTCTGATCGGGGGGTCATTTCTGATGGATTTATAATGTTTAGTGGGATTGTATTGTCTTGATTCTTTGTGTTTCTTGTATTATAATGTGATTTTTGCATCCTGAGTTGATTTAATGCTTGGGTTTTCTAATTATCTGTGGTGCTCTTAGACTTGGAATTCCAACTTTATGTACCATTAGAGTAGGAGTTTAAGGTGCTAAGTAAAGCTCTTGTACTCCAATCCAACTGCAGAAATAATCCTAGGTGTTGAGTTTTCCTGGTATTCAAGTATTCTAGTGGGCTGGGTGGAGCAATTTACTAGCAAGATTCTAAAATTCAACTGAGCAATATATACATTCAGTAAAAGCCAGCACAGATTATGAAAATGTTGGGATTGAAACAAACAATTAACCTTATGAAACCAAAATCCCTAAGGGTGTGTGTTGTTCTACACCCTTAATCCTGTCAGCTGAGAGGTTGAGGTTTCTGTTCTGAAATGGGTTCCAGGTCAGCCTGGGTCTGAATCAGATCCTGCCACCAATAATGACAGAAGAAAAAGACAGAATCTGAAATCATCAAAGGCAACAATAGTCAACCCCCAAATAGAGCTTAATTGAGAATGGTAAAGCCAACCACGAATATCCAACTCATAACCTGCCCTGGCATGGAAAGAAAGATTATCACTTCCAGTTCTGGCCTATGTACCTAATTTTTTGTTAGTCAGCCTCGTTACCTTTTGGGGTGGCTTCCATTCTCATCAATGCTAAGTACCTACCTCGATCCCTCTGTGTTGTACTGTGGATCTGGTGCTCTGATCAGCTGTGCTGAATGCCCTGCCACCAGGGGCTGAATGCATTCTCCAGTGGTTTGTGATCCTGACAGTTGGCAGATGGGAGAGTACAGGAAGCCTGCAGTTGTACTGGAACTGCTCAGCTGGTCCTACCTGTATCTCCTTCAGCTGGTCTCTGCAGTCTCCCCTTCAAGTTTCTTGATGTTTCAAGGAGGCTGATGAGGTTGGAAAATCTTGTTGTTTGGTGTCTGTGCCTGCAGCTTGGCACTGGGTGGGTGGGCATGAGGATTTGCATGGATCAAGGCTACAAGTGCCTCTGTGGGATTCTGGCTGGTTTCCTCCTTTCTGGTGGATGTTGGTCTCTCCTGCTTCTTTGCTGTGGCTGATAGAAACCTATACACCTTTACATTTCAGAAGAAAAGTGTATATTGCTGTGGTTTTGCTTAAATACCTCCCTAGGCTAGTTTGGCATTATGTCCTATGCAGTCATCTTACCCAGAAGTTCTTCCCTTATTTTTTTTAAAAAATTATTTATTTATTTATTTTAGAGAAAGAAGAGAGAGAGAGAGTGAGAGAGAGAGGGGGGGAGAGAATAGGTACACTAGGGCCTTTAACCACTGCAAATGAACTCCAGATGCATGCTTGTGCATCTGGCTTACATGGACACTGAGGAATAGAACCTGGGTCCTTAGGTTTTGCATGCATGTGCCTTAACCACCAAGCCATCTCTCTAGTCCTCTTCCTTCCTTATCTGAAGCAGGATGGGACAACCCATGCAGTGGACTAAAGAAAGGGAAAGAGAGAAATGGAGTGAGAGATCAAGGAGAAGCAAGCTATTATCTAGTAAACACTCCTAGGAAGGTAGACCACATGAACAGTGCTTTGGCATTGACAGGTATGGCTTAGAGAGTGCTAAGGACAGAAGTCAGAGTATGGAGAGTGCTGGCTTTGTCCTTGTGAATAAGTCAGCTTACTTATGGATGTCACCAAATACACTTGTCAAAAAGCTTAAGTAAAGGATTTATTTTGGCTTATAGTTTCAGGCCCATCCTGGTGGGGAACATGCAGCAGAAGGTGACCAGCAATCAGGAAGCAGAGTGCTGGTACTCAACTCATTTTTTTTTTGTTTGTTTTTCAAGGTAGGGTTTCAGTCTAGCCCAGAATGACCTGGAATTCACTATGTACTCTCAGGCTGGCCTTAAGCTTTTTTTCTTTGTATTCAGCCCACAGAATGGTACTTCCCTCAGTGAAAGTGAACCTTCCCACTTCCACTAACACAGTCTTGATCATCCCCCACAGACATGTCTAGAAGCTCCCTTACTGAGTATTTATAGGTTTTGTCAAGTTCACAATCAAAATAAACCATCACACCTTTTGTGAAACCAAAAGGCCCCTTAAAGTGATTTTCCCTAAATTTTGTGGTCAGTTTCATGCTTGGGATGAAGTTTCAAACCAGACCCAGTTTATGGGAGTAAGGGGCTTTTTTGTTTCAAGCATACAGATCCAGGGGAAGTTCCGTAATGGTGGAAGAAGCTGGCCCTCTTTTACAGATCCAAGTACACAGAGAGAAACCCACCACCAGCACCACCAAAAGCAAGCACACTCTGGGAACCCTAGGATCTTCCCATTGACACTTCCTCCAGCCAGGCGGCTGGAGATCCAATTACGAGCTTTAATAAAACATCCAAGTTGGGGCTGGTGAAATGGCTTAGTGGTTAAGGTGTTTGCCTGTGAAGCCTAAGGACCCTGATTAGATTCCCCAGGACCAATGTAAGCTAGATGCACAAGGGGGTGCATGCATCTGGAGTTTGCTTGCAGTGGCTAAAGGCCCTGGCATGCCCATTCTCTCTTTCTCTCTATCTGCCTCTCTCTCTCTTTCAAATAAATAAATAAATAAAATATTTAAAAACAAAACAAAACAAAAAACATCCCAAGTCTATTGGAAGACATAAATTCAAACTACCCTACTAGATCTCTAAACAACAAAACCCACCAGCAAAAGCAAAATCTCTTCTCTCCAGGGGATGCAGCCTCAGGAGGTGCCTCCTTAACTGGACACAATGACTGTGAGCCCAACAGTGATAATCTCTGGTTCTAGCCATCTTACTATCTGGAGCAGAGCCTCATGTCATGTTTGCAGCTTCACAAATTGTCTATACAAGTCCAAGCTAGTGGACAAGGCTGGTGGTGGAGAAAGCATCGTCTTCAGAGTTCTTCCAAGAGCCTCTCTGGTGGTAGGAGTTTTCTCTGGTTTCTTTCCGTTGGTCAATTAGAGAGAGGGCTCCTTTGGCATAAGTCACTTGGCTGTGAGAACATATTTTCTGCATCTGCAATGGGTAGAATTGTTTCAGGAGTGTGAGTGGGTATATGTGCTAGACTCAGGAACCCATAGGAACATGGCCAGCCCTGGCTCTGCCAACCATGAGCCATCTGGTGACTGAGGGACTTGACCTGGGCAGTGGATTTGGCCTCAGGTGGACCCAGCTGTCCACCTTGTCCTGGCTTTTCAGGAGAGAAGATTCTGAGCTGCTCAGGTGAGCACTGGGATAATTTCTTGCTTGAAGAGAAGAGAACAGGTGGCAGGAGCTGGCTGTAGGCAGACGGTGTGGGGCAGAACCTGACCCCTGGTTCTAGCATGGAGCGTGGGTCCACTTGCTCTAGGTGCAGAAGGGAGGAAGGAACCCTGCTCTTACCACTTGCTTCCATCCTTCCCACTGCACAGACTGGAGCTTTCTGTCACTTTTGACCTGAGCAGCCACCCCAGACTTGTGGAGAGACTGAAGGTCGACTTCTGTGTGCATCTAACCTGAGAAACACACCGATGTATTCCTGTCCTTCATGAGGAAACATGCATCTCCTCTTGTTTTCATGAAGCAAACAGCTGTCATTCTGTAACTAGCTGTGGGCAAGGTAAGCCCATCCTGCCTGGGTACAGCAGAGAAGCTCCTAGGTAATGTTCTAGGCTCATGGGGCCTATGGGACAAAGGAGGGAGACAGGCCACTCACAAGGGCGTTAGGTAAGGTCTTTAGTATGTTAGCTGTTCCTTAGCTTGTGTAAGAACCTAAATGCAGTCACTTTAAAAGTCCTCCTCTGATACCTTCTCAGAACCAGCCATGTTGTGGCCTCTTGAGATATCAATGGATCTTCCTCCTCAGAGGCCAAGGCCCAGTGCTGAGCACCCCTCATCTAGGCCTCTCCACCCTAAGCCCTCTGCTTTCCCACCCTGCTGAGTTGGCTGCATCTTGGAGTTGTTGCGGAGGTGTTTCAGTCATAGTTTGCCATCCTTTACCTAAAATAACGGGTATAGTTTGTCTTTTGTACAGAATATAACTTAGCTGAAAATCAAACAACACAAAAAACCATAGAAAAGTAGAGAGCAATCTTGCAGAGGAGGTATGAGGCAGGGGAGGAGTTAGAGAAGCAACTGCTGGTGCTAAGCTTGGGGGGAGCCACCCATGCTGCAGCAGTTCAGCCCAGCTTGCTGATTTCCTCAGGACTACCCTTCTAAGGAGAACACACCATGGGTCATTCCCCCCCACATTTTCAAGTTGGGATTCTATTTTTGGACACAAAACATAATTTTTTTTCGAGGTAGGGTCTTACTATAGCCCAGGCTAACCTGGAATTCATTATGTAGTCTTAGGGTGACATCGAACTCACAGTGATCCTACTACCTCCGCCTCCCAACATCTGACATTAAAGGCATATGCCACCATGCACAGCACAACATAATTTTTGAGAACTAAGTGTTACTTAGGCAAAGCCACTCTCACACAGAGATCTTGATAGAATCTGTCTGAGTGCTACCCCGTCCTTGGCTTCTTGGAAGCTGGTGGTCAGACACTGGCAGAATTATTTGCTGAAGTAAACATCCTTTTCAGTCCCTAGAACAGCAATGCTGTCTCCAATTCTGGAGTCCATGTGGTTTAGTCCTTCACTCCTCTGGGGCCTCCTGTTTGGGGAGGTCTGTTCTGGCTTGCCTCCTCTAGAAGAGCCCCATTCTCTGTCTCTTTGTCTTGCTGTCTCAGTTCTTGACCCACCTGGCTCACATGTGTACCATCTGCTTTCCCCAAAGTCAATGTTATTTACCTTGTTCTTTGCACTGGGCACACATCTGTTGGATGGATGAAACAATGAAGGTTCAGAATAGGAGTCACTCCCAAATGCCTGCAGGTGTCAGGCAGTGAGCCGAGTAAGAGCTGGAACAGGTATCTGAACACACACAGGCACCTTCACTTTCATGGAAAATTTTGCTTCTTCCCATTTTTTTCTTCTTCATGACTGTCTAGGGTTATTTTCTGTCTCAGTTCACATAGCCATGTGAGTTTAAGAAAAATGCCAGTTGGCACTGGAAGATGGCTCATTTGGGGAAATGCTTGCTTCATATGCTTGAAAACCTGAAGTTGATCTCCAGCAAAAATGCCAGGCGTGGTGATGCACACCTGTAACCCCAGTGCTGGGGAGGTGGAGACAGGGGAATCCCTTGGACTGGCTGCTAGCCACTCTAGCCTAATTGTATGGAGGTATACGGTTACTAAGAATGATACCCAAGGTTGTTCTCTGGCCTCCAAATGCACACATACCACCTCACATATAGGAATACCTGCATGTACACAAACCACATGCACTAGAAAAAGAAAGGAAAAAAATAAAGATTACTTATTCTAATCCAATGATAGTTCCAACTGAAACACTAGGTGGGGGATGGTTTAATGCCAACCTTAGTGACTCAGGGAAGGGATGCTATGGTCAGGGTCTAAGAGCCTAGGCTGCCCAGCTGCAGGTGAAATTGGAGCCTCCTTGACCAAATGTCTTCTGAAGATAATCAGGAGTTGCATATCTGTGTCTTGAGGGCCTGTTTGGAGGTTCTAGTTAGAGCCATGACTACTGTACAGCCTTGGTTGAAGAATGGTCCTCCTCTATCAGGGAAGATAGAAGGCATAGCTTTGGGAGGGACCAAATGTAGTGGCAATGGAGGGACACTCATCAAACCAGTCAAATGAGCGAAGTCAATCCTTATTAATGATCAACGGGGTGATAGAGTTCACAGCCAGGTCATCCTCTCCTCCTGAACCTTTGTCTGAATGTAAGCTTTCCTCGTAGTCAACTATTGAAGCTAATTGAATTTAAACACCTTTATGGGCAGGCATTGGGCATTCTTTAAAAAAATTTTTTTTGTTTATTTTTATTTATTTATTTGAGAGCGATAGAGAAAGAGGGAAGGAGAAAGAGACAGAGAGAGAGAGAGAGAATGGATGTGCCAGGGCTTCCAGCCACTGCAAACGAACTTCAGACATGTGCACCCCCTTTTTCATCTGGCTAACATGGGTCCTGGGGAATTGAGCCTCGAACTGGGGTCCTTAGGCTTCACAGGCAAGCGCTTAACCACTAAGCCATCTCTCCAGCCCATTGGGCATTCTTTAACTAGGACTCTGCCATCCAGTGTGGGAGAAAGCTAGGCATGGTGGCCCATGCCTTTAAGCCCAGCACTCAGGTGGCAGAGGTAGGAGGATTGCTGTAAGTTCAAGACCACCCTGAGACTACATAGTGAATTCCAGGTTGGCCTGGGCAAACAGAGTAGGGAGAGACCCAGAAGAGGAATGTGTCAAGCAAACTTTCTTCTCACAGTGGCAAAATACCATAGGAAACAACTTAAGGAGTGGTTTATTTTGGCTCACAGTTTCAGAGGACTCCGTGGCTTTGGGCCCAAGACAAAAGCTGAAGAAACATGGTGACTACAGCATGTGGCAGAGGCTGTTTACATCATGGAAACCAGGGGCAAGATATATCCTTCAAAGACATGCCACTGTACCTATTGTCTCCAATCAGTCCCTACTTCCTAATAGTCCACTGATGAAGTTGGCACTGTTATAATCCAATCACTTGCTTGTATCAGCTGACCAAACCTTCCACCCATGAGCCTTATGAGGGAGGTACTTCCTATCTGATTCATGGGAAGGTAGAGGGCAGGAAGCTGTGGCCATGTAGGAAAGGGCATGGAGGCACTAGACACCTGTAGGTTGGGAAGCTCAGTGGTATAGGCACTACAGAAATCTCTATGACAGTTTCTTAAGAAGTTAAGCCATCTTCTGAGCCAGCAACTCTACTTGGTGTTTGTCCAAGAGAATGAAAAAAAGATGTGCATACAAATGTTCATAGTAGCATTATTCAGAATGTTGATTAAAGAACAACAGTGTCCATCAACAGGTGACAATCAGAAAGTGTGATTTACTCCCACAGAAACATGTCACCCAGAAAGGATTCTCACCACCACACAGTAGACCTCAAAACAGGGTAAATGGCAGAAGGTAGCCAAACACAAAAGACTACTACAGTGAGTGATGTCAACTGTATGAACATCTAAGGCAAGGTGAGCCATCAAAGCTGAAAGCAGTTGAAGGTTGCCTGAGGTTGAGGCTGGGCAATGACTTCAAAGGGGTCCAAAGAAGCAGTGTTTGGGGCATAGGAGATGTTCAGAACTGGATTTTGGAGACAGCTGTGTAAGCACATGTACTAAAGCCATCTCCTCCTTCAGATGGGTACGTTTTAGGGCATACTACTGATGGTTCCATAAAACTGTGTGTAAAAACTTAGAAATTGTGGCAGGGAAGGGGTGAAGCAATTGCTGCTCAAGCATAGGGACCTGAGTTTGGATCCCCAGCACCCATATAAAATAAAGCTAGGCATGATGGCTCTGGGGAGTCAGAGACAGCAGGATCCTCGGGGTTCACTGGCTAGCTGAATCTAACTGAATTGGGGAGTTCTGGGTTCAGTGCAAAACCCTGTATCAAAACATAAGGCAGGGCTAGAGAGATGGCTTAAGGTGCTTGCCTGTAAAGTCTGAGGACCCAGGTTTGACTCCCCAGAACCTACATAAGCCAGATGTACAAGGTGACACACACAAGGTCACTCATGCACACAAGGTGGTGCACACATCTGGAGGTCAATTGCAGTGGCTTAGAGGCCCTGGTGTGCTAATTCTCTCTCTCATAAAAATTTTTAAGAAGGCATATAGTAATTAAGACACCCATCATAGATCTCTTGCCTATATGCACATGCATATATGTGTGCACATACCCCATATACACATGTACCTATGCACATATGAATAGGCATACACATGCCACACATGCACAAACATGCAAAAAAAAACCTTTGAAATAATTATTTTGCGGGCTGGAGAGATGGCTTAGCGGTTAAGCGCTTGCCTGTGAAGCCTACGGACCCCAGTTCGAGGCTCGATTCCCCAGGACCCACTTTAGCCATATGCACAAGGGGGCGCACACATCTGGAGTTCGTTTCCAGTGGCTGGAGGCCCTGGCGCGCCCATTCTCTCTCTGTCTGCCTCTTTCTCTCCCTCTCTCTCTCTCTCTCTGTCACTGTCAAATAAATAAAAATAAACAAAAAAAATTAAAAAAAATTATTTTGCTCATTGCTCCTATTTATGGGGTGCTGTTTGACATCACAGCATGGATTGATCAAATCAGGGTCATTAGCATTTTCTTCTCTGATGAACATTAGTTAACTGTGTACTTGTGTGCTATCTTATGGTATTACAGTGCATGCATTCCAGTGGGCACTCATTGGATTGGTGATTCATGTTTCAATTTTTATTAAATGAAATTTAATTTAATTAGGCTGGGTTACATGTTCATGCAGTACTTTGAGCAGATTCTTCCCCATACCCACTCCCTTCTCTGCATCTTCCCTCTCTTTAGCCCCTTCACTCCCCTAGACAGTTTCACTTCTACTTTCCTGTCACTGCACATCGTGATTTTGTGTATCCATATCAAATCTAGGGCCCACACATGAGAGAAACATTTGAAACTTGTCTTTCTGAGACTTCATATGATTGTCTCCATTGCATCCCATTTCCTGAAAACAACTTCATTCTTCCTTATGTCAGAGAAAATCCCCTTTGCCTTTTCCTTTTCTCTGCTAATGGACCCTTAGGTTGGTTCAACAGCTCAACTATGGTAAATAGTGCTACAGTAAACATTAACTTGCCAGTATCTCTGTGATATGTTGACTTGGAGTCTTGGATAAATATCCACTCGTATAGCTGGGTCATATGGTAGTCTGTATAGTTTTTTTCTTATCCCCATATTTGGAGCCATTGAGCTCCTTGTAGCTACTCCTAAAATATATAATAAAGTGTGAGACATTGTGTTCTGCCATTGTCTTCTCTCAGTACAAGGCATGATTCTCTGGATGTTCTGTCAGATGGTCAGATGTCAGATGGCCTGTGGCTTCTCTCTGGTAACCAGGTCTTCCTGCAGGGCATCATATGGACAGCAGAGGGTGCCACCCACCACACTGTAGTCCAGGTTCCAGTCCAGCTGTGGAATGTGGCTTCTTTTTCTCCTTGACAACTAGTTTCGTAAAACCCTTGAGCTGTGAGAGCACTACTCAGGTCACCACTTACTCTACAGTGTCTCCTGGGCCCTGGCAGAGGTGACTCGTGATGGAGTTGGCTATCTTTTCTTGTCATGCTGATTGCTAGCTAGACAACCAGCTTCAGGGAGATGGTGACAGACACTGTGGTCACCCAAAGCTCATCAAAGCAGAAAATCCAGAGAGCTCAACACTAAATCAGACTGCTAACACACTTTCCAAGGCCCTGGGAACATTATAGAAGAGGGGCACAAGAGTGGGTAGAAATATCCTGAGGCACTACCCCCATAGAGTCTGCTTGCACAACCCCACAGTGAATATCAATAACGCCACTGAGGAAGCCCCTCAGTGGAATGAACATAGACGAGAGGGGATATAACAGTATAACCTTTAAGAAATAATAAAAATGACATTAAATAAAGAAATATATAGTATTTAAAAAAAAAAACACAAACCCTTGAGTCCATAGGCCGGAGCCAATCAAATCCTGTTTTCTTCCTACCTAGTGAGACCCATTAAAACCTGATTATAATTGCTTCTGATAACAGGGCCCCTTCTCAGTGGAGACTCCCAGAGCCAGTAGAGCAGGAATGACCCACCAACAATGCTCACCTGGGGGACATCGCACCTCAAGGCTGCCTGCCCTTTGCTTTTCTAGTCAATAGCTGTTATAAAGTGCTGGCTGGGATTTAATAAGCAGAAACCTTCTGGGGGACATGCAGTAGTTTCCCATGAGGCAGGCCCTCTGAGGAAGGCCCAGGGGGTTCCTATGATGCTTAGTAGCTCTGAGTGAGGCTAGGGAGGTTAGGAGGAAGGGGCAAAGAGAAGAGAATGTTATTCTTTGTTATTCTAAAAAGCTGTGCTCTGTTGGGTGAGGCTGAGACTAAGTCTTCCTCATCATAGGAAGAGATACTGTACACAGAAAAACATGGCCACTTCAGGACCAACACCAGGAGCTGGGAGCACCTGATGGAGAAGCATGCTTCACATAATGGAGGGATACAGAGACAGCAGGGCTGACACCTTGCTGTCTATGACATGAGCCATCTCAGCCCTTACTGTGCCATAGCTCACTTTGAGAGCTCTCTTCATTCTCTGTGTAACAACAGAGAAATTGAGGCATGGTGAACTAAAGTGACTGGCCAAGGGGACATAGCCATGTAGGGATTTTGGCAGAAGCAGATGCTTGAGCCCCACCATCCAGACCCCAAATGGTGCCCTTGCCAGAAGTGAAATTTTTTTTTAATTTTTGGTTTTTCAGGTGGGGTCTCACTCTGTAGCCCAGGCTGACCTGGAATTCACTATGTAGTCTCAGGATGGCCTCACAGTCATAGCGATCCACCTACCTCTGCCTCCCAAGCACTGGGATTAAAGGTGTGTGTCACCATGCCCAGTTTAGAAATGAAATTTCTTTTCTTTTTTTTTAATTTTTGGTTTTTCAGGTAGGGTCTCGCTCTGTAGCCCAGGCTAACCTGGAATTCACTATGTAGTCTCAGGATAGCCTCAAACTCACAGCTATCCACCTACCTCTGCCTCCTGAGCACTGGGATTAAAGGTGTGTGTCACCATGCCCAGCTTAGAAGCAAAATTTCTTTTTTTTCTTTTTTTTTTTAAGTGAGAGAAAGAGCGAGAGCAGGAGAGAGAGAATTGGCATAGCAGGTATCCAGAAGTCATAGATTGTTACTAGAAAAATTTCAATGCCAGGGATGGGATACTTTCCAATGAATTGTTAGCCAGGGAGGTCCCTGATGCCCCCAAAACATTACAGGTCATTGCCAAGGCTCTTGGTTTCCTACCAGGAATAGATGGTAAGATCCTATTGCTGAAGACTCCACATGCTTGGGCTACAAGGCCACTGAGAAACCTTGTTGGAGCTGAGCTAAAAATCTCCTCCATGTAGACCAGCTGACAGAAAGCTGGGAAAAGCTACACTGCATGCAGCTCCATGGGAGAGAGAGAAGTCATCAATGGAGATAAACAGCAGTGGACAGTGCAAGCCTTAAGTTGGGCCAGCCAGGCCAAATGAGCCAATGGGTGTAATAGTGGCATGTCTGCAATAGGGAAAAACAACTATTCTCTAATTGGATTGGAGGCCTGCTTCATGGGAAACAACACATGTCTGACACTGAAAACCTATGATGGGGGAAGTCATGAGCCCTAAGGGTGTAATGCTTGCTGGTATCTGGATAAATATACATATTATGTTCACCATACTGCCCAGAAAGCACTTCTCTTAATGTTTATATCCATATATAAATTCTACTCTCACTTATGGTTAAAGAAACTTCTCTTTTCAGATGGCAATGACCTCTGGGATGACTCAAAAGGCACCATAGTGCTAAGAAGAAGTGACAGAGGAGTGCTCAGCACTGAAACATCTCTACCACACCTTCCAAGGCTCAGGGTCTATTGCTGAAGAGGTGGTGGAAAGAATGTAAGAGCCAAAGGAAGGGTAGGACTCCTTACAATGTACTGTTCCAGACATAAAATGACCTGGATATACATGACCTCACAGTGCCTGACACTACCTACACAAGACCATCATAATAGGAGGAAACGATGATGACATCAAAATACAAGATACTAATTGAGAGGGGGAAGGGATATGATGGAAAGTGGAGTTGTGAAGGGGAAAGTGGAGGGGTAGGGAATTATCATGGTTTATTGTCTTTAATTATGGAAGTTGTCAATAATAAAAAAGAATTAAAAAAATAATTGGCACACAAGGGCCTCCAGCCATTGCAATTGATCTCCAGATGCATGGGCCACCTTGTGTGCATGTGCAACCTTGTGCACTTTGGTGTCACTTTGGGTGTCTGGCTTATGTGGGACCTGGAGAGTCAAACATGGGTCCTTATGCTCAGTGAACTTACCCAATCACAGAAAAAAAATTGCCACATAGTCTCACTCATCTACAGCACCTAACCTGAATCTACCCAAGATACCTTACATACCCAGCAAGCATCTCCTAGACTAAACACTAGGATGGAAGAGGAGGGCAGGGAGGGCATCAAAGGGGTGGGAAACACAAAACTACACCCAAACGGCAATGGTACCATAATTTTCTACTTACTAAAAGACAGACCAAATGGCTGATCCTTCACCAGGCCCTTACAGGGAATACCTGAACCACAAGACACTGGAGAGGGTAAGATCAAGACTAACCTTAATCTTCTACATCTTCCCTCCCTCACTTCCCCTCTCCCACTCTCTCTCTCTTATCTCTAACTCTTGTATATTAGTTATCTTTTTCCTCATTATCTTAGTGGGCACTGACCTGTAACTCCCAGAACCAGCATGGGGCTATCATCCACAATGAGCTTTTGATCAGAGAGACCTACAAGGTTTCGTAAAAGACAGACAGATTTCTGTCAGAGTACTTGATGACCCATCAAAGGCTAGTGGTAAGACCCTACTGCTGAAGACACCTTATGTGATTGACATGCAAATTAGAATGGCATGGCTGGAAGTTGGAAGAGAGTCAGTCCCCAGACAGTCAGCACGTCTAGTGCCAGAAGGTGCTACATAGGTGACTGGGGGAAAGTGACCAATATCTGTCGAAGCAACGCATGGTGTAACCTACTTAGCAGCAAATAACTTGTTGTGATGCCCACACAAGTGCAGTGGTGGCACACAGCCATGGTGGGGAACCAACTGCTCTCAATTTGGCTAACTGATCCCCTCACTGGTATGGGACCCATAGCTGGAGCTGGGAAACAAGTCAGAAACATATCCAAACATAAGCCCACTCTCCAATATCAAGCTACCATCAATTGTGGGCTACAAGAGGGCCTATACCTATTAAATTCTCTATATAAAAAAAGGGTTATCTCATTTGTCCTGGTGCTAACTTACTCTCCGTTGGAGAATCTGCTTCTCTTTTTCAGATAGATGTAGATCCTAAGGAGAGAGCCACTCCATCATACCTCCAAAGGGCCCCGGCTGAAACTAAGAAAAATTGGAGAAACAAGCAAGGGTGCTGTTTTCCTGATGAACTGGATACCAGAACAAGGGGGAAGGAGATCAGCACAGAGAAAAATCAACTCCTACCAAATCAGAGAGCCAGAGCCTCAGAGGCCCCCAACACCTCATCACTGAAGCTGACCAAAAAAGAACCCAACATGGCTCAGGGAAATTTTGCGGAAGAGAGGGCGGAAAGAATGTCAGAGCCACATGTTGGGTCATGATATGCAGAGACATTTATCTTACCCATAACTGTGGGCTAACTCCACAATGCATGACCCATATACCTCAACAAGGAGGGGCCAAGGGGAGGGGGTAGGTCACAGATGAGCCTAATAATGGTACGAAACTGACTGTATTTGCTGAATACAAAACTAACTAATAAAGAAAAAAAAAAAACAAAAAAACAAAGTAAAAAAAAATAAAAAAAATAAAAGAACAATTTATACTATAGGTATTTATTCAATAAGTCAAAAGACAGAACTTAGGGAAACAATATAAAATAATGACCTTTCCTGAATAATACATGTATACAGAAAACACATCTAGCAAATACAGTACACATAATGAAATAATTATGCAAAATGAACTGGAAAGATGGATACCAAACCTGAGCCATGGCTGTTCAGAAAGGGGTACACAAGGCATCTGGCTGTCTTTGTGCCTTGGCCAAGCTTGCGTGGGTGTGTTATACCCTAGGAACCAGAATGCTGTCCCTCCACAGCCACAGTGGTTGTAGATGAGAGCACCTCACACAAGTTTCCACTTTTTAATATTTTGGGTGCAGAAGCTTTGGCTAGGAAGCAATAGGTAGGTGGTACTAAAGGGTACCAAGTGAGCCAGCCTAGCCTGAGGCAAGGCAGGGTAAGGTGACTTCCTGGACTTGCCACTCTCTGTCCGGGGCCTCAGTGAAGCAGGAGACGTATCCTGTGAGATAGTGACAGATTTCCACTGCCAAGGGTCCTGGAGGCATCTTCAGTCTGCAAAGAGCAATCAGAGGCATGTTGAATGGTCTGTGCCAGCCAGGCTGCTGCTCTGGGTCTTGCTCTTGAGTGTAGCCTTGGCTGGCTCTCCATCTCTCACGAGCCCAGAAGAGAACCAGTTTCTGGAACTGATCTTTCTTTGAGGATCTTTTTGAACAAATGACCCTTAGGCATGGTTTCAGAGTCCACAAATATTTACAGTTCCCCAAGAGTCCTGGCTTCATAACAATTTCAGTGTGATCCTGCTGGCTGGAGGAAGAGTACTGGCAAGTGAAACAATGAGTGAACTGGTTGCTGAGCTGTCCTGGTCATATGAGGCAATGTGTCTATTGGTAAAATGGGGACACTTGCCTATGTCTCAAATAAACCATGTTGGGGTTGGCGTCTTACATAGATCTTCACCTGCTTTGAATATAAATGTTCTCCAAAGATTCATGTGTTTGAACACTT
Source organism: Dipus sagitta (assembly GCA_036346955.1). Lineage (NCBI taxonomy): Eukaryota > Metazoa > Chordata > Mammalia > Rodentia > Dipodidae > Dipus > Dipus sagitta. Next base: position 64,566,913 of record CM070779.1, on the reverse strand, counting down.
GTTCCCCAGCAGGTGGTGCTGTTTGGGAAGCTTGCAACAGTTTTAGGAGCCGGAGCTTTGCTGGAGCAAGTGAATCGCTCACTGAAGGTGGCCCAGGGGTTTTATAGCATAGCCCCACTTCCTGTTCTTCCTCTGCTTCCTGACTGTGACTACAACTTGACCAACCACTCCACTGCTCCTGCTGTCATGCGGAACCTGCCATGATGGAATATGTTCCCCTGAAAGTGTCAGCTGAAATAAACCCTTCCTTCCTCGAGCTGCTTCATGTCAGGGGTGTGGTCACAGTGAGGAGTTCAGTGAGTAGAAGTGGAAGTGTCTATTTTGGGAAGGGAATATCCCAGAGCCAGTTCTGCCTAAATCAGGTTTAGGATCTGTTGAGGCCCCTTGAAAATTGAAGCAGGAAAGAGGATAGGAAGAAACCCCAACATAGTAAGATACTGTCTGACCATAGCTGTCCTCTGCAGCCCAAAATATTACAAGCAGAAAACAATACCGTTTGTATGTTTAAAATGAGCTCCACACAAGCAATATGGCTGGTGGCTGACAGTGACTAAGAGAGGCCTTGATTTTTCTCCCATGAGAAGAAGTTTGAATGCCAGCACCTGCTGGGCATGATGTAGTGGCTCAAGTGCACAGGGACTATCATTCTTGTCACACTTTTGGCCTTCCTGTCACAATTACAACATGGCTGCCACTGCTGCAGCCATCCCATTTGTATTCACGATGGGAACTGAGAGAGCAGAAAGTGCAGGGTGGTACTAATCTTATTAGTTCCAGGGGAAGCAAAAATGTCCCCCAGATCCTTGATTTCCAGCTTGTTGGCCACAGAGTGTTGCCAGCACCTTGGGTTTTTGCAGGTGCTTCTCTTGGACAGGAAAAGGAGAAGTTAGAAGAGAGTGCTGAGTCCCATACATTGTGCCCAAGGACAGTCTCTTTTTGTGTTTAGAGATGTGCCCACACTGCATCTCAGGATACCCTCCACTGGCATGTGGCAGATGTCAGGGTTTCATGGAGAAGCCTTGCCCCAGCATCTACCCTGCACATTAGTTCATCAGAACAAGGGGGACCTGAGGGCCCAGGTTCAGGGGTCTTCGTGAATGACCTTGCTATGTGGGTTGTAGACAAGATGTGACTGGAGGCTGTGTACTTTGAGTGGCACTAGATAGGAACACTTTCTGTCTCTGGGTGGCCTGAAGATTTTTTCACAACATTAAGAGAAAAATATTTTGATCAAATTTGACATTTGCAGATAAGTGACAAAAATGGTATAAATAAATATCCTTTATGCCCTTTATCCAGATGTACTTTTTATTTATTATTTTTATTTTTTTCAGGTACAACTTCTTATATCTTGCCCCGATTTCTTTATCCTTTATAAATGTCTATCAATTATCTATCATCCATTATACTTTTTCCATCTGTCTTTGAATTTATGTATCTTTCCTTCAATATATGTCATCTATCATCTACCAAATATCTATTTTCTATTATGTCTATCTGTAATCAGTTTATCTATCTTCTATCATTTATCTTCTGTTTGTCTATCTATAGTCTATCAGTTATCAGTTTTCCAGCTATATGTGTGTCGTTCATCTCTCTGTACTTCTGCCTGTTGCCTGTCCTGTTCCCTCATGTCTATCCACGGTGGAGAAGGAGGATGAGGTAGAGCGGTTCTCCCAGAATTGTATTTGAAAGTGATTCAGTCATGTGGCTCCTTTCTACCATGTGTTTTTTCTATGAAGAAACACATTGTCCCATCCAGACCCACAACACAAGGACACCCTGACCTGACCACCCCGTGGTGCTTCTTCTTGTTATTGTCAGACTGACAATGCCGTGTGTGGTGATTTCTCATGGGTGTGGAGTCCCTGGCTTGGGTGGAACTTCAACCTTGGTCTGGCACACTGGCAGTCCCTGCTGACCTGACCACAAAGCCCAGTTATCCTGTGGCCACTGCTGTATGCTCTGGTCTTGTCTCCCTACAAGTGGCTGCTCAGAGTTGCTCAGGTACCAGGCATGAGCTGTGGTCTCTGTTGCCCGTCACTGCTGACATGGCCATCTGTCTGGCAAGGGTGACATCTGTCAGAGAGCTCTGCTCTGGGCTGCTGGTTCCCTTTTGGGTCAACCTCAGCATTTGGTGGGCACAAATACTGCAGCCACATCAGTAGTTCATGTGTCTTCTGGGGGGGCATGTTTTCCAAAACTTTCATGATTATAGTTTGAAAAAAATAAGTAACTGAACACCCAAAGACTGGGACCAGCTGGGTGAGGTGATGCAGGCCCATCATCTCAGCTACGCAGGAGGCTGAGGTAGGAGGTTCAAAAAGTTCAAGGCCTGTCTAGACTACAGGTGAGGCCAAGCTCAGCTTGAGTTGCTTAGTGGGACCCTGTTTTACAATAAAACTAAAATGGAGGGTTGTTGATGTCACCCAGTGGCAGAGAATGTTTGCCCTGCCTATCATGCACAAGGCCTTAGGTTAACTCTCCAGCACCACAAGAGAACCTTTGACTAGGGAACTATCATCTCTGTCATCACAGTGTAGGAGTGACCACATTCAATGTGGAAATAATATGGAAACAATGCATGCTGTTGTATTCTAATAAAACTTTGTTTACCAAAAGCAAATGCTGGGCCAGATTTGGCAGTTGGCCATGATTTGTTGACTTCACCTTAGACCACTGTCAACTTTCTATCCCTGACAACCCAAATTGTCCTTCACGATGACTGTATAGCTCTGCAGAACCTGACCTGGGGTCATAGGGTCTTAATAGATTTTCAAGAGAGGAGTCAGATGCATAACCTCCAGCGTAGTAGTAGGAGGTCAGCTGGTTTAGAGTGACCATACTCCTTTTTACCCTAAACCTATGAAGAAGGACCCCAAGAAGGGGTAAAGCTGATCCACAGTTTCTTTTCACCTCCCTTTCCCACACCATGGGTTTTACTTATCTCCCATGTGGAGGGGTGACATAGAGGGCACTTTGAGAATGCTCTTCTATGATAAGGTAAGTAACATCCCAGGAGGAAAATTCACCACACCAGGATGGTCAGTGCTTCAAGTGGCCACTTCCCAAAACAAGCCCTCTGTCACTGCAGGGCTCACTGCAGGCTTGCCAGCTTGCTGGCTCTGTGGAATGGGATCTATGACTTGGGTCACTCCAGCCAATGCTGGAACCACCAGCATCACCCTGGGAGCTGATCATTAGGTGACACCAGAGCCCTGGGCGGCAATGGAGCTGCAAGTGTCCAGTCTCACCCTTCTGGCTGATGGGCCCCAGAAAGTCAGTATGCAGTCTTCCTTTGGAGTGGTGGTGGTGTTGGTTGGGACAATCTGTGGTTTGTTTGCTTAGGAAGGTGAGATTGGAAGATTTCACCACAGGGCTCCAAGATGATCAGCCCTCCCTGTGACAGCAGCAGGCAGCCACCACCAACAGCTGCTCTGACTCTTGCATCTCATCAAAGCAACAGTGGCAGTCAGAGACACATGCCACCATGGAAGTCCAACCCCTCTTCATGCCTGAACTTTCTTCCTTCCAAAGAGGATTAAAACTTCCTCTTAAAATGTGAAGCAGACCAGGCGTGGTGGTGCACACCTTTAATCCCAGCACTTGGGAGGCAGAGGTAGGAGGATCGCTGTGAGTTTGAGGCTTCCCTGAGAATTCCAGGTCAGCCTGGGCTAGAATGAAACCCTATCTCAGAAAACAAAATAAACAAGCAAACAAAAAGAAACCCATAAAAGCAGAAGCAAATGTTTCTTTTCTTTCTTTGGTTCGCCCAACTGGTATTTGTGCAATCATACTTTGGTTTGCCATCTAAGCCTTATTTGGGGTGAAGATGTGGGTCCACGTCTTCCCAGGGTAAAAGTTTCCTGTAACAGCTAGGATTACAGACATCAGACATAGCCATCATGCCCAGCTTTTGACTTCTTTTTAAAAAAATTGTTTTTGGCACTAGGGATTGAGCCCAGGACCTTATGTATTGGTGGTTTTGTTTCTTATGAAAATGTAGCAAGCTCAGTTCCCACACAGCTTAGCCTCAATGGAGTCTGACATGAGGCAAAAGTTGTCACCCAGTTGTAAATTATTTTGAATTTACTAGCAACAGCTTTAACAGTTCAGTCTGAAGTCATGTGTCTGCATTTTCTGTCTTGAGTAGAAAGTTCTTTCTAAATTATACAAAAGTTTTTTTAAATCCTCACAATGTCTTCTATAGCTAATATAACATATTTTAAATTTTTATTCATTTATTTGAGAGAGAAAGAGGCAAAGAGAGAAAGAGAATATAGGCATACCAGGGCCTCTAGCCACAGCAAATGAAGTCCGGATGCATGTATCACCTTGTGCATCTGGCTTACGTTGGTACTGGGGAATCAAACCTGGGTTCTTAGGCTTCACAGGTAAGCGCCTTAACCATTAAACCATCTCTCCAGCCCTATATCTAATTTTCTTTTCATATGCTTAAATACTTGGACCTGATTTATTTATTTATTTATTTGAGAGAGACAGAGAGAAAAAGAGGAAGAGAGAGAGAGAGGGAGAGGATGGATGTGTCAAGGGTCTTTAGCCACTGCAAATGAACTCCAGACACATGCACCCCCTTGTGCGCATGTGTGACATTGCACGCATATGCAACACTGGACACTTGCATCACTGTACATCTGACTTATGTGGGACCTGAAGTTTTCAACATGAGTTCTTCATTCTTATTTTTTTTATTTACAGCTTCCATAGTTACAGACGATAAACCATAATTCCCTCCCCTCCCTCACTTTCCTCTTCACAAATCCACACTCCGTAATATCTCCTCCCTTTCTCCATTAGTCTCTCTTTTATTTTGATGTCTTCATCTTTTCCTGCTATTATACTGGTCTTGTGTAGGTAGTGCTAGGCACTGCGAGGTCATGGATATCCAGGTCAATTTGTGTCTGTAAGAGTCCTAGGAATCCTACCTTTTCTTTGGCTCTTACATTCTTTTTGCTACTTCTTCTGCAATGGACCCTGAGCTTTGGAAGATAGAGATGTTTCAGTGCTGAGCACTCCTCTGTCACTTCTTCTCAGCACTATGATGCCTTTTGGGTCATCCCAAAAGTGGTCATTGCCATGTGAAAAGAGAAGTGTCTCTAACCAAAAGTGACAGTAGCACTAATATATGGGTATGAACATTAAATAAAGTGCTTACAGGGCAGTTTAGTGGGCATAATATGCTCATTTAGTGAGACAGAAGCAGGCGTTATACTCTTAAGGCTCATGACCTCCTCCACCATAGGCTTTTGATTGGGTTTTCAGTACCAGACATGTATTCTCTCCTCTAGTCCAATTAGAGAACAGTTGGTTTTCCCCCTAACAGACATACCACTATTGACTCATTGGCTCATTTGGCCATGCTGGCCAAACTTAAGGCTTGCAGTGTCCACTGTTTTCACAATGCTGGTGGCTTCTGTCTCTTGTAGGGCTGCATGCAATGCAGCTTTTTGTCTGCTTGTCTGCAGGGAGGAGATCACAGCCTCAGCTTGATTTCTTAGTGACTTTGCAGCCCAGACATGTGGAGTCTTCAGCAATAGGGTCTTACCATCTAGTCCTGGTGGGAAACCAAGAGCCTTGGAAATTGCCTGTAATGTGTTGGGGGCATCACAGACCTCCCTGGCCAAAAACTGACTGGAAGGTATCTCATCCCTGGCACTGAAATTTTTATAGTAACAGTCTATGGCTTCTGGGTGTCCCATTATCCAAAAAAGTAGGTTATCATATGGCTTATTCACAACATCCTGAATTTTGATTAGCCCTTCACCACCCTTCTTTTATCCAATCTCTTTCCCTGACCTCACTTAGGCCATTCTACCCACAGTAATCTGTTTGTCTACTTACATATATACCATATAGTCCCCTTAAGTCCACCACTCTCCTCCCTTCTTTATAGCCCTTTTCTACCTTACTGGCCTCTGCTACTGATTTTTATTCCAATTCATACACAAGTCTGAACATATGTAGCTAGGATCCACATATGAGAGAACATATGAAGTTTGGCTTTCTGGGCCTGGGTTACCTCACTTAGTATAATCCTTTCCAGATCCATCCATTTCCCTACAAATTTCATAATTTAATTTTTTTTTTTTTTTACTGCTGAATAGAACTCCATTGTATAAATGTACCACATCTTCATTATCTGTTCATCAGTTGAGGGACATCTAGGCTTGTTCCATTTCCTAGCTACTGTGAATAGAGCGACAATAAACATGGTTGTGCAAATATCTCTAAGGTAGTGAGAAGTGGCCTTGACTTTTTAATGCAAGAATTTTTTCCTTAAATATCATTGAATAAGCCATGTTTTTATTTTTTCCAGTGCTGGGAATGGAATTTACTGCTTCATGCCTGCTAGGCAAGTTCTGAGCCACTGAGCTCCATCCCTAGCCCCTCTCCACTTGTTGATTAGAAGTGCCACATAATCATGTACGAAATCCTAACATGTTTCACAGTCTGTACTGTAAGCCTGCCGATCAATGCACAAGATTCCTGTCTCCATGGTGAGCATGGTGTCGGCTCAGGTGCTAGCATACTCATTATTCTTGTTGCCTTAAGAGAATGTCCAGGGCTGATGAGATGGCTCAGTGGGTAAGAGTACTTGCTATGTAAGCATGAGAACCTGAGTTCAACTCCCAGTATCCATGAGAAAAAGGTCATGCATGGCTGTGAATACCTTTAATCTTAGTGCTGAGAATGGCAAAGACAAGAGAAATGCTGAGGCTTCCTAGTCAGCTGGCCTAACTGAAAAACTAACCAAAAAAACCCAATGAGCTCCAGGTTCAGTGAGAGACCCTGTCTCAGGGAAATAAGGGAGAAGAAGCATAGAGGAGGAAACTGAATATTGGCCTCTGTATGGGTGTGCATGAAAAGTGTGTGAATGCACCCCCCCCACACCATGTATTACAGACCCACATAAAAAATAAAAACAGAAGAGAAAATCCAGTTAAACTTCCAGGCTCAAATATCCATGCTAGGTGCAGGATTGCTAAACCCCTCCTCCATCTCACTATACTCACATGAGTGATGCAGGAGGCTTTAGGAGATGGTTAACAACCCAAGCTTCTTCTCTCTTTTGTTTTAATTTCTTTTTTTTTCTTTTCTTTTCTTTTTTTTTTTTTTGAGGTAGGGTCTCAGTCTGACCTGGAATTCACTATGTAGTCTCAGGGTGGTCTTGAACTTACTGTGATTCTCCTACCTCTGCCTCCCAAGTGCTGGGATTAAAGGTGTGTGCCATCATGCCCAGCTTAAAAATATTTTTTATTGACAACTTCCATAATTATAGACATTAACCCATGGTAATTCCCTCTCTCCACTTTCCCGTTTGGAACTCCATTCTCCATCATATCCCCTTCCCCCTCTCAATCAGTCTCTCTTTTATTTTGATGTCATCATCTTTTCCTCCTATTATGATGGTCTTGTGTAGGTAGTGTCAGGCACTGTGAGGTCATGGATATCCAGGCCATTTTGTGTCTGGAGGAGCATGTTGTAAGGAGTCCTACCCTTCCTTTGGCTCTTACAGTCTTTCTGCCACCTCTTCCTCAATGGACCCGGAGCGTTGGAAGGTGTGATAGAGATGTTTCAGTGCTGAGCACTCCTCTGTCACTTCTTAGCACCATGGTGCCTTCTGAATCATCCCAAGGCACTGCCATCTGAAAAGAGAAGCTTCTCTAACCAAAAGTGAGAGTAGTATTAGGATATAGGTATGAACATTAAAAGAAGTGCATGCTGGACAGTTTGGTGAGCATGGTATATACATTTAGCCAGTCACCAGCAGATGTTACACCCTTAGTGCTCATGACTAACCCTGTTGTAGGTTCTTGGTATCACGGATGTATTCCCTCCCATGGAGCGGGCCTCCAGTCAAATTAGAGAGTGGTTTGTTTCCCCCATAACAGGCATGCCACTATTGTACCCGTTGGCTCATTTGGCCTGGCTTGCCACATTTAAGGCTTGCAGTGTCCACTGTTGGGTATCTCCACTGGTGATTTCTCTATCTCATTGAACTGCATGCAGCAGTTTTCTCCAGCTTTCTGTCAGCTGGTCTACATGGAGGAGGTTTTCAGCTCAGCTCCAGCAGAATTTCTCAGTGAACTTCCAGCCCAAGTATGTGGACTCTTCAGCAATAGGGTCTTACCATCTATTCCTCATGGGAAAACAAGAGCCTCAAAAATGGCCTGTAATGTTTTGGGGTGGGGGACCAGGGAACTCTCTGGCCAACAACTCACTGAAAGGTATTCTATCCCTGGCATTGAAAAGTTTCTAGAAACAATCTATGGCTTCTAGGTGTTCTATTATCTAAAAATGGAGGTTTCCATATGACATATTCATACCTTCTTTGATTTTTTTCTCAATTTTTATTAATATTTTCCATGATTATAAAAAATATCCCATGGTAGTACCCTCCTCCCCCACTTTCCCCTTTGAAATTCCATTCTCCATCATATCCCCTCCCCATCTCAATCTTTCTACTTACATATATACAATACCAACCTAATAAATGCCCTCCTCCCTTTCTTTCTCTTCCCTTTCTATCTCCTTTTTAACTTACTGGCCTCTGCTACTGAGTTTTTTCCTTCTCACACAGAAGCCCAATCATCTGTAGCTAAGATCTACATATGAGGGAGAACATGTGGCGCTTGGCTTTCTGGGCCTGGGTTACCTCACTTAGTATAATCCTTTCCAGATCCATCCACTTTTCTGCAGATTTCATAACTTCATTTTTCTTTACCGCTGAGTAGAACTCCATTGTATAAATGTGCCATATCTTCATTATCCACTCATCAGTTGAGGGACATCTAGGCTGGTTCCATTTCCCAGCTATTATAAATTGAGCAGCAATAAACATGGTTGAGCACGTACTTCTAAGGAAATGAGATGAGTCCTTAGGATATATGCCTAGGAGTGCTATAGCTGGGTCATATGGTAGATCAATCTTTAGCTGTTTTAGGAACCTCCACACTGATTTCCACAATGGCTGGACCAGATTGCATTCCCACCAACAGTGTAGAAGGGTTCCTCTTTTTCCACACCCCCACCAACATTTATGATCATTTGTTTTCATGATGGTAGCCAATCTGACAGGAGTGAGATGGAATCTCAATGTAGTTTTAATCTGCATTTCCCTGATGACTAGTGACGTAGAACATTTTTTTAGATGCTTATATGCCATTCGTATTTCTTCCTTTGAGAATTCTCTATTTAGCCCCATAGCCCATTTTTTGATTGGCTTTTTTTGATTCCTTATTATTTAACTTCTTGAGTTCTTTGTATATCCTAGATATTAATTCTCTATCAGATATATAGCTGGCAAAGATTTTTTTCCCATTCTGTAGGTTGCCTCTTTGCTTTATTCACCGTGTCCTTTGCAGTGCAAAATCTTTGTAATTTCATGAGGTCCCAGTGGTTAATCTGTGGTTTTATTGCCTGTGCAATTGGGGTTGTATTCAGAAAGTCTTTTCCAAGACCAATATGTTGAAGGGTTTCCCCTACTTTTTCCTCTAGCAGTTTCAGAGTTTCAGGTCTGATGTTAAGGTCTTTAATCCATTTGGACTTAATTCTTGTGCATGGAGAAAGAGAAGAATCTATTTTCATCCTTCTACAGATATATATCCAGTTTTCCCAACACCATTTGCTGAAGAGGCTGTCTTTTCTCCAATGAGTATTTTTGGCATTTTAATCGAATATCGGGTGCCTATAGCTACCTGGACTTACATTTGGGTCCTCTATTCTGTTCCATTGATCTACAAGTCTTTTTTGTGCCACTACCATGCTGTTTTTGTTACTATTGCTCTGTAGTATAGGTTAAAATCAGGTATGGTGATACCACCAGCCTTATTTTTGTTGCTCAGTATTATTTTAGATATTCGAGGTTTTTTGTGATTCCAAATGAATTTTTGGATTTTTTTTCTATTTCCATGAAGAATGCATTTGGAATTTTGATGGGGATTGCATTAAATGTGTAGATTGCTTTTGGTAAGATTGCCATTTTCACAATATTGATTCTTCCAATCCAGGAACAAGGGATGTTTCCCACTTCCTAGTGTCTTGTGCAATTTCTCGCTTGAATATTTTAAAGTTCTCATTGTAGAGATTGTTTACTTCCTTGGTTAGGTTTATTCCAAGGTACTTTATTTATTTATTTATTTATTTTGATGCAATTGTGAATGGGAGTGATTCTCTGATTTCATCCTCTGTGTGTTTGTTGTTAGGATATATGAAGGGTACTTATTTCTGTGTGTTTATTTTGTATTCTGCTACATGGCTGTAGGTTTTTATTAGCTCAAATAATTTGCTAGTAGAGTCTTTAGGGTCCTTTATATATAGAATCATCTCATCTGCAAATAATGATAACTTGATCTCTTCCTTTACAATTTGTATCCCTTTTATGCATGTCTCTTGCCTTATTGCTATGGCTAAGACTTCCAGAACTATATTAAATAAAAGTGGGGACAGTGGACACCCTTGTCTTGTTCCTGATTTTAGTGGAAAAGCTTCCAGTTTTTCCCCATTTAGTGATATGTTGGCTGTAGGCTTGTCATAAATAGCCTTTATTATATTGAGATATGTTCCTTCTATGCCCAGTCTCTGTAGAGTTTTATCATGAAGGGATGTTGGATTTTGTCGAATGCTTTCTCTGCATCTAATGAGATGATCATGTGATTTTTGTCCTTCAACCCATTTATATAATGTATAACATTTACAGATTTCCATATGTTGAACCATCCCTGCATCTCTGGGATAAAGCCTACTTGGTCAGGGTGAATGATCTTTCTGATATATTCTTGTATTCTGTTTGCCAATATTTTGTTGAGAATTTTTGCATCTATGTTCATGAGGGAGATTGGTCTGTAATTTTCTTTTTTTGTTCTATCTTTGCCTGGTTTTGGTATCAGGGTGATGCTGGCTTCATAAAAGGAGTTTGGCAGAATTCCTTCTTTTTCTGTTTCATGGAAAAGCTTAAGAAGCAATGGTGTTAGCTCTTCCTTGAAGGTCTGGTAAAATCCAGCAGTGAATCCATCTGGGCCTGGGATTTTTATAGTTGGGAGATTTTTGATAACTGTTAGGATCTCCATGCTGGTTATAGGTCTATTTAAGTGATTAATCTCATCTTGATTTAATTTAGGTAGGTCATATAAATCAAGGAAATCATCCATTTCTTGCAGATTTTCACACTTTGTGGAGTATATGCTTTTATGGTATGTCCCTATGATTTTTTGAATTTCTCTGGCATCTGTTGTGATGTTACCTTTTTCATCTCTAATTTTATTAATTTGTGTCTCTTCTCTCTTTCTTTTGGTCAGATTTGCTAAGGGTTTATCAATCTTGTTTATCCTTTCAAAGAACCAGCTCTTTGTTTCATTAATTCTTTGGATTGATTTTTTTGGTTTCTATTTCATTAATTTCTGCCCTAATCTTTATTATTTCTTCCCATCTACTGATTTTTGGTTTGCCTTATTCTCCTTTTTCCAAGGCTTTAATGTGAAGCATTAGGTTGTTTACTTGCGACCTTTCTAATTTCTGAATATAGGCACTTAAAGCTATAAATTTACCTCTTACAACTGCCGTCATTGTGTCCCAGAAATTTTGGTATGTTGTGTTCTCATTATTGTTTGACTCTATAAATTTTTTGATTTCCTTCTTGATTTCTTCATTGACCCACTCGTAATTTAGTAGTGTATTGTTTAGTTTCCATGATTTTGTGTATGCTCTTTAGCCTTTCTTGCTATTGATTTGTAGTTTGATTCCATTGTGGTCAGATAGAATGCAAGGAATTATTTCAATTTTCCTGAATTTGTTAAGATTTGCTTTGTTTCCTAATATGTGGTCTATTTTAGAGAATGATCCATGTGCTGCTGAAAAGAATATGTATTCTGCAGCATTTGGATGAAATGTCCTGTATATATCTGTTAGGTCCATTCCTTCTATGACCTCATTTAGTCCAGATGCCTCTCTGTTTATTTTTTACTGGGATGACCTGTCAATTGATGAGAGTGGGGTGTTGAAGTCAGCCACTACCACTGTGTTTGTTGTTATCTGTGATTTTAGTTCTAACAGTGTTTGTTTGATGAATTTGGGAGCCCCCATGTTAGTTGCATATATGTTTAGGATTGTAATATCCTCCTGTTGGAGTGTGCCCTTAATCAATATAAAGTGACCTTCCTTATCTTTCTTGACTAACGTTGGACTGAAGTCTGCCTTGTCAGATAGCAACCCCTGCTTGTTTTCTGGGTGCATTTGCTTGAAACACCGTTTTCCAACCTTTCACCCTAAGATAATGTCCATCCTTTGTAGAAAGGTGAGTTTCTTGGAGACAACAAATTGTAGGATCCTGCTTTTTAACCCAGTCTGCAAACCTATGTCTTTTGGTTGGGGCATTGAGGCTGTTGATATTAAGAGATATTATTGAAAGCTGTGTATTTATGCTTGCCATTTTTTTCTTTATGGTTCCGCTTCTACCTTTGCTGTCTTGTGTTAACTAGTATTTGAGTATTGCTTGTTGTTTTCCAGGTTCCTTATATGTGTGCTTTTCCTTCTCTTCGGCATGGAGGATTCTTTCAAGTATTTTCTGTAGAGCTGGTTTTGTCTTCAAATACTCCTTTAGCCTGCTTTTGTCATGGAATGTCCTTATTTCTCCGTCTATTTGAATGGATAGTTTTGCATGATAAAGTAACCTTGGTTGACAGTTGTTATCTTTCAGAATTTGGAATACATCACTCCAAGCCCTTCTGGCTTTCAAAGTTTGTGTTGAGTAATCTGCTGTGATCCTGATGGGCTTTCCTTTGTAGGTAACTTGATTTTTCTCTCTAACTGCTTTCAATATTTTTTCTTTGGATTGTGTGTTTGGTAGTTTGATTATAATATGGCGAGGAGAGGTTCTTTCCAGGTTTTGTCTGGCTGGTGTTCTAAAGGTTTCCTGTATCTGCATGGGCAACTCTTTCCCAACTTGGGGGAAGTTTTCTTCTATGATTTTGTTGACGATGCCTACTATGCCTTTGGAGTGAAATTCTTCTCCTTCTACTATGCCCTAAATTCTTATATTTGATCTTTTCATAGTGTCCCGAATGTCTTGAAATTCCCATTCATACTTTTCTATTAGTTTGTCTTTCTCTTTGTTGGATTGTATTAGATCTGCCACCTGGTCTTCTAGCTTAGATATTCTGTCCTCTCCTTCATCCATTCTACTGGTGAGATTTTCTACAGAGTTTTTTATTTCATTAACTGTGTTCTTCATTGCTAGTAATTCTGACTGGTTTTTCTTTATTATTTCTATTTCCTTATTTATGTCTTGTATTGACTTCTTTATTTCTGTAAATTGGTGTCCTGTGTCTTCTTTGATTCCTTTGGTTTCCTCTTAGATTCCTTTGATTTCTTCTTTGAGTTCATTGAACATATTTACAATCATTTTTTTGGAATCTTTCTCAGGCATTTCCTCTAACTTGTTCTCACTGGAGGTCATATCTGATGCTTTGATACTTTTTGGTGGATTCATATTGCCTTGGTTTTTGGTGTTTCTTGTGTTAAATATAATGTATATATTTTTGCATCTTGGATTAAGTTACTGCTTAGATTTTCCAGTTAGCTGGGTATTCTTAGCTGTATCAATTTATCTGATGTTGTATATCTTCAATGTGGGAGATTAAGATGTTAGGTGTGGCTCTTAACCCTCCCAGAGTATCTAGACAAGTGTTCCTAGGGGTTGAGTTTGCCTGCTATGGGAGTATTCAAGTAGGTTGAGTGGAATAAAATACAGGTAGATTCTAAAATTTAACTAAACCCTATACACATTCAGTCAAAAACAGCACCGAGTATTTATGCAAGAGTAGGTATTATAAGAACCAGATCCTCTATCAACAAAGAGGTTAAGATTTCTGGTCTGTTGAGGGATCCAAGTCAGCTTGTGACCAAGTGAGACCCTTCCCTGGTTCAATCCCAGTTACCTTTTTGGATGCTTTTGGTCTCAGTCAAGTTGCTGGCTGGGTCGTTGGGCCGCTGTTTTGTTATCTAGAACTGGGCACTGGCTTTTCCTGCGGGGCAAACTGAGCCTGGCAACTGTGGCCCTGCAGATCAGCACCCCTGCTGCTGGATCTGCCACTGCTGCCCCTGGAGCTGCCGCTGCTGCATCCACTGCTGAAGCCGCTGGAGAAGCCACTGGTGGATCCGCCGCTACTGATCCGCTGGAGCTGCTGCTGCTGGATCTGCCGCTGCTGAAGCCGCTGGAGCTGCTGCTGCTGGATCCACCACCGCTGAAGCATCAGCCGCTGTAGCTGGTGCTGGAGCCACTGATGTTGCTGTTGGAGCCGGAGTCACGGCTTCCACCACCACTTCCGCTGCTGGAGCTGAAGCCTCCGCTGCCGGAGCCCAAGCCGCCGCTGCCGGAGCTGCTTCGGCCTGCCTGTGTGGGCTGTGGATGCTGTGGATCTCTCCTACTTCTCTGCTGCTGTTTTAATCTCTTATACACCTCCCTTTTTAGTAAAGGTGTGTATTTTGCTGGGTTTTCTTTGGCTTTTTCTCCCCTAGGCTGCTTTGGCGTGGTTCCTATGCTGCCATCTTGACCGGAAGTCTCCACCTTCTTCGATTTTTATTAGCCCTCCCCCCCACCTTTCCTTAACTCAGTCTCTTATGGACACATGAGTGGCCCTATAGCTTCTCCAATACTGCTGTTGTCTGTTAGGATGAGTCAGGGCTGTGCTGGCCAAATTGCTTTCCCTTCTTTGGGAAGCCAGGAGGACTGATCTTATATAAGTTGTAACTCCTGTTTTAGACTTTACACATTTTGTTTTGTTTTGTTTTTGGGTCTCTGTATCCTCCCTGATCAGGAAGACAGATGACTTACCAGGGGGCCATGTAGAAGTATTCTAGCATGTCTAGTGGCCTCATAACCTGGGAGCAAAATATTGGCCAATTGTTTTTGGCTTCTACATAGGTTATTATAACACCTAGAAAGGAAGTTATACTAACCTGGATAGATGCACATATATAGGCATATTTTATTACTGATTACTGAAACAGATCTAGTTAAAGAATGGTAAAAGAGCTTAAAGTCATTTTGTCCAACTTTTTTTGTTTGTTTGTTTTTTTGAGGTAGGGTCTCACTCTCTCCCAGGTTGACCTGGAATCCACTATGTAGTCTCAGGCTGGCCTTGAACTCATGGTGATCCTCCTACCTCTGCCTCTCAAGTGCTGGGATTAGAGGTGTGGCACCATGCCCTGACCAGCTTTTAAATTTAGTTATTTTGTAATGGCATAGACCATATCTGAAGCATAAAAAGTAGGCATGCCTTATTGTTTAAATATCTAAAAGCTGTAAATATAAGAAGAACTGGTTACCAGTTCTGAAAACAATATACACCTAAATCAATTAATTTAGCCCTAGAGCAAAAATCTTTGAAAACATTTTTAATTAGTCCAGATACCTGTGTGGGTACTTATTACCCAGAAAATGTTGGAAAGAGAACCACAGAGCTTGAAATTATTTCTCTCAGATGAGAACCATGTTTTGAGCATGAGGCTCTACCCTAAAGCAGGGAATATGTCTTAAGAGTTAATTTTGTTATAAGTACTGGACTTGAGATGTCAGAAATGAGACAGTTACTTTACATATAACAGAGCAGAATCTGGTCATTGTTGAGCCAAAACAGCTAAGCTCTAATACAACCCTTGACAAAACTGTTTTGAGAGAGAAAATACTATTTGATAACTAATGTTTTTAGCTTAATCTTTGATAACAACTGATATTATATATAATAGGAATTTTTATTAGCACAAAAAATTTTGTCTTACCCATGACTTGAAATTGATAAAGCTTAGGCAAGCTATCCAAACACTTTTTATGTAATAGGAGGATAAAAGTTACAGTGACTGAAATTAAATCACTTCAACCTAATGATTAAACCTAGTGATGACCATTTGATACAATTAGCAAAAATAAAACAGGAGCTATCTTGAAAGTCACAGTGTCTTTAGGTATGAGTACCCCAACTTTGGAAATTAAGCACTTATACATGAACGGTTATCTTAATATATATATATATATATATATATATATATATATATATATATATATATATATTATTGACAACTTTTATACTTACAGACAACAAACCATGGTATTTCCTTTCCCTTCCCCACTTTCACCTTCATAACTCTGCTCTCTGTCATATTCCCTCCCTCTCTCCATTAGTATCTTTTTAAATTTGATGTCATCATCTTTTTCTCCTATTATGAGGGTCTTGTGTAGATATTGCTAGGCACTGTGAGGTCTTGGATATCGAGGCCAATTTCTGTCTGGACAGTTGTATGTAAGGAGTGGTACCCTTCCTTTGGCTCTTATATTCTTTCTGCCACCTCTTTTGCAATTGACCCTGAGCCTTGGAGGGTATGAGATGTTTCAGTTCTGGACACTCCTCTGTCCCTTCTTCTCAGAACTGTGTTGCCTTTTGGGTCATCCCAGTGGTCATCACCATCTGAAAAGAGAAGCTTTTCTAACCAGAAGTGAGATTAGCATTAACATATGAATATGAACATTAAGTGTAGTGCTTTCAGGGCAATTTGGTGAGAGTAACATATGCATTTATCCAGACAAAAGTAGGCTTTATACCCCTAAGGCTCATGACCTCCCCTGTCATTGGCTTTTTTTTTTTTCTTTATTAGTTAGTTTTGTATTCAGCAAACACAGTCACTTTGGTACCATTATTAGGCTCATCTGTGACCTACCCCCTCCCCTTGGCCCCTCCTTGTTGAGGTATATGGGTCATGCATTGTGGAGTTAGCCCACAGTTATGGGTAAGATAAATGTCTCTGCATATCATGACCCAACATGTGGCTCTGACATTCTTTCCGCCCCTTCTTCCGCAAAATTTCCCTGAGCCATGTTGGGTTCATTTTTGGTCTACTTCAGTGATAAGTTTTCAGTACCAGACATGTATTCCCTCCCACAGAGTGGGCCTTCAGTCCAATTAGAGAGCAGTTGGTTTCCCCCAGATCAGACATGCCACTATTGCCCTCTTTCAGTCATTTGGCCTGTCTGGCCAAACTTGAGGCTTCCAGTGTCCACTCTTTTCACCATGATGACTTTTGTCTCCCATAAGGCTGCATACAGTGTAGTTTTTTTTTTTTTTTTCTTCCAGTTTTCAGTTGGCTGGGCTACAGGGAGAAGGTTTTCTGCTCAGCACCAGCTTTATTTCTCAGTGGCTTTGCCACTCAGGCATGTGAAGTCTTCAGCAATAGGGTCTTACCATCTCTTTCTCATGGGAAACCAAAGGCCTTGGCAATAACCTATAATGTTTTGGAGGCAACAGGGACCTCCCTGGCCAACAACTCACTGGGAGGTATCCCATCCCTGGCACTGACATGCTAGCAGAGACTATTAGGGTATCTTGGAAACTGACTGTAACATCTGAAACAAAATGGAGGAAAGTAAAAGAAGAATCGAGAGTGAAGTTATGTGCTATCCTGTCTCACATCTTCTTGTTGGAGGGTGGCATCCCTCAGCCAGATTTGGGAGAAGAAATTAAGTTGTTTTTTTTTTTTTTTTTTTGAGGTAGGGTCTCACTTTAGCCCAGGCTGTCCTGGAATTCACTATGTAGACTCAGGATGACATCAAACTCACAGCAATCTTCCTACTTCAGCCTTCTGAGTGTTGGTATCAATCAAAGGTGTATACCACCACATTAGTTGAAATGAGTTTTTAAAAATCTTCTTTCTACAGGAGTCCTAACCCAAATTTTCCTGTTTTCTCCCCAATTAACAAGGGACACTTAGCATGATTTATTTGCCTCCTGGAGCAAGGAAGGTCCAAGATAGGCTATCTGTGTTCATCTTCCAAGGCCAGCTCCCAAGCTCAAGTTCCTCCAGACTTTTCCCCCAACCCCCTGCATGTGCCTTACATCACAGTATATAAGGACTGCCACTGGCTTTTTTTTTTTTCTTTTCAAGACAGGGTCTCACTGTAGCCCAGGCTGACCTGGCATTCACTATGTAGTCTCAGGTTAGCCTTGAACTCATGGCGATCCTCCTACCTCTGCCTCCTGAGTACTGTGATTAAAGGCATGCGCCACCATACGTGGTTTATCACTGGCATTTTTAAACTAAAGTGTGGAGATTTCTGCCCTTATTCCTGTTTTGATAGCTTAAATGTCCTACTATGGGGGAGTTCCTGGGGCCCCTTTCCCATCTTCTTTCTGTGGGAGCCTAGGACATGGGTTTCCCCCCCCCCCCATGGTCTTTGAGTTTTCAGAATGGCCCAGGGAGTAAAAAGGTATTATTTTAAAGGTAGTATCTGGTTTTATTATCTTAAATATAGGGGTCCTACCCTTTGTTGATATTTGAGAGAGAGAGAGATGAGAGAGTTCACTTACTTGATGTCTTTTTTTTTTTTAACCATATCTGTCTTTTACCCTGATTTACACTGATATACTTGATATCAGGTAAGCCTGATGCTTGTCTTATGTAAGGAGTTTTTAACCTGATCAAATACCTTGACTCAGTTTACCCACTTGACCTTTTTTTGTCTAGTGAGAAATTTCATCAACAGAGGTGATTTTAGGCATTTAAAAGGGAGGAATTATAAACAGAAACAAAGTTATATGCTATTTGTTATGTCGTTTTCCTTGTTAGAGACAATTTGGCTGTTTTGTCTCTGGACAGGGTCTGGGGGATACATGGCTTAAAATGGCATGGGGTCTGAGATAAAGGGTGTGCCATCACTTTTTCCAGAGTCCAGCTTGCCATGACTGTAATTCTCATTTGTTTTGTTTATTTTTATTTATTTCTTTGAGAGCAATAGACAGAGAGAGAAAGAGGCAGAGAGAGGATTGGCATGCCAGGGCCTCCAGCCACTGCGAACGAACTCCAGACATGTGCACCCCCTTGTGCATCTGGCTTACATGTGTCCTGGGGAATCGAGCCTTGAGCCGGGATCCTTAGGCTTCACAAGCAAGCGTTTAACTGCTAAGCCATCTCTCCAGCCTGTCATGACTTTAAATAGCATATAACAGTAAGCAAGAGCAAAAGAAAATGACAGAGCAGAGAACTAAGCATGCTGACATTCCTTGTCTTATTTTGAAGTTGTTTATTTGCTTTTACCTAAGAAATTTATTTTAACCATTTGTAATACACAAAGTGATAGGGTCTTGTTTATGTTTAACCTGGCTAGACCTCCAAAGAATGTGGATTACACCTGTGCTTATGACTTTGTATCCCACCGAGGACAGGACTTCACCTTTGTTTAATGTAAGGTCAGTTTAGATTAAGTCTGGGTCCCTATATAAAACTTTTAGAGCATCCTTAAGAGTGTGTAAACAGTTAAAAAATAAATTAGCTTTCTGTTCCCTTTAAAAGGAAATTAATTTTAGGCAAAATTTGGTCCTTTTAGATCTCCTATATCTTTTTTTTTTACATAGACACACCTTCATCCACATATTTTAAGTCCCACTCAACAAAGCATTTTTAGCAAGCATTCTATGTACAACATTGAGAAATTCCTTCCACCTTTCTTCAATCATGTCATCTCAACCTATAATTAACCATTTTCTTATAAGACTTTTAAGAAAGACTACAACAAATTGATTAATCTTATTACCACCGACAAAGAAGCCAGTAGTCTAGCTTCAAAGAGTTAATTAACCATCTTATTATTGAAAACTCGCAGAAAAATAGCCTTAGAAGAAACTTTGAATCACCTTATTGTTATATTACCAAAAATCTCTACATTTTAAATGGAATTTAAGAAAAATGGCTGGCAGACTTGTCTTGCAGTATATGTACCTACAAATTTTATATAACCCATTGATTTGAGACAACTCCTGTTAATAAACTGCATGAAATACATTTTTAAAAGCCTCTGGGGCTGGAGAGATGGCTTAGTGGTTAAGCACTTGCCTGTGAAGCCTAAGGACCCCAGTTCAAGGCTCGATTCCCCAGGACCCACGTTAGCCAGATGCACAAGGGGGTGCACATGTCTGGAGTTCATTTGCAGTGGCTGGAAGCCCTGGCATGCCTATTATCTTCCTCTGCCTCTTTCTCTCTCTGTCGCTCTCAAATAAATAAATAAAAATAAACAAAAATAAATTTTAAAAGTTATAAGCCTCTGAATATAGGCAAAACATGACAACTGTTTTGGAGAAAGTCTTTATCAATACCTCTAACACACCTGTAGAAGATTTTCTTAAGAGTAGCTAAAGCAAATTTTTATTGTCTTGAGGCAGGTTGGCCTGAAACTCAGTCCAGTTGTTTACTCCTTTTAAGTGACAGACCAGCATATTTTCTTAAAATACCTGGCAAATTATGAGTCACCACCTCAGGGAGAATATAGTTGTTTTCAATAGTCCTCTATGTAGGTTGAAGTTGACCTAGAATATAAACTCAGTAATTATGTTTATGATGTTATGTAACAAATTATGGCCTGTTTATATAAAATTTTAGCTGATTGTAGGCTTTAGTTAAATTTTACTTTTAAAGACAAAAACCAAATAACAACAATAATAATAGTGATAATAACCTTGAAATAAAACAAATGTCAACCAAAAACTTTAGGAGAGAGCTATTGGATTGTTTGGGTTAGGAAAGCTGTACTATAATTTATCACACATAATAAAGAGACCTAAAGGTGTGTTTAACTAACATCTTATTTGTTTAAAGTCTAAACAAAAGAGAAAATATCAGGTATAGTTATTAATGAATTGTTTTTAATCTTTAAGTAATTTGGAAAACATCAAATAAAATTATGTACTTATTTTTACCAAGCAATTTAAAAGTCACGTGGTTTTTAAATGTGGGGTTAGGCTATCACATTGGAGCCTTGAATTGGTGATCCTCCTGTCTCAGCCTCCTGAGTAGCTATGATAATAGGCCTGTGCCACCAGGCCTAGCTCATTTTTATTTTCTTTCTTTCTTCCTTTCTTTCTTTCTTTCTTTCTTTTTTTAGTTTTTTTGAGGTAGGGTCTCACTCTGGTCCAGGTTGACTTGGAATTCACTATGTAGTCTCGGGGTGGCCTTGAACTCACAGTGATCCTCCTCCCTTTGCCTCCTGAGTGCTGGGATTAAAGGTGTATGTCACCATTTATTTATTTATTTGAGCGAGAGAGAGAGAGAGAGAGAGAGAGAGAGAGAGAGAGAAATGGGTACTCCAGAGCCTTCAGCTGCAGCAAATGAACTGTAGACACATGTACCCCCTTGTGAGCATGTGTAACATTGCGTGCTTGTGTCACTGTGCGTGTGGCTTATGTAGGACCTAGAGATTCAAACATGAGTCCTTAGTCTTCACAGGCAAAAGCCTTAATCACTAAGCCATCTCTTCAGCCCTCATTTTACATTTTATAAAACCCAAATGAATAAACAATTTACAGTTATGTAAAGATATATATGTCATAGAGCACTCTGGCAGAAAATCACGGCAGTTAGGAAACACCATCAGGCATGTCTTTTCCAGTTGTGTCTTTATATTTCCTAAGGGACAGTGTGGTTACCTTGCCTACCCAGTGGACACAGTCGCCAGGCCTCAGCTCCATGGAGGGGAGGAGGCATGGAGCCAGAACTTAGGCCTGTTAAAGAAACCTTTCCAGCCAAGTGCCTAGGCCTGGGGCTTGGCTGGGGCAGTTTCCATCTCCCCCACATTTAGGCAGCCAGAGGTCCCCGGGTCTCTGACTGGCAGTTTGCTGCACTATGGAGGCAAAGCCTCAAGTCTCCAATTGAACTAGGCAGAGTCCTGGTGTGCTGCAGGGGCAGAGCCCAGAGCAGGAGTCAGAGCTATCCTCCCATACCCCACAGACAACCCTGTGTCTTGTAATGGAAAAAAAGTAAAAACAAAAACAAAAACTAAAAAACAACCCCCCCAAACTTAGAAGCCATCCTAGCCAACTCCCTTTGTTTCCCCGAGGCTCCATGTGGCCACAAGGCCCTTCCCCCTTAATTCAGAAGAACCAGCTCCCAAGCTCCAGAGGAGGTCAGCCTTGTTAAGCGTGACTGAGGGCTGGAGAAGTTCAATTAAGTGCATCTCCCTCCAAGGTGAAGTTGTCACCCTTACAGAAGAGTCCCTCACCTGGTGCCATCCCAGTTGGGGCCCAGGAGATAGCTTGATAGCTCAGCTCACTTCAACAGAGCTCACAATCCCAGCAAGGTGGAGCAGGGCCAGGTGGCCAGAGATGCCTGGCAAGTGAGGGCTGTGGCAGAGAGTTGGAAGGGAGGCCTGTCTTCCTGCCTGGCCACCACCAAGCACCATTCATTCCCCTCAGCTTAGTCAGAGATAGTGATCTTAGCCTCCAGCAAGAAGAGAAACAAGCCAGGCCCCCCCCCATTAGTGGAGAGAAGCAAGTCATGCTCACAGCTGGAAAACATGCTTCTCATCTTCTCCCATGATATAATAATCATAATCTTCTTTCTTAAGATACTCCTACCAGAGTTGCCACATGTAACGGGGTACTTGGGGTCCAGGAAAGTCCTTGAACCCCAAACCCTGGTTCATTTCTAATTTTAATCAAATAATTGAATAAAAAGACTGAGAAGGATAATTATTAAGTTATTATATTTACTGAGGGAAGTATAGAGCCAAGGAAATGCACCCATGTGGCTTGAGATCCCATGGAGGGACTAGAAAAACTGTGGAGAGAAAAGAAAGTTCAAGGAGCTCCTGCCATGTGGGGAGCCTGGGCCCAGCAGAGGGAAAAACTCACCTACACCTGGAAGTTTCCAAGTGGTCAGAGCTAGGCTATGCTTTTATATCCCCTCTCCCTTGCCCCCATTCCACTGAGGGCCCTCCTCAGTGGGGTTATTGGTTTTAAACACTTAGAGTGGGTCTATTAATTGGAGAAGCACTTTTCCAGAAGCACTTTTATTTGGTAGCAAAGGCCTGTAGGTCCATATGCCATCTATTCCTTGTGGTTCTGTTATTCTCCTGAGTCTGCCTACATAGGCTACTGGGCCCCACAGGGCCCAGGGTGCAGCTTATCCTAGGCTTTCCTTCAGGGAGCAGAACTATTTACTGTCTTTACTGAGTAAATGCAGGGATGCTAACCCCAGGGAAAAGTGTGTGTGCCTCTGTGTGTGTCTGTGCATGTGTGAATTTGTGTGTGCATGTGTGTCTGTGTGTGTTTGCAACACGCATTTCCTGGTGTTATTCTCTTTTGCCCTTGGTTGCTAGGTAGCCTGTACATCTGGCTACTGCTAAGCTGGGGGAGGAAGGGTGCAGGGGTGTTGGGCAACTCTGTGGAGGGAGAAAGGATCCAGGCTGCTGGGACTGTACATAGCCACCTCATTCTGGCATCCTTGAGTTCCTTAGCATCTTTGGGGACATGGCAATATATGCTTCTGTCTGGCTGCAGGGCCCCTGGCCACCTGCAGGGAAAAGACCTAGCCTTGGGCCACCAGGGGAGCTCTATAGCCCTGAGCCCTGCTGAGAGGACCTCAGCTCCGCCCCCATTTCTGTCCTGGTTTTGACCACAGCTCTGTGTGAAAGACACCGACTCTGGCAGGCAGGCAGGAGATAGAGCCATCTTGGGATGTGTGTGTGAGCACGCGCGTGCACATGTGTGTGTGTGTGTATGTGTGTGTGTGTGTATGCATGTGCGCATGCATGTGTGTTAAAACATTGACGTTTGATGTTTCAAAGCTCTGGCTGCTGCTGTATGGTCGGTCTGGTCTCTCTCTCTTTCTCCCTCCTTCTCGCCCCCCCCTCTCTCACACACACACACACACTCTGTCTCTCTCTCTTCAACCTGTCTACAAAAATCTAATGAATCATTTCTAGCTGACTCTAAGCAGTGCCCACACACCCATGCCCTTCGATGTTGATTGGATCCGGCCTCTCTCTCCCTCCCTCCCTCCCTCGCTTGCTCCCTCCCTTTCTGTCTCTCTCTCCTTTCTCCTCCTCCCTCTGCCTCCAGTTTGTAATCTGACACACCACACTGCAGTCAGCTCTTCCCTCTCCACTGGGAGCCTCTGGAGGTTGGGCACTGAGAGCATCTAAGGTAGGCTGAGATTTTTTTTCTTCTAAAAATAGCTTCCCATTCCCCTCACCTTTCTACCTAAGCTGCGGCAGTGCCGGTGGCAGGGGCATAGCTGGGAACTCTGTGCTCTGGTGAAGTTTATTTTCCAGTGCTGAGAAGATGCCCTTTGGCTGGGTGGGCAGCAGCGGGGCTGCCATGGGCGATGCTTGGTGCAGGACGCCAGCCCTGTTCCTGTCTCTGTGAGGCTACGACAGATCCATGTCAGAAGGCAAGGAAAAGCTGGCCGGTTTCATGCTCAGTGAAGGTGCTGCCTGGCTGCGATGGCGACGGTGGCGCTGTGGCTCTGTCCGCGTAGGCCTCCAGCTTTTCAGAACAGCCCCTCTAAAGCAAAGTTTGACATCACGCTGTCAGCATGGTCTTTCCAGGGGTCAGTCAGAAGCACTGTCATGGTGGTTTTCAGACAGAGCATCTTGGGCTTGGGACCAGCTTCCTGGGGCCGGTGCAGGGGGAGTGGGCAGGGCTAGAGGAATAGGAGTTTGCCTTGTGGTCTACAGCTCACTTGACTGAAATGTATGCTATGAATTTATCAATTCTTGTTCCAGGAGTGACTGGAATGATTTGTTTGTTGGAATAGCTGTTCCCAGCAGAATGTGTGTGAGTGTGTGTGAGTGTGTGCACGCATGTGCGTGCATGTGTGTGTGTGTGTGTGAGAGAGAGAGAGAGAGAGAGAGAGAGAGAGAGATAGGCCCTTTGCCAGCAAGCCAACTCCCTTCTGGAACTTGGTTTTCACCTGGAAACACAGCTTTTATGGGATGGACCTGCCCAGGCTGGTGTGGGCTGAGCCTCCTTAGTGACAATGAGCAGCTGGGGCCCCTGGAAGAGCAGATTGGCTCTGTCCCTAGAGAGTTCAACTGGCTGTCCCTGGCTGACTGAGAGCTGAGGACTGGATGATGAGCCCAGGGAGGGACATGGTAGGAAGGGAAGGAAGAGAAGAAAAGAATAAAGAAAGGGAGAAGGGAGAAGGGAGTAGGGAAGGGAAGGAGGGAACAAGGGAAGAAAGAAAGGATGGAGGAAAAAATGAAGGAGGAAAGGAACCACAAAGGAAGAAAAGAAGGAGGAAAGAAGGGAAGGACAGAAATAAAAAGCATTTCCCCAATGCCTCTGGTCACTGGACAGAGGCAGGAAGAGTCCACAGTGCATTGTGAGGACCAAACATGGGCTCCTCTATCCCCTCTGAGGGTCTCTACGAGTCACAGGTCCTCAGGATGTTGGTGACAGAGAAGGGGGGAAGAGAAGAGGAAGGAAGGTCTTTCCTCACTGTGGACCCTCCTGGAGGACCTTGGCGGAGAATGTGGGTGGGAGACAATATGTGTCAAAGGAAGGGCACATGTCACAGATGGAACCGTGGTGTAGAAAGAGGGGAGGTGGCTCTGGAAATGGGTGAGCCATGGAGGAGGCTGTGCCCAGGCCTCTGTGGCTCTGTGGTGGGTCACAGAGTGACTTCCTTCTCTCTGACCAAGCCTGAACTGAAAGCAGAAGGCTGGGGCATCTCAAACAGGGTCAGCATACAAGGTTGCTAACTGCGGGACCTCTGACAACTAACATCCCTCTCCTCGTTCCTCCCACCTCTCTGGAGTCCCTCAGAATGGGCTTCTTCCTTGGCAGCTGCTAGTTTCAGATCTTGGGATATTGTGTGGGCTCCTGAAACATGAGGCCTCGTGGGACAGGACTTCTGAGTGTTTGGCAGGATGGCTTCCTGGGGGTGTGACAAGCAGAGTGTGGTGGCGCATGGGCCCAGGCCTAGGGTCATATGCATAGCACAGCCCTTCCAGATTAGCCCTGGAAGGAGGGGGTGGCTGACATTCACCCCTGACCTTCAGAGAAATGGAAATCTGGGTCAGGAGAGGTGGCATTGTAAGTATAAGGGAAGATGGAAAGATGTAGGAGTGCAGGTACCTCCCTAGTGGGTGGTGGCCATGCTGGCTCCTGGGCATGTATCAGTTGCCTTGTTGGGGACACAACTATGTGTCAGGGATATTTAACAAAGCTCCCCATGTGAGAGTGATGAGCTCAGGGCCATCTAAAAAGCACGGAAACCATGGAGATGGTCTTCCAACTCTGATTCTTGGGCATGGGCATTTTGCTCCATGCCTCTTTAGTAGTCGAGAGAGGGCTGTGTGTGTGTGTGTGTGTGTGTGTGTGTGTGTGTGTGTGTGTAAGGAAGAAGCAAGGTCTGGGGCAGTCATTCCTTCCCAAGCTGCCTTCATCCCGAGTCACCATCACCAGTCCCATCTGTAGTTTGGGAATGGGGCTGAATGCTGATTGGAACAGGGGCTTGCTTGCATTGTGAGGGAGCATTACATGCCTGACTGAGAGTTAGCACATTTCATTCTGTCTGGTCTGTCTGGGGCTGCTGCTGGTCTAGGGACCCCATGTGAGAGCCCCTGGATCAGAGCATGATCCTTGGCATGCTAGCAGCTATGGGGAGTGGCTTCTGCACTCTCTTAGCTTTAAGTGTTGTCACAGGTCTCCCAAGCATCACTGAAAGGGAGTGTGGTCCTCTGTGGGGGACCAGACCTGTGGGCTTCAGGCAGGGTAGAGGGTCAGAGGGAATTGCCTTTAAACTTCCTCTTTGCCATGGTGTCTCCATCTGCCATTACTGCTAACCAGACACTATTTAGGTTGCAAGGATGGGGCCAACACCCTTGGCTATTCCTCCCTCTCTTCCTTTCTTGCTCTGTCTTCCCCTGCCTCACCTTCTCATCTCTGCCCTTTCACCCCACTCCTTATTCTACCCCAGGCAACCCCTTGCATGGATCTAATATTCAGTGTACCCTGTCTGCAGGTTTTGGTGAACGTGAACCTATGTGTTCCAACCTTACTGATTCCTGTTTTTCCTTTATGCCTTTGGTCTCACATTTTTTTATTGGAGACTCTGGCCATTGATGAATATTTCATAGTATTACTTAACCATATTTTAGGCTCCCTTCCCCAAGAAGGGAACCTAGGGGTCTCCAGAGCCTTAGCACAAGTGGGTTCTATAGGGAAAACCCTGAGACCATGTCCTCATGCCCTGTGTGAACACTTCTGTGGGATGAATATCAGAGTGAACTGCTGGGCCGGAGGGAACGTGTCTAACAGCATCCCCTGCTTTCTGGGATGGCTGCCCTGGTCATACAAGAGCTTCTTGGTCTCAAGTTCTTGACAACATGCAGCATTGTGGCACTTTGTAATGTCTGTGACAAACCCTCCTGGGCCTGTGATCACCTCTTTTCTTGTTCCCCTGGCATGGGCACAGTGGGTGCTATGGTCATAGACTGGCTGCAACAAGGAAAGGACTGAGGTGGATTTCAGGGGACAGAGAGAAGACAGAGGAAGAGGACTCCTCCTTAGGTAGCAGGGCCCCTCTGTCCCATGTGTTAAGGACTAGATTCATTCTTGGGTGCTTAGAGGATAGTCTAGGCAGACATAGTGGCTGTCCTCTGGGTCCTCGAGCACTTCTGTTGGGTGTGGTGTCACTTCTGTATGTGTGACTCACAGGCATAGGTACTGGCTGCACCTACATTATAGACAGTGATGCAGTGGCTTGTCCCAAGTCACAGTGATGTAGGGGATGACCCACATTCTGGGGCCATCTGACTATGAAGCCAGTTGTATCATATCCCTGGACATCTCAGCACCACACAGTGGAACCAGCCTTGGACCCAGTACATTCTACAGTCCATGCAAGCTTTTGAAAAATGCCCGAGCTCCTACAGCAGGTGCCCAGGGATTGTGGCATCATATTTGTTTTTGAGACAGAATCTCATGTAGCCCAGGTTGGCTTTGAAGTTCTGATGCTCCTGCCTCTACATGCTGAGTTCTCATTACAGGTGTGCCAACCATACTGAGTTTGGCACGTGCATGCAAGCATGCACACACACACACACACACACACACAAACACACATATGCATGTGCATAGTATGTGAATGGATATGAATGGTGTGTGTGTGTGTGTGTGTGTGGTGCATGTGTGAGGTAGTGTTTGTGGTGTATGCACATGTATGTGCCTATGCAGTACTCTACACTCCCAGTGCCCCATGGGCATGCCTGAGGCAGTTGGAAGAAAAGATCAGGTGTGCCCCTCCATCACTTTTTTTTTTTTTCCAAGGTAGGGTCTCACTCTAGTCCAAGCTGACCTGGAATTCACTATGTAGTCTCAGGGTTCTTAGGGTGGCCTTGAACTCTCTGCAATCCTCCTACCTCTGCCTCCTGAGTGCTGGGATTAAAGGCATGTGCTACCATGCCTGGCTTTTTTTCCCTTTTGATGTGTCTCTTAGTGAGTAAGAGACTGATTCTAGATTTTGTTGTTTGTTAGCCTTGAGAGTTCTCTGATCTCTACTTCCCACAGGATTAGGGTTACAGATGTGAGTGGCCATGCCCAGCTGTTTATGTGGGTTCTGGAGATTTGAACTTAGGCCCCCGTGTTTGTGTGGGAATAGCACTTTACTGCTGAGCCATCTCTTCAGCCAGCATCAATATTTTTCAGCAGCTTTACCCAGGCATAATTCACTTGCCATCCAGTTCCTTGGTGTGTGACTGAGGGGCTGGGAACACAGAATCCTATGACATGTGACCTTTTGTGTTTGGCCTCTTTCACTTGGCTGATTTCCAAGGTTCATCCATGCTGTGGGATGAGCCAGAATTTCATTGCTTTTATGGTGGAATGAACATTTACATTACAGAGTATGGATTTATGACAGTTTGTTTAGTTATAAATGACAGTGCTAGTTTTTCTTCTCTTTTTCTTTTAGGGTACTAGGGTTGGAACCCAGGCCTTCATGAATATTAGACAAGAGGACAACCATTTAGCCCTGACCCCAGACCCTCACTGTGGAGGTGTTCTACTACTAAGCCACACCCCCAGCCCCTCACTGGAGGATTCTAGGCAGGTGTTCTACTGCTGAGCCACATCCCCAACCCCTCACTGGAAGATTCCAAGCAGCTGTTCTACT
This sequence comes from Dipus sagitta, assembly GCA_036346955.1. NCBI lineage: Eukaryota > Metazoa > Chordata > Mammalia > Rodentia > Dipodidae > Dipus > Dipus sagitta. The sequence continues at coordinate 64,537,960 of CM070779.1, read as the reverse complement.
GCCAAGCCATATCCCCAACCCCTCACTGTGGCTTCTTAGGCTGGGATTCTACAGCTGAGAAATGTCCACATGCCCCCAGCCTCTCACTGAGGGGGTTGCCAGGCAGGTGCTCTAATGCTGAGTCACAACCCCAGCCTAGTCAGAAATGTTGCTGAAAACAGAAGCATGTATACTGTATATAGCCTCTCTCTCCCTTCCCTCACCCATCCCTCTTCCTCCCAGATCTGAGCATTGCTTGTGTTAGACATTTCTTCTTCCCAAATGCCCTACAGCTCTTAGAGTTGTTCACTGTTGTTCCCTCTTTACCTTTGCATCGGAATTTGACTTCTCCTGTGGCCTTCACCTGTAGTCTCATTCTGGCCCGATGCCTGCAGCCTGCTGCCTCCTGTGTCTGCTTCCAGTCCTTAGGCCCTTCTGTGCTTGGCAGCTGGGCACCTGTGGAAGCAGGTGTGGCCTGTGAGGCCATGGGAGCTCTATCATATTTACTATCCCTTACAGCTACTGTGTGGTCCCTTGAGGCCAGGAGGCCTCAGGTAACATGGTCCTGTTAGCTCTTCCTCCCTCACTTCTTTGTCCAAAAACCTCTTTCCCAGCTACTTACTCACCAAGTTGTTCAGGGTTCTGCTCAGAGGTCACTTGTCTGACAGGCCCTCCCTGTCTGCCCTGCATGACAGCAGCTGTCCACTTCTTCCTGCTTCCTCTTCCAATTCTTCTCTTGTTTTCACCCCCATGGGCCCTCTGGCTGCCTCTCTCAAGGCGGGTGCTGAGAGAAGGACATGAATGAGCAGAGACCTCTTCAGGGCCCTGTGCCCCACTGCATCCATGCAGGGAGGCCTGTCTGTGGCTGAGGCAACCATGCTAGTCTGTGCCCAGGTGGCTGCAGTGGCTCTGGACTTGCTGTCTCATTGTGGCTTGTAGTAGGTTTCAGCACCCTAAGACCACAACTACACAGCTCCATGAGAAGCTTTTAGGCAGGGCTCTGCTCCAGGGCAGGGAAGTTGAGCTTGGTACCTGAGGGTAAATTCCTTAAAGGCTTTTAGATTTTACAGTCTGTGTAGGTCTTTCTCTTATGAGGGTAGGAGAGGAATGTGCACAGGAACTCCACCAGGATGGCTGTGTTATCAGGGCCCGAGCTGAACAACAGCTGAGCATAGGGTCGCTGGGCACAAGAGGAAAGGGCGAAGGCCTTTACCATCCCAGGACCACTGACATTATCCTGTGGACTCCATCGTATCCTTGCTAGGCAACTTGGAGCCCAGTGAACTTGTCACACCCTCCAGGAGCCAGGCTCTGGCCCAGTTGCTTCAAGCCAGTTATCTCCTTTAACCCTGACCGCAAGCCATAAAGCCACTATTTATTGAGTGTTTGCTATATACCAAACACCTTTCTGAAATGAGTTCATTCCTTTAGAATCCTCTGAGGAAGATAAAAACACCTTGCCCCCATGCCCCATTTTATAATTGAGGAACAGATAGTTCAGAGAGGCTAAGAGAGGTGCCTGTGGTCACACAGCCAAGGGTTCTGCTCTCTATTCAGGCTCACAGCACCTAGAGAAGGTCATTTAGAACAGGAATGTGCATGGAGAGACTTCAGCAGCTGCTGTGATATCCCACAGGCCCATCCTGCCCAGTGGAAGAGTGATGTGAATTCTGGCTTCAGTGCCCAGTTGAACTTGAGCGTGGTCTTAGATAACGGACATTGCTTTCAAGGTGGACACCAGCATTTCTGATAGGGAAATTAAAGGAGTTAGCTGGTATAATGCTGTCAGGATGGGCTGTTGTTAAGGGACTCCAAGCAGATAAGCCATCAAGACAGCAATGGGATTATTTATGAAACACCAGCAGTCCCAAAGGTGTCATACAGATGCACTAATGGAGATTTCCCCCTTTTTCTATGCCCAGGAATTGGGTGCCTCTTAAGTTCAGCTTGTGGTGAACTTTCCTTTCTGATGGTAGAGGCAGCCCAGGCCTCCCTGTCCCAGATCACAATGATTGGAATATTCAAGCAGGCAGGTGCCCCATGACATGATATGCAGAAGTGGCCTGGCCATGATGTAGGAGTTTGGATCCAGGAAGAAATTAAATTCCATAAAGATGCAGGAGATTCCTCCCAGGCCCAAGGACCCCAACTTCTGAGTTCTTATCCAAGTTAGCAAAGAACTGAAAACATGGACTTTGCGAGGGGTAAACTATGAATTATGAGGTTTATTTTAGGGAGAGTTAGGATCCAGAGGGAAGGCTAGATGAAAGCCAAAGCCAAACCCAGGCTGGGAAGGGGGAGAGGAGATGGAGAAAGTCTCCCTTGCATAGGAAAAAGAGTGGACACTCTCTCTCTCAAGGCAAGCATGAGAGCCCAAGTTAAAAGATCCCCTCACATAGGGGTCAGAAAGTAAAGGATTCAGAACTTCGAGAGATCACACATGTAGCAAAGTAAGGGTACACCCACGAACAAGGCAGGAAGTAAGGATACACCCACACACAAGGTGGGAAGGCACACAAACAAAACGAGATTCCAGGCTGGAGGGATGGCTTAGTGCTTGCCTGTAAAGCCAAAGGACCCAGGTTCGATTCCCCAGGACCCACATAAGCTAGATGCACAAGGTGGTGTATGCATCTGGAGTTTGTTTGCAGTGGCTGAAGGCTCTGGTGGGCCCATTCTCTCTCTCTCTCTCTTAAAAAAAAAAAAATCCTCCCCCTTTGTAGCCGGGGGGGGGGGGGGGGGAGGGGCGGGAAGGGGAGAGGCGGCTGAGAGACTTGTGCTCATGGAGATCCAGAGGAGGAAGAAGAAGCCAAGAGAGTGATTTATACATGTGGTTAGGCAAGAGAGCACCCAGAAGAAGAGGCAGGCAGAAAAGAAACCCTCCATCTTCCCAGCCTGGCCGCTAAGGGGGGGGAGCTTACCAATGGGGGCAAGGAGGCAAAGACCAGGAGAGCGAAGAGCAGGTCAAGAGGGGATTTGCATACATGCCAGGCCCATTTATGGATTAAGCATCCAATTAAGATGAACCTCTTTATCAGACTCAGGAGGGGCTATCCCACAGGTGTGGTAAGCTTGAAGAAGCAGGAAGCTGCTGCTGGGGGTGTTGCTTGTAGCCATCTTGAATGAGACTGGCTCAGGCATGGGTTCTTGTCCTGCCAGGGCAGGCAAAGTGGCATCTCCTTGGACTTTTGTCCCTGGCTGACTGCCTGTGGAAAAAAAAAAAGCTATCTTATTCCTGTCCTCCTTAGCAGCAGTGCGGCTAGGCTCATTTTGCTGTGTCCCATCTGACCACGGTTATTCCCAAAGAGCCGGAGGCACTCACTAGTCCAGGGCAGGTCAGCGAGCAGTCTTGATGGGGCAGTGCTTACGGCCCCACAGCCTTCAGCAAAAGCACCAGTGCCTGGCTTTGAAGTATGTCTAGACTTTTGTCCCTTGTTTGACACACCCAGACTTTTTGTAAACTCTTCAGTTTCTGATCTGAGCTGTCTGAGGTGTCTGCAAAGCCAGCTGTGGCAAGAGGGAGAGACTTTAGAACATGTGACCGTGTGATCCATGTTCGCACGGTCCTGTGGTGGTGGGCAGTCTGGTGAGAGGGGCTGTCTTTGTTCTTTGTCACAGCCCACCATGAAGTTGCTTGGTGGTTTTGACAGCCAGGGCCCTCCCCTGATTCCTGGGGAATGAAGCTGTGCTACATCTTGAGTTCAGGCTTCAAGCCTCCAGCTGTGAGGTTCAAGTCCCTGCTGTTGTAAGTCACCTGGCTTCTTCTAACTTGTTTCTGCAGTCGAGGCTCTTACTATGACATCCACTGTGTAGACAGAGAAACTGAGGCACAGAGGTAAGTCACTGAAAGCCCTAACTGGCCAGCAGCAAAACAGGGATTAGAACCCTGGGCATTGGGCTTCCCACCCAGGTTTCCCTTTCTACAGTGGGGAATGGGAGGGAGGTAGGGGAACTAACTCTTCAGGGTGGCCTCTGATATAGGCTTACTTCTGGATTTTAAAACTCCCATTAAAAGGATATTTACACTCATTTAATTTATATTTTTTTGCATGGTATGTGAGTGGTATGCATGAGTGTGTAGGTGTATGGATGTGTATGTGTGTATGCAAGCATGCATGTGCCCATAGAGCCAGAGGTTGATACTGATTATCTTCCTCAATTACTTTCCCCTTTAGTTACTGAGACAGGGTCTAAGTGAACCCAAAGCTCACTGATTTGGATGAACTAGTTGGCCAGGAAGTCCCAGGGATTTTCCTGTCTCTGCCTTCCCAGTTGTGGGATTACAGGCAAGAGACACCATGCCTGGATTTCACATGAGTCCTGGGAATCCAAATTTATATCCTCATGCTGGTGTGGCAAGCACTTTCCCCACTGAGCCATCTTCTCCGGTCCCTTTTAAATTAACTAGTTTATTTTTTTATTTTTATTTGAGACACAGAGAGAGGGAGGGAGGGAGGGAGGGAGAGAGAGAGAGAGAGAGACAGAGAGAGAGAACGGTTGCACCAGGGCCTCTAGTCACTGCAAACAAACTTCAGACACATGTGCCACCTTGTGCATCTGGCTTATGTGGGACCTGGAGAATCAAACCTGGGTTCTTAGGCTTCACAGGTAAGTGCCTTGACCACTAAGCCATCTCTCCAGCCCCTAACTATTTTATTTTTTTGTTTGGTTTTTGATACAGGATCTCATGTATCCCAGACTGGCCTTGAACTCATTATGCACTGAAGATAACCTTGTATTAATTCTCAGGCCTCCACGTCTCAAGTGCTGGGATTGCTGGTGTGTGTGAGGCAGGCCCTCTACTCACTGAGCTCCATTCCCACACTTTTGGTTTGAGGCTCAATTTCCCAGGACCCACATAAGCCAGATGCACAAGGTGGCACATGTGTCTGAAGTTTGTTTGCAGTGACTAGAGGCCCTGGTGCAACCGTTCTCTCTCTCTCTCTCCCTCCCTTCCTCCCTCTCTCTGTGTCTCAAATAAAAATAAAAAAATAAACTAGTTAATTTAAAAGGGACCGGAGAAGATGGCTCAGTGGGGAAAGTGCTTGCCACACCAGCATGAGGATATAAATTTGGATTCCCAGGACTCATGTGAAATCCAGGCATGGTGTCTCTTTCCTGTAATCCCACAACTGGGAAGGCAGAGACAGGAAAATCTCTGGGACTTGCTGGCCAACTAGTTCATCCAAATGAGTGAGCTTTGGGTTCACTTGTTTGCAGTGGCTGGAGACCCTAGCATGCCCATTCTCTCTCTCTCTCTCTCTCTCTCTCTCTCTCTCTCTCTCTCTCCCTCCTTCTCTCTCTGTCTGTCACTCTCATATAAATAAATAAAAATAAACAAAAAAAAATTAAAAAAAAAGAAGTTGGGATCTGCCTTTGGGAAAGTGCCTGTTGGAAGGGGATGGTAGTTACCAGGGAGGGTATGCCCCATCTTCTTGGGGTGCCAGAGGTTTGCAGTGCTCTCCATCAGTGGTGGGTGCTCTATTCAGGCACTGGAGCATAGAAAGGGAGATGTTTAAGGAGAGAATGTGCACATGGCCCTAAGGAAGCATGAGCTGGTGGGGTTCATTTTACTAGCCTATAGGGGGTCCTGTTCCTTACTTCTGCCATGGTGGAACCCCAGGCCTCTGCACTACTGAGGCTGTGCACTATGGGCTTCTCCTTGCTTCTAGATATTTCTCTTCTCCCTGTGTCCCCTAAGCTCTATAACTATAAACCTGTTTTACTCTCTTCTCCTTCCTGCAAAATTTATTTCAAAAAAAACTCCAAGTACTCCATACAAGTTGTGGATTCTAGCTCAAAGTGCAGAACACTCCACTGCAATGGTGTATGTTGAATACTAACTAGGGCTGGTAGAGGCAGTCTTGTGAGAGCAGCAGACTTCCATGGATTTGATTAGAGGCTCTGGCAAGGCGGCCAGGACTGAGCAGGGACAGCAGCCACCTGCAAGGCCATCTTCTGGCCCATGGAAGACCTAGGGTGGGGGATGGATAGAGCTTTCTCCTCCAGAATGGAGTGTCCCTGCATGCTCGTAAAAACCAACAGTCATTTAAAAATACTTCTCCAGCTTGAACTCCAAACAAGGTGATTTTCAAACACTGGCATCAGGTGGTGATTTTCTTGTAAGGGAATTAAGGATAAGGTGATTCCAGGAGTGGCTGGTAAGAGCAGTCTAGAGATGAATGGGGGTGCAGGAAGCTGGAGGAACTGGGACCCCTGTGAAGAACTAGTCTCTTCTTTTTTTTTTTTTTGGTTTTTCGAGGTAGGGTCTTCCTAGAGCCCAGGCTGACCTGGAATTCACTGTGTAGTCTCAGGGTGGCCTCGAACTCATGGCCATACTCTGACCTTTGCCTCCTGAGTGCTGGGATTAAAGGCGTGTGCCACCACACCCGGCTAGTCTCTCCCTTTTAATCCATTTATCACTACCCTCAGGGTTCTAGGCAGGACCACTGGCATGCACGATTGCTTCTGCTTTCCAGGCAGATGGTACTGCCAGGGGTCATGAAGGTGACCCAGTGACCTAGAGGCATTGGTAGGGACATCTGCTTCTTTTGACATTCAGGAAGTGGAAAGAACAGCATAATTTACAAGGATGACCAAATCAGGGACAGTGAGTCTCACTGTCTGACCTGATGAGGGAGAGGTAATGCCCTAGCCTGCACCATTAGGTCTGGCCTGTGCTGCCTGTGGGTTTCCATGTGGCTTCCACTATTCCGGCTCCAAGAATGAGAAGAGAGGGCGCCAGGAAGTCAGGTCACTAGTTGAAAGTCACAGGGCATGTAATTGGGCTGGCAGAATGGACCAAGACTCTAAGATACTGATGCCACAGCTGTCTTCTATGGTAGAAGTTGGCAGGTGGGAGGAAAGGAAGAAAATGTATCCCCTTCACATGCATGTGCCCACTCATGAATGCTCACACGTGTGAATACACACACACACACATGCACACCCACCATTCTGGGGCCCCTTGTCTCTCAACTCCTTGATCACGTATGTAGTGATTTCATTGCTAGTTGTGGAGTTGGCAATTTTGCAGTTTTCCTAAAATTATCTCAAAGTTTTGGCCATAAACTTAGTGCTCTCTATCTCCCTGTGGAACACACAGGCCACAGGCAATTTCCTCTTTTCTTGAAGTGGCTGTGTTGTGGGCTGAGACTGTGGGGAATTCTTTTTTTTTCATTTTTTTCTCAATTTTTATTAATATTTTCCATGATTATAAAAAATATTCCATGGTATTACCCTCCTCCCCCCTTTCCCCTTTGAAATTCCATTCTCCATCATATCCCCTCCCCATCTCAATCTTTCTACTTACATATATACAATACCAACCTAATAAAAGCCCTCCTCTGTGGGGAGTTCTTATAGTGGATTCTGGTGCTGCCACCACAGTTTCATTATGGGGGAGGCCTTTGGCCAGCAAGTTCCTCCGAGAACAGAGTGGGGTCTTCAAGAACAGAGTGGGGTCTTCATGTCTGCCTTCCATGTTGAAGAATGTATCCCCAGCAAGCAGGGACATGGAGAAAGGTAGCTATTTGGTGGTGACAGTGCCATTTCCAAGTGTTCCCATCTACAGTAGAAGTTGTAGTTGTCAGTGGTTGTGGAACAATATGCCCAAAACTACTGCTTACAGCCTGAAGAGCCCCTCTCTCATAGACACTTCTACTCAGGTAAATGCAAATCCTTGGACCCTTTATGGCACTACAGAAAAGAATTTCAGGATGAGTTAAAGTTAAAACAAAGTCTACAGGCTTGTTAAGACAATACACAGTTTAGAGTTAAGCATGGATGAAGGAGAAAAAGAGAGTGAGCCTTAAGACAAGGGTATTTACCACACATTATATTTGATTCTTTGGCTTTCATAGTTGCATTGCTCAAGGAATGTTATTTACAACAAGGCTTAAAAATTAAGCAAAGTAGCCTGGCATGGTGGTTCACACCTTTATCCCAGCACTCAGGAGGCAGAGGTAAGAGGATTGCTGTGAGTTGGAGGCCAGCCTGAGACTACATAGTGAATTCCAGGTCAGCCTGTGCTAGAGCAAGACCCTACCTCAAAAAAGAAGACAAAAAAAAATTAAGCAAAGTTTTTAAATTAAATACAAAAAATAGGCTGTAGCTTGTTTATTGTTCTTTTCTTGATATGAATGCAGTATATGTGGTGTGCATATATGTGGTATATGCACGTGTTTGTGTGATACATGTGTCCCATGTTTATGCAGAGGCTAGAGGAGAAGTTGGGTGTCCTCCCCTAATGCTGATCTGTGAGCCACAGGGATTCCCCTGTCTCCACTCCTCTCAGCACTGGGGTTAAAGATATGTGGCCACATCCAGATTTTAACATGGGTCTGGGGATTAAACTCAAGCCCTCCTGCTGGTTCAGCTGGTCCAAGCCCCTCTTTTTCTCATTCTAAAGAGCTTCCTTCTGTAAATGAAATTGCAAAGTTGTGTTATGAGGTACATTGTTTCCTCTCAGGATGAGAGGGGAGTGCGCATATGGTTAAACTCAAGGTCACAAACATTCTGGACTAAGCAAGCAGAGGGTGTTTCTTCTAGCCTTGCTTGAGACGTCTTTGGGAACATGTGTTAGCTCTGCAGGCATTTTCTCTTTTTTCTTCTCTGCCTCAGGGTGAGTGTTGTAGTAGTTACCTTCGTGTTGCTGGGATTAAACACCAGACCAGAAGCAGTGCGTGGGAGAAAAGGTTTCTTTCAGTGTATGGTTTTGAGGGGAAGCTTCATCATGGCAGGGAAGAACTACAGAGTAGATGCAGGGCATTACATCACCAAGGTGGCAGTCGTCTAGTCTACTGGGCTTGGAGCTGGGCTGTGACACCCCAAAGCCCACTCCCAGCAACACACCTCATTCAGCAAGGCCCCATCTTTCAAAGTGCCACCAGCTGGAAACCAAGTATTCAACACATGGGATGATGGGGGGCATTCAAACTACTGCCATGAGCCTGAGGGGTCAGTGTATCTCAGGCACTTGGTCACATAGCAGCCTGCCCTGGCTCCCTGTCTGTAGGTGGTTATGGTGACATGTATTAGCTGGGTATGTATACTGTCACTTCTGCCCCTTCCAGCTTATTAAATCAGCTGAGTTCAGGCTTCTTCAGCTGATATCACACACTCCAGGGCTATGCCTGCGATGTGGAGAACTTTTTCCTGAGGTCTCACATTTGGGTCACTGGGGCAGGGCCCTGGGTGGTGAGACTATAAGGAAGGAGATGATGCTTGGCTGGAGGGAGGTGTTGGGATCCCAGTACAGTTAATTCTGTTAATCAGTACAGGGTGCTTTTATGAATATAACATGTCTTAAATAAAAAGAGAACAGAGGACTCACCAGGTTACCCTGTATCATTGGCTGCTCAGCTCCAGGTATTTACCAGGTTTGAGATAAACTCATAAGGAAGGGCTAGTTGGGGAGACAAAGATGGGGCTCCTCTATAGACCCAGGCTGAGCCCACACTGCCACAGTCAGTCTGGGCTGAGGTCTTCATCCAGATCTATTGCTGAAGTCCCCTGCTCAGCTCTGCATCTCCAACATTGATGTTGGAAGCTCCTGTGGGTGAAGTGAGCTAACTCATATCATTCCAAGAACATATGGAACCTTCCAGGGAAGGAAGCTAGCCAGGCCTAGCTTCTCATGTGTTGTGTCCCCAAGGTTGCTCTTTCTGGGAACCTAGCATGCACCAGCTATGCAGATACCATGGGCATCCTTTCTGCCAGTGAATGGGTTCACCTTTTGCATGGAGGCAATATCAGGCTCTGGTTTCCCTGGTCTCTGGACACCTGTGGCCACTCGGTAGCAGTTCCTTCAGGAGCCCCTTCTAGTCCTGCTGCTGCAGCGTCAGCTGTAACCACCTGCAGGTTGAGTGAATAAAGGCCCTGCTATGCAGATGGGAGGACTTTATTTTCCAGCTAGTTTCTACCTGTAAATAATTCATCCTTGTGTCTGACCTGGGTCCTGGGGCATGCCTGCACCAGGATGGGCTTCTCCATTTTCTCATTTTGCCTTTTGGGAAGGGTGGGCAGAGAGCCATATGGGCACACAGTGCCAAAGCTGTGCTTATTGGACCTGCCCTTATGCACAGAGCTCAGTTAATGCTATCATCCTATCCCTGTCCCAGAAGGAATGGTGGCTCTGGCCACACTGGGAGCCAGGACTATTTGTGGAAGGGTGTCAAACCCAAGCCACTTGCGACACTTCATAGGACAGCCAAGTGCTTTAATGCTGTGTTCTTCCTTTCATTCTGTGTTAACTGTTTCGAACTGTCAATCTTCCTGTTGGCTCAGGCCATTCAGATCTTTGGGTGGCTCATGCCTCTGCTCTTCTGGAAATAATTGCCTAACATCATATGCTACTGGAATGCCATTTGAATTTGTTAGCTGATGCGTGTCAGGCAACTAACAGCTGCATTTCTCCTGCTGTGGAGACTTGTTCCCTGAAGCGCATGCCTGAAACAGGCCAGGTGTTCAATAAATGTTTGAATTCATGAACTCAAAATAAGCAATTATTATATTTTCTTAGGAAAAGCCCTTCCTTGACTCCATATGTGCCTGGCCAGAGAAATCTTTAGACATCTGTATACTCCAGGGGAAAGGAATTTTTTTTTCTTTTTTTGGTTTTTCAAGGTAGGGTTTCACTCTAGCCCAGGCCGACCTGGAATTCACTATGGAGTCTCAGGGTGGCCTTGAACTCACGGCGATCCTCCTACCTCTGCCTCCCGAGTGCTGGGATTAAAGGCGTGCGCCACCACGCCCGGCGGGAAAGGAATTTTTTAAAAGTTAAGCTTTGTCTCAAAAAAGGTAGATGGGAGCTGGAGAGATGGCTTAGCCATTAAGCACTTGCCTGTGAAGCCTAAGGACCCAGGGTGGAGGCTCAATTCCCTAGGACCCACGTTAGCCAGATGCACAAGGGGTGCACGCGTCTGGAGTTCGTTTGCAGTGGCTAGAGGCTCTGGCGTGCCCATTCTCTCTCTCTCTCCCTCTTTCTCTCTCTGTTGCTCTCAAATAAATAAATAACATAAACAAATTTAAAAAAAGGTAGATGGCATCTTTTCTTTTTTTATTAAGTAGAAACTTGGTATGGACACATCATATGTTGGCACCATCATTTCCCTTCTCCCTGCCCCTACTCCACTGAGGACCCTCCTCAGTGGGATTTCTGGTATTGACAATGTAGTTGTAGGTTATGAGTTGTGCGGGTGGCATTCTGTCATCGTGAGGAGGTCTATGTCTCTGGATATTTTCTTCCAACTGCTGTTACATTCTTTCCACCCCTCTTCTGCAAAATCCCCTGAGCCTTGTTGGGTGTGCTTAAGTCTGCTTTAGTGTTGAGCTCTCAGCAGCTTCTGGATTCTGTTTTGGTGCATTTTGAGTATGTTCAGTGTCTGTTTCCATCACCCTGGCCCACGGGATCAGGATGCCATAGAAGCACTATACTTATTCATCTCGCCAGTTCTGTGTTTCACCTGCTGTGTGAGGGATGGCTTATCTCCTGCCAGGGAGTCAGCTACCTATTCTTGTCTTGTGGGTAGATTACAGTTGTCCTAAGTTCTCACTGCTTTTTTGAAAAACAGAAACAGATTCTCCAATTGTTGCAGTCAGGTTCACATTGCTGGTAGAAATCACCCAACCAAGAGCAGTTTCTGGGAAAAATAGCTTTATTTTGGCTTATAGGCTTGAGGGGAAGTTCCATGATGGCAGGAGAAAATGATGGCATGAGCAGAGGGTGGATATCACTTCCTGGCCAACATAAGGTGGACAATAGGAACAGGAGAGTGTGCCAAACACTGGCATGGGGAAACTGGCTATAATATCCATAAGCCTGCCCCCAACAATACAATGTCTCCAGGAGGTGTTAATTCCCAAATCTCCATCAGCTAGGAACGTAGCATTCAGAACACCTAAGTTTATGGGGGACACCATCAAACCACCACACCAATGGAGAATGAGATCAGGATAGGTTAAAGGGGATAAATATTGTTAATTTAGAGAGATTTTGATGGATGTAGCCTCACTTTTGGACAAAGGCTAGTGAGAGCTTGTCATATTATCATAGTCTCCATAGGATCCTGACTTGGTTCCTAATTCCAGTTATGGGTTCTTTTCCACTGAGCAGATTTCATAGCTAATCAAAGAGCTACTGGTTACACACCTAGGCTGTGTGCCACTATTGCATAGGTGTGTGCATTTTGTCAGGTTGGTTGTTTTCAGATAGCAGTGTCTCCTGCTTGTTCACAACGTTGTTGGCCATTTCTCCCCAGTAGCTTATGCAGTGCTTTTCAGCATAATATGGGCTAACCATCTAGCGACTGGTGTCTTTTCAGATTCAGCTGGATCTCTTGATGTTCTGCATTAGTAGCATGTGGTGTCTTCAGCAATAAGGTCTTACCTTTTACCTCAGGTGGGCAATCAGGTGCTTTGACAGAAGCCTCTCTTGTTTAGGGGACCTCATAGGTCTCTCTGATCAACATCTCAACATGAATTGTAATCAATATCTGGTACTAGGAATTGCAAGCCAGAGCCAGATGTTTTAGGGTTAGGCTTTATTCCACCCTCTCCAAGGCCCTTCACAAGGCCCTCCACATTATCCCTCCATGCTTCTATTGAGGTTATATCTCTTAGTCTGCTATCCAGAGGAAAGTTTCTGTGGAAACAATTCATTTTGGATTTGTGTGTAGTTCCCCCCACCCTCCTGTTCCCCATCCCCCAAACCTTTCCATCCCTCTTGTCAATGGTATCTTTTCTTTCTTTGTTTTCCCTTTTTCTTCACTCCCACTCCTCCTTCTCCTTTTTTCCCCTTGTGTGCATACACTCATGTATGCACACATGCATGTACACATGCCTGTGAAGGCCAGAGAACAAACTTTGGTGTTGTTCCTTGGCAACATCCACCTTTTTGAGACATGGTCTCTCATTGGTCTGGAGGTCACTAATTAAGCTAGTTTGGCTGGCCAGCAAACTGCAGGGATCTACTTGTCTTCACTTCCCCAGCACTGGGATTATAAGCATGTGCCACCACACCTGGATTTTTAATGTGAGTCTGGGGATTGAACTCAGGTCCTAATGCTTGTGAGACAAGCACTTTCCTGACTGAGCCATACCCCTGGCCCACCTTTCTAACTAGCAAATCTATCACAATATTTCCGCTCTAAGAAAGTAAGAATCTGAAGGGATAATCTAATCAAAAAGCATGCTGTCCTACTTCATGAGGACTTGGTTTGGAAGCTGCTCTTTAGTCACTGTGGTGTTGCTGACATACCACCACCAGTACTGCTCTCCACAGCACTCGTGACTGGTAGGTCTGCACTGATCCTGCCTGGACCCCGGGCCTTCCCCTCTCTCAGAGCACATTTTCCAGTTCTCACTTTCTCCTCATGTCACCACAGCTATGTGGCTCCCATCTCAACTGCAGAGTCTCTCCACAGTCAGTGGCATCCAGCCCATTGGCAGGGTATATGTGTGGCCTCACCCCTGCTTAACCCAAGCTGAGTGCTAACCATCTTGGCATGTGTGCTAGGCCTAGGGCCAACACTGGGACCTCATCTGCCTTGTGTAGAGTTCTGGACCTGGCAGATTTGTGTCTTCCTAGTACAGCAATTTTCTCTGACCTCAGCATACATACTTTTTGAAATTTAACTTTTTATTTTATTTTATATAAATTATAACAGGTTATACTCTTTTATCCCCTCGTCCTAGCTCCTATTACCCTAGAGGACCTCCTCAGTGGGGTTATGGTATTTACTGTGGGTCATGAAGGCCTTGATCAGTCCCTGTGGGGTAGCTGGAGACCATGCCTCAGGGTATTTCTACCCACACTACATACAAACTTCTTTGAAAACTTAACTTTTGACAATTTTATACACGAATGTAATGTGTTTTGATCATAGTCACTACCATTGCCTTCTCTTGTCCTCTTCTACACCCACTGCTCCCCTTCTTGCTCACTAGTTCCTCTTCTACTTCCATGTCCTTTTGTGTGTGATCCACTGAGCTTTCATTATTGCTGGTGCGTAAGCGTGGGTAAAGGGAGATTTACAGGAGCATGGGTACTTCACCAGTGGCTCCACTAGTGCAGACTAGGACCCTCCTTTCCCTAACACCTGTTAGCTGCCAGTAGCTCCCCAGGGAGGGGTGGGCCTTGTGAGCTCCTCTTTCCTACCAACAGTTAACTGCCTATAAGTCCTCAGGGAGGAGTGGGCCTCATGAATCCTTCACTCAGCTTTGTTCCTCTGTGAGGGTAGGTTAAATAATGAGCTGGCAGACTCTTCCTTGGAGTCTGCTGAATGTGGCTTGAATAATAGTAAGCAACAATAACAACACATGCCATCATTTCTGAACACTTGCATGTACTCAGGCATTCATCTCTTCTGCTCAGCAAACTCCTAAATTTACACTGGGCACCAGCCGCCATACTCTACCTCAGGCCCAGCAGAGAGTCGTGAGACTGACATCAGATCTTCTTTTGAGCTTCTTTCTCATGGTTTGCTTATAAATCTTTTTGAGGACCAATATTTTGTTGATAGCCAAAACACTGAAATAAATACTTGGATTTGTCATATTTTGTATTTGAGATTTTATGGAAACAGACACTCCCTTTGTATGCACAACTATGGTGAGTGGGTCTTTAATTCATGTGTAACCGTCTATAGGACAGTACAGTCTAAGCAGGGCCGGAACCATGCCTCTCTGTGGCCTGATAACCTAGGTAGACCCTCCCATCTTGGTGCTTCTGTTGGGTCTTTCACAACATGGCAGGAGAGCAATGCATTACCTACCCATCATGGAGTGCATCTTTGTTTCTTTGACTCAGAATTTTTTTGAAGATCAAAGTTTTTTGTGTATTTTTTTATTTAGAAGATATTTTAACTTTCAACAAGAGCAGCTTCTATTAAGCACCCTTGGTGAGCAAGGCATTGTGCAGATTTCAGTTCCTCCCATCTATAAGGTATGGTTAGGCTAATGTTAGCTGCAGGAAACATCCAGAACTTAAGACAGCTCAGTGCAGTAAGTGGAGGCACAGGGTGGGCTGGCAAGTCCTCCCCATGGCCATTCAGGAGCCATGTGTCTTCTGTCAGGCTCTGCCACCCCAGAGTCTCCACACCAAGCTGGCGATGGGGAGAAGAGGGTGGAGCAGTGCTTTGCTGCTGTGGCATCTTTCTTGCTGGAGCATGAGGGATGGGTGGGTTGCCTCTGGTAACAGAATGTTCATGGAACTCATGTTTACGAGGGACAAGGAGACCTCTACCTACTATGTGGGTATCTATAAGAAATACTGGCCTGAGGCCATCACACGAGGAAAGAATTATCATTGCTTAATTACAAGTGTATGTAATTAACTCCCATGATCTTCAGTGCATCCTAAAGTATTGCTTAAACTTGTCAGTGTAATGGAGGTTTCCGGGGAGTGGGGAGGTTCTGTGGTGGAAGTTCTATCCTTTAGTGTCTCAGAAACCTATGGGGGGATAAGAGCTTCCTGGAACTGACAGAGGGAGTGGCTGCACAGCACTGTGAGTTACCTTTTCATGCTGGGTATGTTTCACGACAAGCATCTCAGCAAGAGGACAAGTGCTGTGTTGTCAGGACAGAGAGCCTGAGTCAGTCCAGGAAGCAGCTCTGTGATTTCTACTTAGAGTTCCTTTATTTAATTTTTTATTTTTCCTTTTTTTCCAAAGTAGGGTCTCACTCTAGCCCAGGCTGACCTGGAATTGACCATGTAGTCTCAGGGTGGCCTTGAACTCACAGTGATCCTCCTACCTCTGCCTCCTGAGTGCTGAGATTAAAGGTGTGCGCCACCATGCCTGGCTTTAGCATTCTCTTTGCACCACTAGGCTCGAGCTACCCTGCTCTGATGCCAACTGCCAATTATGAGAAAGCACAAGGAGCGTCCAGACACCAAAGTTGTAATAACAGGAAAGACCCCAGCTGCTGGCAAAGGCCTTGTCTCCTGTGCATGAGGGTGAGAGTCTGGGGCCAGACTATCCTATGAGGACCTCTGTCCTCGAGGCCGAGTGTGAGCCGTGAGCCCAGGCGGGTGTGAGCATGTGTGCATGTGTGGAACCCACATGGCTAGTGTAACTTTGCTCTGTCTGCTTTGCTGAGTCTTGCTTTTCAACCATACATGTGGAGCATCATCTTGGGGGATCATTCCATCTCATTCCTTGATAAAGGGGGTGCAATAGCAAGGTGGTTTGTGGTCAGACATGCAAGCTTCTTGGAAGCTTTGTTTTTATCCATGAAGTCTTGATAAGCTAGGCTTTATGTCCATGGGAATTCTGATAGGATGGGTCCTAGAGGAGGCGCTACATGGACAAAAAACACTTGTGTTTTTCACTTTGGAGACTTTTGCTCTCCAGACAGGACCAGGATGCTGAGGATTACTGTGCATTTGAAGTCAGCCTAGGCTACATAGTGAGTTCAAGGCCAGCCTAGGCCAAAGTATGAGACCTTGTCTGCACAAAACAAAACAGGAAAAATACCAACCAAAAAAAAAAAAAAAAAAAAAAAAAAACCTCTGGGTGTAATGACTCATGCCTGTAATCACTGCTATTTGAAGACTGAAGCAGGTAAATTGCTGCAAGTTCAAGGACAGCCTGGGCTACATAGTAAGTTTGAGACCAATGAGTCCGCACTGGTGTTTCTGTATGATTGTGCACATGGTTGCCACCTGTGGCTGAGACACAGGAAAAGGGATGTTCATTCTTACACTTATGCCTCTGGTGTCTCAAAAGCAGTTTGGTTGTCTTTCACATATCTAAATACCATTACGATGCATTGGGTGGAAGGTGAAGTATTTTTAAATAAGAAAATATTTTTAAAGTGGAACATACACTACGGAAAGGGTGTACGTCATAACTCTTCCATGGAAAGACGTCTTACTATGCCTGTAGTCAAGTCAACACTGTCTGTATTAGGACGTCAGAAGGCCCTCCCCCACCCACATGCCACCAGCCTCATCTCCAGTGTTATGGGCCAGTTCTCCAGTGAAAATATGGATTTAAAAGTGCCCATGGGTGCTGGGGAGATAGCTTAGTTGGTAAAGTTCTTGCTGTGCAAGCATGAGGTCCTAAATTCAGATCCACAGAACCTATGTAAATGTCAGGTGGACGTGGCGGTCCATGTATAATCCAGCACTGGGAGGCAGAGACAGAGGATCCCAGGGCAAGATGGCTAGCTAGACTAGTCAAATCAGAGAGCTCTGAGCTCAAGAGAGTGGCCTTGCCTCAGTGGAAAACAATTGAGAAGACACCCATGTCAACTTCTGTTCCCTACATACAACTGCACATATGTGCATGTTCACCCACATACACGTGTACCCACACATCTGCAAGCACACATCACACACATACATATAAAAATGGCCATGAGATGCATGTTCTCTAAGAGGCTGTTTCCTAAGAATTGACAAGCCTTGGTTATGTCCTGCCCTGTCTTATGGACAAAATGTTGTCTAGACGCTAGCTCATGGGCAGTGACCTCCATTCATTCCAGGACTGTCCTAGGCACATAAAATCAGTCATTCCAGCTTCGCAAATGATGAAAAACAGGGCGACTCCTGATTGTGTAGGAAAGGTAGCAGTGTGCATGACCCCCTACCCTCCCAACAATTTAATCTCTGTATCTTTTATATTCAGGCAAAATTCATATAGCATAAAATCAGGCATTATGAAGCCCCCAATCTGGTGTTTGCAACACTGCCATTATCTCCTTACAAGGTTTTTTTTTTTTTTAGATTTTTAAAAATTGTTTATTTATTTATTTGAGAGCGACAGAGAGAGAAAGAGAGAGCGAGAGCGAGAGAGAGAGAGAGAATAGGCACATCAGGGCTTCCAGCTACTGCAAATGAACTTCAGACACATGCGCCACCTTGTGGTTACATGGGTCCTGGGGACTTGAGCTTTGAACTGGGTTCCTTAGGCTTCCCAGGTGCCATCTCTCCAGCCCCCCTTCCAAGGGTTTTTCATCCTCAAAGGAAGTCATGTGCACACTGAGCTCCAATCCTTTACTCCAGTGGGAAGTTGGGTTTGGTGGTGTTGTTCAATTGCTTAGGGTCTCATTGAGTCATATGTGGCCTTGGTGATATCATTTGAAAGAATCTAGAAGCCAGCCCTCAGACACAGGATCAGAGAGGGAGATTGGTCAGGAGCTAGGATCTTGAGCTGGTGACCAGATGGGTACCCTCCTGCTTAGCTCTGACAGTTCCTATGTTCTGTCTGGAGCTTGGACAGGGAGTAGCTTTGGAGATGTCACAGTGGTTCAGCTCAAATCAGATTCTTCTGTCAATATCAGAGACAGTGGGACCTGTGTCCTTGAGTCCCACAGTCCTTTTCAGTCACTGACTGCCCTGCTTTGTTGGGTTTTTCTTTGTTTCCTTGAGAGTAGCACAAACACTCAAGTTCCTGGAGAGAAGGGAATAGAAATAATGAAGGTACCTCAGAAGAGGGAGAGATGAAAGTCAGAATGTTGGCCAAAGTGCCCTCGGTAAGGCCTACATACATGTCCTTTTTCATGTTTGAATTAGTTCTCCATCTTCACAGTAAAGAGATGACCTACAATGTCCCCAGTTTTTGATGGTTTTCTTGAGAAGAAGAGGTTCTGGGAATACTTAACCTGGTTTTTCTCTTCCTTCCCTCCTTTCCTCTATCCCTCCCTCCCTCCTTCCCTTTCTTCCTTCCCTCCTCCCCCATCCCTGCCTCCCTCCTTTCTCTCTTTTCATTCTTTTATTTCTTTCCTAAGGATCTAACCAAGGGATTCATGTGCTACGCAAGCACTCTGCCACCAAATTGTATCTCCAGCCCTCTTTTTACTTTGTATTTTGTCAAAGGGTTTCACTCTAGCCCAGCCTGGAGCTTTCAGCAATCCTCCTGCCTCAGCCTCCTATGTAGTGGGAATGATAGGCCTTGGCCACCACACCCGGCTCCACCCTGTTTCTGAGTGGCCACAGTCTTCAGCCTTGGCACGCTTGCTCACTGAGTTCCTGAGCCTTGGTGGAGGTTTTACTATTAGGACATTGAATTCTGGTCTGTGCCAGGCTGGTACCTTGGGTGGCCAGTCAGCCCTGTGCTTCTGTCCTCACCTGCAAGAGGTGCTGTTGGATGACTCAGGTGTCAGTGATATCATCACTTGAAAGGGCTGGGGAATGGCTGAGATGCCTTGGGAAATCAGTGTCTGGCTCTTCCCAAGGCTACCAGCACTGGCCCCACTCTCCCCACTCCTGAAGACGGTTTATAGCTGCCCTCATGGCTGGTGGAAAACCATTGCTGATTTCCATAAATATTCCTGCCACGCAAGTGATTTAATTGACTTAATGAGTCAGATTGTGAGAATCAGATCTGGCCGAGAACACGTTTATTTCCATCTCCATCTGTGGAAATTTCCAATCAGAACAGCACATGCTTAGTGAGAGATTTGCAGACTGATGGGTGCAACCAATTGTGGAGCTCATGATTCTTGACTGACACTGAAAGTCCATTCTGAGCTGGCAGACTTCAGGAATCTTCCTTTTTTCTTTCCTTCCTCCCTTCTACCCTTCTTCCCTCCCTCCCTTACTTTCTTCTTCTCCATCATCTTTCCTTTTTAATATTTTGTTTTATTGGTAAGCAGAGAGAAATAGAGAAGAGAGCTGGAAAGAGAGAGAGAGAGAGAGAGAATGGGGATGTCAGGGCCTCTAATCACTGCAAATGAACTCCAGAGGCATGCACCACTTTGTGTGTCTGGCTTTACTTGGGTACTGGGGAATCAAACCCAGGTCATTAGGCTTTGCAGGTTGAGCCATCTCTCCAGCCCTCTTTCTTTTCGTTTTTCTTTTTTATGAGGCAAGCCCAACAGACTGGCTTTTGTGTGTGTGTGTGCGTGTGTGTGTGTGTGTGTGAGAGAGAGAGAGAGAGAAAAAAAAACTGGCATGCCAGGGCCTCCAGCCACTGCATTCAAAATTCAGACAAGTGCACTCTCTTGTGTGCATGCGTGACCTTGTGTGCTTGCATCACTTTGTGTGTCTGTCTTACATGGAACCTGGAGAGTTGAACTTCAGTCCTTAGGCTTTGCAGGCAAGCACCTTAACCACCATTAAGCAATCTCTCCAGCCTTCTTTCTTTTTTTCTTTCCCTCCCTCCCTCCATCTTTCTTTTCTTTTCTTCTTTCTTTCTTTCTTTCTTTCTTTCTTTCTTTCTTTCTTTCTTTCTTTTCTTTCTTTTCTTTCTTTCTTTCTTTCTTCTTTTGCCATGTACTGAACCCTAGGCCTTGTACATGCTAGGCAAGTGATCTGCCACTGAACCAAGTACTCAGTCCTCTTTTTACTTTTAAGTGCCTAGGCTGGCTGTGAACACACTCTGGTCAGGCTGGTCTTGAACGTGCAATCTTCCTGTTCAGTCTCCTGAGTAGCTGGGAAGACAATCCTGTGCCACCAGGCCCAGTGATCTGTGAAGTTTTTAACTTCTGCTGGTGGAGGGGAAGTTAAGAAAGTTTCTTCTGCCACCTAGAATCACTTCTCACCATGTCTCAACAGAAGCCCTAGAACCCATCAGTGACACCTAGCCCACTGACGATGGTGTCACATGACTAACTCCATAGACAGTGATTTTCCTGTATGTGGACATTTTGCATGAAGCACTTTGTCACTATCGCCAGCCCACTTCATTAATCCTATGGTTCTCATTCTGGGGAGATGGCTCAGTGGGTAAAGTGCTTGATCTATGAGCATGAACACCTGAGTTTAAATCCCAGACCCCACATACAACTGGATGTAGTAGTGAGCATTTAGAATCCCAGCCTACCTGTGGCAAGATGAGAGGTGGAGACAGGAGAATCTCTGGAAGTCCATGCAGCAGCTAGACTGATGAAGGCAGTGGTGAATAAGAGATCCTGCCTTACACAAGGTGGAAGGCAAAGATGGACACCTGAGGTTGTTCTCTGCTTCCACATGTGTGCTGTGGTACCTGCACACCTGTACTCATGCACATACATTACATACACACACACATCATATACATACCCACATAAAGACCCTGTGGCTCTCAGCTGGATGGCTGTATACTTAAGGGACAGTTAGAAATGTCTGCAGAAAGTTTTGGTGGCCACAGCTGTCAGATCTCACAGGTCAGGGACACATCCTTTCCTCAGTTCCCCTCCCGGCAGACACCAGTCCTAGCCCTGGGTCCCCTGCAAATCTGGGGGTTCTCTGCCTACTCACACTGAGGTTTCAGAGGCTGATATTCCAGGAACACAGTGTGGTCACACAGTCTTATAAAGATGCACATTGGGACAAACAAAATGGAGCACAGGGTGATGTTAGGGATCAGGATAGGCCAACCTGGCAGTCTGTCATTGGATCAGAACTTAACACTGTGCAGAGTCCTATTGAGAGTCTCACTGTAGGCACAGCCCCTCCCTCCCAGGGATCAGGATGAGACCTTAGTCCAAAGCTGTCCCCTAGTCACAGGTAGCCTTTCCTTTATTCCTACTGCCCTCCAACTCCATTCTTTTCTGCCTTCTGCACACAAGTAATTCACTCATTTCTAGTTGATCCTCCTGTGTTCTTTTCTGTACAAATGAGTGTGCACATGCAGATCCTCCTACTTCTTGTTTTCTGTTATGCCCAGAATCACACATACTGGTGCTTTGCTGTTATTTAACAGCATATCTTATTCAGTTATACAGGAGGGCTGCAGTCCAAGGGATTTATCACGTGGTCTGGTGACCACTAGCTGACAATATATTATACTTTTGAAAAGGGGAAGGACAGGGAAAGTGAAGCACTGTCACCATGAGAGCGATGCCATGTTGTGAGCTAATCATATGCTAATGAGCTCTTCTCAGCTATTCCACCTTGGACACAGATTTCCAGATAACGTGTTTACCACAACAAATAGATTCATTTTTTGTCAACATGCCATTTTGTGAAAGGCCTTTGCATAAAGCCACTTTTGGCAGTGTCTGGGGCATTGGCCTCACATAGTGCATTGCTGTACTTGGAAACCATAAGTTTAAAAGTTTCTAAGTACAGCTTTAATATGCAGTTTTCTGATCACAGGTGAAGTTGAACATCTTTTCATGTTTTCAGGGTGTTATATTGCATTTTGGTGAATTATTCCTTTACGTATCTGACACTTCTCTTTTAAAGCAGCCTTTCCTGACACACACACGCACACACACACACACACACACACACACCACTCATTTTCTTTGCTCTAGAAGTCTTCCTCTTGAGTATTGTCCTGATATTTTTAATGGGAAAGGCAAGGTTATGGGTAGAATTTGGGGACCTTACCCCCTGAAGGTACGGCACTATATTGCCAGACAGGTGAATTTGAATCCATCACAGGCCGTCTATGACAACAAAGATGAACCGTTCCACCGCAAACCCACATTGTATCTGGGAGATCAGTGGCATGCTGTGGTCTGAGCTGTCAACACCTCTTTTGGCAGAGAATCCCTTTTCTTTATCCCCCCACTGGCTGTGTCTTCTGGGGGATGGGCAGCAGGTGGAAGGACACTGAATCACTCTAGCCTCCCTTACCCTCTCTTTTCCATTTTCTGGACACTTGGTGAAAATAACCTGCCAGTTCTTTCTTGCTCCTGGAACCTGCTGGTTTAAGATGTTTTCCTCAATTTAGTTGTATGTTGGAGCCACTGGGGATAGTTTAAAATAGGTAGGCACTTTTTCCCTACTGTGAGATTCTGATTAATTGGTCTGAAGAAGAGCTGGCATGTCTAGCGTTCTAAGCGCCTCCCAAGTAGCTCCCATGCTGAGGCCCTACAGAAATTCTCTAGTCCAGGAGACAGGCCAAGCAGGAGAGGTGACACTCAGACTGTGCATATGACCCATGTACCCAGGGCCTACTGAGCCACCTGCTGGCTGGTTTAGAGGTTGGAGCACAGAGAATTCCCTAGAGGTGGCCAAGGAATGAATTTTGTGTGATGAGTGACTGTGAGCACGCACAGGAAGGCATATCCAGGATGGAGGATGGAGGTAATATGGTCCCTGTTGTGACTTGGGGCCATGAGAGCCTGCAGGAGGTGTCTTTGCCTCCAAGGGAAAAAATGTGACTCATTACTGAGTCCCTTTGAGCAGGGGAGATGGGGTGCTGAAGGGAAGATTCTTACCCATATGGGTGTATTCACAGTATGGAGCGGAATGGGCACAAGTCTAGATTTCTAGAACCTTCATTTACATGACAGTGACAAGGGAGTGAGATGGATATTTATGAGGATTTTTTCTGTGCCTGGTATGAGGCTGAGATTTTTAATCTGTTTTACTTCAGTTAATCATGCAGATGGTAGCAATCATATCAGGAACGACTCATTCAGCTTTGATTGACCCAAAACTCAACCCAACTGTGCTTATGCACTAAAGGGAATTTATTGGTCATAGGATGGACTTTTGTATAGCCTGGATGCTGATAGGGTCTCCATGTGGAATTGTGTGAGCTTTGTTCTCTGTCTTACCCTAAGTCTGACATTATAGAGGCTGCATGCCTGTTATGCAACCAACAGTGTTCTTTTTTTCTTTAAGGTATTTTCAAATACAATTTCTTTTGTTGATCTCCACCCCTCCCCTCCCCCTACCACTGTGTTTTTGAGTGCTGGCTTTGGGAGTCTAAGCATGGTATCCATTACTTCTGTGTCACTGTGAACAACAAACCTGAGAGAACAACTTAAAGGATGGAATACATATTTTGTTGACAGTTTCAGAGGATTCAGCCCATGATCACTGAGTCCCATGAGCTTGGGAAGAATGTCATGGTGGCAGGAGTATTAGTTGCAGGAGGCTGTTCAAAGCAGAGGGTGAGGAAGGATCTGATGATCAGATGCAACTTTCAAAGGCGTACCTCTAGTTACCTGCTTTCTTTCAGTAGACTCTGCCTCCTAGAGATTCTACCACCTCCCAAAGTGATACCACCAGCTGAAAACCAAGTGTCCAATGCATAATCTGGGGTGAGGGAACATTTCTTATCCAAGCCCCAGCAATCACTGTGCACAGATCCATGGCCTCTGCAGCCTCTGTGAGGTGTCTGCCTCTTCCTGGTCACAAACCTGTGGGAGGAACCCCTGTGTGTGTGGAGCAGCTTTGAACTCACTCTGTAGCCAAGGTTAGCCTCCAACTCATTTCCCTCATGGGCAGTGACATTTTTTTGTTCTTGAGGCAGGATTTCACTCTAGCCCAGGCTGACCTGTAACTCACTCTGAAGTTTCAGGCTGGCCTCAAACAGTGATCCTCCTTCCTCCTCCTTCCTCTACCTTCTGAGTGCTAGGACTAAAGGCTTGTGCCACCATGCCCAGTGGAAGTGACATTTTAAAGAGCTTAGTGACTGCCTGGCTCAACAGAACTTTTCCCTGCCCATCTTCTGTCTTTCATCACCACATGCACAACATGGTGCCTAACTTGGCCACTGAGCATGGAAACATGGTTGTTCTAAAAAGATAGGCATAATTATAAATGGACAATGGCTTTTGAAGACTAAGAAGAAAAGAAAGTTACATAGCATTCTTGCTTTTCATATAGGCTATGTGTTAAAACAATGTTATTTTGGGTATATTGAGTTATGCCAAGTGTTATTAAAATTAATTTTATCTGTTACTTTTACCATTTTTAAGGTGGTATTAGGGACTTTAAAATTTTACATGTGGCTTGTCCTCTGGGATGGCTGTGAGCAGACAAGCTCTGCCTCCCTCATGCATAGCTTTTCTGATCTTGCTGTGTGCAGATTTCAGTGTTTCTGAACAGAGGAATTTATTTGTTTATTTGCTTATGGTGTTGGGATGCTGAGGTTTTGGAGAGATGATAGAATCTGAGTAGGTGAGGATGTATCCATCTGTTAGTTGCTCCCCCCACCACGCCATCAGCCTTGCAAACCCTGTGTCCAGGATGGGCTCTTTTGTCTCTGCATGATTTGAGACCCCCCTACAATGAACACTCAGTAACTGTGGCTATCCTCTGGAGCTGAGTATATCCAGTACCACTGGCCCCATCACCTGCCTAGAGCCTTCCTGCAAGGGAGCTTGGCTCTTCTTACATTGGCCCCTGCCTTGTGCCAGTGAGGACCCAGAGCGACCAGAGGCTGCAGCTCTTCCCTCGCCTATAAATATTTAAATGGTAGTTTAGCTTTCAGAGCAAGTATGTCAGTGGCCAAGATCAAGGTTTTTGACCTTTTGTCAATTTACTCAGTGAAATATGATTCTGATGGTCTCCTGTTTGTGAAATGTTGTCTGTGGCTCAGCTCCTTTTCCCATAGTTGAAAGCACCTCAAATGCAGAATACAGAGTATACAAGCATGTTTGAACTGATTACAGATAGATAAATGCAGGTAATAAAATTCCTTTTCTTGCCCAGAGCTAGGCCTTGTTGGTTGGTTTCAGATTCAGCCTGACTATGCTATTTCAGCACCAGAGAGGATGGTCAACTTTAAGCATAGCAAGCCAGTTACTTACTGTAAATGCTGCAGGGGCTCTTGACACCCAAACAAAGCCCAGCCTGACTCCCGATGGGTCTCCCTCAGCTCCAAGCCTGACCTCAGCAGCTCTAACAGGCTCCAGGCTGCCGTGGCTTCTTTCCTGTTTGTGACAAAGCTGTTCTTTGGAGCTTGGGAACCTACTGTCAGAGGGTGGCTTTTTTTTTTTTTAAACTGAGTAGTGGAGAGGGGATAGGGAAAAAGGCAGACACCTTGGGATTCATCATAGCATTTCTAAACAACAGATTCTCTGCATGCCTAACCAAACTTATATGTGAGTGATGGCCAACCTGGTACTCAGATGTTCCTCCTTTGCTTTTACATATTCCCAGCATAGGAATACCTAAAGCAAGATAAAGAGTATGCCAAAGTGATGCGTAAGGAATAGCACATTGAGGGCTGGGGAGATGGTACAGTGGGTAAAGTGCTTGTTGCATAAACATGAAGATCTGAGTTCAATCCCCAGAACCCAAGTCAGGTGTGGTAGCACCAACAAGCATCACTGAGGAGTCATGAGAGACAGAAGGCTCACCAGAAGTAGCTATGGAATCTCCCTTACCCCAAACCAAATGAAATGAGTGCTTTCTGAAGTATCTTGTCTGCTCAGCACCCTTCCTATGACATTTACATAGCATTTCTTCAATTTAAAAAGCTACATAAATTTTTATTCACAAAGAATGCAGCTTGAGATCTCTGATTTTCCACCCAAGGCCAGCTGCTCACTGCATTACCAGTAATTTTAGATCTCAGAACACAGGCCTTTTTAAAAAATTATTATATTTATTGAGGGAAGTAGAGCCAAGGAAAGGCACCCACATGGCCAGGGATCCCATGTGGAGGCCTGGGTAAAAAAGCATGGAAAGAAGAGAGAAAAGAAAGTTCAAGGAGCTCCTGCCATGTGGGGAACTGGAGGAGATAACTCCTGCAGAGAGTAAGGGCTAACGGGGTCCTCCTGGCTGGGCCTAGGCCTAGCCAGCCCAGCTTTAGCAGAGGGAAAAACTCTGCCACACCTGGAAGTTCACAAGTGATCAGAGAGCCTGTCCTCCCCTTGCAAAGGTATTTATAACCTTTTAGTGGTAGGCTGTCTTCTGGCTCAGGTGAACCAGAGGACGAGCTTGTTGGTTAGGACCAGGGGCTGTCTCAGGAAGAGGTTAGCCCTGACACCAAGTTCTGGGGGCTTGATCAGCCACAGTGTTTAAATCCTATGAAAGACCTCCCTCCCAGGAGAGGTCCTGGCTATGGAAAAATAGGTCTGGGGCACTAGTCAAGAGATAAGAAGTCAGATCATATTCGATTTCTAGCAAGTACAAAGTTTCCTGTGCTTTTCACCTCCAGGGGTCCAGTCACCCTAACTCTACCCCCTCTCATGAGAAGAAACTCTAACTGCTGTTAGAGGCAAGGGGTGATGATGTCAGATCATGTACTATTTCCTGCTGAATGGGGCGCGAAGCTGTCTGTGGCAGTTAGAGAGTCTCTCCTAGAGAGGGAAACCACTCTAAAGTACCCCGAAAGTGTATGATGGAGTGCAGGAAGACAGTCTTGGAAGAGAATGTTGGGAAGAAAGAATAAAAGCAAGGAGTTAATGAGAAGTGAGCACACAGCAAACTGGTCACCTTCAGGGTTTCCTTTCTTGTAGACTTGTAGGCCTTGGGGAGCATTTGAGGGAACCCAGGTACATGGAGTTGGATTGTCTCAGGACCATATGAGCATGAGCTGGCTGAGATTTTCTTCTAGAACTGTTCATTGAATGACACAGTAGTGTCTGACATGGCCTGCATTTGTTTTTGTATGGTGTAGCAGACAGCTTCAGGTTCATTGAGATAACTTCCAGACCAGGCATAGTTATGGAGGAAGGTATTTATTGAAGCTTACAGATCCAGGAGAAGTTCCATAATGGTAGAAGTTTGCCCCTCTTAAAGGACCAGGCAAAAAGAGAAAAAGCTAAAAGCCCACAAGCCATACAGCACAGCACACTTCAGGAACTCCAGCAAGGCACACTTTGCATATCTTTAGATTGAAATCTGAAACCCAACACCACAGCTTAAGATCCACCCAGTGACACTACCTCTAGCCAGGTGTCTGCAGATCCAAACTACAATCTAACAAAATACTGAATATATTGAGGGCTATATATTCAAACTACTACATATGGCTTGTAAAACATATGAGATATTAGCAGAGTTATCAGGAACATATACACAATATTGAACTTTGATAATGGTGAATATTCCATATTTTGTATAATAGCCTTCCAGAGTATACCTTTTAAAATTTGTCCTGGGGGTTGCCAGTGCCAGAGGTTGGTGCCGTATAGCTATTGGGTGCCATTAAAGGCTATACAAATGTATTTTTGTTCTCAGGACTTATTTAAGGATATCCTGGCATGATTTACCATACACAGGCCTGTTTTAAATTATAGAAGTAGTGCTTGTTTTGAGGGGGAAAATCTCTTCCTGTCACTTCCTTTTATGCCCAAGGAATGATGACCCAGAAAACTGCCCAATGGTTTGGGAATGTGGCTCTCTTGGTAGGGTGCTTACCTAGCACACACTAAGGCCCTGGTTTTATCCTTAGAACCACATAAATTAGACGTGATGGCACACTTCTTTGTGGAACTGTGAAGAGGGAAGGGCTTTTCATGGTGCAAAGCAAATTAGGCTTCTGTAGACAAAGGTTGGAGGCAGTGTTTGTGTCTAAAGTAGCCTGTGCAGAATGCTTCCATAAGGGTTTTCAAATTCTGAGACAGGAGGATGCTCTTTGGACATATAGGCTTGTGCTGGAACCAGAGGACACAGGCCCCTCTTATGGGTTATACACTGTGGGAACCTTCCCCCCTTATCCAAAGAGAAGCTCATAGTGAGAAGCTTACATGTAAGGAATACACAGCTTCAAGCACCAGGCTGCTGCAAGTTGAAACAGTGCAGATGTGCTATTAGGAGTAACTCTATTTAGGGCTGCAGATCAGAGCTGGTGGCACAGTGCTGACAATGCTCAAATATGCCCTAGGAAATTTTTATTTATTTATTTATTTTATTTTATTTATTTTATATTTATTATATTTCTTTTTTTTCTTTATTAGTTAGTTTTGTATTCAGCAAATACAGTCAGTTTGGTACCATTATTAGGCTCATCCATGACCTACCCCCTCCCCTTGACCCCTCCTTGTTGAGGTATACAGGTCATGCATTGTGGAGTTAGCCCACAGTTATGGGTAAGATAAATGTCTCTGCATATCATGACCCAACATGTGGCTCTGACATTCTTTCCGCCCTCTCTTCCGCAAAATTTCCCTGAGCCATGTTGGGTTCATTTTTGGTCTGCTTCAGTGATGAGGTGTTGGGGGCCTCTGAGGCTCTGGCTCTCTGATTTGGTAGAAGTTGATTTTTCTCTGTGTTGATCTCCTTCCCCCTTGTGCTGGTATCTGGTCCATCAGGAAAACAGCCCCCTTGCTTGTTTCGCCAATTTTTCTTAGTTTCAGCCGGGGCCCTTTGGAGGTATGATGGGGTAGCTCTCTCCTTAGGATCTACATCTATCTGAAAAAGAGAAGCAGATTCTCCAACGGAGAGTAAGTTAGCACCATGCCCTAGGAAATTTTAAGAATGGAGTTAGCATCTGGCTTTTGTGGGTGGGGACAAGCCAGCCCCAAGACAGCACCTGCTGATGAAGGGCAGAAATAGCCCTTTGGACACTTTGCCAGCTGCTGTCCACTGGGTCCTTTGGTTTTGGTGCTGGGAGGCAGATACGGTATTCAGTGCAGACTATTGTCTTCCTCACTACAATCACTAAGGTGTCTTCCTTACTGAGCCACGAAGTCAGCCCAGAGCTCACCCTGTAGCACTTGGCATGTCTCTGTGTTTTTTTCAGTACATACCTCTGTGATGTCTGCAGTGCCTGGCACTATTTAAGATCTGGCCCTTTTTTATCCTGAGCTCATGGGTAGAAGATGTGGGTGGCCTCCAGGTTATAGTGTCTTCCACTCCACTTGGATCTGTGCTGTGGGAGACAAGAGTGATAGCTCCCTGTGCCCTCATGTCCTCCCAGGGAAATGGCAGCTGGTCCCAGAGTCTTCTCTACAGGTTGCAGTCTTTGAATCTGCCCAGCAGGTGAGGTGTGGGGCAGTGCACTCCTGATTCCCCAGCAGAGGCACAAGCTAGCTCAGGGTACATATAAGGGGAGACCATTGTTTGGAGTCTCCGGCACTGCCCGTGCTCTCTCCATATGCCAGCTCTCTGCTGACCCCCAGTCTTTCCCTCGGCTGGCCTGGAGTGGTGGTGGGAAGCGGCTCCTCTGCCAACCACATTCCCAGAAGCCCTTAGGCTTAGTTAGGCCATATGTCTTGTTCCAACCAATGATAATGTGCATGCATGTGTGTTCATATGTATGTGGGTGTGCATGTACATGTGTCTACAAGTGTGTGGAAGCCAGAGGTCATCATTGGGTGTCTTCCTCAATTGCTCTATACCTTATTTTTATGAGACAGGATTTCTCACTGAACCCTGAGCTCATCAATTCAGCTAGCAAGAAAGTCCTGGGGAATCCTCCTGTCTGCCTCTCCAATGCTGGGATTGCAGGCACACATCACCATACCCAACATTTTTATGAGGGTACTAGGAACCCAAACTAAGATCCTCATGCTTGTCAGGCAAACATTTTTCCCTCTCAGTCATCCCCCAGTCCCTCCAAACTTTCATGCAGACCCTTGCGTTTTTGGTGTTTGCAGCTGGGATAATATTTTACAAGGCTGTGCAGAGAATGTGATTGAATATATTTTGGGAGATGTTGGAGAGTTTAAATTTAATTCCTTATGATTATGAATGTTCCTTGTCTAAACAATAGATTCTGTGCATGATTTTAAATGATGATTTAATTATGCCCATTATTTTCCTTTAAACAAATTTGTAAGAGTGGAATTTCTAGGTAAAGGAATGTTTTGAATGCATTTAGAGAACAGCTGAGGGCCTCTCAGGGTTGGTGACTTTTTCCCCATCTTTAGCCCACAAGTCTCTTCACTTCCCTTGATAGCTTTGAAGGCTTTTTATTGTCTATCATAGAAAAATTATATATATAAAGAAATATAAAAGTTTGGGATATAGTAATTAGTGACATATCTGTTTGGTGACAATCGATGCTCAGATTTTGGGAAACTTCAGTCTTCCTATGGGGTGAGATGTGCATGCGAGTGTGCATATGCATGAGGGTGTGTGCACCTGCATTAACTGTCCCATTGAGATCCTATGGGCTAAGGCTGTGGGCAAGTGGACCAGGGTGGCTAAATGTCCCTCTGTGTGCTAAATGTCTCTGACAGTGCTGACTGGAGATGGTGGTCTGTGCTCATGACACTGTGAGTTGTGTGACCTTCAACAGCCACTAACCTCAGAGACAGTGTCTCCTTATTTTCAAGGAGGTGATCTGAAAGGCTCTTCCTGTCTAGTTGTACAGGCTATGTGCTGCAGGCAGAGCATCCTATTTCATGGTAGGGGTCTCTTTCTGAAGCTGTAAAGGCAAAATGTCCCAGTGTACCTGAGACCTACTGTCATTCTGGTCACATAGGTGTGCACATTTATGACCTCTGATTGGTGCCAGATAAGCAAGTCTGGAAATAATAGCTAGAGAATGAAGGGCAGAAGGCAGTAAGAGTGAGAAAGAGTGCTCCATTCCCTCTGGCAGGGTGAGGAGCTCAAAACACACACTAGCTGGGTTTTCTTTGCATTAAAAGACTATGTACAAATAAAGCTATCCCATGGTCCAGTAAGTGACTAGAGCCTAATGAATCCATTTAGTTGAGCTAAGAAGACCAAAATGTCCATGCCTGGATTCCAATATTTGTTGGCTGGGAATCTTCATTCAAAGAAACTGTGACTTAGAGTGGCTTAAATACAGAGAGGTTGTCTACATGCCAAATGCCTGATGGTTCAGGGATAAGTTTACTGATGTTGACTTGTAAGTCACAGTTTCAACAGGCCAACAGTTTGCTGTCTTGATTCTGTTAGGAAAGGGTGTAACTATGCCAAACCCAAGGGCACAGGGCTTTCAATCATGGTGGTATGGCTGGCCTTCCCCAGGGGTAAGGAGTAGCCTAGGGTTTCCTGGGGTGGTTGCTGGCCATGCTGAGTCCTACATATCACACTCAGGCACTATTCCCTCACTCACAGATGTGGTACTTTGTGAAAATTAATTTACACTTGGTTTAATGCCCCTTAAAATTATACTTTTACGCTGGGCATGGTAGCACACACCTTTAATCCCAGCATTCGGCAGGCAGAGGTAGGTGGATCACCATGAGTTCAAGGTCACCCTGAGACTACGCAGTTAATTCTAGGTCAGCCTGGGCAACAGTGAGACCCTACCTCGAAAAAAAACAACAAAAAAAATACTTTTAAACTTCTCACCCCACTAATGAGGACTCATTTTCGTGTTAGTCTTCCTGGGCTAGATAATGAATCAGACGTGGTAGAGTCTGAATCAATATACAGTTATATCTTAAGGCTGCCCAAAGCCTGGGCTAGCTTCATGACTCTAAACACACATCCATATGCACATGCACACACAGAGGGATGAACAGATAATTTATGTAAATCCACTGTGCAGGAAGTGGGCACATCCTCACTCACCTCCTCCATCTTCCAGACTCTCTGCAGGCCTTTGTTTGCTTGAGCCACTTTGAAAAATCTACATGCATCTCCACTTTCTCTCCCTGTCTTAAAGGAAAGGCTACAGACCTTGTAAACTGAGGCCTAGCATTTCTTCCCTGAGAGGTGAAGTTCTAGGGTCTTAAAGGCACTTACCTGTGAGCACAGTTTTGAAGATGACCCTCTGGGCTCTAGTTACTTCTTCAGAGAACTTGACCGTGCTGAAGACTTTGCTTATACTCTCTTTGCTACCCCTTCCCCAAGTCTCTGCAACAGTCTAGAAACCCTCAGGCTAAGGTGGAGGAGGCAGAGGGAGCCAAAGTCAAAAACAGGGCTTTCAGCACAGGAGATATGAACTTGTCTCTGCTGTAGGTGCATGTGACCTTCACCTATGTTTGTTCACCCAGCTGATTTGTTGACCAGTGAGAATCAAGGATGCAGCACTCAGAAGCTGAGACTTAGGAGGATGTCTCTGAGTGGCCCAAAAGCAGTCTTGACACCAGAAGTACTAGGGACATTAGAATGTGGATGAGAACGATAGAAAAACTGTTCCTTTCTCAAAGAGTACAAGGAGGGACATGTGCCAGTGGGAGAGAACACTAGTGAACTTGTTCTCTTTGCTCTGGGTACATGAAGGGTCGTGTGGCAATGGGAGAGAACACTAGTGAACTGGTTTTATTTTTGATGGGTACAGGGCAGGACATGTGACAGTGGGAGAGAGCACTACTGAACTTGTCTCTTTGCTCTGGGTACAGGATGGGACATGTGAGAGTGGGAGAGAACAGTAATGAACTTGTTTTCTTTGCTCTGTATCCATGGAGGGTCGTGTGATAGCACAAGAGAACACTAGTGAACTGGTTCTCTTTTTGATGGGTTCAGGGAGGGACGTGTGGCAGTGGGAGAGAACACTAGTGAACTTGTTCTCTTTTCCTTGGGCACAGGGAGGGTCGTGTCACAGTGGGAGAGAATGCTAGTGAACTTGTCCCTTTGCCCTGGGTACAGGGAAGGACGTGTGAGAGTGGGAGATAATAGTAGTGAACTTGCTCTCTTTTCCCTGGGTTCAGGGAGGGACGTGTGACAGTCTGAGAGAAGACTAGTGACCCTGTTCTCTTTGCTCTGGTATAGGGAGTGTACTGCGACAGTGGGAGAGAACATCAGTGAACTTGGTCTCTTGGCTCTGGGAAGAAGGAAGTTGTATGACAATGGGAGATGACACGAGTGAACTTGTTCTCTTTCCTGTGGGTACAGGGAGGGTCGTGTGACAGTGGAGAGAACACTTAGGAACTTTTTCTCTTTTGTCTGGGTACATGGAGGGACCTGGGACAGTGGGAGAGAATACTAGTTAACTTGTTCTCTTTTTCTTGTGTACATGGAGGGATCTGGCATAGTGGGAGAGAACTCTTGTGATCTTGTTTTCTTTGTTTTGTGTACAGGGAGGGAAATGAGACAGTGAGAGAGAATACTAGTGAACTTCTCTTTTCTGTGGGTATAGGGAGGGACGTGTGACAGTGGAGAGAACACTAGTGAACTTCTTCTCTTTTCTGTGGGTATAGGGAGGGATGTGTGACAGATGGAGAGAACACTAGTGAACTTCTTCTCTTTGCTCTGGGTATAGGGAGAGACATGTGACTGTGGGAGAGAAAACTACTGAACTTGTTCCCCTAATTCTGGGCCAGACAGGCACATTTGACAGTGGGAGAGAACACTAGTGAATCACTCTCTTCCTATGGGTGCAGAGAGGGACATGTGACAGTGGGACGGAACAGTACGGAACTTATTCTCTCCGGCTTGGTATTGGGAGAGATGGGTGACTGTAGGACAGAACACTAGTGAACTTGTTTTAATTTCCATGGGTACAGGGATGGACTAATGATAGTGGAAGAGAACACTAGTGAACTCGTTCCCTTTGCTCTCGGTACAGGGAGGGAACCATGACAGTGGGAGAGAACACTAGTGAACTTTGTCTCATTACTCTGGGTATAGGGAAGGACATGTGATTGTGGGAGAGAACATTAGTGAACTTGTTCCCTTTCGTGTGGGTATAAGGGGGACGTGTGACAGTGCAGAGAACACTAGTAAACTTATCCTCTCTTCTGTGGGTATAAGGCGGACGTGTGACAGTGGAGAGAACACTAGTAAACTTGTTCCCTTTCCTGTGGGTATAAGGGGGACGTGCGACAGTGCAGAGAACACTAGTGAACTTATTCTCCTTTCTGTGGGTATAAGGGGGACATGTGACAGTGGAGAGAACAGTAGTGAATTTGTTCTCTTTTCTGTGGGTACAGGGAGGGATGTGTGACAGTGGACAGAACACTAGTGAACTTGTTCTCTTTTCTGTGGGTATAGGGAGGGACGTGTGACAGTGGAGAAAACACTAGTGAACTTGTTCTCTTTTCTGTGGGTATAGGGAGGGATGAGTGACAGTGGAGAGAACACTAGTGAACTTGTTCCTCTTTTCTGTGGGTATAGGGAGGGACGTGTGACAGTGGAGAAAACACTAGTGAACTTGTTCTCTTTTCTGTGGGTATAGGGAGTGTCGGGTGACAGTGGAGGGAACACTAGTGAACTTGTTCTCTTTTCTGTGGGTATAGGGAGGGACGTGTGACCAGTGGAGAGAACACTAGTGAACTTGTTCTCTTTTCTGTGGGTATAGGGAGGGACGTGTGACAGTGGAGAGAACACTAGTGAACTTGTTCTCTTTTCTGTGGGTATAGGGAGGGACGTGTGACCGTGGAGAGAACACTAGTGAACTTGTTCTCTTTTCTATGGGTATAGGGAGGGACGTGTGACCGTGGAGAGAACACTAGTGAACTTGTTCTCTTTTCTGTGGGTATAGGGAGGGACGTGTGACAGTGGAGAGAACACTAGTGAACTTGTTCTCTTTTCTGTGGGTATAGGGAGGGACGTGTGGACAGTGGAGAGAACACTAGTGAACTTGTTCTCTTTCTGTGGGTATAGGGAGTGTCGTGTGACAGTGGAGAGAACACTAGTGAACTTGTTCTCTTTTCTGTGGGTATAGGGAGGGACGTGTGACAGTGGAGAGAACACTAGTGAACTTGTTCTCTTTCTGTGGGTATAGGAGGGGACGTGTGACAGTGGAGAGAACACTAGTGAACTTGTTCTCTTTTCTGTGGGTATAGGGAGGGACGTGTGACAGTGGATAGAACACTAGTGAACTTGTTTTCTCTTATGTGGGTATAGGAAGGGAAGTGTGACCATGGAGAGAACACTAGTGAACTTGTTCTCTTTTCTGTGGGTATAGGGAGGGACGTGTGACAGTGGAAGACACTAGTGAACTTGTTCTCTTTTCTGTGGGTATAGGGAGGGATGTGTGACAGTGGAGAGAACACTAGTGAACTTGTTCTCTTTTCTGTGGGTATAGGAGGGATCGTGTGACAGTGGAGGAGAACACTAGTGAACTTGTTCTCTTTTCTGTGGTATAGGGAGGGACGTGTGACAGTGGAGAGAAACACTAGTGAACTTGTTCTCTTTTCTGTGGGTATAGGGAGGGGATGTGTGACAGTGGAGAGAACACTAGTGAACTTGTTCTCTTTCTGTGGTATAGGGGAGGGACGTGTGACAGTGGAGAGAACACTAGTGAACTTGTTCTCTTTTCTGTGGGTATATGGAGGGATGTGTGACAGTGGAGAGAAGCACTAGTGAACTTGTTCTCTTTTCTGTGGGTATAGGGAGGGACGTGTGACAGTGGAGAGAACACTAGTGAACTTGTTCTCTTTTCTGTGTGTATAGGGAGGGACGTGTGACAGTGGAGAGAACACTAGTGAACTTGTTCTCTTTTCTGTGGGTATAGGGAGGGACGTGTGACAGTGGAGAGAACACTAGTGAACTTGTTCTCTTTTCTGTGGTATAGGGAGGGACGTGTGACAGTGGAGAGAACACTAGTGAACTTGTTCTCTTTTCTGTGGGTATAGGGAGGGACGTGTGACAGTGGAGAGAACACTAGTGAACTTGTTTCTTTTCTGTGGGTATAGGGGAGGGTCGTGTGACAGTGGAGAGAACACTAGTGAACTTGTTCTCTTTTCTGTGGGTATAGGGAGGGACATGTGACAGTGGAGAGAACACTAGTGAACTTGTTCTCTTTTCTGTGGGTATAGGGAGGGACGTGTGACAGTGGAGAGAACACTAGTGAACTTGTTCTCTTTTCTGTGGGTATAGGGAGTGTCGTGTGACAGTGGAGGGAACACTAGTGAACTTGTTCTCTTTCTGTGGGTATAGGGAGGGACGTGTGACAGTGGAGAGAACACTAGTGAACTTGTTCTCTTTTCTGTGGGTATAGGGAGGGTACGTGTGACAGTGGAGAGAACACTAGTGAACTTGTTCTCTTTTCTGTGGGTATAGGGAGGGACGTGTGACAGTGGAGAGAACACTAGTGAACTTGTTCTCTTTTCTGTGGGTATAGGGGCGGGCGTGTGACACTGGAGAGAACACTAGTGAACTTGTTCTCTTTTCTGTGGGTATAGGGGGGAAGAGTGACAGTGGAAGAGAACACTAGTGAACTTGTTCTCTTTTCTGTGGCGTAAGAGGGAGGACCGTGTGACAGTGGAGAGAAACCTAGTGAACTTGTTCTCTTTTCTGTGGTATAGGGAGTGAAGTGTGACAGTGGAGAGAACACTAGTGAACTTGTTCTCTTTTCTGTGTGTATAGGGAGGGACGTGTGACAGTGGAGAGAACACTAGTGAACTTGTCTCTTTTCTGTGGTATAGGGAGGATGTGTGACAGTGGAGAGAACACTAGTGAACTTGTTCTCTTTTCTGTGGGTATAGGGAGGGAAGTGTGACAGTGGAGAGAACACTAGTGAACTTGTTCTCTTTTCTGTGGTATAGGGAGGGACGTGTGACAGTGGAGAGAACACTAGTGAACTTGTTCTCTTTTCTGTGGGTATAGGGAGGGATGTGTGACAGTGGAGAGTACACTAGTGAACTTGTTCTCTTTTCTGTGGGTATAGGGAGGGACTGTGACAGTGGAGAGAACACTAGTGAACTTGTTCTCTTTTCTGTGGGTATAGGAGGGACGTGTGACAGTGGAGAGAACACTAGTGAACTTGTTCACTTTTCTGTGGGTATAGGGAGGGACGTGTGACAGTGGGAGAGAACACTAGTGAACTTGTTCTCTTTTCTGTGGGTATAGGGAGGGACGTGTGACAGTGGAGAGAACACTAGTGAACTTGTTCTCTTTTCTGTGGGTATAGGGAGGGAAGTGTGACAGTGGAGAGAACACTAGTGAACTTGTTCTCTTTTCTGTGGGTATAGGGAGGGATGTGTGACAGTGGAGAGAACACTAGTGAACTTGTTCTCTTTTCTGTGGGTATAGGGAGGGATGTGTGACAGTGGAGAGAACACTAGTGAACTTGTTCTCTTTTCTGTGGGTATAGGGAGGGACGTGTGACAGTGGAGAGAACACTAGTGAACTTGTTCTCTTTTCTGTGGGTATAGGGAGGGACGTGTGACAGTGGAGAGAACACTAGTGAACTTGTTCTCTTTTCTGTGGGTATAGGGAGGGACGTGTGACAGTGGAGAGAACACTAGTGAACTTGTTCTCTTTCTGTGGGTATAGGGAGGGACGTGTGACAGTGGAGAGAACACTAGTGAACTTGTTCTCTTTTCTGTGGGTATAGGGAGGGACGTGTGACAGTGGAGAGAACACTAGTGAACTTGTTCTCTTTTCTGTGGGTATAGGGAGGGACGTGTGACAGTGGAGGAGAACACTAGTGAACTTGTCTCTTTTCTGTGGGTATAGGGAGGGTCGTGTGACAGTGGAGGGAACACTAGTGAACTTGTTCTCTTTTCTGTGGGTATAGGGAGGGATGTGTGACAGTGGAGAGAACACTAGTGAACTTGTTCTCTTTTCTGTGGGTATAGGGAGGGACGTGT
Organism: Dipus sagitta; assembly: GCA_036346955.1. Taxonomy (NCBI): domain Eukaryota; kingdom Metazoa; phylum Chordata; class Mammalia; order Rodentia; family Dipodidae; genus Dipus; species Dipus sagitta. The sequence continues at coordinate 64,500,019 of CM070779.1, read as the reverse complement.
GACAGTGGAGAGAACACTAGTGAACTTGTTCTCTTTTCCTGGGGTATAGGGAGGGAAGTGAGACAGTGAGAGAACACTAGTGAACTTGTTCTCTTTCTGTGGGTATAGGGAGGGACGTGTGACAGTGGAGAGAACACTAGTGAACTTGTTCTCTTTTCTGTGGGTACAGGGAGGGACGTGTGACAGTGGAGAGAACACTAGTGAACTTGTTCTCTTTTCTGTGTGTATAGGGAGGGATGTGTGACAGTGGAGAGAACACAAGTGAACTTGTTCTCTTTTCTGTGGGTATAGGGAGGGACGTGTGACAGTGGAGAGAACACTAGTGAACTTGTTCTCTTTTTCTGTGGGTATAGGGAGGGATGTGTGACCGTGGAGAGAACACTAGTGAACTTGTTCTCTTTTCTGTGGGTATAGGGAGGGACGTGTGACAGTGGAGAGAACACTAGTGAACTTGTTCTCTTTTCTGTGGGTATAGGGAGGGACGTGTGACAGTGGAGAGAACACTAGTGAACTTGTTCTCTTTTCTGTGGGTATAGGGAGAGACGTGTGACAGTGGAGAGAACACTAGTGAACTTGTTCTCTTTTCTGTGGGTATAGGGAGGGACGTGTGACAGTGGAGAGAACACTAGTGAACTTGTTCTCTTTTCTGTGGGTATAGGGAGGGACGTGTGACAGTGGAGAGAACACTAGTGAACTTGTTCTCTTTTCTGTGGGTATAGGGAGGGACGTGTGACAGTGGAGAGAACACTAGTGAACTTGTTCTCTTTTCTGTGGGTATAGGGAGGGACGTGTGACAGTGGAGAGAACACTAGTGAACTTGTTCTCTTTTCTGTGGGTATAGGGAGGGACGTGTGACAGTGGAGAGAACACTAGTGAACTTGTTCTCTTTTCTGTGGGTATAGGGAGGGACGTGTGACAGTGGAGAGAACACTAGTGAACTTGTTCTCTTTTCTGTGGGTATAGGGAGGGACGTGTGACAGTGGAGAGAACACTAGTGAACTTGTTCTCTTTTCTGTGGTATAGGGAGGGATCGTGTGACAGTGGAGAGAACACTAGTGAACTTGTTCTCTTTTCTGTGGGTATAGGGAGGGACTGTGTGACAGTGGAGAGAACACTAGTGAACTTGTTCTCTTTTTCTGTGGGTATAGGGAGGGACGTGTGACCAGTGGAGAGAACACTAGTGAACTTGTTCTCTTTTCTGTGGGTATAGGGAGGGGATGTGTGACAGTGGAGAGAACACTAGTGAACTTGTTCTCTTTTCTGTGGGTATAGGGAGGGACGTGTGACAGTGGAGAGAACACTAGTGAACTTGTTCTCTTTTCTGTGGGTATAGGGAGGGATGTGTGACAGTGGAGAGAACACTAGTGAACTTGTTCTCTTTTCTGTGGGTATAGGGAGGGACGTGTGACAGTGGAGAGAACACTAGTGAACTTGTTCTCTTTTCTGTGGGTATAGGGAGGGACGTGTGACAGTGGAGAGACACTAGTGGAACTTGTTTCTCTTTCTGTGGGTATAGGGAGGGATGTGTGACAGTGGAGAGAACACTAGTGAACTTGTTCTCTTTTCTGTGGGTATAGGGAGGGATGTGTGACAGTGGAGAGAACACTAGTGAACTTGTTCTCTTTTCTGTGGGTATAGGGAGTGACGTGTGACAGTGGAGGGAACACTAGTGAACTTGTTCTCTTTTCTGTGGGTATAGGGAGGGACGTGTGACAGTGGAGAGAACACTAGTGAACTTGTTCTCTTTTCTGTGGGTATAGGGAGGGACGTGTGACAGTGGAGAGAACACTAGTGAACTTGTTCTCTTTTCTGTGGGTATAGGGAGGGACGTGTGACAGTGGAGAGAACACTAGTGAACTTGTTCTCTTTTCTGTGGGTATAGGGAGGGACGTGTGACAGTGGAGAGAACACTAGTGAACTTGTTCTCTTTTCTGTGGGTATAGGGAGGGACGTGTGACAGTGGAGAGAACACTAGTGAACTTGTTCTCTTTTCTGTGGGTATAGGGAGGGACGTGTGGACAGTGGAGAGAACACTAGTGAACTTGTTCTCTTTTCTGTGGGTATAGGGAGTGTCGTGTGACAGTGGAGAGAACACTAGTGAACTTGTTCTCTTTTCTGTGGGTATAGGGAGGGATGTGTGACAGTGGAGAGAACACTAGTGAACTTGTTCTCTTTTCTGTGGGTATAGGAGGGACGTTTGACAGTGGAGAGAACACTAGTGAACTTGTTCTCTTTTCTGTGGGTATAGGGAGGGATCGTGTGACAGTGGAAGAGAACACTAGTGAACTTGTTCTCTTTTCTGTGGGTATAGGGAGGGACGTGTGACAGTGGAGAGAACACTAGTGAACTTGTTCTCTTTTCTGTGGGTATAGGGAGGGATGTGTGACCGTGGACGAGAACACTAGTGAACTTGTTCTCTTTTTCTGTGGGTATAGGGAGTGACGTGTGACAGTGGAGAGAACACTAGTGAACTTGTTCTCTTTTCTGGGGTATAGGGAGGGACGTGTGACAGTGGAGAGAACACTAGTGAACTTGTTCTCTTTTCTGTGGGTATAGGGAGGGATGTGTGACCAGTGGAGAGAACACTAGTGAACTTGTTCTCTTTTCTGTGGGTATAGGGAGGGACTTGTGACAGTGGAAGAGAACACTAGTGAACTTGTTCTCTTTTCTGTGGGTATAGGGAGGGACGTGTGACAGTGGAGAGAACACAAGTGAACTTGTTCTCTTTTCTGTGGGTATGGGGAGTGTCGTGTGACAGTGGAGAGAACACTAGTGAACTTGTTCTCTTTTCTGTGGGTATAGGGAGGGACGTGTGACAGTGGAGAGAACACTAGTGAACTTGTTCTCTTTTCTGTGGGTATAGGGAGGGACGTGTGACAGTGGAGAGAACACTAGTGAACTTGTTCTCTTTTCTGTGGGTATAGGGAGGGACGTGTGACAGTGGAGAGAACACTAGTGAACTTGTTCTCTTTTCTGTGGGTATAGGGAGGGATGTGTGACAGTGGAGAGAACACTAGTGAACTTGTTCTCTTTTCTGTGGGTATAGGGAGGGACGTGTGACAGTGGAGAGAACACTAGTGAACTTGTTCTCTTTTCTGTGGGTATAGGGAGGGACGTGTGACAGTGGAGAGAACACTAGTGAACTTGTTCTCTTTTCTGTGGGTATAGGGAGGGACTGTGTGACAGTGGAGAGAACACTAGTGAACTTGTTCTCTTTTCTGTGGTATAGGGAGGGAAGTGTGACAGTGGAGAGAACACTAGTGAACTTGTTCTCTTTTCTGTGGGTATAGGGAGGGATGTGTGACAGTGGAGAGAACACTAGTGAACTTGTTCTCTTTTCTGTGGGTATAGGGAGGACGTGTGACAGTGGAGAGAACACTAAGTGAACTTGTTCTCTATTCTGTTGGGCTACTGGAGGAGTGTCGGGTGACAGAGGAGAGGACACTAGTCGAACTTGTTCTCTTTTTCTGTGGGTATAGGGGAGGGACTGTGTGACAGTGGAAGTAGAACTACTAGTGAACTGCTTCTCTATTCCCTGTGGGTATAGGGAGGGACTGTGTGACAGTGGAGAAGAACACTAGTGAACTTGTTCTCTTTTCTCTGTGGGTATAGGGAGAGACTGTGTACAGTGGAGGAGACCACTAGTGATCTTGTCTCTTTTCTGAGGGTATAGGGAGTGTCGTGTGACCGTGGAGAGACACCTACTGAAACTTCGTCTCTTTTCTGTGTGTATAGGGAAGGGACGTGTGACAGTGGAAGGGAAACACAAGTGAACTTGTACTCTTTTCCTGTGGGTATAGGGGAGAGTCGGGTGACAGTGGAGGAGTAATCACTAGTGAACTAGTTCTCTTTTCTGTGGTATAGGGAGAGGACGTGTGACAAGTGGATGAGGAACACTAGTGACTTGTTCTCTTTTCTGTGGGTATAGGGAGGGATGATGTGACAACGGAGAGAACACTAGTGAACTTGTTCTCTTTTCTGTGGGTATAGGAGGGACGTGTGACAGTGGAGAGAACACTAGTGAACTTGTTCTCTTTTCTGTGGGTATAGGGAGGGCGTGTGACAGTGGAGAGAACACTAGTGAACTTGTTCTCTTTTCTGTGGGTATAGGGAGGGACGTGTGACAGTGGAGAGAACACTAGTGAACTTGTTCTCTTTTCTGTGGGTATAGGGAGGGATGTGTGACAGTGGAGAGAACACTAGTGAACTTGTTCTCTTTTCTGTGGGTATAGGGAGGGATGTGTGACAGTGGAGAGAACACTAGTGAACTTGTTCTCTTTTCTGTGGGTATAGGGAGTGACGTGTGACAGTGGAGAGAACACTAGTGAACTTGTTCTCTTTTCTGTGGGTATAGGGAGGGATGTGTGACCGTGGAGAGAACACTATTGAACTGTTCTCTTTTCTGTGGGTATAGGGAGGGATGTGTGACCGTGGAGAGAACACTAGTGAACTTGTTCTCTTTTCTGTGGGTATAGGGAGGGACTGTGTGACAGTGGAGAGAACACTAGTGAACTTGTTCTCTTTTCTGTGGGTATAGGGAGGGATGTGTGACAGAACACTAGTGAACTTCTTGCTCTTTTCTGTGGGTATAGGGAGGGACGTGTGACAGTGGAGTGAACACTAGGGAACTTGTTCTCTTTTCTGTGGGTATAGGGAGGGATGTTTGACAATGGAGAGAACACTAGTGAACTTGTTCTCTTTCCTGTGGGTATAGGGAGGACTTGTGACAGTGGAGAGGACACTAGTGAACTTGTTCTCTTTTCTGTGGACATAGGGAGGGACTTGGGACAGTGGAGGAAACACTAGTGAACTTGTTCCTCTTTTCTGTGGGTATAGGGAGGGACCTGTGACAGTGGAGAGAACACTAGTGAACTTGTTCTCTTTTCTGTGGGTATAGGGAGGGACGTGTGACTGTGGAGAGAGCACTAGTGAACTTGTTCTCTTTTCTGTGGGTATAGGTAGGGATGTGTGACAGTGGAGAGAACACTAGTGAACTTGTTCTCTTTTCTGTGGGTATATGGAGGGACGTGTGACAGTGGAGAGAACACTAGTGAACTTGTTCTCTTTTCTCTGTGTATAGGGAGGGATGTGTGACCGTGGAGAGAACACTAGTGAACTTGTTCTCTTTTCTGTGGTGTAGGGAGGGATGTGTGACAGTGGAGAGAACACTAGTGAACTTGTTCTCTTTTCTGTGCGTATAGGGAGGGATGTGTGACCGTGGAGAGAGCACTAGTGAACTTCTCTTTTCTGTGGGTATAGGGAGGGACGTGTGACAGTGGAGAGAACAGTAGTGAACTTGTTCTCTTTTCTGTGGGCATAGGGAGGGATGCGTGACCATGGAGAGAACACTAGTGAACTTGTTCTCTTTTCTGTGGGTACAGGGAGGGACGTGTGACAGTGGAGAGAACAATAGTGAACTTGTTCTCTTTTCTGTGGGCATAGGGAGGGATGTGTGACCGTGGAGAGAACACTAGTTAACTTGTTCTCTTTTCTGTGGGTATAGGGAGGGATGTGTGACCGTGGAGAGAACACTAGTGAACTTGTTCTCTTTTCTGTGGTATAGGGAGGGACGTGTGACAGTGGAGAGAACACTAGTGAACTTGTTCTCTTTTCTGTGTGTATAGGGAGGGACGTGTGACAGTGGAGAGAACAATAGTGAACTTCTTCTCTTTTCTGTGGGTATAGGGAGGGACGTGTGACAGTGGAGAGAACACTAGTGAACTTGTTCTCTTTTCTGTGGGTTTAGCGAGGGATGTGTGACCGTGGAGAGAACACTAGTGAACTTGTTCTCTTTTCTGTGGGTATAGGGAGGGATGTGTGACAGTGGAGAGAACACTAGTGAACTTGTTCTCTTTTCTGTGGGTATAGGGAGGGACGTGTGACAGTGGAGAGAACACTAGTGAACTTGTTCTCTTTTCTCTGGGTATAGGGAGGGATGTGTGACAGTGGAGAGAACACTAGTGAACTTGTTCTCTTTTCTGTGGGTATAGGGAGGGATGTGTGACAGTGGACAGAACACTAGTGAACTTCTTGTCTTTTCTGTGGGTATAGGGAGGGACGTGTGACAGTGGAGAGAACACTAGTGAACTTGTTCTCTTTTCTGTGGGTATAGGGAGGGATGTGTGACAATGGAGAGAACACTAGTGAACTTGTTCTCTTTCCTGTGGGTATAGGGAGGGACTTGTGACAGTGGAGAGGACACTAGTGAACTTGTTCTTTTTCTGTGGACATAGGGAGGGACTTGGGACAGTGGAGGGAACACTAGTGAACTTGTTCTCTTTTCTGTGCGTATAGGGAGGGACGTGGGACAGTGGAGAGAACACTAGTGAACTTCTCTTTTCTGTCTGTATAGGGAGGTTTGTGTGACCGTGGAGAGAACACTAGTGAACTTGTTCTCTTTTCTGTGGTAATAGGGAGGGATATGTGACCGTGGAAAGAACACTGGTGAACTGGTTCTGTTTTTTGTGGGTGTAGGGAGAGATGTGTGACAGTGGGATGGAATAGTAGCGAACTTGTTCTCTTTTCTGTCAATATAGGGAGTGACGTGTGGCGGTGGTGGAGAACACTAGTGAACTTCTTCTCTTTTCTCTGGGGTTATGGAGGGACGAGTGACAGTGGAGAGAATACTTGTGAAATTGTTCCTTTTCTGTAGGTATAGGGAGGGATGTTTTGCAGTGGGAGAGAATACTCGTGAACTTGTTCTCTTTTCTGTGGGTTTTAGGAAGTGTCATGTGACCGTGGTAGGTATCACTAGTGAACTTATTTTCTTTTCTGTGGGTACAGGGTGGGTCGCGTGACAGTGGGAGACAGCACTAGTGAACTTCTTCTCTTTTCTCTGGTTACTCGCAGGGACATGTGACAGTGGGAGAGAATATTAGTGAACTTGTTCTCTTTTCTCTGTGATTAGCGAGGGACATTTGACAGTTGGAGAGAAGCCTAATGAAGTTGTTCTCTCGCTCTTTTTTTCCTGTATATGCTGGTTTCTCTTTTGCCACAGGGCCTATGTATGTTAGGTACTGTTCTTGTTGCCTTAATGAAATTCCTGTTAAAAGAGACTTAAGGAAAGAAGGGGTTATTTTGGCTTGTGGTTTTAGTCATCATGGCAAGGAATGCATGGTGGCAGATGTTTGAGGCAATTGGTCCCAGTCAAAATGCAGTCAGGGACAGGGAGGCCAGTGCTGGTGTTCAACCTGTTTTTCTTTTGCAGTCTAGGACTCCAGTCCATGGAATGATGCTGACCACAGTTGTGTGGGTCTTTTCACTTCAACTAACCTAATCTAGAAAATTGCTCCCTGACATGCCCAGGGTGTTTCTCAGCCGCCATGAGATTAACCATGGAAGAGGATGTCTACCTCATCCTTGCTTTGTAACAGTCCCTGTAGTTTTGTAGGATTAACCTTTTCTCTTTAATATTTCCAAGGACCACTTTCAAGTGTTGGGCATTCCTGTGACAGTGAAAAGAGAACAACCTGCCTTTGAGAGCACAGGCAGTCAAAAGTAAATCCTCTTCATCCATGGTCTATGCCAGCCTCCATCTTACAGGCCAGCTCATTACAGCACAGAGGAAACGTCCTTTGGTCACGCATGACCTGACTGTATGAATTCAGATCATGGAACCTTGTCTCCTAGCTGTGAGAGCCATGGGGTGACCACCCCACACTGTGCTTCAGTGTCTTCATCTGTCTCACGCAGAGACAATGTCAATATCATCTCCTGGTCTTTGGAGAGTTCAACATGAAGCTTGTGGTGTGACACTTCTAATGTCAACTGAGCATATGATGAACACTCAAAGCCCTGGCTTCTGTTAGTGGCCCAAAAATGTTAATTAGGCCTAGAACTGAAAACTACAAATGAAAGCCCTCCAAAGCATTTTGTTTTAGAAAGTGAGTGCCAAACACTAACCCTCAGCCTTGAAACAGTAATTGGCTGGTGACGGGTGAAGCTGTGGTAGAAATTTCCCTGCATCATTGTTGGAGGGTTTCTCATGACAGTAAAGTAATGAATTTGTTCTTGAGCAGTAAAAGTGTTTAAGTAAAGGCAAGGCATTGCTTCCAGCCAGCTGAGCTCAAGCAGTCCCTGGGTTGTTCTGCGAGGGCTTCTCTGTGAGTGGCAGTGGAGGTTCCCTTGGTGGGATCTTCCACCACCTTCCTTGATGGCTGGAATGCTACAGCAGATGGTCACAGGGCTTGGATTGAACTGTGCAGGTGATACTTCCTGGGACTGTAGAAACTGTGTGTGAATGGAGATGTGACACAGCTAGCCTAGGCTGGAAGCTCATCAGTGCAAGATTTTCTGACAGACGGGGAACTCACAGAACATCCAAGCGCCTTAAGCTTTCTGGAAGGTATTTACTGACTTGCCTCACTGGGACACCCAGCAGCCTGATCTTTTTCCTAGGGGAGCCTTTTATCTCTCTTTCAATTTTCACTTGTTAATGCTGTCATTCCCGGCCAAGTGGAAACACAGGCATAAAATCCTTCACTGAGCACTTACCAGAGGCTAGATGCTTTCTGGGACTGGCAGTTAGCAATGAACATGTGTCTTAAGCCTGGTCCCATAGTGTGCATGCGTGACATGAGTACAGTGGATGAGCTCTGTACACACTGCGATGGGGGGTGGGTCACTGCTCAGGATGGTGTAGGTACTTGCTATGTACAAAAGACTGACTGGAGAGGTTTGTGTACTTAACATTAAATAGCATGATGAGTTAATAAAAAATAAAAATAAAAATAAAAGGATGGCAGTTAAGGGCTGGGCAGATAGCTCAATCAGTAAGGTCCTTACTGTGCAAACATGAGAACTTGAGTTGGATCCCTAGCACCCAGGTCAAAAAAGCTGGTGTAAAGCAGGCATGGTGGTGCACGTCTTTAATCCCAGCACTCAGGAAGCAGAGGTAGGAGGATAACCAGGACTTCAAGGCCACCCTGAGACTACATAGTGAATTCCAGGACAGCCTGAGCGAGAGTGAGTCCCTACCATGAAAAACCAACCCCCCCCAAAAAAAAACAACAAAAAAGCTGGTGTAGTGGTGCATACCTGTGATCCCAGAGACACAAACAGGAGGATCCCTGGGACTTGCTGCCCAGCTAGTCAAACCTACTTGTTGAGTTTCAGGCCAGTGCAAGACTCCATCTCAATAAAAGGTATATGGAGCTGGGAGTGGTGGCATATGCCTTTAATCTCAGCATTCGGGAGACAGAGGTAGGAGGATAACCATTAGTTTGAGGCCACTCTGACACTACATAGTGAATTCCAGGTCAGCCTGAGCTAGAGTGAGACCCTATCTCAAAACAAAACAAAACAAAACAAAACAAAACAATACAACAACAACAACAACAAAATCCCAGCAAGGTATATAGTATCTGAGCAGAATAATATTCAAGGTTGTCCTTTGAACTCCACACACACGGTCACATGCGTGCACCTGCATATCTACACACACAAACACACACGTGTAAAAAGAATGACAATGAGAGGAGATATTTTGATTAGGTTTAAAAAAATAGATTTTTTCTTTTCTTTTCTTTTCTTTTTTCTTTTTCTTTTCTTTTCTTTTCTTTTCTTTTTTTTTTACAAAAGCAGTGTTAGGATGACAGGAAATTTGATCCAGAGCAGGGTCTCTGTCTACCTGCCCTGCAGTTTTGCAGTCTCCTTGTATCTTGTCTGCAATGTAACAGCTGAGGCCTAATATTGCTACTGTTTTGTTCACAGGTTCATCAGATCTTCTTTCTTGAGTTGTGCATCCTGTGGGCTTTGACAGACCTGTTTTCCCTAGAGCTTGGCCCATTTACCCTCTCACCAGCTCTGGCAGCCATAGATCCATCACTGACTGTAGCTTTGCCTGTTCCAGACGTCGTAGAGATAGAATCATATGGCATGTGGCCTTTTATCATTATTTGCCTTTAATTAGCAACCTTTGGTGAAGGCTCCTCCATGTCTTTCCTGGGATGACTGCTCTTTTTTACATGTGCTCAACCAGTAGTGTGTGTATCCATGTACTACCTCGCTGGGGCTGGTGGAAGGCTCATGACTCGTGACGGTACTCCCAAGTACCTGAGCAGTGTGCACCCCTAAGCAGTGTGCCTTCCACAGTGCTTCCTGAGAAACCATTTAGTATGTCCCTATGATTTTTTGCACTTCTCTGGCATCGGTTGTGATGTTACCTTTTTCATCTCTAATTTTATTAATTTGTGTCTCTTCTCTCTTTCTTTTGGTCAGATTTGCTAAGGGTTTATGAATCTTGTTTATTCTTTCAAAGAACCAACTCTTTGTTTCATTGATTCTTTTGATTTTTTTTTTGTTTTCATTTCATTAATTTCTGCCCTAATCCTTATTATTTCTTCCCATCTACTGACTTTTCGTTTGCCTTGTTCTTCTTTTTCCAAGGCTTTAAGGTGAAGCATTAGGTCATTTACTTGCGACCCTTCTAATTTCTTAATATAGGCACTTAAAGCTATAAATTTACCTCTTCGAACTGCCTTCATTGTGTCCCAGAGGTTTTGGTATTCTGTGTTCTCATTATCATTTGACTCTATAAATTTTTTGACTTCCTTCTTATTTCTTCATTGATCCATTCATCATTTAGTACTGTGTTGTTTAATTTCCATGATTTTGTGTATGCTCTATAGCCTTTCTTGCTATTGATTTGTAGTTTGATTCAATTGTGGTCAGATAGAATGCAAGGAATTATTTCAGTTTTCCTGTATTTGTTAAGATTTGCTTTGTGTCCTAATATATGGTCTATTTTAGAGAATGTTCCATGTGCTGCTGAAAAGAACGTATATTCTGCAGCATTTTGATGAAATGTCCTGTATATATCTGTTAGCTCCATTTCTTCTATGACCTAATTTAGTCCAGATGCCTCTCTGTTTATTTTTTACTGGGATGACCTGTCAATTGATGAGAGTGGGGTGTTGAAGTCAGCCACTACCACTGTGTTTGGTGTTATCTGTGACTTTAGTTCTAATAGTGTTTGTTTGATGAATTTGGGGGCCCCATGTTAGGTGCATATATGTTTAGGATTGTAATGTCCTCCTGTTGGAGTGTGCCTTTAATCAATATAAAGTGGCCTTCCTTATCTTTCTTATCTAAAGTTGGAATGAAATCTACCTTGTCAGATATTAGGATAGCAACCCCTGCTTGTTTTCTAGGTCCATTTGCTTGAAACACCATTTTCCAACCTTTCACCCTAAGATAATGTCCATCCTTTGTAGAAAGGTGGGTTTCTTGGAGGCAACAAAGTGAAGGATCCTGCTTTTTACCCCAGTATGCAAACCTATGTCTTTTGGTTGGCGCATTGTGGCCGTTGATATTAAGAGATATTATTGAAAGGTTTGTATTTATGTTTGCCATTTTTTTTTGTGGTTCCGGTTCTACCTTTGCTCTCTTGTGTTAACTAGTATTTGAGTATTGTTTGTTTTACCCCAGTTCCTTATATGTGTGCTTTTTTTTTTTTTTTTTTTCAGCATGGAGGATTCTTTCAAGTATTTTCTGTGGAGCTGGTTTTGTCTTCAAATACTCCTTTAGCTTGCTTTTGTCATGGACTGTCCTTATTTCTCTGTCTATTTGAATAGATAGCTTTGCAGGGTAAAGTAATCTTGGTTGACAGTTTTATCTTTCAGAACTTGGAATACATCACTCCATGCCCTTCTGGCTTTTAAAGTTTGTGTTCAGTAATCTGCTGTAATCCAGATAGGCTTGCCTTTGTAGGTAACTTGATTTTTCTCTCTGGCTGCTTTCAATATTTTTTCTTTGGTTTGTGTGTTTGGTCATTTGATTATAATATGGCAAGGAGAGGTTCTTTCCAGGTTTTGTCTGGCTGGTGTTCTAAAGGATTCCTGTATCTGCATGGGCACCTCTTTCCCAATTTGGGGGAAGTTTTCTTCTATGATTTTGTTGAAGATGCCTACTATGCCTTTGGAGTGAAATTCTTCTCCTTCTACTATTCCCTGAATTCTTATGTTTGATCTTTTCATAGTGTCTGGAATATCTTGAAATTCCCACTCATACTTTTCTATTAGTTTGTCTTTCTCTTTGTTGGACTGTGTTAGATCTGCCACCTGGTGTTCTAGCTTAGATGTTCTGTCCTCTCCTTCATCCATTCTACTGGTGAGATTTTTTAGTTTTTTATTTCATTAACTGTGTTATTTATTGCTAGTAATTCTAACTGGTTTTTCTTTATTATTTCTATTTCCTTATTTATGTCTAGTATTGACCTCTTTATTTTGGTAAATTGGTGTCCTGTGTCTTCTTTGCTTCCTTTCATTTCTTCTTTGAGTTCTTTGAACATATTTATAATCATTCTTTTGAAATCTTTCTCAGGCATTTCCTCTAACTCATTCTCACTGGAGGTCATTTCTGATGCATTAATACTTTTTGGTGGGTTTATATTGTCCTGAGTTTTGGTGTTTCTTGTGTTATAATGTATATATTTTTGCATCTTGGATTATTTAATGATTGGATTTTCTAGTCAGCTGAATATTATTAGATGTATCAATCAATCTGATGTTATATATCTTCAGGGTAGGAGCTTAAGGCTCTAGGTGTGGCTCTCAAGACTCTCAGAGTATCTACGCAAGTGACTCTAGGTGTTGGGTTTGCTTGCTATGAGAATATTCAAGTAGGCTGAGTGGAACCAAATACAGATAGTTTCTAACATTTAACTAAACAATGTTCAGTTTCAATGAAAAACAGCACAGGTATTTATCCAAGAGTAGGTATTATGACAAGCAGATCCTCTGTGTGTCCCTTAGGCTGTGTGGTGCCTCACCCACTCCCTTAATCCTTACAACAAGGAGGTTAAGATTTCTGGTCTGTTGAGGGTTCCAAGTCAGCTTGTGACCGAGAGAGACCCTTCCATAATGTACAACAGACGAGGAAGCCAAGCCACTATAAATCAAGAAGCAACAAATAACAAGCGCAAAATACAGCTTATTTAAGAATGGCAAATCTGACCATCCATCCGATTTAACATATAATTTATCCTGATATGGAAGGTGCAATTAGCACTTCTGGTTCAGGCCTACATACCAGGTTTATTATGTGGGTACTGACCTGTTGTAATCCCAGTTACCTTTTGGGATGGTTTTGGTCTCTGCTTGTACTTGAATCCTGGTGTCAGTTCAAGTAGGAGTGGCCGGGTCCCTGGACCACTGCTGTGTTCACTGGAGCTGGGCACTGGTGGTGGGGGAGGGGAGGCTGCCGATGCTGCTCTAGTTCACCCGCTGTTCCATGTGTTCTTCTACCTTGTGATCTGCTCCTCCGTTGTTCACTGCTGTTCTCCCTTCATGTTTCTTGAGTTTTCGGAGAACTCTGGTGTGAGTGGAAAATCCCCTCACTTGGCTTCTCTTGCGCCTCAAGCCGAGCCTGGCAGCTGGCTGGCGCACTGCTGCTGTGGTCCCGTGGGACTTGCCGGAGCCACTTCTGCCAGCCTGGTGGGCTCTGGATGCTCTGGATCTCTCCTACTTCTTCCCTGCCATTTCAATTTCCTATACACCTCACTTTTTAGTAAAAGTGTGTATTTTGCTGGTTTTTTTTTGGGCTTTCCCCCCCTAGGCTGCTTTGGCATGGTACCTATGCCACCATCTTAACTCGAAGTCCCCAGTCTCATTTTAAAGAAGACATTATATCATTACTAGCCAATGATGAGTCCTTCCAGTCACTTGGAGGGATGAGCATCCTGACAGGTACTACCCTGCAGGAAGTGGGTATTCAAGGATGGTATCCAAGCATCATCTTGAGGAAGTGAGTGGAGATTAGAGGATGTGGGAGACACAAAGGAAAGAAGTGAGGGCAGAATCTAGGCTTTGTGTGGTTGTAACCAGGAACCAGTCTTACATCCTCAAATCAAGTGACCAGGAGACAGCAGCCACAGAGTGGCAGGAAGGGGAACTGAGTGGACGGCCTCCATTATTCATGGTTCTTGGGTACTGGGAACATCTGCTTTGCCACCTGTCTTGCTTTTTGTTTAAAAAAATAATTTATTTATTTGAGAGAGAGAAAAAGGAAAGTATGGAGGGAGGGAGAGAGAGAGAGAGAGAGGAAGAGAATGGGCATGCCAGGGCCTCTAGCCACTGCAAATGAACTCCAGACACATGTCCCACCTTATGTGTCTGGCTTATGTGGGTACTGGGGAATCAAACCTGGGTCCTGAGGCTTTGCTGTCAAATGCCTTAACCACTGAACCATCTGTCCAGCCCCTTGCTTGTTTCTATTTTTTAACATGTGTATGTGGTGTACATGCATATGTGTGAGTGGGTGTATGCCTGTGTGGGTACCACGCATGTGGAGGCCACAGGTTGATGGTGAATGTTGCCTTAATCTCAATGGCTCTCTACTTTATTCTTTGAGACTGTCACTAGCATAGAGCTCACTGATTTGGCTAGACAGGATAGTCAGCAAGCCCCAGGAATCCTCCTGCTTTCCCTTCCCAGTGCTGGTATTACAGGCATGCACTGCCATGCCTGGATTCTCATGTGGGTGCTGAGGATCTGAACTCAGGTCCTCATGTTATGTAGCAAGCACTTTACCCACTGGCTTATTTCCCTAGTCCTTGCCTTGCTCTTCTTGGCTCTAAAGTCTCATGTCACACTTTTTTTTAGGAATATTTGAATCTTTTTTATTAGTTATGTACACAGTGTGTATACAGTCATTTTGACACCATTGTTAGCCTCCTTCCTGTCCTGCCCCCTCCACAGGGACCCTCCTCGTTGGGGAATATAGGTCGTGCATTGTGGGGTTAGACATCAGTTATGTAAGAGGTAATGTCTCTGGGCTTAATTACCCAACATGTGGCTCTAACATTCTTTCCACCCTCTCTTCCACAAATTTCCCTGAGCCATCATAGGTTCATTTTAGGCCTGCTTCAGTGATGAGGTCTTGAGAGCCTCTGTGTCTCTGGATATCTGGTTTTGTAGGAGTTGAGTGTTCTCTGTGTGTATCTCCTTCACTCTTGTGCTATTACCAGGTTCACTGAGGATGCAGCACTCTTGCTCATTTCCCTAGTTGTTCTTAGTTTCAGCTGGGGTCCTTTTGAGGTGTGATGGGCTGGTTCTTTCCTTAGGATCTGCATCCATCTGAAAAAGAGAAGCAAATTCTCCAACTGAGAGTGAAGTTAGCACCAGATAAATGGGATAACCATTGTTATTTTAGAGAGAGTTTAATAGGTGTAGGCCCTCTTGTAGCTCATGATTGGTGGAAGCTTGATAATGGAGAGTGGGCTTGGTTTTGGATATGGTTATGACTTGTTTCCCAGCTCCAGCTATGGTTCCTGTTCCACTGAGCAGATCAGTTAACCAAATCAAGAGCAGTTGGTTTCCCACTGTGGCTGTGTGCCACTGTTGCACTTGTGTGAGCATCACATCATATTGTTTTCTGTTGAGTTGCTTAGATCACAAGTTGCTTGGACAGATATTGGTTATTGTCTCCCTGTCACTCATGTAGCACCTTCTGGCACTAGATGAGCTAACTGTCTGGGGACTGTCATGTCACATTTTAAGCTCTGGATTCTGTGACTCCTACATCAATGCCATTATATCCAAGCTAGACTCTCTATCACTATTGAAAACTAAAAGTGGTTTGATTATAAGTAGAAAGAGATACCTCTAAAGAGAGGCAAGGACTGGATGTTATGATTTAAAGTGAGCATGGTGCTTCCAGAGCTAAGGATGCCCAAAGGCAGTGTGTGATCCATGAGGTGGGATGGACCAGTGTTCAATACCCTAAAGGAGGGAATTGGGTGAGACTTTCAACCTCCAGAGGCTAATAATTCATCCCCAGGGGTTAAAGGAGGGTGTCACCATAGTGAACCCTCATAGAGACAACTCTTCTCATCTTCAGCACACCTAACTTTCCTTTGCTGGGTCCCAAGGCTCCCTCCTCTCTCTCTTTCTCCTAGTGTGTGCAACTTTTTCTAGTACATTCTGCCCATAACCCTCAGGACAGGCCACAGATGGGTTTCTTCCCATCACTGAAGGGTTAATGTCCAGTATGTGACCCTTAGAGAAGGGGCCACATAGGGAAGGAGGGCAGTGTCCTCTGGTCCTGATCCCCAGGTTTCACCAGTGATTCTGGTAGCCATGTACTTTTTATCTGCTTGACTCACTGTGACACTGTGTGCCAAGCAATCCCATTTGCAGATTGAATTACCTCCCTATTCAGTGGACACAAAGCAGCTCCCAGAAGTCCATGAATAAGTAAACAGCTCTTCAGCCCCCACAGAGTAGAAGCAGTAGGGCTGGGAGAGGCTGGCATATGATGACCAGGGTTGGTGCTAGAGGGATGGATTTACCAGCCTGTGAGAGCCACTGGGCTGCAGACCCTGCATCTCGTAAGTACCTGCTGTGTGGGATGGAAGAATCTGGTGGGTGCTGAGTTATGGCTTAGCTGCAGAGCCAGCAAGCCTGGCTTCCCTCTGGGCAGCAGCGGGGGGTGGGGGACAGCAAGCAGAAATGCTCTCTGGACTGATGGAGAAACTTCCAGTGTGTCTGTGATGATCTGAGACCCCTGAGTTGTACTTGTGGTTTAAATTTCTGTTACAACCTGACCTGTACACTTAGCTCCAGATCTATTCCCAGGCTAATGTGGGGCCACAGCGAATCTCTGATGCTGAAGGTCACCTAGTGGGATAAACTGAGGAAGGCACTCACCATCTGATGTTGCTCAGCACCCATTGGTGAATCTGAAGTAGGCTTCACATACCCTCTGTCCATCTATACCACTCCTGGGAATTGTGTTCTTTTGGAACCTTAGTCTTGCTTGTTTAAGCCTCCCAATCACTGTTGAAGACAGCACTTATTCGAAGTTATAATGTCTCCAGTAGGAACCTTTCTCTGCTCTTGTTGCATTTGGAGACAGAATTTTTCATTTAAGGCCAGCTGAGGAGATAAGATTTAACACCTTGAAGATTTGAGTGGATGAATATACTAAGAAAACAATTGTAGCAAGTAGTTTGTGTAAGACCAATGCCTGTGGGTACAATATATGTGAAATACAAGGAAACTCACACTGATGGAAGACCACAGCATTCTTTCTTTCTTTTTTAACTTATTTTGGCAATTATTATTAATGCTATTATTATTAACAACATATTTCATATGGATACATCATTCATTGGTACCCTCTTTACCCTTGTCCATGCCCCATTCCTCTGGCACCCTACTCAGTGGAGTTTCAAGTATTCTCTATGGGGTTGTGGGTTGTGCATTGTGGGAGCAGCAAGACAGTTAGTTTTTTGGGGGATGGAATGCCTCTGGGCATGATGTCTCAACCTGTGGCTCTTACAATCTTTCCACCCCCTCTTTCACAAAATTCCCTCAGCCATGGTGGGTGAGTTTTAAATCTACTTCAGTGATGAGCTCGTAGGAGCCTCTGGATCTCTGCTTTGGTAGGTGTTGAGTGTCCTCAGGGTCTGTCTCCTTCACCCTGGTGCTGATTATCAGATTCACCATGGAAGCAACACTTGTTTTCATCTCCCCAATTTCTCTGTGGTTTCAGCTGTGGTTTGGCTAAATGAAGTGTGAGGGGTAGTTTATCTCCTCAGGTCTCACTACCTTCTGAAAAAGAAGAATATGTTCTTCAACTGAGAATGAAGTCAGCATAGTTTTAATAGGATAAACATTATTAATTTGGGGTAAATTTGATGTATATAGCTCCTCTTTTAGCCAAAGGCTAGTGAGAGCTTGACACTGGAGAACGTACTCTTTGTCTCCATAGGCTCCTGATCTGGTTCCCAATTCCAGATATGGGTTCTTTATACTGAGCGGATCTCTTAGCCAATCAGAAAGCTATTGGTCACCCACCAAAATCAGCGAGGCTGTCCCATTTTCAATAGCAAGAAAAATTAGCATTCTTTATTTTATCATGGTCTTGAGATCCCAATAGTAAACAGAGGAAGTAGATGGAGCTGTCCATGGTCTGCGATGGATGTGTTTACAGGGCAGAGCAGGTGGCTTGTGTTTATGTGGCTCAGCGTTTGATGGATGCAGTAAAAGGTCCATCAATTAATCATGGCCTTTGTTCCTCATCTCCCTACACAGTGCAGTTAATTAAAGCTTTGGATGAAGTGATATCTGAGCATCCTGCCTCAGTCATCAGGGCTGGTTGCGCACATCCTCTCAAAGTCCTTGTTTGGCTGCAGCACTTTTGAATTAATAATCCTTCCTCATGTGAAGCCTCAGAGAGCTGTTTCCTATTCTCACAATCATTCCCTACAATTCCAGTCTGCCTGTGGTCTCAGAGATAAGGCCCTGTACAGCATCCAGGAAGATGAGAGAGAAAAAGCAAGTTGACTGACTCTGTGCAGACCTCCCAGCTCATAAATTGCACCAAGAATTTAGGAATGTTTGTCCCATTTAGGATTAGGGAAAATTCATATAACTTGCTTATTATCTTATTTTTATGTCATTCTTTTAAAAAATACTTTATTTATTAGAGAGAGAGGCAGAGAGAGAGAGGAGAGAATGGGCACACCAGGGACTCTAGCCACTGCAAACAAACTCCAGGCACATACACCACTTTATGCATCTGGTTTACATGGGTATTGGGGAATTGAACCTCAGTCCTTAGGCATCACAGGCAAGTACCTTACCTACTAAGGTGTCATGCCAGCCCTTATGTAATTCTTGTCTGTTTCCTTGAGAAAGCATGACTCATTAAGGAAGCAGATTGGCAGGTATGTGGCTGAGGAAGCACTTGGCTGGTTTGTGTTGGATCCTGGCACTTCTCTGCTGGGTGGAGGATCATACAGGAAGGTTGTGCTTTTATGTACTTTTTGTGTGTGTGTATGGGCACATGTGTGTGCAAGCATGTGTAAGCCAGAGGTCAATGTTGGGTGTCTTCCTTAGTCACTCTCTCTCTCTATATATTTTTTGGTTTTTCGAGGTAGGGTCTCACTCTAACCCAGGCTGACCTGGAATTCACTATGGAGTCTCAGGGTGGCCTTGAACTCACGGCAATCCTCCTACCTCTGCCTCCCGAGTGCTGAGATTAAAGGCGTGTGCCACCACGCCCGGCATCACTCTATATTTTATTTTTTCAAGACAAAGTCTCTCATTGAACCTGGAGCTCACCAATTCAGCTAAATAAGATGGCCAGTGAACCCAGGGATGTTGCAGTCTCTGCCTCCTGAGTACTGTTACTATGAGTACACACCACCATTTAGGTTGGTGCTGGGGATTTGAACTCAGGTCCTCAAGCTTTACTCACTGAACCATCTCCCTAGCTCTTGTTTGGTCATGTTTAGAGATCCCCAGCCATGCCTTTCAGTCTGTATTGCAGCTGTTCTCACACTGCAGACAGTGGACCAGTGGTGCTGCATTTGGTCATTTTAGAAAAAGGTTATATGATAGGTATTTTTCATGTTGCTTAAAGGAAAAAGATGCATGTATCAAGTGAGTTAATATATAAGAGATTTTCTTTGAGGCAAGACTTCAGTGAATCTTAGACTAGATGTGAGCATGCCCTCTTTTGTGCTCCAACAATATTTCACAATTTAAAAGCACATGCACAGTTAATAAAATATTGTGTCATGAGGGATACTAAGAAACAGTCACATCTTACTTTGTCTTTTTTCCTGCCCCAGTCCTCCCAACATAATTGCAATACTCTGCTTATTTCTTCCTTCAGTCACCTAAATGGTACTAAAACTATGCCCATACTGATTATTTAACTTCAGATGTCATAAGTAAAAATAGCACTTTCAAAGCCAGGTTTGGTGGCAAACACCTTTAATCCCAGCACTTGGGAGGCATAGGTAGGAGGATTGCCATGAATTCAAGGCCACCTTGAGACTACATAGCCTGAGCTAGAGTGAGACCCTACCTCAAAAAAATAAAAAATAAAAAATAAAAAAAGCGCTTTGTGTTATAATAGATAAGTGGCTCTCAATCAGAGGCAATTTTGTCTTCCAGGAGAAAAGTGGTTATGGAGGGAGATATTTCTATTTATCAGCACTGAGAGGAGAAGGTAAAGCCAGTGGCATCAGATTGCAGGGACACTGCTAACATCTGAGAGTACACAAGACAGCCCCAGGATGAGTTACCTGGCCCTAAAAGTGCTGAAGTTGAGAAACCCTGTAGTAAATGAAGATTAGCTGTCTCCCCTGAGCTCCATGCATAGTTAAGTTGCTACATTACTTAAGTCAACAGTTAAGGTTTAAGTTGTTTTGTATGTACATATGTGTAAAATATTTTTTTGAGAAAAAATTGCATTTCTTCATTGTACAGATGTTTATTTTCCTGGAGTTGTTCATCACTTCCATTTTCAGGTATATCACCTGTAGTTCACATGTTAATAATTACTTCCAACACTAGATCTGGTGGTGTAGCCTGTCATCCCTGCTACTCAATAGGCTGAGCAGAGGATTTCAAGTTTAAGAAGTGCGAGTTCTAGGCCAGCCTGGGCAACTTAGTGAGACCTAAAAATAAAAGCGTAAAGAAAGTGCTAGGGATATAGCTCAGTAGTAGAATATTTGCCTAGTATGTGCATGCAAGACCCTGTATTTGATTTCCAGCAAAATGCACACACACACACACACACACACACACACACACACACACACAGCAATAACGAAAAGCCCATGCAAGCACCTCCCTACCTCTTTAGATGCTTTCTGCCTGTTAAATTTGCTTTCTTTATTTAGGCTGTTCTTTCTTCTGAGTTTTAGTTTGATGTTCCTGGTTTTAGACTTCCTATCAGAGGTTATCAGATCAGTGAGTCAGTTTTGCCAGGTCTTTTGATTGTAAAATGAAGTCTTGACAACATAGAAGTTAGAGGTGGGCTCAGTTTAGGATAACTGGAAGCGAATGGAAGCATTTTGTCACTGAAGCTCCTGATGTTAACAGACAGAGGCCTGGGCTGGAGAAATGGCTTAGTGGTTACGGCATTTGCCTGTGAAGCCAAACAACCCAGGTTTGGTTCCCCAGGACCCACATAAACCAGATACACAAGGGGCATATGCATCTGGAGTTCGTTTGCAATGGCTAGAGGCCCTGGAATGCCCATTCTGTCTCTGTCTGTCTCTCTTCTCTCTCTCTCTCTCTCTGTTTGCAAATAAATAATTTTTTTTTTAAAAAGAGAGAGAGAGGCCTATTTTCTGGGCTCGTTTTCTGCTGACATAGTACTTCCACTGTCCCATCCAGAGAGGCTGGCATGGACTGATGTCCAAATATTAGAAGCATATGATGTTGGGAGGGCACCTATAGGCAGACTTTGTTAATTTTTCTGCTTTTAATACAGTGTTCCCTTTTGTGAGCTCTGCTTACTCCCTCCGTATCCTGAGTTCTGTCTTAACTATCTCAGAAAGCGAGCCTTGATCTCCTGTCTAGACAGCTTCCCCTCACATCTCCTTGCTCATCATTCTAAATCTTATTAGATGCCAGATTGAGTTAAAAGTATACATGCTTGTTCTGGCCTTCCCCACCAGACCTCAAGTCCTGGAAGAACTTGATCTCATTTATCATGTGTTTTAGGACTTCCAGACACTGTGGAGGAGCTTAGCAAGTGTGTGTTAAATTGAGATAAATTGAATCTTGGTTGTATAGTCTGGTTTTCGGTTCCAAGGTCTAGGGTGAAGCCTGGCCACCATCTCTCACAATACTTACTTCTGGTCCAGATCACTTTCATGGTAAAATCAGGGTCCATTCAAGTTGCTACTTTATTCTGCAGAGTCTTAACACTTGTTTCTGCAAAATAAAAGGGAAGTGGATTGACTTCTGCTATTGCAATTGCTTATGTCACTGTGAGGATTGGAAGCCACTCAGGAATCTCTATTTTAAATATTTGGGGGTATCTCACTGTGTGTAGCATGCTTGTTGGTTTTTATATTGATTGTTGTTAACTGATTTGACCTATGAAAATATTTTCTTGACCTATCCAGTGAGCTGGCTGTCATGGGTAAATGTGAGCAGTAAGCCCGAGGTGCCTTTCTGTGGCAATGAGCCTCAGATGCTCCTCCCAAGTCTGGAGGTCTGCTCGAGAGCCATGGAGTCTTGCACCTGGAAGTACATGTAGTTTTCCATTGTTGCCCACCAGGAAATCTGGATGAAAGAAAAGAGAGTCTGAGGTTAGGAGGACTGTGAGTTAAGCCACCGTCAGCTGGAAGGGTTCTGACCTCAACAGACTAGTCTCACCTTGGCCTCTGCATCTTGGGTAAGGAGGAAGGCAGAAGAAGCAGAAAGCCAACCTTCTGATATGCACTTATGTGTGCTTTTCCCTCCTGTCCAGAAATGGCCCACCACAACTGAGGACAGCAGCTGCCAAGGACAGGCTTGGTCAGGCCCAACTGTGGAAGAACCTCTTCATGTCCAAAGTTGAGGAACCCAGTTGGACACCTTGGTGGTGAGTTTTCCTCTGTCCCTCTGGAAGCTCTGTCTATCCTGTGCTAGTTATGGGCTGTGTCTAGTCTTCACAGTTTAGCAATTTCTCTCTCTCTCTCTCTTTTATTATCTTAGTGTACATGTATGTATGCGAGTGTGAGCATGTGTGAAGCTCAGAGGACAATCTTCCACTTTGTTTGAGGCAGAGTCTCTTGATCACCATTGCTCATGCCAGTCTAGCTAGCCCTTGAGCTTGAGAACTGTTCTGTTTTTTCCTTCCACCTCACTGTAGGAAGCTGGTATTACAAATGCCCTCTGCTGCATTTGGCTTTATGTGGATTCTGGGTACCAGAACTCCATTCATCATGCTTAAGCAGCAAGTGCTTTTACCTACTGGACTATTTCCCTAGCTCTAGCTTAGTAATTTCTTCAAGACCAGGTTTTGGAGTGCCAGCTGTATGTTGAAGGTTTAGAAGGCAGAGTGGAGGACAATTTGAATGTGGGCTGTGCTCTGGCAGAGATAATATCCTAGGGGGTGGCAATGCAAAGGCCCTAAGGTCACTGCATATTAAGTGGTCATCTGGGACACTAACTGGGGAGAGGTGGACAGGCATTTGATTAGGACCTTAGCTTCTGGGTCAGAATATTAGTTGTTAATCTTGTTAAATATTTATTTATTTATGTATTTATGAGAGAGAGAGAGAGAGAGGGAGAGAGAATGGGTGTGCATACCAGGGCTTCCAGCCACTGCAAATGAACTCCAGATGCATGCGCTACCATGTGCATCTGACTTATGTGGGACCTGGAGAATTGAACCTGGGTCCTTAGGCTTCACAGGCTGCGCCTTAACCACTAAGCAATCTCTCCAGCCCTGGTTGTTAATCTTAAGACCAGTCACAAGTCAACAGTACCAAATTTTTAGGTAGGAGAATAATATGATCCAATTTGCCATTTATTTTGTTTTGTTCTTGCATGTTTATTTATTTAAGAGAGAGAGAGTGAGCAAGAAAGATAGATAGATTGATCAATCGATATATATATATATATGCATATATATATATAATATATATATATATAATATATATGTATATATATATAGAGAGAGAGAGACAGAGAGAGAGAGAGAGAATATGGGCACACCAGGGCCTCTAGCCACTGCAAACAAACTCCAGACATATGTGCCACCATGTGCATCTGGCTTACTTGTACAGAACCAAACCTGTGTTCTTAGGCTTCACAGGCAAGCACCTTCACTGCTAAGCCATCCTTCCAGCCCTAATTTACTATTTAATAAGATCATCCTAAATTCTGAGTGGAGCTGGAGGTCAATGTGTGAGAAAGGAGGATTCTAAGCTCACCATAAGGTACTGACAAGTGGCCAGTTGGGTTGTGCCCCAGGCTGCTGGGGGAAGGGGGACCACCGAAAACAATTCACAGGATTTGGGAGTAGAAGCTGTTAGCCATCTTGATGGGGACAGACAAGGCTAAGCATGACCTCCAGCCTGTTGGCAGAGAAGCATGGCGGGGGTGTTCTAAAGGGAGGAAGAGTAGGCATAACTCAGGTATGCACTGAAACCACTCTGATTTTACCACCTGAGAGTCCCATAAGAACATGGAGAAATGAGAGGTGTGGGGCCAGGGCAGAATTTGTGATAGGGTTTGGATTTGAGAGTTCCCATGCAGGAGCATGGCCTTGAACACAGGGTAGTTCACACTGTGATTATGTGATGAATTTGACAAAATACCAGCTACTTCTGCTGCCAAAAGCTTTCACTACAAATGTCTGGCCAGGTACTGGCTACTACATTTGTTTTATTTTCATTCTGGTTATGAATCAGGAAGTGAGCCAGCAGACCTTTGGTGTCTCTGCCTGAGGATGACACTGGGGGACTCCTGGCAATCAAATGTTTCAGAGCCTTGGACTCCAGGCAGCAAGGCAGTAGGGGAAGGGTGGTGATACAGGTGCCAGTGGTGGACACAGTGCAGATGGAGATGGTGATGAAGGTTGTGATGGTGATGAATTGCTCTTGTATTAGGTATACTTGGAAAAGGTTGATCTTTTTTTTTTCTTTTTTTCTTTTGGGGATGGATTGTTGGTGATTCAGAACTACACAGGAACCATTAAGTATTGTATTTAAGTTTAGCTCTTGCTCTCACTTTGGAAGGGCATGGAATGTTTGAGTTATTTCACCATGATGGGAAAGCAAGGAGAAGAGAGATCCTGCTGACTCTTGAAACCAGCAGTCCATCCAGAGGCTGTCTGTGGGCTGGACACTTGACAGAAGCAGGAGACTTCCTATGGGTGCTGTAGCTGAGAGGCATTGGACTACTTTAAACATGGCTTCATGTTTGCCTCACTTTAAGCTCTTTTAGAGCAACTGTATTCGTTGCTTTTCTCTTGATGTTCAAAATACATGACAAAAGCAACTTAAGGAAGGAGGGTTTTATTTTGGCTTGTAGTTTAAGGTGATATTGTCCATCATGGCAGGGAAGGCATGGCAGTGGGAGCATGAAGGAACATTGCATAGGCAGTTAGGAAGCAGAGAGAGAAATGTTGCGGGTTTCGGCTTGCCTCCTGTTTTCTATCCACTTCAGGACTGCAGCCCATGAATGGCGGTACTCATAGTTAGGATGAGTCTTCCCACCTCAACTAACCTTATCTAGAAATTCCCTCAGGAACATGCCCAGAGATTTATTTGTATTGTGATCCTAAATCTCATCAAGTTGACAAGATTAACAATCACAGTAGCATTTGATAGTAAATCTGTAAAACTATTTTTTTTGTAAAACTATTATTATCAATATTTCCTACATTCCTTCACACAGGGGTCATGACTCCTTAGTGGATAAAGACCACAACATTAATGTGTTTATTCTAGGCTTGAGCCGGATAAATTATGTCACCTACACATTTTCACAGAGGTTGTGATGTGTGTGAAGTTTTAGATGAATTATTGTATTTCAAAGGCTCATTTTAAAAATAAGCCCTATCTGTCAGAGGTATATGAAGTAAAATGTTGAACACTCCCTGGATATATTATGGTGGGCTACCCCCCGACAGGTAGTGCTGAGGAAGGACCAGGCCCGCTGGTTCCTCCCAAGGGGTTGAGGAAGAGGGTGAATGTCGGATGACTCAGAACCTATCACCGGAGAAAAACCACACTGAGTTGGGAGTCTTGTCAAAGCAGGAACTCGCTTTATTGTTATAGGCGGTTGCCTATATAATGTTGAGAACAAAGGAGGGGATTCTAGGATGGGGGAGAGGTAATGGCCAATAGTAAACTGTGACTATTGAAATGATAATTCTAACTCCCATGCAGAAGTAGCAGGCAAGAAGCCATTAGGTGTCCTGCTGAGTCCTAGCTGGCCAGAGACAGGTCGCCAAACTTCAGCTAGGCTCAGGAAGTTCCACTAGGCCTCATGTCTGGGCCTCTCAAGGCCCAACATCTCCGTGTTTTGTTTTTGTAAGCACGGTGGAAAACATGGCCCCTGTCTTAGGTTGTCCCCCTCTGGGGATCCTACCTGTCACTGGGTACCATGTATCCAGCTCGTTGAGCATCCACTCTATGACCTGTCTTAGGTTGTCCCAGCCTGTCTGAAATCTTACTCGTCATTGGTTAGATGGAGGGTGGAGGAGGGACGCTCATATGAGGACAGCCAGTCATATGAGGAGCTTGACTCCTGAGTAGCGAGCCTATAATAACGTATTTTGACCTGATGAAGTTTTATTGCCTCTAGCTGTTGGTGAATAAATTGTGTAATCTTATTAATTACACAAGGCCCAACAGTGAGGAGAAGGAGAAGGAGGGGCCTAAGTAGAGGGAGAAGGTAGGGTAAGAAGTCATGTAAGCCCGTCTGCAGTGGGTTGTCCTGGAGGTCCTGCCCCCTCCTCTCCAAGTCTTCCTGGAGCCTCTTAATCTTGTCTTGGACGATTCCTGATTTATTGGCATAAAAGCGGCATTTTTCCTGTAAAAACAAGCGTATGCCTCCCTTTTCGGCCATTAGTAGGTCTAGTCCCCTCCTGTTTTTTAGGACTACCTCAGCCAGGGAATCTAGCTGTTGTTGGAGGTAGGTCTCCCTCCGATATAATCAAAAGAGGGCATAGGGAGGGTCTTATTTCCAGGAATGATATCTACGTCTGGGATTAAGATGGCTGAGCAATTTTTTAAGGTCGTATGGGCAACTGTACTGCAAACAGCCGGGGAGGCCCAGATCAGCGGCAAAGCCAGCAATCCTCTGCAAGGGAGGGAGTTATTTGGTTTAGCAGCATGAAGAACATTTTAGGAACAGTCCTCAGGGGTGGGACACTCCCTGGAGAAGTGATTGTTAGTGTCCCCTTGTTGGGACAAATATTTTAGGTCTCTAGCTGGTACCCAAATCGGTCTTTTTCTTCTTACAAAGTTTTCCCATGGACAAAAATTTCATGAGCTTTACATAAGTTTCTATCAAAAAACTCCTTTTTGTTACAGAGTTTTTGTATTTCAATCACTTCTCAGTACAAAAGACTATCAAGGCCAGCCAAATGGCTTCCGACACTGAATATACATAATCTTGCTTACATGTAGTTGCTATAGTCTTGATAAAGTTTTGTTATAGTTTTGTTAAAGTCTTGCTGCTAAAGGCCCAGAGCTATGGAAAATGAGTATGGGCAGCAGACACAGAATGAGCAAAAGACAAACACCTGAGCAGCAAAGCTTCTTATCCAAGAAGTGAGAGAATTCCATCCAGGCAAGGCAGACTTAAAAGCAGATATTAAGTCATCAGCAGCTTTAGCTGCATCAAAAGTAAGATGATTATTTTGTAAAGACAAAATCTCTGAATGCAACTGAATCAGATCCCAACGCTGTTGACTGTCATTATATTTTTTAGAAGTAACACAAATCCATTGAAAATCTATATGACACTCCAAACGGGTTCTAACTTTCAACCCTAGTATCTCTTCGCCCAAATATGTAACCACATCATACAGAGCATCTAACAGGTGAAACTGTACCTAGGGTAAGGATCGAGCCCAAGATCTTAAAGGGAGGCACAGTTTGAACTTTTTCAGGAGCTACTTTAAAGCTGTGAGTATGAAGGATAGTTAGACATTAAAAGTACAAGCCTAAAGCCAAATGGGTCTTTTTTTTCATCTTGAGGGAAGACACACCTAAACCCTCTCACTGATGTGAGAAGTGGGTCTGGTCCTCTACAGGCCCCTGTCAATGGGTCATTTCTAGAAAAATTTAAAATATTTAAGGTGGATAATGCTTTCTTTAGCTGACCATGGGGGTAGTGATTCCCCCTTTTGTTTTTGTAATTGTGATTTAAGTGTTTGGTCAACAATAGCTTGGCCTGGAGGGTTGTATGGGATGCCTGTGGAATGTGAGATTTTCCAGGTCTGGAGAAAATCTACAAAGGCCTTGCTTACAAAGCAGGGGCCATTATCTGTTGTAATTTGATCAGGCAGCCCAAGAGTGGCAAAACATTGAAGCATATGACTAATGGCATGTTTAGATCCCCTCCCCCCCCCCCCCCCCCCCGGCATGTGCCGATGCCCATCAGGCATGGGAAAAGGTATCAACTGAAAGAAAAATATCAGTGAGCCCAGTCACCATGAGAGGGCGGACTTCTCCCCTGTCCCCACCTGGGTCAGTCCAAGGGAGCCACGTGGCAGTCTTCCAGGAGGTGGACTGCCCGCCAAGTCCCAGTAGGGGAGGGCCAGGCACAAGCTGCCAGGAGGGGGGCCATCTATTTAAATTACCACATTCTGCCCCTGGTTCCCAATAGATTTATAACCATCACATATTATAAATTGCACTAAGTTCAATTAGTCCCCACAGTCTTGACTAATTTAAGATATTAAGACCTGTAAAATCAAACAAGTTAAACACTTTTAATCTAAAGCCAGTCTCTGTGCCTGTAAACCCTACCTCGAAAAACCAAAATAAAAAAACAAAAAATCTTAAATCTCTCAGTCCAATATCTCTAGCCAAGCACATCAGTCCATTACAAATTTAACCTTGATCAAACTCTCTGGGTCTGGGCAGCAGGACATAGCCAGCGCTTATGCCAGTAGCCCAGTTCCAACAAAGTCCCCTGCAGTCTTTCCTTCCCCTTAGGAAGCTCATAAGCCAATCCTCGAAGTTTAATGTTGTCTGCACTTAGCATTCCCAGACTCTCATCAGAATATTCCATATCTTACACATAACTGTGGGCTAACTCTACAATTCATGACCCATATACCTCAACAAGGAGGGGCCAAGGGGAGGGGGCAGGTCACGGATGAGCCTAATAATGGTACCAAACTGACTGTATTTGCTGAATACAAAACTAACTAATAAAGAAAAAAAGAAAAAAAAATTGGCTTACCACTCCAGAAGACACCTTCAGTTGCAAGCACCAAGTCTATGCCTATTCCTCCAAAACAAAGGTTCCAAAAGGTCAACATCCACATGGTCAGGTTCATCTCAGTCCATTCCTCAGTATTAAGTTCTGTAGCAGACAGCTTTGGGTTTACTGAGATGAACTTCCAGACCAGACACAAGTTATGGAGGAAGGGGTATTTATTGAAGCTTACAGATCCAGGGGAAGTTCCATAATGGCAGAAAAAGCTGGCCTGCCTTCACAGGCCCAAGCAGAGAGAGAGAGAGAGAGAGAGAGAGAGAGAGAGAGAGAGGCACAAGCCCAAAGGTCAAAAGCCACACAGTGTGTCCACTAGGGACATATAACCTGTTCAGAAATACAAAAGCCACAGATGCAGCTTGCCGGCGAACCAAAGTGAAAGGAAAGAGAAAGACAATGAAGAGATATTGACAAGCAAGTACAGGTTATAGAAGCAAAGTTTAGTGCATTAAATATGAAGACTGCCTCACAACTTATGAGGGTATACTCACCCGCACACCGATTGACCTCCTCAATGAATGCCTCTCATGGGGCACTAGTCTGCCTGGTTCCCGGAGCCCCACGTTGGGCGCCAGATGCCGGGCTCCCCCCGACAGGTAGTGCTGAGGAAGGACCAGGCCCGCTGGTTCCTCCCAAGGGGTTGAGGAAGAGAGTGAACGTTGGATGACTCAGAACCTCTCCTAGTCACCGGAGAAAAACCACACTGAGTCGGGAGTCTTGTCAAAGCAGAAACTCGCTTTATTGTTACATGTGGTTGCCTATATAATGTTGAGAATGAAGGAGGGGATTCTAGCATGGGGGAGAGGTAAGGGCCAATAGTAAACTGTGACTATTGAAATGATAATTCTAACTCCCATGCAGAAGTAGCAGGCAAGAAGCCATTAGGTGTCTTGCTGAGTCCTAGCTGGCCAGAGACAGGTCGCCAAACTTTAGCTAGGCTCAGGAAGTTCCACTAGGCCTCATGTCTGGGCCTCTCAAGGCCCAACAATATTCCCCATTGCTAATACCCACTGACTATCACTCTTTGGGTTGGGTGTTTCTTTTCAGAAGTTGTAGCCTCACCAGCCCTAAACACACGAGCACAATATAGTGAGGTATTGTGAAATGAACATGGGCCAATGCTAATTTTTCAGATTCGTGTTGTTGTGTGGCATACATGGTCTAACAATTTAGTTATTAAGGTGCTTGAGAACAGGAATCCCTGACTATAGCAAGAAATATACGTCCAGTGTCTGGGGAACCTGTTGTACACCATCTGTTCCTTCAGTTCCTCCACCTTGCTAGATAAGCCATGTCAAGCCTGTCTCCTCCCTTAGTAGGCAACTACTGTTTGCTCAATACCATGAGCTCTGTAAGCAGAGATTACATCTAAGCATTGAGGGGAGGGAGGGAAGGAGGGAGAAAGAGAAATATGTCATTTATTTTAATTTATTTATTCAAGAGAGAAAGAGGGAAAGAGAAAGAGAGGGAAAGAGTGGGCGAGAGTGAGAGAAAGAGTGAATGGGCCCACCAGGGCCTCTAGCCACTGCAAATGAACTTCAGACACCAATACCACCATGTGCATGTGGCTTATGTGGGTACTGGGGAATCAAACCTGGGTCCTTAAGCTTTACAGGCAAGCACCTTAACTACTAAGCAATCTCTCCAGCTTGAGAAATTTCATTTTTATCTGTCTCTTTGGAGAATTTAGTGACCTTTAGCCTGGTGAAACCATTGCCTAAATTCACTCACTATTTTCTAGAGTGTTCTGCAGGCAGCAAAGACACACAAAAAAAATTAACAAAACCTAGCTAGTGGGTTGAAGAGCTGGCTTTGCAGTTGGAAGCACTTGCTTGCAAAGCCTGACAACTCAGATTTGATTCCCCAGTACCCATGAAAAGCCAGATACCCAAAGTGGCACATACATCTGGAGTTGGTTTGCAGTGGCTAGAGGCCTGTCATGCCTATTTCCTCTCTCTTTCTCTGTCTCTTTCTCTCTGCTTGAAAATAAATAAAAAATATTTTGAAGAACCTAGCTACTGAAATATATTTGTGGAAAAAATATATTGTCACTCCTTATTCATGGGAATATGTTTTGAGACCCCCATGTGATACCTGAAACAAGTGTTCTGAACCATGTATATATCCTATTTTTCTTTTGATGATTACCTATGACATGATAGAGTTTAATGTATACATGGGGAACAAGGGCCAAGGTGAAGCTCAGTGGAAGCTGCTTAGCATATATGATGCTCTGGCTTTGACCCCCAACACCAGAAAAAATCAATAAGCATGGCATAGTAAAAGATTAATAACTAATAATAAAATAGAAAAACTATGACATCATAGTACAATAAAAGTTATTTAAAACCTTATTTCTGGAATGTTCCATTTAATATTTTTGGACCATGTTTAATGTGGTAACTGAAACTACAGAAAAGAGGGAGAATTATAGATTTATTTATTAAAAACCCTAAGTGACATAATTTGTGGAAGTCATAGAAGTTTGTCCTTCCATATGTTTGTGTTTACAAGCAGCTTATTACAAGATAGGTCAGTTGGGTTTAGGGACAGCTCTGTCAGCAACATGCTTGCACTGCAAGCATGAGAGCCTAAATTCAGATCCCCAGAACCCAGAAAATGTCAGGTATGGTGGTATGTGCCTGGAATCCCAGGGCTTAGGAGGCTCCCCTGGACAAGCTGGCTGGTCATACTAGCTGAGATCTATAGATCTGGGTTCAGTGAGAGACCCTGCTGTAAAAAGAAGGTGGAGAGTGATTGAGCAAGAAACCTGACATCAATTTGTAGCCTCCATATGCAAATGTGCATTTGTGTACACACCTGCACATGCATGTCCACATATATATGAACAGGTGTATACTACCTCATACTACACTCATACTACATATACACATACAACAACAGCAAAAAAATAAAGGTCAGTTAATAGCAGGTACCACAGGGGCTATGCTTGAGAAGTGGGGCACCCCTGCTCCCTCTCCCCTCAGAGATGGGCCTTGAGAGGCCTTAGGCTTAGGACCAAACTTAGACTGCACTGTGGGCACTGCTGCCCCTCCAGTCCTCCAGATCTGCTAGTCATAATGTTATTTGGGTGGAAATGTCAAGGTCAGATGGCTCTTATGCCATTATTTCCATGGCTAAATACATTTCATATTTGATTTCATTTCTTTTTTCTTAAATGGTCAAGGCAACCTGGAATGGCAATGTTAATATCCGACACTTCATGTCAGTTACAGGCGGGTGGGTCATTAGTGATTTGCTGTCCTTGTCAGGAAGAGGTGGGCCTGCTGGCCTTATCACCAGGTCTAGTTTGGTGATGGGTCTGTATTTGCCTCAAGGATGGTAAAAACTGGAAGAGAGCAGGTGGGAGACAGAAGAAAGGGAGAAACAGAAAAAATGAGGAATAGAAGAAAGGAAAGAAAAGGAGGGGAGGGGTAGGGATAGGAGGAAAGGAGACAAGAATGTGTTTAGTAGAGTCTGTGGTCAAGACTCTGACGTGGGCAGATACTTCACTGAAGTCCCCTATGTTAGCAAGCATTGTCCAGACCTATTTCCTAGGCCCCTGAAGAAGTGGAGGGAATGTTTGTGTTAGAGAGGCCATGCTTCCTGTGGCTGGTCCCACTGCTGAGCACTGCCGTTCCCTTCACAGAGGTGTGCATTGATTTCATGTGTACTGGGCGCTGGCTGACTGCTAAGGTGCAGTGTCCAGAAGCTCTCACCAGGTCCCAGGTTTCTCAGCTTTTGGGCCTGGGCCAGGCTTGCAGGTCCCTGGTGCTCCCCAGATATGAGGCTGCTTGGCTGTGGGCCAGTAAACTGTGTCCTCTAAAGAATGGTATGCTGGAAGCTGCGTGTGGTGATGTACATCTGTGATACTGACAGCCGGGGAGGCTGAGGCAGGAAGATTATGCAAGTTCAAAGCAAGTCTGAATTATGTATCCAAACCCTGTCTCAAAAAATAAAAGAATATATATTTAAGGCCCTGTTCTAATATATCAGAATATGATCTTACTGGAAATGGTGCCTTTGCAGAGGTAGTGGAATGAAAACAGGGTCATTAGGGTTGGCCTAATCATTGTGATAGATGTCCTAACAGAGGGGTGGCTTTGAGCAGACACATGCAGGGAGAACAGCATATGAGCATGAAGGCAGAAATTGGGGTGCTACTTGTATGAGATAAGACAGCAGTAAACACAGTAGCTTGGAGAGGCCTAAAGCAGGTACTTCCTTGGGACATTGGGAGGATCCAACCCCATCCATACCTTGACCTTGGACCAAGGTTGTAAGACACTGGGCTTCTGTTGCTTATGATCAGATTATAGTACCAGGAAACAATGCCAGATCTGTCTGACTGGCTCAGGTCAGGAGGAAGGTGCCTGAGTGCACCCTCCCAGACTATTCCTAATCCAAGGGCCAGAGGAGCAAGCCACACCTCTGGCACTGCTGCATGGATCCAAGGACTTCTTGCCATTTATTGGATCACAGTGTTAGAGAGCAAGGGCAAATGAGATCTCACCATGTCTATGTGCTGTCACCAGCTTACAAGCCAGTCTAGAACCTGTGGGGATGAGTCTCCTACCCTTTTGTCTTCTCCCCGGCACAAAGTCTCAAGGACAGTGTGTTCCTCCCCACTATCTTGTTTTCTAACCTTTAAGTGTTTTTGACCTACAGTCCCCACCTATGTAACTAGGCAGCAGAGGCATTTGCTGATGAATTTACCCATAAAGGGCAGCTTAGACAGAGATAAAATGGCTGTGAACCAGGAAAGGGATTGATAAAAAGATATCACCCCAGGTACAGCTTAATTTTTAACCTGGGTAATGGAACATCCTACTTCACATGATGCTGAGCCTGTTAGCCTGAGGAAGTGTGCTAATCTGTCACTATGGAAAGAGTTGGAAGAATGAACAGAGTGTTATTCCTGTCCTTGTTAGTACTCTTCCCGTTCCCAACTTGAGAACTCCAGGCCACTTAATACACAACCGTGCTGTGCCTCATCTCAGCTCCTGTGCGTCCCATCCACTGTGGAAGCTGGGGACCTTTAAATTGCCTTGAATGAAGGCCTGGCTTCTGAGGCATGAGCTATTCATAATGCTCAGCAGAGGGGAGTTATTCTAGGCCCGGAGGAAGTGAGGGGACAAAAGCCAAGAACATCAGACATTTGTTCTGCAGCAGTTGTCTTTGTGGCACATTGCCCCGTGAAACCATGGTTATATTTGCCTGACATTAGTCGTGTGATCTGCTACAGTTGACAGTACATGAGACAGGGACTCTACCTTATTCCCATACTGTCCCAAGTACTGTGGAGAGGCTCTGAAGCCATAGATGCATAGGCTTCTGGAAGGATGATGGAGTGAATAAGAGAATGAATGATTACTGACATTGGGAAAAATTTTTTTCAGTTTTTTAAAAATATTTTATTTTTTATTTATTTATGAGAGAGAGAGAGAGAGAGAGAGAGAGAGAGAGAATAGGCACGCCAGGGCCTCTAACCACTGCAAACGAACTCCAGATGCATGTGCCACCATGTGCATCTGGCTTACATGGGATCTGGAGAATCAAACCTGGGTCCTTATAGGCTTCTCAGGCAAGTGCCTTAACTGCTAAGCCGTCTCTTCAGCCCCCCCTTTTTTTCAGTTTTATTTATACAGTGCATAATTTGAAGGTAGCTTGGCATAAAGTAAATATGTGAGTATATGTGTGTATTTAAAAACACAGAAACTAGAGGCAAGAACACTGTTAATTTCTTGCTTTTAGAGGCTGACCTATCTCTGATGAAAGTCTGGGTAGAAATCCAAGTGTCTCCTCGCTCCCTTCCTTCCCCTCTTTCTCACCATCCTTCCTTCCTGTTTTCCACCCTCCCTTCCTCTAACCTGCTCTTTTGCCTTCTTTCCACTTCTTCTCTTTTCTCTGCTTTCTTTCTTCTTTACTTCCTTCCTTCCTGGTGGAGTATATCCATCTCAGTGCTTTTGAAGAGGGCATTTTGCCTGAATGGCCTCAGGACAGCCCACTTGCATCTCCAAGTTACCCACAGCATGGACACCGTGTAGGCTCTGAGGGTACATGACACTTGATGGACAGGAGGGATGCTGAGGACTGGAGGGGAGCCTGGTGACCTTATCTCTGTGGTTTTTATTTATTATTTAGAAAGGGTAATTAGTGTGTGTGACATTTAGCCTGACTGTCTGGGGACAGATGATGTGTTCACCTGATTACATGGGAAGGAATGTAGTGAGCACCCTGAGGGCGGCAGGGTGTGACAGCTATTGAGACACCAGTGTTTAGGCCCAATAATTTCAGTTAAGGGCACACAGGCTGCTCTTTGGAGCTGGAGAGTGTCATTAATTCTCACAAAATCGCTCTGGGCATCCCAGAATCTCCTAAGAGAGTCACAGTTCTTATCCTCCTCAGAGTTCTAAAAAGACCCAGGAATCTGCAAACCATCAGTTCAAGGAGATTCCCTAGGAACCCACCATGTCTCCAGGGATGCAGCTGACTCTGGTGCCTCCTGATTAACTGATGTGATGCAGGGAGTGTGCATTCGCCTCACTTAGCGGTGACAGCCCTGGGATGGTGGGGGCACTACCAGGTGAGCACCAGGCCAGGACACACAGCTTCCAGGCCCCATCTGGCTATCCCTGAGCCCAGTGGAGCAGAACAGCCACTTTTCTTAGAGGAAAGGCTCTGGTCCTTCAGTGTCAGACACCATTGGTGGCAGAGACCCACCTGGCACTTAAGCTCAGAGATGCTTCAGGATGTCTTGATTGCTGATGACTCCTAGTTTCAGCCCCAGGGCAATATGTGATAGACAAAAATGGTGTGATCAGTGGCTTAGGACAACTTCAAGGAGAGAAAGTAGTGAGGGGCGGATGTAGGATAAGTCCAGGTGATATAGACAGGTAGCCAGTTCTGGGTCAGGCCCTCCCTAGCCAGAGGCCACAAGGCTTGTGCTGTGGTTTCGCGAGGTCTCAGGTTGCTGTAGACCCTATCAGGATGGGGCTATAGCTCTTGTCTCTGAATCAGAAGTATAACAGGCTAGGGAAGGAAGCCCAAGAGATGCCCAGGAATGGTGGTGGTCCTGAGGAGAGAGGTTGGGACCCTGGAGAATCAGAACATGAATGGAGCTGCCCAGCAGTGAATTCAGGGAGGATGAGCCCAGCTCCCAGTTGGCCTCTGATAGGGACCATGTCTGGGTACCTGAGCCCTGCCTTCCAGCCTGACTACACAAAGCTTGCCTGCTCCATGGCTTCCATTCTTTACCTTCTGCTTTTGGCCCCGTTCCCTGCCAGACCCAGTCCTTGGCATGCTATTTCTTAGACCTAGAAAGTGCTGTCCCTGGGAGAGGCTCTGAGTGTAGCACTGCCCCTATAGCCCAGGCTCTGTCACACATGAACTAGGGAGGAAGGGCTCAGGAAGCCCTTAACCATGTTGCCCTGGTCACACTGATTTAAACAGCATCAGTAAAGTTGGATATGTGTAGCTTGGTTGGGTGATGTTTTCCATGCCTTAGTTTTCCCAGATGGGAACCAGCTTTTATAGAGAGCTATCTCCTGGGCAAGTTTGGGGACGTGAATGTGTACTTGAGAAGTGTGGCTGAGCTAGTGCCTGTTGCACTGGCCACATCCTGGAGCCCTGTGGCAAGTGACAGCTAGTGAAGTAAGGCTGGAGAGACAGAGATAGAGAGGGACAGGAAAAGAGAGGGAGGGAGGAAGAAGAAAGAGAAGAGAGAGGAGAGAGCAAGACAAAGAGAGACAAGAGGGAGGGAAAGAGTGAGAGAGATGAGAAGAGCAGATAGCTACAGAACAAAGAAAGCAAGGGAGGGGAGAAGGGAGAGAAGCACCAGTCTCTCCTGCTTTGCTATCTTCCTGGTCATAGAATGGCTGTTGCACATCTTGGTGATGTGTCTACATCCCAGACAGGAAGAAAGTTGAGGGATAAAGGCCTTCTTCCTGGCAACTATTTCTTTCTATTTAGGACAGAAAAAACTCTGAGCTCCCGTTGTCTGCTTTCTCCCAGACCTGCCTTCTGCCCCAAGCCATCCTGTTTGCTAGAGCCTAGCACTGAGCATCTTTTACCTTGGGCATCTGTTTGGCCTTGGCCAATGGGAGGCAGTAGCAGGAATCTAGACAGTGGAGGAAATGTTCAGGCTTCTCCATGCCAAAATATAACTAAGATGTCAAAACAAGTCTTTAAAACTATTTAACAGACACTGAAACCCCACATTGTGAGTCCTCAGCAGAGGACTGTAGACACAGTCCCAAACAATGAACATTTATGTCTTCCAGTTCCAGAGCTGAAAGCCAAGGTCAGGTGTGGCTGGCTGGCTCTGGTCTGGCAGGACCCTCTTTCCCATTCACAGTTGACCCCTCCAAACTGTGTTCTTACGTGAGTACACGAGGTAAAGCTGCTTCTTATAAGGCCTCAGCCTGTCATGGGGTCCCCTGGTGACCTCATTAGCCCCAATATCGCCAAAGATCTTACCTCAAACATGATCATCGGTGTTGAGTTTCCCCTAAGTGTTTGGGTGAGGACATACAGATGCAGTTGGTGATGTGTGCCAGGATGAGCTGACACCCTACTTGCTTCCTTGCCCACACAGCTGTGTTTGCGGGGAAATGATGACTGTAGGTAAGAGAAAAAGCCAGCTCACAGGGTGAGAGGGCAGCTCGTGTGTATGCATGCCACCTGTGTGGCTTGAGGCCTTTTGATCTTCATGTGGATGCAAGAAATAGGATGGTGTGAGCTAGGAGATGGGCATTCTCCCAAAGGCATCTGATCCTCACTGTTGTAGCAAACAAGCTGGTAATCAGGGAAAGGAAGAATGAGCTATTCATTTAAAAACTTCTCTGAATAATTTAGGGAAAGGCTCCCATCCATGCATGCTGATTGCCAGGTGCTGAGACCTTGTGTTCTCTAGGACGGGCTGTGGAACCAGTAACTGTGCTACCTTGGCTCCCTGGTCCACCTCCTGTGGATCTGCAGGTGAGGATTCCCCAGCACAGCCCCCACCATGGCTTCCATGCCAAGAACAGCCTTCTTTCTGGGACAGGCACACCTCAGTAGGTCCTTGGAAATCCCAGCACCTCAGGGCATTGAAGGATGTGTCCTTGTGACTACAGAGGGTGAGTTTGAGGGTCATTAGCTGGCAAGGAATGCTCCTTTGGAATTTCAGGCTGAAATGATGAAGGGAGGTTTGGGGAGATTTGGCAGAAAGGTCTCTACTTCCTCATTTGCAAAGGGGAGCATAATGAATGACCTCTATAGCCTTTCTCCACAATAATGTAGGCTAATATTTGCCATGCAACTGGTAAACTATGCAAATGTTTCTTTTAAATTTTAAATGAGCATATATTAGACATATGGGTCTTATTCTGACATTTCCATACTTTCATATAATGTATTTGGCTATATTCACCCCCAGTACCTTGTTTCCTTTTCACTCCCAAGGATCCCCTTTCTCTTCCCAACTGGCCCCCCTCTACTTTCATTTCTTTTTTGTGACCTGTGTATGTTAATTAGTGTTGGTTGCATGATCATGAGTGGGAGGTTATTTACAAGGTTATGGGCAAGTTACCAGTACCTATATATATATCACTGAAAAAATGCCTTTCCTACCCCCTAGCAACCATTAGCTGGATATATTCTGTGGCTAGAGGCATCCAGGTATATAATAAACAGCAGTCTCTTTAACCCTCCTCATTGATATGCCATTTACTTAAAAGGATCACTATAAGCTCCATAGGGAATTATACCATGCTCATTTGCATACTTAATGCGTAGTAGCTATTCAGTTAGATGCTTAATTTAATTAATGTATGTGCATCTCAGAAGTGTCTTTCTCAGCAGTGGATCAGGCTCCCCTGTCTTCTCTTGGAACCTGAGAAGAGTTCAGTGAAGCCTGTCTTTGAAGGTCAATCACGCTCTTCCTAGTTATGATGCCCAGAGGAGCACACAGAAGGCCCAGGATGAACTGGGAGTGGCTTTGGAGATAAGTGTTCTGTGTGTTGGAAGACAATCATATTACAGAATTCACACATCTCTGCCCGGCACCAAGGCCCAGGGCCTGGGTTGAACCATGCCTTGCAGCAGCACTACTGCCATAATAAACTTAATTAAGGCAACAAGCTGGAAGTCAGGCTGGGCAGTAAATTAATTTTTAATCCATGGCTGTAGCTTACTTTTGAGCACATTGGATGTACCACAGCTCGGCTGTTGCCAATTCTTCAAGAAGTAAAGAAGATCATCACATTGGTCAACCAGAGGGGCTTTGCTTGGTGGCCTAGCCTCTATTACCCCTGAGGGTAATTGTGTTGGTGTTGTGGCTTTAAGCCGTTTGATGGATGGAGTGTCTTCAATTCACACAGGCAAGAGTTCTGGTAGTCTGGACCACCACAGCTGGTGGGCTCCATGGGTCTTTCTAGTTGGCTGAATAATATAAAGAATTCACCATGACAGTGAAAGCAGGACCAGAGCCTACCTCCCCACCCCCACAGACTAGTGCCCTCCTCTGGAAACTGAGTGTCCACCCCGAGTTGAGCATAGTTCTGGGAAGAGGTCTCTGTTGGGGACCGGGTAGGAAATGCCTGGTGCTCTCAGGTGGTATCTGGGGCGATTGTTAATTTGCAAAGTTGTGTGAATTACCCAAGGGACCAGGAGATGGAAAAGGATCCAGATCTGGCCACAACAGGAAATTGGGGTGATCCACATGCTCCAAAAGGCCAGTGTGGTTGACCTCTGTGCTCTTGGAACTGAGTACTCAGACAAACAGCCACCACACAGCTAAGTACATTGTTTCACAGTGCGCTGTCTATGATTTTTAATTTCAATAACACTTTATCTTTAGACATGGTCTCATGTAGCTCAAACTGCCCTCAAACTGGCTGTGTAACCAAGGATGACCTTGATCTCCTTATCCTCCAGCCTCTGCTTCCCAAGTGCTAGGATGACAGGCACATACCACTAGCCTGGCTCTCTAGCCTCTTCCTTAGCTGGAGCAGTCCATTTAGGATAGGTAAGGTTATACAGCAGATCTTCAAAAAGAGGTGACATTGTAGTATACATTGAGGCTTGTACATCCCCATCTGTGTGAGAGATCACCTAGTGTGAGCATGAGCCCCATTTTGCAGCACCTCATTTACAAGTCTGGAGCCCTTGATCCTTGTTCACATGCTTGTTATAGGCATAGTACCCAGGCACAGAGCTTTTCCTCAACCCCAGGAGCACTGTCTTGAGGGTCCCTAGGAGCCATCCCCTTGCCCAGAGTATATGGACATGGGCACCAGTCTTGAATGCAGGGCTCTCTGTAACTGCCAAAACAAAGCAACTATTAACACACAACTGGGAATGTTTGTCAACAGCTCAGTTTAGCTGAGGGCACCACAGGGACTTGGGCTTGATTGACTGGTAGAGTCTGCTTCCTCCTGTAGCTTTGGGGCCAGACTTCAGCACTGGACTTCCTATGGTCAAACCCACATAGCTTGCATGCCTTTAGGCACATGACTTAGTGTGGCTGTGCTTCTGATGGTACCTGCCAGGGCCTACCTGCACATAATTACAGGTATAAAGGCATTTATAATGGAAGTGAAATGTTCACACCCAGCCTAGCAGTGTGTGTTCTCTGAGTGTGAACTGCCATCATTACCCTTCAGCTGCAGTTTGTCCTTGCATCATTAGTTTGACTTTCATTGCTTGGGACATTATCTTGTCACCCCACATGAAGAGGGAGGTGATTTCTAGGTAAACATGAACCCAAGCATCTGTGCATGTCAATTACTTTGGAACAGTGTGATTGTTGATGATTTTGACCACAAGCCATGGGAGAAATGTATAGGAGATTCATCACCCATCTGTGCATATATACTCACATTCTCATTATCTTAAAAGGCAAGCTTCCTGGGGATGGGGAAATGGCTCAGTTGATAAACTGTTTGCCTCACAAGCATGAAACCTGAGCTCAATCACCCCAAGTCCATGTGAAAATGTCAAGCATGGTGACACGTGCTTGTAAAGCTGGTATTGGGGAGGCAGAGGCAGGAGGATCCCTGCCAGTCCAGCCTAATTTGTCAGCTACAGGCTAATGAGCCACCTTGTCTCAAAAAATGTGGACAGTATTCCTGAGAATGACCTCTGAGGTTGCATACTCATGTGTACCCCCACACATATGAGTACACATGCACACACCCCACATGGGCAAGCTTCCCAAGTCATCATCCTTTTCCATATGATGGAGACTTCTGCTTCACATTTTTGCTTATGAAATGGTGGTCACCACTCACTGAACTGACCCCAAAGGCAGATAACAAGTTGTGAGCCACATTGTGATGGATGTCCTTCTAGGAAGAGCCTTGCTGGGGTGGGAGTCCTGCCTTTCAGCCACAGCCTTGATATAAAGTAACAGTGATGTCAATGGAGGCTCTTCCCCAACTGGGCTCATTTCTGCTTGGGGCACAAGGAGAGGAAAGCAGCCACGTCCTGCAGTATCCAAATGGGATGGCTCACGGTGAGCGTTCAACAATCTGTGGGGGAAGATACATTCTTTCTGTGTGTGCAAAGACTCTTCCCCAGTGCTACTGATGCTGGTATGAGCCGCTGAAAGAGCCCTCCCCACTTCTGAGGGAGTTCAGATGAACCCCAAAGTGTGGAGACAGGACGTGGTCTGTAGATGCAAGAAGTGGCAGTCCTGCTGTGTCAGTGAACACGTGCTTGGGACTTTAATGAGTCCATGGCTGAATGTTTGCACTCAGGTGAAAATGTCATAATTGGCAGGCTAATATTTACACATGGAGAAGGTTTCCCATTTTTAAAAATTAAAAACCCATGTAGGAATGCTAGCTGTCAATTTCACAGGAACCCCAGTACATCTGGATCTTTCCTCTAGAACATCAGTGCCTTGCCAGCACTGAAGTTCATTTCCTGTACAGAAATATTTTTTCTGTGGAAGTACAAAGGTGACTACTCTAAGGCCTGTGTTTTGGGAGATCCCATGGGCAATAGGCTTGGTCTCCCAGTTCAGAGTCAGGCCAGTTAGTTAAGCACCTACTATGTGCCCAGTACTATGCCTATCATTGATGGGCAGAACAGGGCAATGCAATACCAACCTGTGTCTCTTGGATCTTCTGTTTAGTGGTGGGCAGCATTGATCAAGCACTGTGACATAATGTAGATGTACTGCTCTATGTAGACAAAGGCAGGTTCCATGAGGATCAGTAGCTGACTTGATCACCCTTCTGGAAAACACTCACAGATGAAGCATTAGAATGAGTGGAGCTGGGAAGGTGGATAAGGTAGGGGGCCAAGATTGCAGCAGAGAGGACAGCATAGGGAAGAGCATTGTTCATCCAAGACCTGAGTCTACACCCTGGAAGAACTAATTTGTGTCTTGACAGCAGAGCCCTTGGAGAGGTTTAGGCAGAGTCTATACTGACTAGAGTTGAGTGTGTGAAGCTCTCTCTCTGGTTACAGGTGAAGGCTTAGCCAGAACCAGAACTCAGGAGTGGAAAATGTTTAGTTGTCCCCTGATAAAGCATGAAACCAGCTTAAGGGCCTCAGGTTCCCACGTTGAATCATCTCTGGTTAGAGGTAGGGCCAGCAGGTTGCATCCTCACTCTGTGATTTTACTTAGAATAGCTGTAAGTGGTCCTTCTTCCTTCATTCTTTCTATCCTTTTTTATATCCTTCTTTCTTCCCTCTTTTCTCTTTTCCTCCCTCCTTCCTTCCTTCTTTCTCTCTCCCCCTTTCTTCTTTCTCTCTCCTTCCTTCCTTCCTTATCTCTCTCCCTCCATTTCTTGTGGTACTTGGAACCCTGAGCCTCCCACATGCTAGACAAGCCCTCTTCTGCTGAGCTGCACCACAGCTTTCGAAGGAAGGAGTGTGGAAATGCAGCATACTGACAGGTTCTGGAGTTCTGGGATGAGGCTGCTGGGATCATTTTCCCTCTGTACCTATCAGTTATGCTGCTTTGAGGGTTGTGGGTAGGCTGCCCCCAGACTCAGCTGCATCAGGGCCGAGCTGGGGCCAAGTAGCTAACCTCCAACCAGCTCAGGTATATTGGCTTAGAGAATTCCCATCAAGAAACACTGCTTTACCCTCTCTGCTTCAGCCTTCTTGCTTCTTGGAGTTAGCAATAAAGATGGCTCTTATGTCAGATGCCACCACAGAGCCTAGCATCCGGTGCATGCTCAGTTATTATTATTACTGCACGTGAGGATTTGGTATCTGTATTTTTTCCATTTCAGATCACAAGATCATTATGTAAATGGAGCCGAGCTCAAGTACTTGTCTTGAAAAATAATATGTAGTTGGATTCTATCTATAGATCTCACACTGAAATAGATTCCAGATGGACTAAAGGCTGGATTGTGTATAGTAAAACTCTAAGCTCATAAAGAGGAGAAAGATTTATGGGATGAGTGAGCCAGTAGGAAAATGAGTGGGGTGTGTTCAGGAACTTTATTTTGATGATACCTCAGAGTATATGAGGGGAAAACTGGGGAAGACCCCAATCTGACTTCCAGAAGCTCCAGAGCTAGCTGTCATTCCTATGGGTTATCCCTTGACTAGGGTGTGCATTCAGCATGCTGGGGAGTCCAGAAGCATACAGCTTGTGACCTGGAGGGGTGGTCTCTACCATGGAAGCTGGTGAGGTGGGGCCATCATGGAGAGCTACTCCTGTTGGGAGCAGCCACACAGGCCTAGGCACCTAGGCTTACAAAGTGGGACCCATTCCTCCCACCTTGCCTAGCTTTGCTAGTCCCATGCCCCAGGGTCCCCTTCAGTTTCTTAGAGACCAGTGTAGTTGGTCACCCCACAGGGCAGGAGCTGACTCTTAGGCAAAATGTGGGGTGACTGGGAGGGAGTTGTGTGGCTGAGCCATGGGTCAGGCTCTGCACATCAAGAATCAATTTCTTGTGTTTCAGTTGCCATGAATGGTAGGGCCCATGCAACCTGGAGCTACCCATCCTGCAGCTAAGATTCTGAAGGGGCCTTATGGGAGAAACCAGGATAGACTGTCCTCAGAAAGAACTTTTCCTTGAGACTATAAATGATTGCTGTTCATTGAGGGCTATTTCCTTTTCTTAAAATTTAAAAGTGAAATTGTTTTTACTTATTTCAGCAGAAAGCAAAATATAACAGAACCAAGTGTGTGTGTATGTGTGAGTGTGTGTTTGTGTGTGTGTGTGTAATTCTTTTGATTAAGGTGGCCAGGTTGCCTGGCTGGGATTAGAGTGCTCTTCTAGGGCAGGCTATCTCTGTCCAGCTGTTTTGCTGGCTGCTATATGAAGATGCAGTCACTGGAATCAGTGTATTGATCTTTGGCAGCAGGTCTGTCAGCATAGCGCTGCCAGCTATCTCAGAGAGGGCTCAGGGCAGAAGACCATTTCCCCACAGCTATCCCAGCATGCTGGCCTAGAGGTCCAGAGGAGATTAATTTCAGAAGGAAATCTCACCCCCTCAGGGAAATTGCATGTAGTGGCAAGAATTTCAATCATGTTTGGGACTGCAGTTTAATAAACTGCTCACTGAGTATCCCTTGTGAACTGTACCGACCACACAGTGCCTTGAGACACATAGGGATGCCTAGGAGCTGACTGTCATATGGAAGAAAACAAGCAAATGCCCATTTCTTTTAAGACATTGAAAAGAACAGCCAATACATCTTGGGTGGGAAGAATGTGCTGCATGGAAACACATCACCAAATACTTTATGAGATATCACATCTTGTATATTAACTCCCACTAGCCGGGACCTCTGGTCTTGACAATGAAAAGGTCTCCAGCAGAGCTTCTATATAAACAGCCTGTCCTGGTGACATATTGACAGTATGGCTGAGATTCAATACTAGTTGGTTTTGCTTGTGTTTATTTATTTTTAGCATGTATCTGTGTGTTATACATACATGTGTGCATGAATGTTCATATGTATGTGCATATAAGTGAATGTGGGGAGTGATCTGAAGAGTCTCCATAAGCTGCTCTCTACCTTATTCTTTGACACAGGGTATTTCACTGAACATGGAGATCACCAGTTTGGCTAAATCAGCTAGCCAGCAAGTCCTAGGGATTCTCTTGTCTTTACCTCTGGCATTGGTGTTACAAGCATGCACTGTTGTGCCAAGCTTTTATATGGTGCCTGGGGATTAGAACTCAGGTCCTCATGCTTGCACAGCAAGCACTTTATTCCCTAAGCCATCTCCCCAGCCCTTTGTGTTTATTTTTAAGGTTACTGTTTAGAGGGA
Source organism: Dipus sagitta (assembly GCA_036346955.1). Classification (NCBI taxonomy): domain Eukaryota; kingdom Metazoa; phylum Chordata; class Mammalia; order Rodentia; family Dipodidae; genus Dipus; species Dipus sagitta. The sequence goes on along the minus strand of CM070779.1, from coordinate 64,455,090 downwards.
ATGACTCTGATCTCCACTTTACTGTAGTCAAATTTAGTCTCCTTGAAGGTAAGTTTACTTGACAAAATGTTATTGAGTTGTAAGTGAGTTGATTTATATAAAAACATCCCTAAATGAACAGAACAGACAGTATGTGTTGCTTGGCATAGGAGAAAAGGAACCTGCTTGTTTGAGGGTTGTGTCACAGAGTAGAAGGGCTGGAGGCTGAGGGAGGGAAGGAAAGCTTCAAGAAAAGGCAGGACATAAGTTGGGCTCTGAAGGTTGCAGAGGACTTGGATGGTGGGCTGGAAAGGATAGACATTTCAGGTGGCATGGAGGAGTACCATAGGCTACAGAGCACGTGTGTGATGGGCCAGGTATTCTGAGGGCTGAGGAACTTGAGCTTCTGGTCAGAAGGATCAGCTAGATTGCATGAGAGAGAAGATGAAGGAGTGAAGAGATTAAACAATATGTCCCTATGTGCTGAGTGGGACAGGAAATAGAGAAAATCTCTCTTCTGACTTCCCATTGTAATCTACAGATTCCCTAGGGACCAAGCAGCCATGCAAGTCAGTGGCCCTGAATATCTCCTGGTTGATCACCAAAGGTATTTGTGGTCATGTTTACACTTATCTTCAAAATACTTTTAACTGACAACTCCAGGGATGCCCCTGGAGGAAGTGCGGTTCGGGCTCTTCCTGCAGGTGTTTGGGTGACCGGAAGCTTGGATCCCTGGGAACCGGGGATAGGGGCCGCTACTCCTCTCTCTCCTTCAGTCAAAGTCGGTGCCATTTTTGGAGGCTCCCAGGGTACTGGCAAGGCAGTAGCTCAGTTAATGACCCAGAAAGGCTACCGACTGGCGATAGTGGCCAGAGATCTGGAAGTGGCCAAAGCCGCCGCGGGCGAGCTGGGCGGAAGTCACTTGGCATTTAGCTGTGACATTGCAAAAGAACAGGAAGTTCACAATACCTTTGCAGAGATTGAGAAACATTTAGGTCAAGTAAATTTCTTGGTAAATGCAGCTGGTATTAACAGGGATAGTCTTTTAGTAAGAACAAAAATGGAAGACATGCTGTCTCAGCTTCAGACTAACCTGGTGGGTTCCATGCTGACGTGTAAAGTGGCTGTGAGGACTATGCTTCAACGGCAGGGCGGGTCCATAGTTAACATAGGGAGTATTATTGGATTAAAAGGCAATTCTGGCCAGTGTGTATACAGTGCCAGCAAAGGAGGGTTGGTTGGATTTTCACGTGCCCTTGCTAAGGAGGTTGCAAGAAAGAAAATCAGAGTGAATGTCGTTGCACCAGGATTTGTTCATACAGATATGACGAAAAACTTGAATGAAGAACAGATAAAGAAAAACATTCCCCTTGGGAGGTTTGGAGACCCCATTGAAGTGGCACATGCAGTCCTATTTCTGTTAGAATCACCATATGTTACAGGACATGTTCTAGTTGTAGATGGGGGATTGCAACTTGTGATATAACTGGAGATTACTTAATAACAGTGGTGGTTAGAATCAGGACACACTTTGTTGGTTACTATTTAGATGATCATACCTGCATGGATGACATTTTCCAGGGAAAAGTATGCTGATTCCTACCTTCATGTCTCAAAACAGCATTTAAGCAATTCTTTTTTTTTTTTTTTTGAGGTAAGATCTCACTGTAGCCCAGGCTGACCTGTAATTCACTATGGAGTCTCAGGGTGGCCTCGAACTCACAGCAGTCCTCCTACCTCTGCCTCCCGAGTCCTGAGTGCTGGGATTAAAGGCATGTGCCACCATGCCCAGCAAGCAGTTCTTTTTTATTTAATGGTATGGGTCTGTTTTTATAGGCCATAGAAATTTTAGCATATATACATTTTGCAAGGAATATAAACCAGCATTAATTAATATATTTTGTCTTGAAATTAAAAGAAAATTATGTTGTCTAATTGTGATAATTTCCTTGTATCAGGCTGAATTTTCAAGAAGCTAACCTTTTGGGTCACCAAAATAAGAGTATTTATAGAACATTTATTAATTGCCAATACTTTAGTAGCCCAGCTAGTTAAACTTTTCACTGTTGTTTTTGTTTGTTGAGCAAGGATCTCATGATGTAGCCCAGGTTGACCTCAGCCTCAAACTGTGTTCTCTTGTCCTCAGCCTTCCTGGTGCAGGGATTACATGTGTGTGCCACCACACTCTGCTTACTGGATTGTTAAGCATGTGTGTAGGCAATCAGTTTTTATATAAGTTGGAAAAAATAGTATCAGATAAAGACATGCATTTAGAGATGATTTCTTTCTTCAACCTTCCTCCTCCTCCCTCCCTCTTCCCTTGCCCTTCTCTTCCTTTATACTGTGGCAAGGTCTCATTCTGTAGCCCTTGCTGGCCTTGAATTCAGAACATTCCTTCTTCAGATGAGTGCTGGGAATATAGACATAAGTCCCCATGCCTGGCTTACTCTTGACTCCTTAGATTGATTGAGCAGCTAGCAAAGTAATCTGCAAGTTTAAGTGCAATACAATTGACTGCCTATTGCTAGACATTCTGAGATTATGAGGATTGGTCCTTATTGTAGGGTTAAATATCTGCTATAGTTATACAGTGCATCAATCATGAATTTAGGGATTTCCCCCCCCTACAAAAACCTTAGTATAGTTCCTAGCTCTCTACTTAAAAACCAGACAAGAAGCTGAGTATTCCGAGTGTGGCCTTTGTGTCCCAGCACCCAGGAGGCTGAGGCAGGATGATTAAGAGTTCAAGTTCAGCCTGGTCTGCTTAGTAAGGCCAGACCAACTTGGTTAGCACAGGGATATCTTGCCTAAACATAAAGCAACAGAAAGGCTGGGGAGATGGCTCAGTGGTCAAAATCACTTGCTTGCAAATCCTGCTGACCCAGGTTCAATTCCCAAGCCATCCATGTTAACCACGCCACAAACAGTAATGCAAACATGTGGTGTTTATTTGCAGTGACAAGAGGCCCTGGTACACACACACACACACACACACACACACACACACTACATAAATAAATAAAATGTAAGATCAAAGCAAAAAACAATAAGAAATATTAAATTAAAGGTAATAAATACTCGTGAACAGTCATAAAAATACATGGTAACAATAAATGTCTTTCCATGAAACAGAGTATTCATTTTTCATTTTATTTGTGTGGTGCTGAAGATCAAACCCATGGTCCAGATAGGCAAGTGCTGTACCACCGAGCTACACATCCAACCCTCTATGCAGGGTACAGAACACTCAGTGCAGGTACCGTCAGTGCTGCTGAGCAAATGCAAGGCACGGCACTCTGTAAAGTCTCCTGGGGATTAGTATTCCTAGGCATGTGCAGCATCCAGGATATTTTCACACGTGGTGCTTCTAAGTCAGGAGCATTTATGCAGACAGAGAAGGTAGTTTCTTGTGCCTTGGTCCACACTCATTTGTTCACTAAGGCATTCCTTGCAGGCTTCAGTCCCCTGCAGGACACATGTTTGTTCTGAAGTCACCAGTGAAGTGGAGGTGACATGTGATCAAGAAGAAATTAAAGGGAGGGAGAAAGAGAGAGAGAGAGAGAAAGAGAAAGAAAGAAAGAAAAGGTGGGAGTGGTGTTGTGCACCTGTAAATTTAGCATCTGGGAGGTGCACGTAGGATAATCTAGAGTTCATGTTCATTCTTAGCTACATAGAGAGCTTGAGGTCAGCCTGGGCTACATAAAATCTTGCCTTTAAAAGGAGAAAAGAAAAGGAAGGAAGGAAGGAGAGAAGGAAGGAGGGAGGTAGGAATATCAATGTATGGCTAGACCAGTGACATTGAGATGTAGGTGCCCCATAGGGTTAACCTTTAAGTATGTATATTTGTACTTTAAAATAAGAAATTTAGCCTTGCAAACCATTCTGACTCTTCCTTTGTGTAAAACTGGTGGAATATGTGGAATGATCTTGAACTAGGTGAAATTAACCTCCTGTAGAATATATAACTCAATACTTGCCAATGATTGCCTTATGTTCAGACTTGAGAACTTCAATGAATGCTTAACAAAAGACTCATCTGTAGCTGTTACCTGACTCATAACAGCTCATAAGCTAGTCTGTGTTTAGCATTAAAAAAACAAAACAGGTTAGGGGCTGGAGAGATTGCTTAGTGGTTAGGGACCTAAGCTGTAAAGTCAAAGGACCCAGGTTCAACTCCCCAGGACCCACTTAAGCCACATGCACAAGATGGAGCATGTGTCTGGAGTTTGTAGCAGCTAGAGGCCCTGACACACCCATTCTCTCTCTCCTTTTTCTCTCTTAAATAAATAAATATAAAAAATATTAAGAAACAAAAAACAGGTTAATGAATAAAACCAATTTTTATACTGATATTTTTAAATTTGTGCTTTTTTATGCTTTTATTCATTCAGTTTATGAGGAGTTGTAACTGCTTTGTAGAGATAGAGTTATTTGTTATAATAAACTGGTTTGGAAGGGATAATTTGTACAAAAAAGAGACATTAACATAGATGTTCTGTCAATCAGAATTAGAAGACTGTCCAAAATTCCAGGGTAAATGCATGATGTTACTGAAACATACTTTTCAAGCATTGTTCAAGGAAATATGTGTAAATTAAGAAACTATATCACTGTCCTGTTTGATAAACATACTTTATTTAAATAAAGTATTTAATAGCTAATTTTTGTTTACCTTAATTTTATCTTTCGACTACATTGTAAGCCCTTGAGAACAGAGTATGCACCATATTTTCATTTAAGTAATTAAACAAATAATTGTTGAACTTTTCTGATATCCTAAAAAAAATACTTTTAAGTTACTCAAACACAGAAGAACATGTTGTGTGATGACATGCCCACATACTCTGAGAAATCGAAGACACAACATCTGACTCCCAAGTTTTCTGTGTACTCATTGAGATCCTGTTGATGGGAGGTCAGAGAGTCAGGAAATCAGCCCAGAAAAATGATTTGGTATTCTTGCACTTGAACTTTGGTCTTTTCTAATTGTCACTTTGGTCCTTATAAGGTATAGTTTTGGCCTTGACCCAGTACTGGCAGAACTTACTGACTTAGAGATAGTACAACTTTTGAATTTAAACAGAAACCATAAAATAAGGTTGTTAGGTGGAATTTTCTGGTTTTTAAAAATGGCTAATGGAAAAACTTAATCTAAATTTCTGAATGTTCTAATGCTAGGAAGACAATTCAAAATGACTATGAATGACGGAGCTGTGAGTTTCTTACCTGGCCTTTAGATGGAAGTATGTGATTTCTTTTTCACCCTACAAGGGTCTACTGCTAAGAAAGAGAGGAGGGAAGACCCATTATTCTTAGTGGGGTGCAACCAAACAGAAGGCTGTCTCCTCTTCTTATCACATGTGACACCCACCACTGCATGGTGATAAAGTTGTTGTTGGTGATGATGATAATGGTGATGGTGTGGTGAAAATATAACTAAAACTTACAAAGTATCTGTAAGTGCCAGGGACCTCTTGGACCATTTTCTGTTACTTAATCATTGTGCCCTACCAAGAGTCCCAAGAGGAGGACAGCTGCCCTGTTTTGCACATCAGTGAAGCAGAGCACAAAGGTGTTCTTCTCATTGCCAATCAGCACACAGTGCTGATCTTGGATTTGGCATTCAGCTCTGAATTAAGTGAGCATGAGATAATTTCTCATCCTTTTCAGCCCACTCAGCTTGTGGTCACATTTCACTTCAGAAATACATAGATTAAATGATGAAATGCTGTGCCAGACACTGCTTAGTTATGTCATGCGTATGTTGTGAACCCTGCATACATTCAGCCAGGGGTTTCAGATGCATCTCTATGGGTTTTGACTTTGCTCAATGGCCAATGCCATGAAAAGTACATTCAGAGTATATGCCTCCCTTGAGAAGGTGGTATTGGGTAGAGAGTGTATGTCAGAAAGAGCCAGGCAGGAGAAAGGTCTGGAGAAGGACTCTGCAGGCAGAGGGGCCTGGACCTGAGCCCCAGGCAGTGGTGGTATCCATCAGGTCAGGAAGACAGCTGTGCAGCATGGCCCATCCTGGTATCCATGCCTCCTCAGAGCTGGTTTTTCTTTCCTCCCTGTGGTGGTTTTAAATGTTATGTCCCCATAGCCCCAGGTGTTTGTGATTAAGTTTCCTACTTATTCTCCGCCTAGTAGAGTATTTGGGTGGTAGAGCCCTGCTGGAGAAAATGTGTCATCAGGGGTAGACCATAGGTTGAGTCCAGCCTTATGTGTTTCAGAGTTAGTTCATGCTTGCTTGTGCTTATTTTCTTTCTGCTGAGTATGTGTGATGAAGTGAGCCAGCTTCTTCTGCCATGATGAAGTTTCCCTGGCAACTGTAAGCCTGAAATAAACCCTTTCTGCCCATAAACTGTTTATGGTCAGGTGTTTGTCCCAGCAGCAAGAAGGAAACAAAAACATTCCCATTTTCACCAATATAGGTCTCACCATTGTATTACTTATTTTGTTGTTGATGTGGCCAAATAGCTCACTAGAATATGCTTAAAGAGGGAAAGGTGTACTTTGGCTTACAGTTTGAGGCACAGTCTATCATGGTGGGGAAGGCATGGTGGCCAGTGCATGAAGCAGAGCTGGTCACATTATATCCACAATCAGGAGCAAAGATGAATGCTGGTGCTCCACTAGCCTTCTCCTTTTTATCTAGTTCAAGACCCCAGCCAATGGACAGTTTCTACCCACAGTTAAGGTGTGTCTTCTCTCCTCAATTAACCTAATCTAGATAATCCTTCCCAGCCACAACCAGAGGCTCATTTCCTAGGCCATTCTAGGACCTGTCAAGTTGACAATCAATATATGCCATCACACCCATCCTTCACTTCTTTTTAGAACTTTTTCTTATTTTCTTCTTATTTTTTTTTTTCAAGGTAGGGTCTTGCTCTAGCTCAGGCTGACTTGGAATTCACTATGTAGTCTCAGGGTGGCCTCGAACTCTTGGGGATCCTCTTACCTCTGCCTCCCAAGTGCTGAGATTAAAGGCGTGCACCACCACACCTGGCATTTACTTTCTTTTTTTTTTTAAACAGGATCTCACTCTGACCTAGGTAAGCACCAAGCACTCTATGCAATTCAAGCTGTCCTCAAGCTCTTAGCAATCCTCCTGCCTCAGCCTCTTAATGCTAGGGTTTTAGACACTGGCCACACATCCAGCTCTCCTTTCACCTCTTGGCCCTAGCTAAGCATGGAGCTCTTGTTCTACCTGTCCTGCCTGGCCACAGTGTCAGCTGCTTTCTCTGGGAAGGTCTTTGCTTCCAGGCCCTGTGCCTGCTGGCTAGGATGGAAACCTTCCATGTTGCAATTTCTCTCCTGGTGTGACTCATTTAGGGCTTGGGGGCTTCATTTATGGCATGTGGTGCACACATATGCCTTGCAGAGCCTGGGTGGGGCCATGCTGCTTCCAACGGCTTGTGCTAAAGAGCTTGCACCAGCCTCCTGCCCTGCCAGTGCCTCTTCTTAATCCTCCTCACTGCTGTTTTCCAGGCCTAGCGGGACACTTGGCTACAGGACAAGAGCTGTTTGCCTGGCTTCCCTTTTTTGGGGTGATTGCTTTGGTCTCAGTATGAGCAAATGCATGTACATGCACAGACAGACACCATCTGCCACTGCAGAAGGATGTGAGCGCCCCACCCTGTTCTGCTGAGACTCCTCCATGTGGCTACTGCCAGCTGAGCCGCTCCTGGGACTGGATCCAAGGACTCAAGCTTCCAGAGCTGGGGGCCAATCTGTGAGACCACAAGTTCTTGGGTTATAGAAGCTGCAGTTCATAGTGGATTGCTAATATTGTTTTAACCATTTTTTTTCCCCATGGGTGGATACATTGCTCTTGTCCCTGAGTGTGAAGCTATGTACTTCCTTTGTCTGCTGGCCTTACATTCCTCCTTTCCTTTCCTTTCTTTGCTTTCTCCTTCTCTCCTTCCTTTTCCAATTTGTTTTTGCTTTGGCCCTGTAGTCTTCAAGTCAGTTAAGACTCTGCTTCAAGAGACATATTCCCATATCCAAAATAAAATCCAAGGTTCTGAGCACTGTTTACAGGGCCCTCTCCTCACCCACGTCCCCCTGCCTGCCCATTGTAGCCATGCTAGCATCTTGTTGTCTCCAGATGTCCTGCCTCGTGTCCTTACCCCTGCAGATTCTGTCTGCAGCATTCTTCCTCACTGCAGAGCTCCCTTTGGCTCTTCCTTATCTCACTTGGTCCTCTTCTTCCCTGCCACAATGTCCTGGTTAGCTGCTGCCTGGAGGAAGGAAACACAGACTTCTAACTGGTGGTAGGTGTCATTCCCATGGTTTAAATACTTTCACCATGTCATGTTACCCTGCAGACTCCAGTGAATCTATGTGAATTCAGGGCCAGGAAGAGGCAACTCCTTCTGTTTAGCTTGTCCTCTTTCCCTCTACACTTCCTCAATTTTTTGCCCATGTTGCTTGTATATGCATGTTAATATATGTGTGCATGTATATGTATGCATGTACATATGTGCATATTGTGTAGAGATAATAGATGGACATCAGGAGTCTTTCTCAGTTTCTCTTTGCCTTATCTTTTGAGACAGGGCCTCTCAATGAATCTAAAGTTCACTGATTCACTAGAAAAGCTAGCCAGTGAGCTCTGTCTCTGTCCCCAGTGATGTAATCTCAAGCATGCATCACCAGGTCCAGCTTTTTTTTATGTGGATTCTGGGGATCTGAACTCAGATCCCCATGCTTGCATGGCAAGTGCTTGCCCACGGAGTCATCTCCCCAGCCCCTGCCTCAGATATTATAGCCTTCTCTCTATCAAGTCACTGATTTTTACTAACTCTCCCACCACAGTGAGAATGGAGCTTTTTCTCCAGTGCTGAGCTCCAGTATCTAGAACAAGGCCTGACAGTTGCTGGTGTCCAGGGAATACCAGATGATTGCTGAGTATTGAGGCAACCATGGAAGCACTATCTATGACAATGAAAACAAATGGATCGGGGACCTGAGTGTGTTCATTGCTAGGAGTGCAACTTTGCTTCCATTAAAATCTCACCCACATGGAGCATGTCACTCAGTAGGGTTTGTAGGAGTGTGCTTATTCCTGGATCAGTCTGCAAAGCTTATGGCAATGCTGTGGCTATAGCTGATGATCCCCTGCCTCAGCAGCCCCGACACTTGATTCTTGCCTTGGCTGCCTCTGCATTCGGATGTGTGGGCACCTGCTGCTTCACCACAAGGGGGGGTTGCTTCACCAGGAAGAGTGTGGAGGGCCTCAGGTGCGCACACTGAGCAGAATGGTCCTGTGGTCCACATGATGAAGAAACACGTCCTGAGCTGAAGGTCTGAGCCCAGGCTCATCCAGAAGCAGAGATGTTGAGGGCTCCTGTGCATGACTGGCGGGTGTTCAAAGGTGAGCAGCAAGCATTTTAGCAGAGGCTCCTAAGCAGCAGGAGTGTATGGCGTGGATGTCACACTCCTGGTGCTTTGTGCTGCTTCCTCTCAGCTGTTTTCCTCCAGAGTTCCTAACTTCCCTCTCCCTGAAGACTTCCTTCCCTGCTCATCCCCTATCATCCCTCAGGTCCTCCTCCCCTTGTGAAGCTCACCCTGCCTCAGTTTCTCTCTTTACACAGTTTAGTCATTTTAATCTTTCCTGGGCAGGAATCGGCCACTCCCCTTAAATGTGAAACATGTATTTTCACTCCAAATGGCATTCTTCTCAGTGCCTGTGCCAGTGAGGACTCCAGCCTCCCGCAGGCAAGGGTGTTGCTTATTTTGCTGTTCTGTGTTCTTGGCACCTTCAGTATCACCCAGTGCCTTGTGGGCAAACAGTGCATATTGCTGAATGGATTACCACTCTTTTCCCTGCTTAAGACAATAATAAAAACTTGGCTTGTATCCCTGCTAAGTTACTGTTGCTATTTTTTCCCTGTGGATCCACTGATTTCTTCCCAGCCATCGTATCAGTGACAATATGTGGGGCACTTAAGGGTGCCAGATATTACTCAAGGCATGAGCTCCGTCTTGCTTGATGCTAGATATAGCTATGTTGGTGGGAACTGTCAGGGCCTCTGAGTCATGGAGAAAGACTTGGAGAGGACACTTTGGCACTTTTCTGAAGCCCACAAAATGGCCATTGTAGGTGGTAAAGCCTAACAATCCCCCTCTTCACTATCAGACTCTGCAGCCTCTTGTTTTCTTCTGTGCGCATTGGCCCTGCCCACATAGTCCTCCTTCCTGAAGTCTCTTCTTAGAAGAAGTTTGAAGTTTCAGGCTTTACTGTGTTACATGCAAAGGGAAGAATAAGGGTTGGAGCTGTGGACAAGCCACTAAGATATGTTTCTCATAGGACCAAGATTTGTGTCCTTCTCATGGTGTTGTCCATGTCCCATGACATATTGTGTATATTGGATTGATACCAAGTGACAGTTTCCTCTGAGTGTGTTCTTTCAGTCGCAGGAATCGATGTATCACGCTGGCTTATACAGATCAGAGCGCTGCCCACATAATACACATAGAGGGACACGTTGCTCAGCCCTGGATTTGCCTAAAGCATCATGGAAGTGGTGAGCTTTTGGAGAACAGGGCTGAGGGAGGCGAAGACAGATGCAGGGACTGTCTGGGGCTCTGTAAGACTAAAGTGGGGTGCACACTGCCTGCAGGGCCATCCGAGCCTGGCTTTCCTGTGGAAGCTCTTGAGCGTGTCTTGTGTGTCGTAGGCTGCCCTACAGGTCTGTAGTAGACAGCCTCATACTACTGGGACGGACCACCAGACCAGATACAGTTTATGGAAGGAAGAAGGGATTTATTTGATGCTTACAGATCCAGGGGAAGTTCCATAATGGCAGAAGAAGCTGGCCCCCTGTAACAGGCCCATGCTGAGAGAAAAGCCACCACCAAAAGCAAGAGCAAAATACCAGCAGTCCAGTGGCAAGGGAACTCAGGCACTTTGCATATCTTTAGGCTGGAATTCCAAATCCACCTTAGGGATGGACCCTAGGATCCGCCCACAGTGGCACCTCCTCCAGCCGGACAGCTAGAGATCTAATTTACAATTTTTTTTTTCGAGGTAGGGTCTCACTGTAGCCCAGGCTGACCTGGAATTCACTCTGTATTCTCAGGGTGGCCTCTAGCTCACAGCGATCCTCCTACCTCTGCCTCCCGAGTGCTGGGATTAAAGGCATGTGCCACCACACCCAGCTTAAATTACAACTTTTAATAGATACTTGAATTTATTGGGGGACATCCATTCAAACTACTATAAGGTCCTAGACAAGGTCATCAGGCTGACTTAGTATGGTGACCAAGCCAGGTAAGGGGAGTTGATGTGTTCTGTCCAGCAGCCACTGACTGTCGTGGACATGCCTCAGGGTCTCCTCATTTGACCTGGTGTGCTGAAGGCCTCCTACAGTACCTAGAAACCAGCCATGACACCCATGATCCCATGTTCCATCATTAATTAATAGCTAAGATCTTGGCAGTGGCTGTGGAAGGATGTATGGCCTTGAAAAGATCAATCCAGGGACTTCTGCTTTCCTTACTGTCCAGAAACTCTGTAAATGCCCTCTGGGCACTTGGGTATCTATGTCCAGCACGGGCCTGCAAAACAGGACCTGTCATTCAATGTCCCTGTGTGGGATCTAGAAGCCTTTTCAGTGGATGCCTCAAAGCCTGGCATTGGCTCCCAGAATCTGGGAAGGCACCTACGAGTCAAGTTCACAGAAGGCTCTGTGAGTGCCGCAGCTACTTGGCCTGCAGTTGGGCCGGGGGGAGGGGGTACGACTGTGGAGCTCTCAGTTTCCCTGAGGGAAGCCTATTATCTCTGAGCTGGTATTGGAAACTAGGATAAAAGGTCTTCTCCCACTGCTCTGCTCTCAGACTGGCACAGGGTCTGTATGGGCACCTTGGGGCCCTGTCCACAGTCAAGAGCTGACTTGGGCAGGGGCACTATGGGCCCAGGCAAGGACATTGCATTCTCACCCCTGAGACTTTATTGTTTAGATGTAAAGGCAGAGATGGTAGTATCTGTATGAGTAGTATGAGTAAGCAGCCTTTGTGAATAAAGCTCTGCTTCTCTGGTGTCAAGTCCCTGAGAGATCTGGGTTTCTTTCCCAAGACTTCGGCATCCTTCCTGTAAACTCACCTTCTCACTCAAAATATAAAAAGCTATTTCTTCACCCACAACCAGCATAAGTGTGAGGGGCAAGGCCCCCACGGTCAATGTCAATGTCCACTCCCCACCCCCATCTCCTGCATTTTAGGTTGTTCTAGTGCTCTAGTGGAAGGACCATGAAGTGCTGGTTTTCTGTTGGTGTAGTAAGCCCTTCCAGCCCTACCCATGTGTCCAGAAACCTATCTAGGGACATTCCAACATGCTCCCTGAATGTCAAAGTGACAAGGATGCAGAGTGCCTACCCGTGTGCCTTTGGCCACTTGTCAGATCATTGTTGCCCACAAACTGTACACTGAAACACAGCTAAATTTATATGTGACTGTTACAGCTATAGTATTATGTGTTTGAGCACTTGTTCTCCAGCTGGTGATGTTATTTTAGAAGGCAATGGAGCCTTTGAGGGTGCAGGGCAGGCATAGTTGGCAGAGATGGGTCACTGGGAGGTTGAGCCTTTGAGAGTTATAGCTTGGCCCTTCCTGAGCTCTTTCAACTTCCCTGATAGCCAAGATATGAGCATCCACCGTCCTCCTACTGTCGTGAACTCCACCTTGCCACTCCTGCCATGGTGGACTGACACCATGAGCCAAAATAAATCTCTCTTCCCTTAACTTGTTTCTGCCAGCTATAGTACCAGTGTAAGGAGATAGGTAGCTAATATGACTCTTGCTTCAAAGAGTAAAAGATATGTGGCATGCTTCAATGGAGAGTATTTAGCACAAATATTCTACTAAAGAGATTGGGGATGAGAGCAGGAGGGTGACTGGAGGGACATCTGAAAGTTTTACAAAGCTGGTCCAGGTTACCTCAGTGAAGAGAGGAAACTGAGGGAAGACTTGAAGTCAGGGAGTTAATCTAGTGGACATCTGGGAGAAGACACAGTGGCAGCCATTGCAAAGGCTCTGAGGCAGGGACTGTCAGATGTGCTTAAGAGCAGCCATTATTGTGGACAATAATAATAATAATAATAATAAAAATAAGAGGGACAGGAAGAATGTGAGAAATAAAGGATGAGGAGGAGAACTTTGGAACAAAGTGGCCATTGCATCCATGAACTCAGATGCTATCTTTACCTGCAGAAGACATGCCCAATATTGGACCCATCAACAAGTTGTCATGGATGATGGAGGAGGAGGGTGAAAAAAAAGAGCAATTAAGAGGCCAGTATGGCTGCGGGAGAGTGACCAACAGTGTTCATATGAGGTGGGACCTGTGAGGTCCAGCAAAGACTTGGATTTTTTTTTTTTTTTTTGGTGTTTTTGTTAAGATATATTTTTATTTATTTGAGAGGGAGGGAGAGAGAGAGAGAGAATGGGCATGCCAGGACCTCTAGGCACTGCAAATGAACTCCAGATGCATGCACCACCATGTGCATCTGGCTTATGCTGGACCTGGAGAATTGAACCTGGGTCCTTAGGCTTTGCAGGCAGTGCCTTAACCACTCAGCAATCTCTCTAACCATTTTCTTGTGTTTTTAAAAAGGATTTATTGGATTTTTAATTGAACTGAAATGGAAGACACTTCCAAGGATTTGAATGGAGGGCGGTGCAAGCTTATATATATTTTAAAGGCCTGATCTGTCTGCTGAGTTGGCTGAGGGAGCAATGAGGTTACAGTAATGTGGACAGATACTTACACCTGATGGAGGAGCCCATGCCAGCCTCACCAGTGGTTGGAAGCATGGCTTAAGAGAACATCATGGAAAATGCAACTACTCTTAAAGCCCCCACTGCAGCAAGGGTACTTGGTTATATTTTCAAAGGCCACCAGCACTGAACCCAATAGCTCCTGGAACAGTCTCCATCATTAGTTAGTTGCTCCTATTGGATCTTATTCACCATGTACTTTGTTTCTTTATGTCTTTGGAAGGTTTTGTTAAGATAGGAGAGAGAGGCTTAGTAGATGGCTCAGCAGTTACAGACACTTGCTGGCAATGACTGTTGGACTAGGTTCAATTCCCCAGCCTAATATATAATACATAAAGCTAGATGATCACTTGTTTGAAGTAGCAAGGGACCCTGACATGCCCATATCTACATACACACACATGTGTAAATAAATAAATAAATAAATAAATAAAAATTTAAAAGAGGAATTTCAGTTAAGATGGTGGCATAGGAACCATGCCAAAGCAGCCTAGGGGAGAAAAAGCAACAAACAAACAAACAAACAAACAAAGAAAAACCCCAGAAAAATACACTCTTGTACTAGAAAGTGAAGGTGCATAAGAAATTATTAACCACAGCAGAGAAGTAGGAGAGATACAGAGTGTCTAGAGACTATAGAAGCAGGCAGAAGTGGCTCCAGCATCTGTGCCACCAGGTATGTGTCGTCAGGCTCGGCCTGAGCCACAGGAACAGCCAGCTGAGGGAATTTCCAACCATACCAGCCTCCTTGCAAATTCAAGGAACCTGAAGGGTAGGACAGCAGGGTCCAGCAGAGCAGCTTGTGAGGAAGAAGATCATGGCGACCAGTGGTACAATTTTAGCCACCATCCACAGCCTCCCCACCTCCACAGCCAGTGTGAGCACCAGCAAGCATCAGAGACCTAGGAAAGGGAGCTCACCTACACAGCACCCAGCACAGGCTATCAGAGCAGTGACCACTGGCCTAGCCAGCCTACCTGAGCCCACAGTATAGCAAAGAGAGTCCCAAGAGGATGCATAGCATAGCTGAGACCAAAGCCATCTCAAAAGGTAACTGGGCTTACACCAGGTCAGTACCCATCAAAAAGATTGCCAATGGGCTTGCATCAGAAGTACTAATTGCATCTTCCATGTGATGGCAAACTATGTTTTAAATCTGATGATGGTCGGATTTGCCATTCTTAAAATTTTTTTTTTAATTTTTACTTATGTATTTGAGAGAGAGAGAGAGAGAGAGAGAGAGAGAGAGAGGAGAATGGGTGTGCCAGGGCCTCTAGCCACTGTAAAGAACTCCAGATGTGTGCGTCCCTTTGTGTATCTGGCTTATGTGGGTCCTAGGTAATTGAGCCTGGGTCGTTTGGCTTTGCAGGCAAGTGCCTTAACCGCTAAGCAATCTCTCCACTGCTGTTCTTAAATAAGCTATATTTTGGGGTTGTCATTTGTTGCTTCCTGATTTATAGTGCCTTTGTCTCCTCTTCTGTGGTTTGTTGGGACAGGCTCTCACTCAGTCACAAGCTGACCTTGGAACCCTCTACAGACCAGAATTATCAGCCTCCCAGTTAACAGGATTAAGGGCGTGGGAGCAACATACATCCTTAGGGACTTTGACTTTGTTAGAAGACCTGTTTGTTTAAATGCCTACTCTTGCATAAATACCTACTCTGTGCTGGTTTTCATTGAATGTGTAAATCGTTTAGTTAAATTTTAGAATTTGCCTGTATTTTGTTCCACCCAGCCTAATAGAATACTTGCATAGCAGACAAACCCAACACCTAGGGTCACTTTTGCGGTTACTCTGAGAGTCTTTTAAGAGCCACACCTGGCACCTTAAGCTCCTACCCTGAAGATATGTAACATCAGAATGATTGATACATCTAAGAATACTACAGATAATTAGAAAACCTGAGTATCAAATTAATCCAAGATGAAAAAAATCTCTATATCATAATATAAGAAACACAAAAAATCAATACAACATAATTCCACCAAAAATATAAGTCCATTAGAAATAACCTCCAGTGAAACTAATTTGGAGGAAATGCCGGAGAAAGATTTCAAAAGAATGATTATAACTATACTAAAAGAAATCAAAGAGGAAATCAAAGGAATCAAAGAAGACACAGGAAACCAACTTAATGAAATAAGGAGGGCAATGCAAGATGTAAATAAGGAAATAGAAATAATAAAGAAAAACCAGTCAGAATTACTAGCAATGAAGAGCACAGTCAGTTAAATAAAAGCTCTAGAAAATATCACCAGTAGAATGGATGAAGAAGAGAACAGAATATATAAACTGGAAGACCAGGTGGCAGATCTAATACAGCCCAACAAAGAGAAAGACAAACTAATAGGAAAGTATGAATGGGAATTTCAAGATATTCAGGACACTATAAAAAGATCAAACATAAGAATTCAGGGAATAGTAGAAGGAGAAGAATTTCACTCCAAAGGCATAGTAGGCATCTTAAACAAACTCATAGAAGAAAAGTTCCCCCAAATTGGGAAAGAGATGCCAATGCAACAGGAAGCCTTTAGAACACCAAACAGAGAAAACCTGGAAAGAACTTCTCCTCACCATATTATAATTAAACTACCAAACACACAAACCAAGGAAAATATATTGAAAGCAGTTAGAAAGAAAAAATAACAAGTCACTTATAAAGATAATCCCATCAGGATAACTGTAGATTAATCAACACAAACTTTAAGAGCCTGAAGGGCTTGAGATGATGTATTCCAAGTTCTGAAAGATAACAACTGTCAACCAAGAATATTCAGCAAAACTATCCACAAATATTGATGGAGAAATAAGGAAATTCCACAACAAAACAGGCTAAAGTAGTATGTAACAACTAAAACAACTTTACAAAAATGCTTGAAGGTATCTTCCATGCTAAAGAGAAAGGAAAGCACATATGAGCAAACAGGGGAAAATAAAATCATACTTGAGAAACAATACAAGACAGTAAAAGGAAAAAAGGAAGCACTACAAAACAATAAGAATGGTGAGTACAAATACACACCTTTCAATAATAACTCTTAATATCAATGGCCTCAATGCCCCAACCAAAAGACATGGGCTTGCAGATTGGATTGCAGGAGGATCCTGTTTGTTGCCTCCAAGAAACTCATCTCTCCATAAAAGACAGACACTATCTTAGAGTAGAAGGATGGGAAACAGTATTCCAAGCAAATGGCCTAGGAAACAAGCAGGTGTTGCTATCATATCTGACAGGATAGATTTCAAACCAACATTAGTGAGAAAAGATAAAATAGGTCACTTTATATTGAATAAAGCAAAAATTCAATAGGAAGACATTACAATTCTAAACACATATGCACCTAACATGGGTGTTCCCAATTTAATAAAAAGAAAACACTATTAGACTTAAGGTTTCAGACAACACCAAGCACAATTGTAGTTGGTGAATTCAATATCCCATCCACATCTATTGACAGATAATCCTGGCCAAAAACAAACATAGAGACATCTGGATTAAATGATGTCATAGAACAAATGAACATAACAGGTAACAGATATCTACAGATCATTCCATCCAAATGCTACAGAATATACATTTTTCTCCACAGCACATGGAAATTCTCTAAAATAAATGATATATTAGGACACAAAACAAATATAGGAAAATTGAAATGACTCCTTATATCCTATCTGATCACAATGGGATTAAACTACAAATCAGCGACAAGACAAACTACAGAGCATATAAAAATAATGAAGACTAAACATTACACTCCAGAATGATGGTCATTGAAGGAATCAAAAAGGAAATCAAGAAAATTCATAGAATCAAATGACAATGAGAACATAACATACCAAAACCTTCGGGACACAATGAAGGCAGTCCCAGGAGGGAAATTTATAGCTTTAAGTGCCTATATTAAGAAATTAGAAAGGTTGCAAGTAAACAATTTAATGCTTCACCTTAAGGCCTTGGAAAAAGAAGAACAAGGCAAGCCAAAAATCAGTAGACAGGAAGAAATAAAGACTGGAGCAGAAATTAATGAACTAGAACACCCCCCCCCCAAAAAAAGGATCAATGAAACAAAGAGTTGGTTCTTAGAGAGGGTAAATAATATTGATAAACCCTTAGCAAATCTGACCAAAAGAAAGAGAGAAGAGACACAAATTAATAAGATTAGAGATGAAAAAGGCACTATTACAACAGATACTAAAGAAATTCAGAAAATCATAAAGACATACTTTAAGAACATATACTCTACTAAGTTAGAAAATCCAAAAGAAATGGATGATTTCCTAGATTTATATGACCTACCAAAATTAAATAAAGATGAGATTAACCACTTAAATATACCTATAACAAGTACAGAGATCCAGGCAGTTATATAAAAAAAATCTCCCAACTAAAATAAGTCAGGCCCAGATGGATTCACTGGTGAATTTTACCAAACCTTCATGAAAGAACTAACACCAATGCTTCTCAAACTTTTCCATAAAATAGAAAAGGAAGGAATATTACTGAACTCTTTCTATGAAGCCAGCATCACCCTGATACCAAAATCAGGTGAAGATAGGAGAAAAAAAGAAAATTACAGACCAATCTCCCTCATGAACATAGATGCAAAAATTCTCAATGAAATATTGGCAAACAGAATACAAGAATATATCAAAAAGATCATTCACCTCAACCAAGTAGGCTTTATTCCAGAGATGCAGGGATGGTTCAACATATGCAAATTGATAAATGTAATATACTATATAAATGGACTGAAGGACAAAAATCACATGATCATCTCAATAGATGCAGAAAAGGCACTTGACAAAATCCAACATCCCTTTCTGGTAAAAGTCCTACACAAACATATCTCAACATAATAAAGGTAATTTATGACAAACCTACAGCCAACATAATACTAAATAGGGAAAACATAAAGCTTTTCCACTAAATTCAGGAACAAGACAAGGGTTTCCACTGTCCCCACTTTTATTATAGTATTGGAAGTCTTAGCTATAGCAATAAGGCAAGAGACACTCATAAAATGGATATAAATTGGAAAGGAAGAGATCAAATATCCTTATTTGCAGATGATATGATTCTTTACATAATGGACCCTAAAGACTCTACCAGCAAACTGTTAGAGCTGATAAGCACTTTTAGCAACATAGCAGGATACAAATTAAACACTCAGAAATCAGCAGCTTTCCTATATACTAACAACAAACATGCAGAAGATGAAATCATGGAATGTCTCCCATTCACAGTTGCCTTAAAAAAAATAAAGTACCTTGGAATAAACATAACCAAGGAAGTGAAGGATCTCTACAATGAAAACTTTAAAACACTCAAGCGAGAAATTGCAGAAGACACTAGGAAATGGGAAAACATCCCATGTTCTTGGATGGAAGAATCAATATTGTGAAAATGTCAATCTTACCAAAAGCAATCTTCACATTTAATGCAATCCCCATTAAAGTACCAATGGTATTCTTCACAGAAATAAAAAAAAATCCTAAAATTCATTTAGAAGCACAAAAAGACCTTGAGTAGCCAAAACAATTTTGAGCAACAAAAATAAGGCTGGTGGTATCACTGTGCCCAAATTTTAAGCTACATTTTAAAGCCATAGTAACAAAAACAGCATGGCACTGGCACAAAGACAGAAACTTAGATCAATGGAACAGAATAGAGAACCCAGATGTTAATCCAGGCAGCTACAGCCAGCTGATTTTTGACAAAAATGCCAAACATTCATTGGAGAGAAGACAGCCTCTTCAATAAGCGGTGCTGGGAAAACTGGATATCTATATGTAGAAGGATGAAAATAGATCCTTATCTTTCTCTATGTACAAAAATCAAGTCCAAATGGATCAGGAACATTAATATCAGACCCGAAACTCTGAAACTGCTAGAGGAAAAAGTAGGGGAAATCCTTCAACATATTGTCATAGGCAATGGCTTTCTGAATATAACCCCAGTTGCCAAATACATAAAATAAAACCACTAACCAACCACTGGGATCTCATGAAATCACAAAGCTTTTGTACTGCAAAGAACACTGTGAATGGAACAAAAAGACAACCTACAGAATGGGAGAAAATCTTTGCCAGCTACTCATCTGACAGAGGATTAATATCTATGATATACAAAGAACTAAAAAAAAAACAAAACAATAAGAAACCAAACAGCCCAATTAAAAAATGGGCTATGGAACTAAACAGAGAGTTCTCAAAATAAGAAATACAGATGGCATATAAACATCTAAAAAAGTGTTCTACATCTTTAGTCATTAGGGAAATGCAAATTAAAACTACTTTGAGATTCTATCTCACTCCTGTCAGAACATCTATCACCAAGAAAACAAATGACAGTAAAGGTTGTCAAGGATGCGGAAAAAGGGGAATCCTTCTACACCGTTGGTGATGGAAGAGTGTCCATCACAGAAACATCTCTATCACACCCTCCACCACTCAGGGTCCACTGCAGAACATGTGGCAGAAAGAATGTAAGAGCCAAAGGAAGGGTACCACTCCTTACAATGCAACTGTCCAGACAGAAATTGCCTTTGATATCCATAACCTCATAGTGCCTAGTAATACCTTCACAAGACACATATAATAGGAGGAAAAGATGATGACATCAAAATAAAAGAGAGACTAGGGCTGAAGATGTGATTTAGAGGTTAAGGCATTTGCCTGCAAAGCCATAGGACTTTGGTTCAATTCCCCTGGACCCACATAAGCCAGGTGCACAAGGTGGCACATGTGCCTGGAGTTTGTTTGCAGTGGCTGTAGGCTCTGGTGCATCCATTCTCTCTCTCTTTCTCAAATAAATAAATAAATAAATAAATAAACAACAAAAAAGAGAGAGACTAATAGAAAGAGGGAGGGGATGTGATGGAGAGTGGAATTGTGAAGGGGAAAGTGGAGGGGAGGGAATTATCATCATTTATTGTCTGTAAGTATGGAAGTTGTCAATAAAAATACATTAAAAAGTTTTGTATCCCCCCCAAAAAAAAAGAAAAAATGAAGAAAAGACAAGTGAGAATCCATAACCTTTTCCTGTTAATCTTCACTTCAAATCTGGAATTCAAGCCCGCTTACTTTCAGGTGTGTTGTATAAGCCCTTACCTCATTGGTATTTGAGCCTATTTGGTTAATGATTTGACCCTCATCTAGAATGGCTGCATGGTGTCTTACTGAGGAAAAGCCTGGCATGGACTAACAGTGTGTTCCAAGCATTTGGAAACTCATTTATCCATGGAAGTACACCATAGACTTCTTTAAAGGGTGATGAAAATATGAAATTAACAAGTTGGGCCCCATGCCATAAGCATCGAAGACTTTCAGCTGAATGTTGAAAAGCTTCTTTTTTAAAATTGATTTTTATTAGAGAGAGAGAGATAATATTGACACAGCAAGGCCTCTAGTCACTGCAAACAAACTCCAGATGCATGCGCCACCATGTGCGTCTGGGTTACGTGGGGCCTGGAGAATTGAACCTAGGTCCTTAGGCTTCAAAAATGCCTTAACTGTTAACCCATCTCTCCAACCCTTGAAAAGCTTCTTAAATGCAGACCCAAACTCCAGATAACAATATTCCAGCAGATATATTTGTTGCAATGACATGGAGCTTCCAGCTTCTGGTTTCATCTTCAGAGTGAAAGCTGAAATTAGTTGAGTCAAAAGCTGGGTACATGTGTGTCAGTCATGCCAACCCAGCTGTCACAGATTTCTGCTCTGATTGTATTCAATGCACAGTGAGTTTATCCAAGAAGCTCTGTGATTTTCCTCTGCTCTTCAAATTCTCTTTGCTTTTGGAAGTGGCTGGAGAGTTCTGACAAGCTGCTGCACACAGACAGCTCCCTTAGGATAAAGGCTATATCTGCTTGCTATAGATGTCCATTCTCCTTCCTTCCCAGCAGAGCTATTATTTTTTTTTTTCAGGCTTTCACTCTTTTTCTTGGCTTCTCATCCTGTGCTGCCAGGGATGAATTACTTTGGTTTTAGAGACAACTCTTGGCTCTTTTTTGCTCTGGATAGGGAGCAAGAGGAGAGACCTGCAGGTGGCCTTGAACAAAGGTTTCTCCTTTCTTCCCTGGAACTTTCAAACCCCTTCACACCTGGTTCCTTTGGATCCTGTCAAACAAAGGTGATTTGCTCTGCTGGACCATGGAACTCCAATCTGAGAGTGAACTGGATACACAGAAGAAGTCAAAGCAAGACACTCATAGGTGGAGTGCCTAGATTAAGCTGCATCAGGCCTCCATACCACCACTGACTTATCTTTTATTTGATGGTGTGAGTGGTCATCTCTTGCCTGGGGAATGGGACTTGAGCTATCCCTCAAAGCTACCCAGTGTTCACACACATTCAGTGGCCATCTGAGAGTTATGTAAATCTGACTTTGCAGATGACTTGTAGAAACATCATAGCTGGGACCACATCACCGATGGCTCAGTGGGCAAAATGCCTTCTGTGCAAGCATGAAGACCTGGGTTTGGATCCCCAGCACCCATGTAAAAGCTGGGCATGAAGGTACATGCCTGTTATCACAGTTCTGGGGAGGCCCATCCCTAGGCTTGCTGACCAGCTGGTTGAGCTGAATTGGTGAGCTCCAGATTCAGTGAAAGACCCTGTCTCAAACATAAGGTGGAGAGTGAGGAAGACACTTGATGTCAACCTCTGGCCTTGACACGCGTGTGAACATAGGTGCATGCACACACATACATGTGTACAAGCACAGCACATACATAAGTACACAAACCACACAGAAAGGAGAAACATCATGGCTGACTGCAAGCCAGGCTAGCCCAAGGGATCAGCATTAAGGAGAATTGAACCTGAACTGCCCCCACAGGTACATGTTGTCAGTATTTGGTTCTCAGCAGATGGTGGAACATTCAGGAGGTGGGGCCTGGCTGCCATGAGTCAGCACTAGGAGAGAGACTTTGATGATGTAGATGGGAAATTTCAGTCTTGTTCTCTCTGCTTCCGGTTCACCACCATGCGAACACATGCTGGTTTATACTTGGCTGCCCTGTATGTTATTATCCGCCTCCACCCCCGCGCTATGATAGACTGAACTCTGAAACTGTGAGCCAGGATAAATCAATCCTTCCTTCTTCCCTTCTTCCCTCCCTCTCTTCCTTCCTGAGTGGCTTCTGTTATGTGTATTATCACAGGGACACAAAAGTAGCTAATACAGGCTATTAAGAGAGCATCTGTCCCAGGTCTAACCTCTTGTCTGCTGCTGGTGGCAGCTCGCAATCTTTGGCATTCCTTGTCTTGTAGAGCGTCACCTCAATCTCTCCCTCAGTCCTTATGTGGCCTTTTCCCTCTGTGCATTGTATATGGTTGAATATTTCCTTTTAATAAAGTCAACAGGCACACGGCTCTAGGGTACCTTCATCTAGTGTAGGCTCCCCCTAACTTGACTAATTGCATGGACCATGAGCCTGTCTCCAAAGAACACAACAATCTGAGGTTTTGGGATTGGATCCTTGACATATAAAGGTGAGGGTGTTTCAGAATTCACCCCAAGCATGGTTAATAAGGAAATTTTACTATGGGATTTTGGGTGCTGCTGGATAGGGTAGACATTCTAGGAGGTCCTAATGGTTAACTCATACCAGCCAACCACCCCTTCAGAAGCAGGTTCCATTAGTATGGTCAATGGACATGAGTCGCTCTTTCCCAGTTCATTTCATGGGTCATGGGAAGGAGCAGGCACACATCAGAAGAATCCTGTTACTATGTGAGTAGAGGGACAATAAAGCTCACTTCAGTGTTCTAACCTGGGTTTTCAGGCCACAGAAGACATTCAACTATTCCTTGATATGCATGTGGTTGCCATATGGTAAGGGGCACTGCCTGATATTCTGCAGGGAGCAGGAAGGCTGTGGGGAGAGTTCTCCAGCAGAAGGTCAAGTTGCTGAGCTTGTAGCCCTAAATGCCTGTACTTCAGTAAAAATGGTTCAAGAAGAGTCATGGCCTGGAGTCTAGAGCATACTGAATAGAAAGAGGGAAGTGCACATCTACCTGCCATGAAGCCTGGCCTTGGGACAGCTTTCAGGCTCTGTCTGAGAGAGCCATTGTCGTGGTCAGTGCTCACATTGCTGGGATGAACATCCACATCAGACACAGCTTATGAGAGGAAGGGATTTATTTCAAGCTTACAGATCCAGAGGAAGTTCCATCAGTGGCAGAAGAAGCTGCATACTTCCCTTCCATAGATTCAAGCAAGGAGAATTGTGTACAGGAAGCAAGCACCGCACTGGCACACACCCCAAAATGCAGCAAGCACAACTTTCAGCAAGCAGGGCCTCTGCCAGAGCTCACCTGCTCTCTACACCTTTGTGATGAACTTTAGATTTGCTCCTAAACACACTCTTGGTCTGGACCCAAGGATCCACCCCCAGAGACACCTCCTCCAGCCAGGCGGCTGGAGACCCAAGTTACAAGCTTTAATAAAATACCTGAGTTTATGGGGGACATACATTCAAACTACCACAGCAATGTATGTTACTTTTTAATTGTAATTTCATTTAAAAAAATTTTAAATTTATTTTTTATTGACAACTTCCATAATTATAGACAATAAACCATGGTAATCCCCCCACATTCTTCTTCGCAATTCCATTCTCCATCATATCCCCTCCCCATCTCAATCAGTCCCTTTTATTTTGATGTAATCACCTTTCCCTCCTATTATGATTGTCTTATGTAGGTAGTGTCAGTCACTGTGAGGTCATAGATATTCAGGCCATTTTGTGTCTGGAAGAGCATGTTGTAAGGAGTCCTACCCTTCCTTTGGCTCTTATATTCTTTCCACCACCTCTTCTGCAATGAACCCTGAGCCATGGAAGGTATGATAGAGATGTTTCAGAGCTGGGTACTCCTCTGCCACTTCTCAGCACTATGGTGCCTTTTGAGTCATCCCAGAGGTCACTGCCTCTGAAAAGAGAAGCTTCTCTAACCAAAAGTAGCATTAATATATGGGTATGAACATTAAGTGAAGTGCTTACAGGGCAGTTTGGTAAGCACAGTATATACATTTAGCCAGGCACCAGCAGGTGTTACAGCCCTTGGGCTGATGTCAACCCCTGATGGTTTTAGTATCAGGGATATATTCCTTCCTGTTGAGCGAGCCTCCAGTCCAATTAGAGAATGGTGGCTTTCCCCCATATCAGACATGCCACTATTGTACCCATTGGCTCATTTGG
The DNA here is from genome assembly GCA_036346955.1 of Dipus sagitta. NCBI lineage: Eukaryota > Metazoa > Chordata > Mammalia > Rodentia > Dipodidae > Dipus > Dipus sagitta. The sequence continues at coordinate 64,430,124 of CM070779.1, read as the reverse complement.
TCTGGCTGGACAAACTTAAGGCTTGCAGTGCTCTCTGTTGTTTATCTCCACTAATGACTTCTCTCTCCCCCATTAAACTGCATGCAATATGGCTTTTTCCAGCTTTCTGTCAGCTGGTCTACACAGAAGAGGTTTTCAGCTCAACTCCAGCAAGATTTCTCAGTGACCTTGCAGCTCAAGCATGTAGATTCTTCAGTAACAGGGTTTTACCATCTATTCCTGGTGGGAAACCAAGAGCCTTGGCAATGACCTACAATGTTTTGAGAGCATCAGGGACCTCCCTGGCCAACCACTCACTGGAAGGTATCCCATCCTTGGCACTGACAATGTTCTAGTGGACAATCTATGGCTTCTGGATGCACCATTGTCCAAAAAAGTGGGTTTACATATGACTTATTCATACCCTCTTAGATTTTGATTAACTTTCCTATCTTTACTCAATCTCTTCCCCTGACCTCATTTAGACCTTTCTGCCCTGAGTTATCTGTTTTCCTGCTTACATATATACAACATCATCCTCTTAAGTCCTCCTCTCTCCTCCCTCCAGTATAGCCCCTTTCTATCTTACTGGCCTTTGCTATGGAGTTTTATCCAAATACATTATTCATTACCTATTGCTGTGACAAAAGTCCCTGGCAAAAGCAACTTAATGAAGAAAAAGTTTATTTTGGTTTACAGTTTGAGGACACAGTCCATCATGATTAGGAAGGCATGATGGAGCATGAAGCACGGGTCACGTTGTATCTACAGGGAGGAAGCACAGAGAGATGAATGCTATCATGAAGCCTCTTATTGAGACAATATGCCAAAATAAATACCTTTTCTTCCATCAGCTACTTTTGGTGAGGTGCTTTGTCCCAGCAATGAGAAGATAACTAAAACAGCTAACTTTCTTTTTATTCAAATCCAGGACTTTAGCCCATGGAATGTCCCCACTCATTGTTAGGGTGGGTCTTCCCATGCTCAGAAGCTTATCTCTTAGATGATTCTAGATCCTGTCCAGTTAACAGTTGAGATTGACCCCTACAAGTGGCCAGTGGTGTTTCTTACAGAAAGCTAAGCACAAGCTCTTGTGCTGTACACATCTGGGCTCCAGCATATGGGTGACCCACTGTTTGCTGTGAGCTAACACTGCCTCTCTAAGTCCCCATTTTCCTTGTCTTAAATTAGGGGCAGAAAACAATACACACTGAGACTTCCTCTTACAAGTATTCTGTATGGGGGGATCTGTAAGTGTCCTGGGAGGGAAGTGCTACTCTCATTTGACTAGAAAAGTCAGGGACAGCCAGCAGGAACAAGCTCAGCTCCAGGGCCTGGGATCTGACTTGATGCTGCTTCCCAGGTAATGTGACTCAAAGCCAGCGTCCTCAGTTACAATTGCCACCATTGCCTTATGGAGTTGAGGCTGGAAGGCCACACCCTGTCAACCAGGCCCTATAGGTGGTGCTGTGTATAGTCTCAGGGGAAGTCAATTTCCAGCCTGCTGAGCCATTTCAAGTTCATGACCAAGATGGCAAGTCATTTGAGAAATAGATTCTGTTAACACCAATGTGTAATCCCTCAGTTTTAATGAGGAAAGTGTGCACTAGAGGCTTATTAGAGACACAGGCTCTCCCTGACTTTGGGGATTAGCACCTTCCTGCCTCTTGGGCAACACTGTTAACTGCTGAAATTTCTGAAGCACTGCCTCCCACCTGTCTTAGAAGAGCCACCTACCCTTGACCTTGGCCCAGCCCAGTGATGTAAATTGAAGGTTGATACCTCCATGCTCCAGAGAACTCTCCCCACAGGGTTAACACTGCTCCTTCTTTCTCAAGTCCCCACAGGAGGTGCCCAGCTTTCCCACGTGCTTGTATACCCTTGGGCTTGCTCTGTTAGAGTGCTCCAGGCGCTAATTTGGATTTGTCCTGCTCACTGAGGAAAGAACCTTGCTCCTGCAAGCTCAGCAGGAGGGCCCCATCTACCCTACCGGCAGCTGTGCTTGTTCGAGGGGGAAGGGTGCCTGATGACGATCACAAAATATTATGATCCCATATGTCCCACCAATCACAGCTGAGAAGTGTCTGTTTCCACATCTGTCTGGGGTGTGCATGTCATTGTGTTGAGAGCTGTCCTCAGTGAGGAAGGACTCATGGACTTGGTTGGGGACCAGCATTCAAGAGCACTGGGGGAGAAGCCCAGGGTGCTGGGTGCCCTTATGGCTGTTGCTACTGAAGCTCTGAGGGAATCAACACTGCTACACCTTGGCCTTGTTGTCAGAGCCCTGTACGCAGAGTCACCGCAGGGGCTGGGGAACCGGGAGAAGAATCACGCCAGAGTTAGATCAGGAGGAGAGGCCCCCTTCCTTTTAGACACCACTAGCCCAGGTGATGCCTGCCCTGTGTGACTGACTCAGAGCTGAGGCCTTACCTTTCTCCGTCCTCCCAGCTCCTCCTTCATTCTAGCTCCTCTGTCTCCCACTTCTACCTTCCTCCCAGCTCCTCCTTCATTCCAGCTTCATCTTCCTTCTAGTTCCTCCCTCATTCCAGCTCCTTAAGGCTCTCTCAGGCTTAGGGTTGGAATCACTTTCTACACTTACCAACTGCTCATACATCCCTGAGCACCTGAGCCTACCTGCTTGAACTTGGACCCTGCCCCCACCGTCTGAATAGCTCCTTTTTGAACTGTCCTGAGTCCAGGTTGCAGGTGCCATCTGTCCCCACATGACACCTTCTGGTGCCCCTTTCTATGTTCTAATCATTTATGGGAGGGAAGTTTTATAAACAGTTTGAGTGTATCCCAGGTCCAGGCTCTTAGGACCCCCTCTTGCCCTCTAGATATGAGGCTGTTCTATGTAGGCCGTGTGAAGGCAAGCTCTCTTACCTTGTTCCTTCTGCCTGAGCTGTTCCTGAAGATCTGGTTAGATAGGGTGCATATTATCTGTCACTGGGGAGGCCTGCTGTGGTATGATTAAGCATGAAATAGCCCTGAATTTAGAAACAGAAACACTGGAAGCCAAGAGCCACACACAAGCAGTGTGGGCCCCAGCTGAATCTACAACAATGCTATGAACTTTGATACTTCTTTTTCTCCTCAGACCTAAGTCCAGAGCAGGGAGGTGTATCTGCCCACACCATGTGGTTGCCATGACAACCACAGAGGTTCCTCTTTATGAGCCTCAGCAAGCCTGGCTCGCCAGAATGCATTTCTGGGGGTGCAGTCGTCTTTTACAATTATTGCTTGAAATGAAACTGGATGGTGACAGAGTTCTGCCAGACATGGAGCTTTATTTCCAAAGTCTTTGACAGTGGCACTCCTGGCACTCCTGTGAGTGGCTTTTGCATGAGCTATTTTGTACAGAAATATTCCCAAGGTCAGAGTCATAAAAACATCATTAAAATGCTTGCTGCAAATCAAAGGTGAGCTTGTGGATTTGCTATCCCTCCAGGCAGGTCTTAATTTTAGATCTTAAGAAGTGCATCTTTTCTGGGAAGAAATCTTTGCCTACTTTTATGAGTCTGCAGCAAGTGTTTTCTGTGATATAACCACAGTGTTGCTCACATATGGTTGAAGCATGTGTGGGATCCATTTTTGATCCTTGGGCTCATGAGTGAAAAACCTCAGGGACCCAAACATGAGTAGAAATATCCAGGGCAGGGAGCAAGGGGCACTATGAAGCCCAGCCTGCCCCTATCTTGGGGTTGCTGCCATGGCCAAAGGATGGAGTGGCTGTGAGAATGCTGTCTTCCATGTAAGGCCTTCACACTGATCATAATGTTTACCAGGAATGTTTTCTGACTTATGTTAATGGAGGAAAAGGCTTTCCAAGGGCAGTTAGGGAAGTATAGTGATTTTATACATGCATTAGTTACTTCTTTCATTGCTGTAACCAAATACCCAACAAGAAGCAACTTAAGGGGTAGAGAGATGACTCAGTGGTTAAGCTTAACCCTTGCTGCTTAAGCACGAGGGCCTCTCAGTCTGGAGACTGCCAAGATGTACCACTTAGAACACACCTTTGAAAAAGCTAGGCATGGCCAAGCATGTCTGTAACCCCAGTGAGCAGGGAGGTGGAGACTGGATAATAACTGGTTTGCTGACAGACAGCAGCTCTGGGTTGTGGGAGAGACCCCAGTCTCAAGAAAGTATGCAGGTGACTGATAAAGATGAAACCATCCATCATTCTCCTTTGGACTATACATGCATGTGCATGGGGCAAATGCTCCTGCACACACATATATACCATGCAAAACACACTGTACCACATACACTACACACACACACACACACACACACACACACACACACACACACAGAGGAAGAAAGGAGCAACATGAAGGAAACATTTCTTTGGGGACACAGTCCATCATGGCAGGGAAGGCATAGCAACAGAATGAGGTAACAGGTTACATTCAATCCACAGTCAGGAAGGAGAGAGAGAGTTGCTGGTGCTTAGCTTGTAGGATCCAAGCCCATGACATAGTGCCACCCACATTCAGGGTGAGTCTTCCCATCTCAGTTAACTCAATCTAGAAAACTCCTCACAGTCATCCTGAGGGATTTTTCTCCTAGGGGATTATAGATCCTGTCAAATTGATAATTTTAACCATTACAATGATAAAGCTCTGGGTTCAGAGTACTGAGTCCAAATCTCAGCTGTCTCATCACCTTCTTATGTGACCGTGGCATGTCATTGAACTCTCTTGTTTCCATTGCTGTCAAATGGGGGTAATGATGGGACTGTGTTCATGGAGTTGTTATAAGCTTTGAGTGAATCACTGTTTATGTAATGTTGGGCCTAGCACATGATAAGTGAAGTTAAATATTTATTGAATAAGTAAACCACGTTGTAGTATGCTATTCAAGAATGCCTTCCGAGTCAGATTCTCTCATTTCTGCATTGTATTCTTAAGACTGTCATTGGGCTGTGAGGGTGATGCTCACAGAGTCACATAAGGAGGTCTGTGGCTTTAATTCAGGTTGATAGCCACAAACTTGAGATTTCACACACAGTTTGCATTCTTTCTCCACCTGCTATTTTGGGTCTCAGCAGAGTTACAAAAGATACTCCAACAGCGAGCCAGGATAATCATAACATCTAGCATTTTTTTCTGAGCACTTACAATGTGCTTTTTAGCAAGAATTTTATCTGAATATGACATTTTGGCACCAGAAAACCCCCTATTAGCTGAATGAGACATGAGGAAACTAAAGGTCACAGTCATTGTGACTAACCTAAGAGCTCCTAGCTAGTGACTGTGACTGTTGGCTAGTCACAGCCTTGGACAGTGTACACAGCTTGGTCAGCCTGGGTGTGCATGATCAATCCTGCTGTCCGAATAACTGCTAATGATCTGATCTATGCAGACATAAAGATTCCTATGGCTGTTTGACTTCATGTCTGTCTATTCATGTTTATGTCACTCTGTCAGAACCAACAGTAGATTTGTTAAGAGTCTACGGTCTTGCTGTGTGAATCCCAAAAGTAGAACTAATGATGCCACTTCTTATCAGCTCACCAAAGCTCTTAAGACAACATGTATTATCAGTTCATTATGGAAATAGTCTCTCATTCATATTTAAGCCATGGACTTGACTGTGGAAGATATCCCATTATATGTTAGATAACTTTTGTTCCCACCTACTACAATTGTGTCATTGTCTTAGAAATACCTATGTGAGCCAATTTTCTTTTACAAATTTATTTACTTTTCAAGTCATTTTAGAAAGAAGGTGTGGTGATTTGTGTCAAAGGTATCTTGGCTTATGTGGTCAGTATATATGGCTTCTTTTCAGTGAGTCCAAATGCCCACTATTCTTTACCCTGTGTGACAAAATGAGATCAGAGAGTGTAGGATTCACGAATCTTCCATTCCAACACAGATTGCAGTTGATATTCTTTCCCTTATTAGCAACTTGCTCATTTAAAGCCACCACCATGTCTTCACATCACATAATAAACACATCTGATAGTCAGGAGCACAAGCCTCCTCCACCCATGTTAACCCACAACCATGAAAAGTCTTGTGACATGATTCAGGGGTTGTTAATGTACAAGATGAAGCTCCTGAGTGAAGTCTTGCTACTTGATCCTTTTCTCTTCAGCTTCTAATTGATAACTTATCACTAGTCTGTTGATATTTGTAATGATTTGATAAAGGAATTGAATCCTGTAGGAAAACTGGAAAGTCTCTGGAAAAGAATCTCCTTTATATAAAAATCTTGCTCTAAGTCTTGGCAACCCTAAGGGAATGACTAAAATGCTGATACATTGAGACCTGCCCGTTTTCTCTGGCCCCATTTTCCCTTACTACATTTATGCATTTTATTTTGTCATGGTGAATACTTCTGTTAAGGTGGACATAAACAAATAATAACTAAGCTTGTTTCACCCCTAAAATTTTGCATTGGAGCTGCCCTTGCCAAAGCAATAAGACAACAAACAGACAAGTGAGAAATATAGTATGTTCAGAAGAACACCATTTTGATATTCTGTTAAATAACAAACTAAGCAAAGTTACTTTAAAAAATATCAAATAGTTGAAAATTGAATTGTCACATAGTAACTGCACAAAAAATCTATTTAAATTTGCATTTCTTTTCATGTCATCTAAGTGCTTGTGGCCATATGAACATAGACAAGATAGGTGACATAAGAAATTTCTACTATGAATTAAATCATGTGAGATACTCCATGGGGCTTGGGGCAAAAGGACAGCATATAGATCCCCTTTATGACATCCAGGCCCTCCATGATCTGATGAAGCTTATTTCCATCTCCCCTCTACAAACAAGATTGACCAGAACAGCAGAAAGGCTTTTGTTCTTTGGGTGGGAACCTAGCTTGCTTCCCCTCTTTCTGTAATCCCTGGTGCAGTCAACTCTGTGTAAACCCTGTACTAGGCAGATTGAGTTGTATCTTCATCATCTTTTTCCTATCACCTGAGCCATATAGGTGGACTTAGGAAACATAGGATCATAAATGAACAGATAAACATCACCAGGAAGTCTTGACACAGCCACAGTTACATTTCAGCTGTGCACCTAAGCCCATTGTACATTCTGCATCCACTTGTCCTGTCATTGGTGTCCCATAGCTGTTGCTTTTTTTTTTTTTTTTTTTTTGGTTTGTTTTGAGGTAAGGTCTCACTTCAGCTCAGGCTGACCTGGAATTCTCTATGTATGGAATTCTCAGGATGGCCTTGAACTCACGGTGATCCTCCTACCTCTGCCTCCTGAGTGCTGGGATTAAAGGCGTGCGCCGCTACACCTGTCCATAACTGTTGCTTTTTAAAAAGCATTTGCTGTTTTACAGCCTCTGCTTTTCTGAGTAGATCCCAATCTCCAAGGCTCCCAAGACAGAGATGCCCTTACTACTGAAATTCCTATCTGGCTTTAGATATGGTAAGAGCACCAAGTTATTTGTTAAGTAATAGACTATTGGCAGGGATCAGCCCCTGTCATGTTTAGTATTTGATAGTTTAATTAAAAACAATGCATTGTGTATGCTCATGTATATGTGAGTATGGGTGCATGTGTGCTATAGAACATATGTGGACATTAGAGGACAACTTTGTGTGCTGGTCCTCATTTTGCTCCTTGTTTTGAGGCACTGTCTCTTTGTTGTTCAATGCTGCACACACCAGGCTATCTGGCCTGTGAGCTTTGAGGGTTCTCTCATTTCTACCTCCCATTTCACTATGGCAGAGCTGGGGTACGGACATCGCTGAAGTGCATTTCGTGTGAGTTCTAGGGATCTCTGCTCAGGTCATCATGTTTGCACAGCAAGTACTTTTGTGCACTGAGCCATCTCTCCAATTCCTTACAATTTAATTAAAAACAAAACTTCTTATTTTGAAGCAAATTTAGACCCACACAGACATTTCAATCATATTGCAGGGAGTTCCCACTTATGAACTTTTTGTCCATATATATATATATATATATATATATAGAGAGAGAGAGAGAGAGAGAGAGAGATTTAACTTTTATAATTAATAGTTTTAACTTTTTATCCATTGGAATAAGTTTTTTATCTAATAAGTGAAAGCTTTACCCAATAGGAAGGAATACCAACTTTAACCAGTGGTGACATTACCTATGAGCTCAGGCACAGTGGTGGGCACTCAAGCATAAGCATGGGACATTACAGTGAACCAAAGCCTAGTTTGGATTCAGAGCCCACAATTGTTTTAATCTCATTTAAACTATCCACACAGCCATGGCCAAGAGATCCCCCATGATTTAGCCAGAAAAGTAATGATGCTATCCAATATTAAAGATACTTGGGGCTTAGAGGATGCAGGCAGGTGGACATGGGAACACATAATATCTAGGAATGGGATTTTTGTCTTCTATGTAATGATGCAGGTGCACCCAGCTCTGCTGCAGAACAGAAAGCCATAATAAGCATCTCCCTAGAGGGGCTAGTGGAGAACAACATCTTCACTCTCTGTGTACAAAACAATGCCCATGCTTTTGCATGTGTGCATGGTGACCAGGTGACAGAGATTACTGACACCCAACCAAGGCTGATTAGCTTAAAATAAGCTTCTGGGGGGTGTGCAAGTTGCCCTCCTGTTTGCTAATGTGACTTTTATGGCTTTTCCTATGTCACCTTTCCCTAGCACCACCTTATAGAACTACAATATAAACCTTGAATGTGACTTGAAATTGTTTTTTTACCAGTAGACACATCACAAAAGGAGAAAAAAATCTACTTAAAAGAGCATTAGTAGATCATTAATAGGATGTATCTTAAATATGGTCAGGTTGACAAGGAAGCAGCATGGGTGATTACCATTTCATTTTACCTTCTATTTTGATACTAAGTCTAGAGAATCAGGTATGCCCTTTACTAGGAGCATGGCCAGGTCACCCAAGGCTGCCTGCTCTGGGGCTCCTGTAGGAAATAAGGGTGCATGTCTGATAGCTGCTCTCATGTGTGGTTCTAGGTACCAGGGAGCCTGAAGAGTAGCCCTGTCATTGGCCACAGGTGTGGTTTGAATACAAATGTCGTCCATGTGCTCATGAGCTTGAACACTTGGTCCCCTGCTGGTGGCACTATTTGGGAAGGTTGTGGAAACTTGAGAGGTAGAGCCTTGCTGCTAGAAGTGTGTCACTGGGGCTGGGGGACTTGAGGTTTTACAGCCCAATGCCACGGACTGTGGACGGAATGTGACCAGCTGCTTCATGCTTCTGACAATGTGCCTTCCCTGCCATGAAATATCTTCTCGTAAGTGTAAGCTGATGCTGGCCTAGTGGCACAGCAGAAATGTGCTAGTCCTATAACCCAGAGGTGGGAGGGTCTTAGCTATCCTGTTATCATTATCACCTTTGAAGTCAGGCTGAGGTAGGAAGATCACCAGGTGTTTGAGATCAGCCTGAGACTATACAGAGTGAGTTCCAGGTCAGCCTGAGCTAGAGCAAGTCACTGCCTTGAAAACAAAAACAAATAAACCAAAACATGTAAGCCAAAATAAGCCCTTTCCCTAAGTTTCTTTTGGTCAGGAGTTTGCTCACAGTAATGAGAAAGCAGCTAATACAACCATCTTGTTAGCTTAAAAAAAATTCTAAATGTAACTGTTGGGAAATAAAGCTATTTGCTAAGTTTGGTCCTGACCTAGGCTTTACCATATATCACAGTATAAATGAACATAAATTGTGATATTTTGTTCAAGGGATGCAGGGAATGCTTGAATCTTGTCCTCACTAACACACTTCTCCAAATGTGTTCTTGACACAAGTATGTGTTTGGGAGCTAGATCATGACTACTACTACAGTACAGTCACCACCTGGCATGATGGCTCAGGGCTCTTTGGGCCAGACTTTCGCTGCCTGCTGCTCTCCACCTGTCCATACCAAGCCTGCAGTAGGCAACATGGCATCACTTTTCTTTTTTCAGGCAGCTTAGCATGCTGTATCTGAATTGAATCTCCAGTCTGCAACACTCTGCTGCCTACTGTGGTCTAGCCTGCAAGGAGATGAAGGGGAGGAGAGAGGGAGATGATGAAGGAGAGATGGGTCTTGTGACAGTCTTTCCATTGGTTCCACTTACTGAGGCTCAGCATTCCTGAGATTCTGTATCCCACATCTTAGTCCTGGGTCCAGGTCCAACCTGAACCCAGGTCAAGCCTGAACCTTGTGGTGTTGTTTTAACAGATTAATGAGATACAGTGACTATTGCTGTCCTTAACTTTGCACCTTCACCCTACTGACAACAGGAAAGGCTGACTTCCTGTCTTTAGCATAGGTCCTGATGAATAATACTTATGTTGTCTGGGGAGGCAGCACCAGGCTGGGCGGATCCCACTCCTGAGTTGGGTGGCTACTGCACGGAGTACTGGGCTGTAGTGTTGGGCATTCTTCTGCCTCTATGTGGATTTGATGATACCATTATCCCAGAGTGAATTCGTTTTGATAAGGATGGGATTATTCCTTTAATAATTCTTTGAAACTGTGAAGTTCAGGATCTCTCTCTAACCTACCACCTTTCCTTAAATTCTATCTGCTGTTTTCTGTTCTAAAGAGGACTAGATGTATTCCAAAACAAAAGTTTAAACAGATACTCAGTGGTGAAAATTTGTGCCAGCTTCCAGGTGTAGGAGAACCAATGTTGTTGGTTTGAAGCTGAGCAGGAGGGTATCAGACTTGATGTGATGTTTTGGGACCTTTGTCTTGTTGCCCACAGGGTTGAACACCTTAGGAAGAGGAAGGTACCTGGGAAAAGGCTCAGGCATGGCTTTGATGTCCACAAAGAACTTCCAGGAATAAACATAGGCTCTGAGTCCCAAAGAAGGTTTCACATTAGAGAGAAAGTTCATGGCTGGGCCAATGGAGAAATTGCTTTTTCCCACAGACAACAGTTCCTATGTGGAGCCAGGAGCTATTATAGCTGGTTGTGCCATGACTCCCCATGGAGAGAGATACAGTGTGCCTGATGTTGCATCCTGGGTGGCATTCCTGTTCCCACCTGATGTAGCTTGTCTGAGTCCTCTGCCTCTCCAGAACCCTAGACACTGGCTTTCCTCAGGCCTGTGCTACTCTGTGCTTCTGAGACAGACATGGGCTTGCTCTCCTTGTTAGCCCAGCTCTCATCCCCAAACAGGGCCCTTCTTCCCCCTCTCCCTACACTTGATCTGCTGTGTCTTTTCATAGAGCCTCATTCATCAGACACATCATTGTTCGTTATTGTCCCTTTCAGGATACAATCCACAAGAGCAAGGTTTGCCTGTGGAGGAGGCTAGTGAGTAGGGTGGCACAAAAGCCATCTGGCCAGGGCTGGAGAGATGGCTTAGCAGTTAAGTGCTTGCCTGTGAAGCCTAAGGACCCCAGTTCGAGGCTCAATTCCCCAGGACCCACATTAGCCAGATGCACAAGGGGGCGCACGCATCTGGAGTTTGTTTACAGAGGCTGGAAGCTCTGGCGCGCCCATTCTGTCTCTCTCTCTCTCTCTGCCTCCTTCTCTCTGTTGCTGTCAAATAAATAAATAAACAAACAAAAAAATTTTTTAAAAAAAGCCATCTGGCCAGACTCACCCAACAAGGCACAGAGGTCAGTTGACTAGCCACAGGGAGATCTTTCATTTGTACAAGGAATCCTATGTGCTGTGTCTTATAAGTACTTATATTAGTTTCTTTTCTTGTTGTTGCCACAAAATACCTACAAAGGACTTTTGTCAGGGTTTATTTTGATTCACAGTTTGAGAGTACATTATGTCATGATGGGGAAGCTGGTAGGAGTGTGAGGTGGCTGCAGTGCATCCCTATCAGGAAGCAGAGATGAATGCTGGTGTTCCACTTCTTTCACCTTTTTCATTCAGCTCATGGGATGGCCCTGCCCACAAGGAGGGTGGGGGCCTTTCTACCTCAGTTATCTCAATCTAGAAATTCCCTCACAGACATCCCAGGGATTTGTTTCCTAGGGGATTCTAGATCCAATCAAGTTGACAATCAAAATTAGAAATGAGCCATCACAGCATCCAACCAACTTTTATTAGACAAGCCAAAGGCTGAGTCTGAGACATGGTGTGCTCCCTGCAGCATGGAGTGACTCCTCAGGATTGTCAGTTATTGTCTATGATTACCCATCAGCCCCATGGCCCATGGATGCCTGTGATAAAATGCTTCAAAGTCAACCTTTCCAATGTCCCTTGTGAATAAGCCAGAGACCACTAAGGCTTTCATAGGTGGATATTGAGACTTCATTTTAAAATGAGCTGACAAGTAAAGTCACATCCAAAACAAAGAAGGAAGTCACATCTTGGGCCCCTGGGTGCAGCTGTGCTCTGTGTTTTCAGAAGAATGTGTCCTTGGACACATGGTCTTTACTCAGCATTGCTGTGGGGAGGGAAACAAGCCATCTGAAATGGGAAGCCTCAGGCTCAAGAGACAGTTGAGTGCTAAGGGCTGGCATGACTCTGGGGAGAGGCTATATAGGTAGTCCTGTGGCCTAGACACAGTTGGTTTGGCCTTGATAAATAACCTAAAGGACAAAAGTCCCTCTAACCACAGAGTACCAAAGCAGGAAAGTTGAGAGAAAATGAGAGCCAGAGTGTGGGTCAGTTCTGCTCCACAGAGGGATGCAGGAGTCTAGGGCGAAGCTCTCAGCTAAAGGACAGTGACTCCCTGCCCTGCCCTGCCCCCTCTGCTCTGCTCTGATGGAGCTATCCTCTGCTCCTTTATCCTGTGACAACTGACTATTTCTTAGCAGGCCAGAATGTCCATGTCACTTCCCAGTACCACATCATGGCCCCTCCAATCCTATTCCTCTACCTCATGGTGGAGGGGGATGGCCAACAACCAGTTATGGACCCTTTCTTCCTCTTACAAAGGTTTGCCATCAGATCCCAGAGGAAGAACCTTTTTTGATGCACTCAGAAACTGCCCCTGTTTCAGCCTCTACTGAACCTGTTTTCCTCCCTTTTGGCCCATACTGGATCCTTGTCCTTGTACAGTCCAGCCTCCTCCCCAGAGTGATCCTTTAGAAACATGCTGGGTTATGTCACTTGCCTGCTGCTCTTTACCCGTGATAGTTCCCATCCACCCCAGCACTAAGCCCCAGATCCTGCTACTCTCTTAGTTATTTCATCCTCATTCTCTCCCTGCCTTTCCCTTTCCATGCTCCATCTCACACCTTGATGCTCCTACTGTCTCTGATGTGGGGTCATTCCATGAGATGGCCTATGGGTCTCTGAGCACATGCCACCTTCTGAAGACACTTTTCCTGACTGTGTCTTTTACAAGTCTCTTCCTTTTATCTTTTTTATTTCCCTTCATAGCATTCATTGGTACAGTCAGATATATTTTAATATTTCTATATTAAATATTTATAAGCATTAACATTTATACCTATAAATATTAATACATGATATCTTTTAATAAATTTCAGTGTCAGTGAATACTATGTAGGGAAATAAGAGAGTAATCATATATAAATTATACATATATACACATATAAATTTATATATAAATTTTATACACATATAATACTTAATGTTTCTCCAAAGCACTGCAATGATATGGACTTTGGTCAAGTATTTTACATGGTTTTGGCAAATAAACTTTTGTGTGTTCATATGCATGTGAGTACACATGTATGCACATGCATGTGGAGGACAGAGGCTGCTGATGGGCCTTTCTCAGTTGTTCTTCACCTTATTTTTTTTTTCTTTTCAAGTTTTTATTAACAACTTCAGTGATTATAAAAAAATATACCATGGTAAAACCCTCCCTTCCCCCACTTTCCCCTTTGAAACTCCATTCTCCATCATATCCCCTCCTCATCTCAATTAGTCTCTCTTTTATTTTGATGTCATGATCTTTCCCTCCTCTTATGATGGTCTTGTGTAGGTAGTGTCAGGCACTGTGAGGCCATGGATATCCAGCCCATTTTGTGTCTGGGGGAGCACGTTGTAAGGAGTCCTACCCTTCCTTTGGCTCTTACGTTCTTTCTGCCACCTCTTCCGCAATGGACCCTGAGCCTTGGAAGATGTGACAGAGATTATAGTACTGAGCACTCTGGTCACTTCTTTCTAGCACCATGATGCCTTCTGAGTCATCCCAAGGTCACTGCCATCTGAAAAGAGAAGATTCTCTACCGAAAGTGAGAGTAGCATTAATATAAGGATATGGACATTAAGAGAAGTGCTTACTGAGCAGTTTGATAAGCCTAGTATATACATTTAGCCAGACAGCAGCAGACATTACACCCCTAGGGCTCATGACTACCTCTGCTTTAAGTTTTAAGTATCAGGGATATATTCCTTCCCATGGAGTGGACCTCAGTTGGTTTCCACCATGACAGATGTGCCACTATTGCACCCGTTGGCTCATTTGGCCTGGATGGCCAAATATAAAGCTTGCAGTGTCCACTGTTGAGTATCTTCACTGGTGATTTCTCTTTCTCCCCTTGAACTGCATGCAGAATGGCTTCTCCCAGCTTTCTGTCAGCTGGTTACATGGAGGAGGTTATAAGCTCAGTTCCAGCAGGATTTCTCAGTGGCCTTGCAGCCCAAGTATGCTTCACCTTATGTTTTGAGACAGGGTCTCTCACTGAGCCTAGAATTCACCAATTCAGCCAGACTGGCTGGTCAGTGAATAACAGGGAGCCTCTGTCTACAACTTCCTAGTGCTGGTATTACAGATGCCTGCCACCACACCTTCATTTCATGTGCATTCTGAGGATCTGAACTCACATTCTCATGCTTGCTGGTAAATACTTTATCCAACAAGTCATTTCCCCAGCCAAAAATAAACTTTCTTTCTGTTTATAAAGATATTTTTATTCATTTTAGAGAGAGAGAATGAGAGAGAATGGGTATGCCAGGACCTCTTGCCACCACAAACTCCAGGTGCATGTGCTACTTTGTGCAGCTGGCTTTATGTGGGAACTAGGGGATCAACCCAGACATAGCAGACTTTGCAGGCAAGTGCCTTTAGCTGCAAAACCAGCTCCCCAGTCCCAAAGAAACTTTCAATTAAACTTTACTTACAAAAGAGGAGGCTCACTGATGTGACTTGAGTGCTGCAGTCTGCTGGCCCCTGGTCTAGAGACACAGACAATGTGTACAGGACTGGAGGGCCTGCACAGGGTGATAGGTACATCCTGGGCCTGGCCCTCTTTATCCCACCTGGCTGTCCCCACTCATCCACATTCTCCCTACTCTCTGTGCTAGAACAGTGCAGAGCTGGATGGAGCTCCCATTCCTGGGACCTGGTGTAGGAGGAAGGGGAGAGCCAGGTGGTCAGAACTAGCCTGTGGGGCCTTGAGAACAGTGAGGGAGTCAGAGGAGGAGCAGCTTGGTTTGGTTCCTGTGGCCTGGGCTGCTAAGCTCCATAAATGCATGACTCACTCTACGGAGGCAAGTGCTGTGGGGTCTATTTCCCCTTCATAAGCCAACCTGGCTCATGATAGCTCCTATGTTCACAGCTGACATGAGCAGACCCCAAAGCACAGGGTAGCACAAAAGGTGTACTCCCAGGACAGCAGAAGTCCTGGGCAGGGTAGGTGTCAGGACATGGGAGAAACAACACTCCTGAGGCTTGGGCATGGTGTGGTTGTACCCCTCCAAAAAGGCTCTTGTGCTGGAAGCTTCATCACCATGTGGTGATATTAAACTAATAGAACCTTCTAGAGTGGGGTTTAGTGGAGGATGGCTAGGCCAGGGAGTGCATCCTTCAGGGATTAGTGTTGACCTTATAGGGTGTTGGTGCATTACTTCTGGAAAGGGCGGGGTGTTACAAAGCAAGCTGGGCTACCTCAGCTCCCTGTTGGGCTTCCTATTCCTTTCACACATGCTCTGAAATAGTCAGGGGCCTCACTAGAGCCTGGGTGTGAGGCCAGTCTGATCATAGACATTCAACCTCCAAAACTAATAACACTTTTTTCTGCATAAAGTACCCTGCATCAGGTATTTCTGTTATAACAACAAACTATAGGAAAAGGGACATTGAATGAACTGCTAGACTTGGGATCTGAAATGGATTTGGTGTGTGATATTTTCACATCATCTATCCTCTCTGAAGGAGCCCAGCTATAACCAAAGACAAACATTCACATTTACAGCCAATGGTAGCCATCTGGAAATTCAAACATAGCCTTGTCAGATTTTCTGTTTTGTGCCAGAAAGTATTAATCTTTGTTTTCTCTTAAATTTCTAATGTTTAAATGTTGAAAATTATCTAGGTACCTAAGAGCCACATAAAACTGTGGGGAACCCAGAGTCTGGGGTTCTTCAATGTGGGAACCTGCAGACACATCTTTTGTTATTTTCAGAACCTTGCAATCCTGTAGGAATTGAAATGTAAATAGCACCTTTGTTGACAATAGATCTAGAGAAACCGAACAAGGCCAGCATACTTAGAATTACATCATTTTCTGACCTCAAGTCTAGCTCAGCAGAAGGGACAAGTTAAATATGGCCTAGGATGGCTCTCAACCCTTCTGTGACATTTCAGGTGACAGGTGCCTCTTCATTTACCTCTCTTGTCAGGAGGTATTGCTCTGTACTGGTGGGGTGTGGGGGCTTGTGGATTTAACAGGAACTGTTTTTCCCTTGCAATCTAAAGACACTGGCCTAGTGGAGGAGTTCTTGTCAGGAGGGGAGGGAGGCTGACTTTCCTTCTGCTGTGTACCCAGGTCTGTCATGTGTGGGGATAGTTCAGTCTTCCGCTGACCCTGCCAAGGCTGTGGGTTGCCATACTCACTTATGCAGGTGAGAAGAGTGGGTGTTAGAGCCCCAAATAATTTGCTAATGCAACATTTAGCTAGAAATTGAGGGGCTGTGGGCCCCATGGACCTTTACTGAATCCTGGCTGACTACTACCCATTAGGAACTACAGCCCAGGCTGCTTTGTTTCTGGAACTCATGAGGACATCTGGGTTTGAGATCTGCCATGGAAAGGTAACCTGCTGAGTCTCTGGAAGCATGGCTCTGTTCTTTCCAGAGGTGGCATCTGGGACTTGGGTGAACTCTGTGTTTGCACATTTAATGTTGTCACTGAACCCCACCAGAATGCCTTCCACAGAGAAGGCATGGAGGTGTGGCTTGTAGGGCTATGGGCCTCATGTGCTGCCTTTTCTAGCCTATAGTCAGTAGCTGCTAAGTGTATGGACATTGTGCAATCAGCTCCAGTCCTAGATGGCATACCCACTGTTGTTAAGAGACACACTTGTTCAAGAATTTTCTTTGCAATATTTTTTTGAGTCAGCATATTGCTATGTAACCCTACCAGAACTGGTACTCACTCTGTAGCCCAGGCTAGCCTTGAATCAACAACCCACCTGCCTTAGCCTTCAGAGTCTGGGTTACAGGCATGTACCACCACCTCTGGCTGTGGCATATTTTTTATTTTAGTTTTTTTAAATTTTATATTTTATCTTATCAACAACTTCCATAATTATAGACAATAAACCATGATAATTCCCTCCCTCCCCTTGCTTTCTCCTTCACAACTCCATTCTCCATCATATCCCCTCTCTCTCAATCAGTCTCCTTTTAATTTTGATGTCATCATCTTTTCCTCCTGTTATGATGGTCTTTTGTAGGTAGTGCCAGGCACTGCAAGGTCATGGATATCCAGGCCATTTTGTTTCTGGAAGAGTGTATTGTAAGCAGCACTACCTTTCCTTTGGCTCTTATATTCTTTTCACTACCTGTTCTGCAATGGACCCTGAGCCTTGGATAGTGTGATAGAGATGTTTCAGAGCTGAGCACTCCTCTGTCACTCCTTCTCATCACTATAGTGCCTTTTGAGTCATCCCAGAAGTCACCACATTCTGAAAAGAGAAGCTTGTCTAACAGAAAGTGAGAGTAGCATTAACACATGGGTATTAACATTAAGAGTGGTGCTTACCAGCCAGTTTGGTGAACATAATATATGTATTTAGTCAGACATCAGCAAGTGTTACTCTCCTATTGATCATGACTTCCCCCATCATAGGTTTTCAGTATAAACCATGTATTCCCTCCCATGGATCAGGCCTCCAGTCCAATTAGAGAGCAGTTGGTTTCCCCCATATCATACATGTGGTATCATTTTTAATGGCTCATAAATTGTAACATCCTTGGTTACAATATAGTAAAACATAAACAGATAAAGTTTGGGCTGTTCCTAGAAGATAACATGACACATTCAAGCCCTGTTGGTTAACCTCTGGTTGACAAATTGATAGGACTTAGAATCACTGTGGAAACAATCTGTGAGACTTTCTAGATCAGATTTATTGAGATGAAGGACCCACCCTAACTTTGGGCTTTGCCATTCCATTGGCTGGGATCCTGGACTGTATAAAAGGGGAGCGAGCGGGCTGAGCAGCTACATGTATCGCTCTTTACTTCTGTCCTGCTGAGGTGATTACTTGAGGCTGGTTTCCTGCCCCTGTTGTGAAGGACTCTCCCCTTGGAAACTGTAAGCTGAGATAAACACTTTCATTCCCCAAGTTGTTTCTGATCAGTTATTTTGTCCCAGAAATAAGAAAGTAACTGATATAGATGGATTATAACAAACTGCCTTGTTTCACGTGAAGAACTCCCAGACTAACTGTGAGGAGAGATGCCCAGACTTGTATTCTATTTTTTTTTAAAAAACCTCTTATTGACAACCTCCATACATATATACAATATATCATGGTCATAATCCCCTCCAACAACCCTCTTGCTCCCCCTCTTGTTATGCAGGACTTATGTAGGTAGCATCAGCCACTGTGAAGTCATGAATGCCATAGCCACTTTGTGTCTAGAAGACAATATTGCAAAGTACTCCTCCCCTTCCTTTGGCTCTTATATTCTTTCCTCCACCTCTTATACAGTGGTCCCTGAGCCTTGGAAAGTGTGATGGAGATGTCTCACTTAGTGCTGAACACTCCACTGTCATGTCTCAGCACTTTGAGTTCTGAGTCACCCCAGTGGTCACTACCATCAGAAAAGAGAAGCCTTTTTAACCAAAAATGGGAATAACATGAATATATGGGCATAAACATAAGTATTTTGAGGGCAGTTTTGTGGGCATAATATATTCATTTGATTTGGTTTTTAGTATCATACAGTACCATGCCTCAAGTCCAATCAGACAGCAGTTGGTTTTCCTCATAACAGACATGCTACCACTACACTAGTTGGTATATTTGGCCTGGCATCCCTGTAACATGTGAAGTTCTGTGCATGTATGCTTAGTTCCAGTTTATAATGCTAACTTGAAAGTGTCTAAAAATATCCATGTGGAAAGATGAGGTTTGTTTTCTCCCAGTACTACATGGACCACTTATTGAGTAGAAGATGGGCTTGGCCTCAGCTCAGTACATAATTTAAAACAGCTTGAGTTCTCTGAGTTTGTCTGGCAGAAAGGAAATCCAGTCTGTCATCAGTAATCAAAGTGGTCAGTCTTTGGGAAGAGAACTGTAATATATATTATATATTATATATTATTTTGACAATTTTATACATGTGTGCAATGTATTTTGATTACATCCATCCCCGTTGCCCTCTCTTATTCCTCTTCCAATTTTATATCTCTTTTTGTGTGCAACCTGCTGAGTTTAATTAAGGTTACTTGCATGAACATGGGTGGGCATTAATTACTGGAGCATGGGCAATTTACCAGTGGCAACACCATTGAAGAACACCACTCTGTCTCAAGTAGCCATTAACTGAGGAATGAGGTCTCATGAGCCCATCACTCATCCATGATGAAATGTTGATGGGCCCAATCATGTGCAGCTCTTGTGGAGCTAATAAAATTTGCTGTGAGGTCATAAATGCAATGGGCATGTCATTTTCAATCCCAAGGCAGCTGAAGCAGCATTTCATATCACTCCTCTATTCTCTGTCTCTTACATTCTTTTAAAATATTTTATTTTTATTTATTTGACAGGGAAAGAGGGAAAAGAGAGAGAGAGAGAGAGAGAGAGAGAGAGGGAGAGAAAGGGCATGCCAGGGCCTCCAACCACTGCAAATGAACTCCAGACACATGTGCCACCTTGTGCATCTGGCTAACGTGGGTCCTAGGGAATTGAACCTGGGTCCTTTGGCTTTGCAGGCAAATGCCTTAACTATGAAGCCCAGGCTTTTAAATTCTTTTTGCCCTTTCTTCTACAATGTCCCCTGAGCCTTGGAAGTAGTGATACAGATGTCCCATTTAGGAATAAGCACCCAAAAAGTGTGTCTGTGGTAGCACAGACAGCTGACCCATCCCTGTAGTTTGTGCTTATGTCACTCCCTTGGGGCAGTTTGCAAAACCAGGGTCCTTATGCATTGGCATATCCCAAGTGGGAAGTGGGCTTACTGGGAAATTTTTAAGGCAGAGAAGGCCAGGCTGGAAGGAGGGGAAGAAGGCTGGTGGGAATCTTAGGTGAGACATGTTCCTTCTACATACACCGATAGATCACCTCTTGAAGAAACAAATGCTTTTAGAAAGTCACTTAATGTTTTCATGGCCTTGTCATTTGTGAAGGGTCCCATGGAGGCTCACCGCTTACATTAACACAGTTACAACTGATGTGACTTCCAGTCCACATCAGTGGTTGGTGAATTCTAAGCTCAAAGGCACTGTGTAGCCATCAGAAAATGTGTAAAATTTCTGACTATAAACTTCCCTACCATCATTTCCTTTTTCTTCTTTCAGCCATTATTCTAAGTAGTCATGTCTCATTACTGCTTTTTTATTATAGACATCCTTGGATCCCTTTAAGGAGTTGGGTATAGTTTATGAGCTTTTGTACACTGTGGGTGTTGAACAAGCCTACCCATGGGTTACATTTTACCAAGATGCCATTCCACAGTTGGCAGGTCATGCTGAGATCACAGGTAGCAAAACATCACCCTGAAGGTGTCTTAAGCAGAGCTTGGTATCACAAGTCTTAACAGGCACCTTAACCAGCTTGCTGGCTAGTTCTGGCAGCCATAAATACACTTTCTGCTTCTATTGATTTACTTACTATGAATATTGAACATAAATGAATTAAATAATATGTGAACTGTTGTGCTTTTGAGTCTTGTCCATGTGATGACCCAATCCTCTTTTCAGGTTCAATAATATTCCATGGTGTGCATATACCATACGTGGTCTGCCCATTCATCTTGATGGGCATGATGGACACTGGGATTGTTCCCACATCTGGACTGTGTGAATGTACTGTGATGGACACTCATAAATAGGTTCTAATCACTTGTTTCAGGGGCATGGATGTAGAGCCAGGAGAAGGATCTGTGGGTGGGGGCATGTACGTGTGCATGTGGAGAACAAAGGACAACTTCAGTTGTCGTTCCTCAGGCACCATCCACCAGTAGGCCAGATTGGCTGGCCAGTGAGCCACACAGGTCTGCCTGGCTCCCCTCAGCTCTGAGATCACAAGTGTATCACCGTGTCACCACACTGTCATGAGCAGGACTTGGAACTGGGGAGCCATTACCAGGTTACCAGGCAGGAGTCAATATGCTTTATCATCGATATGATTTATTCATCCCTTCATACTCATCAACTATACTCATGACATTCCAAGTTAACAGCCACACATGGAGCTCCCTGTGGTTTCTGCCTCTGGCTGGGCACCATGGCTCCACCTCTTCACTCAGTTGGAGAGTGCAGCCGTGTTTGTATTTACATCTTTACGCATTGTTGCCCATTATGGCTGTGTTTACATCATATGGCACACATTGTGAGATACACACTGCAAGGGCAGAGCCTTGTTTACACTGTTTACTGTGTCACAAGTTGTGGTACCCGGTTAGCAAGGTGTTCTTGTCATTCCACTCCCAGATGCTTCATGTGTACCATAAGGTACCTGGAAGCATCTTAAATTAACAAATCCTTAGTTGTCACAGCACATGACATCAAAAGGCAAAAAATAAAATTGTAAATTGAATAGCACATAATGATAATTATAATATAGTCAATCCATTCAACAGTCTTCCACATCCAATAAAATCCACTTAGTCCAATTCCAGGGGTTCCATAAAGACAGGTGCAGGGCGTGTGTCCTGTTAAATACCTGGATAACATATCCCACATGGAGCACGGAGTATTTAAAATACACTAGTGT
Source organism: Dipus sagitta (assembly GCA_036346955.1). Classification (NCBI taxonomy): domain Eukaryota; kingdom Metazoa; phylum Chordata; class Mammalia; order Rodentia; family Dipodidae; genus Dipus; species Dipus sagitta. The sequence continues at coordinate 64,408,106 of CM070779.1, read as the reverse complement.
CCTATGGGCTAAAATGTCTGCACTGATGAAGTAGACTACAACTTCTGCATGTTGTATGCCTTTTGCCATTCCTTCTGTTATCCACACGGTTGCTTTTCAGCTTTACTCAGGCTATCGAGACTATGCTCTCATTCAAGGGTTTGTAGTCCAGTTCATGCTATTGGATGTACAAATCCAGTCCTGGCAGGGTGCTTACCAAGTGGTGCTATATACTAGGTTAGCCTATGATATCGACCTCAGCTTATCATTGCTAATTTTCCATGTCCTGGCAATAGTAGAACAACCAGACTCAAAGAGAAATGTTGCCTGTGCAGTTTTATTATAAATGATCAAATTAAAACATGTGTCATCACAGGCCAAAAACTGGAAAGGTGCTACATTTATTACTTTAGAAGGAATTAAAAATATTTAAATTTATTTGCAAGCAGAGATGGACAGAAGAGAGACAAAGAGAATGGGCATGCCAGGGCCTTCGGCCACTGGAAACAAACTCCACATGCATGCTCCATCATTTTGTGGGTACTGGGGAATCGAACCTGGCTCATTAGGCTTTGCAGGCAAGCACCTTAACTACTGAGTCACCTCTTCAACCCAAAGAGGGAATTTTTATCAAGAATTCATGTTGTAATTAATTCAGTCTCAGGAATAAGAGTTTCAACTGAAGCATAAAGCACTGGACCTAAATTAGTAAGAGTAGATGTTCTGAGGTAAGTGCTTTATACAGACAAGAACTTGCATATGTGCAGGAAAAAATGTGATACAAGATGCATAGGAGTTGGAAGAGTAGATGTTTCTACATGGGTCTGGGGGTTGAACTCAGTCCTTAGGCTTATGAACAAGCACTTGACCAGCTGAGCTATCTTCCCAACCCTGCATTCCAATTTTTTATCTCCCTAGCTAAGCAGCTTCTGAACTTTTCCCCTAAGGTCAACCCTGTTGTTTTGGGTGGAGAAGATCTGCCCTGGGACAGCTTGTGTTCCAATAGCACTAGCAAGATGACCAAATATGTCTTTAACAGTGTTTGTTTTCCATGCCAAGTCTATGCACACATCCCTGGAACAGACACTGATAAAATGCAATTATTATTAGAGGCTGTATAACATGCAAGTCTCATGTATTTGTATTCAAACCTGTTTTGTCTGCTGCATCCACTCTCTCCCTCTGAGCTTATCTATAGCCTGCTGGGAAAACAGTTTCTGAGTAGCACAATGTGCCTGTCTGCATCGCATTGTGGGCACCTTTGTGATGCCATGCCATCAAGCTGGCCAGGAATCCTGTGCGTGAAGCCAGTTAGGGTTCAAAAGTGCTCATAGTCTTTTCTCAGAGTACATGTAAGCTTAGAGGTTTGGAATTGTTCCCTGCCTATTTTGGGAAACCAGATGTGGTTACTTTAGTGGCTGTCCCTTCATTTGCATAATAGTATTCATATTTAAATGATTTCATCTCATTAAAATTGCCAAGAATACTTGGAAGGGTTAAATGATTTTCTATACTCACACTTGGAGTGTTGGGACTAGCCCCCAAGTCCAGGCCCTCTGAATCCCTGTGATTCTCTCATAGGTAACTTAGTTGGCTGTCCTAGGCATGACCCCAAGGGGCAGGAGGGCTTTAGAACTGCCAGGGCCTCTCTTCCACTCTTTCTTTCTTCTTTGCCTCTCCATTGGTCTCTCTCTTTCTCCCTTCTCCTCCCTCTACTCCAGCGACTCCATTGTCCCCCACCCATGTCACTAGGTACCACTACAAAGCTTTCTCAGAAAGAAAAGAAAGAAAAATTATCAAGCACAATCAGTGCTGGTGTAAGTTCTGATCATGATGTTATGAGTGATAGTAGTCATAGCTTTCTTCTATGGTATTACATTTGCATGTTATGACTACACTGTCTATATCTAAGTACAATGTGTTAGTATTTATAATTCATGATGTAATTACATGTGTCTAGACATAAAAGCATGATACTTCTGTAGATTTTTTAGACCTATAAAGCTAAAATGAATTAACAGATGTGAGAGACAAATTCAAGAGGCCGGTCACATTCATGTTTAAACTCTCCCTTAATATAACAAGTATTGTTGTCCTTAAATCAAATTTACCTTTGCAAGTAAAGGTGAAGTTGTTACACTGGGATGAAAATTATTCAACACTCCCACAGAGTCTTATTTATTTTTGGTTTTCTTGAGGTAGGGTCTTACTATAGCCAACTCATTGATTCTTTGTTTTTAAAACTTTTTTTGAGGTAGGGTCTCACTCTGGCCCAGGTACATCTGGAATTCACTCTGCAATCTCAAGGTGGCCTTGAAGTCACGGCGATCCTCCTACCTCTGCTTCCTGAGTGCTGGGATTAAAGGCATGTATCACCATGCCTGGATTAAATTTCTTTTACTATTTTTATTCTGTATTTTGAGAGACAAAGAGGGAGAGAGAGGGAGAGAGAGAGAAAGAGAGAGAGAGGCAGAGAGAGAGAGAATATGGGCACGCCAGAGCCTTCAGCTGCTGTGAATGAACTCCAGATGTGTGCACCCCCTTGTGCGCATGTATGACTCTGCACACCTGCATCACTGTGCACCTGCCTATGTGGGACCTAGAGATTCAAATGTGAGTTTTTAGGCTTCGCAGGCAAGCACCTTTTAACCACTAAGCCATCTTTCCAGCTTTGATTCTTAATCCCCTGTGAAGTCATTTTACACAAATGTGCATTTAATCTCTCCTGGTTATCTTTTTATTAACTCTGGATGGCCAGTGTGGTAATTCCTCCAGAGGACGGATATATACAGAGACATGGTCTCAGGCCTTGGGCTCTACACTGAGTGGTAAGGAGGCACAACATGTGTGCATGTTTGTTTGTTTTAGATTTCATGGAAATGAAGCTTCTCCCTAAGATTCTCTTAGTCCCCCCAGGCTCTGCCTGTAGTCCCTAGATGATGGGGAAGGGGGGGTACAGCCTTCTAAAATCTCCCAGTTAGAGACATTTCTGGGGTCAGAGCCTAAATGCTGTGATCTGTGTTTGAGATCCATGCTGCCTGGCACAAGCCCCACCTGCCACTTGCTAGTGCTAAGGTCACTCGCTCAGGCTAATAATCCCCTTATGTCTTCCTTTTCTCATGGAATAAGTAGATGCCAACCAGTAGTGTTGACTTAGCAAGGGTGTGGGAGGACTGGGTGAGACTTTAGAAGTGGAAGAATGTGTCTAGCTTAGACACCGAAACTGTGTGCAGTCCAATGTTAAGCCCTTTTTTCACCTCCCCTGTGAAGTCTTTTTCCTGAAGCTATGTACATCTTTCCTTCACAGTTTGCTACCTCCATTGTCCACTACCACCATGAATAGTATTGCCTGTTCCTTGCTTGACTTTCCCAAGGGTCATGCGTGGGAGGCACTCATTTGGAGATTCACTGTCTCCAGAGCCTTCTATTGCCACCTTCCTGTGGTCATATGTGTCCATCAGAGGCTCAAGTTGTGACATTTTCCTCCTGTTCTCAGCCAATATCCAGTGCTCTTCATGAAGCTCTCTCTTCTGCCCTCCCATCATCTTCTGCCCTTCCATCCCACTATCATCCAGTCCTTGCTGGTCTCATGTGCAGAGCCTCTGGAGAAGGTAACAAGAAATATAGTTGATGTTGCATCTATTCAGCTCCAAGAGCCTCAACCCCCTGGATATCTGGGCAGCAGACCTATTGACTCATGTGTTCTGGACTCTGGTCCATCAGCTTCTGGTGTCCTATGGCTCCTGATCTGCTCTGTAGATACTCTCATGCCCATTCCAATATCCATGTCCTGCTCATCTCTGACTTGGCCCTGGAGCATGCTCTGGGACAGAGATGAAATCAGAAAATTGGACAATGGTTCATTGGAAGTACTGCTTGCTTATGCAGGAGTCAGACATCAGAACACTGTGTGACAGGATCACTGTGTGACACTGTCTGTTCTCTCATGGGGGAGTTCCCCCATCCAGATCATTTTCTCCAAGCAGCACCTGGCTACAATGTTGGCAGCTCTGTCTCTCACCTCTGATGGCCACCATTATCTCCCTTCACTCTGTATCTAGCCAGGAGTGGCATTTCCCAGGCTTGTGTGCACTGGTGTGAGCCCAGGTATCTAGGATTCTGGGGAGAGCCAGCACAGAGTCCCATGAGTCAGAGGTACTGCTGGGATCTTTCATGAGTTTTTATTTTGCGTTCTTCCTTCACGTGTTCCACTTACTCACCTCTCATCCCAGACACACTTTAGGACTAATCAAGCTCCTCCTTGCCTCCCACAACCACCTGCATTGTTGTCACTGTCAAAGTCTCACCTGCCCTGCCTCCCTTTCTCACAGAGCTGGAGGTTAGAGCTGTCTCCAGGGCACACCTATACCAGGCACCCATCCATCCTAGGGATTAAAGGAAGAAGACTTGCAAACTCTCCAGAGAATATGCTCCCTTTCTTGCCTCAGTTTCCCTTTTCCTCCAGGGAAGTGGCCATATTATCACTGAAGTTAGATGTAACAACAATTTATGGAGAGTGTTGGGGAATAACTTCTGAAACCAAATTCCTTCCAAGGGCTTGAAATGCTCTTGGGAAACTGGGAAACCCTGAGGGGTTTTATATTTTGGGCAGGGTGAGAGATCAGCTTTGGTATAGTAGATTACATGCCTTAAGTAACAGATGTTCTGGAGGCTGGAAGTCCAAGACTAAAGTGCTGGTTGGTTGTGTTTCTATTGAAGTCATTCTTCATGGCTTGCAGGTGGTTGTGTCTTCACATAGCAGTTTTGGTGGGTGTGATGGAGAGATAGAAACAGAGGTGACAGCAATCGATGATAGATGATTGATAGATGAAATATAGAAGACTGATTGATAATAGATTTATATATAGATGGATAGATAATAGGGTCCCACCCTTATGACCTTATTTAGTCTTATTATCTCACAAGAGACCCATCTCAAAATACTGTCATACCAAGGGTATGGCATATGAACTTGGGTAAGCATAGTTCAGCCCACAACAGGTGGCCATGGCCAGCTCAGGCTCAGATGGGTAGAGGCAATGTGGGACTCTGGGTCTCTCCTTTCTCCCTATATCTGGACAGTTCCTTCCACCCTACAGCTCCCTACACGATCACCTGCTCACTGACATTTGAACTCTGCTGTGTCTTACTTCTTTAACAAAATGCCTTATTGTTAAGCCAAATCCAAACTATAGACATGTCTATTTAGGGAAGGAATGCATGATGTATGTTTTATTTGGCTTAGTATACAACATATCACAATGGATAAATCAGACAGAAGCCCATGGTGACAGATGCTGAAGACACTTCTCTGGTGACACTAGGTGCACTTCTTGTATGGCACTGTAGTAGACCGCTTTCACATTGCTGGGATGAACATCCAAACCAGGCATGGTTTATGGGAGGAAGGTTCTTATTTCAAGCTCATACATCCAGGGGAGAAGTTCTATCAATGGTGGAAGGAGCTGCTTCCATACATCAAAGCAGAGAGAAACAAACAACCAGCCAGCAAAAAACAAAAGTAGCAAACAGTGGGGACCCCAACAAAGCTCAGGCTTGTCTGCATACCTTTGGGCTGGAATTCAGTTCCTCCTCCAGTGACACCTTCGGGCTGGACTCTAGAATCTTCCCCCCAGTGACACCTCCTCCAGCTAGAAAGCTGGAGATCCAAGTTTCAAGCTTTATCTGAGTCTATGGAGGGAAATACATTCAAACTACCACAGGCACCCACAGTGTGGTGCTGAGCTATAGTTGACTGGAGGAGGAATATACCATATCACCATCAGTCTAGAATGTTCTTGCATCCAGTCTGACTGTGTATGGTATGTGTCTTTCCATTGTGGGCAGTTGAGATTGGAACTTTTGCACTGGCCCTTCCACACTGCCTGATCCTCATCTGTATTTATTTTATTTTATTTTTCAAGTATATGTGTGTGTGCATGTATGTTCATATGTGTGTGGCTGCACATGGGTGGGTGTGCACATGAGTGTGCATGTGTTTGAAGGCTATAGGTTAATGTTGGGTATCTTCTTCAACTGTTCTTCACCTTATTTATTTATTGGGTTTTTGAGGTAGGGTCTCGCTCTAGCCCAGACTGACCTGGAATTCACTATGTCATCTCAGGGTGGCCTAGAACTCACGGTGATCCTCCGACCTCTGCCTCCCAAGTGCTTGGTTAAAGGCGTGAGCCACCATGCCCAGCTCCACCTTATTTTTGATACAGGGTCTCTCAATTCGTCTAGATTAGGTAGCCAGCAAGCCTAGGGGATCCATCTTACCTTTGTCTCCCCAGTGCTGGGATCACAGGCCACATAGCCACACCAGCATTTGACATGGGTGGTGGGAATGCAAACTCAGGTTTTTGTGGCAATCACTTTACTCACTGACTCATCTCCCTAGCACTCTGAATTTATTTATTTTTTGCCCATAATTCTTCTGAATGTGCCAGAAAATCAAAACCAGGTAATAGCTAGTTAATGCATTAGTGAACATTAATCTCTGTTATTGATCCTTTCTATAGTGGCCCTGTGAGGAGGATTTTAGGATCTAGTCCCCAGAAGGTCTGAAGTCTGGTCACAGAACCATCTGTCAGTCAGGTTAACTGTGTGTGTCTGCTCCTCATGGCTGTACACTCATCTGCAGAGGGGAGTGGGTTGGTGCTTTCCTGTCTGTGGCACAGACCCTGAAATTGCACAGAAGTATGCTGAGCCTCCCTACTGTCTTTACTGCATCCACTGCCCTACTGGTGATCCTGAGCACTGTTCCTTTGCACAGTTTTGAACTTAAAGGATCAAAGGCTGTAACTATGTGTATTTCTTAGGAGTTAACTATCTCAGATAGATGGGGTTGGGTCATCTGTTTTCACTATGTTACTCCAGGTCAAGAAGATGGGGGCAAGTGAGACCCTGTGCAGGTAACATTCTGGAAGGCCCCCGTATCACAGTACTGACCATTCACAAGTCACAGTCTCTCCATCCTGAGGCTGTAGGTGTGTGTGGCTGAACTTAATTATAGAGCCCTCAGATGTTGTCAACAGTCACTGATGTCTACCCCATGACAAGGGCCTATTACCACATGGCTTGAACTATGTACATTCATGTGACAGCGGTGTCTGGGTCCTGGCTGTCTCACCCCAGCTGTGGCAACCCTACTACTCAGAGAGTAGTAGCACCAGATTGAGTTAAATCCATCCAGTCCTCCCCCCTCTTCCTCCTGTGGACTGTCACTACTGCCACCACCCACATTGGTGGCTGGAGACGAATTTGTCGTGTTGCAGCTATGAGCCCACAGCCCTGGAGGCCTTCTGGTCTTAAGTACACAGCCAAGACATATGGTGGTCTCTATTGGGTGGCGTTGGTTACTTCAGAGCAGTGTCTGCTTCCCTGGTGGGCAGCTCTGCTCCTCATTCTGTGTCACCTATGAAGCGTTCAGGGTAAGTCCTGCTGCCTAGTATCTTAGCAGGATAAAGTGTGAGTACTGGGCATATGCTGTAATGCAGCAAGGCAGAGCAGTAGGGGACACATTGGGTTAAGCCACAATGCCTCTTTCTGTGCCTACTCTGGGCTTCTTTGAGGGTGAACCCTCATGCATAGTGACATGCTCATAACTTATGGTTCAGCCTTGGGGCTGTGCAAGCTCAACCCGGCCTCTTCTTCCTTCTGTTTGTCAGTGACTGGGTCTTCAGAGTCTCCTCATGGAGCTGTGGCTCTGCTGAGATAGTCTGTGATTCTCCAGGTGCAGGATGGGGTGGGGCTGTTGGGTTTTGAGGGTGACGCTGGTTGATTTCTGGAACCTCTTCCTGTCTGGCTCCTCACCATGGGGACCAGGGTAGTACGTAGGCTCAAAGTGTAAGTTTGTTCTTGGAGCAATTTAGAGACACCAGAGGAGGAGATAACCTTGTCTGGTACTGTCATTTGTGTCCCCTGCTGGGTCAGATAAAGCCAGTTTCTTTTTCTTGGTAGGTTTGACTCCAGTGCCTGCACCCAGTGAGATGGGATTTAAGACTGGGTGACAGACCCTCATAATTTCAAGTCCCAAGTGCTACAGGCATGGCACACATGTGCACATGACACTATGTCATGCAGTGTTGCTAGTCCCTTTGCTGACCTGAAAACATATCTGGAAGGAAGAAAAACACAATCCCCAAATCACATGTGGCCTGGGAGTTACAGCGTTAGTGCCCAAGCCTGGGACAGTCCCAGAATCATAACTTTGTCAGTGCCTGTGGTAGTTTGAATGTATGTTCCCCATAGACTCAGGTCTTTTATTAAAGCTTGTAACTGGGATTTCTAACCATCAGCTTGGAGGAGGTGTCATTCAGGGGGTGGATCCTGGGGTTCAGCCCTAAGGCATGTTTGGGGGCGGATCTGATTTCTAGCCCAAAGGCATAAGAGCTCTGGTGGGTCCTATTTACTGCCAGTTTTGGTGCTTGTTGCTTTTGGTGTTTGCTGGCGGGTAATGGTCTCTGTCTCTGCTTGGATGTATGGGAGCAGCTTCTTCCACCACTGATGGAGCTTCCCCCTTATATCTGTAAGCTTGAAAGTCATCCCTTCCTCCCTTAAACTGTGCCTGGTTGGATGTTCATCCCAGCAACATGGAACTCACTACAACAGTGCCCAAGCCTGGGTCAATCCCAGAATCATGACTCTGTCCACTGGGCTCTGCTTTGTCTCATGGTGCCCTTTCCTCTGTCCCAGGAAAATGAACTAAAGGCCACCATCCTATGGGAGCATCGCCTGAGGGTACTTTATGCCCACCTTCCTGTGAGGGCCCAGCAGCATGACCAGGTAATAACACCCATTAGCCTGCCACAGGAAGTGAGGAATGGGTAATGGATGAACTCAACTCCACCCAGTATGAGGTGGCCTGAGATGCCTTCTGGTCCTCTGTGGTGCCCTTTGTGAAACATCCAGTGATGTCTCACACACTTCATCTGGACCTCAACCAAACTCTGTGTTCTTGATGACTGCTGGTACCTGCTCCCACCCCTAACCCTCCAGCAAACAACCCTGCTTCCCACATACTAGCTTACTTCCGGGTGTGTAGGGCTGTTTTGGATTCTGCCTGTTCATCCATCACTCCTACCCACCAGCCACATTGGCACTAGACAGGTTCCAGCTCTCCTTCAGCACTCACTGAACTGAATCCATGTCCATGTCAGGCTGCATTTTGCCCAGATGGGAAAAACTTCTTTTGTTAAAAAAAATATTTATTTGTATATTTGCATGCATGAATTTGCCATTGCAAACATCCTATCTGGCTTTTATGTGGGTGGCAGGGGAATTGATCCTGGACTGTCAGGCTTTGTAAGCAAGCACCTTTAACTGCTTAGCCATCTCCCTACCTACTAACTACCTCTCCCTTCCTTCCTTCCCTCCTTCCTTCCTTCCTTCTTTCCTTTTTCTTTCTTTCTTCCTTCCTTCCTTTCTTTCTTTTTCTATTTTTCTCCTTCCTTCCTTCCTCCCTCCCTCCCTCCCTCCCCATTCCTCTTTTCCTTTCCTTTCTTTCCCTTCCTCCCTCCCTCCCTTCCTTTCTTTCTCTTTCTGTCTTTTTCTTCTTTTGAAACAAGATCTCATTTATCCCAGGCTATCCTCAAAGTCACAATGTAGCTGAGCATGACCTTGAACCGTTGATCCTCCTGTATCTTCTCCAGAGTTCTGGTATCCCAGGTGTCTGCCACCATGCCTGGTTTATAAGACAGGGATTGAACTTGGGCACTTGTATAAGGTAGGCAGGCATTCTACCTACTGATCCATATCCTCAGTCAGGAAACAATTTCTTCTTTTTAAAATTTTTGTCATATATAAAAAGTTACATGCTTTTATCACCTAGTCCCAACTCCCATTACCCTGGAGGTTAAAACCGTGGACCCTATTTCACAGGGTTATAGTAATCACTGTGGGGTCATGAAGGGGACCATACCTCAGGGTATTCCTAGCCACTTCATAGCTCTTACAGTCTTTCTGCCTCCTCTTCCACAATGTTCCATGAGCCATTGCAGGCCTGATGGCAATTTGGTTTAGTGTTGAGTTCTTTTTAGCCTCTGGATTTCTGCTTTCATAGGTTTTAATCAAAATTAATCTTCATGTCTGTCACCATTACCCTGGGGCTGGTTGTCAGGCTAGCAGTAAGATCAGTATTCATAATGTCAATTCCTTTGCAATTTCTCCTGGGCCTTGGCAGATGTTGTAGAGGTGGTAAATCTCATGGTGGGCAGTCAGCTATCTTGTTTTATTTTATTTTTAAACATTTTTATTGGCAATTTCCATAATTATAGACAATAAACCATGATAATTCCCTCTCCTACTCCACTTTCCCCTTCACAAATCCACTCTCTATCATATCCCCTCCCCCTCTTAATTAGTCTCTGTTTTATTTTGATGTCATCATTTTTCCTCCTACTATGAGGGTCTTGTGAAGGTAGTGCTAGGCACTGTGAGGCTATGGATATCGAGGCCAATTTGTGTCTGAACAATTGCATTTTAAGAAGTCCTATCCTTTCTTTGGCTTTTAGGGTCTTTCCACTACCTCTTCTGCAATGGACTCTGAGCCTTGGAAGGTGTGATAGAGATGTTTCAGTGCTGAATACTCCTCTGTCACTTTTCAGCACTATGGTGCCTTCTGAGTCATGCCAGTGGTCACCACCATCTGAAAAGAGAAGCTTCTCTAACCAGAAGTGACAGTAGCATTAATATATGGGTATAAACATTAAGTAAAGTGCTTACAGGGCAGTTTGGTGAACATAATATATGTATTTAGCCAAATAAGAGCAGACATTACACTCCTGGGTTCATGACATCCACCACCATAGGCTTTTGAGTAGGATTTCAGTACCAGGTATGTATTCCCTCTCACGGAGTGGTCCTCCAGTCCAATTAGAGAGCAGTTGGTTTCCCCCATAAGAGATATGCCACTAATGCATATGTTAAGTCATTTGGCCTGGTTGGCCAGACTTAAGGCTTGCAGTGTCCACTGTTGCTTATCACTGCTAATGACTTCTGTCTCCCATAGGGCTGCATGCAGCATGGATTTTTCCAGCTTTCTGTCAGCTGATCTTAGGGAGGAGGTTTTCAGCTTAGCTCCAGCAGGATTTTGACCTTGCAGCCCAGGCATGTGGAGTCTTCAGCAATAGGTTCTTACCATTTATGTCTACTGGAAAACCCAGGGCCTTGGCAGTGGCCTGTAATGTTTTGGGGGCATCAGAGATCTCTTGGGCCAACAACTCACTGAAAGGTATTCCATCCATGGCACTGAAATTTTTCTAGTAACACTCTATGGCTTCTGGATTATTCATAACATTTTGAATTTCATTAACCCTTCCCCACCCTTATTTTACTCAGTCTCTTCCCATGACCTCACTTAGGCCATTGTAACCCCAGTAATCTGTTTATCTACTTAAATATATTGAATATCATCTCCTTAAGACCTCCCCTCTCCTCCCTCCCTTATAGTCAGTTCCTTTCTACCTTATTGGCTTCTGATACTGATTTTTACTCCAACTCACATGTAAGTCTAAACATTTGTAGCTGTGATCCACATATGAGAGAAAAATGTGACTTTGGCTTTCTGGCCTGGGTTACCTCACTAAGTATAATCCTTTTCAGGTCCATCCATTTCCCTGCAGATTTCATACTTTCGCCCTTCTTTACTGCTGAATAGAACTCCATTGTATAAATGAACCACATCTTCATCAGTTTAGGGACATCTAGGCTGGTTCCATTTCCTAGCTATTGTGAATAGAGTGTCAATAAACATGGTTGAGCAAGTATCTCTAAGGTAGTGAGACAAGTCCTCAGGATATATGCCTAGGAGAGGGATAGCTGGATCATATGGTAAATTTGTTTTTAGCTGTCTCAGGAACCTCTATACTGATTTCCACAATGGCTGTAACAGATTGTATTCCCACCAACAGTGTAGAAGGGTTCCTCATTTTCTGCATCCTCACCAGCATTTATTGCCATTTGTTTTCTTTAAAAAAAATATTTTAGGGCTGGAGAGATGGCTTAGTGGTTAAGCGCTTGCCTGTAAAGCCTAAGGACCCCAGTTCGAGGCTCAATTCCCCAGGACCCACGTTAGCCAGATGCACAAGGGGGCGCATGCGTCTGGAGTTTGTTTGCAGTGGCTGCAAGCCCTGGCACACCCATTCTCTCTCTCTCTCTTTCTGCCTCTTTCTCTCTCTGTCACTCTCAAATAAATAAATAAAAATAAACAAAAAATATAAAAAATATTTTTATTTATTTGACAGAGAAAGACGGAAGGAGGGAGGGGGAGAGAGAGAGAATGGGTACGCCATGGCCTCCAGCCACTGCAAACGAACTCCAGATGCATGTGCCCCCTTGCGCATCTGGCTTATGTGGGTCCTGGGGAATTGAACCAGGGTCCTAGGCTTCACAGGCAAACACTGTAACCACTAAGCCATTTCCCCAGCTCCAACATGCCTTTTTTTTTTTTTTTTTTTTTTTTTTTTTTTTTTTGGTTTTTCGAGGTGGGGTCTCACTCTAGTCCAGGCTGACCTGCAGTTAACTATGTAGTCTCAGGGTGGCCTTGAACTCATGGTAATCCTCCTACCTCTTCCTCCCGAGTGCTGGGATTAAAGGTATGCAACATCACACCCAGTCCACATCCCATTTTTTTTTTTTTTTTTTTTTGCTTTTTCGAGGTAGGGTCTCACTCTAGCCCAGGCTGACCTGGAATTCACTATGGAGTCTCAGAGTGGCCTCGAACTCACGGCGATCCTCCTACCTCTGCCTCCCGAGTGCTGGGATTAAAGGCGTGCGCCACCACGCCCGGCTCACATCCCATTTTTAATTGGGTTATTTGATTGTTTATTATTTAGTTTTTTGAGTTTTCGGTATATCCTGGATATTAATCCTCTGTCAGATGTATTGCTGGCAAAGATTTTCTCCCATTATGTAGGATGCTTCTTTGCTCTATTCAGAGTTTCCTTTGCAATATAAAACTTTTTAATTACATGAGGACCCAGTGGTTGATTAGTGGTTTTATTTCCTGAGCAACTGAGGTTATATTCAAAAAGTCATTGCCTATGCCAATATGTTGAAGAATTTGTCCTACTTTTTCTTCTAGAAGTTTCAGGCCTGATATTAAGGTCTTTGATACATTTGGACTTGATTGCTGTGCATGGAGAGAGATAAAGATCTATTTTCATCCTTCTACATATAGATATCCAGTTTTCCCAGCACCATTTCTTAAAGAGGCTCTTTTCTCCAATTAATTTTTTGGCAGTTTTGTCAAAAATCAGATGTCTGTAGCTGCCTGGATTTTTGGGTCCTCTGTTCTGATCTGTTGATTTACCTGTCTGTTTTTGTGCCAGTACCATGCTGTTGTTTTTTTTAAATTAATTAATTAATTTTTTTTTTTTTTTTTTGCTATGGCTCTGTAGTATAGCTTAAAATCAGGTATGGTGACTGCCAGCCTTATTTTTGTTGCTCAAAATTGTTTTAGCTATTTGAGGTTTGTTTTGCTTCCAAATGAATTTTAGGATTTTTAAAAAAAATTTCTGTGAAGAATGTTGAACTGGGTGTGGTGGCATACACCTTTAACCCCAGCACTCGGGAGGCAGAGGTAGGAGGATTGCCTTATGTTTGAGGCCACCCTGAGACTACATAGTGAATTCCAGGTCAGCGTGGGCTAGAGCAAGACCCTACCTTGAACAACAAAAAAAAGAATGTCTCTGGAATTTTGATGGTGATTGTATTAAATGTGTAGATTGCTTTTGGTAAGATTGACATTTTCACAATTTTGGTTCTTCCAATCCAAGAACATGGGATATTTTTGCATTTCCTTGTGTCTTCTGAAATTTCACTCTTGAGTGTTTTAAAGTTTTCATTGTAGAGATCCTTCACTTCCTTGGTTAGGTTTATTCCAAGGTACTTTATTTTTTTGAGGCAATTGTGAATGGGAGTGATTCCCTGATTTCATTCTCAGCCTGTTTATTGTTAGTATATAGGAAGGCTACTGATTTCTGCATATTATTTTGTATCCTGCTACATTGCTAAAGGTGTTTATCAGCTCTCACAGGTTACTGGTAGAGTATTTAGGGTTCTTTTATATAAAATTGTATCATCTGCAAATAATGATAATTTGATCTCTAATTTGATCTCTTCCTTTCTAATTTGTATGTGTGTCCCTTTTATGTGTGTCTCTTGCCTTATTGCTATACCTAAGACTTCCAGTACTATATTAAGTAAAGGTGGGCACAATGGACACCCTTGTCTTGTTCCTATTTTAGTGTGAAAGCTTCAAAATTTTCCCCATTTAGTATTCTGTTTGCTGTAGGTTTTCCACAAATAATCTTTATTATGTTGAGATATGTTCCTTCTATTCCCAGTTTCTGTAGGACTTTTGCCATGAAGGGATATTAGATTTTGTCACATGCCTTTTCTGCATCTATTGAGATGATCATGTGATTTTTGTCCTTCAGTCCATTTATATAATGTATTATATTTATCGATTTGCATATGTTGAACCATCCCTGCATCTCTGGGATAAATATATATATACAACTTCTATACTTACAGACAACAAACCATGGTTTTTCCCTTCTCTCCCCTCCCTTCCCTTCTGCCGCTTTCCCCTTCATAACTCTGCTCTCCATCATATTCCCTCCCTCTCTCCATTGGTCTCTCTTTTAATTTAATGTCATCATCTTTTCCCCCTATTATGAGGGTCTTGTGTGGGTATTGCTAGGCACTGTGAAGTCTTGGATATCAAGGCCAAATTCTGTCCAGACAGTTGTATATAAGGAGTGGTACCCTTCCTTTAGCTCTTACATTCTTTCCACCACCTCTTCCGCAATGGACCCTGAGCCTTGGAGGGTGTAAGATGTTTCAGTGTTGGACACTCCTCCATCCCTTCTTCTCAGCACTGTGTCACTTTTTGGGCAATACCAGTGGCCATTGCCATCTGCAAAGAGAAGCTTCTCTAAGCAGAAGTGAAGTAGCATTAATATATGAATATGAATATTAAGTGTAGTGCTTTCAGGGCAATTTGGTGAGAGTAATATATGTATTTATCCAGACAAGAGCAGGCTTTATACCACTAGGGATCATGACCTCCCCTGCCATCGGCTTTTTAAAAAAGTATTTTATTTTTATTTAACAGAGAAAGAGGGAGAGGTAGAGAGAGAGAGAATGGGTGTGCCAGGGCCTCGAGCCACTGCAAACGAACTCCAGACCTGTGCACCCCCTTGTGCATCTGGCTATCATGGGTCCTGGGGAATTGAACCTGGGTCCTTTGGCTTTGCAGGCAAGTGCCTTAATTGCTAAGCCATCCCATCAGCCCTGCCATAGGTTTTTGATTAGGTTTTCAGTACCAGGCCTGTATTAGGGTCTTTTATGTATAGAATCATATAATCTATAAATAGTGATAATTTGATCTCTCCCTTTCCAATTTGTATCCCTTTTATCAGTGTCTCTTGCCTTATTGCTATAGCTAAGACTTCCAGTACTATATTAAATAAAAGTCGGGACAGTGGACACCCTTGCCTTATTCCTGAATTTAGTGGAAAAGCTTTGGGTTTTTCACCATTCAGTATTATGTCTGTTGTAGGTTTGTCATAGATAGCTTTTATTATGTTGAGATATGTTCCTTCTAGTCCCAGTTTCTGTAATACTTTTACCATGAAAGGATGTTGGATTTTGTCAAATGCC
Organism: Dipus sagitta; assembly: GCA_036346955.1. NCBI lineage: Eukaryota > Metazoa > Chordata > Mammalia > Rodentia > Dipodidae > Dipus > Dipus sagitta. The sequence continues at coordinate 64,392,458 of CM070779.1, read as the reverse complement.
TTTTCTGCATCTTTTGAGATGTTCATGTGATTTTTGTCCTTCAGACCATTTATATGTTGTATTACATTTATTGATTTGCATATGTTGAACCAACCCTACATCCCTGGGATAAAGACAACTTGGTCTGGTTGAATAATCTTTTTTTAAAATTATTTATTTATTTTATTAATTAGTTTTGTATTCAGCAAATAGTCAGTTTGGTACCATTATTAGGCTCATCCATGACCTACCTCCTCCCCTAGGCCCCTCCTGGTTGAGGTATATGGGTCATGCATTGTGGAGTTAGCCCACAGTTATGGGTAAGATAAATGTCTCTGCATATCATGACCCAACATGTGGCTCTGACATTCTTTCCACCCCCTCTTCCGCAAAATTTCCCTGAGCCATGTTGGGTTCATTTTTGGTCTGCTTCAGTGATGAGGTGTTGGGTGCCTCTGGGTCTCTAGATCTCTGATTTGGTAGGAGTTGATTTTTCTCTGTTTTGATCTCCTTCCCCCTTCTGCTGGTATCTGGTTCATCAGGAAAACAACACCCCTGCTTGTTTCGCCAATTTTTCTTAGTTTCAGCCAGGGCCCTTTCAAGGTATGATGGGGTGGCTCTCTCCTTAGGATCTACATCTATCTGAGAAAGAGAAGCAGATTCTCCAGCGGAGAGTAAGTTAGCACCAGGACAAATGAGATAACCCTTTTTTTAAAAATAATTTAATAGGTGTAGGCCCTCTTGTAGCCCATGATTGATGGTAGCTTGATAATGGAGAGTCGGCTTATGTTTGGATATGGTTCTGACTTGTTTCCCAGCTCCAGCTATGGGTCCCATACCAGTGAGGGGATCAGTTAGCCAAATTGAGAGCAGTTGGTTCCCCACCATGGCTGTGTGCCACTATTGCACTTGTGTGGGCATCACAACAGGTTATTCGCTGCTAAGTAGGTTAGACCATGAGTTGCTTGGACAGATATTGGTCATTTTCCCCCAGTTGCCCATGTAGCACCTTCTGGCACTAGATGCTCTGACTGTCTGGGGACTGACTCTCTTCCAGCTTCCAGCCATGCCATTCCATTTTACGTGTCAACCACATAAGGTGTCTTCAGCAGTAGGGTCATACCACTAACCTTTGGTGGATCATCAAGTACTCTGAGAGAAATCTGTGTTTCTTTTAGGAAACCTTGTAGGTCTCTCTGATCAAAAGCTCATTGTGGATGATATCCACATGCTGGTATTGGGAATAATCTTTTTGATATATTCTTGTATTGTGTTTGCCAATATTTTGTTCAGAATTTTTGCATCTATGTTCATGAGGGAGATTGGTCTGTAATTTTCTTTTTCTATTCTGTCTTTGCCTGGTTTTGGCATGAGGGTGATGCTGGCTTCATAGAAGAAGTTTGGTAGAATTCCTTCCTTTTCTATTTTATGGAACAGTTTTGAGATTTTTTTTTTTTTGTTCTGTCTTTGTCTGGTTTTGGTAACAGGGTAATAATGATGGCTTTGTAGGAGTCTGGTAGTATCCCTTCCTTTTCAATTTTATGGAAAAGTTTCAGAAGCATTGGTGTTAGTTCTTCTGTGAAGATTTGGTAAAATTCACCAGTGAATCCATCTGGCCTGGACTTCTTTGAGTTGGGAGATTTGTTTTTAGTAACTGTTTTGATCGCCTAGCTTGCTATAGATTTGTATAAATGGTTAATCTTATCTTGATTTAATTTTGGTAGGTTATATAAATCAAGAAAGTTATCCATTACTTTTTCAGATTTTCTAACTTAGTAGACATGCTTAAAGTATTTCCTCACGATTTTCTGAATTTCAATGGTATCTGTTTTAATGGTATCTTTTTCATCTCTAATTTTATTTATTTGTGTCTCTTTCTTTTGGTCAGATTGGCTAAGGGTTTTTTAATCTTGCTTATCCTTTCAAAACCAACTCTTTGCTTCACCTGTTTTTTTTTTTTTTTTTTTTGTCAGCCTGTTTACCTTTTGGGGTGGCTTCCAATCTCACCAATGTTGACTGCCCACCTGGATCCCTCCGTGTTGTGCTGTGCAGCTGTACCTTTGATCTGCTCTGCTTGCTGAACTGTCACTGGTGGCTGAATGCCCCAGGTTCGTGGTTCTGATGGGGGGCGGGGATGGGAGAGATCAGATTTCTGGAGTTACTCGCACTTTCAGTAGCTCTTTAGTTGATCTCAGCTGTCTTTCCTTCAGATTTCTTAACTTTGTGAGAAGGCTGATGGAGTTGAAAAATCTGTTGCTTGGTCTCTGCTGCTGCCGCCACCTGGCGTGCCTGTGGGACTGCGCAGGGTGGGCACTCTGGCCATTTTCCTCCTTTTTGGTGGTTCTTGGTCTCTGCAGCTTCTCCACTGTGTCTAAGAATAACCTATACTCCTTCACTTTTCAAAAGAAGAGTGTATTTTTGCTGGGATTTTGCTTAAATCCCTCCCTAGGCTGTTTTGGCGTGGCTCTTAAGCTGCCATCTTACCCGGAAGTCCCCAATAAATGTTTGCCAGTATTTTGTTGAGAATTTTTGCATCTGCATTCATGAGGGATATTGGTCTGTAATTTTCTTTTCTTTCTTTCTTTCTTTCTTCTTTTTTTTTTTTTTTTTGTTCTGTCTTTGTCTGGTTTTGGTAACAGGGTAATAATGATGGCTTTGTAGGAGTCTGGTAGTATCCCTTCCTTTTCAATTTTATGGAAAAGTTTCAGAAGCATTGGTGTTAGTTCTTCTGTGAAGATTTGGTAAAATTCACCAGTGAATCCATCTGGGCCTGGACTTCTTTGAGTTGGGAGATTTGTTTTTAGTAACTGTTTTGATCGCCTAGCTTGCTATAGATTTGTATAAATGGTTAATCTTATCTTGATTTAATTTTGGTAGGTTATATAAATCAAGAAAGTTATCCATTACTTTTTCAGATTTTCTAACTTAGTAGACATGCTTAAAGTATGTCCTCACGATTTTCTGAATTTCAATGGTATCTGTTTTAATGGTATCTTTTTCATCTCTAATTTTATTTATTTGTGTCTCTTTCTTTTGGTCAGATTGGCTAAGGGTTTTTTAATCTTGCTTATCCTTTCAAAACCAACTCTTTGCTTCACTGATTCTTTTTTTTTTTTTTCATTAACTTCTGCCCTAACCTTTATTATTTCTTCCCATCTACTGATTTTTGGTTTCATTTGTTCTTCTTTTTTCAAGGTCTTAAGGTGAAACATTAAGCTGTTTTCTTGTGACCTTTCTAATTTCTTAATATAGGCACTTAAAGCTATAAATTTCCCTCTTAGGACTGCCTTTATTGTGTTCCAAAGGTTTTGGTATGTTGTGTTCTCATTATCATTTAATTCTATGATTTTTTTAAATTTCCTGCTTGCTTTCTTCAATGACCCATTCATCATTCAGTAGTGTACTGTTTAGTTTCCATGATTTTGGGTATGCTCTATAGTTTTTCTTGCTGTTGATTTATAGTTTAATCCCATTGTGATCAGATAGAGTATAGGGAATTATTTCAATTTTTCTGCATTTGCTAAGATTTGCTTTGTGTCCTAATACATGGTCTATTTTAGAGAATGTTCCATGTGCTGCTGAGAAAATATGTATATTCTACAGCATTTGGATGGAATGTTCTGTAGATATCTGTTAGGTCCATTTGTTCTATGACATCCTTTAATACATATGTCTCTCTGTTTATTTTTTGCCAAGATGACCTGTCAATTGATGAGAGTGGGGTATTGAAGTCATCCACTACAATCGTGTTTGGTGTTATCTGTGACCTTAAGTCGAGTAGTGTTTGTTTGATGAAATTGGGAGCCCCCATGTCTGCTGCATATATGCTTAGACTTGTAATTTCCTCCTGTTGGATTGTTCCTTTAACCAACATAAAATCACCTTCTTTTCTAAGTAATGTTGGTTTGAAATCTATCCTGTTGGATATTAGGATAGCAGCACCTGCTTGTTTTCTAGGCCCATTTGTTTGAACTACCTTTTTCCACTCTGTCACTCTAAGATAGTGTCTGTCTTTTATGAAGAAGTGAGTTTCTTAGAGGCAACAAACAGAAGGATTCTGTCTTTTAATCAGTCTGCAAGCCTGTGTCTTTTGGTTTGGCCATTGAGGCTATTGACATAAAGAGTTATTTTTGAGGGCTGAAGAGATGGCTTAGTGGTTAAGGTACTTGACTGTGACACCTAAGCAACCATGTTCTACTCTCAGATCCCTTGTAAGTTCAAGGTGGCTCAAGTATGTAAGGTCACACATGTGCACAAGGTTGCACATGTGTCTGGAGTTTGATTACAGTGGCTGGAGACCCTGGTGTGGCAATTCTCTCTCTCTCTCTCTTCTCTCATTCACTCTCACTCTCACTCTCTCACATAAACAGGCCAGTCTGTTGGGCTTGCCTCAAAATTAAAAAAAAATCAATAAATAAAGAATTATGTTTGAAAGTCATGTATTTATTCTTGCCATTCTTCTTGTTTTGTAATGCTTCCCATTTTTTGTTTACTCTCTTGTATTAATTTGAGCATGGTTTATTTTTTTCCTATTTACTCATGTGTGTGCTTTCCCTTCTCTTCAGCATGATGGGTACCCTCATGTATTTTCTGTGGAACTGGCCTAATGGTCATATATTCCTTTTAGTCTGTTTTTGTTGTGGAATGTCCTTATTTCTCCATAGATTTGGATAGATAGCTTTGCTAGGTATAGTAATCTTGGTTGACAGTAGTTATCTTTCAGAACTTGGAATACTTCATTCCAAGCCCTTCTGGCTTTTAAAGTTGGTGTTTAGTAATCTCCTGTTATCCTGATGGGCTTGCCTTTATAAGTCACTTGATGTTTCTGTGTAATTGCCTTTAATATATTTTCTTTGGTTTGTTTCTTTCCTGGTTTTGTTTGTTTGGTATTCTAAAGGCTTCCTCTATCTGCATTGGTATCTCTATCCTTATTTGGGGGAAATTTTCTTCTATGATTTTGTTGAAAACACCCACTATGCCTTTGGGGTGAAATTCTTCTCCTTCTACTATACCCTGAATTCATATGGTTGATCTTTCCTTATGTCCAAAATGTCTTAAAATTTCCATTCATACATTCCTATTAGTTTGTCTTTCTCTTTGTTGGAATGTATTAGGTCTGCCACTGGGTCTTCTTGTTTAGATATTCTGTTCTCTCCTTCATTTTCTATTAGTGAAACTTTCTACAGAGTTTTCATTTGACTTACTTTGTTTTTCTTTTTCATTTCTAGCATTTATGATTGGGTTTTCTTCAGTGTTTGTACTCATGTCTTGTATTGACATCCTTATTTCATTAGGATAGTTTTCTGTGTTCTCCTTCTGGAGTTTATTTTTTCTCTTTAATTCCTTTGAACATAGTTATAATCATTTTTTTTGAAATCTGTCAGCATTTTATCTGAATCAGTCTCACTGGAGGTTATTTCTGAAGGATTTGTAATTTTTTGTGGAATTATGTTGTCTTGATTTTTTTTCTTGTATTATAATCTAAAGATTTTTTGCATCTTGGGTTGGTTTGATACTTGTGGTTTCTAATTATCTGCAGTATTTTTTGACATGTAAATCTGACATTATATATCTTTAGGGTAGGAGCTTAAGGTGCCAGGTGTGGCTCTTATATTGCTCCCAGATGAACAGCAGAAGTGGCCCTAGATGTTGGGTTTGCCTGCTATGCAAGTATTCTAGTAGGGTGGGTGGAGCAAAAATAAAAGCAAGTTCTAAAATTCAAATGAGCAATATATACATTCAAAACCAGCATGGAGTAAGAGTGGGTATTAAAACAAACAGATAGTCTTACAAAGTCAAAGTCCTTAAGGGACTTAAGGGGGTGTGTTGCCCCTTACCTGTAATCCTGTCAACTGGGAGGCTGAAATTTCTGGTCTGTAAAGGGTTCCAGGTCAGCCTCAGACCTAGTGAGAACCTGCCCCTAAGAATGACAGAAGAAGAAGACAAAGGCACTATAAATCAGGAAGTAACAAAGGACAACCCCAAAATATTTAAGAATATTTAAGAATGACAAAGCTGACCATCAGTCAAATCTAACACATTGCTGGCCCTGACATGGAAGGTGTGATTAGCACTTCCAATGCAGGCCTATATACCAGGCTTTGGGGCAGGTACTGATCTGGTATAAGTAGGCCCTATTACCTTTTGGGATGGTTTTTGGTCTTTTCTATGCTGTGTGCTCACTTGGGTCCCTCTTTATTATACTGTAGGCTTGGCTAGGCTGGCTGGGTTGTTGGGTCTGCTGCTCTGATCATCTGTGCTGGGTACTGTGTTGCTGAGTTCCCTTCCCCAGGTCTCCAGTGGTTTTCCCCACTGGCCTTTCACTATCTTCTTGTCTTATTTGATGGACCTAGGCTCTCCTCCATTTTCTCTGTCATCTGTAATATAAACAGATTCTCCAATCAAGTCAAGAGCAATTTGGGTTAAAGGGGGTATGAAAGTTGTTTACAAGATTATTGGTGTGTCAGCCTGCTCTTTCCTGACCATGAGACGCTGACTTAGTTTTCACTACCAAATATGAGTTCCTTTCCACTGAGCAGGCCTTGTGTCCAATCAGAGAAGAGTTGGTTACTTGTAGAGACTACATGCTACTCTTATATAAGTGTGTACATTTACTTATTTATTTAAGAGGGGGGAGAAATGGGAGTGTCAAGGATTCTCCACTGCAAATGAACTCCCGATTCATGTGCCACCTTGTGTATCTGGATTTACAGGGTACTGGGAAACCAAACCTGGGTCCTTTTGCCAGCATGTGCCTTAACTGCTAAACCATCTCTCCAGCACAAGTGTGTACTTCTTGTCTGGCTAGCTGATGTGATAGTCCACAGGATCCCCTGCTTATTCATGCTGTTATGACCATTGTCTTCTGTTGGCTCCATTAGTGCTCTTTAGCACTATGAAGGATAGCCATGGGGGAGCTAGTCTCCCTTTTAGTTCCAGCATGCGATTCCAATGTCCTGTGACTGCAGCCTGTGTTGTCTTCAGCAATAGGGCCTTACCACTTAGCTCTGGCAGGTAACCAAATGTTTTGGCAATGGCCTATGTTGTTTGGGGGACCTCATGGGTCTTCCTGGCCAACAGCTCACTGTGGAGGGCAACCCAACTCTGGTCATGGGAATTACTTGCCAGATTCCATGGTTTTAAGATTCAGCTTTTCTGGCCTTCTGTCCAGATTATCTTTCCTCCCCCTTATTGGTGGTTATATCTTGTAGAATGCTAGTCAGAATGAGGGTTTCCATGTAACTGATTCTTAATGCTATTTAATTTTTGTGTAATTTCCTCCCCACTCTCTAGCCCTCCAACCCCCTCCTATCCCTGACATTCTGTCTTTCTCTCAACCTTTCTGGAAACCCCTCCTCTCTCTCCACCACATTTCTTCTCTTTTCTGGTCTCATTCGAGTTTTATGACCATATTCCTGGTGTTACCTGACATTTGCACTGTTTTCCACTTGATCGTAGTTCCTAAGTGAGATGTGAGAGAATACATGTGGTGTTTGTCTTCCTGTGTCTGCATGACCTCACTTACAATGATTTTTTTCACTCCAACCTTTTCCCTGCAGATTTCATTTTTTTTACTGCTATGTAGCATTCCATTGTATGTAGCATTCCATTGTATGTGTGTATGTGTGTATGTGTGTGTGTGTGTGTGTGTGTGTGTGTGCGTGTGTGCGTGTGTGTGTGTATGAATAGAGCTGTGACAGATGTAGTTGAACAAGTATCTCTGTGGTAAAGAGTGGAGCCTTTGCACATATGTTCAGCAGTGGTATCGCTGGGTCAAATGGTAGATCTATTTTCATCGTTTTTCAGGAGTCTCCATACTGATTTTCATAGTGGTTGTACCAGTTTGCATTCCCACCAGCAGTGGGTAAGACTTCCTCTTTCCCCACAGTCTTGCCAGCATTTGTTGTCATTTGATTTTTTGATGTATGTCATCCTGACTAGAGTGAGATAAAGTCTCAGAGTTGTTTTTATTTGCATTTCCCTGGTGACTAAATATGTCAAACACCTCTTTAAGTGTATAATGATCATTTATATTTCTTCCTTTGAGAATTCTCTGTTAAATTCTCTACCCCATTTTTTAATTGGGTTGTTTGATTTTTTATTGTTTAGTTTATTTGTGTGTGTGTGTTCTTTGTAGATTCTTTCTTTCTTTTCTTTTCTTTTTCTTAAGCTCACTCTATTCCAACCTGACCTGGAATTCACTCTGTAGGTCAGGCTAGCCTTGATCCTCCTACTTCAGTGCACCATCATGCCTGGCCTGGAAACAATTTCTTTGGCCTGTATACCTCCCTGCTAGTCAGCCTAAGGTCTCCTTCCCATAGCAGCTTGAGTGATCTTGAGATGAAAACCATGGTACATGGCTCCCTGGATGAACACCTCACATGCTTGAAAAGTACACTGAGTTCTGGTGACCTGAGATCCAGCCATCCAATTATTTTTCTCCTTGAAGTACTAAACTGTTTTATCCCTAATGATTTCTCACCTTGGAACACTCTGTTGCCTCATCTTCCAGCAATCCCAGAGCCTAGCATTGAAGTTGCAGTTTCAAAGTCCTCCTGTAAAGTTGCCATGGCTACTTGCTTGAAGACTTCCTCACTTCTTCTGTCTATGTGACCACACCTTGCCTGGTCCTTATGTCCTCTAACCTGTCACTCCTATTTGTGTGTGTGTGTGTGTATGAGTGTTTGTGTACATGCATGTGGATGCGCATATATGTATAGAGATCAGAGGACAACCTCAGGTGTCATTGTCAGAAATGCCATCTGTGTTTTTACAAAAACTTTTTACTGATAATTTTTGTACATGTACATAAGTGCATTTTGATTATAATCTATTACCTCTTTTGTTCTCCTTCCCTCACCCCCTTCCACTGAATTTCTTCTTTAACTACCAAGCTATCTCTCCCGTCTCTGTCACCCCTTTCTTACCATAGCATATTCTCACTGCTGTGCTTGTCTCTCCTCCAGGATTCTTGGCTCCAAGAATCCAATGTTTTGTTGTCTCCTCCATAACTCAGCTACCAGTACATGGGCATAAAGAGCCTGTGCATCATGCCATTAGCAGTGAGGAAGGAGTAAGAACAAGAACATCAAACAGGGGCTAGGTTATAGCACCTTAAGGCCTGCCCCCAGTAGCATACTTCCTCCAGCAAGGACCCACCTCCTAAAGATTTAACAACCTTCCTGAGCAATGCTACCAGCTGGAGAGTAAGTCTTCAAACACTGAGGCTATGGTAGACATTTTACATTCAAACCACAAAGACCCTTATTATAAGTTGAATGGCTGATGAGTGTTTTGGGGCTTTTGATTTTTAGAGCCAGCATTTTATGATGGAGCCCAGGTTGTTCTTGAACCTAACATCCTCCCTCAGCCTTCTGAGTGCTGAGATGACAGAAATACACTGCCAGGTCCAGCTTTAAAACAACATTTGTTTTTGTAGATCTGGGGGGTATAATCTGGGCCTAATGTATGTTGCTAGGCAAGGGGTCTACCATTGAGCCATTCCCCAGCCCTGTTATTCAGTGTATTTCACAACTTCAACCCAGTCATATGCCAAGGAATAGCTGAGATGTAACACTTTATTATAAAATTAGAAGTTTTTTGCTTTGACACTCTTTTTTTTTTTGCCTACCTGCTTTGTATTTTTTAAGTGTGTTCTTTTCCCCTAAAAATTATAATGTCAACAATAGCAGGAATCCCAGTGCATTGCTGATGCAAGTGGAAAGTGGGATAATCCTTCCAAAATTTAAAGACAGGGTCACATATGATCCAGTAATCCACCTCTCAGTGTACATATGCACAAAGAATGAAAAGCAGGGGCTCACACATACATTTGTTATAGGGGCCAAGCCTGAAGTAACCCAAATATCCATTGAGATAAAAAGATAAACTAAATGTGGTGCACACACACAGTGGGCCTCATGCAACCCAGCTTCCCTGTTTCCTTAAGAGCAGAAACTTCCAGCCTTGAAGCCGTCCCAGTGTGGCTTTTCAAACAGGCTTTGAGGTACAGAGTCCATGTGCTGCCTCTTCAGCAATGCAGGGGTGTCAGAGCAAAGAAGCCAGTGACTCACTGGAGGGGGGGCCAGATGGGAGCAGCAAGCTAGTACTGTGTGTCTAGGCCTGCCCCTACCCCCTCACCAGCCTAGCCGAGTTCTGTTCTCTGTTCATGTTTAAAGAGAGAAAATTCTCTCACAGGCTACTGTATGGGTGGATCTTGGGTGTATGAAATATGCCAGCCATAAAAAGAGTCATACTATACAATTCCACTGTTTGTGATACTGAGGATTGAACACAGGGCCTCATGCATGCTAGGCAAGTATTCTACCCCTGAGTCACACCCCTAGCCCTTTTTTCATGTTTTATTTTGAGATGTAGTCTTATTAAATTGTCTAGGCTGGCCTTAAATCTACTCTGTAGTCCAGGCTGGCCATGAAATTGTGATCCTTCAGCCTCAGTTCCCTGAGTATCTGTGGTGATAGGCCTGTGACACTAGGTTTGGCTTTGACTCTGCTTATATAGATCTGTATAGCAGTTAAATTAGAGACAGAATGTGGAATGAAGGGTGCTTGTGCTGAGGGCAGGGGATGTTTTGTGTCCTCATTTAACTGGGGGCAGTTTTGACTGGGAAGAATTCTGGGCATGGTGGTGGTGGTGATGGTGGTTTAGAACTCAGAAAATTTAACATCACTGATTTTCATGCTTGACAAAGGTTGAGGTGGTGATTCTTTTCTTTTTAATTTTATTAGTTTATTATTTGAGAAAGAAGAGAGAGAGAGAGAGATTGAGAGAGGGACATATATAGAGAGAATGGGCACACCAGGGCCTCCAGCCACTGCAAATGAACCCCAGATGTATGTGTCACCTTGGGCATCTGGCTTACATGGGTACTGAGGAATTGAACCTGGGTCCTTTGGCTTCATAGGTAAGCACCTTAACTGCTAAGCCATTTCTACAGCCCAAGATAGTGACTCTTATGGACATTCTGTCAATAAATGTGTTTGGCTGTATCCCTGCTTTGCAGGCTGTGTGTCCCACTGCCCCACTTTCCAGAGAAACCTGCCAGAAAGGCTCTGGTAAACCCATGAGCATGGAAGAAAGCTTTGTGATGCAGCTCAGAAGCCATTTTATTTTCGCAGAATCACAAAGTGACTTCATTGTGGTATTTATTTCAGATGCCAGGTGCAGGAGGATGATGGAGCTGGTGCAGAGCGGGCCCCTGGAGATTTCTGTCTCTCCTTAAGTCCCTTCTTGGGAGCCCTGTGGGTTTCTAGCCAGGCCAGTGTCCCCCTAGAGACAGGAGTCCAGCCTCTTCCCGAGCCTCCAGGTATGCTCCAGTAAGTAGACTCACCTGCAATTCAGCTTCATTTTTCCTGGAAGGCCAGAAATTTCTACCCCTGATGTCTTCCCTGTGGCCTTCTAAACAGGCCGTGAGGCAGAGTAAGTGTGTCTCCTTCTCTGCTTTGCAGGGGTGTCAGAAGGGCCTGTGACAAGGGGCCAGATGGGAATAGCAAGTGGCCAGGGCACACCCAGACCTGTCCCACCCCTCACCAGCCCAGTACAGCTCTGTTCTCTTACAAGCACTGGGTGAGCTAGCTGAGTGCACAAAGACACCATGGGAGACACGAGCTCCGGTCAGTGGTTGGACTATGTGTCTTTGTATCCCAGAGTAGCTAGGAGGTAGGAGGGGTGATCCAGGACAGCTTTCCATTTTGTATCAGATTTATACTGGGTAGGGGCTTTTCAGCACAAGCCTTCTCCCAGAAAGTCTCTAGGTTACTCATGTCCTCAACTGCTTCTTGCTTGGAGTTGTAGTCGGCTTTTGGGTAGCTTTGATGAAGACAGTAGAATCAATTAACAGAGCTCTTAATTACAGATGTAAGGAGGTTGTAGTTAGTGTTTTCCCTGAAGTGTGTGCACAAATGATTGACCCTGAGGTGTCATGTCTGGAAGGGTGTGGTGAAGAGGTGAAGCCGCTGGTGGGCAGCAGGGAGGATGGCCAGAAACAGGACCCTGGCTCTGGAGCAGAGCATGTGCTCACTGCTTCTAGGCCTTTAGAGTTGACCACTGGTTGATTTCACAAACGAAGTCAGATTCCTTAATCAGCCAGGGTAGGAGGGGCCTTAAGCCACCCCTTGGCAGGACAACTATGCTATGACAGGTTAAGGACAGCTATCCTGTAATAGGTTGAGGTTTGAGTTGTCTTTTACTCTGAGTAGCTATGGCCAAGTGTTGTAAACTTGTCTCTTCCAGGCTGCACCATCTTATGAACTAGAAATGGTGGAGTGGCTGCTCTGAGGCTGGGTTTTGGTGTGAGTTGTGTCTGAATGTCAGGGCCACTCAAGGGCCTGTCAGTGCACCAGTCTGGGGATCAGGTTCTGGGTGGATCACACAGTCTGCAGTCCAGGGACCTACAAACTGCAACCTGTAAATCCCATGAGGCTGCTCGCAGAGTCCATGGTCATTACAAAGTCCATTTCTAGCCACAAAATAGCGTACTATGATCATACAACCTCCTTGTGATTTCCCCTTCTTTCAGCTTAATGAGAACATTGTGGATATCTGCAAGAATGACACAGGCAGACACCTGGGATTTGTGAAACTAAGTAGGAGAGGACATGGCCCGTGTCAGCTACTGTTTCCTATTTTGTGCAAAAGAATCGTGCACATATGAGTAATTCTCAGCTATCTTGTACTTGGGACAGAGGAGGGGGGTATGGGGTATGGCTCAGCCGCTGGGTATCCAGAACTTCTATGGTCCTTGCTTTTTATTCACAGGGGAGCATTGGGTTCATTTCCTTGGAGAATGTTCTAAGCCAAGTGGGTCTATGACAAGAATACGCTGGCTTTAAGAGGTATACTCTGGTCATGAGAGTGGACCGTGAGTGTCACACCTTGGCACAGTATGCTAGGGTCCTCTACTCCTGCAGCCGGCTAGGTTTGGGTAGGTGCTGGGCTGGAAGACTGACCAGGAGGGGAGAGGCAGTGCATGGGTCCCTTCTATCCACTAGGCCCTAAGGTGGCAGTACAGTTCAGGGTGCCTGCATGGAGAGGCCTCAGGCCTGTGTCCCTGCTGTGGGACTAGCAGCCACCCCACAGAGCCCTTCTCTAGCCCATCAGTTCCAGTGTTCCCTTTGTATATGACAGAAATCAGAGTCTAGTCTCTGACTTGGATGCTCATAGGAGGAGTACCCAGAGTGGAGCTGTAACAGGGTATTAGGGGTCCAGGAAAGTCTTTGAACCCCAAATCCTAGGTTCATTTCTAATTTTAATCAAAGAATTGAATAAAAAAGACTGAGAAGGATAATTATTAAATTATTATATTTTTTGAGGCAAGTATAGAGCCAAGGAAAGATACCCACATGGCTAGAGATCCCATGTGGAGGGCCTGGAAAAAACATGGAAAGAAAAGAGAGAAAAGAAAGTTCAAGGAGGCCCTGCCATGTGGGGAGCTGGAGGGGATTAAAAACCCCATGTAGAGAGTAAAGTCAAGGGTGCTGTCCCTGTTGGGCCTAGCCTGAGCCAGCCCAGGCCCAACAGAGGGAAAAACTCACCCACAGCTGGAAGTTCCCAAGTTGTCAGAGAGCCTGCCCTCCCCTTGCAAAAGTATTTATAGCCTTACAGTGGTGGGCTGTCTTCCAGCTCAGGTAAACCAGAGGGACAGCTGGTTAGTTAGGACTAGGGGCTACCTCATGAAGAGGCTAGCTCTGACACCAAGTTCTGGGGACTGAACTAGACCAACCACAATGTTTAAATCCTATGAAAGACTTCCCTCCCAGGAGTGGTCCTGGTTATTTGTGGAAAAACAGGTCTAGGGAGCTAGGCAAGAGATAAGAAGTCAGATCATCTTTGATTTCTAGCAAGTGTAGATTTTCCTATCTTTTTCTTACTTCCAGGGTCCAGTTACTCTAACTGTGCCTCCCTCTCAGAGCTGCCATCCTGAGAGGGACCACCATGCAAGCCCTACTCTGATCATCTCTGCCCCTCATGGTTGGTGGCTTTTGGGACACAGTGACAGGATTCCCATCCTTCTCTAAGGGCTGCATCTTCATTGTGACTGGAGGAAGAGGTGTAGTCAAAGACTTTTGTACAGTGGGGGCTCTGTGTTCACAGTGGTCATTGTCCCTCAGAGCTCAGCACTGCAGTGACGCTGGGGACTCAATGTCAATCACTCTGGTTCTCTGTCTGGGTCTTGGGGGTGGGGGAAGGTGAGATGGCAGAATTCTACAAAGCAGGGGAAGAGTGATTCAGGGACCTTTGGAAGGTCAGAGGATCAACTGACTGGGAGTCATGGGTGTGGTAGACAAGGGGTTAGGAGTAGACTTCAGGAATAGAGCAGCAGGGACAAGGGTGGGTGAGACCCCACCTGTGACCATAGAATGCCTCTCTATTAATCCTTGAAATTCCCACTCATACTTTTCTATTAGTTTGTCTTTCTTTTTGTTGGACTGTATTAGATCTGCCACCTGGTCTTCTAGCTTAGATATTCTGTCCTCTCCTTCATCCATTCTACTGGTGAGATTTTCTACAGTTTTTTATTTCATTACCTGTGTTCTTCATTGCTAGTAATTCTGACTGGTTTTTCTTTATTATTTCTATTTCCTTATTTATGTCTAGTATTGACCTCTTTATTTCATTACATTGGTGTCCTATGTTTTCTTTGATTCCTTTGATTTCCTCTTTCATTCCTTTGATTTCCTCTTTGACTTCTTTAAACATATTTATAATCATTCTTTTGAAATCTTTCTATTGCATTTCCTCTAACTCACTGTCACTAGAGGTAATTTCTGATGCATTAATACTTTTCGGTGGATTTATATTGTCTTGATTTTTGATTTTTCTTGTGTTATGATGTATATATTTTTGCATCCTGGATTATTTAATGATTGGATTTTCTAGTTAGCTGGGTATTATTAGATGTATCAATCAATCTGATGTTATATAACTTCAGGGTAGGAGCTTAAGGTGTTAGGTGTGGCTCTCAAGACTCTCAGAGCATCTACAAAAGTGACCCTAGGTGTTGGGTTTGCTTGCTATGAGAGTATTCAAGTAGGCTGAGTGGAACCAAATACAGATAGATTCTGAAATTCAATTAAACAATGTACACTTTCAATGAAAAAACAGCTCAGAATATTTACCCAAGAGTAGGTATTATGACAACCAGATCCTCTAACTGTCCCTTAGGGTGTGTGGTGCCCCACCCACAGCCTTAATCCTGACAACAAGGAGGTTAAGAGTTCTGATCTGTTGAGGGTTCCAAGTCAGCTTGTGACCAGGTAAGACCCTTCCCTGGTGTAATCCCTGTTACCTCTGCTCCTGCTTGGGTCCCGCTGTCAGTTCAAGTTGGTGTGGCCGGGTCCCTGGATCGCTGCTCTGTTTGCTGGAGCAGGGCACTGGCGGTGGGGGAGGGGAGGCTGCCGATGCTGCTCTAGTTCTCTTGCTGTTCCACGTGTTCTTCTACCTTGTGATCTGCTCCTCTGTTGTTCACTGCCGTTCTCCCTTCACGTTTCTTGAGTTTGCGGAGAGCTCCGGTGTGAGTGGAAAATCCCCTCACCTGGCTTTTCCTGTGGCTCAAGCCAAGCCTGGCAGCTGTCTGGCCGCCGCCGCTGCAGCCGCTGCCACGGTCCACAGACCTGCTGGAGCTGCTTCTGCCGGCCTGTGTGGGCTCTGGATGCTCTGGATCTCTCCTACTTCTCCTCTGCCATTTCAATTTGCTATTCACCTCACTTTTTAGTAAAATTGTATGTTTTGCTGCGTTTTTATTTTTTTGGCTTTTTCCCCTGTAGGCTGCTTTGGTGTGGTACCTACGCTGCCATCTTAACCAGAAGACCCCTCTATTAATCCTAAAATGTCCAGATCCACCTCCCAGCACCTCTTCCAGCTCTGAGGCAAGGTGCTGCCTGGGAGCAGCCAGAGTGACATTCCAATGTGAGCAGCTTAAGGAAGCGTGAGCCACCACACAGGATAATTGCTCACAGTGCCTGTGGAAAACAGCACAGCAAATGTGGGGGAGGTGGAGGCAGCTGGGTGGAAGAGGGGTTTTCCTTCACTTCCATGGCTTGGTGGGCCAGCTGAAGTGTGTTGCTCAGAGACAAGGCTAGATGCAGGATCCTGCTAGAGCACGATGCCACAATGTGACAGGGTACAGACAGACCACAAATGAAAACTGCCTGTGGAGGGAACTTAGGGACAGAGACCAGGGTGGGCTGAGTAGCATGACAGGTCAGATCAGGGCAGCAGATGGAATGGGGATAGGTCCTACAGAGCCCTGTAGACCCTGACAAGTTTTTGTTTTATTCTAGCTTCCATGGAAGCCACAGTAGCTTGCCAGCAGGGAGAAGTAGCACTGACAAGCACTTCAGAAAGCTGCCCTGGACATGTCCACTGATGAGTGCAAACACGAGAGATGACAGCTTCCAGCAAACTTTGCCTTGGGGCCTGGGCTCTGGAGTTAGGACTGTTTAGCGCAAATTGGCAGAGGCATCTTCCCAAGTTCACTTCCAGTGCTTCACATGGCAGCAAACTGCTCAACAGCACTCCTTCGTGCCTACCTCCCAGTAACTGTCAGGAGCCCGCATGTCTGTTTCCCTTGCCCTTGGTACCAGAGAAATTGTCACATTAAAAGAACACCCGCAAAGTACAGAAAGTCTTTGAGACAGCAGGGACTTTTGTAGCTGGAAAACATGACTTCCTGACAGTCTGTTATTGAGGCTGTAATTCTGTTCTATCATTTGAGGGGGAGTCAAAGAAGTTAGAAACTGCCTTTAGGTTGAGATATGTGGCTTTCTTCTGAAAATTAACGGAATCAAAACAGAAATGCATCAGTGAGTGGCATTCTGCTTCTGAGAAGCCACAGGAGAGACCAATAGTTGAATAAGGTCTGTTATCAGATAGTAATCCAATGTCAACATGGGGTGAAGCTTTTAGAATTAGTACTCCTAGGCAATTTGGGTAATCCTGTGTCTGTTAGGACTTTCACTGGTACAACCAAAAGCAAATGATTCGAAGTAGCTCAAGTGAATGGAATAGAAACTAGCTTCAGGAAAAGTGGTTATACGTATTCAAAGGATGCCATCAGGGTCCTGCCTTTCCTTTTGCATGCGGCCCTTTCAGTGTATAGTCTTTAACTTTTGTCCCTAACTTCCTAGTTTAACTAGGGAGAAGAGTCTCCTCCTCAGTTTTTACACAAGGGTCACATGATTTCCTAAGCCAATCATCATTTCCAGGGGATATGGTGACACTCATTAGCCAGGCTTGGGTTACATTCCCAGCTGGAACTAATCCTTAGGCTGTGGGAGAGGAGGAGGAGAAGGCTGAAAGAGGAAGTTGTGTGCTCTGATGGGCCACACACCTAGTCTCTGGGGGTCCATTCCTGCTGGAGTGGACCAATGGACCTCTGGCAGTCCACATACATTGAAGAGGAGGGTAGGACATTCTGCAGAGGAACTCTTTGCTGTTCTTCAAGAGGAAGGTGCTCATGGAGACCAGCACCCACTTCTGTCGCAACAGGTCCTAATAGCCTTATTCTCCTATGATTCTGCTCACAGGTGAAGGCAGAGCATGTCGGGCTCTGCCACCAGCTCACTGTGGTGACCAGAAAGCGTGATTCCATTGTGAAGGAGAAACACCAGCTCCAAGCCAAGCTGGAGAACCTAGAACAGGTCCTGAAGGTAGGGTGGCTTCGTGCTTGATGACTCTCCTGTGGGCCAGTACAACAGGTGAATAGGGCTGCTCTCCCAGAGCAGAAAGTAGCCAAAGGCTCTGGCACAGGACTCCTGGGGCCACTTTTATTCTTCTATGGTGCAAAATGCAAAAACAAAAGTCAATGTTTCTGGAAGCCACCTCAAAGCTGACCTATTTCCATCTGGGAGGATGTTGAGCACAGTTGAGTGCTCCCTGGAGGAGGAATATTGGGGACCAGAGGCATCTATGCTGGGTTTCCAACATTCATGAATTCCAAACTGGCCTTCAGATGTCTCATGGCCTTTCTCATAAACAGAATGGTCACATTTGGGTGTTGCTTTAAGGAGGGCAGGCAAATGGGTGCTACCCTCCAATAGCTGATGGATGTGGCACCTTCCCTGTCAGCAGGAGAGGCACTTTGCTCTAAATGTTGCAAAATTAAGCCAAGAGAATTCATCAGCATTTTTGTTTATAAATGTGTGTGTGTTATGTGCATATGTATGTATGGAGTCCATAGGTTGACATTGAGTGCTACCTCAATCACTTTCCACCTTAGTTTTTTTTTTAATTTTTTTTGTTTATTTATTTATTTGAGAGTGACAGGCAGAGAGAGAGAGAGAGAGAGAGAGAGAGAGAGAGAGAGAGAATGGGTACGCCAGGGCCTCCAGCCACTGCAAATGAATTCCAGACGCGTGTGCCCCCTTGTGCATCTGGCTAACATGGGTCCTGGGGAATGGAGCCTCGAACCGGGGTCCTTAGGCATCACAGGCAAGTGCTTATCTGCTAAGCCATCTCTCCAGCCCCTCCACCTTAGTTTTTGAGACAGGATTTCTCACTGAATCTGGTAGTCACCTATTTGGCTAGAACTCCTAGGGATCTTCCTGTATCTACCTCCTCGGTGCTGGGATTACAGGCACATGTCACTAAGCTTAGATTTTATGTGAGTGCTGGTGATCTGACTCAGGTACTCATGCTTGTGCAGCAAATACTTTACCAGGACCCATGTAAGCCAGATGCAAAAGGTGGCACGTGCTTCTGGAGTTTGTTTGCAGTGGCTAGAGGCACTGGTACACCCATTCATTTTCTCTCTTTCTCTGCCGTTCTTTCATGAATAAATAAATGAAATTTAAAAAATATTGTATTGTTATTGCGAGAAATTAAAAGAAAGAGGGACCATTTCTGGCCTCTCCAACTAGCACACGTGTTCATTTTTTCTTTGGTGTTTCTTGGGATGGCCCTCACCAACACAACATGGATCAAGTGGGGCTTTGTGTTTAGTGCCAGTGTACTTGAGAACCTGTGAAGCACCCATAGGTGAGGAGGCACATGCAGTCTCACTCTTGCCAGGGAAAGGGAGGGGACAGGGTTCTCTTAGGAGTTGTGGCAGACTTTGTAAATGTAGCAGAACCACTGAATTGCACACTTTAATACAGTGCATTTTATGGCCTGTTAATTGTTTGCTGATGAAAAATGAAAGATCTCCATTTGCTCACAGCTGGTCCTATATGTTGAACGGTGCTTTCCAGGTAAGCAGAAGCTGCTTGGTGTCTGACAGTTACTGAGCTACACATGCTTACCTGACCCCACAGCCTTCTGTGGCACACAGGCCTGGGCCACCCTGGGTGACCTGCTCCTCACCTCAGGCTCTGAGCTCAGGATACCTTTAAGAGAAGAGATTCCATCTCAGTCATTCAAGCCACTCGCTGCCTCCTGCCCACTTTGTGCTCTCCTGCACACAGGCCACCTGTTTAAACCCTTGCTGGTAGGGTTTGCACCCAGAAAGGCATTCTGTTAGTTGAATGGAGGGATGGCCCTGAACCCCTGGATATCCAGCACTAACTCACAACTGTGACCAGAAAGGCCACTTTAGATTGGTCTATTGGTCCGAGGGACACCTTGTCAGGCTATACGCATTTTGACTGGCATGTCCAGGAAAGGGAACACTGACCTCTGGTGCCACTGAACACCCCTTGCAGTGCTTGCATAGGTCAGGGCCTAATGGCAAAGAATGATCCAGCCCCAAATGCCAATAGTACCAATCCTTCTTATCACTTCTGAAACTAGTCATCCCCCATGGGGACAGTGCCTTAAAATTGTGCACATGTATTATGGCTCAAATCTAGTGTCCAAATGTAGTGGGGACATGATGCCCTTCCAACTTCAGGGGAGTCTGCCCAGCTGCTCCAGCTTTCTAATGGCCATTCATGACCCTGCCCATCACCTTCCAAGCTAGCAAAGCAGCAGTTCCTTCTCACCTTCTTTTGTCACACCCAAGTAAATATTAAGCTACCTGGGTGACCATGACAGACTCCCACCTCAAGGCTCTTCATGTAACAATGCCCACAAAGTCCCCTTTTCTGGGCTGTTAGCATAAACTCGGGCTCTGGGGTCAGAAGTGGAAAGCCTGGTCCTGTCATTCAGCTTGAGCACTTGAATCTCTTGGTAGATGGAGATGATCTCACCATGGCTTTCAGGGCTAGAGGTTCCTCATTATGAAAATAACGATGTCTCCTCTCTATCCCAGGGAATCCTTCCTGCCCAGCCTCAGTGTTGGACCTCAGCACTGGCTCTTGGCCAAGCCCTGCGCATGTTCAGACTCCATGCCCTGCTTGGCATCTCTCCCTAGTGGCCCTCCTGTCCAGGAGTGCATATGCCTGGAAGGACAGACTGGGAGGAGGCCTGGGGTGAGCTCTGATCAGCGTGGTCAGCCTTAGAGCTCTTTTTGCCCCCATGGTCTCCTGTGGGGCATGAATGTAGCCTGAGGGCCTTTGACTGGCCCAGCAGGAAGTGGGGACTTGATACAATGCTTCCCAAGGAAGCTGCTTTTCTCCCACGAAGCCCCAGGCATAAGCCAGTGACTTGTTCCTCTAGAAGTTGCTTGGCTGGGGCTGTTCATTCCGTCCAGCATTGGCTGCCCTGGACATTGTTCCTACAGCCTTTATCTTGTCTGGATCTCCATCTACTTTCTTCTTTCCTGCTCACACACCTCCTGCACCCCCTGGATGTGAGCTCTGTGTGGCCAGACTACTGTGTTTGTGTGGTGCCCATGGTATGGATGGGCTAAGTGCTGCCCAAAGTTCCCTTCCACATGGCTGTGATGGGAAAATGGCTAAGAGATGGGCCGAGAAGGATGCTTAGCCCCCGAAGAGGGTATCCAGAGGCTGGGCCAGGCAATCTGCCCAGGCCTCTTCCAGCTTTCTGGAACAGGCAGAGTACTTTCTCAAAGGACTTCTGTTCTACAAAAGAATGAGAAAGGAGAAATGGGCATTAAGTGGGGTGTTTACTTTTGGGGATATTATTCTGTTGCAGGTGGAAGGAAAGGAGTGTCTTCAAATTCTTGAGGCATAGACTATGATCTGCCTGTTTCCTTATGGCCACTCAGAGGACAAGGACATGGAGAGAGAGAGGTGACCACTGCCCACAGGGGCTGCTGTATCCAGTGTCATTGAATGAGCTTGATAAACTCGGTTGGCTCAGTTGGCCCAAGGAAGCGTCCGTAAGCAGGCCATCATGAGGCTCATACACAGTGGCCGTCAGTGAGGAGGAAAAGCGCAGGGGCTTCCATGCTCTCCTGGATTTTTGTCATAATAGGTGACACTACTAAACTGGTCTTTTCCTGAGAAGTAAGGATTATTGGTTGCAACAGTTTGGAGGTATATGCAGGGCTGAGGATGCTGAAGACCAGCTCTGCTGGTCCCCTGATCCAAGTCAGAGGTGGACTTCACCTTTTAGGAAGCCATCTGCCCTGCCACAGCGCCTGGTACCTCACAGGGAGAGTCTTGTTTTCCTGTCAAGGTCTGAATTGAAAACCAACCTGCTTTCTCTGTCTGATTTACTAAAAGCCAAGGAGATCTCTGTGGGATGACACCCCTCTGACTGTCATTTCGTACAAAACCGCTGCTCAAGTAGAACGGGACACACCTGGCTGATGGCCAGCTCATTCTGAGATTCACAGTGTGTCTGCAAGGCACTGAATGCTGGTTGAGGGATGACAGCCAAGTCCACCACTGTTTGCAAATGCAGATCCCTTTTTCCTCAAAATATAATCTTCAGGGAAGCAGATTGGACTGAAATGGGGCCAGTAGTTCCTGGGAGGGAGAAAACTGACTTGAATCCCTTCTCAGGCCAGTCAGATCAAAACCCTCCTGACCCAAATACCTCTTGATTCTTGTGGGCTCTTTGCTTTTTTTTTCCCTTTTGCTTTTTTTTTTTTTTTTTTTAATTGAGGTAGGGTCTCACTCTAGTCCAGCGTGACCTTGAACTCATAGCAATCCTGCCTCCCAAGTGCTGGGATTAAAGGTGTGCACCACCATACCCAGCAATTCCTGTGTTTTATTTTAACCTCTCTCTGTCTCTCTTCCTCTCCCTCTCTTTTTCTTCTGCTCCCTTTCTCTATTTTCCATGGCATATGTGTGGAGGCCAGAGGACAACCTTTGTGGTGGTCTTTGCCTTCCACCTTGCTTGAAGCAGGGTCTCTTGTTTGCTACTGCATTTCAGGCTAGCTGACCCTTGAGCTTCCAGGGATTCTCCTGCTTTGACCTCCCCTGGCACCTTAGGTGTTCTACATATGCACATTTCCTTACCTGGCATTCTTACCCAGGTTCTGCAAATCAAACCCTCATGTGTGTTTGACAAGCATTTTACTCATTGAGCCTCCCTAGCCCTAATTTCTTGTTTTTAAAAATAACTGGACTGGATAGATGTCTTAGTGGTTAAGGAACTTGCCTGCAAAACCTAACCACCTAGGTTCAGTTCCCCAGTTCCCATGTAAAGCCAGATGCACAGAGTGGTGCATGCATCTGGAGATCATTTGCAGTGACTGGAGGCCCTAATGTACCTATTCTCTCTTTCTCTCTCTCCTTCCCTCTCTCTTTCTCTCCTCGCAAACAAATAATAACTGATGAGTTCATCATCTATACATGTTGTCACAGCAAACTTTTTCCCTGGGGAGATGCGAACACATGCCTTAACCCACGATAGGGCTCAGATGGCAGACCAAAGTAGGATTGCACCAATACCAGTTTGGTAAATCAGCGAGTTTACTGGGGTTTCTTACAGAGCAGGGTGAGGGGTTATTTACAGGAATGTGGAGCCCTTAAGGCAGCTGCACCACCAAGAAGTCTCATCCCATCCTGGATGATGATCTCCCCATGGCTGCTTCAAGGAGCTCCCTGTGTCAAGATCACCTCCTCGGATGACTCCCCTCAGTCTTGGGGTAAAGGTTTTATTTACAGAGCATGAGGACCCAGGGCAGCTGCAGTACTGACAACTCTCAGCCTATTCTGGATGACGATTTCCCCATGGCCGCTTAGGTGGAGCTCACTATTTTGGGATTATTCCCATGGATATTCTTCCCTTAGCCTCGGGTAAGAGTTTACTTACAGAGCACGGGGACTCCAGAGCAGTCACACCACTGAGAACGCTCATCCCATCCTGGATGACAACCTCCCCAAGGTTCCTTAGGTGGAGCTCCCTGTTTTAAGATTACCTCCTAGAGATCCTCCTTCCTGTCTTGGGGAGAGGGCTTACTTACAGAGCATGGAGTCCTCAAGGCAGCACTTCAGTGGGACTATACGTCCCTTGATATTTTACCTTCTGTGTACTCTATCTCCCCCTTAGGTCAAGAGACTTCATGGGTCGTTGCAGTCAGCTGGCACAGGGGATGCCTGAGATCTCAGGTTGGGGTCTGATGACCTTCCCCACATCTATCTCTCCTGAGTTGTCCCAGCCTCTTTTGATAAAATAAAGTTGTTTTCTTCTTTTAATATGCAGGATTTGCCACATACAGCACATGTGCCTTTATCATCTTCCAGCATGTCATGATCAAAACAGTCATGTCTAAGGAAGCGTGAAACAGTGTGATGAAAGTGGAGCCATGAGTTAAGACAAGGGAGAGTTTTAACATGCTGGCTGGGAGGGTGGAAAGCTATTCTCAGAGTTAAATTTGGACCCAAGTTTCCTGGGAGACTGGATATAAATGGAAATATGAGTCATTACTCAAACCTCATCTCTTTGGAGGAGAGCGTTGATCTTTGGCCAGGACAACAAATCATGAAGTGTGCTGCCATGAACTTGGAACATTGTACGAGAGGTACTGAGCACCCTGGGAAAGATCATTTTCAGCAACATTGTCATAGCACCCTAATGTTCTCTTTCTTTGGGGAATCACTTTTGGGGAAGGACAGCCAAAGACATATGGTATCTTGCAGCCACTGTCTGCACCACAAACAGAAAAACTGAGGGAGAATGGATCAGATCAAGTTGCCCCACACAAAGAAAGAATCCAAGAAGTTCTTTTTCTGGTAGGAACTGGAGAAGGAAACTTGAGATTCCACTTGATCCATGGAATTTGAAACACTAGCATGATAAGCAGTCAGGTTCTAGATCTGAGCTCAAGGCAAAGTCCACAGGATCCACTGATGGCTATCGGTGGAGTTGAGAGGTAAAGTGTAGTCAGGAAGTCACAGGGTCTGGAGGTGGGCTTGTCTAAGCACAGGGGACATGTGATGTGATGGGACCCTTAGGGATAGGAGCTGGTGATCACTTTGTGTTGGAGAAGTACATGGAGATAGCAGGGACTCTAAGCTGATGCTGGGATATCCTTACCAACCACTGGGGAGTAACTTCACTGTAGGACCATGCAGAAAGTGGAAATGACTCCTTGGGCTGATGCTGGAAGTTGTAGTGAAACATCCATCACTGTGTCATTTCAGTCAAGTATCTGAATTCTACGACCCCATACCTGACACCTTCTTGTCTTCCAAGTCTACCAGATGATGCATGTGTAACATTCAATAAACAAAGAAGGCTCATCTCCTGTTATCATGGTGTGATGGCAGCCCTGGAGCTGTGTCCTCTGACACTTGTGTTTTTCTGCACCAGATTATCCACCAGTCACATTTATATGCTGGATTTTCTGTTTCCAAATGCTCTGACATGCCACTAGTCTTAAGACTGATCATTCAACTTAGCCAAAGACTAGGCACCTCTTCTCCAAGGCTTCTGATTAGTTATATAAGTGGATCCTTTGACACACTTCTTTTCAGCTGCCACAGTGGGGATCTGGAAGGCCATTTCTAGTTGAAGAGCTAGAAAGGAGCTCATCTTAAGAGGAAAGGGTTGTTCACCTTGGACAGTGACTTCCTGCATACCTGCAAAGCCCAGAGTGACCACCCTGACTGAGAAAGCCCGCACCTGAAGACACTCATTCATCTAATGCTGATAGAGGATCAGGTGCTATTTGTGTGTGTGTTTGGTATTTATTTATTGTGATTCCGGGAATTGAACCCAGGGTCTTACACATGCTAGGCAAGTACTCCACCAGTGAGCAACATCTCTACTCCAACACTGTGCTTCTGGAAGAGTCTAATCAATACACTAGTGTCTGCTTGGAAGACAGAAGTACCAGAATAACTTGTCAGAAATGATATTACTCAGCTCTGACTACTCCACCTTTTGTTGAGGAAGTAGGGCTCACTGATGTTGAGTGAAACTTTAAAAAAATATTTTATTTATTTATTTGAGAGAGAGAGAATGGGCATGCCAAGGCCTCTACGCACTGCAAACAAACTCCAGACATGTGTGCCACCTTTGTGCATGTGGCTTTATGTGGATACTGGGAAATCAAACCCAGATTAGGTTTTGCAGACAAGCACCTTAAACATTGAGCAATCTCTCCAGCCTGAGTGAATTTTTTTCCTTGAGGAGAGTTGAACAACCAAGATATGGGATAGATGACAGAGCAAGGCATCCTTGTACCAAAACAGTTCGTGTAAACCAATGAGGTTATTGGGGTTACTTACATAGCAGGGTAAGGGGTTGCTTACAGAAGTGTGGAGATGCCAACTGACCACAGATTTATTCTATGGCAGTGTAAACAAGAGGCGGAGGTGGGCCCTGTCTCTGGGATGGTGCCACTCACTGTTAGGGTGGGCCTTCCCATCTCAACTGATCTAACCTAGAAACTTCCTCACAAACATGCCCAGAGATTTGTCTCCATGGTTATTCTGAGTCCCGTCAAGTTGGCAACTAGAAATTAAGCATTACAAGTCCACCCCTGACAACTTAATACTCAAAGATAACATTTATAACCATATCCTTCTATGTTTTGTCCCCATAGGCTCGTGGCCATTTACTAATGCAAAATGTATTCAGTCCAACTTCAAAAGTGCCCATGATTTTTTTAATTTTTATTTTTTTTATTAGTTAGTTTTGTACTCAGCAAATACAGTCAATTTGGTACCATTATTAGGCTCATCCATTACCTACCCCCTCCCCTTGGCCCCTCCTTGTTGAGGTATATGGGTCATGCATTCTGGAGTCAGCCCACAGTTATGGGTAGGATAAAAGTCTGCATATCATGACCCAACATGTGGCTCTGATATTCTTTCCACCCCCTCTTCCGCAAAATTTCCCTGAGCCATGTTGGGTTCATTATTGGTCTGCTTCAGTGATGAGGTGTTGGGGGCCTCTGGGTCTCTGGATCTCTGATTTGGTAGGAGTTGATTTTTCTCTGTGTTGATCTCCTTCACCCTTGTGCTGGTACACAGTTCACCAAGAAAACGGCACCCTTGCTTGTTTCGCCAGTTGTTCTTAGTTTCAGCCGGGGCCCTTTTGAGGTATGATGGGGTGGCTCTCTCCTTAGGATCTACATCTATCTGTAAAAGAGAAGCAGATTCTCCAATGGAGAGCAAGTTAGCACCAGACAAATGAGATAACCCTTATTTTTTATAGAGAATTTAATAGGTGTAGGCCCTCTTGTAGCCCATGATTGATGGTAGCTTGATATTGGAGAGTGGCCTTATGTTTGGATATGGTTCTGACTTGTTTCCCAGCTCCAGCTATGGGTCCTGTACCACTGAGGGGATCAGTTAGCTGAATCAAGAGCAGTTGGTTTCCCACCGTGGCTGTGTGCCACTATTGCACTTGTGTGAGCATCACAACAGGTTATTTGCTGCTAAGTCAGTGAGACCATGAGTTGCTTGGCCAGATATTGGTCATTTTCCCCCAGTTGCCCATGTGGCACCTTCTGGCACTAGATGCTCTGACTGTCTGGGGACTGACTCTCTTCCAGCTTCCAGCCATGCCATTCCATTTTATGTGTCAACCGCGTAAAGTATCTTCAGTAGTAGGGTCTTACCACTCACCATCAAGTACTCTGAGAGAAATATGTCTTTCTTTTAGGAAACCTTGTAGGTTTCTCTGATCAAAAGCTCATTGTGGATGATAGCCACATGCTGGTACTGGGAATTACAGGTCAGTGCCCACTAAGAAAAGGAAGAAAAAAGATAACTAATATAAAAGAGATAGAAGAGAGACAGAGAGAGAGAGAGAAAGAGAGAGAGAGGGAGGGAGAGAGAGAGGCTGTAGAAGATTAAGGTCAGTCTTCATCATACCCTCTACAGTGTCTTGTGGGTCAGGTGTTCCCTCTAAGGGCCTGGTAAAGGTTCAGCCATTTTGTCTGCCTTTTAGGATGTAGAATTTTATGGTACCATTGTCGTTTGGGTCTAGATTTGTGTTTCCCAGCCCCCTTCCCCTCCCTTCCCTCCCCACCCATCCTATTGTCTAGTCCATGAGAAGCTTGCTGGGTATGTAAGGCATCTTGGGTAGATTCAGGTTAGGTGCTGTAGATGAGTGAGATTATGTGGTGATTTTTTTTTTTTCTTTGATTGGGTAAATTCACTGAGAATGATCTTTTCCAGGTTCAACCATTTTTCCTCAAATTTCACTATGTCATTTTTTCTTACTGCTGTATAGAATTCCATTGTGTAGATATACCACATCTTAGTTATCCATTCTTCTAGTGATGGATATCTGGTTTGAGTCCAGCTCTTAGCTATTATGAATTGAGCTGCTACAAACATGGTTGAGCAAATCTCTCTGGCCTGTGGTTTGAAGGTTTTAGGGTAGATGCCCAGTAAGGTCTGTTGGTATCTCTATAGTCAGCTTTTTCAGGTGTCTCCATATTGCTTTCCAAAGTGGTTGTACCATCATACATTCCCACCAACAGTGGATGAGTATTCCTACTTCTCCACATCCTCACCAGCATTTATTTTCATTTGATTTTTTGATGTTTGCTATCCTTGTTGGGGTAAGGTGGAATCTCATTGTTGTTTTAAGTTGCATTTCCTGATTATTAGGGATGATGAACATTTTTTTAAGTGTGTGTTTGCCATTTGTATTTCTTCCTCTGTGAACTGCCTGTTCAGCTCTTTGCCCCATTTTGTGAGTGGGGTGTTTGACTTTTTACTGTTTAGATTTTTGAGTCCTTTGTAGATTCTAGAGATTAAGGCCTCTGTCAGTTGGATAACCCGCAAATATTTTTTCCCATTCTGTGGGTAATCTATTGGCTTTGCTTATTGTATGCTTGTCTGTAAAGAAACTCTTCAGCTTCATGTGATGCCATTGGTTGAGTGACTGTTTAAGATCATGAGCTACTGGGGTTTTGTTCAGGAAGTCTTTTTCTGCTCCTATATCATGGAAAGTACTTCCTAAATTTTCTTCCAGTAGTAGTCGAGTTTCTGGTCTTATATTGAGGTCTTTGATCCATTTGGACTTGAGTGTAGTGCATGGCAAAATGTGTGGATCAAGTTTCAATTTCCTGCATATAGTTATCCAGTTTGTCCAGCACCATTTGTTGAAGATGCTGTCTTTTTTCCAGCCTATATTATTAAGGCCTTTGTCAAATATCAAGCAGCTATAGTTGCTCGACCCAAAGTCCCTGTCCTCAAGTCTATTCCATTGATCTATACTCCTGTTTTTATTCCAGTACCATGCTGTTTTTATTACTATGGCTTTGTAATATAGCTTTAGATCAGGTATGGTGTTGCCTCCAGAGGTATTTCTTTTGCTGAGGATATGTTTGGATATGCGAGGCCTTCTGCCTTTCCATATGAAATTTGAGATCATGTTTTCTATCTCTGTGAAGAACACCATTGGGATTTTAATTGGAATGGCATTAAATCTATATATTGCCTTTGGTAGGATTACCATCTTCACAATGCTAATTCTGCCTATCCAGGAGCAGTGCCCATGACTTTTAGTAGTCTTAGCACTACTCAAAAATCTACATAAATGCAGAGTCTCTTCTGAGATTCTGTGAGATTCAACATCAAAGTATAATTATGTACATCCAATATAAAAAGAGTAAACATTCCCAATCCAATAAGGAGGAATGGATAGCAAAGATTGATCAGACCAATGCAAAACAAACTTAGCAGGGCAAACCCTATAGCTTCATATCTGACATTAAAAATGAAATAATTTGGGCTGGAAAGATGGCTTAGTGGTTAAGGTACTTGCCTGCAAAGCATAAGGACCCAGGTTCTATTCTCCAGGTCCCATGTAAGCCAGATTCACATGGTGGCACATGCATCTGGAGTCCATTTGCAGTGTCTAGAGGCCCTGGTGCGCCCATTCTCTCTCTCTCTCATAAATAAATTTTTAAAAAATCTTAAAATAAAATGAAATCATTTGAGCTCCAAAGGACTTGGTTAGCTCCACCATTTCTACTCTGATGTCTGTACCACTCATAGCCTCTCTTTGAGGAAGCTCCACTCTGAACTTTCATCTTTCCTTGCCAGACATCTTATGGTTCTGGCATTGCAATTTACAGTTCATTTTCATAGCTTCATGTAATGGCCCCTCAGGGCTTCCTTACATGGACTCTGACCCTACCACACATTGCACACATTGCCTGGGCTCAATGGCTCTGTGAAACTATTGAGAAGGACTCTATTACCTCCTCAATATTCCATCTTTCATTCCTCCAAAATATGTGGATGAAGCTGCCGGATTCCTCTGCCAGCTTGGGCTGTATGTAGTCTGCCCTTGACCACCGCTGCAGCAGCCTCTGTACCTTAAAGACTGACAGTGGAAAATGTTTCCCTAGGTAGTTGTGTTCAAGCAGGGAATATTTTCAGTTTAAACTTTCTTCCCTCAAGTGAATTTAGATTTCCACTTCATAAAGCCTCTGATGATTGGAGTTTTGCCCTCAAGACACCTTTCCAATTGTGCCAGTGCAGTACAGATTTCTCTTTAGCAAATACAGTTGCTTTCTCAGCACTAGCCTGGATGCTCTTCTGTCTTGACATCTCCTCCTTCAAACAAATTAGTCCATTTCTCTTTAATTCAGCCTCATTCAAGTTCTCAGGATGTGAGCAGAGTATAGCTAGGCTCTTTTCCAGCATGTGACATGAACTTCCTCTAGCCCAGTTCCTGATATAGTCTTTGTTCCCCTCCGAAGCCTTATGAGCCAGGCCTTGACTGTCTGCATTTCTCTCAGCATTCTTGTCCCCAAGCTCCCACCAGAATGGCTCGTTAAGCCCTCCTTACAGCATTTATAGTCATTTCTTGCCCAAAGTTCCAAGATCACTATTCTCTAGCATCAATTCCAAAGACCTAGGAACTACATTGTAACATGTATAACATAGTGATGGCTTTGCTTTTTGGCACTTATTTTTTTTGTTACTTACTTTCTCATTACTGTGACCAAAAGAAAAGAAGCAAGTTAGGAAAGAAGTGAGGGTTTATTTTGGCTTACAGTTCAAGACTACAGTCCATAATTACAAGGAAGGGACGACACCAGGAGCCTTAGGTGGCTGGTCCCAGTCAGCCCACAGTCAGAAAGCAGACAATGATGAATGCTGGTGCTCAGCTCGCTTTCTCCTTTTTATTCAGTCGAGGACACCAGTCCATTGAATGGTGCCTCCCATAGTTAGGGTAGATTCTCTTTTTCTAGGTCTTCCTAATCTAGAAAAATCCCTTACAGGCATGCTTAGAGATTTCTTTCTATATTGATTCTACATCTTGTCAAATTGATATCCAGATATAAAGTATTGAATGTTGTATGCTTGTAATCCATGTTCTGGAGACAGGAGCATTTCTGGGGCTTTCTAGCCAAGTCTAGTGTAACTGGTGAGCTCTAGGCCAGCGAAAGACTCTGTCTCAAAGGAGGTGAATGGCAGGTCTGAGGATAACACCCAAGATTGTCCTCTGGCTTCCATAAGCACATGTGCACAGACATGCACACACCCACACACACACACACACGAACTACTACATTAAGAGAAGACACAGAGACAAGGTTTCTATCTTCCATGTGCCATGGCATCCAAAATCAAATATGCATGTTGAGATACCTGGAGCAACCAGTGAGAACACCTAGATGTGTCTAGGAAAACAATCCATGGTTATATGAAATTTCAATATTAAAAACCCTCCCTAAACCCACAAGAAGATAGGAAGAGGGAAACAGAATAAGGAAAACAGGAGGGAACAAAAAATGAAAAACAAAATGTAGACTGGAAGACATCAATTAAATGTTTCCATAGTTGCGTTAGATGTCACTTCCTTGAAGCCACGTTGAACCTCACCTTGCCTCCAGCCCTTGCCTTGGTGAGAAAGTGCTCTTTTGCCAATCAGTGAGGAAACCAAGGCTCAGAGAGGTGTCTTCTTTTCTCTAGCATATACAGTTGGCCAACACTGAAAGTGGCATTTGAATGCATGTCTGGCTGACTGGTTCCTCTCCACCACCTGACCTCTATCCTTGAGCCTAGGGCTGAAAATTGCTAGGATAGAATTTAAATTGTGCTGAAGGAAGAAGCAGTGTCCCTACTTGTGTGGGATAGAAGCACTGGTCTGGGTTTTTAGACACCAGCAGGGAGAGATAGAGTGGAAAAAGGCTAGAAGAAAGAGCAGTCGTAAAAGGACTGAGACTTTTTCGGTGTGTGTATATGTGCAGGTGTGTATGGTATATGAGTGTGTGTATGTGTGTGTGCACACCCTGTCATCATGCACAAGGAGGCCAGAGGGGAATGTCGAGTGTCTTCCTCTATTGCTCTTCTGCCTTATTTCCTTGAGACAGAGTGTCTCACTGAATTTGGAGCTTCCTGTTTTTCAGTTAGATAAGCTGATGAGGGAGCCCCAGTGATCCTCCTGTCACCACCCACTCAGTGCTGGGGTTACAAGCATGGGTAGCCATACCTAGCTTTTCACATGGGTTTTAGGGATTAAAGTCAGGTCCTCATGCTTATGTCCTCGGCCATCTTCCTAGCCCCCCTGAGACTTTAAAGGGTCTCCAGACTACCTTCAGTTTCCCAGTTTGAAACACTAAGATACTCTGGCTAAAATAGATTCCAGCTCACAGAGTTCACCTGACTCTCTCACTCTGGGGAATGAATCTGATATCATGTATATGGGATAGGAAGTCATACACTACTAAACACAGTTTGCTGTGTCCTCTCCTGTCTCCTCCTGAAGACAGACACAGTGTGTGTGTGTGTGTGTGTGTGTGTGTTCATAAGGATCTGGATAGGAGGAAACTTCAAAGAAAAGCCACTCTTTCCACTGTACAGAGTCCACTAAGCACAGTCATGACGACCTGATAAGGGAAGCAATATTTCTGTCACTGTTCTGCTTTGACAGAGGACAGTGTCTTTGATCTCCTAAGGAGGAGAGAAGGGGATAATTCCATTGGCTCCTGTGCGTCTGCTCCACGTCACAGCTATGCTTCCTTGGGAGGCTGCCCTTGACATTTATAGGTGATTTAAGCTTGCTGGTGTTAATGTCGACATCCGGCTATAAATATCACCACTTTAAAAATAAATTCTGCCACAGGCAAGTGCTAAAAACAAGAGTTTTTGCCATGGTGCAGAAGCCTCAGTGTTTTCACATGGAAGGACTTCCATGACGTGTGGCTCGGGCCCTTGGGATCCAGGTGTGGGCATGCGTCAGATGCTCTCTCGGGAGAGCCAGGGCTTCAGCATCCCTCTGAGGAGTCTGTACCCTATCTGCTCAGGGATGGCTGGCATAATGGCATGCACATGCGTGAGGCAGTGCAAACATGGCTCCCACTATGGCCATGTGTATGTGCCAAACCAGGTAGCAGAACAGGGGATGCTTGGTGCCCTAAGACCACAGCAGGGTGGGGGGGGGAGTGAGTCCATGGCACTGCAGAGACATCCCGCATGCTGGTGGGGCCCACAGGAGGTCCACAAAGCAGACCACTAATAGGAGAATGTGAACTCAGATCATGGAGCTGAACACTGGTTCAGATTTTGCCCTGGTTATGTGCTGCCTGTATTAGTTACTTTCCCCATCACTGAAGCAAGTGCAGGGAAGGAAGGAAGGAAGGGAAAGAGGGAGGGAGGGAGAGAAATAAGTGTTTATTTTGCTCAGTGCCTGAGGAGAGACAGTCTATCATGGTGAGGAGGGCATGGCAGCAGGCGCCTCTATGGAGACAGGGTCATGTGGCTGGACTCCTCACCTCCTCACAGTTCAGAGGTACAGGAAGCAGAGCGATGAATGCTCTTGGCACTTGGCTTCCTCCTTCCTTGTTCCTTTTTGGTCTGTCCATGGAGCAGGGCCACCAACATTCTTAGTGGCTCTTTTCTTCCCACTTAATTTTCTCTGGAAACACATTCACCTCACTCAGTGGTAAGGTTAAAGGATGGGTAGCCATGCCTAACTTTTTACATGGGCTTTAGGGATTAAAGTCAGGTCCTCATGTTTGTGTACTCAGCCATCTTCCAAGCTCCACTGAGACATTAAAGGGTCTCCAGACTACCTTCATTTTCCTAGTTTGAAACACTAAGATATTCTGGCTAAATTAGATTCCAGCTCCCAGAGCTCACATGACTCTCTCACTCTGGAGAATGAATATGATGACATGTATATGGAATAGAAAGTCATACACCACTAAATACAGCTTGCTGTGTCCTCTCCTGTCTCCTCCTGAAGACAGACAGAGTGTGTGTGTGTGTGTGTGTGTGTGTGTGTGTGTGTGTGTGTGTTCATAAGGATCTGGATAGGAGGAAACTTCAAAGAAAAGCCACTCTTTCCACTGTGCAGAGTCCACTAAACACAGTCATGAAGACCTGCTAAGGGAAGCATTCACAGACAAGCCCAGAAGTATGTCTCCCAAGTGATTCCTAGATACAACTGACATTGAAGATTAACCGTTACACTACCTGATCAGACCTGAACAATTATATAACCCCTCTGGACCTTGGTTTCCTTCTCTGCAAAGAGGAATCAAATCTTGCCTGCTTCCAGAGATGTCCACCTTCCAAAAGGAAATCACAAGATGAGAACAGCTGGGGACAACTAGAGACAGTGGGTACAAGGCCCTCTCAGTCCCTGTTATAGGTTACTAGAAGGAGTCCTGGGGAATTCTCAGTTCTGTGCCTCTTCCTGTCTCTCCTTCTGAAGCAGCAATCTTAGAATATACAAGCCATCTGATGGAACGAGAGAGAGGAGAGGAGGAATAGGGGTTTATCATGAGAGGAACATAGTTTATCCTCTAAGAGACATTCTTTCATAGCCTAAGATTGGCTGAAGTGTCTCTGCAGACATAGGTGACCCTAAACAGGCAGTGCTCTCTAGAATGGATGTGTGCCCCAGCCAGTCTGGACAGAAGATTCAGTTGGCTCAAAGTGCCTGTCACCTATCCTCCTCTGGCTGGTTCACAAACTCGCTAATATCGGATACCCAGCCTTGCCACAGCTCGTCTGAGTTAGCGTTTTTCTCCGTGTCCACTTTTCTCCATAAACATCAGATTCAAATATAATTTCACTGGCTGAGGAGATGGTTTAGAGAATAAAGCATTTGTTGTCTAAGCATGAATACCTGAGTTCAGATCCCTAGAACTGATATCAAGTGGGCATCAGTAATCTCAGCATACCTAGTATAAGAAGAAATGAAGAGACAGGAGAATCTTCCAGAAGCTCAAGGGCCAGCCACTCTGGAACTCAGCAGGGAACAATGAGAACTCCTGTCTCAGACAACGTGGAAAGTGAAGACTGATATCTGAGGTTGTTCTCTGACTTCCATACATGCACCATGACATCCATTCTCCACCTCTTTCTCTCTTTCTCCCATTTTTTTGGCTGGAGTTATCCGCATCCATATTTATCCCCATTATCTTCTGAGACATTCTCCATGAATCCTCCCAACTCCATGCCTTCTAGCAGGAAGTGCACATAGTTATTGCCCTGTGCCTTCTGGTGACCTGTGGCCTGCAGCTCCATGCCTGAGTGATGTTCACATTTGTCTGATGTTCCCTGTGAGGAGCGTGGTCTCCTCCCCTTTCTAATCATTTCCTTCCGGGTACTAAATAAAGAGCACCCAGGCTACATTTAGCTGCACCCAATTCCAAAATAAACAGAAGCTCAGAGAGATTAGCTGGAATAATAGTGCAGTTAAACAGCTGCATGCTGGCTTGTCCTGTTCACACCAGATCAGATATCTGCCTGCCTCTCTTGGAGTCTTAGTACAACCATGGCATATTTACATTTTTTTGCATGTATATGTGTGTGTGGTGTATGTGCATGTGTATATCCATTTTTGCACATATGTGGGCACATGTATGTGTACAGTTATACATTCACAACTGTGTATGTGTAAAGAACAGAAGTTGATGATGTCAGGTATATTACCCAATCATTCTTCACCTTTTTTTAAAAAAAACATTTTTATTTATTTATTTGAGAAAGAGAGAGAGAGAGAGCACACACCGGGGTCTCTAGCCACTGCAAATGAACTCCGGACACATGTGCCACCTTGTGCATTTGGCTTAAGTGGGTCCTGAGAAATTGGACCTGAGTCCTTAGGCTTTTCAGGCAAGTGCCATAATTGCTGACCCATCTCTCCAGCATCCCCACTCCCTTCTTTTTGAAACAGGGTGTCTCACTGAACCCAGAGCTCACTACTAGACTAGGCTAGCTAGCCAGTAAGCTCCAGGGGTCCTCCTGTTTCCTCTTCCCCAGCACTGGGGCTGCAGTTGTGCACTGCCACATCCAGCATTTTTGGGAGGGCACTAGCGACAGAATTCAGGTCTCATGCTTGTGTGGCAAGCACTTTATCTACTGTGCCATCTATCCAGCCTGGTTTTGCATCTTCACATTTTGGGAAGGTGTCCTGGCTCTGCTGCATGCTAGCTGTGTGGTCTTAAGTAAGCAGCTTGACTGCTCTGAGTTGTGTAAAATAATGATGAGAGCACCAACTCAGTGTCCAGGGAACTTGTACTGGACTCAGCAGAGTGCTGGCACATGGCAGGTGTGTCCTTGTCTCAGACATGCTGCCATCTCACCAACAGCCATGGTCACTAGTGGTCCTATTGGCAGAGCCCTGGTCACCTCACAGGTCAATGGTCACTGTTTGGGGGTACTGTGCTTTCGATGTGGAATGTTCGCCACAGGCTCGTGTGTTTGAAGACTTGTTCCTAAGCTTGTAGTGCTACTTTTGGTAGGTTGTGAAGCCTTTTAGAGATGGGGTGTAACAGGTGGAAGCAAGTCACTATGGGCCTCTGAGGGTTCCTGCCCTACCCTGCTCTCTGGCATGGGCCATGTGTCCACAAAGGCTCCATGCTCCCTGAACAATGGACAGAGATATCTACTGCTTTGTCTTCCCTACCACCATGGGTTTATGTCTCTGATCTTTCTTCATCTAAGTGTTCTGTACATTTGTGATTAACATAAGGGACTCCTAAAGCCCTTTGGGAGCCCCAAGAATTCCTGATGGATGACTCCAGGGCTCTGCCAGGTAGCTGTCTGTCATATCTCATGTCCCTGAGAATGTGTGTGTTGTGCATTGCCAAAGCAGTAGTGGGGAGAGGGGAGATGGAACTTCTGTAAAGATGTCACTCAAAGTTCTCAGGACCATACTGGCGGTCACAGCCTGACAAGACCAGCCAGCTGCAGGTCAAGGCCAGCTCACAGGAGAGCTCCATTGACAAGCATGGCTCTCCTGCCCAGGAAGCAAACCTGTGGGCTTAAAATGGGAACAGGTGCTAAGGGTCTAGTTGGCACCTTTTGTGCCTGTGTATTTCTGAGGATTCAGCCAACCCAGATGGAAAATGTTCTAAAATACCTGTACTGAGCATGCAGGGATTTTTGTCATGATTCCTAATCAGTACACTATTACTTTTACACAACACTGGGTACCTTATGTCACCTGGAAGGACTGTCAGCATATGGGAGGAAGTGCATGGACTACATGCACACTGTACCACAGTGAATAGGGGCCTCAAAAGCCAAGCATTTGGTGCCCTTGGGGTTCTGAAGTAATCTTCCAGGTACTGCAGATGGCTATGTGTATTGTCCCTATCCTGCCGACAGACCAAAAACTAACCTGTGCTAACTCATTGTGAACATGTTACAGCAACTGATATGATGCCTGTGTTTCATGCGTTTTTGCTCATATTTTGGAGAGTTCTATTTTCCTAGCATCCCAAGTTACTGTGAGGGTTTCTATAGCAACAGTGAAACTATCACTTGTCTGTGGAGGTGTGGATAATTACAGTTCTGTAGTTCCCTGGGAGGGTTAGGGAGACAGTAGAGGGCATGCAGAGGTCAGTGGTCCTTCACCGCACCCAGGAGAGACTACTTCAGTGTCTGACAGACAAACCCCATTACCCACCAATCACAGCCCTTTGTAAAAGGAAAATCAGAAGTCTCCTCAGACTGCCAAAATGGCTCAGCCAGGGCTGGGGGCATGGCTCAGTAGTAGAGCATGTACCTAGAGTCCCTCAGTGAGGGGCTGGAGCATGTTTCAGCAGCAAAGTGTCTGCCTACAAGCCACAGTAAAGGGCCAGAGGTTGGCTCTGTGGTAAAGCACCTGTCTAGCATGTTCAAGCCATGGGTTCTGTTCTATTCCCAGTACAGCAAAAACAAGCAGACTCTAGCACCAGCTTAGGGTGGTGGCACACACCTATTATCCTAGCCCTCAGGAAGCTAAGGCAGAAGAATTTCAAATTTGAGGCTACATATCAAGATCCTGTTCCCAAGATAAATGAATAAATAAATCCCCAAATCAACTAAATAAACAGCAAAAAATCCTAAAATTAAAAAAAAAATGTCAAATTGAAAATAAATAAAAATAAGTCACCCAACCAGTTAAAGGCAAGGAGGAAGGTGTTCTGGGTCCCTGTATGATAACATGACCTTGTTTGCGACCCTCAGATGCCAGGTGGCATGTTGAAGGGGCATGCCCACAGGGTAATCAGCAAACAGAAGGCTTTGTGCCTATCTGGTGGGATCAACTGGCCTTACTTCTGACCGACCCTGACTTCCTGGGTGGTACATGTGAAACCTTTCCACTTTGGAAGGACCATGGACCTGTTGGTAGAAGATTAAAACTTTAATGTGTTGACCACAATGTCAGTTTAAAAAAATGTTTTTATTTATTTGCAAGGAAAGAGAGACAAACAGAGAGAATGAATGGGTATGCCAGGGCCTCCAGCCTCTGCAAATGAACTCTAGACAAATGAACTCTAGACAAATGCACCACCTTGTGCATATGGCTTATAGGGGAATTGGGGAATTGAACCTGGGTCCTTTGGCTTTACCAGCAAGTGCCTTATCTCTAGCTCACAAAGTCACTTTTATTTTATTTTTAATTTTTTATTTGTTTGATTTTTCAAGGTAGGGTTTTGCTCTATGCCAGGCTGACCTGGAATTCATTATGTGGTCTCAGGATGGCCTTGAACTTATGGCAATCCTCCTACCTCTGCCTCCTGAGTGCTGGAATTAAAGGCATGTGCCAAAATGCCTGGCTTATTTTTTATTTACTTATTTGAGAGAGGATGCAGAGAAAGAGAGAATGGGCATGCCAGGGCCACTAGCCATTGCAAATGAAGTCCATACACATGTGCCTCCTTGTGCATCTAGCTTACATGAGTCTTGAGGGAATCGAACCTGGGTCCTCTGGCTTGCAGGCAAGTGCCTTAACTACTAAACCATCTCTCCAGCCCTTATTTTTATTTTATTGATTTTGGGGTTTTTTTTGAGGTAGGGTCTCGCTCTAGCCCAGGATGACCTGGAATTGGGTGGCCTCAAATTCACAATGATTGTCCTCTGCTTCCTGTATGCTGAGATTAAAGGCGTGCACCACCATGCCTAGCCAAAGTCACTTTAAGACACATCTCATAATAAAAAAAATAAAGAAATGAAAATTAAGTGTGAACATTTTGCACTTGCCCACCTTGGCCCTGTGGGATCTATGGCAGTTTCCCAGAAGGGTTCACACTGAGCTGGTCTGTGTCACAGCTTCTCATACACAGACCCTTCCTCACGTGCATGTGGTAGGCAGTGACTGCTGGTCATTGGGGACAGAGCATAAGATTTTCCTCAGCCTCTTGTGCTCCCCTTAGGGTCTTTTGACTGGTACCTGGAAGAGCAAAGGTGAACATCAGACCTTGGGCTCTGGAGGCTTGGACTCTGTCTTTCCAACAAGGACAGACAGATGGCCTCTAGGTGGGGAGCCATCTGTTCTTTGTGACCTTCTGGTGACAGGCTCATAGGAGCCAGGCCAGCTTTAAGGCCCTGTGGAGGGCATGTGCTGTGGGGTCAGCCCTGTGTAGTATGTACTTATGAACTGTGTGACTGCCAAGATGACCCCATGCCTCAGTTTCCCCTCTGTAGAAGGGGATCAGTTGGATGACCTACCTCCTATGTTAGTAGGAGGTCATCTGACTTCAGGTAAAAACTGGAAGCAGTACCCAGCAGGCAGGAACAGATATGTGACTTGCCTGATGCTTGCAAAATACCTAAGCAAAGACAGAGAGAGAGAGAGAGAGAGAGAGAGAGAGCAGTGAGCACTTTCCCACGCACCACGAGGGGTAAGAGGAGGTTCCCTTCTCTCAGAGCTGCAGCTCTGCCTAGCTCCTCACTGTGAATGTAGACAGTCAAAGCAGGGGAGGGCTCCTCAGGGACCAGGGTTTCCCCTTAGCTCTGCCTCCTTGTGGAAAAGCCCGGGGACTCTGTGGAGGAGAGGCAAGTGTTGTGCAGCTCCTGGGGGTAGCAGGAGGCAGAGCGGGAGGGAGTGCTATCTGTGGTGGTGGGCCGGGCACTCAGGGCCTCCCTGTCCCCACAGCATATGCGCGAAGCTGCAGAGCGGAGGCAACAGCTGGAGTTGGAGCATGAGCAAGCCCTGGCCATCCTCAACGCCAAGCAGCAGGAGATCCAACTTCTGCAGAAGGTGAGCTTGGGCCAGCATATGTGTGCGTGTGTGTGTGTGTGTGTGTGTGTGTGTGTGCTGGGTCAGAGAGAGTATATGTGTGTTTGTTGAGCCTGGGTGAGTAGGCATGTGTGTGTTCACTTGAACACTGCATACTCTCCTCTGTCTGGAGGGTCCCAATGGCCTTGTCCCCTTCTGGGTCCTGGTTTACCTTGGCTGACTCCAGGCTTTGTTGTGCAAGGCATAAACTAGTGTAAAGCCCTCCTGTCAGATGCTGGGGTAGAACGGAGAAAAAGATGTTGATCAGTTGCTAGGAGGGGTGTGTCTTGCTTTAGCCTTAGGGGAGGAATCTATAGCACTGACTTCATTTAACCTGCAGAGTTGTCCCCTTCACCCTAGTTTGGGATTGTGCCCTGCCCCTTGAGAATGCAGGAATTAGGCCAAAAGGACTTGATGTGTGCAGTGCTGGTGTGCAGGGTGGAAGGATGGGAACTTGTCAAGATTGAATGCCCATCTGAGGCATGTGGCACATTCATGCCATATCTGAGTATGACATCAATGAAATAAAGAATTTGCTTTATAATTGTGCTGTGTAATGATGTTATTAAGTGGCAAACCTAGTTTCAGAGCAATATTTATAGAATGACCCTACTATCAGAGAGAAAGAGAGCAAGAGAGAATGAAAAAGAGCAAGGAAGAGAGAAATCAAGAGAAAATAGGAGAAAGGAGAGAGGAAGGAGGAAAGCAGCAACAGGGATGGAGAGTCAGGGCCAACCCTCCAGAGTATCATGCTGCTGGGTAGGGCTGAGGAAGTCAAACTCCCTGCTGTCCTGTTCTGTCTCTTTCCAGAATATGTAGGAAGATCCTGCTTGGAAGCATGAGGCTGGGGTGGGACCGAGGTGCTGAAACATGGAACCCTGAGGATGGCTCTCCCGTCTTTCTGCTTAAAACCCAGTGTCCTCAGTCCCTGTTCACCCTTTCTCTTAGTGGAACAGTGCAGGGAAGCTTTTCCACTGAAGTGTCAGAGGGAGAGAGCACCCAGTGGCAGGGTTTCCACTTTATTGGGGCTGGACTACTGGCATGGGCTATGGGGCTGTGAGCCCTGGCCCAGCACTGGCCAGTTAGGTTAAGGCAGCAGGTGGCCCCCATGCTTTCCATGTGGCTCCCTTCCTGGCTGATGGCCTGGCCAAGACTTTGATCTCACAATAAACAACATGCATTGTTCCCCACACCTGCTGGTGATAGTAACCTGCCAGCTTTTCCCAGCCATAGTTTGTCAGCAAGAGGCAGCAGGTAGAGAGATGGTTTCTGATGACCTTTCTCTAGTTAATGACTGAGACTTCATATTAAGGATAGATTTCATTAAGCTAGCTCTGATGGGGCCTGTCGTAGCCCTATCACCTGTCATAACAAGTTGGATGGCACATCGAAAAGCAATATTTTGCTAGATGTTATCTGGCAGGCACATTTGTGGGCCATGGGCAGAAATATTACTCTTATCTTCTTCCCAAAGGCTGGGAGGGACCTTGGTGACACTCTCGCCCATTCATTGCATCTTGGAAGATGTGCCCCCAGGCGGTGTCTGTCTGAGACAGATAAAAAGTCTGAGAACAATATTGTTCAATAAGGGTGATGGGATGTTATTTCTTAACAGAATGTTCTCCAGGAAGTTGGAGTGACCCATTATCTCTGTTATGTGTTACCTGATCCCCTGATCCTTTGTCTGTGCATTCATTGTGGCCTCCATTGGATAAAGCGATGCTTCCTCCATGGAGACAGAGGAAGAGAAAGTGGATGGAATATGAAAGTTAGAATTCTGTAATTTCTTAGAGACTTTTTATTTTCAAAAAGTATTAAAGAGATTGAGGATAGAATGTAAGGAGATGGGTGAATATCTTCCCAAATTTGTGGTCAACTCACTTCCATGGAGGATGTGCTGAGCACTCACTTGTGCCATCAT
Organism: Dipus sagitta; assembly: GCA_036346955.1. Classification (NCBI taxonomy): domain Eukaryota; kingdom Metazoa; phylum Chordata; class Mammalia; order Rodentia; family Dipodidae; genus Dipus; species Dipus sagitta. The sequence continues at coordinate 64,350,883 of CM070779.1, read as the reverse complement.
TCTGAAAGCAAGTTCTGTGTCAGCCACTCAGCTGTGTTAGATAGGGAGACACATTGATCTGTGAGACACAGTGAGCTTGGATGCTATCCCATCAGGCTGAAGGAAATGACAAAGGCAGTTGGCCAGTGGAATGACAAATACCAAGAAGGAGCTGAAAAGATGAAGCAGCCGTTTGAAGGGCAGTGACTCTGGATAGGGTCTAGGTTAGTAGAATATATCCAGCTCACTGACTTGGAAGGAGCATGAAAGGACAGGGACCAGCTACTTGGTCCTTGTCGGAGCAGGTAGATATCTGAGAGCTGGGGAAGGCCAGAGTAGCTGGGAGGCAGGCAGCCAGGTATAAGTCTTGAAAGCAGGCTTGCAGTCTGGGATGGTGTCTCATCCACTGAGCTACAAGCTTCCTTCATTGGTCTAACACTCGGCTGGGAATGGGCAGGATAATAGTCTCAAGTTCTGAGACTGTGTAGGCCTTCAGATGGTTTTAGGGTGGTGCTACCTTGAAAGCACTCCTTGGCCTCACTTGGTCTCAGTGTCCATGGCCTAGTTCTCTCTTCTCATGGCAGCTATGTGGCATGGACTTCATGCTCAGGGCTTAGTGTTCTGCGAGTGTAGTGCAGGTTGCTAGGATGTCACCCTTTTTGGAGTCCTCCTGCCACATAGACCCCTCTGAGCACCAGGCACACCCTCTGCCACATCACTGTGCACTAACACCTAGCCATCTTGCCTAGTCTTGGGGGCTTACTACATCCCTAGCTATGGGCCTCTAGCTAGGGCTCTGCTCATAGCATCAGTTCTTATGTCCACCTTCTGCTGGCCATCAACCTCCCATTCTGTGCTGCCCTTCTCCTGTGCCTTCCCAGGGCTGTAAGCATAGCATCCCTTTCCTGCACCACTGAGCTTCTGTTGGAGTTTTTGACTGGCCAGTGGAGCTCCCACTCCTGATTCAGTGTCTGCCACAGCTGCACAGTCCTCCTGAGGGTTCAGGTCTCTTGTGTACCCTGAGGACCCAGCCTTGGCCTCTTCCTTTGGGTGGAGCTGCTTTGGGGAGGTCCTCTCTCTGTCCACTGACCCTCTCTCTGCTCCCCTTTGGAAGACTTGTCTTGTGTTTGTGTGAGTCTGCACCCAACTTGGGAAAACAATAGTGATGCCATCCACAGTGCAGCCCATGTCCACTGGGCATTGGTGAGATACTGACACCACTGATGAATTCTGGCTCTACCTTTTATCATGTGCTGAGGGAGTCTGAGAACTTGCTTGTCACCTAAAGCATGACACCCTCCTCTTCTCCATGCCATAAATGATTACAAGTGGATTAGAGGCCTTATAATGTGAGCCTGGCCCCAAGATTGCTTCTCCAGGGCCATTTATGATCCAAGAATCCAATGCCCCTGTGGCTGTAGATTTGCAATCTAGGGCAGGTTGTGCCCTTGCTCCACAGACCACTGTATGAGCAAGAGCTTGCCTTCTGGAAATGACACTTTAGAGTGTTGTTTGGTTCTGGAGTGTCACTTTGGTACTGAAGTAACATACTGAGCCATTTGTTGATTTCTATGCTTCTCTCCAATGTGAGAACTTTTCCACTGTGTGTGAAGGGCAAAGTGTGGCATGGACTGACACTGCATGGACTCAGGGCAGCCTTGGCCTAGGGAGGGCCTTGTGCATGCTAGTCAAGCACTCTGCCATGAGCTGAAGCCCAGCCCATGGCTAACCCCATGGCTAACCTCAACCTTGATAGATGTCAGCTCAGTCAGGGACCCTGTTTGAGTCCTTATAACCTTCAACACTGTGGCAAGAATGCTATTTCCTTTTCTGTGGTGCTGACTAAACTAACTGGAATAGAATACCCAGTGCTCAGCTCTATCCCTCTCCAATTTCCCTAGTACTGGATGGCTCTGGTGCTGAGCATCCTGTACCCCAACCCTAGGTCTATAAGGGACTTCCGCCTCCCTACCATGTGTGCACGTCTCTCTGGAAATCATCTCTGCCACTGTGGGCTGCCCCTTCCTCCTGGACATCTGGCTGTCCAGGTGCAGGGCCCCTTCATAGGCGTCCTGTTTCCATGAAGGTCACGCTTCCCCTGTTCCGCATGTTGGCGGTGGCTCCAGAGTGAGCCTCGCTTGAGCTGCTGCTAAGATTTAGCAAGAATTCAGTTTCCAATTTTAAGCATTAAATTTAACAATCTGTTCCAATGGCCCAAATGGGCCAGCTTGGAAGTAGCCTACAGAAAATAAACTTGATTGTCATCTGAAGCGGATATGGAATTGCTGTTGCCAACTTGGCAGGGGATCCTATCATGCCGTGGAGTTTTTTGTTAATTTTGAATCCCAACTGTTGAAGACTACTTTTGATGCAATTGGCTCAATGGCAAATTATTTATGTTCCCTATTTATATTCTCTGGGAGTTTGTCTTTCTTTTTCTGTTTTGTTATTTATTGCCATTCTTGCTGGTTTTACTTTGAAAGAAATGATTTTGATTTTCAGCATTGGTGCCTGAGTTGAATTTAAGAATGGTTTACTTAATGTGCTGTCTTCTCATCACTTACCCAGCTCTTAAGCCCTTGCTGGGCATATGTGAGAATGAATGCATATGAATGAACCTCATGAAATCTCAGGCTGTTTCTTCTTTGAGTCTGTGCTAGGAGCCAAGTTCTTACCTCAGCACAGCCCACACACAATCCTGCAAGTGAGAAGCAGAGCTGCTGATATAGTGCTCACTTCTCACTCATAACCAGGCAAAATCCACAGTGCACTGTGCTGTGGAGACAGAGACTCCCAGGTGTGAACCTTGACTCTATAGACTTCTTATTAGGATGGATTTAGAGATAGGAAATTGGAGGGACAGCAAACAAACCTCTTCAAAAGCTACAAACTGAGGACTAGGTATGTAGCTCAGTGGGCATAGTGCTTGCTTAGTATGCTCAAATCCCCAGTACCACCATCACTGGGTGTGATGGTGCACATCTGTAATACCAGTAGTCCTGGAGGTGGAGACAGGAGTATTGGAAGTTCAAGGTCATTCTTAGCTATGTGATTGTATTCAAGGTCAGCCTGGCTACAGGAGACCCCATTCAAAAAAAAAAAAAATTTAAACTGGGCTGGAGAGATGGCTTAGCAATTAAGGCGTTTGCCTGCAAAGCCAAAGGACCTTGGTTTGATTCCCCAGGACCCACGTAAACCAGATGCACAAGGTGGTGCATGAGTCTGGAGTTCGTTTGCTGTGGCTGGAGGCCTTGGCATGGCTATTCTCTCTCTCTCTCTCTCTCTGTCTCTTTCTGATTCTCTCAAATAAATAAATAAATAATAAAAAAATTTAAAAAGCTGAAGATAGTCTTTGAGCCACTGCTGAATGAGATGCCCATCTTCGCCATCCTACAGTACAACCCCAGTCTTCCTCTCCAGCCCCAGGTTCTCCAGCGTTAGAGTGGGGAACATTGCATTCTTAACAGTGGGTGATGGCATTCATTTACACTCTTGGTTTTTACTGATTGATAACCCCAACAGGAAATTTTGTAACTTGTAACTACAGTTTGACTTCAGATATGGCTGGATATAGGGACAAATACAAAATGCATGAGAATTAATTTCTTTGTCTCCTTTTGGGTCAGCTTTATCCTTGGTTTTCAAGCCGAGGCTCCTGGACTCTCTAACTTCGCCCCTCATGGTAGCAAGATGGTTGCAATTGCTCCAGTGTCTCCTCTTCTCAGTTAAGTCAAAAAAGAAAGGACTCTCCCTCTCTTCCAGCATTCCTAGGCAAAAGTTCCTTTATGGAATTACACCCTTTGGTTATCCAACAAACCAGTCATGGAAGATCCGGGACTATATTAAACTCTGTATAGGATAGCAGTAGGCCCAGAAAATCCAGGTGCTTTTCCCAGGACAGAAGGCCAGGCCAACCAACATAACACAAGCAGTCATGGAAGATCTGGGACTACATTCAACGCTGTATAGGATAGCAGTAGGCCCAGAACATCCAGGTGTCTTTCCCAGGAGAGAAGGCCAAGCCAACCAACACAACACAAGCAGGCAGAGTGCTGAGGCTTCCATAGCATGAGGCCAGGAGCAATGATGCTGGGCCTCAGGTTCTCATTAATTGTCCTGTGCTTGGCAGCAGCCATCATGAGGAATTTCTTCAGTGAAGCTTTTATAAATGTCCTTTCTGTGTGGAAAAGGGTATGACTTTGACTACTGGGAAGAGGGTAGCCCCCTACTGCAGGTTGAAAGGGCAGAACTCCACCCATGATACCTCCTTTAGGCCTGGGGGATCCCAGATGGACCTGGAATTCCATAGGGTCCAGCTTACAGCATTGCATCATGCTTCCCAGGCAGAAAAGGATGAATGAGGAGAAGGCATAGGTAAGCCCACTGCTCCTACCCAGGCTCTATCCAGAGAGTCTCTCCTCAGTGGTAGGATCTGAGCTGCTGCCCTTAGGGCCAGCCAGTCCCACAGGTCTATCCTTTATGTCTGTCTGGCTTCCCATGCCTCACACCCAGCCAAGTCCATGCCATCTGTCCTAGCATGGGTGCAGACTCTAAGTATTTGGACCAGTGTTGGGAAATGAAAACCCACAGGCACACCCTGGCTATTGCAACTTCTGACCCAAGTCCCTCCTCTCTTGCCTAACCACTCCCTCTTCTGTCTCCACCATGAACAGGCTCAGGTTGAAGCTAAGAAGGAGCACGAAGGTGCTGTTCAGCTGCTAGAGGTGAGCATGGGTGCCATTTCCTCACTTGGGTGGGTGAGGTTGGGAGGAACACACAGTGACCATCAGAAATAATTGGTGCCATCTGCATACCAGAAACCAGATGTCAACATTCCTACTTGTATGTTGCCCTCACAAACAAGCTATCTCATAGGCACCATAAACATTTCTTTTTTCTGAATTTTATTTATTTATTTATTTATTTATTTATTTATTTATTTATGTGTGTGTGTGTGTGTGAGAGAGAGAGAGAGAGAGAGAGAGAGAGAGAGAGAGAGAGAGAGAGAGAGAGAATGGCTGTGCCAGGGCTTCTAGCCACTGCAAACAAACTCCAAATACATACGCCACATTGGGCATCTGGCTTATGTGGATAGTGGGGAATTGAACCTAGATCCTTAGGCTTTGCAGGCAAGTGCCTTAACTGCTAAGCTATCTCTCTAGCCCACCATTAACATTTCTATCCTTACTCATAAGGAAGAGAGGTGTGGCAATTCTCCCCCAGCCATACAGTGCTGGGGTCAGAGCTGTGTGCCTCCGTGGGCATGTGCACCTTGGCTAGCTGATGGGACATGAGGGAAAGCAGTTTCTTCTGAAAGAGGTGTTATGCTGTTCCTGGGAGTCTGTCCTCTGAGGGAAGATGTGGGAAACATTGCTGAACCTTAGTGCTCCTGCTGGGGAGACATTTGCAGGGTCAGAGAAAGGAGGATCTAGAAGCCAAAGTAGTCAGTATCAGCCAGGACACCTTCCACAAGGAAGTTACCTTCTCAGCTAGCTGCTGACTTCCCTTGGTGACCCTGAAACAGCTGGGATGATACACCACTCTTCATCTCTGCCTCTTGGTCCCATGCCAGCTTCCTTAGAAAAAGGTGGACAGTGGGAGACAGAGCTCTTGGGGATCCCCAGGGTCCTTTGTCATACATTCTTCCACACATAGTGAGCAGTCACAGCCAGCCTACCACCTACAGAGGAGAGAGGCCACACAGTGAATGGGACAGTGGCCTAGTGGATCATCCCAGGTGCCTGATACCAGGGAATGCGTGTTTTCCAAATAATGGGTGAGGCTGCCCTCTGCAAAATGACTTCATCTCTCACCCCAGGGCAATAGCTGCTACTGAATATGTCACCTTCCAAAATTTATTCCTCCCATAGGAAAGGTACCATAGTTTCCATCTCATATGCTAACATTGATCTTTGGCAGACACCCATTAGTTAATGAATATCTGAGGAGATGCACGTGATGAATTGGAAACAGAAAAAATATACAACACACAGAACCAAATGGCCCACCTGCAGACAGCCATCCATCAACTTGGGGAAGAGGCTGCTTTCCCTTGTTCACATGGCTGTTGAAACTTCAGTTTGACCTCCTCTGGCTGGAAACAAGTCCTGGACCCCAGTTGCCCCAAAGCCACCATGTCATTTCTGTCTCCTCCAGAGCTGCTGCTGGATACAATCCTGCTGCAGCCTGTCATGGCACTACTAATGACCACAACACAGTGTGTCTTGGTCAGGACCTGGGAACAATGTTGTGGCTATGGGCTGCTTGGGGTTTTGTTCTTTCATTCATGTCATCTTCCTGTGATTGTCTTGCTTGGCTTTCCACTCAGAACACCCTGGACTGCATGCAGGTATTTAGCACAGCATCTCTGCCCACCCCTGCACTCCTCTGGCTCTCCCCATATGGGCAGCCGTGAGCTCGGGCTATTTGTCTTCCTCTTCACCTCCTCACTTCCCGCTGGGCTCCTCGATGATCTGACCCAGTACATGTGGTACTCAGAGCTCTTTAGCCCCAAACCAGCATCAGAATGCCAGTGCTGTTCTTGGAATGTTGAGCTGGCCCTGTGCACACGGCTTCCCTGCCTGCCAATGATGTGAATTCAGATGACCACAGTGAGGAGACATGGCTGGGGCTAACATGTGATTTGGAGATTTCTGTCTCTAGCCCACAACTTCATCACAGGTCGTCAGAATTCACACTGGCCCCTGAGTGATTGTCTGTCCTGTCCACCTGGAAGCCAGCAGCAAGCTCTTTCCATGGAGGGGGAGGAGAGGGACTTGTTCTTTCTGACCCTGAGGTGGAGGGCCATCCATGTCCTCACTTAGAACTCAGAGAAGAGCAGCTTTTAGTACTGCTAGAGAAGGGACTCTCAAAGAGGATCCCAGACTGGCAGTCTCTGCATCAATCAGAACATATTGGAAACACAGGTTCTCAGGATCCTCCAACCAGATGCTCTGGGGCATAAGTCTGTGCTTGATGTGGCCCTAGAGAGCACAGGCAGCTGAGGCTCAGTGTTCTCTGCTGAAGACAAGGATAGTAGCCCTATTCCATTCCCAGCTTAGCTTCACAGTCACAAGAAGAAGTGGAGCTGGGAAGTATGTCACACTAAACCCTCAGCCCATCTCTGTGGATGTTTCCAGGCCCAATTCCTGGTGAGTGTGTGGCCAGTGTATAGGGTGAGGAGACCACTGTGCAGGACACCCAAGGAAAGTCTACCTCCAAGGACTTTGGGCTGGCATGGGGCCCAGCACAGAGAAGTGTCAGGAGAGGTAAAAGCCAATCAGAGTCTCCAGGTTTTCTGTTAGGCAGAGATGAGCAAGTAGATGCCGGCTGCCAGGAGTGGAATCTGTGGCACAGATCGGAGGAAGTTCCATCCATTCAAAGAGGCAAGAGAAAATAACAGTAGCAGTTTAGAGTACTTTTTGTGCCTGCAGTGAACTGAGTCCCCTGGGGATGCCAAAAGACAATGTACATCTCACTGGCTTTCATACAGCCTGGGGGAGGCTGAGGTGTGGCAGGTTAAATGATTTGTCCACAGAGTTTTAGGAGACAAAGGGTGGAATCCCATCTAAGCCCTGCCCTGTTAAAGCACAGCAGGTTTCTGTGCACCCCAACCTCAAGGTGCGGGCAGCTGTCTTGCCTGAAAATATCTGCAAGGGAACCTTTGGGGATCTGGCAGCACTGGAGGGATCCGTCCACCTGGTGACATTAACGCATAGAAGTGAGGAATGTCTCAGCCAGGAAGATGTGTGGCAGAGACCTTAGTGCTTGTGAGCAGTGTCAGAGTGAGAGATAGTGGTCCAGGCCTCATAGCCCATGGACTGTCTCCCAACGATGGACACCAGTATTGAATGCTATACCTACAACTTCCAGCACTCCACGGCTGACTAGTCAACCACCTTCATAGTCATTTGCTGCACGTTTCTGGATGTTCCTGGTCATCTTCTCCTGGAGCAAGTGTGCTGTACTCTCAAAATGTCTTGTTTGGACACTAAGTACAGCACATAGCCCCCAGTATCAGCTCCTTGTTAAGAAATTTGAAAGCTAGAGAAACTCACGTGGAGGCACGCAGGAAGGCCACAGTCACGTCTTTGGACTTTACCTCTGCCATTATAAATACTCCACCCACATTTGCAAGTTTCTGCTGTTAGTTATAATTATAGACTGCTTGCTGGATCATCAGCCATCTGTCATTGCTGCGGTCTGAGCACAGGCACCCGGCTGGCACCCCCACCTGCAGGCAGTCATTCTCTGAGAAGCATGAGCTGGGCCAGTAGACATGGGTGGGTGGGAAGGTATGTCCACATGGCCTGGTGAACATATGTCTCAAGGTTCCCACCCACAGGACTCTATAATACTCAATCCTGAAATAACTATTGCTGTCCAAATGCACCAACCAGGAACAGGACAGGGCACTGCTGTTTCAGCCTCCTGGAAGCAGATGCTCCTGCTAGTGACACACAGGCCGTCGAGGGCACCTAGTTAGTGAGCGGCCCTGGGCCCTCTGCTGCTGTGACCATATCCAGGGAGGCTCTGATGATGTGTCAGCAGGGAAATCTGGTGACTCAAGGCTTCCATAAGCCCTTATCTCAATTGCTGTCTGGAAGCTTCTGGGGTCTGAGATGGTATCCTGCCATTTGAAGCACTTCCTCTGATGCTTAGAGGGGGAGCCAAACAAGGGATCTCAGAAAAAGGAAGGTCAGGTCAGGTGTGGCTGGGCACAAGATTTAAATTCTTCATGGTGAATTTGGCAGGGAATACTTTCCCACAGATCTTCACTGCAGGTTACCCCAAGAGCAAGGCTCACAGTGGCACCCCTGTGTGAACGGACATTTATAAAGTAAGCATTTACTGACAGGCCCAAGAAGGTACTTCTTGTGTTTGTTGGTAAGCTCAAAGATGTCTCAGCACTCGGTGACTTTGATGTTGCCACCACTGGCTCTGTGAACACTTGCTCTAGAGAAAGCTACCAGACAGACAGGCCTGGGTGTCTGGACACAGAGCCATGGCACCATTTCCAAGACCGCAAGCTCGTGTCAGATTCATTTAAGAGCAAGACAGTGCTCAGATACATGAGTCCAGCCACATGTTTAAATGCTTATCATTTCACCAACAAGTGGCAACTTCCCCCATTCCTAAGGCAAACTCTGATCATCCAGCTCGGATCCTGGCATACTAACAAGCCCACCCCAGCCATCAGGATAGATGCAGTGAGGACGCCTTTGGGTGGCATAGCCCTTCTGACCTCTGCAATGAGAGTCTTATCACAGCCACTGGGTGCCAAGGTTGGACATTCAACCCAGAGGACCATATGCTCTCCAGCATGGAGCACTGCAGGTCACAGAGTCAGAGCTATGAGGGATGGCTTACTGTATTGATACCCTTTCAGGTATATCTAGAAGGCCAGAGGCACTTGCGGGCCTACAGGACCATTCACCCTGACCCGGCCTGCAATGGGGGAAGGGCCAAGACCTGCATCTCAGAACCACAGTATGCAGCCCTGGGTCCATCCACCTCTGGATGTGTTCAGACTCTACATATATGCGGAAATACCCATGTTTGAAATGACAGATTTTACATCAGAAGGAACACTCTGCTTCTCTGGAACCATAGACATTTACTGGGGATAGAGGTGGAGGTGAACAGACAGAACTCACAACCTATGCTCTGCTTTCCCCATCTCCTGAGGGTTCAGTGCCCCTTCTGGCTTTTGTTTGCATTACTGGTGTGCTTGTCCCATCTGCAATCAGCTCAGACCCCTTGTCCCAGGAGCCACTGGTCGCCAGCCACCTGCTGTCAGCCAGGCAGAGTTCATAAGGTCCTAGATTTCCGCAGCACAGCTCCCTGTTTCAGTCCGTATACAGTGACCTCTGCACATTCACATGCTCTCCTTCTTCCCTGCAGTCCTCAGCCCTTTCGCTGCCCTGACTTCAGGTTTCCCAGAGTGTCATTGTGCCCCAGTGTTCCCACCCAATGGCCTCATTCTGCACGGGAGGAGGGGAGGGGCTGTCCTGCACTGCCTCTTTCTGCAAGGCAAACAAACCCTGGCTTGTGTGGGATTGTCTCCCCTCAGGGCCTTGGATCCAGAACTTCATCCATACAAATGCTCATGTCCATAGGAGAACTGGGGATAAAAGGATCTTGGCTCATGGTGGCCTTGTATGCTGGTGCGGCTCTGAAGGCTGGCTGGCTGTGTTCCTAGGACCTACCACTCTTGTGGCATCGTTATATTCACAGGACCTGAAGGTGTGGGACATTATAGGTGCTTTTCTGTGTGCACAGAGCAGGACTGTGTGACTATTCAGATGCTGTTTCCTGCTCATTCTCACACCCAGGAGACTCACCTGCCACAGTAGGTACCCGCAGCCCCATTTGATAACTCAGGTGAGCTATCCCTCCACTCATGGGGAGCTGTTTACACTGATGACCCTGCCCTAGCTGCAGGTTTCCTGGTTACCCTGAGGCCTGAGTGGAAGTTCCAGAGCACCTAGAAACATGATACTGACTTCCCACATGTGACTCTGCTCTTGAGATCACACCTGTCTGTCTCTGCTCACAGAATCTCTCCGTGTCTTCCATGCTCTCCATGTGTTTTGGTTCCTCACCTTCCTTAGTGGAGACTATTTTGTCCAAGCTCATTCAACTTTTTAAAAGAAGAACCCTGCTGATTTTGTTAATAAATTGAAGAAATTAATTGTAGGCTTGGGATTCACTAGGCTTATATTTAGAAACCTGTGGTCTCAGACATAAATAGCATCCATTTTGGATGAAGGAGCTGAAACATTTAATGGGGGCAATTAGTGGGGGGCAAGAGAAGTGGGGAGAAGGAAGATGAAGAGGAAGAAGAGGAGGACAAAGTGAAGAAGAAAGAGGAAGATATAGAGGAGGAACAGGAGAAGGAAGAAGAGGGGAAAAATAAGCATGATGAGGTTTGCCCACTTCTGAGCCCTGATCAGGGCTGGTCCTCAGAGTGGCCCACAGCGACATTTCTGAAATGACCACATGCTTATATAAAAACAAGCAGCTTTTGAGCACCAACTGGATACCTATGTTGGTACTGGAGTTAGAGCAGGAAATAAATCAAATACTTTTTGCAAGGAATTGATGTGCTAGTTGAGGGCCAGACAACAAACAGGAGAAACCAGCCATGCATGGATGGAAGTTTCCAGCTGTCCTAGAGTGAGGAATGACAAGACTACATGTATATGCAGACTGAACAAACCTCCATTTCAAGAAACAGGAAATTCATACACCAGATGCCCCTCTTTTAGCAAACATTTACTGAGCACCAACCATGGGCTACGCATAGCCGCTAACCAGGAAGCAGAGGCTGGGAGCATAGAAACTGTGACAGAGGAGACAAAACAGTCATCAGGGCACCTGTAGAAAGCTGGGTGGGTGAGTACCTTGGAAGGGTAGAGCCCTTGGAACACCTCCTCCAGGACTCTCCTCCTCTGACTAGTCACAAACTTGAAACAGGAGGGGCAGGAAGAGGGCACTTTGATTCTACACACCAGCTCCAAGAGTGAGACAGCCATAGCTGCCAGGAAGCCAACAAAGATCAGAGGTCTCCCAAGCCAGTTTCTATCTAGCCCAGGCCTGATCTGACCAAGGAGGGAGCTTGTGGCTGCTTTTTTTTTTTTTTTTTGATGTGTGTCCCCATGGAGGTTTTGGTTCAATGTGTCTTTGTGACTGGGAAAATGGCAGCAGTATTGTTAACCTAGTCCAGCAAGTAGAAAATCCCTCATATTGCTGAAAATCAAGTTCTTTGGGGGTTCTGCAGTCCTAGAGGATGGATGCCCAGTCAGGAGGCATCATGTGAAGGGTTAGCATTTAAGTCCCCAGTCAGAGCTATGTCACAGCCTTGCAATTCACATTTCAAACAACTGTGGCAAGGCATGCCAACCACAAAGTGCCCAGGCTACATACTGAGCCAATAACAATCTGCAGTTGGCTGGGAACTGAGGGATCTCAGATTTCTTGGCACCTGTGGTCTCACAATGGCCAACAGCCAGGCTGCATGTGAAGCTGGGCCATCAGATACTGCTGTCTCATGGAGGTGGAGGTAGTCCCTGCCAAATACACACACACAGCACATGTGCACACGTGCACACACAACCCCACCACCAAATACCACTGCTGACCCCTGTCCTGCCTCTGCTGTGCAGTCCAAGGTCCGTGAGCTAGAAGAAAAATGCCGTGTGCAGAGTGAGCAGTTCAATTTGCTGTCCCAGGACCTGGAGAAATTCCGGCAGCACACTGGGAACATTGACCTGCTGGGCAGCAGTTTGGTGGCCTCACTAGATGTTCCCTCAGCCCCCAGAAAGCCTTTTCCACAGTTCATGAATGGACTAGCCACCTCCATTGGCAAAGGTAAGATGAACATGTCCCTGCTCAATGGAGGCAATATGGGGGGTGGTCTTACAGGGAAGTTATGTAACAACTGCTGGCCAAGGGTGTGGGGGCCCATCGTAGCACAGGTGCTGGTGGCCTTGTTCACTCACAGAGTGGCTTGGACACTCCTGCTCCTCTGACAAGGTTTTGCTACATAATCCAGGTTGGCTTTAAACTTGTGATACTCCTGCTTCAGCCTCCTGAGTGCTGGAGTTATAGATGTGCACCACTATAAAGGGAGTAATGGGGTTCTGGGTGCTTTCTGGAACCCAAGTCCTGAGTTCATATCTGCAAACTAACCAAATAATTGGCAATTCCAGATACAAGAAATGATTTTTAAAATACCATATCGGGGAGGTAAGGGAAGATAGAGTTGGGAGAAGAGAGGTACACCACCTGGAGCCCAGGAGCCCATGTAACCAAACATGGATCTTAGGGGGAAAAAACAACAACAACAAAAAAAACAAACATGAGAAGGGACTTTAAAAACATGTGTTTTCAAGGAAGATCAAATGTGAAAACAGTAATAAAAGGAAAAAAAAGTCTCTTTCCACGCCACTCTTTCTTACCCATCAGAAGATCCCCCCGTGCCCCCGCCCCCTGCAAAATGTTGCTGCAGCTCTGGAGAGAGGGAAAATGGTCTGCTTTCTCTTTGTATCCAAGGGGTAAAGGCTTTGCACCATCCCACCTGGACACACCTATACCAAGTGTCATGGCCAATCTGCCTGGACTTAGAGGAGGCATCCACCCATACCAGGGCAGGATGCACTCGGGAGAGAGATCTAATTGGTTGAGCTGAGCAAACACCAAATCCCAAGACTGGCACAGGTGGGGCAAGCTGAGATAGGCATGGTGTGACCTCCAAAGGCCCCTCTCTTTAAGAGCCACCCTTGTCCTGCCTTATTAATTGCCTACTCTGGCAAACCCCCACTACCACCACATCTATCTTCTGGTGGCTTTGTGAGGATGTCATGGTATCCTCAGGTGCAATATAGGTGGCTGCTGCTTTTAGACTCATTTCATAGTAAAGGGTAACTGAGACACTTGAGTGGGGTCACACAGCTCATGGGGGACCAGGGGATGGGGAATTAGGAGTCTGTTCTGGTGACTACTGAACAAGGTTTGCTGGCCTAGTGCTCCATTGGTCTGGACTGTTCATTGCTCTGCTGCTTGTCCCTTCTTATCCAGCTATTGACAGTATAGCTCCCCAAGACAATGATGGGAGAGGTGGTGAATGGTCATCCTCACCCACCCGTCTTTGCTTGGGACATGAAGTGGGAGCAGTTGACTTGACATTGCTGGTATATGCATGACAGACTCATGTCTGGACTGTAGTCAAAACACCACAGGTGTGGAACTTCCTTGGAGTAGCCATATTTCTCTGGGACAGGTTAACCAGTATGCCCTGAGCTAAACAGGCTGTATGCCCAGCCCTGTCTACCTGTCTACAAAATTGATTCTTATTTGGGCATGTTGTCTTATGCCTATAATCCAGCACTTGAAAGGTTGAAGTAGGAGGATTGCTGCTACTTTCAGAACAGACTGAACTATGGTCTCAAAAAAAAAAAACCTTTGTGTTTGTATTATTTAAGAGAGTTGATTGACAGACCTCACTTTGGATTTCCATAAAGATAGTTTCCAACTTTCTCCTAGTTCTTATCAGAATAGATTAGCATTTTCTGGTGTTTTTTTATTATTATGAAAATGAGGCAGCACTGCTTTAATCTTCTCAGAAGCATTATCTCTGAGGCTCATGCTTTGCAGAGAGCAGGTGGAGTTTGGTCATGGCCCTGAGAAAGGGACGAGGGGTAGAACTGGAGTAGCAGATGCTCTTCTGGTTACTTACCAAGCATTGAATGCATCCAGGAGGTGTTTAAGGTACCAAGACTAGAAAGAACAGGGCTCTGTGGGAGGAGGTGGCCCTGGATGGTGGGCGGGACAGAGTAAGTGAACTGATAGTCCTCAAAGTGGTGTCTGACTCAGACTGGTGCATGCAGACAGGCAGTGAGGTGGAAAGAGGTGGGGGCTGTTCTAGATAGGGTGGCTGGGCTAGGCACCCTTGAGAGCTGAAGGAGGAAATGGCAAAGCCAGCTTCCTTTCTTCCCATATGCAGCTTCCTGTATTCTCTCCGTCTGCAGGAGTCTTACAGTGTTCTAATCTGACCACCTGTCTCCTTCCTCCAAACCATACCCATGTTCCTTGCCAGGTCCTGAGGGCCCCACTGGACACAGTTCTGTGGTTAGTGAATATATTGTACTGCCCAGGAACAAGTTGGAGCCTCCGTGTGTCAAGCCTACCTTCTTCTTGCGATCTGGAAGCCCAATATGCAGATTTGAGTGCGACGTGAGTCCTGCCCAGCCACCCATGTCCTCTCTGTGCAAAAGGATGCCAATGGTCCCACTATGTCCTTTCCTTCCTTGTTCTTACCCTCTCTCCTCTCCACTTGAGTCTCCCCTCACTTCCATTAGTTCTCTGTACTCCTCTTTACTGACTCTCTGTGTGTCAGGATTTGGGACCTACTGTTGACAGGCAGAGGAGACCTTTGTTCTTGTGGAGATGGCAAGCCAGCAATAGGGAACACAGTACCCAGTCAGAATTTATTTATTTATGTATTATTTTTATTTTATGAGTGTGTATGCATGAGAGCATGGCAAGGTGCAAGAGTGTAGGTTAGAGGATAACTCTGGGTGTTGTTCCTCAGGAATTCCATATACCTTTTTGAGACAGGGTCTCTCATTGTCTTGGAGCTCACCAATTAGGCTAGAGTCTCTGGCCAGTGAGCTCCAGGGATTCTCCTTTCTCCTCTTCCCTAGTACTATGATTAGAGGTGTGTACTACCATGCTTGGAATTTTTATAAGGGTTCTGGTGATGAAACTTAGGTCTTCATGCTTGTAAGGCAAGCACTTTACCCACTGAGCCATCTCCCCAACTGCTCCCCTACCCCCAGGTAGCATTTAGACAGTCAGGTCCTAGCCATGGCCAAGTGACCCAGCCATGTGACACTGAGGTACTTGTTCAGGCCAGGAGGGCCTTTCTCAGATGGCTTTTAGGCATTGGTGGTGCTATATTGGCGAGAAACAGCCAGAGGAGTTTGGGTAGTTGTAGTAGAGCTGGGAGGTGGGGATATGGGTGTTGTTTGGGGCCCTAGGTCAGCATCCATCTCTGTGTAAGTCCCATGGGAAGTGCTGCAGGGCTTCAAGGTAGGAGCAATGTGGTTTGATTTGCTGTGCAGGATGTTTCCCCAATTATGTCTCCTCTAGATGGACAATGACCAGAATTCCAACACCTCAAAGCAGAGTGGCTCCGTGAAGGTGCACCTATGTGTTGCCCGCTACAGGTAGGAACTCAGCTTCCCCTGTGGGCATGGTATGCTGGGGGCAGAAGAGGAGAAGGGTCCGAGCTGGGAAGGTTCTGCTCCCACCCCTAGTCCCCAGCACTGCAGATCCTTGGGATCTCAGGATGACCACACAGAGGCTTGCTCTCTCCCAGCTCTGAAGGCAACAGTATGAACCAACATTCCCCATAGCCATGGTTGGGAGGTCTCTGGGAAAGGGTCCTGGGTTCCTTCTGGATTCTGGTGGTCCCAGGTACTCCTTGTCTTATGGCCACATTACTCCAGTCTCTGCCTCTGTTTCCCATGTCACTGAGTTTCACACAATAATGTCCAACCAGGCCAGTGTGACCATCTCTTGCATGCATAAATACCTGTTTGAAGATGAGGTCACATTCATAAGATCAGGAGTAGGGCTCGAGCAGTTATTTTGGGAAACACCATTCAACCTGCATGGGTGGCAAACAACACCACAGAAGGAAGCAGTGCCCATATCCCCCATCCCCATCCCCATCCTCTGTAATGTTATCAGGATCCTAGACAACACACCCTGGAAGTATATGCTCAGTGTGCACATCATTGACCAAACAAATACAGTTTCTAGGATTTATCTTTAAAATATGCTTGTAAAGGCATTTGATTAAACACTGAATATATTAGTCAAAGGTTACAGGCAATAGTAGTGTTCAATATCAGGAAAATGGTTCAATGAAGTATGGTGAGTGGGATACTGTATGTCTACTAAGTAGACATGGCAGACTATTTCATGAGGTATGTAGCATACAGTATCCTAGGGCTGAGGAGATGGTTCAATTAGCAAAGTGCTTGACTCACAAGTATGAGAACCAGAACCACTATGACAATGCCAGGTCTGATTGTGTATACTTAACAATTCCAGGCCTGGGGAGGTAGACACAGGAAGATCCCTGGGGCTCACTGGAAAGCCAGTCTGTTCTCATTCCAGGCCAGTAAGATATCTTATAAAAGGTGGATGGCACTGAGGAATGGCATCTGAGGTAGTCCTCTGGCTTCCACATGTATGCACAAGTGCACACACACATGCATAAAAAGAGGAATGTAGTATGCTACATTACTAAATGAAAAATAAATTGTTAAGTAGTATTTATGCTATAGTTTTTCCTTAGCTATGTGTTTAAAACAATAAGTCTGCCGAGTGTGGTGGCACACATCTTTAATCCCAGCACTCAGGAGGCAGAGGTGGGAGCATCACCGTGAGTTTGAGGCCACCCTGAGACTACATAATGAATTCCAGATCAGCCTGAGCTAGAGTGAGACCCTACCTTAAAAACAAAAACAAAACAAAACATCAACAAGAAAAAAAAAACAAACAAATAAAACAACAGTAGGGTTCCTTCTCTTCCTAAACAGCTTGTTTTCTTCCTAAGCTTTGTCATTAATTTGTAAATGTGTAATTTTGGTAGAAGAGATAGATGTGAGCAAATCATAATTATGTCTTTGGAGCAAAGTGGTCTGAGCAGATAGTTGCTGCAGAATTACATTTGTGCTTAAGTTGGTGTAAGCAAACCAGTAGAGGTTCACAGAGACCTCACCAGACTGGAGCTATTGTGTGGTTTTGTGAGGAGCAGTGTGCCAGGTCAGCTGCTATAGGGCCTGACAGGAGTCCTTGTCTATGGCCACTAACATGTGAACTCTGCTTCTTCCAGTTACAATCCCTTTGATGGACCCAATGAAAACCCAGAAGCTGAACTTCCTCTCACAGCAGGAAAATACCTCTACATCTATGGAGACATGGACGAGGATGGGTTCTATGAAGGTCTCTGTGAGATGTGCCTGTGGTTGGTAGAGATTGGCTGGTCCATGCAGTGGATAAGCATGTCTGGGTCCTGGCAGAATTATCAGGTCTCCAAATCACTCTGGGCTACTGGCCCTCTGCTCTGTTCCTCCCCCTCCCCTCCCCAGAGGTCCTGAGGTTCCCACTATAATGGGGCGATGATGATGATGATGATGGCTATGGTGACAGTGATGTCAATACCCCAGATGTCTCCTCTCTATCTATGGAGAACCAATGGACATCCAGCCCCACAGATGTTCAAGTCTTTTATATAGAATGGTCTAGTGTTTGCATGTAACCTGTGCTGTCCTCCTGTGTGCTGTAACTCATCTCTAGTTGGCTATGACATTCTCACAATGTAAGTACTATGCCAACAGCAGTTAGATTGTGGCTTAGAGAATGACAATAAGAATAGCTTTTTACATGTTAAGTATGGATGCACACCTTTCCAGATCTTTCTATCCTCAGATTTGGAATCTGTTAATGCCAGGGGCTGACTCTACTCCCCAAAGGGCTCTGTCTATATCCTCTTTGCCAGAGCCATCTGTTGACCTTATTTGCTGTGTGCAGCTCTTGGTGCCTGTAGGGCCAGTCCCACCAACCCTGAGGCCATTATTAGCTCAAGGATCCTGCTTTGCAACCTGCCCCCATTCCTTTACCCACTACACCTCTACATTTAACTTAGCCTGGGGATGTGTTCATGTCAACCCCACTATCAACCATCAGCTTTCTAATTGTAGGTGTGAGCTATCCATTTCAACCAGTTGTGGCTCTGTACAGATGGAAGGCCTGGTTTCAATCTGGTTCTCTGGGCATGAGGGGACATTTTTAGTTTAGGTAGTTTTTTCTTGTGTGGCCCCATGATGTTTCTCAGAGTGCACAGGGGAAACAATGCTCACTTCCCAGGTCCTTACTTACAGGAGGCCAGGTTGCCTCTGTGACATTGCCTGGCAACTGGGTGTCCCTTCCACACACAGCCCTGAGGTTCTGGATGTGGCCAACCACGTCTCACTCATGTACATGGATGTCCAGCCCAGCTGTAAGATAACCTTGCAGAGGTCTCTAAAACTTTCCAACCATACTTTGCACCCGCCTAAAGACTTCAGGGACCTCAAAGCAGATGGTAAAACTCAGAGGGACTTATGTTTACTCTTTGTGCCTTAGTTTCCCCAATGACGGAATGGCTATAGCATAGGATCCACTTCTCAGAGCAACTGTGAGAATGAATGGGGTGATAGGAAATGTTCAGAGCCTGGCACCTAATTATTTCTCAGTAAATATTACATACCACTGTCACCACCATCACTATTTATCACCTCCATCACCATTGTTATGATCATCACCACAGGCATCCCCTGCTCACACTAGAATCAGTGTGTTTTCAGACTGTCCTTGGGGCAAAAGGTTGACTGCCTAGGTAGAGCCTAGGTAGAGGTCAGGCTGGGCATCTGAGTCATTTATTTCTGTTAGAATCCAGGACTGATTAAATGGCTGGCTTGCCCTCTGTGGATCATATTACAGATTCCCTGAGCCAGGGTATCTCCTGGGAGCAGAATCCAATGATCAGGATGACCTTGGTCTCCTAGGCTCACCTAACCTCTCTTGGGGGTGTGCTGTGATGAGTGGAGAGATGATGACTTTTTGGCTCTGTGCTGGACGTGATCCAAGCCACCAAATCTTCAAAGCGCCTCTGAGTATTATTCTGGGCACCTCTGCCATTAGGAGCCCTTTGAGCCTCATCAATCAAGGGAACATCAAAAAGTTAGCCTGCTGCACAGAAAAGAGGTCCCTACAGTGACCTTCACAACTGCAGAGACAATTTTCATAGCATTTACTTCTGTCAGTCAACTTAGAGGTAGTTATGATAACCAAGAGATAATCTATGATAACAAGTAGATTATTTCATTTTCCATCAGATAACACTGGTGTGTCCCTGAGGTGTTCCTGTTGATTTGCAAGGAGCAGAGAAATAACTTTACTTGCTGTTCATAGGATCACTTGATCAAAAATGATAGTAATGTTTATTTTTTAATATTCTGAGGCCACAAATTTGACATTGTTGTTTGTCCTAGTGCTTGTGGCATACCTACTATGTGCCAAATCACCCCAGAGGTGGGCATTCAGTCAGCATGAGCCCCTTGCCTACATCAAACAGCTTCCTAGTTGTTGGGAGCAGTCATGGTGTTCACCTAGATAAGAAAACGTGGTTGCGGGGCTGGAGAGATGGGTTAGCAGTTAAGGCATTTGCCTGCAAAGCCGAAGGATTCCTGTTTGATTCTCCAAGACCCACGTAAGTCAGATGCACAAGGGGGCTCACACATCTGGAGTTCGTTTGCAGTGGCTGGAGGCCCTGGTGCACCCATTCTCTCTCTCTCTTTCTCTCTCTCTCTCTCCTTCTCTCTCTCAAATAAATAAAATATATTAAAAAAGAAAAAAGAAAACGTGGTTATCCCAGATTCTGATGGCCTTTATGAAGGTAACCAAATTTTGTTATGAAGGAGGAAATAGAGGTGACACTGGAGTAAAGTCCTTGTGGACCTATCAGGGAAATGCAGTGTGTCTGTACCGCATGGCCCAAGGTCTTGTGGGACAGTTGAGTGATGCCTGCTCTTGTACCCAACAGGAGAGCTACTGGATGGGCAGAGGGGCTTGGTCCCTTCCAACTTTGTGGATTTTATCCAAGACAATGAGTCTCGTTTGGCCAGTACTCTAGGGAGTGAGCAGGACCAGAACTTTCTGAATCATTCCAGCAGCCTTGGCCTGGAGAGAGGCAACATCCTTGACCTCCACTCTCCAACTCACGTGGACTCGGGCATCACAGACGATGGTGGGGGAACACTGGATGTGAACATTGACGACATTGGAGAAGACATCGTGCCTTATCCTAGGAAAATCACCCTTATAAAACAGCTCGCCAAAAGTGTCATTGTGGGCTGGGAGCCCCCTGCCGTGCCACCTGGCTGGGGCACCGTGAGCAGCTACAATGTCCTAGTGGACAAAGAGACTCGCCTGAGTCTTGCCCTGGGCAGGAGAACCAAGGCACTCATTGAGAAGCTCAACACAGCTGCCTGTACATACCGCATCTCTGTGCAGTGCATCACGAGCCGCGGGAGCTCAGATGAACTTCAGTGCACACTGCTGGTGGGCAAGGACGTGGTGGTAGCGCCATCCCAGCTACGTGTGGACAATATCACACAGATCTCAGCCCAGCTGTCCTGGCTGCCCACCAACAGTAACTACAGCCACATCATCTTCCTCAATGAGGAGGAGCTAGACATTGTGAAGGCTGCCAGGTACAAGTATCAATTCTTCAACCTCAGACCAAACATGGCCTATAAAGTCAAGGTCCTGGCCCAGCCCCACCAAATGCCCTGGCAGCTGCCACTGGAGCAGAGGGAGAAGAAGGAGGCCTGTGTGGAGTTCTCTACATTGCCTGCAGGTGAGCTGTGGCCACAAGGGAATTCTTAAGGGAGGACACTAGAGGTTATTTTGTATGGGTGGGGACAGGTATAAAGATGAGCATAATGCTGATGAAGGACATTGGTCTATATTTTTCTTATAATGTCCTTTGGTTTTGGTTCCAGGCTGTGCTGGACTTAGAAATCTGTTAGTGTCTGTGAGTCATTTTGGGCATGTTATTTCCCTTTAATGTTCAATGGTCCCACTGAAACCATGTGGACCAGCTGTTTAATTTTCAGACTTATAAATCATATGTTTTTTAAAGATTTATTTTCATTTACTTATGAGAGAGAGGGGGGGAGGAATGGGTGTGCTGGAGCCTCTAGCCACTGTAGACGACTCCAGATGCATGGGCCACCATGTGCATCTGGCTTATGTGGGACCTGGAGAATCGAACCTGGGTCCTTAGGCTTTAACTGCTAAGCCATCTCTCCAGCCCAAATTACATGTTTAATGAATTTAACACATAAGTGTTATTTAAGTTCTCTATGCCTCATTTGTCAGTCTTGGTAAGTAGTTTCTCAAGGAATTTCCCCATCTCATCTGCATTACTTAATTTATCACAAGATTATTTGTGGCATTATTATATTATTCTCTCAAATGTCTTTAGATGTATAGTCATGTTTCATTGACTTCCTATTGGCAATTCATGTTTTATCCTTTTTCTGATCAGATTTATAATTTGTTTATTATTTTATTAGCTGGGGTTTCAGCTGTGGAAGTGTGAAGGGTAGTTTATCTTCTTGGGTCTCACTACCTTCTGAGAAAGAAAAACAGATTCTCCAATGGAGAGTCAAGTCAGCACAGGTTAAATAGGATAAGCATTATTAATTCAGGGAGAATTTGATGGATGTAGGCCCTCTTTTAGCCAAAGATTAGTTGGAGCTTGACATTGGAGAGCATAATTTTTGTCTCCATAGGATTGTAACCTGGTTCCCACATCCAGATATAGGTTCCTAACCACTAGCTTTAGATAGGGTATGGTGATACCTGCAGAAATGTTTCTTTTGCTGAGGATATGTTTGGATATCTGAGGCCGGCTGCCATTCCATATAAATTTTGAGATCCTGGTTTCTATCTTTGTGAAGAATGATGTTGTAATTTTTATTAGTATTGCATCAAATCTTTATATTGCTTTTGTAGAATTGCCATTTTCACAATATTAATTCTACCTATCCAGCAGCATGAGAGATTTTCCCATCTTCTCAAGTCCTCCTCAGTTTCTTTCCAAGTGCTTTTATGTTTTCATTCTATAGGTCTTTTGCATCCTTGGTTAGTATTATTCCAAGGTATTTAATTTTTTGTTGCTATTGAAAATGGGACAGCTTCACTGATTTCTTTCTCTGTATATTTGTCCTTTGCATATAGAAAGTCTACTTATTTTGTGCATTGATTTTGTATTCTGCCACTTTACTGAAGGAATTAATCACATTTAGAAGTTTTGAGATGGAGACTTTCAGGTCACTTATGTATAGGATCATGTGAAAACTGTAACTTTTGGCTTGATTGAGTTTCTAATTTTCATTTTATATCATGTTTAAAAAATATTTTTTATTCTCTTCCTTCCATTTATTGGGTGTTTTTTTTTTAAATTCTTTACTGACAACATTATACTTACAGATAATAAACCATAGTAAGTCCCTTCCCTCCCCCATGTTCTCCTTCACAACTCCACTCTCCATCACATCACCTCTCTCTCCCCATTAGTCTCTCTTTTATTTTGATGCCATCATCTTTTTCTCCTGTTATGAGGGTCTTGTGAAGTTATTGCTAGGCACTGCAAGGTCATAGATATAAAGACCAATTTCTGTCTGGACAGTTGCATTGTAAGCAGTCCTACCTTTCCTTTGGGTCTTACATTCTTTCTGCTACCTTGGACTGTGAGCCTTAGAGGGTGTGATAAAAATGTTTTAGTGCTGGACTCTCCTCTGTCACTTCTTATCAGGACTATGTTGCCTTTTGGGTCATCCCAGTGGTCACCGCCATCTGAAAAGAGAAGCTTCTCTAACCAGAAGTGAGAGTAAATTAATATATGAAAATGAACATTAAGTATAGTGCTTTCAGGGAAATTTGGTGAGAGTAATATATGCATTTACCCAGACAAGAGCAGGCTTTATACCCCTAAGGCTCATGACCTCCCCTGCCATAGGCTTTTGATTAGGTTTTCAGTACCAGGCATGTTCCCTCCAGTGGGAACATGTGGAGTGGGCCTCCAGTCCAATTAGAGAGCAGTTGGTTTCCCCCAGAGCAGACATGCCACTATTGTACCCATTCAGTCATTAGTCCTGTCTGGAAAAACTTGAGGCTTCTAGTGGCCACTGTTTTCACCACTGATGACTTCTGTCTCCCATAGGGCTGCATGCACTGCAGCTTTTTCCAGCTTTCAGTTGGTCTACAGGGAGAACGTTTTCTGCTCAGGACCAGCATGACTTCTCAGTGACCTTGCTGCCCAGGCATGTGAAGTCTTCAGCAACATGATCCTACCATCTGTTACTCATGGGAGACCAAGGGCCTTGGCAATAGCCTATAATGTTTTGGAGGCAACAAGGACCTCCCTGGCCAACAAATCACTTGAAGGTATCCCATCCCTGGAACTGAAAATTTTCTAGTAGCAATCTATGGCTTCTGGATGTGCCATTATCCAAAAAAGTAGGCTTTCATATGTCTTATTCAGAATATCTTAAATTTTGATTGGCTCTCCCTACCCCCACCCTCCTTTTGTATAATCTTCTCCCCTGACCTAGCTTAGGCCTTTCCACTCCTTGTAATCTGTTCTTCTACTTACATATATACAATATCATACCCTAAAGTCCTTCCCTCTCCTTCCTCCCTTATAGACTTTTTCTAGCTTACTGGCCTCTGATACCAATTTTGGTTCCAGCTCACACACATCTTTAAACATTTGTAGCTAGGATCCACATATGAGAAAGAACATGCGACGTTTGGCTTTCTGGGTCTGGGTTACCTCACTTAGTATAATCCTTTCCAGATTTCATTTTTCTTTATTGCTGAATAGAACTCTATTGTGTAAATGTACCACATCTTTATTAGCCATTCACCTATTGAGGGACATCTAGACTGGTTCCATTTCCTAGCTACTGTGAATAAAGCAGCAATAAACATGGTTGTGCAAGTATCTCTAAGGTAGTGAGAAGAGTTATTAGGATATATGTCTAGTAGTGTATAGCTGGATCATATGGTAAATCTATTTTTAGCTGTCTCAAGAACCTCCACACTGATTTCCACAATGGCTGTACCAGATTACATTCCTACCAACAGTGTAGAAGGATTTCCCTTTGTCTGCATCCTCCCCAACATTTATTGTCATTTGTTTTCTTGATGATAGCCATTCTGACAGGAGTGAAATGAGATCTCAAAGTAGTTTTAATTTGCATTTCCCTGATGGCTAAGAATGTAGAACACTTTTTTAGATGTTTACATGCCATTTCTTCCTTTGAGAACTTTCTATTTAGTTCCATAGCCTACTTTTTAATTATGTTTTTTGATTTCTTATTGCTTTTTAAAAATATTTTATTTTTATTTATGAGAGAGAGGGAGAGAGAGAAAGATAATGGGCACTCCAGGGCCTCCAGCCACTGCAAACTAACTCCATATGCATGCATCACCCTGTGCATCTGGCTTACATGGGTCTTGGGGAATTGAACAGGGGTCCTTTGTGTTTGCAGGCAACTGCCTTAACTGCTAAGCCAAGCCATCTCCCCAGCCCCTGTTTTTTGAGTTCTTTGTATATTCTGTCTATCAATCTTCTGTCAGATATATAGCTGGCAAAGATTTTCTCCCATTCTGTAGGTTGTCTCTTTGCTCTATTCACAGTGTCCTTTGCTGTACAAAAGCTTTGTAATTTCATGAGATCCCAATGATTGATTAGTGGTTTTATTTCCTGAGCAATTGGGGTTATATTCAGAAAGTCATTGCTTATGCCAATATGTTGAAGGGTTTCCCCTAACTTTTCCTCTAGCAGTTTCAGAGTTTCAACTCTGTTATTAAGGTCCCTGACCCATTTGGACTTGATTCTTATGCAAGGAGAAAGACAAGGATCTATTTTCATTCTTCCATATATAGATATCCAATTTTCCTAGCACCACTTTTTGGCATTTTCATCCAAAATAAGATGGCTGTATCTGCCTGGATTAACATCTGGGTCCTCTATTCTGTTCCACTGATCTACCTGACTGTCTTTGTGCCAGTACCATGCTGTTTTTGTTACTATGGCTTTGTAATATAGCTTAAAATTGGGTATGGTGATAACACCAGGGTTATTTTTGTTGCTCAAAATTGTTTTGACTATTTAAGTTTTTTTGAGCTTCCAAATGAATTTCAGGATTGTTTTTTCTATTTCTGTGAAAAATGGCATTAGAATTTTAATGAGGATTGCATTAAATGTGAAGAGTGCTTTTGGTAAGCTTGACGTGTTCAAAATATTGGTTCTTCCAATCCAAGAACATAGGATGTCTTCCCATTTCCTAGTGTCTTCTGCAATTTCTAGTGTTTTTAATTTTTTATTGTAGAGATCTTTCACTTCCTTGGTTATGCTTATTCCAAGGTACATTTTTTTGAGGCAATTGTTGATGGGAGAGATTCCCTGATTTCATCCTCTGCATGTTTGTTGTTAGTATATAGGAAAGCTACTGATTTCTGATTGTTTATTTTGTATCCTGCTACATTGATAAAACTGTTTATCATTTGTAACAGTTTGCTGGTAGAGTATTTAGGGTCCTTCATGTAAAGAATCATATCATCTGCAAGTGAGGATATTTGATCTCTTCATTTCCAATTTATATCCAATTTGTGAGTGTCTCTTGCCTTATTGCTATAGCTAAGACTTCTAATACTATATTAAATAAAAGTGGGGACAGTGAACACCCTTGCCTTCTTCCTGAATTTAGTGGAAAAGCTTCAAGATTTTTTCCCATTTAGTATTATGTTGACTGTAGGTTTGTTATAAATTGCCTTTATTATGTTGGGATATGTTCCTTCTATTCTCAGTTTCTGTAATACTTTTACCATGAAGGGATGTTGGATTTTCTTGAATGTCTTTTCTGCATCTATTGAGATTGATCATGTGGTTTTTATCCTTCAGACCATTTATATGATGTATTACACTTATTGATTTGCATTATGTTGAGCCATCCCTGCATCTCTGGGATAAAGCTTACTTGGTGTAGGTGAATAGTGTTTCTGATATATTCTTGTATTCTGTTTGCCAATATTTTGTTGAGAATTTTTGCATTGATGTTCAGGAGGTCTGTAATTATTTCTTTCTTTCTTTGTCTGGTTTTGGTATCAAGGTGATGCAGGTTCCATCAAAGGAATTCAGTAGAATCCCTTCCTTTGCTATTTTATGGAAAAGTCTGAGAAGCAGTGGTATTTGTTCTTCCACGTAGGTCAGGTAAAATTCACCAGTGAATCCATCTGGGCCTGGATTTTTTTTTTTTTCTTTCTGTTTTTGGTTTTTTGAGGTAGGATCTCACTCTGGCCCAGGCTGACCTGGAATTCACTCTGCAGTCTCAGGGTGGCCTCAAAATGTTTTTTTCTTTTTTAAATTGGGAGTCTTTTTTATAACTGCTTGGAGCTTTGTGAACCTTCACCAGGCCCTTAGAGGGAACACCTGAGCCACAAGGCACCAGAGAGGGTCTATTTATATATATGGTTTATCTAACCTTGATTTAATTTTGGGAGGTCATATGAATCAAGGAAATCATTCCTTTCCTTCAGATTTTCAAACTTACAGGGGTATAAATTCTTAAAGTATGTCCTTATGATTTTCTGAATTTCTTTGGTATCTGTTGTAATGATTCCTTTTTCATCTATAATTTTATTAATTTTTGTCTCTTCTCTCTTCTGGTCCGATTTGCTAAAGGTTTATCAATCTTGTTTATCCATTCAAAGAACTCACTCATTGTTATATTGATTCTTTGGATGTTTTTGTTGTTTCTATTTCATTATTTTCTGCCCTAATCTTTATTATTTCCCATCTACTGATTTTTAGTTTGCCTTTTCCTTTTTTTTTTTAAGGCCTTAAGGTGAAGCAGTAAATTGTTTACTTGTGAACTCTCTAATTTTTTTGTTTATTTTAATTTATTTATTTGGGAGTGACAGAGAGAGAGAGAGAGAAAGAGGCAGATAGAGAGAGAGAGAATGGGCGTGCAAGGGCCTCCAGCCTGCTGCAAACAAACTGAAGACACATGCGCCCCCTTGTGCATCTGGCTAACATGGGTCCTTAGGCTTCACAAGCAAGTGTTTAACTGCTAAACCATCTCTCCAGCCCTTTAATTTTTTTTATTAATTAGTTTTGTACTCAGAGAATACAGTCAATTTGGTACCATTGTTAGTCTTATCCATGTCCTACTCCCTCACCCGTAGCCCCTCCTTGTTGAGTTATATGGGTCATGCATTATGGAGTTAGCCCACAGTTATGAGTAGGATAAAAGTCTGCATATCAAGACCCAACATGTGGCTCTGACATTCTTTCTGCCCCCTCTTCCGCAAAATTTCCCTGAGCCATGTTGGGTTCATTTTTGGTCTGTTTCAGTGATGAGGTGTTGGGGGCCTCTGGGTCTCTGGATCTCTGATTTGGTAGGAGTTGACTTTTCTCTGTGTTGATCTCCTTCACCCTTGTGCTAGTATCTGGTTCACCAGGAAAACATCACCCTTGCTTGTTTTGCCAATTGTTCTTAGTTTCAACCGGGGCCCTTTTGAGGTATGATGAGGTGGCTCTCTCCTTAGGATCTACATCTATCTGTAAAAGAGAAGCAGATTCTCCAATGGAGAGTAAGATAGCACCAGACAAATGAGATAACTCTTACTTTTTTATAGAGAATTTAATAGGTGTAGGCCCTCTTGTAGCCCACAGTTGGTCGTAGCTTGATAATGGAGATTGGGCTTATGTTTGGATATGGTTCTGACTTGTTTCCCAGCTCCAGCTATGGGTCCTGTACCACCGAGGGGATCAGTTAGCCAAATCAAGAGCAGTTGGTTCCCCACCATGGCTGTGTGCCACTTGTGTGAGCATCATGACAGGTTATTTACTGCTAAGTAGGTTCTCCCAGAAAGGCCAGGTAAAATTCCATGAGTTGCTTGGACAGATATTGGTCATTTTCCCCCAGTTGCCATGTAGCACCTTCTGGCACTAGACACACTGACTGGGGACTGACTCTCTTCCAGCCATGTCATTCAATTTTACATGTCAACCACATGAGGTGTCTTCAGCATTAGAGTCTTAACACTAACCTTTGGTAGGTCATCAAGTACTCTGACAGAAATCTGTCTTTCTTTTAGGAAACCTTGTAGGTCTCTGATCATTGTGGATGATAGCCACATGCTGGTACTGGGAGTTACAGGTCAGTGCCCACTAAGAAAAGGAAGAAAAAGATAACTAATATAAAAGAGTTAAGGAGAAGAAGGAGAGAGAGAGAGAAGCTGTAGAAGATTAAGGGCAGTCTTCATCATACCCTGTCCAGTGTCTTGTGGGTCAGGTGTTCCCGCTAAAGGCCTGGTGAAGGTTCAGCCATTTGGTCTGCCTTTTAGGATGTAGAACTTTATGGTTCCATTGCTGTTTGGGTCTAGATTTGTGTTTCCAACCCCCTTCAGTGCCCTCCCATCCATACTCACCCATCCTATTGTCTAGTCCACGAGAAGCTTGCTGGGTATGTAAGGCATCTTGGGTAGAGTCAGGTTAGATGCTGTAGATGAGTGAGACTATGTGGTGATTTTTTTTTCTTTGATTGGGTAAGTTCACTGAGAATGATCTTTTCCAGGTTCAACCATTTTTCCTCAAATTTCACTGTGTCATTTTTTCTTACTGCTGTATAGAATTCCATTGTGTAGATATACCACATCTTAGTCATCCATTCTTCTAGTGATGGACATCTGGGTTGATTCCAACTCTTAGTTATTACAAATTGGGCCACTACAAACATGGTTGAGCAAACATCTCTGGCCTGTGGTTTGAAGGTTTTAGGGTAGATGCCCAGTAAGGGAATAATTGGGTCTGTTGGTATCTCTATAGTCAGCTTTTTGAGGAGTCTCCATATTGCTTTCCAAAGTGGTTGTCCCATTATACATTCTCACTAACAGTGGATGAGTGTTCCTACTTCTCCACATTCTCGCCAGCTTTTATTTACTTTTGATCTTTTGATGTTTGCTATCCTTACTGGGGTAAGGTGGAATCTCATTGTTGTTTTAACTTGCATTTCCTTGATGATTAGGGATGATGAACATTTTCTTAAGTGTGTGTTTGCCATTTGTATTTCTTCCTCTGTGAACTGCCTGTTCAGCTCTTTGCCCCATTTTGTGAGTGGGGTGTTTGACTTTTTACTGTTTAGATTTTTGAGTTCTTTGTAGATCTTAGAGATTAGGTCTCTGTCACTTAGATAGCCAGCAAATATTTTCTCCCATTCTGTGGGTAATCTATTGGCTTTGCTTATTGTGTGCTTGTCTGTAAAGAAACTCTTCAGTTGCATGTGATCCCATTGGTTGAGTGACTGTTTAAGATCGTGAGCTACTGGGGTTTTGTTCAGGAAGTCTTTCTCCATTCCTATATCATGGAAAGTACTTCCTATATATTCTTCCAGTAGTAGTCGAGTTTCTGGTCTTATATTGAGGTCTTTGATACATTTGGACTTGAGTGCAGTGCATGGCGAAATGTGTGGATCAAGTTTCAATTTCTTGCATATGGTTACCCAGTTTGTCCAGCACCATTTGTTGAAGATGGTGAAACCAATCTTACTCAAACTGTTCCACACAATTGGAGAACAGGGTAAGCTACCCAACTCCTTTTATGAAGCTAGTGTCACCCTAACTCCAAAACCAGGCAGAGATGCCACAAGAAAAGAAAACTACTGGCCTATTTCCCTGATGAACTTAGATGCAAAGATCCTGAACAAAATCCTCACAAACCAAGTCCAACAACACATCAAAAGTATTATCTACCTTGACCAAGTGGGATTCATCCCAGGAACACAGGGGTGGTTCAACATATGGAAATCTGTCAATATAATACACCACATAAACAAGGTTAAACACAAAAACCACATGATCATTTTGATAGATGTAGTAAAGGCCTTTGACAAGATACAACATCTTTTCATGATCAAATCATTGTTGAGAATTGGCATGGCTGGTTCATATCTTAACATGATAAAGGCAATATACAAAGCTCCTAAGGCCCAAATAATACTTAATGGAGAGAGACTGGAGGAATTCCCATTAAGATCAGGAACAAGACAGGGTTGTCCACTCTCACCTCTGCTCTTCAATATAGTACTGGAAGTCCTAGCTCAAGCAATAAAACAGAAGGAAATGAAAGGGATACAATTTGTAAAGGAAGAAGTTAAGTTAGCTCTATTCACTGATGATATGATTGTATATGTAAGAGACCCAAGAGACTCCATCCCAAAATACCTGAAGGTGATTAACTCCTATAGCAAAGTAGCAGGATACAAAATCAATGCACAAAAATCAGTAGCCTTTCTATATGCAAATGACAGAGAAAGAAAGAAATAAGGGACATGGTCCCATTTTCAATAGCAACAACAACAAAAATACCTTGCAATAATGTTAACCAAGAAAGTGAAAGATCTATACAACGAAAACATAAAAACACTCAAAAAAGAAATTGACGAGGACTTGAGAAAATGGAAAGACCTCCCATGCTCCTGGATAGGCAGAATTAACATTGTGAAGATGACAATCCTACCAAAGGCCATATACAGATTTAATGCAATTCCAATTAAAATCCCTACAGTGTTCTTCACAGAGATAGAAAAAATGATCTCTAATTTCATATGGAAAGGCAAAAGGCCTCGCATATGCAAACATATCCTCAGCAAAAGAAATACCTCTGGAGGCATCACCATACCTGATCTAAAGCTATATTACAAAGCCATAGTAATAAAAAAACAGCATGGTACTGGAATAAAAACAGGAGTATAGACCAATGGAATAGATTTGAGGACCCAGACTTTGGATCAAGCAATCATAGCTACTTGATATTTCACAAAGGCCCTAACAATATAGGCTGGAAAAAAGAACTCTCTAATTTCTTAACATTGGCACTTACAGCTATAAATTTACCTCTTAGGATGGCCTTCATTGTGTCCCAATGGTTTTGTTAGGTTGTACTGTCATAATCATTTGATGCTATGAATTTATTGATTTCCTTTTTTGATTTTGTCAATGACCCATTCATCATTCAGTAGTGTACTATTTAGTCTCCATGAATTTCTGTATGATCTTTAGTTTTTCTTAGTGCTGATTTATAGTTTAATTCCATTGTGGTCAGATTACAAGCAATTATTTCAATTTTCCTATATTTGTGGAGATTTGCTTTGTGTCACAATATATGGTCTGTTTTGGAGAATGATCTATGTGCTGCTGAGAAAATGCATATTCTACAGTATTTGGATGAAAATTTCTGTAGATATCTGTAAGATAATTTATTCCAGGACATCATTTAATCCAGATGTCTCTCTGTTTATTTTATTTATTTTTTAATCTTATTTTATTTTTTCTGAATTTTTAAAACATTTTCCATGATTATAAAAAATATCCCATGGTAATACCCTCCCTCCCCCACCCCGTTTTCCCCTTTGAAATTCCATTTTCCATCATATCCCCTCCCCATCTCAATAAGTCTCTCTTTTATTTTGATGTCATGATCTTTCCCTCCTCTTATGATGGTCTTGTGTCGATAGTGTCAGGCACTATGAGGTCATGGATACCGAGGCCATTTTGTCGTAAGGAGTCCTACCCTTCCTTTGGCTCTTACATTCTTTCCACCACCTCTTCCACATTAGACCCTGAGCCTTGGAAGGTGTGATCGAGATGTACTCTAGTACTCTAGTCACTTCTTTCCAGCACCATGATACCTTCTGAGTCGTCCCAAGGTCGCTGCCATCTGAAAAGACAAGATTCTCTACCCAAAGTGAGAGTAGCATTAATATAAGGGTATGAACATTAAGAGAAGTGCTTACTGGGCAGTTTGATAAGCATAGTATCTACACTTATTCAGACATCAGCAGATGTTACACCCCTAGGGCTCATGACTACCCCTGTTGTAGGTTTTCAGTATCAGGGATGTATTCCTTCCCTTGGAGCGGGCCTCCAGTCCAATTGGAGGGCAGTTGGTTTCCACCATGACAGATATGCCACTATTGCACCCGTTGGCTCATTTGGCCTGGCTGGCCAATTATAAGGCTTGCAATGTCCACTGTTGAGTATCTTCACTGGTGGTATCTCTTTCTCCCATTGAACTGCATGTACAATAGCTTCTTCCAGCTTTCTGTCAGCTGGCCTACATGGAGGAGGTTATCAGCTCAGTTGCAGCAGGATTTCCCAGTGGCTTTGCAGCCCAAGTATGTGGAGTCTTCAGCAATAGGGTCTTACCATCCATTCCTGGTGGGAAACCAAGGGCCTTGGCAATGGCCTATAAGGTTTTGGGGGCATCAGGGACCTCCCTGGCCAACAACTCACTGGAAGGTATCCCATTCCTGGCACTGAAAATTTTCTGGTAACGATCTATGGCTCCTGAGTGTTCCACTGTCCAAAACTGGAGGATTCCATATGATTTATTTATATCCTCTTAGATTTTGATTAGCCCTGCCTCCACCTTTCCTTTACTCAATCTCCTCCCCTGACCTCCCTTTGGGCCTTTTCACCCCCGTTAATCTATTCTTCTACTTATTATATATACAATACCAACCTATTAAGTGCCCTCCTCCCTTCCTTTCTCTTCCCTTTGTATCTCTTTTTTAGCTTACTGGCCTATGCTACTGAGGGTTTTCCTTCTCACACAGAAGCCCAATCATCTGTAGCTAGGATCCGCATATGAGGGAGAACATGTGGCGCTTGGCTTTCTGTGCCTGGGTTACCTCACTTAGTATAATCCTTTCCAGATCCATCCACTTTTCTGCAGATTTCATAACTTCATTTTTCTTTACTGCTGAGTAGAACTCCATTGTATAAATGTGCCATATCTTCATTATCCACTCATCAGTTGAGGGACATCTAGGCTGGTTCCATTTCCCAGATATTATAAATTGAGCAGCAATAAACATGGTTGAGCATGTACTTCTAAGGAAATGAGATGAGTCCTTAGGATATATGCCTAGGAGTGCTATAGCTGGGTCATATGGTAGATCAATCTTTAGCTGTTTTAGGAACCTCCACACTGATTTCCACAATGGCTGGACCAGATTGATTCCCACCAACAGTGTAGAAGGGTTTCTCTTTTTCTACAACCCCACCAGCATTTATGATCAATTGTTTTCATGATGGTAGTCAGTCTGACAGGAGTGAGATGGAATCTCTTTTTTTTTTTTTTTTTTTTTTTTTTTTTTTTTGAGGCAGTGTCTCGCTCTAGCTCAGGCTGACCTGGAATTCACTATGTAGTTTCAGGGTGGCCTTGAACTCACGGCGATCCTCATACCTCTGCCTCCCAAGTGCTGGGATTAAAGGCGTGCGCCACCACGCCCGGCTTTTTTTCTTTTTCTTTTTTTTTTTTTTTTTGGAGATGGAATCTCAATGTAGTTTTAATCTGCATTTCCCTGATGACTAGGGACATAGAACATTTTTTAAAATGCTGTAGGTTGTCCTTTGCAGTACAAAATCTTTGTACTTTCACGAGGTCCCAGTGGTTAATCTGTGGTTTTATTGCCTGAGCAATTGGGGTTGTATTCAAAAGTCTGCCTAGATCAATATGTTGAAGGGTTTCCCCTACTTTTTCCTGTAGCAGTTTTAGAGTTTTGGTCTGGTGTTAAGGTCTTTAATCCATTTGGACTCAATTCTTGTGCATGGAGAGAGAGAAGTATCTATTCTATTTTCATCCTTCTACAGATACATACCCAGTTTTCCCAACACCATTTGCTGAAGAGGCTGTCTTTTCTCCAATGAGTATTTTTGGCATTTTCATTGAATATCAGGTGGCTATTGCTACCTGGACTTACATCTGGGTCCTCTATTCTGTTCCATTGATCTACATGTCTGCTTTTGTGCCAGTACCATGCTGTTTTTGTTACTATGGCTCTGTAGTATAGGTTAAAATCAGCTATGGTGATACCACCAGCCTTATTTTTGTTGCCCAGTATTATTTTAGATATTCGAGGTTTTTTTGGGATTCCAAATGAATTTTTGGATTGTTTTTTCTATTTCCATGAAGAATGCCGTTGGAATTTTGATGGGGATTGCATTAAATGTGTAGATTGCTTTTGGTAAGATTGCCATTTTCACAATATTGATTCTTCCAATCCAGGAACAAGGGATGTTTTTCTACTTCCTAGTGTCTTCTGCAATTTCTTGCTTGAGTGTTTTAAAGTTTTCATTGTAGAGATTCTTTACTTCCTTGGTTAGGTTTATTCCAAGGTACTTTATTTTCTTTGATGCAATTGTGAATGGGAGTGATTCTCTGATTTCATCCTCTGTGTGTTTGTTGTTAGTATATATGAAGGCTACTGATTTCTTCATATTTATTTTGTATCCCGCTACATGGCTATAGGTTTATATCAGCTCTAATAGCTTGCTGGTACAGTCTTTAGGGTCTTTTCTATATAGAATCATGTCATCTGCAAATAATGATAGCTTGATCTCTTACTTTCCAATTTATATCCCTTTTATGTGTGCCTGTTGCCTTATAGCTATGGCTAAGACTTCCAGAACTATAATTAAATAAAAGTGGGGACAGTGGACACCCTTGTCTTGTTCCTGATTTCAGTGGAAAAGCTTCCAGTTTTTCCCCATTTAGTAATATGTTGGCCGTAGGCTTGTCAGAAATAGCTTTTATTATATTGAGATATGTTCCTTCTATTCCCAGTCTCTGTAGGACTTGTATCATGAAGGGATGTTGGATTTTGTTGAATGCTTTCTGTGCGTCTAATGAGATGATCATGTGATTTTTGTCCTTCAATCCATTTATATAATGTATTACATTTATTGATTTGCATATATTGAACCATCCCTGCATCTCTGGGATAAAGCCTGCTTGGTCAGGGTGAATGATCTTTCTGATATATTCTTGTATTCTGTTTGCCAAAATTTTGTTGAGAATTTTTGCATCTATATTCATGAGGGAGATTGGTCTGTAATTTTCTTCTTTTGTTCTATCTTTGCCTGGTTTTGGCATTAGGGTGATGCTGGCTTCACAGAAAGAGTTTGGTAGAATTCCTTCTTTTTCTATTTTATGGAAAAGCTTAAGAAGCAATGGTGTTAGTTCTTCCTTGAAGGTCTGTTAAAATTCAGCAGTGAATCCATCTGGGCCTGGGCTTTTTTTAGTTGGGAGATTTTTGATAACTGTTAGGATCTCCATGCTTGTTATAGGTCTATTTAAGTGATTAATCTCATCTTGATTTAATTTAGGTAGGTCATATAAATCAAGGAAATCATCCATTTCTTTCAGATTTTCATACTTTGTGGAGTATATGCTTTTATAATATGTCCCTATGATTTTTTGAATTTCTCTAGCATCTGTTGTGATGTTACCTTTTTCATCTCTAATTTTATTAATTTGTGTCTCTTCTCTCTTTCTTTTGGTCAGATTTGCTAAGGGTTTATCAATCTTGTTTATCCTTTCAAAGAACCAACTCTTTTTTCATTGATTCTTTGGATTTTTTTTTTTTTTTTTAGTTTCTATTTCATTAATTTCTGCCCTAATCTTTATTATTTCTTCCCGTCTACTGATTTTTGGTTTGCCTTGTTCTTCTTTTTCCAAGGCTTTAAGGTGAAGCATTAGGTCATTTACTTGTGACCTTTCTAATTTCTTATATAGGCACTTAAAGCTATAAATTTACCTTTTAGGACTGCCTTCATTGTGTCCCAGAGATTTTGGTATGTTGTGTTCTCATCATTGTTTGACTCTATAAATTTTTTGATTTCCCTCTTAATTTCTTCATTGACCCATTCATCATTTACTAATGTGTTGTTTAACTTCCATGATTTTGTCTATGCTTTATAGCCTTTCTTGTTATTGACTTGTAGTTTGATTCCTTTTTGGTCAGATAGAATGCAAGGAATTATTTCAGTTTTCCTGTATTTGTTAAGATTTGCTTTGTGTCCTAATATATGGTCTATTTTAGAGAATATTCTATGTGCTGCTGAAAAGAATGTATATTCTGCAGCATTTGGATGAAATGTCCTGTATATATCTGTTAGGTCCATTCCTTCTATGACCTCATTTAGTCCAGATGCCTCTTTGTTTATTTTTTCTCGGGATGACCTGTCAATTGATGAGAGTGGGGTGTTGAAGTCACCCACCTCCACTGTGTTTGGTGTTGTCTGTGACCTTAGTTCTAATAGGATTTGTTTGATGTATTTGGGGGCCCCCATGTTAAGCCATGTATGTTTAGGATTCTAATGTCCTCCTGTTGTAGGGTGCCTTTAATCAATATAAAGTGGCCTTCCTTATCTTTCTTAACTAATGTTGGACTGAAGCCTACCTTATCAGATATTAGGATAGCAACCCCTGCTTGTTTTCTGGGTCCATTTGCTTGAAACACCATTTTCCAACCTTTCACCCTAAGAAAGTGTCCATCCTTTGTAGAAAGGTGGGTTTCTTGGAGGCAACAAATTGAAGGATCCTGCTTTTTAACCCAGTCTGCAAACCTGTGTCTTTTGGTAGGGGCATTGAGGCCATTGATATTAAGAGATATTAATGAAAGGTGTGTATTCATTTTTGCCATTTTTTTTGTAGTTCTTCCTGTTTTACCTTTGCCCTCTTGTCTTAACTAGTATTTGAGTATTGTTTGTTTTTTTCCCAGTTCCTTATATGTGTGCTTTTCTTTTTCTTCAGCATGGAGGATTCTTTCAAGTATTTTCTGTAGAGCTGGTTTTGTGTTCAAATAGTCCTTTAGCCTGCTTTTGTCATGGAATGTCCTTATTTCTTTGTCTATTTGAATGGATAGCTTTGCAGGATAAAGTAATCTTGGTTGACAGTTTTGTCTTTCAGAATTTGGAATACATCACTCCATGCCCTTCTGGCTTTTAATGTTTGTGTTGAGTAATCTCCTGTAATCTGGTTAGGTTTGCCTTTGTAGGTAACTTGATTTTTCTCTCTGGCTGCTTTCAATATTTTTTCTTTGGTTTGTATGTTTGGTAGTTTGATTATAATACTGGCGAGGAGAGGTTCTTGTTTTGTCTGGCTGGTGTTCTAAAGGATTCCTGTATCTTCATTGTCACCTCTTTCACAATTTGGGGGAAGTTTTCTTCTATCATTTTGTTGAAGATGCCTACTATGCCTTTGGAGTGAAATTCTTCTCCTTCTACTATGCCCTGAATTCTTATGTTTGATCTTTCCATAGTGTCCCGAATATCTTGAAATTCCCACTCATACTTTTCTATTAGTTTGTCTTTCTCTTTGTTGGACTGTATTAGATCTGCCACCTGGTCTTCTAGCTTAGATATTCTGTCCTCTCCTTCATCCATTCTAATGGTGAGATTTTCTACATAGTTTTTTATTTCACTAGCTGTGTTCTGTATTGCTAGTAATTCTAACTGGTTTTTCTTTATTATTTGTATTTCCTTATTTATGTCTAGTATTGACCTCTTTATTTCATTAAATTGGTGTCCTGTGTCTTCTTTGCTTCCTTTGATTTCTTCTTTGAGTTCTTTGAGCATATTTATAATCATTCTTTTGAAATCTTTCTCAGGCATTTTCTCTAACTCATTCTCACTGGAGGTCATTTCTGATGCATTAATACTTTTTGGTGGATTTATATTGTCTTGATTTTTGGTGTTTCTTGTGTTATAATGTATATTTTTTTGCATCTTGGATTATTTAATGATTGGATTTTCCAGTTAGCTGGATATTATGAGATGTATCATTCAATCTGATGTTATATATCTTCAGGGTAGGAGCTTAATGTGCTAGGTGTGGCTCTGAAGACTGTCAGAGTATCTAGAAAAGTGACTCTAGGTGTTGGGTGTGCCTGCTATGTATTCAAGTAGTCTAAGTGGAACAAAATACAGGCAGATTCTAAAATTTAACTATACAATGTACACTTTCAATGAAAACCAGCACAGGTATTTATCCAAGAGTAGGTACTATGACAACCCGGTCCTCTGTC
This sequence comes from Dipus sagitta, assembly GCA_036346955.1. Taxonomy (NCBI): domain Eukaryota; kingdom Metazoa; phylum Chordata; class Mammalia; order Rodentia; family Dipodidae; genus Dipus; species Dipus sagitta. The sequence goes on along the minus strand of CM070779.1, from coordinate 64,312,835 downwards.
TGTCCCTTAGGCTGTGTGGTGCCTCACCCACTCCCTTAATCCTGACAACAAGGTGGTTAAGATTTCTGGTCTGTTGAGGGTTCCAAGTCAGCTTGTGACCAGGTGAGAGCCTTCCCTAATGTAGAACAGAAGAGTAAACAAAGCCACTATAATTCAAGAAGCAACCAATATCAAGCCCAAAATATAGCTTATTTAAGAATGGCAAATTTGACCATCCATCCGATTTAACATATAATTTATCCTGATATGGAAGGTGCAATTAGCACTTGTGGTTCAGGGCCTATATACCAGGTTTATTAGGCAGGTACTGACCTGGTGTAATCCCAGTTACCTTTTGGGATGATTTTGGTCTCAGCTGCGCTCTTGATTGGGTCCCTCTTTTGTGTTCTGTCAGTTCAATTAGGCCTGGCCGGGTCCCTGGACAGTTGCTCTGATGGTGGGGAAGGGGAGGGAGCCGATGCTGCTCTAGTTCGCCCGCTGTTCCACGCGTTCTTCTACCTTGTGATCTGCTTCTCCATTGTTCACTGCTGTTCTCCCTTCAAGTTTTTTGAGTTTGCGGAGAGCTCTGGTATGAGTGGAAAATCCCCTCACCTGGCTTTTCCTGCAGCTCAAGCAAAGGGCCTCCACGGTCTGGCATGCAGACCCACCTTGCTGTAGCAGCTTCTGCTGGCCCGTCCGGACTCTGGAAGCTCTGGATCTCTCCTACTTCTCCGCTGCTGTTTCAATTTCCCATACACCTCACTTTTTAGTAAAAGTGTGTATTTTGCTAGGTTTTTTTTTTTTTTTTTTTTTGGCTTTTTCCTCCCTAGGCTGCTTTCGTGTGGTGCCTATGCCGCCATATTAACCAGAAGTCCTCTGTTTATTTTTTTGCCAGCATGACCTGTCAGTTGATGAGAGTGGGGTATTGACCCACTACAATTGTGTTTTGTGTTATTTGTGACCTTAAGTCTAATAGTGTTTGTTTGATGAAATTGGGTGCTTCCATGTTAGGTACATATACATTAAGAATTGTAATGTCCTTTTGTTGAAGTGTTCAGTATAAAATGATCATCTTTATCTTTCCTCACTAATGTTGCTTTGAAGTCTATCCAGTCAGATATTAGGATAGCAACCCCTGCTTGTTTTGTAGGCCCGTTTGCTTGGAATACCATTTTCCATACTTTCACCCTAAGACAGTGTCTATCTTTTATTGAGAGATGAGTTTCCTGGAGGCAACAAACAGCAAGATCCTGCATTTTAATCTAGTCTGCAAGCCTCTGTCTTTTCTTTGGGGCCTTCAGGCCATTGATATTAAGAGTTACTATTGAAAGTATGTGTTTTTTTTTTTTTCTTGCGATTCTTCTTGTTTTGTAGCACTTCCTGTTCCCTTTACTCTCTTGTTTTACTTATTATTTGAATATGGTTTATCTTTTCCTGTGGGTGCTTTGCTTTCTCCTCACCATGAAGGATCCCTTTAAGTATTTTCTGTAGAGCTAGTTTAGTTGTCATAAATTCCTTTAGCTGGTTTTTGTTGTGGAATGTCCTTATTTCTTCTTCAGTTTGGATAGATAGCTTTTCAGGATAAAGTATTCTTGGTTGACAGCTGTTATCTTTCAGAACTTGGAATACTTCCAAGCCCTTCTGGCTTTTAAAGTTTGTGTTGAGTAAGCTGCTGTGATCCTGATTGGCTTGGCTTTATAGGTTACCTGCTTTTTCTCTCTAACTGCTTCAATATATTTTCTTTGGTTTGTGTGTTTAGTAGTTTAATTATAACATGGCAAGGAGAGGTTCTTTCCAGGTCTTATCTGTTTTGTACTCTAAAAGCTTCTTATATCTGCATTGGCATTTCTTTTCCTATTTGGAGAAAATCTTCTATGATTTTGTTGAAAATGTCTACTAAGCCTCTACATTGAAATTGTTTTCCTTCTACTATACCCTGAATTCTTATGTTTGATCTTTCCATAGTGTTCTGGATATTTAAATTCCCCTTTATACCTTCCTTTTAGCTTGCCTTTCTCTTTTTTGGACTGTATTAGATCTGCCACCTGGTCAGATTAGATATTCTGTTTGCTCCTTCTTCCATTCTACTGGTGAGACTTTCCATGGAGTGTTTTATTTGACTGAATGTGTTTTTCAGTACTAGTATTTCTGCCTGGTTTTTCTTCTGAATTTCTATTTAAGGAAATGTCTCATGTCTTGTAATGACCTCCTTATTTCATTAAGGTGGTTTCCTGTGTTCTCTTAGAATTCCTTCAGGAGTTTGTTTTCTTCTTTAATTCCTTTGATTTCTTCTTTTATTTCTTTGAGTATAGATAAAATTATTTTTTTAAAAAAATCTTTGTCAGGCATTTTATCTAAAACTGTCTCATTGTGGGCCATATATGATGGATTTATAATTTTTGGTGCTATTATATTGTCTTGATTCTTTGTGTTTTTTGTATTATAATGTTGCAATTTTTGCATTCTGAGTTGATTTCATGCTTGAGTTTTCTAATAATCTATGGGGCTTCCAGATTTGGAAATCCAACTTTATGTACCTTCAGAGCAGGAATTTAAGGTTCCAAGTGTAGCTCTTGTACCAATTCAACTGCAGAAGTAATCCTAGGTGTTGAATTTTTCTGCTATTCAAGTGGGCTGGGTGGAATGATTTACTGGCAAATTCTAAAATTCAACTGAGTAATATATACATTCAATAAAAACCAGTACATAGTATGCAAGTGTGGGGATTGAAACAAACAGAAAACATTATAAAGCCAAAATCCCTAAGGGTGTGTGTTGTTCTATACCTTTAATCCTGTCAGCTGGGAGGTTGAGATTTCTGTTCTGAAATGGGTTCCAGGTCAGCCGGGGTCTGAATGAGACTCTGCCCCCAATAATGACAGAGGAAAAAGACAAATACCTTATGAATCTGAAAGCATCAAAAGCAACAGTCAACCCCCAAATACAGCTTAATTGAGAATGGTGAAGCCAACCATGAATATGTAACCCATAACCTGCCTTGACATGGAAAGAGAGATTAGCACTTCCAGTTCAGGCCTATATACCTGTTTCTTTGTCAATTGGCCTCATTACCTTTTGGGGTGGCTTCAAATCTCAGAATGCGGAATGCCTACCTCATTGCTTCCTTGTTGTGCTGTGAATCTGGTGTTCTGCTTAGCTGTGTTGGATGCCTTGCTGCTCTGAGCTGAATGTGTTCTCTGGAGGGTTGCAGTGCTGTTGGTTGGGGATGGGAGAGTGCAGGAAGCCTGGAGCTTGTACTTGAACCACTCAGCTGGTCCTGCCTGTGTCCCCTTCAGCAGCTCCTCTGCTGTCTCCCCTTTAGGTTTCTTGACTTTTGCAAGGAGGCTGATAAGGTTGGAAAATCCCCTTGTTTGGTCTCTGCTCCTGCATATGGGCACCAGGCAGGCGCAGGCCCATGTAGATCGGGTCCGGGTCTGCAAGCTCCTTGGTGGGATTCTGGGTGATTTCCTCCTTTCTGATAGATCTTGTTCTCTACTGGGTCTCTGCTGTGGCTGATAAAACCCTATACACCTTCCCTTTTCAGACAAAGCATGTATTTTGCTGAAATCCCTCCCTAGGCTGGATTGTTGTGACTCCTATGCAGCCATCTCACCTGGAAGTCCTAATTGAGCTCTCTAAGCATTTTATTTATTTGAGAAGAGAAAGAGGGAGAAAGACAGAGAGAGAGAGAGAGAGAGAGAGAGACAGAGACAGAGAAAGAGAGATAGAGAATGGGTGCACCAGGGCCTCCAGCCACTGCAAATGAACTTCAGACATGTGTGCCACCTTGTGCATTGGATTACATGGGTGCTGAGGAATCGAACCAAGGCTCTTTGGTTTTGCAGGCAAGTGCCTTAATTACTAAGCCATCTCTCCAGCCCCATGTTGTTTTTTATTTATATTATTGTGTTCATTTTTTCTATTGATTTTGAGTTTAAATTGTACTTCTATTTTAGCTTATGTTTTCTAAATTAAATTTAGAAAACTGATCAAAGTCTGTTATTGTCTAATATAAATATTTAAACTTATAAACACATATAACTACAGTCAGTAATATATAGTATATTCTTATTAACATTCATTTAAAATATTTTTGTTCCCCATGTAGGGTATTTATTGCCTCATTTATAAGTTGATTAATTACTAAATATTTGAGGGTTAAAAGAAAGAATCAGGAGACCCTACCTTGAAAAACCAAAAAAAAAAAAAAATCAGATTCCTCATTTGTAATTTAATTATTTTCAGTCCAGACACAATATACACTATGAGTCCAATAATTTCAAATGTATTAAGATTTATTGTGTGGTGACTGCTGCCAACGCATGTAGAAACTGTATGTGTCCTGCAGGTTGGCTACAGTATCAAGTATTAACCAAGTCAAATAACTCAACTGAACTCTGAGTGTTTTATTTCTTCAGTGAGTTTTGTTCACCTGACCTTTTGTCCTTGTCAATAATTGTCTACTTTGTTCCTTAGTTTTCGCTTTAAATGTTTTGGAGCTTCATTATTAGTTGGATATACATTGGAAATTGTGAGAGCTCCTTGATGACCCACCCCTTTTCTTATAATTACATATGCTTCTCAGTCTTCAGAATTATTATTGTCATGATGTCTATCTTGTCTGATATTCATATGGTTGCCAGACTTCTCTCTTATAAATAGTATATAGTAGTAACTTTCTATTTTCATAGTCTCTGCCTTTTAATGGGAGTGTTCATCCCTTTATTTGTAGTATTGATACAACCTGAGTCTACCCTTCTGCTCTGTTTTTTTTTTTTAACCTGTCCTGCCTATCATTTTTATCTTTGTTAATCTCTCCCTGCTTTGTTTTGGGTTAAATTTTTATAACTGATTTACTTTTCTCAGTTGACATTTTAGAAAATTGCACATTGTATTCTTTGTTGAGACTGTTTTATTTTTCAGACATGAACATTTAGCCTATTATAAATTTCCTTAAATATTAATATGTTTAAATGGAAAAAGAGTATAGTATAATTACATTTGTTCATTTTATTTTTGCTATTTTATATACTTTATTTTTACATGTTATAAGAACCTCAATGTATTTTTATCTAAATAATGTCTTATTTAAAGAATTTGAGAAAATGTTATTTTGTATTTTCAAGAATATTTGCAATTTCTGCCAACCTTTAAAATTCCTTTGTGTAGATCCACATCTCTATTTGGTATCCTTTCCTTTTAGCCATGATGACTTGACTTTATTATTTCTTGCATCATGATTTAGTTTATCCAAAATAAGTCATTACTTCATCCTTATTTCAAAATATACTTTTCTCTGGACTATGGGCTCTTTAAACACTTTCAGAATGGCACTCCATCTTCTCTTGACTTTCATTTATTTATTAATTGTATGCTATTAAAGACATCCAATGAACCTTTTTTATTGTGCCTATTATGCTTTTATATTATAGAATTTTTACTTGGTTACTTTTGTTTACTTTTTACTTACTTATCTCTCCTCTGCATTTTATAGCCTAATTGCAATCATTTAAAAGACATGCTATGTCAATTGCAACACTAGGGCTGGGTCAGCTTCTCGTATTTTCTCCTTAAGTGTGTGTCACATTTTCTGATTAGTTTTCACTGTATACTATACGTGGCATAGAGTCTATATTTTGTTGTTTTCTTTTGGAGGCTGGTTTTATTTTAGAAGATAGTAAAATTACTTATAGAATGTCTATATCCTATAAATGCTAGAAAGAATTACGTTTTGTTTGGGTAGATATATTTCATTTATGTCCTTAGTCCTATGACATGATCCCAACTTGCAAAATGCAGCCCACTTGGGGTTCTGATAAAAATGCCAAGGTTCTCTACTTTAGCAAGACTTGAATTTTACTTTCTCCTTTCTACTGAGAAGTGGTTAAACTATTTGCTGAGACCCTTAATTTCTTTGTGTTTCTTGGAGACTTGCTGACCCTGAATCTACTATTTTTGAGAGAATAGATGATGATTGTGGTAGTTTGCACGTATACCCCCCTCCTATAGGCTCGGATGTTTTATTAAGCTTGTAGCTTGGATCTCTAGCCACATGGCTGGAGCAAGTGTCAGAGGGGGAAGATCCTGGAGTCCAGCCCTAAGCTGTCACTGAGAGTGGATCTGAATTCCAGCCCAAGCTGTAAGAGAGCAGGTTGAGCTCTGGGGTCCTGCTGCTACAGGTTTGTGTTTGTTGGTGTTTGCTGGCTGGTGATGGTTTCTCCCTGCTTGGATGTATGGGAGCAGCTTCTTCCACCACTGATGGAGCTTCCCCCTTATATCTGTAAGCTTGGAAGTCATCCCTTCCTCCCCTAAACTGTCACCACCATCTGAAAAGAGAAGCTTCTCTAACCAAAAGTGAGAGTAGCATTAATATGTGAATATATACACTAAGTGTAGTGCTTTCAGGGCAATTTGGTGAGAGTAACATATGCATTTATCCAGACAAGAGCAGGCTTTATACCTGTAAGGCTCATGACCTAGCCTGCCATAGGCTTTTGATTAGGTTTGCAGAACAAGGCATATATTCCCTCCCATAGAACAGAACTGCTGTCCAATTATAGAGCAATTGGTTTCCCCCAGAGCAGACATGCCACTATTGCATTCATTCAGTCATTTGGCCTGTCTGGCCAAAATTGAGGCTTCCAGTGTCCACTGTTTTCACTGCTGATGACTTTTGTCTCCCATAGGGATGCATAGAGTGCAGCTTTTCCCACCTTTCAGTTGGCTGGTCTACAGTGAGAAGGTTTTCTGCTCAGCACCAACTTGATTTGCCGCTCAGGCAAGTCTTCAGCAATAGGGATCTTACCATATATTTCTGAAGGGAAACTAAAGGCCTTAGCAATAGCCTGTAATGTTTTGGAGGTAATAGGGACCTCCCTGGCCAACAACTCATGGATGGTATCCCACCCTTGGCACTGAAAATTTTCTAGTAACAATCTATGGCTTCTGAATATGCCATTATTCAAGAAAGTAGATTTTCATATGTCTTATGCAGAATATCTTGAATTTTGATTGACCCTCCTCCACCCTCCACTTTCCACCCTTCTTTTACACAATCTCTTTCCTAGGCCTCTCTTAGGCCTTTCCCCTCTCTGTAATCTGTTCTTCTACTTACATATATAAAACACTATCCCACTAAGTCCTTCCCTCTCCTCCCTCCCTTATAACCTTTTTCTAGTTTACTGGCCTCTGATACTGATTTTTGGTTCCAGCTCACACACAAATCTATACATTTGTAGCTAGGAAACACATATGAGAGAGAACATGCCTTATTTGGCTTTCTGGGCCTGGGTTACCTCACTTATTATAATCCTTTCCAGATCCATCCATTTCCCTGCAAATTTCATAATTTCATTTTTCTTTACCACTAAATAGAACTCCATTGTGTAAATGTACCACAATAATTTTACATAAGAAATTTACACAATAAATGTGTAAAATCTTTATTATCCATTCACCTGTTGAGGGACATCTAAGCTGGTTCCAATACCTAGCTACTGTGACTAGAGCAGCAATAAACATGGTTGTGCAAGTATCTCTAAGGTAATGAGAAGAGTCATTAGAATATATGTCTTGGAGTCTAGGAGTGCTATAGCTTTTGTTTTTAAAGATACCTTTTGGGAGACCTAATAAGCATGGTTCACATGGTATAGGCCTATAAGGAAGTGATCAGCCTGGACAACTGATATCTATAGAGCTGGGCTCTGGAGTGCATGTCCCCTCAGGACCCAGTGTCTCTTGATTTCAGTTTGCCTAGTTCTATGGGGTGGGTAGGTGGGTGGTGTGAGGGTCAGACTTGCTCTTTCTGGAGTCTGATGAAGGGTGGGAGATCAAAAGGAGAGAAAGAAGAGACAAAGAGGAAGGAAAGAAAGAGGAGGAAGAGGGAGGAATGAAGCAGGAAGAAGAGAAAGGAAGAATAGAAGGAAAGGAAGGAGCAAGAGAAAAGCAGGAGGATAAAGAGAGCAGGAAAGAAATAAGTAGAAAAAGGTGGAAGAAAAAGAGAACAGCAGTATAAGGAAGAGATAGGGAGAGAGAAAGAGAGAAGGGGAGAGAAGGAGGGAAAAAGCAAGAGAGAGAATAGATATCTGGGGTTTTCCTCCTGAGGCATCCCTGGCTACCCTGGCAGAAAGAGCTCTATTCAATCACAGCCTGAGAACAGGTGAGGAGGCTAGATGCCCAAGAATAGACAATCTGTCCAAAGAAGCAATGGTGCTATACCTCTGGTTACCAACTGCCTGCTTAGCCTCTGGTTTTCTTCAGCACTTTGTCTACTCTCCACACTTTGTACTCTCTCCTTTCTTCCTCATCAACACTGATGAGTGGTCATTTCCAAGTGTAACAGGCAGTGTGCAGAAAGGTCCAACAGGGCCATGGCCTGATGGCTTCTATCCTTTTCTCTCTCCCAGGCCCTCCAGCTCCCCCACAAGATATCACCGTTCAAGCGGGGGCCTCAGCAGCCACCATCCAGGTCTCCTGGAAGCCCCCTGTACTGACTCCCACTGGGCTGTCCAATGGTGCAAATGTCACAGGCTACGGCGTGTATGCCAAAGGGCAGAGGGTGAGTGTGGGGGTGTGAGGTTTTAGCAGGGACAGGGTCAGGGTGAGAGGGGACTGATACTTTCAGGGGTAAGCATTAGGTCTATCTTTCATTCCCCAGTTAAACATTTCCTATGCCTCCACCAGGGTCTGTCTGTCATGCAAATGTGAATGCCAGAATGCCCTGTTCTACTTGGGCTCCTTCCTGGGCTCAGAGTCCTTTTTCTGCCTTCATAATTCCCTGGTCCATCCAGTATGGACACTTTACCTCTGAGGCCCACAGGGTCAAGCTCCCCAGCCAATGACTGGCCAATTCTACAGACTGCTTCTTCCCAAGTTGAGAGGCAGAACAAGGTGAGCCCTACTTTAAAAGGACCAGGATCTGGGGAAGACAGCTTAGTGGGTTAAGTGTTTGCCTCAGAAACATGAGGACCTGAGTTTAATTCCCAGAACTCGCATAAAAATGCCAGATGTGGTGTTTATAATCTTAGCACTGGGGAGGAAGAAACAGGCAAATCCCAGGCTTGCTGGCTAGCTAATCTCACTTACTTGGTGAGCTCCAGACTAGTGAGAGAAGCTGTCTCAGAAAAGATGGATGGCATTTCTGAGGAATAATACTCAAGGTTGTCCTCCAGTCTCCATGTGCACACACGTGTACCCATACACATAAACACGCACACACAAACATGAACACACACACACACTGCACGATCAGTATATTAGCAAGTGATCAGACCTATATTCTAGGAAACATGTACTTCTCTGGTGCACAGGGCACAGAACCCACTGTCTCAGCCTGCTGCCCTGACCCAGGCACATGAAGCAGGACGGTCATAGCTTCTATTCATCTACCCAGTGTCACCATACCATTCACCCCTTGGGTGATAGATCAAGTTGCCTGACTTGGGTGTGACAGTCTAGGCCTATCCCTCCAGGCTGCAGGCTGACCAGGAGGGACACCCCTCCACCCAGGGCAGACACCTGTATATCTGCATTACAGAGCAAGCCCATTTGCTTTGCCTGTAGCCTTCCTTTCCCGTGCTGGCAGTAAATAAGCTCATTTCCGATTCTCCTGGTGCCCTGCCTCTGGTTCAGAGTATAGGAAGAAGGTTCTGCTCCATTGATCCCACAGCTAACTGGGTCTGAGGCCCACAAACTTCCCCCTTCCATTCTCAAAGACTTCTGGACTTTTCTAGCTGTGTGGGTGGCTTGACCTGGAAGTCAGGGTAGGCTGTCTTCTTCCAGTTATCTGGCTGGAAGAGAAGCCATCACTGGTTCAGCACATGCAGGAAGAGGGCTCAGGACCACCTCAAAGCCTGTGACATGGCCTTCTCTGTGTGCAGGTAGCTGAAGTCATCTTCCCAACAGCAGATAGTACAACGGTGGAGCTTGTGCGGCTGCATAGTCTGGAGGCCAAGGCTGTGAGTGTGCGCACATTGTCCGCCCAGGGAGAATCCATGGACTCTGTCCTCACCATCATCCCCCCTGAACTCCTGGTGCCTCCAGCCCCCCACCCAAGGACTGTTCCCCCACCAAAGCCATTAGCAAGTACCCTGGATACCAAAGACCATCACTTGGGTCCCCACATCAAGGTGGACGAGTCCTGGGAGCAGAACCGGCCACCTAGCCATGCACATGGCCACATGCTGGAACCACCTGACATGCACAGTGCCATCCCTGGCAGAAGGTCACCCTCACCCAGCCGGATCCTCCCACAGCCACAGGGAGCCCCTGTGTCCACAACAGTTGCCAAGGCCATGGCCCGTGAGGCTGCACAGAGGGTGGCTGAGAGCAGTAGGGTAAGCTGCGTCTTCCCTATCAGTTGGTTTGTGTGCTCTTGAGGTGGGGGATGACCTGCAGATGGAGATAGAGTTGCCAGCATGCACCCCATAGCCAGGCTGCAAATGCAAGGAAGGAAGGGGGAGTCCCCTTCCCCTTCCCATGGACTGGATCCCAATTGAATTCAAATGCTTCTATTCTTCAAATACAGAACCAAGGAAATGCAGATGCCTATGTGGCTTAGAAATAGGATTTTAGTAGGGTGGAGAATTGTCTGCTTGATCTCAGCTTGGGGCTGGCTTCCTAAATTGAGCAAGGCTTGGTCTCCCTTGTGGAGTTCTAGTGTGTGTGTGTGTGTGTGTGTGTGTGTGTGTGTGTTGGACTGTGGTTGGGCCATAGTCCCAATGAAGTATGCAATGGTATGAAAACTGTTAAGCACCCCTACTCCTAGGGCTGGGAGAGTGGGACCTGGGCTGGCCTGTGACCCTCCCATCTCTCTCTCAGGCATGCACTTAGAAGATGCTCAGGTTTGGGATGAGCCTGAATCTTCAGCAGATCTATACCAGGGCCCTCTAGTTGCCAGGCTGGCCTGTGGGGTTTATCTTGATGTTGAAGCCTAGGGACAGCTGTGACAAGGTTGAAGCATCCTATCCCATCAGTCTGCCTTAGACTAGGAGCCAGATGAGATGACAAATGGGCCACATCGAGGATCAGCAATGGCATTGCAGGAGCCTCTGAGAACATTTTCAGCATATATTTCCTCGAAGGGGCAACTGTCAACTTCAGGTGTCCCCACGAGGGTGCAGAGCAGGCCTAAACCATTAGTGCCTTTGCCATACCTTCTTGTGACATCTCCTGAAGTGTGCAGTGATGGTTGTTCACCCCTCGTACATAGAAAACATTGAACACTTCAGAACAGGTGAGCTCAGGGGCTCTGTAAATTCAGGAGGCTGGAATCATGCTACTGATGAGGCTTACTGGGGAGGCTTGTGGCAGAGCTCCCAGGCAGTTCCAGAGTGGCTGCAGGAAACTTTGGCTGCTGCTCTGAATGGCCAGTAATCCATCCCAGGCTTCTGTTAGAAGGTGGCTATTGACCAGATTAAACCACGCACTATGAATCCTGGAGGAGGCAGAATTCTCATCAGGATCCACCGTTTTCTCCAGTGCAGCTAGTGGTGTCCCAGAGAGGAAAGAGGCTTGGGGTACAGCCCGGACCTGGGAGTCCAGGCCCCATGGGAAACATACCCAGCAGCAGCAGTGTGGGATCATTTGTTGAAGGGATCATTTGGCCTTCATGCATCCATTCCAAAGGAAGCTTTAGGGCTTAGTGTGTGAAAGATGCATTTCTAGGCCCCACTTGGGACACCTGAGCCAGTTTGCCTGAACAATACCTGGGCCAAGTATGACAAAGGCGCATGCTCGCAGGGTGTCTTCCAGCCCTTCCACATCCTCACTCATTGTCCTCTTTCTCTTTCCAAGTTAGAGAAAAGGAGCTTCTTTGTGGAGCGGAGCAGCACAGGGCAATATGCCAACTCAGATGAGGAGGATGGCTATGCCTCCCCAGAGGTGAAGAGAAGAGGCACATCAGTGGATGACTTCCTGAAAGGGTCAGAGCTGGGCAAGCCGGTGAGAACATGTGGTTCCTGCATCAGCCCTTGGTTGATGGTGGCTTTGGACAGATCACGTGGTAGTCCAGAGGCATTGGGATATTGCCCACTCCTGTTGTAGGTCCACAGGAAAGAGCAGATATGCCAACCAGGGTTACTGTATCATACCAGATATACACATTTGCAAAACTGTATGAAAAACTCACCATGCGCAGCTCTGCGCTCTGGTCATGAGTTGGGCCAGGGGTCGGCTACAAGTATCCATATGCTCTCCATTTGGAAAACTGCCATCTGGGTGTTCACTCCTGCTAATTGGTAATGTTGGTTGGGTATGTGCTATGTGCAAAGCATTATGGGAGATGAAATCTAAAAGTTTTGGCAGCCACCACTCAGAGCAGCAGCAAAACATTAGGCAGAGGCACATGAATGAATTTTCCCCATTGGAATGTGGATTTATCTCCATATTTTGATCAGACATGTTCATACAGAATGCCCTTAAATGGTACAAAGAGTTGATATGGAAAGAAAGCTTGCTTAGCATGTGCTACTGGGTTCAATTCCTAGCACCTCAAAGAGAGGCTAGGGGGAGGGACCAAGGGAGAAAGGGGGGAGAAAGAGAGAGAGAAAGGAAGGAAGCAAGGAAGATGAAAGCAGGCCAAACTAGTTTAAATCCAAAATCGAGGTCACTTCTGTATCTTCTGCCTTGTAGAAAGATTAGGGCTGGCAGCTCAGGTTCTCCTGTTGCAGACTGCTCCAGGGAAACTGTTCCCATTCACCCCTGTGGTGACTCAGTATGGGCAGAGCACCCTTCCTGTGGCTTATATGTGTTCCTCCTCAAGTAGCCATAAATCACTGTGGCTCTGTGTGCTTATATCTTTATCCAGGCTAGCAATGAGATGGGGGGATGGTGTTTTTCATAAGCCTGACTCAGGATGGTAGTAATTGCATCTCCCTTGTCATCTACCCATATAATAGGGAAGAAATCTACTCACCCAGGCTGGTCCAAAGCACTTCATTGTGGCTGTATCACATTTGTCTCAGCCTGAGCTGATGGAACACTGTTCTTATTGCAGGTGAAGCCCTAAGTGGCAGGTGGCCTATTAGTAGGTGAGCCCTGGCTACTTGCTTCCTTTCCCATCAATGCTACAGGACTGCAGGAAGCTGCTGACACTGAATTTTGTTTCATTTTTCACTAGTATATATTTACTGTACAATGTGATGGGTTTGACAATGATGTTATTACTCTAGTGTATCACATACTCTATCTCACTCTCATGACCCTCTCCTGTCCGAATTTTAAAAGAGGCTATTTTGGCTGGAGAGATGGCTTAGTGGTTAAGCGCTTGCCTGTGAAGCGTAAGGACCCCAGTTCAAGGCTCAATTCCCCAGGACCCACGTTAGCCAGATACACAAGGGGGCGCACGCATCTGGAGTTTGTTTACAGAGGCTGGAAGCTCTGGCATGCCCATTCTCCTCTCTCTCTCTCTCTCTCTCTCTCTCTCTCTCTCCCTCTCTCTCTGCCTCCTTCTCTCTGTAGCTGTCAAATAAATAAATAAACAAACAAAAAATAAATAAATAAAAGAGGCTATTTAATATGCACTTTATTCTGCCCCACTCCCTCCGGGTGCCTCTTCTGCACAGCTTCTACCGGATGTTAGGTCAGGTCCACAATGATGGTCTCAGTGACCACACAGCCCACCACACCTGAGCTCCACCTTCTGCCAGACCAGGAAGTATATAGTGTTGAGTGTGTGTGTGTGTTGGCAGTGTTTCGCAATATGTGGCCTTTTTAAAACCCTCACTGACTTCTTGATGCATCACACCTCATGTGACCACCTGCCCCATCACATCCTTTTCTGTGACACAACACCAGTGTGTGTATATCGGTGCCCAAGCTTTCAGCCATCTGAGCTGGCAATGTTAGGCAACAGCCTGTATTTAGCAAGTGAGTCAAGAGGTTGATATAAGCAGAAGTGGAGTGTCATGCTGTGTCTCTCCTCTAGAGCCAAGCATCTTCACACCTGCCAGACAGGGGTGACCTGTACCGTCCTCACTCTGCTGCTATTTGCATGAGTCTCCTTGCCATCCAGACCTTGTTTTCATGACCATCAACACAAGCTGTGCACTGCACCCCACTCCATAGGCCCAGCAAGGGTGGCTGCAGAGCCTGTGGTATGCTGCAGGACCTGTAGGGTGGATACCCCATCTATGCCCCCTATTTTTGGCTGCAGCTCCACTGTTGTCATGGAGACGAGTACCACACGGAGAGCAGCAGGGGGTCAGACCTCTCAGACATCATGGAGGAGGATGAAGAGGAGCTGTACTCTGAAATGCAGCTGGAGGATGGGGGCCGAAGGCGGCCCAGTGGCACCTCCCACAATGCCCTCAAGGTGAGTGCTGGTTCAGGACAGAGGACATGAAATACTGCAGCAGCCCCTGGTGTCTCTTTGCTGGGGCTGCTCCATCTGCATTTAGGGATTACTCAGAGCTGCTGCCCACTTTTCCAAATGGTATGAGTGCTGAAGCTTGGGGGATCCACTTGGCAGCCCCAAGGCCACAAGCACTTTAGCAGCAATGGAACTGAAAGCAATAGAACTATCTCGGCCTTATGTACTCAAAGAGCCAGTGTTGAGTAGGTTACAGCCTCCAGGTTAGCATGGATTGGGAAGTGCAGGATGGCGCTTGCAAGGCTCATAAGTGGGGGAATCCAGGCGTCCTTGAGTTTCATGTGGGTGGGAGCCAAGCAGGTAAGGTCAGCGATGGCCTGGCCATGGTGGGGAGAACAAAGGTCTATCACACAGGGCCCCACACCAAGAGGGAACCCAGACCACCTATCACCTCTATGACTCCCTAGAGTGGACCCAAGACACAGACTACCTCATGCAGAAGCTCTGGGAATAGCTGGAGGAGTGGCTGCTTCATCAGAACTGAGCCTGTGGTGCCCTGAAGCCCAGCAGGTGTCACCTATGTCCTGCCACTGCTGGTGGGAGCATCTAGCTCCTCTGTGGATTGTGTCCACTGTGGAGGGTAGGCTGATGATACACCTTTGTGCACCAGCCTTGTGCAGGGAATGGTGAAGGCCTGCTCCTCACCCCCAACAGCAATCCCCAATATGGTCCAAGGGCCAGGCAGTGGGACTGCTGTGGGCTTTCACAATGTAAAGGCCCCAGTAAGGACCATTGTGCAGGAGATGATGCCTACAGGGTTTTTCTCTGTACACACATGACCTTGCACATTGAGTGCTGGGCAGAAGACAGCATCCAATTCTGCTGCCAATCTAGGGCCTTTGCACATAGACTAGACTGGCATCTTCTCCCAGCAAAGGCCTCTATAGAGCTTCAGGACCCTGTCAGCACAGAACACACCACACCCCTATAAGCTCTGCATGATGTGGCTCATGACATTCCTGGTGCTTCTCCACCCCAGTTCCCAGGGTCTCACCCCAGAAGAGCTCACACTGGCCTCTCTTGAGTGGTCCAGTCTGAGACTCCCCATCCTGTCCTAGGGAGAGAGAGAGAGAGAGAGAGAGAGAGAGAGAGAGAAGGAAAGGGAGACATACATCTGGAAAGTGCTCATGGTGCATCAGGGTAGGTTTGCACTTATGCTCCCCATCTTCTGGATGCTTCTCTGGACACAGAAAGATGCTGAAGGCTGCTTCCTAAGAACTGCCTAGAAATCGGCCATTTTTCACCTTGGGAAGGAGACTCTGAGAGTGAATGATGTCATTCTAGAGGCATGGGGGTACAGCTACACTCATCCCTCACTTCTTACAAACATCAGGACAGCCATAAGGTTAGTAGGGGCAGAGCAAGACTGTAAGGCAGCCACAGTGGCAGGCCACTCATCCACGAGGTCATTGTAAAGTTTTAAAAAGCTGGAGGTTTTACAGGCTGGTCTACATTTCTAGATCATTTTTAGAAAGTTCCAGGCATAATTGGGAGCACAGGCCACACTAGCCTCACATGGCACATTCCCACATGGCAATGACTGGTTGTGCCAAGCTGGGTTACCTGGAGGGACTAGGGTAAATGACTGTCCCCTCCACTACCATCTCACCTCTCTTGTGTGCCATAGATAGCATCTGTCTCTCTGTTTATTTTTGTTTGGCTATCACTCTTCACTCTGATAGTGTTCAACATAGCCAAGACAAACACCCTGAATATGGCCTTAGAAAGAAGAAGCATACATGAACCAGCAGAGTGGACCTACCCATGTCCACATTCGTATCTGGTAATGAGTCCCACTAAAACCATAGCCTCTGCACTAGGAAAATCCTACATGGCCCTCAACTTTGGGAAGCCTATAGCTCAGTGGGTACACCTGGCAAGGCCATCACAGGCACCTGTTAGGGCTCATCTGTAATGCACAGAGCCTAGGAGGGGACATCAGCAGCTTTCCTAGCAACTAAGTTCCCCCAAAGGAGAGATTTGCTAGGTGTGCGGGTCTGTACAAGAAGACGTGTACAGAGCAGAGGATGAGGCTCAGGTACTGTTTCTTTAAAAAATATATTTTATTTACTTGAAAGAGAGAGAGAGAGAGGGAGGGAGGGAGGGAGGGAGGGAGGGAGAGAGAGATGGAGGGGCATACCAGGGTCTCTAGCTACTGCAAACAAATTCATGTGCCATCCTGTGCCTCCGGCTTATGTGAGTACTGGGGAATCAAACCTGGGTCCTTACACTTCAGAGGCAAGTACCTTAACCACTAAGCCATCTCTCCAGCCCCAGGGCTGTTTCTTGACAGAGAGAATCATGCATCCAGAAACATGCAGACTATAGGCTCAATCCAGGCATACTAATGAAGTGGCCCCAGGGAGGGGCTATCTCTCTGCCAGATGCTGAGGTCCTATGATCTGGAGGTGGCAAGTCACAGGTGCCAAGGTATATGATTCCAGTCCTCTGCAGCCACCATCTGAACACAGGGTGTCTGGCATCATTCTCAGGGCCATATATGTATATAAGGAGCTAGGTACCTCACACAGCTTATGCTTTAGCTGGAGGGACCGGAGGGCTTCCCAGGGTGCTAAATGCTAAGAATACAACAGTCCAGAGCAACAAAAGGGAGTATTTAGGTATTCTGTGGGTATGCCCAGACACACTTGGCATCCAGTGGCAGTTGTCCTTGGGTTGCCAGGATGTAGTATAGATAGTGGACACAGGATCCCACACATATTCTATGTTCACTGCATGGGATCAGGTACAGGTGGGCTTCCCCATGGTCCACTGGCATGGCATCTGCTTCTGAGGTTCTTCCCTGCACTGTCCCCTGCCTTTACACTCCTATGTGGCCCATCCTTTCCATCCCAGAGCCCCAGCAGGCATGCTGCTGGCCTCATGAGCACAGGCACGCTTCTGTCCCCGCTTTGCCACCAAAACTAATTCTGTGTGTGTTTTCTCTCCTTCCTCTGCTCCCACTATCTAATGTTTGGCCACACACTGCTCTTTCACACATGCTGTCCCTAAGGAATTCCATAAGACTAGGAGCTCTGACGGCGCTTTGTTGGAACAGTCTGAGTTCCCCCAACAGCCCCATCGCAGTAAGAGACTGTTCAGTATCCCCGAGGTAGCCGAGGAGGAAACGGAGCACGGAGAGCCACTGCTCAGGCAGGGCATGGGGGCCTCCAGAGCCAGGGCCCTGCTGGCCATGGAGCATGGGCCTATCCAGCCCTGCTGGGGTCACCAGGCCTCGCAGGGTTCCTGGCTCCCTGCAGAACACAGGGGCTCAGGCGTCTACATGGAGGACCTCCTTCTGGAAGACAGAGGCTATCGGTTCAGTCGCTCAGCCACCAGGAGCCCAGACAGCGGCTTAGACTGTGGCAGTGAGGAGGAAGAATCTCGGTTTAGTTTCAGGAGTGCCGCAGCCAAGTGCAGCCCAGGCCCCAGTCACTGTCCCTGTAGGAGAAGCCCAAGGCCCCTTCTGGCCCGGCGGCGGACGCTGACCCGACAGAGCAGCATTGAAGAGGACTTTGGGGAGCAGGTGGACCCCAGTGACGTCATCAGGAGCGATGACACCCAGCCAAGCCTGGAGAGGCCCATGCCCAGGAGGTATGGCTGGGACGAGGCCAGCGACCACGAAGATTTTCGGGGTGTCTGGAGGAAAAGCCTAGCCATGCCTGACAGTAGGGCAGTTGACCACCATGCACAGCCTCTTCCCCGAGTGGCAGACGGCCCTTTGGTGTGTGAATTAACCGTCCTCCCCACGCGCGCTTGCCAAACCAATCCGTGCTCATCCTTCCGTTGGTTTTTGCATTGGGTTCTGGGGTTTTGGCGTGCATCAGGGGACTCTCCTGGCAGCTCTCTTTGGTTCTCCCTGCATTTTTTGATTTATTCAGTCCCATTGCTTACCAATTGCTTGCCCATTCCAAAGATTTCTTTTCTTTGCTTTAGAGTAATGGTCTCCCCCATGAAATCAGTAATGATTACGGCTGCTTTACTTAAAGGACAACTGACTGTAAGTTTTAATTAAGGGTTAGCTGAACTACAAGTATCCAAAAACTTTGGCATCATATACTTTTTTCAAAAATTATTACTAGGGATTCATTTATGACTACTAGTATTATGCAAGGGGTTGTTTTGTCCTTGTTACTTTTTTTTTTTAGTAAAGCAATGGAAATTTATTGAGAAAGCATTGAAAAAGCTAGTGTCAGAACAAGCATGCTTGTGCATCCAAAGAAGAGATTGAGAGGAGAAAAGAAAAGTTATGTTTTTTGAGTTTGAACTCAAAAATGGGCAGGCTCACAGTGTAGATCTGTAAGCAACTGCCTATTTTGGCCTTTTAAGTTATCTTTTGGCATTCTTCTATAATTGTTTCAAAATTAGAGAATGCTTTATGTCAGAAACTTATTTTTGCATATTGTTTCTGAGGTTTCTTTTCCATTCCAAATATTGCTGTCCCCCACCCCCACCCCAACTGTGTCCACCAGTTTCCAGGGTGAATTTTGTGACTGGCCACAGACATACCCCAGCTCTGGGTTGTGGGGTGGCAGTAAGTTTCCAGAGCAGCTCATCCCAGGCTTCATTCATCTGTATTGTGTCCCTTTTCCAGAACATCAGCTTTTGCCATGCTGAATGTATCATTGGGTGCACAGGTGGGCCACCAACATGGTGTCAGGTCCCAGTCTGAGCCACATACTCTGTCATGTAACCACATACGGTGCTGCCTGCACCCCTGGCCTTCCCACCATAGCAGCTCTGTCTCATCCATGACCACAGGCACCTAACCTGTTCCTGTGTCCTGGGAATGGCCTTGGTCAGCCAGATTTCTAGTGAGCTGGAAGTTTTGACTAGCTTCCCTAGTCAGTCCTGACCTCTAGTCCAAAGGACAGATGGACAGCATCAGATAGGAGATCCACACAGGTCCACATTAGCCCAGGGCTCTGCCAGGGCTTCACTGGAGCCGACACAAGTTCAGGTGGTCCAAAGGCTGATAACAGGCAGTGATTTCCTTTGAGTTTTCAGAAACCTGATGCTACAACTTCTGTCCACACTGGACTTTGGGAGCTACAGCAGTGTGTTCCCACTGATGTGACAGCTGGGGGTGGCATGCACAAAGCCAGGTGAGGATTAGCATGTCCACATCAAGAAAAGTGTCCTGAGCTGTACTTCGACATTGTCACTTTGGTCCAATGAGCTATCATATCAACCAAAAGACACCTCCCATGGCTCATTCTTACCCCACTCCCCTTCAGGGTGTCCAGAAGGTGACCCTGATATAGGAAGGGGGACCTCGGGGTCTAGCTCATTTTTCTCCCAGGGTCTTCAGCTAACCTTTCAGTTAAAAGCTAAGTTTAGTTGCCTTTAGAGCTTCTGCTTTCAATCTGGATTGATTTGGCTGACTTACTTTTTCCTTCCTAAAGCTGGTGGCACTTACAATCCTATTGTTCTATGTCTAGATTCTAGGAAACCCAGCATCAGTGGGACGAGTCAACAGGCTGGATCATGCGGGCAGGAGGTTTCCTCATGGGGGTGCAGGTCCTCCAAGGCCACAGGCGGCAATGGCCCCCCCATCCATTGGTTAGTAGTGTGATTAATGTTTTTCTCTTCTTGCCACAGAGTGCATGGCTGCTTAATGTTTAGTCCAAACATTTTTTTAAAAAATTTCCAGAACTTTAAATATTAACAAAAAGCAAGAGGAAAACAACTTAAGGTAAGGGATGTTTTTGACTCACAGGGCAGGTTCAGTCCATCATAGCAAGGGGTGTGAGGGAGAAGAGCAGTTCACAACATGACAGCAGAGACAATGGAGGGAGAGGGAAGAAGGGAAAAGAGGGAGGAGAAAGAGAGGGCAGAGGGGAAGGGAGGGAGAAGAGTGAGGAGAAAGAAAGACATAAGAAAGAAGGAGAGGAAGTAGGAGGGAGTAGAGCCATTTGCACATTCTCTCTACTGACTCCATGGTATCCCCTCCTCCTCCTCTTCCTGATCTTTTGGGATTTAGCCATGCTGCTCAGAGCTGTTATTTGCTCATTGTCATCAAACAGCTACAAAGAGAATGGCTGGAAGTTGGGTGAGGGGAATGTTGTGTCACTGAAATGAAATCATGGAAGCAAAAAAACAAGAAGTGTTATTCCTAAGAAAATGGGCTCTGGAAAAACCCAACTAAACAAGGTTCTTGAGAAAGTATACACACACCACACAGCAGAGACACACACACTCCACAGCAGAGACACACACACCCCACAGCAGAGACACACACCCCACAGCAGAGACACACACCCACACAGCACAGACACACACACCCCACAGCAGAGAGACACACACCACACAGCAGAGACACACACACTCCACAGCAGAGACACAATCACCCCACAGCAGAGACACACACACACCATGGCAGAGACACACACACCCCACAGCAGAGACCACACACACCCCACAGCAGAGTCACACACACCCCACAGCAGAGACACACACACCCCACAGCAGAGACACAACACCCCACAGCAGAGACACACACACGACCATGGCAGAGACACACACACCCCACAGCAGAGACACACACACCCAAGAGCAGAGACACACACACGCCACAGCAGAGACACACACACGCCACAGCAGAGTCACACACACCCCACAGCAGAGACACACACACGCCACAGCAGAGACACACATCAACAGCAGAGAGACACACACCCCACAGCAGAGTCACACACACCCACAGCAGAGACACACTCACCCCACAGCAGAGACACACACACCCCATGGCAGAGACACACACACCCCACAGCAGAGACACACACACCCAAGAGCAGAGACACACACACCCCCACAGCAGAGACACACACACCCACAGCAGAGACACACACCCACAGAGAGACACACACCCCACAGCAGAGACACACACACCCACAGCAGAGACACACACAACCCACAGCAGAGACACACACCCACAGCAGAGACACACACACCCCACAGCAGAGACACACACCACAGGCAGAGACCACACACCCAGCAGCAGGACACCACACACCCACAGCAGAGACACACAATCCACAGCAGAGACACATACACACCCACAGCAGAGACACACACCCACAGTAGAGACACACACACCCACAGCAGAGACACACACCCCACAGCAGAGACACACATCCCACAGCAGAGACACACACCACAGCAGAGACACACACACCCCACAGCAGAGACACACACCCCACAGCAGAGACACACAATCCCACAGCAGAGACACACCCCCACAGCAGACACACACAACCCCACAGCAGAGACACACACCCCACAGCAGCAGACCAACACACCCCCACAGCAGAGACACAACACCACCACAGCAAGCAGACACACACCCACGAGACGACAACACACACCACACAGCAGAGACACACACCCACAGCAGAGACACACACACCCACAGCAGAGACACACACACCCACAGCAGAGACACAACCACACCACAACACAAGAGACAACACCCACAGCAGAGACACACACCCCACAGCACAGACACACACACCCACAGCAGAGACACAACCCCACAGCAGAGACACACACCCCACAGCAGATACACACACCCAACAGGAGAGACACACACCACACGGCGGAGACACACACATACACAGCAGACACACACATACATCCCACAGCACAGACACACACCCCCCACAGCAGAGATACACACCCCACAGAAGAGACACGCACATCCCACAGCAGAAGCACACACACCCCACCACAGAGACATACATCCAAAGAAGAGAAACACACTGCACAGTAGAGACTCACACCCCAGAGCAGAGACACACACACCACAGCAGAGACACACACCCCACAGCAGAGACACACATCCACAGCAGGGACACACACCCTACAGTGGAGACCAAGATGCACCACGGCAGAGACACACACACCACAGCAGAGACATGCACACCCCACCGCAGAGACACACACACCCCACAGCAGAGACACACACTCGCCAAAGCACAGACACACACAATCCACAGCAGGGACACACATCCCACAGCAGAGACACACATCCCACAACAGAGACTCACACCCCAGGGCAGAGACACACATACCACAGCAGGGACACACACACCCCACAGCACAGACACACACACCCCACAGCAGAGACACAAACACCCCACAACAGAGACACACATTCACAGTAGTGAGAAACACACCCCACAGAAGAGACACAAACACCCCACTGCACAGACACACCCCCCCAGCAGAGACACACACCCCACAGCAGACACACACCCCACAGCACGTACACCCCCCCCACAACAGAGACACACACACCCCACAGCAGAGACACAATCACCCCACAGCAGAGACACACACATCCACAGCAAAGAGACACATACACCACAGCAGAGAGACACACACCCCACAGTAGAGACACAAACCCCCCACTGCACAGACGAACACCCCACAGCAGAGACACACGCACCACACAACAGAGACACACACACCCCACTGCACAGACACACACCCCACAGCACAGACACACAAACCCCACAGCACAGACGCCCACCGCACAGCAGAGATTCACACGCCCCACAGCAGATACAGACACCCCATAGCAGAGACACACACCCCACAGCAGAGAGACACACACCCCACAGCAGAGACACACACACCCCACAGCAGAGAGACACACACCACAAGCAGAGACACAAACCCCCCACTGCACAGACGAACACCCCACAGCAGAGACACACGCACCACACAACAGAGACACACACACCCCACAGCAGAGACACATGCACCACACAACAGAGACACACACACCCCACTGCACAGACACACACCCCACAGCACAGACACACAAACCCCACACCACAGACGCCCACTGCACAGCAGAGACTCACACACCTCACAGCAGATACAGACACCCCATAGCAGAGACACACACCCCACAGCAGAGACACACAAACCCCACAGCAGAGACACACCCCCCACAGCAGACACAAACCCCACAGCACAGACACACACACCCCACACCAGAGACACACACACCCCACACCAGAGACACACATCCACAGCAGACAGACACTCACCCCACAGCAGAGACACACACCCCGCAGCACAGATACACACCCCGCAGCACAGACACACACCACTCAGCACAGACACGCACACCACACAGCACAGGCAAACACCCAGCAACAGAGACACACATATCACACAGCACAGACAGACACACCCCTCAGCACAGAAACACACACCCCACAGCACAGACACAGACAACCCACAGCAGAGACACATATACCGCACAGCAGTGACTCACACCACAGCAGGGACACACACACCCACAGCAGAGACACACACGCACAGCAGGAACACACACCCCACAGCCAGACACACACATCCACAGCAGAGACACACACACCCCACAGCAGAGATGAACACCCCACAGCAGAGACACACATCCACAGCACAGACACACACCCAACAGCAGAGACACACACCGCACAGCACAGACACACACACCCCATAGCAGAGACAAACACGTCCACAGCAGAGACACACACACCCCACAGTAGAGACACACACCCCACAGCAGAGACACACACCACACAGCAGAGACACACACCACACAGCACAGACAACCCCCCCACAGCAGAGACACACACATCCACAGCAGAGACACACACACACCACAGCAGAGGCACACACCCCACAGCAGAGACACACACATCCACAGCAGAGACACACACACCCTATAGCAGAGACACACCCACCCACAGCAGAGACACACAAGTCCTACAGAAGAGACATACAAACCACAGCATAGACACACAGCCACAGTACTGACACACACCCCACAGCAGAGACACATAGCCCACAGCACAGACACACAGACAGCACTGCACAGACACAAACCCACAGCAGAGACACACACCCACAGCACAGACACACACACCCCACAGCAGATACACACACCCAACAGCAGAGACACACACCACACGGCGGAGACACACACATACAGAACATAAACACACATACATCCCACAGCACAGACACACACCCCCCACAGCAGAGATACACACCCCATAGAAGAGACACGCACATCCCACAGCAGAAGCACACACACCCCACCACAGAGACATACACCAAGGAAGAGAAACGCACCGCACAGCAGAGACACACACCCCCCACAGCAGAGACACACACACCCCACAGCAGAGACACACATCCACAGCAGAGACACACACCGTACCACAGAGACCCAGACACACCACGGCAGAGACACACACCACAGCAGAGACACACACACCCCACAGCAGAGACACACACACACCACAGCAGAGACACACACAATCCACAGCAGAGACACAGCCCACAGCAGAGACACACACATCCCAGAGCAGAGACACACACCACACAGCAGGCACACACAACCGACAGAAGAGACACACACCCCACTAGAAAGACACACATTCACAGCAGAGACACACACACCCCACACAGAGACTCAAACCCCACCAGAGAGACATACATGCACAGCAGAGACACACACAATCCACAGCAGGGACACACAGCCCACAGAAGAGACAAACACCCCACAGCGGAGACACACACACCCCACAGCAGAGACACACTCAATCCACAGCAGAGACACACATCCCACAGCAGAGACACACACCCCAAAACAGAGACTCACACCCCAGAGAAGAGACACACACCCCACAGCAGAGACACACATCCACAGCAGAGACACACACCCTACAGCAGAGACCCAGACACCACGGCAGAGACACACACACCACAGCAGAGACACGCACACCCCACAGCAGAGACACACACACCCCACAGCAGAGACACACACCCCACAGCACAGAGACACAAACCCCGAAGCAGAGACACACACCCCACCAGAGAGACATACATCCACAGCAGAGACACACACCCCAGAGCAGAGACACACACACCCCACAGCAGAGACACAAACACCCCACAAGAGAGACACACATCCACAGCAGAGAGAAACACACCCCACAACAGCGACACACACACCCCACTGCACAGACACACCCCCAGCAGAGACACACACCCCACAGCAGACACACACACGCCACAGCACAGACACACACACCCCACAGCACAGACGCCCACCCCACAGCAGAGACTCACACACCCCACAGCAGATACACACACCCCACAGAACAGAGACACAAACCCCACAACAGAGACACACACGACACAGCACAGACACACACATCCACAGCAGAGAGACACACACCACACAGCAGAGAGACACACACCACACAGCAGAGACACACACACCACACAGCAGAGATACACACACCCCACTGCACAGACACACGTCCCCCAGCAGAGACACACACCCCACAGCACAGACACACACACTCCACATCAGGGACACACACACCCCACAGCAGATACACACACCCCACAGCATAGAGACACAAACCCCACAACAGAGACACACACCCACAGCAGAGACTAACACCCCACAGCAGAAACACGCACACCCCACCACAGAGACACACACCCCACAGCAGGGACACACACCCCCACAGCAGAGACACACACCCCACAGCAGAGACACACACATCCACAGCAGAGACACACACCCCACAGCAGATACACACACCCCACAGCAGAGACTAACACCCCACAGCAGAGACATGCACACCCCACCACAGAGACACATACCCCACAGCAGACACACACACATCCCACAGCACAGACACACACCCTACAGCAGAGACTCACACCCCACAGCAGAGCCATGCACACCCTGCAGCAGAGACACACACCCCACCACAGAGACCCACATCCACAGCAGAGACACACACACCATAGCAGAGACACACCCCCCCACCACAGAGACACACACCCCACAGCAGGGACACACACCCCACAGCAGAGACACACACGCCCCACAGTAGAGACACACACACCCCACAGCAGAGACACACACATCCACAGCAGAGACCCACACACCCCACAGCAGAGACTCACAGCCCACAGCAGAGACCCACACACCCCACAGCAGAGACTCACAGCCCACAGCACAGACACACACACCCCACAGCAGAGACTCACACCCCACAGCAGAGACACGCACACCCTGCAGCAGAGACACACACCCCCACCACAGAGACCCACATCCACAGCAGAGACACACACACCACAGCAGAGACACACACCTCCCACAGCAGAGACACACACACCACAGCAGAGACACACACCTCCCACAGCAGAGACACACACACCCCAGAGCAGAGACACACACAATCCACAGCAGAGACACACACAATCCACAGCAGAGACAGACATCCACAGCAGAGACACACACCCCACAGCAGGGAGACACACACCCCACAGCAGAGACACACCCCCCCACAGCAGAGACACACACACCACAGCAGAGACACACACACACCACAGCAGAGATGCACACACCACAGCAGAGACACACACACCCCACAGCAGAGACACACACACCCCACAGCAGAGACACACTCACCCCACAGGAGGGTCGCACACACCACAGCAGAGACACACACACCCCATATCAGTGACAGACAGACCCCACAGCAGAGACACACACACCCCACAGCAGAGACAACCATTGGCAGAAATAATTTGAGCAGAATTCCTGGATATGGCATTTCAGAACTGAAGGGTGATAGCTCAGGGGACCTAAGCTGGAAATGAACTCAAATCACACCTTGTTCCCTACCTAATCAAGAGCTAGCAGTACTTTTCGAAGTCAAACAGAGCCCTAGAAGTCTGGCCCTTCCAGCTTTTTCTTCCTCCTATGGGGGAAAACATTTCCTTTTCACCCTAACAGTTTCACAAAGCTTCTTTAAAAAAAAAATCCATTATACTGGGATATACAAGCCATGTTCATGCAAAAATGTAATGTGCTTTGAGCATACTCCTTTAACACCCCACTACTCTCTTCTATCTCCTATTAGTCCTTTTTGTTCTTCTGGACATTGTCACTTCTGCTTTGATGGCATCTGTACACATATGATTTATGTATCTATATAAATTCTACCATCTACAAATGTGGAAAATATTCCATATTTATATTTCTGACTTAATTCAGTTAATATGACCATCTCCAGTTACATCCATTTTTCTGTAAACAATATTAGTTCATTCTTCTTTTTCTTTAAAAATTTTTTTGTTTATTTATTTTTATTTATTTATTTGAGAGCGACAGACAGAGAGAGAAAGAGGCAGAGAGAGAGAGAGAGAGAGTGAGAGAGAGAGAGAGAGAGAGAATGGGCACGCCAGGGCTTCCAGCCACTGCAAAGGAACTCCAGATGTGTGTGCCGCTTTGTGCATCTGGCTAATGTGGGTCCTAGGGAATCAAGCCTCAAACCGGGGTCCTTATGCTTCACAGGCAAGCGCTTAACTGCTAAGCCATCTCTCCAGCCCTACTTCATTCTTCTTTATGGCTCAAAAAAATTATTCCATTAAATGAGAGGCTTCTTTACCAGTAAAGATGTTGTGGAATGTTAAAGATCCTCGAAAGACCTTATTTGCATTAAACTGAGATGTAACAATAGATTCCTGGCCATATTGAGAAACCAGGACTCTATGGTGGCAGATGAACCTGCAGGTCTTCATGCTCCAATCCTATTGGGTGGGCCATAAGCCTTGACCTGATGCATGTGCAGTCCTTTAGACTACCTGAAGAGCAGATGTGGGCTTTTGCCTGTCACATTCAATAGAGTCAGAGACTCCATGAGGTCGGGAGGCTCAGGAGGCAAAGTTGGCTCTACTGGAATCTCCAGACAAGGCTGAAGGAAAAGTAAGCACAAAGACTAAGAGGCACAGCCTGTGGTGTGGTGCTAGGTGGTCAGGCAGGTGCCATGTCCATGCTGTGGGCACCCGGACATGTCCTTTGGTATGTAAAGTAAGCACAAAGATTAAGAGGCACAGCTCTGGGGTGTGCTGCTAGGTGGTCAGGCAGTGTGTGTCCATGCTGTGGGCACCAGGACATGTCCTTTGGTAAGGCAGGAGGAGTTCCTATTTCAGTCCCCCAGGACCAAGAATGGAAAACTGCACTGTGACAAGTCATAAATTGAACAGGAGGGTCAGATTAGGCCACAACTCATGCTCACAGACTTATTAGGATGCCATTGTCACTGATACCCAACAGCAGTCTGCACTGTCTTGCTGGGCTTTGTCATTGAGTAACAAGACTTTTGTCTGGATTTTCCTTAAAGTGAGAGGTTTTGAAGGGTGCAAAAGTGTCTTAATAAGACACTCATAGCTTGGCCCAAAAGAGAGTGATATTATGTAGGAGAGAACACATTTCCTCAACATGAAGCTCAAGAAAGTGTGAGCCCAGAATCCACAGCAGATTTCTGGATTTGTTCTCAGTTCTTGTAGCAACCAAAGAAATCACATGAGACATCACTTAAACCAAGTACTTTGTACATATGTGTATGGAAAAACCTCAGGGCCTGTGAACACCTAAGAGGAACACATACATGTGATGTATCTGCCATGTCTGGAGGTGATATGACACGAGGTGAATGGGCCCAGTGGACAGTGACACAGGCCTAGGGTTCAGAAATATGTCTCTCCAACCCTTGTTCACTCAGGTCCCTTCTGTTGCTAAAATATTAGCTATGAATGTTTTAGAAATCCGTTCTATTGTAAAAGCAACAATTTTCTTTTCCAGAGGAAATTAATTCTATATAGCATATGTTTCCTACTTTTATTAAGTAATGGATCCACAGTTAAGTAAAAAATACTATAGCTTTTAGCATTCTCTGGTTTCCAAACCTAAAATTTTAATTTTAATTTTTAAAATTTTGTTTGTTTATTTTTATTTATTTATTTGAGAGTGATAGAGAGAGAAGGAGGGAGGAAGGGAGGGAGAGAGAGAGAGAGAGAATGGGTGCACCAGGGCTTCCAGCCACTGCAAACGAACTCCAGACACGTGCACCCCCTTGTGCATCTGGCTAACGTGGGTCCTGGGGAATCTAGCCTCGAACCGGGGTCCTTAGGCTTCACAGGCAAGTGCTTAACCGCTAAGCCATCTCTCCAGCCCCCAAACCTAGAAGTTTTAAAAAAAAATGAGTAAATAATATCTTTGATGATGTAAAAAGACAAGTTATCCTGTTACATGTCTAACAATACCTGGGTCATTTACTTAACATAAACAGGGCATTGAATATGCTGTGTTGTCTCCAAAGAGACAAATTGTGCTTTGTTTCTGTGGCCTAACTTTTGGCCTTTGCATTCATCTGGTTATCTACCTGTCAAAGGAAAAACCTTGAGGTATAATCCTTCTGGAAATAAAGAGCCCCATGCCAGTCCAAATGTAATCAGTTCTGTTTCCCAAATCACCCCAAATGCCCCTTGATGTTCCCTGGCTCTCCAGGATATTTGGCCATGGAACCAAGCAAGGGAGTACAGCACATCCTGTGACTGCAGAGGAAACATTCCAAACTAGTAACTACATTGAAAATGTTTTACCCAACAAAAGAGAGAACTCATCACTGGGTTCCTCTGCCAGGAAAATATTGCACACTGTAGACAATTCCTTTTTTCCTCCTTAGTTACAGGGGACAGTGTACATGGTGGGTTTCAGGCAGGCTAGATGATATCATGCCCCCATGGAAGTATGAATTTATTCTCACTACAGGGAGGACTCAGAGCTGGCCATGGCCAGGAGTCATGAGCCCAACTTTGCACATGTGCATATTGGGTGCCCCTCATAGATCCTTCCTAGGTATTCTAACCCACACCCTCCTGGCACCACCAGGCTAGGAATGCCCCCCACAGGACAGGGTAGTGTCCACTCTCTCCAGGGCCTCATTGGGATAAAATGCCTCCTGTGGTGTAGTCTGCCACCCTGGAGGAAAAGGGTCTCCCAGCTGCTCCCTGCAGCTCCTGAAGAAATAGGACCAATGGACACAGACCATGGAGGCCAACATGCTCCACTCAGGTTGTCACATGGTTTCCAAGGCACTCTCTCTGGAGGAATATCGAGTCAGTCACCCCATTCTGTATTTATTCATATGTAGCCAGCTGCCATGCTTGAGCAACCTCCACCTACCATGTTCCCCAAACACAAGAGAATGATTGTCACAACAAGGGCCATTCTGCTCCCAGAAAGGAGCCTTTGATGGGAGCCTTGCTGGTCTCATTGCTTGAGACCCTCCCACAGTGTGACCACCATGTGGTATATTCAATGCAGCAATGGTGCAGTTCATTACCAACCTTCTGCATAAGCCACTTCTACGCAAAAGCACTCCTGTGTACACCGAAGAGCTTCAGGTGTTGTCTGGAGAAGGGTGGCCAGGGCTCTCCTTCCTGAGGCTCAGACTCAGCTCCTGACCTCTGGAGCCTGCTGCCCATGGTGGTACCACATGGACTCCATCAGAAAAGCTCAGAGGACTTGTGGGTACCAAGTACTAGGCAAAGCTAGAACCAGAAGTTCTTATCGTTGGGCCATTCATGAGGTTGAAAATCCCCCCAGGTCCCATGATAGTGAGGTAAGTTCCCTCTGCATGTCCTGAGGTGGCTTCAGGTTTCAGAGCAGGCACCTCACAGCACCCCCAGGCACCATGCTTGCTCTGAGAGCAAGGACAAGTCTAAGATTTTCCAGGCTGCTTTCTGCACCACTTCACCCTATACTAATTCTCATGATATTTAGAATCCCCAAAATAATCAAGTACTCTCATTGATTATCAACAAAGCCAAAATCACAGTGAAGAAATGAACAAATTGGGCTCTAGAGAAGTTTTGTCCCCAGCAAAAGTTAAACTGCTGAACAAAGTAAACAAAAGGTAGGTGTAGGCATCCTTGAAAGATCTTGGATCTACATAGTGGAAATAGTTCATGCTATTTAAAAATTAGCTTTTGTGGGGCTTGGGAGATGGCTCAGTGGTTAAAGTGCTTAAAGGCACTTGTTTGTAAGACTGATTACCTGAGTTCAATGCCCAGCACCCACGTAAAGCTGGATACAAAGTGGCTCATCACAGCAATGGGCGGTGGATCCAGGAGAACAGTGATGCTCATGGGCCAGCTACACTGATGCACACAAAGGGCAAAAACAAAATAGCAGCAATGGAGAGGCTGTCTCAAGTGGAAGGAGAGGGTAGACTCCCTGAGATTGTCCTCAGACTCCATACATGTGCTGTGGCATGTATGTGTGCACACACACAATTTTTTAAAATCATCCTTCCTTACAGCTAAATGACATGCTATTTTATTATTTTTTAATTCAATTTTTCACAATAAGCAAAGATGTAAACACCAGGGTTATATTCCAGGGTATGGATGAATTTGGAGGCTAAGAAAGAGGAGAGAGGTGGTGTACTGGGAGTTTATTTCTTCTTACTTATAAATCCCCCTAGCTTTATTGGTGTATGATAGACTGATAAAAATTATATTTAAACATATATATATATGATACCCAATATAATGTTTTAATACATGCATACATGGCCAATTATACTATATTTTCTATTCCAAAGTTGGTAAGAGAGTAGATCTTAAATGATCTCAATTGTAGGGAACTGGGGAGATGGCTCAATGGATAAGAACATTGCTGTGAAAGCATGAGGACCTGAGTTTGCTCTCCAGCATCCATGTATGAACCTGGGCATGCCCTGCATGCTTGTAACCCCAGTGCTGAGGAGAACAGGGACAGGAGGGTCACCAGGACTCACTGGTCAGCCAGCATAACTAAAAACAGCACAAGCTTCAGGTTCAGTGAGAGACTTTGTCTTATGGGAATAAGGCACAAGAGCAATAGAGGAGAACATGTGGTGTCCATCTCTAGCCTTTGCACGTGTGCACACAAGGTGCACGCATCTGCATATATAGGTGCATAAATCACATGCATATACACACATCACATATACTACATACATACACACACACATGTGTGCATACACACCCCCAATAATTGTTTGTTTTATCTACAATTGTGGAACCCACAGTTATGGACAGCTGACTGTATGCGTACCATCCTTCCCACAGTTATACTTCATGTATGAGTGTGAGCCACAGTTCTGTCCCCTGGGTTCACATGGCCTCTGTGCTTTGTTCCCTGCATGTTCCAGATGAATACACCGGGCAAGACCATCTTTCTCCAGACTTCTATGAAGAGTCAGAAACTGACCCTGGTGCTGAGGAGCTCCCCACCCGGATCTTCGTGGCTCTGTTTGACTATGACCCACTTACTATGTCCCCAAATCCTGATGCTGCTGAAGAGGAGCTTCCCTTCAAAGAAGGACAGATCATCAAGGTGGAGATGGCTACTGGGACAGGGTGGGGTAGGGCAGGGACTGACAGCAGGTAATCCATACCCAGATCGGGTGTGGATTTGTGGAATTGTATTCTGGGATTGCCTGGCATGTAGAAAAGTCCTGCCTGTGCTTTACTGGGGAAAAGTGATGCTTTCTTCATCTGTCTATCTTATCACATTGTGTACATCTGCATGTTTGTGTGTGCTCACACACACGTGCACATTTGCACTTCAGAATGAACTATGAAGTACAGACTCTAAATTTTAAAGTCAGAATTTTCAGTGCCTAAATTCTAAACTTCAAGCAAACAGGAGGAAAGGAAGAGGGAGGGAAAGAGAAGAGAGGGAAGGAATTACATAAGAGAGGGAAGATGAGAGGGAAGATGAAAGGGAGGAAGAGAAAGGAGGGAGGAAGGAAAGTGGGAGAAGAAAAGAAGGAAGGGAAAGGAAGAAAGGAAGGAAGGAAGGAAGGAAGGAGGGAGGGAGGAAGGAAGGAAGGAAAGGCAAAGGCATTCAACAGCTGGGCCTGGTCAGTAGACCTTCATCCTTAGTATACTGTAGTGGCTAGCTGTTTTCCAGCCTTCTGATTAGCACTGGATGAAAGTCCGTGGGTCTGTGGGAGGGAAATGAGGGTAAGCATGTGCTCAGCACCCTGGGCTCTCTGGTTTGGAAAGCACCCTGACCAGTGCACTTGGAAGTGATCCAAATGGCTGGCCCAACACTCTTCTCCATTTCCCATGGAGGAACCCACCTCACATGGACACAAGTACTCCCACAGGTCTGCAGGGAAGTGTCTCTTCCATGTATGAGTTCAAATGTGTGAACTTGTCCAAGCTAACTCCTCAGTTTGTGGGAAATATGAGTTGTCTAAGCCATGAAGGGAAAACCATCTCATGAGTGAAGGCCACAGGGTGAGGGCACCACACACATAGCCACCACATGTGCAGGTGACTCACAAAGGTGAGGTGTGGAGTTTTAGGTGTGTGTTTAGTTTTGGAGTGATTCTGCTGTCATCTACATGGCTGAGTCAGCCAATGACGATAGTTAGATTTCCCCTCCATGTCTGCAGGTCTGTAGGGATAAAGATACAGATGGGGCCAATCATGATGGTGTGATTCTCCCCCGCCCACCATGTCTGCAGGTCTATGGGGTAAAGATGCAGATGGCGGGGGTCGGGGCTGAATAGATGGCTTAGCTGTTATGGTATGGTGCTTGCCTGA
Organism: Dipus sagitta; assembly: GCA_036346955.1. Classification (NCBI taxonomy): domain Eukaryota; kingdom Metazoa; phylum Chordata; class Mammalia; order Rodentia; family Dipodidae; genus Dipus; species Dipus sagitta. The sequence continues at coordinate 64,279,009 of CM070779.1, read as the reverse complement.
GAAGCCTATGAATCATGTTGAATCTCCAGATCTCACATAAGCCAGATGCAGTGACACAAGCATGCAATGTCACCCTTGCGTACAAGGGAGCGCATGCGTCTGGAGTTCGTTTGTAGTAGCTGAAGGCCCTGGTGTGCCCATTCTTTCTCTTTCTTGCTCTGCCTCTTTCTCTCTCCCTGCCTCCCTCTCTCTCTCAGATAAATAACAATAACAATAATGAAAATATATTTAAGAAAAAGATGCAGATGTGGCCAGTGACCATGGTTTGATTCTCCGCCCCCATGTCTGCAGGTCTACGGGGACAAAGATGCAGATGGGTTCTACCGTGGGGAGACGTGTGCACGGCTTGGCCTCATTCCTTGTAACATGGTGTCTGAGATCCAAGCGGATGATGAAGAGATGATGGACCAGTTGTTGAGACAAGGCTTCCTCCCTCTGAATACTCCTGTGGAGAAAATAGGTGTGCTTGGCCCCCACCCTGCCTCTGCCATTCCTAGCAGGAAGAAGCTGCCACCTGAACAGGGGCCTCACAGCATCTCAGTGTGCCCTTGTTGGGAGGATTGAACACTGTTCTTGGGGTAAAACTTACTTTGCACACTGCGATGGGAATAGAACTGCATTCAGGACACATGTGTGCCCCAATATTGGTTCATGTACATGATCTGATGGGTGATGAAGTGCAGCCCTGTCTGCTAAAAGGCCCTCACATCTAGTAAACAACCCAGTGATGGATTTTGGGGATTAAGCTTTGCAGATTGGATTGACCATGATAGTCTTCCAGGTACACAGGGTTGTATAAGGGCTTTTGCTTATCCAAAGGCATAACAGTTCTTGACTATTCCTTTGAGGCTACTACATTGTTTTGTGAGCTGGTCTGCACACACTAGTGAGAAAATGAGGGTCTGGGAAGATGGCACAGTGGATCAAGTGCTTGCAACACTAGCCTAAGGATCCAAGTTCAGATCCCCAGCAACCATGTAAAAGGCCAGGCATGGAAGCATACACTTGTAATCCTTTTGCTTGGAAGATGGACAAGGAGGATCCTGTGATTCGCTGGCTACCTAGTCTAGCCAAATGGGTGAGCTCTAGGTTCAGTGAGAGACCCTGTTTAAAAAAAATAGCATGGGGAGTGACTGAGGACATCCAATCTCAACATCTGGTCTCCATGGACACATGCATACATATGTACCCACACACACATGAACACACATAAACACTACACACACATATACCTGCCACAGGAACAAAAAGATTGTAAGTGTAGACAGCGGTGCCCTTGCTTTTCCCGTGTACCTAGAAATCTGCTTGTGAAAACAGCCTTTTCTACCTTGCTGGAAACAAGATCCATTTTATATCATTTACACTAGACATTTAATACTTCAAACATTAGATTAACTTCTAAATCAAATACAAAGCCCAATGACTCAAAAATAGACATGAACATAACATTTCATCCATTTGGAGCATTAATGAATTCTTGAAAAAATTTTGCAGAACTGGGGACTAAACTCAATCAGGGCTTTCTGCATACTTTCTATTGCCAAGTCACATCCCCATTCCTTTTTCATTTTTATTATGAGACTGGGTCTGACCTTGAATTCAGTCTATAGTTAAGGCAGGGCTTGAACTTGCAATCCTCCTGCCTTAGCTTTCAGAGAAGTTGGAATGATAGCCATGCCACCAGGCCCAGCTGATGTGCTCCTAGTCACAAGATCTGGTGCTTGAGGTTTAACATGAACTATAATGCCCACATGAAGTCCATAAGATTGAAGTTGAGTCCCTGTTATCTCTGCTCCTGATGCTAGCTATGACAGTTTCAAAGATAAGACTATCTGTCTATCTAGTCATGAAATCTAAAGAACGTGCTGTGGGTGACCTGTGCTACCTAGTACCCCAGATGTCTCCTTAGTCTGCAATTCTATCTACATGTGGCTTGTCAAGGGACCCATCCCTAGATATCTGCTTGTCCCACTGTACCTAGGAATTCCACCCACAAAGATGATAAGCTTAATGTGGCATTTTTGAAAGTGCAGTGGTGATGGTTATGTGACATTTCCTGGGGACATGTGAACAGCATCCATTATTCCAAATAGGGTCTCAACAACAAACCAAAGAAATTATTCCATCCAAATCTACCTTAAAGCCAGTGGGTTTGTTGGAGTTGCTTTGAAGAGTATGAGTGAAAGGTTGCTTATAGGATCATGGGTAAGAGGTTACTTATGGTAAGGCAGCTGCAAGGCCTGTCCCAGTATGGGTAATACCTCATGAAAACTGTATAACTTGCAGGAAGCTCTGCTAAGAGTCTCCCTCCTCAGCAATGGTCACTGCTTGTATAAGCTAGAGGAGGGGCTTGTGTCTCTTGCAGCTCTGTGAGCTTCCTGAGCCTAATAATTATAGGTAACTTCTCGAGTCTTAAGAGCCTCCTGTACCCCTCCAGGAGGGACTTTCTTGGTTCAGAGGCAGTACCTTTCCCAGAGCAGCAGTCAGAGCTTCATGCTGTCTGCCAGAGCCATCTCACACCTGTGCCAGCCCATATTGTTTGGACTCACTAAGGAAGAGGGTCTCCTGCCTCAGTGAGTCCTCCTGGCATAGCGGACACAAGGGAACATGTCACTATGAGGGGACCATTATAGAGAAAACCATAAACCTGGAGGTCAAGGCAGCTGGCTCAAGTGTAGGACATTCAGTGAGATTTTACCCACTCTTCTAGGCACGGAACGGGTGGTCACCACTGATTCTGAGATAACTTTACAAATGTTTCTTGTGGTCCCACAGAGAGAAGTAGAAGAGGTGGCCGGGTTCATTCCATGTCCACGCGAAGAATGGTGGCTCTGTATGACTATGACCCAAGAGAAAGCTCGCCTAACGTGGACATCGAGGTACTAGTTATTTCACACTGACCTGGAATCATACCCCATAATTTCCTAGCTGAGCTGTTCACAGACACCATGTTTAAGCCATTTTCCCTTAGCTTCTCATTCCTTGTCCTTGAATATTGTAGGAAGGACTACTTTGCCAATGCCCAATGACTGGCCATTGTAGAGACAGCAGCTGGTAAAGGAAGCACTGACATTCTCAGGGGTCCATCCAGTCACAGCAGTCTCCCATAGTCACATCCAATGAACCATGGCCAACTGAGGTCCAAGCATATTAGTGGGAAGTCCCCAGAAATCAATGGTAAATGTGGAATGGCTGTGCTCAGTCATATGGTAGAACCTCATGGTCCTGCTAAGAGTAACCCCTTGATCAGGTGCTGCCTTCCCACCACATCTATGAACCTTTATTCCACTGTCTGTCACAATTGCTCATTGTGTTGTTAGCTATTGCTGATCTCTTTTAGTGCCTAGTTTATCACAAAGATACTACCTGGCATGGGTAGAGTTGGGTACTATCTGCAGTACTGGGCATACACTGGTGCTCCTGGCAGAGTGGGTATTATGAAGGTAGAGCATGAAGGCACTGGCCTTCCATAAAGACACTTGCCCGATTTATAACAATTCCTACACACATTGTATTTCTGTGAATGATGGCAAGCCTCCAGCTTATGAACTTTTTTTCCCTCATGTCTAATTTAGATAGACATATTTTTAGATATTCTCTGCTCTGTTTATTTTGGATTCCATGGTCTGAAATGCATGAGGACAGTTTGAGAGTCATGTTCAACACTGTCTGCTGTCCCCGGGCTGGGACCTGACCCACAGCAGACACTTAATTAATGGGAAAGTTCATGATCAGTTAGAAGTTTTTCTTAGTGCTAAGAGAGGGTGTTTGTGGAATGGTCCTCATTTTTTGGGAGCATCCCCACATTGAAGGCTGGTGGATAACCAGAGGAGATGGCAATAACCCTGAATATTTTAATTTCCAGAGCACCATAGCACTTTCAGGCAGATGACATTTCCATACAGCTTTGAAAACAGTCTTCCAGCCCTCCTCTTGACTTAGTTTAAAGATAGGTTGAAACCTAATCATAAGAGATATGGCAAACTTAGGGCTGGGACAATGGCTCAGTGGGGTAAAGTACTTGTCATCCAAGCATGAGGACCTGAGTTCAGATCCCCAGCTTCCGCATAACATATCAGGAATGATATCAAATGCCTGTAATCCTAGCACTGAGGAAACAGACAGGTAATAATTAGGATTCACTGGCTAGTGTTTCTAGCTGAGTTGGTGAGCTTTGGGCTCAGTGAGAGATTCCATCTCAAAGAATACAATGGAGAATGATTAATAATACACCCAGTGTTGTAATCTGGCCTCTGTAGACACATGTGCACATGTGCTGCACACCTGCATATATATATGTACCTACATGCATATAAATATGTATGCACACACACATACACACAAAAAAACCACAACTAGGTTGTGCAACATGCTCTTAACTTTGTCTTCCTTCTCTTCAGGCTGAGCTTCCCTTTTGTACAGGAGATATTATTACTGTTTTTGGTGAAATTGATGAAGATGGATTTTATTATGTAAGTTTTTGAAACATCAAGAAGCATTATTCATTTTAGCAGTGTTTACCCCCTTGTTGATTCTTTTAAACATATGCTGAGCTGTGATCTTTACAGGGCTCTCTGTAATGTTCACCTGGCTTGCCACCTCTCTGCTGTATTCTCTTTTGCATGTAATATAGAATGCTGGAAATGGGGTGGTGCATGTCTGAAATTCCAAGCTTGGGAAGGCTGAGGCAAGGGAATTGTTGTGAGTTTGAGACCAGCCTGAGTTATGGAACTATACCCTGTCTTGGCAAATAAAGAAAGACAAGAAGGAAGGAAGGAAGGAAGGAAGGAAGGAAGGAAGGAAGGAAGGAAGGAAAGAAGGAAGGAAGGAAGGAAAGAAGGAAGGAAGGAAGGAAAGGAGGGAGGGAGGGAGGAAGGAAGGAGGGAAGGAAGGAAGGAAAGAAGGAAGGAAGGAAGGAAGGAAGGAAAAATAAAACGTAATAATCAAGCTGGCACTATGGTCTCTTGTCATTCCTTCTTACAGCAGTACATTTGTGTCTATAAACTACAGACAGAGCAAAGGCATTCACAATGTGATGGTTAGAATCTGCCACCACCCAGTTACCAATTAGATTTTATAGATTATTTGTGGCCTATGTGATTAAAGAATGTTCTTATAGGGAGAGTAAGAAGTAAAAACAAAACAAAATAAATAGGTAAGTAAAACCCCAGAGATTTCAAATCCCCTCCTTCCCTTCCTTTCACAACTAAACCACCAGCAGTTTGGGATCCACCCTTTCCTAGAACTTCCTAGCAGCCAGCACCTCATAGATACCTTTCTCTTCTGTTCTATGAGTGCCTCTCTAATGTTCTCTGGGAAACAAAAGAGGCAGTGCTATGGGAGGGTTGTTCCCCTGTCATCTTGTGTGACTGTCCTCATTGTCACAGTTGGCACTCCTGCTTCCCTGTGCAGTGGTGGAGGTTCCAGGAGTCCCTATCTTGAGCCAGTGTCCCCATATTGGGAAAATAAACCCTTAATTATACACACACACACACACACACAATTTTATTTTTGACAATTTCATACATGTATATAATGTATTTGATCATATTCACTGTTACCCTTGTTTTCCACTCCAACGAAACCTCTTCCCAACAAGTCTCCTTCCTACTTTAATGTCATTTTTGTTGTTATTTACTGAGCTCAGACACCACAAGGTCCTAGTATGTAAATTCCTCCAAGTCCTGCAGTTTCCACAGTCTGAGGCACTGATTGCTTCAGGGTTTCTTCAGGGTTGGGAGAATCACAGTACTATTTTCAGTAGAGAGTCAATGTTGTCACACAGGGTCACTGTTATGTTTCTTTCAAGCTATTCAGTTTATGTGTGATTTCGTTTATTGATTTGTATTTGGTCAAATTTTGTTGTCCTTGGTAAGATATTTAAAGGATCTGTCAAAGTGATCACTTTTTTTCTCCACTTCTCACATTGTCTACCTTTACTTTTCTTAATGAGAACATTGTAATGACTATTTATTTGTTATGCACATACCTGTATATGCATGTGTGTGCTTGTGTGTGTACACGCACACCAGAGGTTGGTGTTGGGTTGATGGTTCATCGTCTTATTTACAAATGCAGTGTGACTGGAACCTGGAGCTCACCCATTTGTCTAGTCTGCCAGTCAATTTACCCTGTTTCTGCCTTCTGAGCACTGAGAGTATGGCTGACCACCAAGCCACCTGGCATTTACATGGAAGCTGAGGGTCCTCATGTTTGCTTGGCAAGCACTTTATCTACTGAGCCATCTCTCAGCCCTGAGTTCCATTACTTTTGACCAGAATAAATTCACCATGCAACTATATACTCTTAGCTGCATTTCCTTTGTGAGAGCAAGGAGTAGATTCTGGGAAACGATTAGGCTCTCTGATCTCTCCACTCCCTCCCTCCATGTTTGCAGGGTGAGCTGAATGGACAGAAAGGCCTTGTTCCTTCGAACTTCCTGGAAGAAGTTCCTGATGATGTGGAGGTCTACCTTTCCGATGCTCCTTCCCAGTATTCCCAAGACACGCCCTTACGCTCCAAGGCCAAAAGGGTAAGCAAGTTTCCTTAGCCTTTAGTTGTTGTCCCTCTCTGCCCTGTGCTGTGCTTAGATCTTGAGCTGAAAAGCATATACCCTGAATATCTTTCCATGGGGTAACACCCACAAATGCTTTGTTCCAAGTTGTAAGTCTGTGTCACACAATGGGTCCTCTTCAGTTCTAGTCAGTCTGCCTGAATCCAAAGGCCATTCCAGGTCTCCAGGACAGATGCATATTCTGGTGACTTTTAGGGACACAAACAGTCCCTTCAATTCTTAGTGTTCTAGGCCTCGTTTCAAAGGTCAAAGGACCTCCCTAGCATAGCACCTGCCTGAGGCTGCATTCTCCTTGAGTGTCTCATCTTATGTCACACCATCACTGCGGGTTCTTATCGGTTATGTTTCATGTATATATTTTTGTTTCTTCGCTCATCTGCTTGGACAGAAGAAGAGTGTCCATTTCACACCCTAATCAGGCATGTAGCCTTCACGTAAGTGAGCAACCGAAGACACCTTAGAGAGATACCGGCTTAAGCTACCCTAAGCGGACAGCATGGTAGACTTAAGACTTCAATGTGGGCTTAAAGAAAGAGAAAAGAGAGAGAAAAGAAATATGTCTCAAAAACAAAACAAAACAAAACATTGGACTTAAAGTATTAGGCTGCCTCACCTGTTCTCAGTTGCCTAGCAACTGGATTCATAGTGAAATGAATCATCTTGAATAAGCATTCCCTGCTATTTCCATTGAGAGTACCAGAGAGGCCAACATTGGGAACATATTTCTTAATGAGCTAATTGTTTACACAGAGTGAGTTCTGCGATGTGTACTCATAACAAAAGCTGCATATTGCATTGTTTGCCACTCTTGGGAAAAGCACAAGTTAATAAATATGTTTACTGTAGGATGTTTTGCTCAAAATAATGATAAACTATAATTTGAGATTGAGTAGTGAACAAAAGTGCCCTGGTGTTGGCGCTGAATACTCCAAAGTTAGCTGAAACACCATTTTCCAATACCTTGGCCTTATGAGCACGTGTGCATTTCACAGTTCTCAGAGCACATGGAGGTGTGAGAGAGGTGTGTTGGCGCACCAATGCAATACCATGTTTCAGATTCTGCAGCTCCAATGACTACACTAGCTGGGCTCCGTGGTATCCTCAGGTGTGCTTTGGATGCATTCCTAGGTGTTTTCCATTAGAATTAGTCCTTGATTTTAAATCCAAGCAAGCTCGAGGCCCCATACCATGTGCCTGCCCAATACCCAGCTCTCACTTGCCACGTTTTGCTCTGGTAATGTTGGTGAACCAGAGATATAGTGGTATTATATAATCACAAATATGGGTCCAACTGCAGGATAAAATCTCCATGCAGTGTACCACTTTTAATAAATTTCTGACTCTTTGAGCCACTGTGGTTTGAATGGCTAAAGTATGTCAAAACTTATCATGCTTTGCTGGGGAAGATTTGGGTTCAACTATTTTGAAATAATGAAAGCATACAAGAAGGGCCTTTGAGCTTTCTTTGATTATAATTAAGGTTCATTTTAGTTTTTTTTTTTTCTTTCAAACAGTGTGCCATCTTCAAAATTTCTATAGAATTCTAGCTGACCCAAGGCTGCACACAACCATGTCAGGATCTTACATACCTACTTTGTATACCTCCTTTGCAAATCCATCCAAATTCCCATTAGGAGAGAACTGATGTGTACCAGGCCAACTTTACTACTATCAATCTGGTTGACAATAACTTCCCTTGCTTTTAGTCTGAATTTTTAGTCAATTATGACCTGGCTTCGTTTGTCAAAGCAATGGCCACCCTGTCTCCCAAGACAAAGACAGAAAAAGCTACTAATGTGGCAGCCTCTCTCTCTCTCAGAGGCCTTGGGAATAGGTGTGTGCTTCTCATGGCATACTTTAAAAATTGAAAGAAACAAATACCCTTTGCCCTGGTTGGTGGGAGATGGGGCAGTGTGTGTTTCGGAGTAAATTGTTGTTGGCGCTCATGCACTCAATAAACTGTCACAATGTGCCTACTAGGTTCCTCCCGAGGGTTCAGGGGCAGCAAGGAGAGCTCCATCCCCCACAGTCCATCTCCATTCGGGGTCACCTACGTCATCCATGGGTTCTGGTAGTCCTGGGAGAGGCAGGGAAATGTCCTCGAAAAAGAAAAAGGGGCTGCTTTCCAAAGGCAAGAAACTGCTGAAAAGGCTGGGCGCAGTGAAGTGATTCACGTGCTTCCGGACAACTTCCAAATGGATGTCATTTTCTTTAATTCCAAATTAGGGCTTTCATGACTCCTAAAAAACCAGTCTTCTCCCCTGACAGCAGTAGAGAATTGCACTTTGCACTACCATCCACTTTAAACCAACCGCGAGACCAGAGAGGGCTGCGGTCCCCCTCCCGCTCCGCTGTCAATGTTCTATCCAAGTCCAAGGTCAGGCAGGGACGGGAGGGGTGCTGGCTGACCAGCGGGGGTGAGAGGCTCCTGCAGCTCTCTCCCCATCTGCAGTTCCAGCTCTGTGCACTTGTCATCTGCCCTTAAAGGAGTGATTTCCAACCCTCCCTTTCAAAATGCTTGCCTCTCCATGCATTGACTCTCACCTTGACTCTGGTCTTGAAATTCCTAGTTTAATTCGCCTTGATGTTCTGCCTTATTACTGCACAATGATTTGTACTGTCTAATAAAAACAGTGTGTATACTTTGTATGTGTTGTGCATTCCTAGCCTCCATCCTCATGGACATAGTGGCTTCACAGAACAGTTGTTCAGGCTATGTTTAAGATGCTGGTCTTGGTCTCTCAGAGCAAGCCAGGCAACACAGAAAATGTTTACTTCTCCAACCACACAAAAACAAGCAAAGGAGAGGAAGTAACTTTGTTTCATAAAGTACCAGTACTCCAACCTGTGAGAAAGCTGGTACTCTTTGCTTTCAGTGTTACATTCTGTGGCATTTGGATTTCTGTTCATTATTTGTTGAAATGCCATACCCAGACACTTCACCACAAACAAAACACACAAAAAAGTCATCCATACAATTCATTAGCCACACCAAAAAGAGCCTAAACTGAGATCTTTTGGGAAAGGTCCACACTCACCTTTATCATTGGCATCTGAACAAAAAAACCAACAAAGTTGCTGGCAGGTGTACATGACAGTTACTATTTTGTAATTCTTGTCCACTTGTAAATTGTTTTTACTCTTTATACATACTTTTCAGATTGCCTTTCTTTTGTAAGTTCTGGAAGGTTTATAAATGAATGACAAAGCTGTCCCCATTGTGTGTCTTCAACACCTACTGTAAATTGTTACATAATTGTATGTGGTAGATTTACTAACAGTGTGGTGAGTACTGTATGGATGTGTGCATGTGTACAGTTAGGATCATGTATTTTCTAGAAATAAAATTTGTTATTTTGTATGATGCCGTGTGTTCTGTGTCATCATTTTAAATACATTATTACTGCAGGGCAGTGGTATTCTTGTCTACTACATGTTCACAAAGCACCCATGAGCTTGCCTTTCCTGGGAATACTTTTTAAAACTTTTCTTATTAATTTTCAAACATGTACACAATATATTTTTATCTCATTGCCTGCATTTGCCCCCCCCATCTCCCTTCCACTGAGTGCCTTCTTTCTAATTAGTGCCTCTTCTACTTTGATGTCTTTCTCCACCATCCATGATGGTATGCTCATGAGATAGCATTGTGCAGGTCTTGTGCAGGTAACAATAGTTGCTGTGAGGTTGTAGCAGTTACCTTCTCATTTCTGGGACAAACACCTGATCCAAAGTAGCTTAGGGGAGAGGAAAATTTTTATTTCAGGCTTATATAGATTCCAGGGGAAGCTTCATCATGGTGGCAGAAGCTAGCTCACTGCATCACACATCTACAGAAGAAAGAGAACAGCACCAGAAAGCACCAGCTAGCTCTGAACACACCCCTAGGGCTCAATTCAAGGTCCACATCCAATGACACACCTCCTCCAGCAGAGCTCCACCTGCTGGAGACTAACTAGGAAGAGAAATTCAAAAAATACCTATGGCTATGGGGCCATTTACATTCAAACCACCACAGGGGTCATGAATGTATCTTCATGTCCAGAAGATAGCATACCAAAACACTCTTCCTCATCTTTTGGCTCCTTTCTTTCTTCTGTCTTTGCTTCTCTCTCTCTCTTTTTGCCCTTCTCTCTTTTGCAATGTTCCCTGAGCTTTGGTAGGTGTGATAGAGATGTCTCATTTAGTGCTGAACACTCAACAGTTATTCTCAGAACTTTGATGAGCTTTCAGTTATCACAGTAGTCACTGACATCTGCAAAAACAACTTTCTCTGATCAAAAGTGAGAGCAACACTAATCTATAGGCATTAACACAGATATTTAGAGGGCAATTTGATGGGCACAACCTATCCATTTAGCTAAACAGCAGTAGTAGCTTCTCCACTGGGATATATGATCTTCTCAGCCATTGGCTTTTGACAAGGTTTTCAGTATCAGGGGATGAATTTACTCCTGTGAAGCAGGCCTCAGATCCAATCAGAGAGCAGTTGGTTACCCCCATAACAGCCATGCCATTATTGCACCAGTGGGCACATCTTGCCTGGCTGATGTGTCTCACAGGATCTACCACTGGGCAAGATTATTGATGATTTTTCTTCACCAGTAGCCTGCATAATACTTTCCAGCACAATGATAGTTAGACAGCAGTGAGGAGACGTCCAATTCAGTTCCAGATTCATTTCTCAATTGGGATGTTGTTAACAAATAATTTTGACTCATGTTTTGGGAGTCATTAAGTGGTGATACACACCACTCGTAGCAATCCACATGGTGGGAAACAAAAGGTATTAGAATCAGGTCTCTGTGTTCTGAGTGAGAACTACATGCAGCAGAGATGGCAGGATCTCTTGATCTATGGATTCAAACCAATTTTTTAGCACTCCTGTTGAACAGCTACTCTGACTTAACACGGTGCAATACAGCAGAACTTCCCAAGTATAAGAAGTTTCTCCTTTGCAGGCTAAGATCAGTGACTTTATGGCTTCTCATCTGTGATACGGCAGAACATTGTGGTGGAAGGGTACAATAGAAGGAAGCTGCTCACCTCAGTATGACCAGCAAGCACAGGACAAGTGTATGGGTTCAAGGGATAGACATGCTTGCAAAGGCATGCTCCTTATAATCCACTTTGTACAACCAGGCCCTAGCTCCTACTATCCCATTCATCTGTGCACCCATCAGTAGATTGCTCCATTAAGCCAGACCCTGAATACATGAGCCTTCAGGGTTTTAGGTTTAAATTTAGCAGATAAGAATTGTTCAAATTAAGAAATAAAATCAGTGTGTTTATGGCAAGATTAAGACAACACAATTCAAACCTAATACTTTATGGACACATAATACTTACTGCTTTTACACAGACATTCCATTTGAAGAATTGGTGACAATTTCTCAAGAGTAAAAAGTACCAGCCAAGGGAGGCAGGATCAATGTTTCTCTGCATTAGTTACTTTTCTTGGTGCTGAGACAAAGGACCTAACAAAAGCAACTCAAGAAGGAAAGAGAAGTGTACACCGGGGTCATCTGTAGTTACAGGAAAGTTGTATTGGAAAGAGTGTGGTCTCAAAATGAAAGACAAAGAGCTTCTGCTTCTGAGAGAAGAGGAAAAAGAGAAAGCAGAGGGGAGTGAAAGAAAGAAGTCAAAGAATGAAAAGCAACTGAAAAAATGAAGGAAAGATGAAAGGGAGGAAGGGGAGAAAAGGAGAAAGCAGGAGAGAAAAAAATGAGAGAGAAACAGAAGGATGGAGAAGGACACACACACACACAGAGGGAGGGAGGATAAATGAACCAGAGGACTATAAAAATTGATCTCAGAATAAGAGGGAATTCAGACAGAAGAACACTAGACAACCCTCTGAATTTACAACAAATATCAGCTAAGGTCCTGTCCTTGAAGCACAGAAGACAATATGGCTCTGGGAATGGCTCCCTTTCAGAGGTACTGGGACTGGGACAGGATAAATATGCAGGGCCAGAATTAAAATCTCCATAGTACACAACGAAGACATCCACCTTTCACCCAAGACACTGGCAATTTGTATTTCTTTTTTCCCATGGTCAGTCTTGCTAGCAGTTATCCAATTTTGTTTTTTCATATCCCCATTCTCTGGCTTCATCCTTGTTTCCTTCCACCTCACTTCTGAGGTTATCTTTATGCTTCTTGTCCTTCCATTTCCTTTGGTTTAATTTTCTGTTCTTTTTTTTTTTTTCATTTGAGAGCGGGGAAAAGGGGGGAAGAGAGAGAGAAAGAGTGCTCCAGGGCCTTCAGCCACTGCAAATAAACTCCAGACACATGCGCCCCCTTATGCACATGTATGACATTGCATGCTTGTCACTGAGCGTCTGGCTTACATGGGACCTGGAGATTCAAACATGATCTCTTAGGCTTCACAGGCAAGCGCCTTAACTGCTAGGCCATCTCTCCAGCCCTGTTCTTGCTCTTTGAAAAGAAAGAAATTCTCAATCACAGATTTTCATAGTTTCTTCTTTTAAAAGTATATTTAAAAACAAAGTGACCTCTGGCTCTGCTTTATCTGCACTGGCCAAGTTAGACATACCACATTTCATGCTGTCATATTCATATATATTCTCACTTACACTTGGATTTATTTTTGGAACTTTATTAAGTAAATTGTCTTGTTTTCAAATATTTTGGAAAGTTTATGGTCATCTTTTGGTTACTGATTCCATTTTAATTCTACAATAATACAAAAATCATACCCTGAAAAATCCTTTGAGATTTATTATGGCTCATTTTGCAACCAGCAGGTGTTCTATGTTGGTAACTGTTCTATACACACTTGGTAAAAAGGGTTTCAGTTGCTAGCCAAGTAGGCTAATCATGCTGGTTAAGTTTTCTATATCCTTATTAATTCCTTATCTCCCTGACTGTCAGTTTCTGTGGAAAAGTGGCCCCAAATCTTCAGCCATGATTAGATTGAGACTTGGCATATTTCTCCTATTACTTCTGCATGTTTGGGCTTCAAATATTCTGAGCTATGTTGTTAGATACATCCCAAGGCTTTTCATATCATATTAAGCTGCTGATTAACTTCTTGGTAATAGTGTAGGAGTCCCCCCCTCTGGCCTCAAAACTGACTTTGGTTGGCAGCCACAGGGTTTGTATCTTCGTTGTTACACACAAAGTATGTCTCTTAGAAAAAAATATGTAGATGGGCCTTTTAAAAAGTCAAGCATGACAGTCTAAGTCTTCTGGTGATTTAAATTGATACACAATTTAATAGAATTGATAAAATCATGCTCAAGTCCTCCATCCTTTCCTTGGCATTTAATGTCTTTCTTTATTTTAGTTATCTTTTCCTGTTTTCCCTCAGATTACTATTTTAATTACTCCATTTTAACTTGCCTATTCCAATTTGAAATTATATACTTAAAGCAACACCCTAGAAATACAGTAGACTCTGTACAGTCTTCCTCCATAACTTCACAAAAAAGGCAAGAACTTTAAACAATGGCTGTCTATTCAGCTCATCTCACCCTTTACTCAGTGTTTTATTTGAACACATACTGTTATCCATACAAGGTACTGTTATTATTATAGGCTTGGACATATATCAGCTGCATAGACATTAACTAGACACCAATATTTTTTTATTTACTCACACAGCCTTCCAGCATCTTGGTTATTGGCAAAAGACATCAGACTCTGTGTCATGTTCTTCATGAGGCATGGCATCTCCTGAAGCCACTTTTCCAAGCTCCAACTCCAAAAGGGAAGAGTGAGCAGGATCAGGTGATGTCCCTGTGCAGCTCTGTGGCAGCAGGGAAATCTGAGCTGAGGGACTCCACCTTCTTTCATAAGGGAGAATAAACCTTTTCTGGTCTTTGCCTTCTGTCTCTAATACTGCATTGCAAGAATGCCCACCCTTTCCTCTGTAGGGAGACACCATCTCTATCTTCTAATGCTGTTTGATTCACAAGTAACCTCAAAAAGAAAACCTCATATATACACTGGAATCTCATGTAGCCATAAAGAATATCCTCAAAAAAAGATAATTTCATACAGACATTGGGATTTCATGCAGCTATAAAGAAAGTGAAAACATGACACTGGCAGGGAAATGGATATAACTAATAATAAGAAAAATAATCTAGATTCAGAATGACAGATACCACACTTTATCTCATATGCAGAGTCTAGTTTTAAATTTATAGATATGTGTGTGTAATTATTTATAGATGTGTATTTGCAGTTGATAAAATTCAAAAAGGAATTGAGAGGGGAAGAAGAGACCTTCAAGGAGGTGGAAAAAGAGAGGGTAGTAGAATCTATATGATAGGAAATCAGAATGGAAAGTTAAATGAGGGGGAGGGGAACAGAGCCAGCTTGGATGAGAAGGCACAGGAGAGGATGTAAGCAAAGTCTAAGGGCACATTTGAGTGAAGATGCCATGATGAAACCAGTTACTTTGTATGCTAACCTTAACAGTCCAGTTAAACAAGACAATCTAGAAAAAAAGCTTCTCATCACAAGGTGTGAAGATGTGCACAGGTAGATGGACAATTGTCTCTCAATACTTTAAGTTCTTTTATTTATTTACTTATTTATGTTTGTTTATGAGGGGCATATATGCCATGGCATGTGTGTGGAGGTCAGATGACAACTTTTGGTTTGTTTTTTCACCTTCTACCTAGTTCGAAGAAGGGTCTCTCATTCACAGCTCTGTTCCTGAGCTTCCAAGAAATTTTCCTGTCTCTGCCTCCTCCCTCACCATAGGCCCACTGGGATTACAGAAACCCACCAAGAACTTTTGGCTTTTATGTGGGGTCTGGATATCCAAGCTCAGGAACTCAAAAGTGCATGGAAAGCATTTTATCCACTGAGCTAGCTCTTCATTACCCTAACACTGTTTGAACAAAATATCAGAAAATATTAAATACATATATTCTATCTGCAAAATTAAGGCCATAAGGGTGAATTACAAAATAATACGACTAAAATATTAATCAACATATTAACATGATTTAGTAACACATTACAAAATGGCAACTGAGTTTTGTTATCATCAAACATATTCCAGTTCAGATTTGAAGACCTAGCTTCTGAATCTGTATAATGGAAGATGAATAATTAAATAATCCCAATGTCTTAGAAAATTTTAAAAAACATATTTCTAAATAACTAGTGGATCAAGATAAATCAAACTGAAAATTTAAAATTCCATATTTAGACCTGAATTGCATTGAAAACAGAACAATGAAGTAACAGTGAAAGTGATGCTTCAAAGGAAGTTTATGACTTTTAAGGATTTATAATACAAGGTTACATTAATAATATTGACACCCAATCTAAGCTATGAGATATAAAGAAAATGAAATAGATAATAAAAATAGAAACCAAGGAAGCAGAAAATAATAGTAAAACACACAAGTTAGGTATATTAAATAAGTTTTAATTAATATTAAAATATGATATGAATCTGGAAACCCTACAAAAACAGGTGTTAATAATACTGTAAAAGTGGACATAGCTGGGCATGGTGATGCATACCTTTAAACCCAGCACTTGGAAGGCAGAGGTAAGAGGATCACTGTGAGTTCAAGGCCACCCTGAGACTACATAGTGAATACCAGGTCAGCCTGGGCTACAGTGAGACCCTACCTTGATAAAAGAAACAAAAAAGTGGACATAATTATAAATGCATTAGGTTCTAAAAAAGATAAACATACTGCCAACAATTCTATCAATATATTAAAAACTCAGAAGAAATGAGGAAATTCCTGAGAAAAATATCAAGTAATATCCTGATTCTTACAATATGGAATGCCTGAAAGTTAAAAATTTGCACAAACTGAAATAGTCATTACAATATTTTTACAAGGAAAACATCAGATACAGATGATTTTGTAAGATAATCTCAGCAAATATTCAAAGAAGTAATCCTAATCTTACAGATGACCCTCCAGAAGATAAAACGACAATATTATTTGTGTATTTTAAGAGAAGTGTATACCTGTATACCAAAACCAAACAAAAATAAGAAAATAAAAAATTATAAGCCCATATCATCAAGAATATAAACTTAAAAACTCTACACTAAATGTTAGCCAACAAAGCCAATGGCATATAAAAGAAACCAAGTGACTTTGTTATCTCAGGAATGCAAGGATGGTTCAAGCTTAGACTATCTCTACTATGAACTACATTAACAGGATGAATAGAAAAACACCATTCAATCATCTCAGTAGATGCAGATATTTTAATAAACTTAAACATAAAATCCCTGTAAAAACTAGAGCTGGGCTGGAGAGATGGCTTAGCATTTAAGGTACTTGCCTGTGAAGCCTAAGGACTCATGTTCTACTCTCCAGGTCCCATGAAAACTAGATGCACAGTGACACAAGTGCACAAGGTCACATATGTGCACAAGGGGGAGCATGCATCTGGAGTTCGATTATAGTAGCTGAAGGCCCTGACATGCTAGCTCTATCTCTCTCTCTCTCTCAGAAAGAAAAGGCCAATCTGTTGGGCTTGCCTAAAAAAATGGGGGGGGGGGGGGGTGGAAGGATGGCTTAGTGGTTAAGGCATTTGCCTACAAGGCCAAAGGACCCAGGTTCAATTCCCCAGGACCCACGTTAGCCATATGCACAAGGGGCGAATGTGTCTGGAGTTCGTCTGCAGTGGCTGGAGGCCCTAGAGTGCTCTTGCACTCTCTCTCTCTCTTCCTCTTTCTCTGTCAAATAAATAAATAAATAAATAATAAAATATTTTTAAAGCTTTAGAGCTATGAGTAAATGTTAGCCTGGTAAAAGTATGTTTTTAAAAATCCCATTATGAACATTGTCTTAAATTGTGAAGAAGTGAGAAGTAGCTGTATAAAAAGTAGAGATAAGGCAAGAATAAATGCCCTTGCCCACTTTTATTTGACATTGAACTGGAGGAAACTTAACTGATACAATAAAAAAATGAAGTGAAAGCATAAGAATTGAATGGAGGAAAATAGGTTTATCATTTTCTAAAGAGAATATAATCACCTGTATGTAAAGTAAAAAAAAAGAATGCAGGAAAATCATCAGAAATAAAAACATAGTAGTTGGACATAAATATAAGGAAAACAATTACATGTTTGTTTCTAAAAACTTGAAAATATTGGAAAATGTAAATTTTTTTTGAGGTAGGGCCTTGCTCTAGGTCAGGCTGACCTGGAATTCACTATGGAGTCTCAGGCTAGCCTTGAACTCACAGTGATCCTCCTGCTTCTGCCTCCTAGTGCTGGGATTAAAGGCGTGTGCCACCATGTCCAGCAGAAAATGTAATTCTTAAAGGAATAGCATCTACAATGGTAACAAAACCTTAAAGCACTTAGGAATAAACCCAGTTTAATACATAAGAAATTAGGAAACTTTATGATAAAGGCATTTAAAACATCTAAATCAGTGGAATCATAAGCCATTTAGAGGACCATTAAGACCAGAAATCATGTCTATTTTCCCTAAATATTTCTGTCAAGTCAATGTAAGTTACATTGATAACTTCATTTAAAGTCATAAAGGAAACCTCCTACCAGATAAGAGGAGTTAGAAGATAATTGTAATTAAAACAAGGAGATACTGCCACAGAAATACACCATGTGACCAGACCCATGGATGGGTATTGATACCAGATAGGGGCAGAATCAGAGGTTAGTAGAAAAGATGATGCTGTCCATGGTGGAAATGACTTGCTCAGTGGAGCAATGACAAGCTGTATTTCTGGTGTGTACCTGTTTCCTGTGCGTTAGACATGACCATCACTGTCTTGAATCAAAGCAGCTATGATCATGCACATGAGCCCTTCACAAGACTGTACCTTTACTTGAGATTCTAGCTACTACTTCCTCCTGTCCCCTAACTGCATGTGGTCTTGGGAAGTGGAAGGTTGACTAGGGTGGGGACTCCTGTGAAGCAGCTTTTGTGAATTGTCACCCATGCTGAGATGGGCTTTTCAGTGATGCACCCGTATTGTAGTCACTCATATTCTTGTGAATAACCCCAACAGACTCACTGGCTCACCAGAATGGATCTGGATGGAATTAAGTTTCTTTAGTGTGCTAGTGTAATTTCTGGAGCAAGCAGGCATTTCTATGTTGTCCCAAGAAAAGTCAGGTAACAGAGCATCTGCTGGCCTCAAACTCATGGGATATGTTGGTAAGGACAAGGCAGATTACAACACTCATGGGCTCAAGTTGATCCCATTCCAAGCAGCAGTTTATAAAAGAAGGAAAAAAGAAAATCCCTATTTATTTATCCATATGTATACAACTTCCAGCGTATTTAGATGAGGGGTTCAGGGTGTCAGGAGAGCTCTACCCACAATTTTCCTTTAGCAAAAATGTAAGAGGTAGGCTGGAAAGATGGATTAGCAGTTAAGGCGCTTTGCCTGTGAAGCCTAAGCACTCATGTTCAACTCCCCAGGTAACATTTGAGCCAGACATACAAGGCAATGCAAATGCACAAGGTTGCACATGCTCACAAGGTGGCACATACATCTGGAGTTCAATTACAGCGGCTGGAGGCCCTGGTGCACCAATTCATTCTCTCTCCTTGCATTCAAAAAAAAAAAAAAAAAAGGCCAGTCTGTTGGACTTGCCTCAAAAAAAAGTCAAGTCACCATCATGGTGGCAAGTCTCTAGACCTGCCTCAGAAGATACTCTACCACCTTGTCGAGAGTGAGACAGAGACAGAGAGAGAGACACAGACAGACATGGTGTACCCAGATTAGTAAAACTCACCTCCAATGTGCCTTGGATGGTGCTTCAAGAGGATTAACTAAGGTGAGTGGCTGAATGTGAGTGGCACCAGTCCACTGATCCAATTGGCTGGAGGGGCCTGGCTGGAATAAAGGGGGCAAAGGAGAAAATCTGCTGGGATAGGTATCCCCCCCCCACCTCTTGCTGGTTGCCATGATGTCACCTATTCTTCTCTGGCATTTCTCTCAGGTAATGTCAGAGAAATGGGTGACAAACATACATATAGAAGGGAGTGCCAAGGACTTCAGATGAAGAACAGACATCTAATTAGCTAGGTCAATGGGGATGGGTATAAACAGTCTCATGGTCAGATGTTGAACTATTAGAAGTGGTATGGCTGTTGATGAGCATACATTTTAAATGGAGAGGACAGAGAAATCATATTTTTTATCTGCCTCAACACTCAGTTCCTGTTTATCTTGGAAATCATTGTAGGGAGAAAATTACATGGATTTAAGTGTGCTAAATGGCAAAATTTCTCTGTCTTGAACTCTTAAAATATTCTGTTACACTGACACAAGAAGTTGGAAGACCAGGCATTATGGTGACTGACTATATACCCTGTCCAGTAGCTAGTGGGGGGCTTTCCTCCATCAGTGACTCTATCCAGTGTCTTCATCTTCAGAAAGACAAGTCTGCCTTCATCAATGTAGAACAAAGCCCTCTGGTAGCAAGTTAGAGATACTGGAGAGGGGTACCTTCACAGGTAAGTCGTTAACTATTTTAAGAAGAAAACTAAAACATGTGACAGACCACAGAAGTATAGCAAAAGAGCTGGGGATAAAACTCCACAAATCAAGCTGGGCGTGGTGGTGCATGCCTTTAATCCCAGAACTCCGGAGGCAGAGGTAGGAGGATCACTGTGAGTTCAAGGCCAGCCTGAGATGACATAGTGAATCCCAGGTCAGCCTGGGCCAGAGTAAGACCCTACCTCGAAAAAAAAAAAAAAACAGCTCCATAGACCCATATAAGGATGTGGTTTGTGATAATGGTCCAATGAGGAAGAAAAATCCAAAGGAGAAGTTTGAATTACATAGCATGTATACATTATAGAGTGCTGGCAAGCCTGCTGGAGATGAGCCTACAAGGCTATGGACAAGAGGTTAGAGTGTAGTGATGTGCTAGAAATGACCATCACTGCTCTCATTCTCAGCTAACCATATCACACCACTGTTCCCTGTTGAGATCAATATCCACAAACAGCATCTCTCTGGGTTTTCAGTAATTGAGGAGGAAGGGGGTTCCAAGAGCAGAAGCTGGAGGGTCACCACAGGGATGTGCAGTGAGACACATCTAGAGGACACTTATAACTGTAAATTTTGGAAGGAGCCTGCGGATATGCTCTGGGAACATCTTCCCAAAAATAAGCTTCAGTGGGAGGCAGGCCTATGGAAGAAGCATAGAGATTGCACTGTGGTGGAGGCTGGTGAGGCCATGTAGAGCTGCAGGGTGGGTGAGGAAGTCAGGTAGAGACTACATTAGAGTGGAGAGGACCCCAGTCTCAGCAGTGCCCACCAGTCTGGCTGGATGGCAGGAGCTGACATGTCACATGGTGGAAAGTATGGTGAGAATGCTGGGCCCCCGAAGGGACAGAGGGAAGGAGTCAGGTGGTAGCTGAAGAGCAAGGGCTGAAGGGCTTTGTGTTAATGGGGGAAAAACACCTTCAGGGAGGCTGTGGATAAAGAGGGACATGGTGACAGGTGGCGTGTAGCAGTAGGAATGAGGATCTTCCACTGCTAGGGCAGGGTGGCCCTAGCCAGGTGGCTGGCTTCCCCCAGGAGCTTGGGACATTTCTTCCAAACACCCAGGGAAACTCTGAGCTTAGCTCTGTACCTTACTGAGGAAGGGATGCTCCCACACTATGATGACCATTTTGTCACCTCATGTGGGCAGTCTACCCACAAGACAGGCAAGACCCTTTGTATACTTTCCCATTCAGCCACTGTCTCCATTCCTGGATGAACAGCTGGGTTTGCCCGTCAAAGTCAGAGCCCAGGAGCTGTTTTCATAAATGGTCAGGGGATGCCCATCACTGTGGATCTCTGGAAATGCCAGTTAGCAATGTTATAGCCCTAAGGACATTCCAGTCTTCCCTCCAAATCTTCATGTGGTAATTTGAATGAAATGTTCCCCATAGGCTCAGGTGTTAGAGTAATTGCTCCTCAGCTGGTGGAACCTGTGGGAAGTGTCACCTTGCTGGAGGAAGGGTGTCACTGAGGGTAGACCTTGAAGTTTATTAGTCTAGCCCACTGGGTGTTCACAAATAGCTCACTGTGAGTACTTTCACTGTGAGTACTTTCTTCCTACTGCTATGTGACAAAGATGTGGGCTAGATTCCTGCTCATGCCATGCTTACCCCACCATAATGGAACTTCCCTGGAAACTGTAAAAAGAAACAAACCCTTTCCTCTGTTTGTGTCCCAGAAACAATGAGGTAAGTGCAACACTTGGGGAATGAGACTATAGGCCCCTGATACTCAGTAGCCTTGAAATCTGTAATGGCAACATCCTAATTAGTGTTTTTATCACATGTCTGGACTAGCTGCCTTCCTCAGCAATGGCAGCCTCTGCCACTCTGGTCCAACATCTTCTTACCTACCTTCCCTCAAATGTTCAAGACAGGCAGATGGGAAAGCATGTGCTATGAGGCCAAATGGTGCCTCACCACACACAGGCTTTGAGAACTATAAGGAAAACAAAATATTTTCCATTCACACTGTGTTAATAAATACGGCCAGAATCTGACCTGAATCTACCCAAGGTACCTTACATACCCAGCAAGCATTTCCTGGACTAGACACTAGGATGGAAGGGGAGGGAGGGGAGGGCATCAAAGGGGTGGGAAACACAAATCTAGACCCAAACGGCAATGGTACCATAATTTTCTACTTACTGAAAGACAGACCAAATGGCTGATCCTTCACCAGGCCCTTACAGGGAACACTTGAATCACAAGACACTGGAGAGGGTAGGATCAAGACTAACCTTAATCTTCTACATCTTCCCTCCCTCCCTCTCCCTCCCCCCTCTCTCTCTTCTCTCTAACTCTTGTATATTAGTTATCTTTTTCCTCCTTTTCTTAGTGGGCACTGACCTGTAACTCCCAGAACCAGCATGGGGCTATCATCCACAATGAGCTTTTGATCAGAGAGACCTACAAGGTTTCCTAAAAGACAGACAGATTTCTGTCAGAGTACTTGATGACCTACCAAAGGTTAGTGGTAAGACCCTACTGCTGAAGACACCTTATGTGGTTGACATGCAAATTAGAATGGCATGGCTGGAAGTTGAAGAGAGTCAGTCCCCAGACAGTCAGCGCGTCTAGTGCTGCCGGGCTCCGCCGGCGGGGGCAGGTAGTGCCGAGGGAAGGACCAGGCCCGCTGGTTCCTCCCGAGGGGCTGAGGAGGAGATGAGCGTCCGACGACTCAGACCTCTCCTGGCCACCGGAGAAAAACCACACTGAGTCGGGAGTCTTGAAGCAGGAACTCGATTTATTGCTATGAACAGTTGCCTATATAATGTTGGGGGTGAAGGCGGGGATTGTAGGATGGTGGGGAAAGGTAAGGGCCAATAGTAAACTGTGACTATTGAAATGATAATTCTAACTCCCATGTGGAGGTAGCAGGTAAGAAGCCATTAGGCGTCTTGCTGAGTCACGTCTGGCCAGAGGCAGATCACCAAACTTTAGCTAGGCTCAGGAAGTTCCACTAGGCCTCACACCTGGGCCTTTAGAGGCCAGCATCTCCCCCTTTTGTTTTTGTAAGAGCATTAGTTACCATGGCCCCTGTTTTAGGTTGTCCCCCTCTGGGGGTCTTAACCGTTATTGGGTACCAGGTGTTTAGCTCAGAGCATTTATCATGGCCCCTGTCTTAGGTTGTCCCCCTCTGGGGATCTTACCCGTCACTGGGTACCATGTGTTTAGCTCGGTGAGAACCCACCCCATGGCCTGTCTTAGGTTGTCCCCCTCTGGGGATCTTACCCGTCATTGGTTACATGGAGGGCAGAGGAGGTGGCAGTGGGTCATCTGAGGAACTTAATTCCTGAGTTTCCAGCCTGTATTTTGACCTGATGAGGTTTTATTGTCTCTAGTCATTGGTGAATAAATTGTGTAATCTTATTAATTACACAAGGCCCGACAGTGAGGAGAAGGAAAAGGAGAAGAAGGAGGGGGAGGGGCCCAAGTAGAGGGAGAAGGTAGGGTAAGAATTCATATAAGCCCGTCCACAGCAGGTTGTCCTGGAGATCCTGTTGCCACCTCTCCAAGTCTTCCTGGAGCCTCTTAATCTTGTCCTGGATGATTTCTGATTTATTGGCGTAAAAGCAGCATTTTTTCTGTAAAAACAAACATACGCCTCCTTTTTCGGCCATTAGTAGGTTTAGTCCTCTCCTGTTTTGTGGGACTACCTCAGCCAGGGAATCTAGCTGTTGTTGAAGATAGGTCTCCCTCTGATACAGGGAGGGCCTCATTTTTAGGGATGATATTTACATCTGGGATTAAGGTGGCTGGGGCACAAAGGCCCGTCCAATTGGTGGGCAGAAAGTCATAGGCCATCCCGCCTCCACAAACATAAACCATTTCAGAAGGTGGGCAGCATTGAGCATTGGGATCAGCTGTGTTAAAAGTACAGAAGGAAGGATGAATGTATCCCACATCTATACTGGAATTATTAGGGGAAGGCGGGGCCCAAATGCAAGTTCCAGGGGAAACATTGGGAAAAGCTGGACGGGGATGGGGAAGGTGGCTGAGTAATGTTTTAAGGTCGTACAGGCAACTGTACTGCAAGCAGCCAGAGAGGCCCAGATTGGAGGCAAAGCCAGCAATCCTCCACAAGGGAGGGAATTGTTTAGTTTAGTAGGGTGAAGGACCATTTTAGGAACAGTCCTCAGGAGTGGGACACTCCCTAGAGAAGTGACTGTCAGTGTCTTCTTGTTGGGACAAATATTTTAGGTCTCTCGCTGGTACCCAAATGGGTCTTTTTTTATCTTGAGGGAAGACACATCCAAACCCTCTCCCTGCTGTGAGGAGCGGATCAGGCCCTCTCCAGGCCCCAGTCAATGGGTCCCTCCATCTTACCCAGATAGAACTGTAGGTAATGGATGAAGACCAATGTTTTTGAAAAGGGGAGAGTTGTTTATCTTCTTTAGAAAAGTTCAAAATATTTAGGGTAAATAATGTCTTTTTTAGTTGGTCGTGTGGGGGTAAGGATTCCCCCTTTTGTTTTTGTAATTGAGACTTGAGAGTTTGATTATATCTTTTAACGATAGCTTGGCCCCGGGGGTTGTATGGGATGTCTGTAGAATGTGAGATTTTTTAGTTCTGGAGAAAATCTACAAAGGCCTTGTTTACGAAGCAGGGGCCATTATCTGTTTTAATTTGATCAGGCAGCCCAAGAGTGGCAAAACATTGAAGCATATGACTAATGGCATGTTTAGATTTTTTCCCGGCATGTGTTGATGTCCAGCAGGCACGGGAAAAGGTATCAACTGAAAGAAAAATATATTTAAGTTTTCCAAATGGAGAATAGTGTGTGACATTAATTTGTCACAGATGATTAGGGCGTAGCCCTCTAGGATTGTTTTTTGTAGTTTGAAGGGGGGGTACTTGGAGGAAGGGCTGACAGGACTTACAAGTCCGGACAATTTTTTTAAGGTCCTTGACTGGTACCTGTGGAAACCTGTGTTTGAGACCTCTCCAGTTGACATGGGTCAATAAGTGGAAGCGTGTAGCTTTTGTAATAGTATTACACTGAGGCATAGAAGTTATTTTATCAGCCAAATTGTTTCCTCGAGAAAGAAATCCCGGTAAGTTTTGATGACCCCTGAGATGTTGAAGAAAAATGGGGTTAATTTTTTGTTTGAGTAGGGAACGAGCTTGAATCATTAGAGGAGATATAGGGTTGGAGTCCAGTCTAATATGGGCCTCAACCAGGTTGGGTAATAAATTAACAACATAAAGGCTGTCAGAAAATAAGTTAAATGGCTCTTGAATAGTGTCCAAAGCTAGAACGACAGCAAATAGTTCTTTGAATTGTGTTGACCCCTCAACCTCATGAGAGACTGACTTTATGGGCATAGGCTCTTTTTTCTGTTTTAAGGGAGGGTAAACGACTAGGGAAGCCCCCAGGTGCCCTCCATCAGTAAACACGGTAAGAAAGTCAGGGTTAGGTTGAGACAGAAAAAGCCTGGGGGGCTTTCATTTTAATCTGGAGAAAGAACTCATCCATTTGTGGGGGCCATAATGGCAATCAATTTTACCTAGAAACCCCTCGAGAGCTATAGCAACTCTATTATTATTTCTCTGAAGCCAGGTGAAATCTGTTATCTTAAAGGGGGTGACAATAAGGTGAGGTTCTGTGCCAAACAACCGGACAGAGGTGTCTCTGCCCTTGATAATGTAATCAGCAACCTGGTTGGTTATAGAATAAACTCTGGGGACCCCACCGATTGAGAGGTGGACCCATTGGATGGGTTCACCTTCCTGGGCCAACAGTGCAGTGCATAATGTTTCCCCAGAGAAAATGTAGAGGGAGATGGGCAAATCAGGATTGAACCTCTTTAGGGTCACAGTATTTATAGTCTGTTGTACCTTATGAAAAATTTGTTGATGACAAGGGGACAAAATTACCTGAGAGGAGAAGTTAAGGTCCTTTAGGAGGTCAAATAAAGGGGACAGCTCTTCAGTAGTTATGGGTATCCAAGGCCTCATCCAATTAATTTCTCCCAAAAGCTTTTGGAGTTGAGGCAAGGTGTAAGAATCTTGAATATAAAGTTGTGGTTTAACAGGTGAAACTGTATCTAGGGTAAGGATTGAGCCCAAGATCTTAAAGGGAGGCACAGTTTGAACTTTTTTTGGAGCTACTTTAAAGCCGTGAGTATGTAGGATAGTTAGACATTGGTGGGTAAGGTCCTGGAGTGTGGAGGAATCTAGGCACCCAAGAATAATATCATCCATGTAAATATAAAACAGAGTATCAGGGAGATTGATAAGAGAAGAGAAAATGGATGACAGGTAATATTGACAAATGGGTGGGCTATTTGCCATGCCCTGAGGTAAGACAGTCCATTTAAATCTCCTATCTGGGCCACAAAATTTAACAGCAGGTACAGAGAATGCAAATTTTTTCATGTCTCCTGGATGGAGAGGGATAGAGAAGAAGCAATCTTTAATGTTAATGATAGTAATATGGTATATATTGGGAATAGCTGGGATCCATGGGAGTTCCCTCTGGGGAGTTCCGAAGGGGATCATGTGTTTATTGATCTTTCTTAAATCATGTAAAAATCTCCAGGACCCATTAGGCTTTTTTATGACAAAGACAGGAGAGTTCCAGGGACTAGTGGAGGGACGAATATGTCCGGCCTCCAACTGTTGATCAATAAGTATGTGGAGTTGGTGTAACTTAGAAGAAGGGAGAGGCCACTGCTCAACCCATACAGGATCCCCCGGTCTTCACTGGATTTTAAATGGGGGGGGCTGGGCAGTGGCCCTTAGAATTGGGGGTGTTTATTGGAGTACTTTTGTCTGAGTTGCTCAAAGTAAGGGTCATCTCTATAATTGGGATGATATTCCCTCCCTTCCTCAGACTGTTGTTGATATTCTTTTTTATCTAACAAATCATTATAAAAGGCCTTATGGTCAGTAGTGATGAAAGCCTCGGCATCTCCAAGGATGTCTTGCCCCAGTAAGTTAGCAGTGAGCCCAGTCACCACGAGAGGGCGGACTTTTCCCCTGTCCCCACCTGGGTCAGTCCAAGGGAGCCACGTGGCAGTCTCCCAGGAGGTGGATTGCCCGCCAATTCCCAGTAGGGGAGGGCCGGGCACAAGCTGCCAGGAGGGGGGCACTTTCTCCTTTCTCAGGACCGTTCGGTCCGCTCCAGTGTCAATGAGAAGTTTGAATTTTTTATTGTCAATATTTAAAATAATTTTGGGTCTAAGGCCGGGGACCAGGGGGACGGTCCAATAGGCTTTGATGGTCTCTTTCCCCTTATTTAACGGGGCTGGGGGAAGCCCCTGGAGGAGTTTAAAGGCTTTCCCTGTATGTTAAACTTCCATTTACATTCCTTAGCCCAATGAAACCCTTTATTGCATTTAGGGCAAAGGGTGTGAGGGGCGTTGGTCGTCCCCCCAGAGCGCGGAGGAGGCTTTGTCCTGTTGGGGCACTCCTTTTTAAAGTGGCCCTCGTCCCCGCATCCAAAACATGTCAAGTTTTTAGAATTTAACTGTAATGTACAGATCGTATTGGCCAAATCTCTCACATAGTGCCAGAAGGTGCTACATGGGCGACTGGGGGAAAATGACCAATATCTGTCAAAGCAACACATGGTCTAACCTACTTAGCAGCAAATAACTTGATGTGATGCCCACATAAGTGCAGTAGTGCCACACAGCCATGGTGGGGAACCAAGTGCTCTCAATTTGGCTAACTGATCCCCTCAGTGGTATGGGACCCATAGCTGGAGCTGGGAAACAAGTCAGAACCATATCCAAACATAAGGCCACTCTCCAATATCAAGCTACCATCAATTGTGGGCAACAAGACGGCCTACACCTATTAAATTCTCTATTAAAAAAAAAAAAAGTAAGGGTTATCTCATCTGTCCTGGTGCTAACTTACTCTCCGTTGGAGAATCTGCTTCTCTTTTTCAGACAGATGTAGATCCTAAGGAGAGAGCCACCCCATCATACCTCAAAAGGGCCCCGGTTGAAACTAAGAAAAACTGGCGAAACAAGCAAGGGTGCTGTTTCCTGATGAACCAGATACCAGCACAAGGGGGAAGGAGATCAACACAGAGAAAAATCAACTCCTACCAAATCAGAGAGCCAGAGCCTCAGAGGCCCCCAACACCTCATCACTGAAGCAGACCAATAATGAACCCAACATGGCTTAGGGAAATTTTGCGGAAGAGGGGGCGGAAAGAATGTCAGAGCCACATGTTGGGTCATGATATGCAGAGACATTTATCTTACCCATAACTGTGGGCTAACTCCACAAGGCATGACCCATATACCTCAACAAGGAGGGGCTAAGGGGAGGGGGTAGGTCACAGATGAGCCTAATAATGGTACGAAACTGACTGTATTTGCTGAATACAAAACTAACTAATAAAGAAAAAATTAAAAAATGAAATAAATAAATAAATAAATTTAAAATTCTAATAAATAAATAAATAAATAAATAAATAAATAAAGCCAAATCCCAAAGACATCACAGGACAAGACCACAGCAGTAATGGTGAGAAAGGAGCTTTATTGAGCTATGTCAGAATGAATCATACGTGAACTCATTACACTTTAATAGTGCCCACCTCAAGCTGCTCTCCTGACAGACAGTGGTTTATTATCTCTAAGCCTCCTCCTTGCAAAAGTGACACAAATCTACAGATGCAGTTACAGCCTCACAGCAGCAGACTACTTAGCCTGCCCTGCCTCACCAGACATAGCACCCCATGCTATGAATAGAGGTGGTACTTCCCAGCCAGCTGTGTTCAGACACTAGCATCCATAAGAGGCACTTCTTTTTTTTTCCTTTTTTTTCCTTTTTTTTTTTTTAAGACAGAGTCTCACTATGTAGCCCAGGCTGGCCTTGAACTTGGGGTTCTCCTGCTTTCACCTCCTGAGTGTTGGGATTACAGGCATGTGCCACCATACCTGGCACAACTTATTTTTATGAGTGAAATTCTATCCTCATGTGCTCTCTAGTTTTAAAAATTAAATGGAAAAAGATGAATACTTTCAAAAATAAAAATTATCCTATTATTCAAATAAAATGAAAATCACTTTAATTTTATTTCAAGAAATATTATGATATCTAATTGCAAAATGAAATAAACAACAATGTTAATACAGAATATTAGCCTGGCATCTTTTGTGAGTCTTAAAAATGTTATACCTCAGAGAAAAAATTTAAAAATGTTAACTGTCTTCTTTAATTCCTATCTCACCACCAAAAGCCAAACAAAATCAAAATTTCCTTCCTAGCTTATGTGTAGGTTATTCAATGGCTGCTTTCATTTTTAAAACATGAGACAGATACTCACAGAACCCACTGCAACTGTCATGAGCACCCTGCTTTCTGACTTTTTCTCCTCTAAATGCAAATGTTCAAAACTAAAGTGCATTCAGGTAAAACATGTTCCCTGGGAAGTGCTTCTAGCTGCTTTAGGAAAGTCTATTTGTGGTACAAGGGCCTTATCCACAACTGTGCACAACAATCTGTCACAGCTTACTTTGAAAAACAAGATGAAATACACAACCTTAACTCTTACCTATAAAATAAGGAAGTGGTTAAATAGAAACACCAGAAATAAAACTTTGGCTCTCCCAATTCCCATCCCAGGTTCCCTCTAATGACAACTGCATACAAAATAAAAGCCTAGGAATGGGCAAAGTTCCCGAAGAAAGCCAGCATGTCAGCCTCCAAGTCACAGATAGTAGAGGCGGTTGGACAGAGACAGGTTTGGCTCTCTGTGGATACTCTGCCCCACAAGAAAGGCCAGCTTATGCGCATATTGGCAAGGTGCAGGGACACGGATGACACCCTGTGGGGAGGAGAGAGAGCTAGTCAGTGGGTTGAGCTGGTCTGGTGGGGCTTTTGGGAGCCCCTGGCACAGCTCAGTGGGGCAGGTTGTCCAGTAGAGCCCTTCACAGGCAGCACACTCACCGGCCAATTATAATAGACATGGCAAAGCTTGTAGGTCAGCCGCTGGATGTGGTCAGGCTTCAGTCCACTGTTGTCATAGATGACATTGTAGTGAGTGGGGGACACACTCCCACTCCTTACTGCCTGGCTTACGATGAAAAAGTCATACCTGGAAAGATGGGCCAAGCCAAACAAGTCAAGATGCACCTTTGCATATGGAAATGTCTGTGTTTTAAAGCACCCTCATCTCTCCTATAGTCCCAGCATGCTCAGAAGAGTGTGAAGACATGACTCTTTTATTTTAGTTTTGGGTTGTTTTTTAAGGTAGGGTTTTACTCTGGTCCAGGCTAACGTGGAATTCACTATGTAGTCTCAGGGTGGCCTCGAACTCAGTGATCCTCCTACCTCTGCCTTCCAAGTGCTGGGATTAAAGGCGTGCACCACCACGCCTGGCTAGACATGATTCTCAGTTACATATCTGCCATGAGGCTGAAGTTGAACAGCACTCTGGCCATTCTCCCAGGACTTGTTCTTCTCTCTGCCCATCTCTCACCCACAGAGAGCTCTTGGGATCACAGCTACATAGAGCTGAGCAACAGAAATGCCTGTCTGCCTCAGAGGCTTACTACTCCCTGGATGTGGTTCTCAGAACCTACCTCTTCTGGATGTTCCATTACTATTAGCAAAAGTGTAACTAAGTTGGATCATTAAAGACTTAAGTCTGTCTCTCTCTCTCTCTCTCTCTCTCTCTCTCTCACACACACACACAGAGTGGGGGTAATAAACAACTCTAAATAAAGCTAGTTTTATATGTAAAAAGTAAGCAGAAGGACAAAGTAAACAGCCCATGAAAGAAGACATTGGAGGTCTTCATTTCCTGGTATCAATACAACATGGGTCAAGAGTTACTGTGGTCTGGCCCAATAAACACAGAAAGGACTTTGTCCATCAAATATCAAATCACTATGTCCATCGAAACAGAAATAAACAATCAAAACTGGTATAAAATGTAATTACTGGATGAGAATGAGGCATCAGAAATGTTAAATGACAATTCCAAGAGGAAGACAAATTCTAACAGGGAGAATAAAACTTAACTGCTTATTGTTTATTTACACTTATTTGTATAAGTAAATAAAAGCTTATTTCTCTTCACTTAAAAGATACTGATAGCCGGGTGTGGTGGCACATGCCTTTAATCCCAGCACTCGGTAGGAGGATCACCATGAGTTCAAGGCTACCCTGAGACTACATAGTGAATTCCAGGTCAGCCTGAGCTAGAGTGAAACCCTACCTAGGACAACCAAAAAACAAAAAACAAAAACAAACAAACAAAAAAACCTGCTATTTGCCCAAAGTGCTTGAGCAGCAATAAAAACTGACAAGTTTAAGCAGCATTTTAGAGAAACTTACCACTTTCCAAACTCAGCTCACGTGTTACCCCATGGCTCATGCCTACTTGTCTTCTGGCCCTGTTGTTCAGCATAGTCAAGTCCAAAAGTACCAGGGTTCCAAGAAAGTCAGAGAGGATTTCAGGGGGGGAATGGGCCTGTCTAGGTCTCAGCCTCATTTCCTGCTGAGCTAATAAAATGTTCAATATGGTGGAACCCTCCCAAACCAATGCTACAACCAACCTCTGAGCAAAAGAGAGACCCAAGAGAGACAATGCATTTCAAAATAAAGCCCAGCCTGTCCAACTGCAGAGCTAATGAGATGCAGTGGATGCTTTCTCTCTTTGTTCTTTACCCATTTTGATGTGGGCTGAATATCCCAATTTGTAATTCTTGGGACAAGATGTGCTTCAAATTTCAGATTTTGGAATATTTGCATGGTCTTGGCCGCTAGATACCTCCAATACAGGTTTTCAGGCCAGTGGTGCTCATCTGTGACAGTTATACCACCCCACCTGAGGTTCATGCAAGAAAAGCCAAGACTATATTCCAAGGCTGATATTTCATCCTGAACCAATTTCTCTCCATTACAAAGACTCCCCTCACCTACAACACCAGACGCTCTTTCCAGCCTCACTTCCTCAAGGAAAGAGTGAGTCTAGGCTGAGCAGTGATAAGTCTGCCCCGTGTGCTGCTGAGACTGTGGCCTTGTGCTCACTGGGCTCTAAACCCTTGCTGGCCTGCTCTTTCTCAGGTGGTGTGCCTGCAGCTAACGTAGTCCTGCTGACACACCAGCCACTCTCAGTGGCAACTGTCTCCAGTGGAACTCTCTGACCTTAGGAGAACTACATTGGCATCACAGGGTTAAAGATCTGTTACCAATGACCTGTGAATGAGGTAGTGGTGTAAAAATACAACCACCACCTTTACAAGCTGTGCCTGGGCTCTGAAGCTCCCACCTGAAGCCCACCAGGGGGAGGACTGTGTCCCCAGGTCCAGTGCTGTGGACATAGGCTTTAGCAAGAATGTGAGAATCAGATCAACTGAGAAATTAGGATTTCCAAGAAATACAGTGTTAAGAACTAAAAGTATACTAAAGTTGATCAAGTCTCAAGATCATGTCAAAGGACACTGAAGACCAAGAACTCACCACTCAGGCCTGGTGACCTCCACGTCGATGACTGTCCCTGGAAGTGGATTCTGGAGTCTTCCCCCGGACTGAGCAAAAAACCTGGCATTGACGCGCTTCTTCACTACAATCACTGTCAGTCTTGGGCTAAGGGATAAAGAGAACCATGACCACAGAGATGGTGGAACACTCACTCATGTGGTCAGGCACCCCTTAGAGAGGAGCTTCTCACCTGGGCACATCACTTGCCTATGTGCTGGAGAAGGGTTCAGAATGCTCCTCCAGAGGGGACCAAGAACCAAGAGTTATGTGAGAGTGGATAACAAACTGGAACCTATCTGCTTTGTGACACAAAGCTCAGCAGATACATCCACAGATCAAACTGTCACACCAGCAGGTCTCCAGAATCCTCAGGGTCAACACTTGGGAACAAGCAGTTCTTACCAGGTGGAAAATCCATACTAAGCTCTCATGTTTGTCTAGGTGAGCTGGTTTTCAGAATTACTGGCTCACAATACATTTATGTTTACATACACACACAATATACATACAGTGCATTTTGTATATGACATATTCCATAGCATGCTAAATCTATAAACATACACATTAATGTACACTGCCACAATAAATAACTTGGTATTTGTGCTCTGTATTTCACCGGAGCCTCAAAGGCATATGCAGCCCTGTCAATTCTTGGTTGCTCTGTATCCATCACTGATACTATCCACTCTGCATTATCCATGTTTAGGGGAACAAGACTCCTAGCTAGAGCATGCTGTGCTGGAAGGCCCCCACATCCTGTCCTCCCAACTCTGAAAGGCTCTAAGTCCTTTTGGGACAGCCACACTTGTGCACACAATCCATGCAGGAGTCAGGAGGAGGCTGTGTCTAATGCACTTGGCAGATGTCAGGATCAACCTGTTCCAGATAACAACAGTGCCTTCTGAGCCTGGAAGTGCTGACTGCACACTCAGGACAGAAAGGGTCCTAGACCAACATTCAGCAGCTCAGAAACTTCTAACTCCAAAGTGCAGATGATTTAAGATGATTGGTTCCCAGGGCCCTGGGAATGTAGCCCAGAAGGCTCAAGTTGGAAACTTTTCTTCCACATGGTGGCAGTCAGCAGGAAATCGACTTTACCGAGAAAAGCAAGGGAAATGGTCAGAAATGTCACTATCTGTCCACAAAGTATTGCCACTGCCTGGGCCTGCTAGTTGCTGCAGCTCTGGACAGACTACAAACAACACAGCTGGGTCCACACACTGAACAACACGAGGCTGTTTCAATTGTCTGTCAACCTAGTCTGGGATCAAAGTGGTGTTGGAAGGGACTGTACCTGAGGATGGCAAAGCATCGTTGTGGGCACATGTTCAGGAGCAAAGCACATAAGGGAGCAACATTGAGCTCTAATGTCCCCAGACACACCTTAGCAAACATGGCAAAAAATACAAGTCACAAAATACCCAGGGCACCTGACTTGTTCTTAAATCAAACCCTCCAACCAAGCCTATCTTGGTATTTCCACAGAGAAGCCAATATCCTGGTCCCAATGATGAGTATGCATACTCAAATCCAAACTCTACATTTCTCAAAAGACAGAAGCAATTCTTTGGAGTTACTCTACTTTTATTTTCAACGGGAAGCTTTTTCCTGTAACATGTGTTGGCCAACTGAGTTTCATAGACTGTGTGCGACATGCATTCATGACTGATCCCTACTGCCACCAGATACCATACACATCTCAGGTTCTGCATGCAATGTCGTTGCACCAAAGAAAGCTTTTCTCCCTGCAGTAGCATAGGCCAGCAACAGCTTAATGTGCCAGCTGCTCCAGGACAAACCTTCTCACATACCCATACACACCTGTACCACCAGCCCACTCAACCTCTCTTCCTCACCATCTCCACTGTCTGGAGTCATACCCCTGTGGAGCCCACCTATTTGCTGCTCTCCTGTTTTACCATCAAGAAACCCTAACTTCAATGGCACAGTGGTACATGTTTGTGAGATGACTTGCATACTTACTTGTAACCTCTACCAACAGACTTGAGGCAATCCAGGAACTGTGGGACCTCATAGCTGACCAGTGTTTTCAGCTGCCCGTCACCCACACCATCCCGGTACACGATGATGCGGCTGGGCATGTACTCATTGCAACTGTTCCAGGCCCTTAGAGCAGCTGTAACAGGGCAGAGGAGTTCAAAAATTCACACTGACCAGAATCAGAGTTTCTCCAACTTCCCAAGCCACTTTCAATAATACAGCACAAGGGCCCCAGACAGAACACAGGAAGCAGAGAGACCCACCTTGCAAACACACTTTGAGCCCATCCACCAGCTCCTGTCCACGGTCCTGAAAGACGCAGCGGGAGAACCAGCTGTTCAGAGAAAAGCAGGGTAGTGAGGACTCTTACAACGTCTGCTCTGTCTACAGTGCTCTCTTCTGGCAAGGATTCAGTCAGATCCCCTGTGCTCATGAAACCTTAGCCAAGCACGAAGAGAGTAGATCCAATGCACCTCCATGGTGGTGGGTGGGGAGAGGTACTAGAGGGGCCAGAGTTTATCTGCCCCGCCCTGGCTCTGTTCCTGAAGAGCCAGGCCATTACTGCATCCCACCTGAAGCCTCAACACACTCAACCAACACCAGAAGTAACACCCTCCAGTCTTTGCTACGGCCAGCGGTTCCCTCATTCCAAAAAAAAAGTATTGAAAAATTATTATAAAATGCAAGGAGCTGAGAAACTGGGTTTCCACATGAAAAGGACAATCTCATTTTAGGGACCATGAACAATTTAAATGAAGGACGTTTTAAGATTGACCACACTTAAATGAACAATAAGGAAAATAACCCAGATTGTATTTTGACCCTGGAAGAGCAAGGGTCAGGGGAAAGGGGCACAGTAGACACCCTGAGCATATGACAGGGCATAGCCAGAGCTTCACTGCTCCCACCTATCTCACTGCCCCATGGCCACAGCACCTAACTCACCGGGTCATCCCTTCATTGATGCTGGCGACAAATCCTGCAATTGACCTTCGCCCAGCTGTGGTGTCATGGTAACAATCGATGCCAACTATCATCGCCAGCTTCAGCTTGAGTAAAAATGGTGCCATTTAGATATGACAGGCAATTGTTCCAAAGGCAACCTTCTCTCTTTAAACACCCATTTAACCACTTTGTATCCCAAAGGAAGCAGACTTACAGGCATGTCGACCCTCCAGAGCTCGCCTCCCATCTTGCAGTTCATCTGCAGGGCAATCTTGGTGGCAATGGCCATGACAGTTTGCTGCTTGCCCAAGGTTCGGGCTACCACACACTGGCTTGGGGTGGGGCAGTCTGTACATAGGTACTTTTTAATGGCGTCATATTTGTCTTTCCGGTTACTTGACAACAAGCAGACTACCTGAAATCAAACCCAATGCCTCATGACAGAGAATTGGGAACAGAAGGTCCAGCTTGGGGGGCAGGAGTAGGCCTATGGTACAAATACCTTCATCATACACTTTTCCATGTGGCTAACCAGTGGGACAGGAGTGATGCTTACATACTGCTCCTTAGATTCACTTCTGTCTACCATAGCTACAGACAAGTTAGTCTGACTGCTTGAGGTTCACTCTCATATTTACATCACTTACTCTCTTAACCATCTGTACTAATGTCATGATAAAGCACAAAGGCAACAGGGTCCTACACATCCACTGCTCCTTTCAGGTCACGTACTGACCAGCACAGAGTGGCCATCATCCCTGCTTTAAGACCCCCCCCCAATCTGTTCCTATTTGGTATTCCCACTCCATTTCATTCTTGGCGGCCACTGACTAATAAGGGTACACCACCCCCCCAACTGACCCTGACAATGGCACCTGCAGGGGTGTCCTCAGGATTTGAGGCAGCAAGGAACCAACCAAACTGATAAAGTGCAAGGCCTGTTCAGCCTGGGTAACATGAAAGCCTTGATCAACAAGCTACTTTCAGAGTACACACATATGCAGGATGTCCCCTCCCATACACAGGTATGGAGACTGTAGCTCAGCCCATGG
Source organism: Dipus sagitta (assembly GCA_036346955.1). Classification (NCBI taxonomy): domain Eukaryota; kingdom Metazoa; phylum Chordata; class Mammalia; order Rodentia; family Dipodidae; genus Dipus; species Dipus sagitta. The sequence continues at coordinate 64,242,485 of CM070779.1, read as the reverse complement.
GGAAGTAGGATAAAGCCTATTTAGCCTCCTATGGATTCCTGCTGAAGAGGGAGGCTTGTGCTTCTTGAGCAGAGGAGGGTGGCCAGACCAGGCCAGGCCTTGCTCCTGAGCCCTGACACCACACTGCTGCCTTGGCCAAGGACTCACAATCACCATGGTGCTATCTCTCATGTTAGTGAAGGCTATGTTCTCAGCATAACAGCAATAGGGAAAAGAATGCCATTTCAATCACCTGAATGTTGGGTAGGAGAGCCTTTGGGACAGAGACTACTTGTTGGAAATGTCAAAAGCCAAAAATCTTTGCCAGGAAATGCACAAGTAGGACTTAGAAGTGTGTTTGGAGTAAGCAGGACACTAAGTGACAGATCTGAGGCCATCTAGCTCACAAAGCCAGTCAAAGGCACAGGGGTAATACACTTGAAGTCTTACAGCTGACAAGGCTGGTCACAAGCACACAGAATGTTGATGCCACAGGACACAGGCTCCCTCCCCAAAGCCATAACAAGGATCAGGTAGGTGGTCCAGGGTGGCGAGTGACACTTCCATGACTCAACTTCAACGGGACAAGTGGAGAAGTCAGAAGTGCCTTTTGGCCCAAATCAGGTGGCAATTGTGTGGGTGATTCTCTCCTTTGTAATTCAAAGCACTTGCTAGGATTTAGAGGGACAGGCACTCTTAGGCTGCACTTAAATAGCATTTAGGTTCCACATTCAACAGCATACCCTCTGAAGTTTTCCAAGGAGGAACTATAGCACAAACTCTTGCTGGGGTCACTCAGGTGGCTGGGCTGGGTCAGGTTGTGCAACCAGGGACTCAACTTCAGAGTAAGTACAGTTGGCCATGTCACAGATCACAACAGAATGAACAAGACGACCCAACTATTCCCAAAGACCCTGGGATTCCAGAGTGCAGAAAGAAGCCACTGTCCTGGGATCACTATCCTCTGATCTGCCCCACTCCCATCTTATCCCCTACCTCTAACCAAGAACACCCCAGGCAATAAATGGCTACCTCTAGGAGGAGTCTCACAAGTACACATGGGAGCTGTGTCACCACCCTGCCTAGGTGCCTGGTCTCACATGACAGAAGGATGATCACTCACCATACCTGGGTGCAGTGACCTTTCCTGGAATTCACAGGGCAGACTGTTGACCCAGGCCCAACCATCACAGCTCTATGTAGCTCCACTGAACCCAGAACACACTCTTGTACTTGTGCCATTCTGCTTTTGCAACAATTTCTAGAACTAAGGTCCCAAGGTAGAACAAACTGAAGATGTTATTTCTTTCCATACCTTCTTCTGCAAGTCACATGCCTTGTGCAGGCCATTAGCTGCCTTACGGAAGTCAAAGACATGCTTGTGACTTTTTAGGGACTAAGCACATTTAGAAAAGGATCTCACAGCTCTGAGGTCCTCAAATTCCTCTCTAAGCCCCTTGTTTCCTGATATGGCCTGTGTCCATCAGTCACTCACTATCTGGGTGTCTGACGTGACCTTCTGCTGCAGGGCTCTCAGGTAAGCTTCTGTTCTGTCATCCACTTCAATCCTAGGACAGAAGGCATTGTTCAGAGAAAGAGACATGCAATAGGTTATAACATGTGCAACATTCCTAAATAAACTATGAAATACTATAAAATAAAATGCTGGGAACAGCCTTTAGGTAGAAGACTGTGGCCAACAAAACCAGCACTGCTGCCTGGCTTGCTAAACATGTACATTTGCAAAAGGGTCCTATTTGCTCTTTTCTCCCACCCACTCTCCATTTTGTATTCCAGGGAGCCATGGTGCATCCTGAAGCTGGTAGGAGGTTACTGTCCTCCCCATTGTTGCACATTATTCTTCAGAGTGGATGTAGCCTGAGATACTCACATGATGGCCTTTTTCATCTGTATTCCCATGGCTGGGGTCACTTTGAAGAGGTTTTGTATCAGAGAATTGGCTGCTTCATAATTCTTCCGTGTGTAGATCAGCAGCCAGTTATCTAGTGGCTTCACACTGATCAGTGGAGCACCTCTGGTTTCTTTGGACCAGTCTGCAAACTGCGGGTTGTAATCAAACTAGAATAAAACACACACAGGTGAATCCCATGGCCAGCTCTCAGCAATGAAGTCACATATTTTGACCCTTAAAACTACCACATTGAAGTCTGAAGCAGAGCCCCCAGCAAGAAATTAGAACCAAAATGCCTCTCAAGGAAGACAGCCTTTCCTGTCAAATGCCCTCCCTCAGGCCTCACTTGGCCAGGTGCCTTCCTGGGTGTCCCAAGTGAGTCTTCTATGGCCTCTCCTAAGTCATACAAGGATCAGTTTCATTTTTTTCTCATGATAAAGATACCAAAAATAATGCTAAAAACAAGCTATAGACAGTGCTGGCTAGCTTAGTGAAGAGCTGCCTGTGGCTGTGTCTGCTCAGAGTACACAGTATACATTATCCCAGGCAGTCCCTGGTGTCTCTGAAGGGCTGTGGAAGACACTATAGGTCAACTGTCCCTTCATACTCTGGGTTATTACTCACAGCACCACCAGGGGCAAGAAGGGTGTAGCCTGCTGTAAAGACTCAAGATTCGGTATTTGCAGTGCTTCAATTTCGTAAAATAATTGCCTTATTTTTAAAAATTCCTTTAAACTATCTTCAGTAACCTTGATTTGACTTTTCTTTTACCTAAAGTGGTAACACAAAAGACACTGTAGTATTTCACATGTGTCTCCAACAACACATGGCCCAGTCAGGGACCAAGTCAATCAAATAGGGAGTTTCCCAGAAGGTCACTTTGATGCAGACCAAATTCTGGACAATCATATGGAACAGTAAATAAGTTGGATTACTTAAAAAAAGTAGCCCACTTTTAGCCACGTCTTAGCTTATTCTAAGGACTAGCTCCAGAAATACAGGCTCTGAAGTTCCCAAGGTGGCCCCTGTGCGTAGGATGGCTCCTGTGCTGTGCTGGTATGTTCCCTTAGGAGCTAGCAGAGGACATGAGAAAGTAGGACAGAATTGTACTTTGCCTCCCTGCTTCACTGTGATCTGGCCAATATCCCATTCCTCTAATGCTTATGGAAAGGACCTTACTGTTTTTCCTCCCTGGTGGATCTTCTCGGATTGCAGGATTCTCCCTGAGAAGGACAGCAAGTTGGAGTCAAAGCTCAAGCCCCAGTCTCGCAGCTCCCTCTGCACATTGTCATCCCTGTAAAGTGGACAAATGTGCCTAGCACCACTGAGCAGGCAGAAGGCAACTCACATGTAGGCTGCAGAATGCCACTGTGGCTCCTATACCCTGCTATACCTGCTTCTCTCTTCATACCCTTAAGAGTCCTAGGGCCTACTGCCTCCCCTAAAAATGAACTCCACACCCAACACAAGCAGAAAGTAGACTTGTCCAAGAACCTCTCCTCCCCACCTTGCCTTTTCCCAACAGGACTGGAAGGGTGGTCTCAGGAATTCTGCGCTGACCATCCCCAAACCCTGATAACATGTTAATACCACCTTCAGCCCTCCAAGACCCACACAGGCACACAGGGGACCCCACAAAGAAACTGAGGTACACTGAGCATGACCTACTTGTGGATGTAGTCAATGAGGCGGCCCACCTCTCGCTGCCGCTGCTCTGGGGTCAGTCGTGTGTGCACTGCCAGGTCTTTCATCACATTGAAGTCATTACGCATCTTGTCAGTCAGACCTTCGATTAAAGTGGCATAGGTGAGGAGCTGAGAAACCATCATGGCTGCACAGACCCTGGAATGGTGGTGCTGAGGGACAAGGGATACAGAGGGATGTAGAGTACTGAGAGGTGTGGGGTGGCAAGGGGTATAGTGAAGGATGGACATGGGAGGTAAGAAAATGGGGTGCTGAAGGACATGGGCTGGCAAGGGGTATAGCTGAGGGATGTGGGGCACTGAGGATGTGGAGTAGCAAAGAAAGAGGAGTGCATGGAGGGGACTGGGCAATCTTAACAACAGGGCACTATAGAGGTAGACAGGTTGTGATGAGGACCACATACCTGTGAGATAGCAGAGCTCTGGGATGAGCATAGCTGGCCCAGGCAGTGTGCCCCCTGGGCCCCTCCTTCGCTTGGGCTGGCTCACCAGCACTGGCTGCTTCAAGTCGGTGATCTCCTGGTTATACTGCTGCTCAAAAGGAAAGGAGGACTGTGGTATGCAACCAATAGGCAGCAAGGTACTGTGATAGATATGCCTGCTACCTGTTGAGGACTGGATCTGTGTGCCAGGCAGCATCAGTTCTCAGGTAAAGCATGAAGACACTGTTTTGAATCCTTATGAGAGGCCATGGAATGCTCTGTGAGCATCTTCTTGCTGAGCTCAGGTCTATCAGCAGATCTCCTGAGTGGCAGTATGGAGACCACACTGTGGTCCACCGAGGGTGTGGGGAATGGGTCTCGCACCATAGGATGAGCTTGGTTAGAAAACACCTTGGTGCCACCTTCCATCGCTGGGCCTGCCTTAGCACAAGGAGAGACTTCTTGGGGAGTATCATGGGTGCTCCCAGCTGGGGGTGTCAAGACCCACTTTCCTATCATCTCCTGTAACCCAGCACCTTTTAATTTCAAAATCACTTTTTATTGAAAAGAGCCAAGTAAGCAAATACACACATGTCCATTGAGAACTGCAGGAACATTGCTGCATCTGCTTGGTCATCTGTCTCTCATCAACAAGCTCAGTTACCTGTCTGTCAGGCCCAGTGTTTGCTATGGAAGGAGGCCCTGCCAGATGGCATGGCCATCTGAATGAAGAAGTCTTGACTCCTCATCTTTCCCAAACCATGATTAACTCACCACGAGTGTTAAAAAGCTAACTTTCACAGATGGCTCTTGTCATACACTGTCAACTAAACACGCACAGCTGACACAGCAGACTTTGGAGTATCCCTCTCACTTGCCTGGCCGCAGGTCTGTGTCAGGGTCCTTCTTTAGTTTGCACTTTCCTTAAAGTCACAGCACTGTCCGCTTCATTCACATCATTTCCATGGCATTGTTCTGCAGGTTTTTTTTTTTTTTGATCTAGGGTTTCTAGACTTTAATCCCTGAAGAGCACTCACTACTGTAGTTGCAGGTTTCTAGGGAGCCCAAGGTTCTGAATCTCTCAGCCTACCCTGTTCCAGCTGTGTGCCAACTACACACTGAGGTGCAGTGGCAGTGTAAATCCTCCTACGGAGCTGTTGAGCCTGAAGCATTAGAGCCATGTGCATAGCTTGCATGTGGCAGAGGAAAGGGTCAGCAAAGCGTGTAGTCAGACAGGATCAGTGTGGGGAACAGTCAGGAGGTAGTGGCTGCCTCATGCTCATCAGAGCCCAACTTGGCAACATAGGACAGGAGAAATATTACACTGACATGTGACAAAGCACAAGAGGAATTCCAAAAGCATGCACAGGCCCATAGAGCCAGAGGTCATGACTAATGCAGTCACCAAGGGGAACAGGCTGTATAAGAGGACACTTGTGCAGAAGGACTTCTGGAAACAAGGCGGAGGAACAGGCAGGTACAGTGACTTATGAAATGGGGCCAAGGTTGTGTGAGTCTTCACCTGCCTTTCCAGCACTGGTGAGTTATAATGAAGCCAAGAGATGGACCAAAGGCTTCATACCTTCAACATGGGCATCTGTAAGTCACTTGAGACAGCCTGATTTTTGTACAAGCAGAGATCTGAGGGTAAATGGCAGGGGCTAGAGCTGACAACGGGACTCCTTAAAATCTTTCCTAATGAGGGCACACCACCTTGATCTGGGAGGTCCACGGGCATGTTGGTGGCTGAAAGGTGCCTGCATAAGACCATACTGATGCACCATGGCTCCACTCTGGCCAGACAAGAAAAGACTCTCCCCTGGCTGGCTACATGCTTAGACTGGAGTAACAGGTAAGGTCTACATGCCCATCCTCCTAACAGTGACCATGACCATAAATAAGTCATAGGCAGTGTACAACCTCCCCTCCTAGTCACTTCAAGGATCCAGGCAGGTGTGGCTGGAGTCCACAGAAGCTGGGATAGTGGCCAAACAGCTAGGATCACTTTTGGTCTTCTGGTTTTCTGTTCATTTGCCCTATGGGGACCTTTCAGAGCTGTGTATCCCACAGTAGCTGAAGGGACACAGCCAAAGGACCTTCCAAGGTCAAGGCAATCAGCCAGATGCACATGTTCATATAGAACACACACCACACATGAGCGCATTTATACAGGTCTTCAGAAAATAGTCTATCCTAAGGAGACAAAATGAGACTCATTTTAGATCCATGGACATGTTCTAGGATTCTGACTCGCCTTTTGGAAGTGACTGCTGCTTGCTCAGCAAAGCATACAGTGAACCAGCCTGCTCCAGGAAACCTACTCCTCTGCTTCAGGCCATAGATAACTGCCACTCATTACTTCCTATGTGCCTGTGCTCATCTCCACAGTGTGGCAACGGCTGTGCTGGAGTTTTTTTAGCCTGAGAACAGGAAGTATGCCAGAAGCTTTTTGGTATGGAAATCAAAAGGTAGAGTTCACCCACCAGTGGTCATCAGCAAACCTGTGGAGGAGCAGCCATTTGTGAGGCCTCCCTGGGAAATAAGAGAACACTGGCTACAGAACTAGGGAGCAGGTAACTGTTAACACAAACTATTTAGTCTGTTCATCCACTATGATGTTAAAGCAACATAACCTCTGCTAGATATAAGACCAAAAGGGGGCTGCTTCTTACCATGTAGACAGTTTCTCAGTGAGAAAGGGCAAGACTGATCAGGGCTGCACATGCACACCCTCACATTGCCTGGAGGCCTCGTACCTTCCGGTAGTACTCCAAGAAGCTGACCTCTGAGCCGTCTGCCTTCTTAAAAGTGCTCTTTGGATTCTGGTCCCAGTCGATATCATCCACCCTGTAGGTCTTATTGTTGTACCTGTGGTGTAAGCACCATCCAATAAGCATTGGGTAAAAATGGTGAGGGGTCAGAGGACTTGGAAGTGGCAAGGGAGAGCACCACTCAGAGCCAAGTAGATGGGGAAGGGACTAAATGATGGCTGGAAATAAAGTAACAAAAGGGGGAGAAAATCATGAGGTGTGTGTGTCCTTTGCAGCTGACAAAGTGGGAAAGGTGATGGGTACCTCTCTCACTATGCCAGCCTCTGCCTAGCCTTGCCACATGCCATCTGCTTAACATTGCATTCCGAGGACCCCTGGAAGCAGAGCCTTACTTGGTGAGGACAATGAGCCCAATCAGCTCTTTGGAGACTTGCTCCTGAAACTTGTGCTCCTCAGTCTGGTGGTACAGGTTGAACATGAAGTCCAGCACAGTCTCACTGCGCAGGACCTTGTGGCTGACATCTGTGCAGAGCATGATATTGTTTTCGTATTGAAGGATGGAAGTGGTGAAGCCAGGCCAGATCACCAACCTGTCAACACAGTACAAGTCACAAGCAGCCAGGACACCTGGGACACTTTACACCTTATTCACTACATTTCAAGCAGGAAGTTGTTAAGTTTACTTCCAAGTTTCACAAGATTTCATATAGAGACTGTCTATCCAAAGTTCAACAGAATTTTGGGATGATAACTAATAACTTCATAAGTTACCTTATAAAAGAACATGCTAACTTGATAAACTTGCCCTTTATGGTGGTCAAAGCACTGACATTATAGTAGCTAACCTAAATCATCACATCATAGCACCTTCAGTGAATGGAGCTCAGGACTGACAGCAGTGAACAGGGTTTTCTCTAGACAATGACAGCTGATTATAATAGGAAAGCACTCCAGGATGACTCCCTATCATTCACACTATTACTTGTTCACCTAACGATGGGCATCACTGACAGGTTTTTTCAACCTTGTAGTCTATTCCAGTCTGCATTAACAAAAGAACAGAAGACTTTCCATGGCATACAAACCTATGATTTGGAATATCAATTGGGTCACTTGGGTTATAGTAATTCCGTCCTATCTGTTGCAAATTCATGATTTTCAAGAGCCTAGAAATGGAAAGTCAGAAGAGGGTGGTTAACTCTGAGGAACACCTGTTATTCCATGCAGTTGCTGCTCAGAGCAGGGCTGACAATCTATAGCTATGGCCAGGCCAGTAGTTTCAATATGGCCTTGGAATTAACAGCAGCTCTTACAATATTTAAAGGCTGGGAAAAAGAAAGAAAACATTATTTCAAGACACACGAAATGAGTGAAATTCAAATTTGAGTTCATGTCAATAAAATTTTATCTGGGCAAAGTAAGATGATTTACTTGTACATTGTCTGTGGTTAGGTTCAGCTGCAAGGTCACATGACCCAATGAAGCATTCCTGCTTACTTTGTGGCTCTGTGCAGGAAAGTCTGCCACCTTTTCCTTACAGAGAAATATATTGACAAGTGTCTTTAATTAAGCCTAGAGTGTATACCACACTGAATTATCCTACCACCAGTGAACTATGCTATGAATCCAAGTATCTTGTACTACTATTCTGATGCCAATTCCAGCCTCCTTCACCTTGCTTTTCACAGTGACAAGGAAGGGTTCAAAGAATGTGGTTTTATTTGGAAAGTATAGTGTGTACAAGAAAAGCTAATTACTTAGTAAGCAATTGCTCCCTACCATGGAGCAGTCAAAGAACCCTCAGCCTGCCCTAGCACCCACCAAGGAAGGAGCAAAGGCAACAAGAAGCATTTGAGATATGTGTGTTCCTAAGAAGTTCCAATAGCAGTTCAGAGACCTACTGTCAAAACCCACAGGAAAGTTAGGCAGAATCATAAAGGAAGTGATTTTCCTGTAAGAAAACCATACCTTAAACTATGAACATGCAAGAAGCTTTGATATGCTAACAGGGCACCCTCTGCCTCATTTTGATTGCTCCCTTGTGTGCACTCACCTCCTAAAGATGATGTTATAGAATTGTAGGCAGGTGGGCGAGGTGGGTGGCAGCTCATTGGTCAGGGTGATGGTTATCCTCACATGTTCCCCATTCCGGGTCTGACTGAAAACTTCTGTGACCTAAAGCCAGAGAGGTGGGAAGCCCAACACCTGAAGCTACCAAGGAAAGCACACTCTGTGCACCTCAGAGGGCCCATGTATTAAGACAACCCTCCAAAAGTACAGTCATTTGCAAACTGGGACTTTGAAAAACTGGCTATGAGAAGTGGCTGACAGCCCTTCTACAACTGCATGCATTCCTCCAGTCTCAGAGGACCCAAGGACACAATTATGCCTGGGGGCCTCTGGGCAGGCCCCATGTCCTCTGTCTGGAGACCCTATTTGTGCTTTGTTTTGAGATGAATACCCCTCCTGCCCACCGCCCTTTGTCCACCCAGTCACTGCAATAACCTTGTGCTGTAGTCGTTTGGGTAAAAATAGTATTGTTCCATCAAAAGCATGACACCTTCCAATGAGATCTTCATGTTGGAAAAGCAGTGCAGAGCGCAGCCTGCGGGCCTCCATCAGTGGGTTGTAGTCAATGTGGTACTGGTATAAGGCCCATTGGGGACGTGAGGTCAGTCTGAAGTGGTTGGTGCTCAGCTTCACGATGATGCCTGAGGAGCCTGAGAGGCCATCACATGCAGTCAGCCCCTCCAGGTTATGTTCTAAGACAGCTGTCCTTCAGACACAGCAGCCCTAGTTCCCAACCAGAACCTACCTTCCTGACATCTGACCTGCCCTGCCTCTTTGTGGGAGAGCCTGTAGAATCCTATTCATAAGGAAACCCTTCAAAGACCCAACCAATGAAGGTTTTACAAGGAACCTATGCAATAGCTAACAAACCCCATCAGAATGTGCCGTGAGGGTGTCACCAGCTGGGTGAAGGTGAACAGGCTGGAAAGGCCACAGCTGCTGAGCAGTGCTTCCCCCAGGGTAGACAGCCAACCACCCCTGTGCATGTGAAGAGCAACCTCCTAAAGAGGTGCTTTTATGAACCTACCTGTCTTTGATTCTTTCACATGGTCCAGGTTCTGTCTGGTGTTCACACCAAGGTCATGAAAGTCTCTACGACGACCCCCTCTTTCTGCCAGTGACAAGTCCTGAAATCCAGCGGAGATCTGCAGTTCTTGAGGAGGAAAGGAAAGGGGTTCACCAACCTGGGCAGAGGATGGCAGTCCCACAGTGCTTTAAGGTGGCCCAAGAATGTGTTGCTACTTGATGGCAATACCTGACAACCCATCATTGCACTATCTTTCACACTGGTGGCAGCCAGTCAGGAAGATGCACCACAGTAACTGGGACCCCCACAGAGCTATCCTCTCATTGTACTTGGCAGATTTGGCCACTCCTTACAAAACCCCTTCACTCTCAGGGGTCCATCAGCCGACTGAACCATGATGCAACAACTCATGGCAAAATGTTTGTTGACTGGGAAATAATTTGTCTGTGTCATAGGTCCCAAGGCCTTAGAAGAATTTTCTGTCATCCATAACTATAGCTGCAGGAACTGAGAGGTTGGCATGACTCTAGAACATGGACTAGAGAGTGATGCAGGTCTAACAAGTCAACCTTCCTCACTATTTGGTTCCCTGATCAACCAGCTGGATGGGGACACACAGGAGTGTGTTCTCTGGTCAAGGTACACATCTTACAATGTGTCACACTGTGTAGGAAAGGAAGTACTGGTTATACTAGTCAGCTTCTGCTTTTTCCAGAACAATTGATATACCCATGCACAACTCAACATCCGAGATCAACAGCATGGTGAAAGCTACAGGATCATTCAAGTGGTAGCATTTTAGCTGTGTCCATGGACATGTTATCTTGTGCAGAAGGCTATTAGTTGACTCCCTGATAAGTAATTCCTTTTTCTCCTCATCCTCTTCCCCTTCCCCCTTCTTCTTTAGAAAAATCTAACTATACTGGAAGCAATGTCCCTCACAGGCAAGACTTTCCACTCTCCCTACAGCTGGGCAGGCTTTGGCAAAGTGGCATGGAGAGTCAGGAGCTAGCTATGCTGGTTATATCTCTAACTCTACACATGAAGCCATAGAAAAGTTGGTCTAGCTTCTGATGAAATCCCTACAGATGGCTTAGTAATGCAAACTAGGAAAACATGGTAGATTTGGAATTTAATCTCCTTAACAGTAAGTTGGCTCTGGCAAGCCTGCATTCTTTCTTGTTTATTTAAAGCAGCACAGAATAGCAGGCATCCTGTGGTGCTGGACCCTCACATACACCCCATCTGTCTATCTTTCCCAGCTGTCCTGTGCTCAGCACTGGGTGCAGTGACTCTGCACTCTCCTCTCACTCACCTTGTGACTTGGCTGTGGCCCCAACTACCACTCCTCTCTGTCGTCCTCGGCCAACTAAGTCCCCCTCTGTGGGTGGCTGCTGAGGTCTTGGCTGGATGTACCCAGGCTGCTGACTCTAGTCACACACAAACAGAGAATCATAATCCTTTATGTCAAGCTTCAGGTACCAGAGGAAATGACTAGCCTTGAACTAATGCAAGACATTTAGCAATGTCTTAGCAATTAAACATTTTATCCATAAGAAGAAATCTGAGGACAGTTAGTATGCCTTGTAAGCACCAGGACTTAAGTTTGATTCCTAGAACTCACTTTAAAAAAATGCCAGTGTAATGGCAGTGCTGGGAGGTGGAGATAGGAAGGCCCCTGCTTGTTGGCCAGCCAGACTCTGCTTACTTGGTGAGCTCCAGGCCAATGACAGACCCTATCTCAAAAAAAGGTGGATAGCAATGAGCTTTTGATCAGAGAGACCTACAAGGTTTCCTAAAAGACAGACAGATTTCTGTCAGAGTACTTGATGACCCACCAGAGGCTAGTGGTAAGACCCTACTGCTGAAGACACCTTATGTGATTGACATGCAAATTAGAATGGCATGGCTGGAAGTTGAAGAGAGTCAGTCCCCAGAGAGTCAGTGCGTCTAGTGCCAGAAGGTGCTACATGGGCGACTGGGGGAAAATGACCAATATCTGTCAAAGCAACACATGGTCTAACCTACTTAGCAGCAAATAACTTGGTGTGATTCCCACATAAGTGCAGTAGTGCCACACAGCCATGGTGGGGAACCAAGTGCTCTCAATTTGGCTAACTGATCCCCTCAGTGGTATGGGACCCATAGCTGGAGCTGGGAAACAAGTCAGAACCATATCCAAACATAAGGCCACTCTCCAATATCAAGCTACCATCAATTGTGGGCTACAAGACGGCCTACACCTATTAAATTCTCTATAAAAAAAAAAAAGTAAGGGTTATCTCATTTGTCCTGGTGCTAACTTACTCTCCGTTGGAGAATCTGCTTCTCTTTTTCAGATTGATGTAGATCCTAAGGAGAGAGCCACCCCATCATACCTCAAAAGGGCCCCGGTTGAAACTAAGAAAAATTGGCAAAACAAGCAAGGGGGCTGTTTTCTTGATGAACCGGATACCAGCACAAGGGGGAAGGAGATCAACACAGAGAAAAATCAACTCCTACCAAATCAGAGAGCCAGAGCCACAGAGGCCGCCAACACCTCATCACTGAAGCAGATCAAAATTGAACCCAACATGGCTCAGGGAAATTTTGCAGAAGAGGGGGCGGAAAGAATGTCAGAGCCACATGTTGGGTCATGATATGCAGAGACATTTATCTTACCCATAACTGTGGGCTAACTCCACAATGCATGACCCATATACCTCAACAAGGAGGGGTCAAGGGGAGGGGGTAGGTCACGGATGAGCCTAATAATGGTAGCAAACTGACTGTATTTGCTGAATACAAAACTGACTAATAAAGAAGAAAAAAAATAAAAAAATAAAATAAAAAGGTGGATAGCACCTAAAGAACATCCAAAGTTGTCCTCTGGCTTCCATATGCATACATACATATGCATGTGCACCTGCACATACATGAACATGCACATTTACCACCTCCTCCCAAACTGGAGATACAAGTCATCAGGTCAAGTCCAAGATCATCCTCTCACCCTGCCTATTTCTCAGTTCCTTCCCAGTGCACAGTGTGTGTTTTCTGGGCTTGATGATAGGGATGCGACCCAGGAAAAAATGCTCTATCACTGAGCCACACATGGCCCAACTTTTTAATTCACAGTCACAGATCGCACTGGTCAGGTGTCAAGCCTCTTCTAAGCTGGAAAGAAGCTGGTACTTACCATAGCAGCCCCAACGTGCTGCACTGTCTCCTGACCTCGAGCTCTTCCACGGGCACGGGCTCGGGCTCGGCCAGTCATCTTCTGTTGTGAGAAGAAATAATTGTGAGAACAGCACAGCATCAACCACTTCTACATTGTGAGTGCTAACTATTTAAGATTCTAATAAGTTCCCAGGTAATTATGCAGGGTTTTAAAATTTTTTTTCTTAATGCATAGCTCTTTTCTTTCAGCAGAACTGATGGAACCCAGAATCTCATATATGATGGGAAAGTGCTCTACTCCGCAGCTACAATTTCTTTCAAAAAAAAAAAAAGAAATTATTTATTTGCAAGCAGACAGAGACAGACATTGTAGAGAAAGAGGGAGGGAGAGAATGGGCATGGGAGAGCCTCTAGCCACTGCAAACGAACTCCAGATGCATGTGCCATTTTGTGCATCTGGCTCTACATGGGTACTCAGAAGCAAACTCCAGTCATCAGGTCTTATAAGTAAGTGCCTTAATGACTGAGCCATCTCTCCAGCCCCCAGAACAGTTTCTTAAAGGAAATGTTTCTGTATCCTATAATCCTGTCCTGGCCACTGTGGTAGGTGCTAAATGGGAAACACAGATTAATAAAAGATTTGGTTTTTATTTATTTGTACATGAGCGTGGTAGGGGCTATGCCAGAGCCCTTGCCACTGCAAAGGAACACCAAATGCATCTGCTACTTTTTCCTCTAATTATGTGGGTAGCTTGGGAACTGAACCCCAGGCTGGCAGGCTTTGCAAGCAAGCGCCTTTAACAGCTGATCCATCTTTTCAGCCTCTAGGTTTCATTTTCAATTGTTCATGATAAACAGGCTTAGGTGTCCAGTGTAGAAAGCATTGCATTGTGAGTGATGGGTTTGTTCTCTTGTGTGGGTCTACGAATCACTCACACCGTGCATAATTCATCAAGAAGCTGGATTTTGTAGCATGTTTTGGGCAGATCCCTTAAGGAGCCCTTCCTTAGACATATTGTCTTCTTCAGCTCCCAGTTCCAATGTAATGCGGCTTACAATGAGCACACCTGAATCCAAGCCACCTCACCTCCACTTCTCCCACAATTTTATAACTGGAAACATTATCACCAGCCACTGATCACTGAGGAGAAACCATGGGACAGTGTATCTCTAAAGTGCTCCTTTTTAGCTCCCTGCTTTTTGGAGGTTAGTGACATTGCTGTGACAGGTTTGTCTTAACCCACCTCATTCCCAATGCAGACAGTGACTTTGAGCAAATTCTATCAAAGTAGGTCATGCAAGGTCACCTGTCAGGTGCAGCATGCTACAATGAGTGCCAAACTTCATCCTAAGCACAAGTATTCACAAACATCCCTGTGGCAAGCTTGGCCCTACACATTTCCTGAACAGACTAGAGAGACTCCAGCAAGTGCCACAATGCCTTAACTGAGGTCCTTTCCTGACAGTAAGCCCAAAAATCTGGCTCATCTGCTAAGGAGTAGCTCAAAGACTGTCTCTTCTACTCTTTCCCCTGCAGCCTTTTCTACCTACTAGGACAAGCACCATCATACCTGACACTTCTCACCTTAACTCTGGACTCCACAATGGCTCTCCTCACACCCTAGCAACAATTATGTAAAATGCCCTTTAAGACCCACAAAGTACATTAGAAACGAGTTGCATGGTCACCTCCTATAAGGAATGTTCTCAGAATAACTTCTGACTGGCAATGTCTGAGGTTTGCTGGAGAATGTTGGTAGACCCAGGCCTGCAGAGGGTGGGGGGGGGGGGGGGTTCTGATGATCATGTTCAAGCAGAGACTATTCCTATAGAGACTCAAGAGTTGCACTTACCCAATCAGCTCAGAGTCTCAGCTTGGCCTGTCAGTCTCAGAAGTATCCCAATCTGGATGCAGGTGCAGTCTCTTGGGGGAAGAAGTAATTACATTAGCTAGCCAGTTTTTAAGAAGATGGCTTTGGGGCTGGGGAGATGGGTCAGTGGTTAAAGGTACTTGCTTATAAAGCCCGCCACCCTGGCTTCAATTCCCCAGCAATCCACATAAAGCCAGATGCACAAAGTGGCACAGCTTTCGGGGATTTGTTTGCAGCAGCAAGACACTCTGGCACTCTGCACACACACAAATAAAAGTGGCTTCCATCCATCCAGTTCTATATATGTTTATAAAGGAAACAGGGTACATACTTAGCAAAACCAAACCCTACCCTACTATGTGCTCAAACACAGCTAGCATGTTATCTTTATGTCACATATATATATATATATATATATATATACACACACACACATACACATACATATACATACACATACATATATGCCACATTGGAAAACAACAAACAGGAGGCCAGGTGCTTGAATTCACTATCAGTATATTCAGAGCACAATTCAAGGTGTGAACCTTCTCTCACTCCGGCCAAAGATCCTCCGTATCTTCTTTCAACACCTAGCCTCTGCTCAAACCCTAGCACTGGCCCCTCACCTCCCAGCTGGCTTAAGTCGCCTGCTTGGCCCATCTTATGTTCCCCTGATCCCCATTCAAAAAAGCACAAACTCTGGGAGGGCAAAGTCTTTCTTTGCAATGACACCTTCACGTCCAGGGCCTAAAAAGAAGTGTGGCCCGTACATGGTGCCTGCTAACCTGGAGGCTATGCAGCAGCCCCATAACCAGCCTGTCTCCCAAGAACCTGCCTAACTTGGGGTCTCTACAGCTTCGTCCCAGCCCCAGGGGTGGGCAAGATTCCTCTCAGAAGGGGGGGGACTGATACCGCCGCGCAGCTACGGAGAGAGGGCTGGAGACGGGTGGGGGTGGGGAGAGGTGGGAATGGGGTGGGTGGGCACCCGGGGAGCTGGGGACGAGGCCTGAGTCTCAGTCACCAGCCGCCCGTCCCGGTGCCGGAGCACGGAGCTCCCGTCCTGCCCTGGGCTCTCGTGGAGTCGCCTCAGCCCGCCGCCGCCCGCCTCGCACAGCCGAGCGCGCTCCTCGCTCCTCTCCTCGCTCCCGCCGGCCGCACCCGCCAACAGCCCCAACGGCCGATCCCTCCGCGCCCTCCACGTGGCCAGTTCCCTTCCCGCGGAGGAACACACTCCTGAGGAGGAGGTGCCTCGCTCAGACACGTGTTTGCGGGTTAACGGCGAGGCCGGCACGTGCCGCGCGCTGACTGGCTGCCTCACAGGTGGCGGTTTCCATGGGGCGGGACCACAAGGGCCAAGCGGCCAGGCCCCGCCCCGTGGGCCCAGGCACTGGCTGTGTTTGTGGGCATATTCAGTAGACTTTGAGGCTGTGTACGGGCCCTGAGGTAAAAGATGGACTTGGCCGTGGGAAGGGCCTTAAAAATCACAAATTCACCCTTCAGAAGCGGACCATTTGAATTCTGAATCCAAAGAAAACAAAAGGTCATGAAAGCCAGGGTGGGAAGTGAAAGTTTAATATTGCGAGTTAGCAAAGTGGGTATCAGGTGTGTGTGTGTGCTCAGGTCCTTTGCAGGGATTCTTTTCCTGACCGTCCCCCACCCCCGGGATATCACCTAAGAGAGCTGGTTAACACGCAGACAGGGCTTCATCCCTGGAAAGGCAATTAAGACCAGCCCTCTGTTCTAAGGACCTGCAGGTGATCTGAAAGCTGTTTGATCCCAACCCATCGTGAGCAAGGTGTTCTATTAGCTTATTTCCTCACAGAAGCAAAATCCACGCCAGTGGAAAACAGTGGAGACATTGTAAAGTAGCATAGAGTCCCGCGATTTAGGAATACAGCACAAAGATGGAACTTTTCCATAGACAGCAAACAAGTTGTTTCATAACCTTGCCAGCAAGAAGCAAGACTGCTGCTGACAGTGACCTGACTAGTTTTGTTGTGTAGCTATAGAAGGAGTTGGCACAGGAAGTGATATAGCTTGAGTGTTCCTTGGGCAAATGGCTTGGGACCAGAGATGTTTTATTTTTGCTTTTGGAATACTGGCACATACAGAATGAGAAATCTTGGAGATGAAATCCCAGTCAAAGCAAGAAATTCATGTTTCAAGCCCATTTTAGACACACAGCCCAAAAGTAATTATACACATGTTTCCAGTGCACCTTCACTTAGTTTGTGGCCTATCTCAACAGTATCAATTGTATAATATTTCACTTGTGATGTCATGCCTATGTTCAGGAGTTTTGGATTTTTGAGCATTTCAGTTTGGGCTCTTCTCTAAGACTTGTTTTTATAGCTTCATTTGTATAGCAAGCAAGTATAATATTTATACTTAAGAGTATGTAATTGGGCAGAGGTTGATTATATAGTCTCCCATTGTATGAAGGAGACAGACGTCAGTTTTCCCCACACTAGCGTAAGTGTAAGAGAATGTTGAAATTAAAAAAAATTTAAAAAGAATGTTGAAATTTGAAAACTCCTGCATATTTCTCATTCAGTGTATTTGGGAAGAGAACAATGAATTTTATTCTTTTTTTAATAAATACTTTTAATATTTATCTGTATGTGGGGGAACATTTACATGGCACATGTGTGGAAGTCACAGGGGAACCTTGAGTATCTGTGCTCTTCCTTCACCTTCTTTGAGACAACAAACATATAGTTGGGTTACCAGCTTTGGCTTCTCCTGGCTCTGTCTTACATTGTCTAGGCATATTGGTATCACAGAAGCATGTGCCACTTTGCATCTGGTTTTATGTGGAAGAATTGAACTAAGACCATTAGGCTTTGCAATCAAGGGTCTTTAACCACTGAGCAATCTCCCTAGCCCAGAATTTAAAAAAAATTATTTATTTGTTTATTTATTTGAGGGTGGCAGATAGAGCGAATGGGGACACCAGGGCCTCTAGCCACTGCAGACGAACTACAGACACATGCACCACCTTGTATATGTGGCTTGTGTGGGTACTGGGGAATTGAACCTGGGTTTTTAGGTTTCACAGGCAAGCACCTGAACTGTTAAGCCATCTCTCCAGCCCCCAGAATGGTTTTTAAAGTGTCGGCAAATGCTGGGTGGTGATGCATGCAAGTAATGCCAGCATTCCAGAGGTTGAGGCAATCTCATAGGTTCAAGGCCTGCCTGGGATTATATATGGAGATTTTGTCTCTTAATAAATAAACAGGTAGATAAGAGGATACCAAGTTATCTTTTCCTCTCATTCACACTTGGAATGTTCATGAAGGGCCTGAGAGATTACTCAATTGATAAGTGCTTACCTTGTGAATCAGTGACTTTCTCACTGTTGTGAAGGAATACTTGACCAAAAACAACTCAGAGAAGGAATGAGTTTATTGCCTTACAGTTCCAGAGGACAGAGCCCATCATGGTGACAGGAAAGGCACTGAGGCAGGAGTGGGAGCAGAGCTGGTCACAGGTACCAGAGTCAGGAAGCAGAGCAAGTGGTAAATGATGCTAAAAGGGCCTCAAGGCTAGCCCCCAGTGACTCACTTCCTCCAGCAAGGCTCTACCTCCTAAGGTTCTGCCTTCCCAAACAGCACCACCAGCTGGGCACCAAGGGTTCAAACACAAAGAGCCTATAGGGGACACGTTACATTCAAGTCATAACATCTTATATACCTGTTGTCCTGAGTTTCATACTCAGAATCCATGTAAAAATGGCAGGGATGATATGTGCTTGTACCCCCAGCACTGGGGAAGCAGAAACAGGCAGGCTTGAGACTCAGCCCACCTAGTCAACATGAAAAGTTCAAGGCAAGTAAGAGACTTCATCTCAAAAAATAAAAAATGGGGCTGGAGAGATGGCTCAACAGTTAAAGGCACTTGATTGTAAAACCTTATGGCCAAGGTTTGTTTGATTCCCTAGTGCTCATATAAAGCTAGATGCACAAAGTGGTGCATGTGTCTGGAGTTCATTTAGAGTGGCATCATGACCTGGTTCGCCCATTCTGTCTCTCTCTCTTCTGCTTGATGCTCTCTCCCTCAAGTAAATAAATAATAAAAATAAAAAAATTTTAAAAGGTGACTGAGGAACAACATTTGAGGTTGTCATTTGGCCTCCACTTGCACGTACATATACACATGCACCTACACACACACAAACGTGCATGCACATGGCCACACACAATATTAATTAGAAAAGTTTAAACACTTGAAACAAACAGCAGTTTGAAGAAAAGAATGATTTCACAATGGCTTTCACTTTAAACACTGAAAAGCAGTCTGAAAAACAGGAAAATGATCTTTTCTATAGATGGCAAGCAAGCTGTTCCATATGGATGCCAGCAGGTGGCAGAAAAAAACAAGAAACTGATATTTTCCTCTTATTTTGTGATTAAGTGGTTCAGTGACAAATTACACTCTTGTGGAATGGCACTGGCATGTCTTGATGTATGGACTGCCAAATAACTGGTTCTAAAGACCTGGCTGGTTTGGCAAGCCCTAGTTATCTCATCTCACAATGTCTCCTACAACTTAAAAACTAAACATAGAAAATGAAGGAACATTGTGATTTTATTTTCTATATTAACAGTTGACAGAACCCTACTAATGTCTATCATTGGATTCACATGTGCTTTAGCTCTGGAAACTAAAAATGAATACAATTGGGTATGATGGTGCATGGTTGTCATCCCAGCACACTGCAGCTGAGGCAGGAGAATAGACAGTCCCATGCTAATTTAGGTTGCACAGTGAAACCTTTTCCTAAAAAACCCAAAATATTGGACTGGAGAGTGGCTCAATGGATAAAGGACTTGCTGCAAGGCATTATTACTGGAGTTTGGATCCTCAGCACCCACGTGAAAAAACAGATGCTGTAGCAGATGTCTGTTAATCCCAACACGTCTATGTGAGGAGTGAGGCAGAGACGGGAGAATCCTCTGGAAGCTCTGGAGCCAGCTAGCCTGGGCAAATGAAGCAGTGAACAGTGAGAATCTCCGCTTCAAACAAGGTGAGAAGGCAAGAACTGATATCTGAAAGTTGTCCTCTGATCTCCACACAAGTGCTGTGAAATGTGCATGCCTGCACTTACACACATGAACACACATACACCCTGCAAAAGCAAGACAACAAAATGGTTCTCCCCAGAGCTGATGAGCAGAGTGTCACACATCCTATGTGTGCCAGGAGGGATATTGCAGGACACCATGATGCTGAAGTCCTATGGCATAGCTAGGACTCTGAACACCACTGGCAGGCTCTCAGCAAGGGCCAAGATCAATGGTCATGTAGGCCTCAGGTGTTTAGGACCTGGCTTATTGGGAATAGCAGGAGCAACCTACACAGGTGGGGTGTGGAAGATGGCACTGGTGAGCCTGAACAGAGGTTCTAGAATGCACCAAGAGTCACAACTGAGCATCCCAATTGTTTGCCAAAGCTACTTGGGTACTGTAACTCAAACATACCTTCTGTCCTCTGGTTGTATGGCTTCTGAAGAGAAGGGGGGGCCAGGGCAAGTGGGAACACCAATGACCCCAAAAGGATAAGTGGCTGTGCTGGCTTATCTGTTCTCAGCAGGAAGGAATGAGATGCCACTTTTGCTGCTTCTGTTCTGTTGTGATTGAGCTGAATGAATGACTTCAGCCTGCAGGCACTCTCTTCATTCCTACTCTAACAGACTTGGCACAGTTGCTGCTTGCCCACTTATTACCCTGTCCTCGAACTCTACTGTGCCTTGATGACATCCCCACCCCAACCTTGGTCATGCCATCCACTTCATTCTGTGCACACACCATGTAGTGGTAGAATATAGTATGTGGCCAGGAGCATCACTGATGCCAGCTTGGCTGGGTCCCAGCCATCATTGTCTTTTCTGGTTAATTCTACTCTTCACTTTCCATACTCACTACAGGATCCCACCTACAAGAGGTGTTTATGAGACAGAAGAGGGAGACTACCTGCTCCCTGGGACTCTAGCAAGGTGTTAAACACCACTTAAAATGTTAAAAATGGTTGTCAGTGTTAATGATAATGTAAAGAGAACAAAATGTTATATTTCTCTACATTTCTAGCCTAGAGAAATATAAAAGTCAGGAGGCTCTGTTGATGGCAGACAAACAGGAGGCTCTGCTAATAGCAGGGAAACAAGAGGCTCTGCTGGGATGAATAGCATTTCCTGGGGCCTACATTGTTGAGCAAATTCCTTAAGACAAGCAGGACTCCTGGTCACAGGCCTACCTTGAACCCCCCAGGTGGCGCTTCCTGTAACTGACCACAGACCTTTTTTTTTTATGACTGTAATTGTCAAATGTAAATTGTGATTTATGGCATAATTCCCATCCTGTTTCTTGTTCATCTTGTTTGTTGTTCAGGATTTCACTCAAAATCTGAAATGGAGCCCTGGTATACCAGACTCTCCTTTTTGTTTCTATCTTTTTTTTTTTTTTTTACCCAATAAAACTGCCTCACATTCCGTGAATCAATGGTTTTACCTGTGTGACAACAGACTCTATAACAATAATTTCTTATTGTAAGCACACTTTCTGAATACAATCTCATAAATTAGCAATGTAATTCCCTCACATGCAGCTGTTGGACTCTCCCTTGCTACCTTGGCTTCCTTGAGCAAAAGGACTGTCCACCAAACAGCCAGCTGAACTCCTTTATGCTATCACCAGCTGTTCTGAACACCTCATGATGCCTTGAAGACACCACACAGCAAGTACAGCTACTTGTAGTCCCAGCCAGACTCTTTTGAATGCACAAGACATTTTGCTATTCTAAGATCTGGTGAATATTAGATTGCCCTGAAGCCATTTCCACTTCAGCCAGAGGGGTCACACTTCCTTTTATGTCCCAGAAGACAGACTGCTGTGACTGATGCAACAGAGACAATGCTGGGATTGATGCAAATACAAACCCTCATTTGCATGTGAGGTGTGCTGTGTTTGGTGCCAAGACCTTTTCTCTGGTTATAGAAGCAGGCTATCGGGCTTTCTTTGTAAGGAGACTAGGAAATGCCCTCCTGCATTGCCTCTCCCAGTGTTGTAGCACTAGGCCAATGAGTAGTCTTGACTTTTCTACTTTTAGTCCTGTGGTCTGAGCTGGTAACATGAAGTAAGGAACAACAGACAGTGGAGTGGCAGTGACAGCTGAATAGTCATCAGGCTGAACTACAAAAGCAGCAAGGTGACATGCTGCTTGAGAGCTGCAAAAGAGGTAGCTGCGTGGTTCAAGAGAGACCAGGCAAGGACTGAGGGGCAGCAGAAGTAGAGAGTTTGGAGAGTTAAGAGTGATGACGGACAGAAGCTGTACTGAGGCAGAGAATAGAAACGTCAGGACTTGGAGGCTGGAAGACCTCTGGAAAGCTGCCTAGCTTATAGGATCAATATCTCAGACATTCCAGGCCCAGGAGCTGCAGTGTCAGCTGCTGTCAAGTAGAGCCCCATAGAAGGTAGAGAAAACTTAACACAGGCATTGGTGAATTCCAGGACCAGAAGTGGGTTGCCACCCATAGTGAGCTGTTGGTCAGGGGAGACACATGAGGTCCCCAAAACGATGCAAGCCATTGCCAAAGCACCAGGTTACCTGCCAAAGGTGAAAGGTAAGACTCTATTGCTGACAACTCCACAGCCTGTGGTCTCAGTGAAGGACACTCAAAGAAAGTTAGCTTCTTTTAAAAGGACAGTTTCAGTTAGGGACAGGAGCTCAAAGAGAGAACCTGAAGATACAGGAATGGAACTTGTGCCTGAACTAGTTTCATCCATGACAGCTGCAGCACCCCCTGCTCCCTCCACAGTCTATCACACTACCTAGGTGGGCTGGCCCCTTGGTTCAGCCCTTTAACTCTACAAGACAATCATTTCTTCCATTAAATATCTGAGTCTGGCAAAAGAATCCATTTTTTAAGTGTGTTTTAAAAAAATATTCTTTATTTTTATTTATTTATTGAGATGGGGAAAGAGGGAAAGAGAAAGAAGAGGGGGGAGAATGGGCATGCCAGGATCTCTAGCCACTGCAAACAAACTCCAGATGCATGCACCACCTTGTGCATCTGGCTTACGTGGATACTGGGGAATCTAACTGGGGTTCACAGGCTTTGTATCTGGCTTTCATGGGTGCTGGGGAATTGAACCTGGGTCTATAGGCTTCACAGGCAAGCGCCTTAACTGCTAAGCCATCTCTCCAGCTCAAAAAATCCATTTTAATAGACCACAAAGGCTTGCCCATGTTGTTCTCACTCCTCTCTCGACCTGTGGTCTCTGTCTGAACACATGTAAGTCTGGCTTTCCCCTATCCACCTGGGTAGGGGAGAGCACTATTTCTTGGCATGCACAGTTTTCTGCTTGCCTCTATCTACCTTATGCTTTAGGGTAACTTCTCTCTTTAATTATGTATGATTTCATCTCTAATCAATGAGTTTACCATACGTGTATTTCCTTTAAACTCTACATCTAGATCTATCATGTAGTATTTCCTCTAAACTATGGACCTGCTACATGTGTAATTTCTCTAAACTTGGGATGACTATGGGTGTAACTCTTTTGACGACACATTTCTCATCTAAACTTCCTGGTTTCTGGTTTGGTACTTTCCCTCTGCTATTCTTCCTTAAGCCATAACCACTTCCTCTCTTAACTTTCTTCCATGGGGAGGCTCAGGGCAGATGTTGTGCCTTCCACATGAGTGTGCATTTCTTCTAAAGCTCTCTACATAAGCTCCTAGATACTATCTTCCATGCATTTATGACTCTGCTCCAGCCTCTTCTAAGACCTCAATTTCTCTTAAATGAACCTCATAAACTATGCTGTACCTTCCATATGAGTGCATGTTTCTTCTAAATCTCTCTATATGAGTTTCTAGATCCTGTTTTCCATGTTCTAGTGATTCTGCTATAGCCTTTTCTTAGATCCTAACTTCCTTTAAGTGAACACAACTTCACAGTTTATGATTTCTCCCTAAATAAACTCAATAATTTATAATTTATCCTGCTTGAGTTCATTTTTTTATCAACATTTCTAGAGACCACTCCTGAACCATAAAGTTCTGCAACAGGGAGACATTGAGAGACCATGCTAGAACTGAGAGGGAGACCAGTACCTTAATAGTGTTGGAAAGTGCTATGGGAGCTGCTGGGGGATAATAGTTGTCAACAGGATGAATAAGTAGAAGATCCTGCAAGTTATGAAATCAACCAGCCAGGCAAGAAGTGCAGTGGTGGTACATAGCTTATGCAGGTAACCAACTGTTCTCAGATTGAAAATAAGACCTTCCCAGTGGGGGAGAACGCTTATCCTGGTACTAGATACCAAGTCAGATTCTCATGGATAGGAAACCAGGGAGAACCTTCACTGTTTTTTGGCTAAAAAGAGTTGGCACACACATCAATAAGTCTCTCAAATGCTTATTCCATTTAATCCAAGCTGCTCTCCCTTTTGGTTGGAGAATCTATTTTATCTTACAGATGGAGGAGAATACTGAGGAGATCCAGGATACAATGAGAACAGGTGACAGCCTACCATGAGACAGGTCACCTCCACCACATCTGCCTCCCTGGGCCCAGGAATCATTGCAGAGTAAGCAGTCATGAGTAGTGCTGTCAGTGCTAGCCTGAAAACCATTCCAGGGAGATGACAGCAGACACTGTGGTCACTCAAATCTCATCAAAACACAGATCCAGAGGCTATAGAGAACTTGTAAAGTGAGAAAAATGTTATATTTCTCTACATTTCTTTATACCTAGCTTAGAGAAAAATAAAAGTCATTTCCTTGTAGGAGCTTGTAAAAGAATGGAATGAAACACTTGTTTAAGCAGATGAGGATGGTAGATAAACAGGAGGCTCTGCTGGTCTGAATAGCATTTCCCAGGGCCTGCATTGTTGAGCAAAATCCTTAAGGATAGATAAGTGAGACATTGGCAGACTCCTGTTCTCAGGCCTACCTCACACCCTCCAGACACTTCCTGTAACTAATTTATGGTTTAACTTCCATCCTGTCTTTTTTTTTTTTTCAACAAACACCATGTGGTTATTTCCCATAAAAGCTGACACTCCAAACAGTTCGGGGCTGCATCCTGAGATCCTGAACTCTGGGATGCAGACCTGATACACCAGCTTTCTTCTTTTTCTTTTTACCCAATGAAATTTTGCCTCATATTTCGTGAGTCAGTGGTCTTACTTGTGTGACGCTGAACCCCATAACAAACTCACAATAAATCACATCTCTAGCATAACCCCACATAGTTTAGGGAACATTGTGATAGAAGGGGAAGGAAGATTTTTAAGTGCCTCAGAGTGGGTGGGAATAGCTGGAGGCACCATCCTCCCCAGACTTACTGAGGCCTTCAGAACCCTACAATGAATACCAATAATCCCACTGAGGAGGGCGCTCAGTGGAATAGGTGCCAGGGAGAGGAGATATAAGAGCATAATCATTCCTTAAAATTTTTTTTAAATTAAAAAAATGCTTACTGCTTACTGAAATTAAAAGAAATAAAAACAAAACCAAAACTGAGGACTCCTATGCTTGCCAGGAGTTCATAGGATAGCTATTCCAACCAGGAAGCTGCAGCCCTAGCTGTTGCCAAGCGCTAAGGGATCCCTACACCATAGGCCTACCTAAGAGCATTTGCAGAGCTCAGGATTCTGTTGGTCAAGGTGTTGTACCAAGTCCCCTGACCAGGAGCCAAGACCCCCAGTCACCCAGGAGTCACCCAGAGAACCGCCACAGAAGCCGAGACACTCGAATGTAAAAGCAACAGGTTTCTTTATTGCAAGCCTAGTCCTGGGCTCCATCCCTACAGTCCGACACAGCGATAGTAAGGGAAAGAGCCCCTTCCTTTTGGGGGAAGGGGTTCATATAGGAATTCAAACAAAGAAGTAGGGGATAGATACATGATTGGTTGATTTAAACAGTTTTGATTGGCTTGGGGTTTCAGCGGGCAAAGTTGGGGGCAGGAGCTAGGGCCACTCCAGGCAGATGAGGTAATCTCCATTGTGATGGGATAAGTAAACAGTGGAGATTTTACGACTTTTGAAATGGAGATTCCTTAGTTTCTTATCTAAGCAGGAGGTCGGAGACCTCAGTGGAGTGTTTCTGCAATGTCCTTGAAATGGAGATTCCCCAGAAACTTTAGGGAGAATGGCAGCAATTTAGCAAGCAAGCAAAGTTTACAGAAGCAGAGGTCAGCACATTAGCCGGCTAGTTCTCAATCGAAGTCAGGCCTGGGCCTTTTTACTTAACATGGTTATATTTGGCCTTTCAAAGGCTGGCAGAAGAGTTGTGACATTACAGGAGGCCACTCACTGCTGATCCCACCTGTATGCTGCTGCCACTTACTACTGTCAATCACTGAGGGATACAAGAGGCTAGCACTTGAAGAGCATCTCCTCAACTATGCATGATTTCTATCCTCTAGAGCAAAAGGCCAACAGCCAGATACCAGTGTCACACAGTCATTATAGACTCAGAAAGGAGATTGAAGAAATGGGGTCATTGTTTAATGGGGATAGTCTCAGCTCTACAAGACAAAGGCATTCTATTCTTCACATAGATGAGAAAGGATGAAAAAATTAAAAGTTTGAAAAGGGACACAGAGCAGGCCTTTGAGTACGTGACTCTGGCCTAGTGAGATAACAGGAAATGAGCTGACTATTGCCACTCCCACCTAGGAGCCTGCGCAAATGCAGACCTCTGGGACCATGGGAAAAAGATTGTGATGTGTTACAAATTGATCGGTCCACGGTGCACAGGCTTGGACAATTTAAAATGATTGGCCTAAGAACCATAAAATGTTACACATTGATTGGTCAACACTGCGCGGGTACCCAGGGTTATGGAATGATTGGTTCACAATGCATGGGCTTTGTCGTAACCCTATAAAAGCTGCCCTGATTCTGCACGCGGGGCCTTCAGCCCTCTACCCCTGTGTGGTGTACGACTGTGGGCCCCAGAGCGCTGGAATAAAAATCCTCTTGCTGTTTGCATCAAGACCGTTTCTCGTGAGTGATTTGGGGTGCCGTCTTTCCCGAGACTGAGCCTGGGGAGTCCTCTAGAGTGGGACTTTCATTTGGTTCCCTGACCAGGAATCGAGACCACCCCTCACGCCCAAGAACCGACTTAGAGGTAAGGGGATCCCCACTGAATTGTGTGTGTGTATATGAATGTGCCGGCCGGCGTCTTAGTTCTGTGTAGTAAGTTGTTCTGAGTGTTTTTGTTGTAAGAAATGCATGCTTTTGGTTTGGTTTGCAGCTGTCCTCCCAGGCTGTAAGGACCAGAGGACTGTGATCAGCAGAGGTGCTAAGAGGATCACAGGCTGCCACCCTGGGGGACACCCCAGGAGCTGAGGAGAGCCAGGGGCTAGGGAGACAAGCTCCCATCTGTACCGTGTTCGGTATTATAGAGCCATCCCCTAAGGGCGTAGCCTCGTCTGGGCATCACGGATCTGTATCCCTGGTGGCCTCCTACTGTCGGTCTGAGGACCGAGTCTGAGCGGGGGCTCTGCCCTCTGGGATAGAGCAAACCTGCTAATCTGTAGCGTGCATTTGTTTTGTTTTCTGGGCCCTGTGTGTCTGTGTAATACTTGTGTGTCTTGTCATTGCTCTAATCCTACGGACGTTCCTCCCCTGACTCAATAACATGGGACAGATTCCTTCCTCCCCTTTAGGACTCTGCCTCGTGCACTGGAAGGACATCAAAGCAGTTGCCCATAACAACGGGGTAAACGTTAAAAAGACAGATGGATTACATTTTGTTCCTCTGAATGGCCTACCTTCAATGTAGGATGGCCACCAGAGGGGACCTTTCATCTAAATACTATACTTGAGGTTGAAAAAATTGTTCTTCACCCTAGGAGTGGACACCCTGATCAAATCCCTTATATTGTGACCTGGAGGAACCTGATAGAAGAGCCTCTCCCCTGGGTGAAGTTTTTCCTCCCTTCCTCGCCCCCTCCTTTATAGGTGCTGGCAGTTACACCCAAAAGAGACACCAAGACCACTGCTGAAGCCTTATCCCCAATTCTCGCGGGGGGCACTGATGAGATGGACAGGATGGGTGAGTGCTCTCCCAGAGGGAGGCAGACTCTTTTTGGGAAGAAGTCGTCCAGGTCATTTCTGGATTTCTGGGCATCCATGTGGACCCGCATAGCTTATCTGGCTAAGAAATAAAAAGTTCAGGAAGGAAATTTCCCCTCACTTCCTTTAAGCAGCAAATCTACAAGCCAGCTTTGCAAGCGCTCCAAAGCGGCTTGAGTCAGAGTCAGGTGGCAGACAGACAATGGCCCCTCTGCCCATGTGGATGCCATGTCTCCGCCTCCTCTCCTAGTAGTCCCCGAGGGGCCCACTCCTTCTTCAGCAGCCTCCCAGTGGGCTGCCTTCTTCAGAGGCCTCCTGGCAGTCCTGGAGGCCCCCCTTTCCCTTTCAGGTAGTCAGAATCCTTGGCCTCCCAGCAGTCTTCTTGGCCATTACCTCCACGTGTACTAGACCGGACCACTGGTGAGTGCAGGGAATAAGGCAAGCCTGCTCTAAGGTGTATACAAGCCC
Source organism: Dipus sagitta (assembly GCA_036346955.1). Classification (NCBI taxonomy): domain Eukaryota; kingdom Metazoa; phylum Chordata; class Mammalia; order Rodentia; family Dipodidae; genus Dipus; species Dipus sagitta. The sequence continues at coordinate 64,214,012 of CM070779.1, read as the reverse complement.
CATCCAGCCACCACAGCACACCAAAAAGTGGTGAGAGAGAGAGAGAGAGAGAGAGAGAAGAGAGAGAGAGAGAGAGAGAAAAGGGTCACATTTAACTGCAGCCTATAAAGAACTAAAGTTTTACGTAAAAAAAAAAAAAAGAAAATGTGTCAACTTTGTTACATGATATCATGAATATAATTACTGAATTTATGTTCTAGGTCAACATCAACTTTCATAGAGGATTATTAAAAACAACAAAATTCTCTCTAAAGTGGTAACATATAATTTGTCAGGTATTGACAAAATTTGTAATGTACTTAAAAGGAGGAGGCAACTGACCTGACTTCTAGGCCAGCCTGCCTCAAGATAGCAACAATATTTGCCTTAGTTTAATGTCTTATTGGTATTAATGACATAAAATTGTCTTTAGACTACTCACTTGTTAGTGAGTAATGGGTTAATTAATGTGGTGTAGTTTTTCATAATAGCCTTATAACAAAGATGGTTAATAATGGGATAAGATAAATTGACTGAAGAAGCTGGGAAGGAATTTTTCAATGTTGGGACATAGAATGCTCGTTAAGAATGCCTTTTGAGTGGTACTTAGATAAAAATGTTACAGTATGTGAATAAAGATGTGCATATATAGAAAAAGTTTTCAGGCTAAACACCATGCCTAAAGTTAGAGATTTTTCAACTGTTTACAGACTCTTAAGGATACTCTAAAAGTTTTATATAGCGACATAGTCTTAATCTAAATTCATTTTATATTAGACACAGGTGATGCCTATGCTAGGTGGGTCACAAAGTCATAAGTACAGATGTAATTGGAGGTCTAACCAGGTTCAACATAGACAAGAATCTGTCACCTTGTGTTTTGCAAATGGGTAAATTTGCTATGTAAAAACGACTTCAGAATAGAATAAGAAATGTCAGGATACTTATCTCTCTGCTCTGTAATTTCATTTTGTTCTTGCTTTTCAACATATGCTACTTAAATTTATGGAAAGCTGGACTCTAAAAAATGCGTGGAACCCCCTTTATCTCAGGCCCCATGCAAGTTTAAGCCATGTGTCCCCCAGACTCTGACTAGAGACAATGGCCAATTGTCTCTGACAAAGAAAAAGGAGTACAGCATATAACTGTGGTTCTCTTTAGTTCTTCTCTTTTGAACACCTAAAGTCACATCTGTTATGATAAAATTTCTCAATAGACAAAATGTTAAGTGAACTGAGTCAAGGTATTTGATCAGGTTACAAACTCCTTACATAAGACAAGCATCAGGCTTACCTAATGTGTATATCAGGGAAAGGGCCCCTTCACTGAAACATTTAATTGGATTAAATCTAATGTTTACCTGATGCCAAGGTTTCAATCAGTGGAAAAACTGAGTCTTATGATAAGGCCTCACTCATTAACAGGTCACTGATGCTAATTTGTTATGATTTAAGGGTTATAAAACTGGCTTTAAGACTCTCTCAGTAAAATAAATTAGGTTCCTCTTTTCATGAAAGTTATAGCTATTCTTAAAGTAAAGGTTCACAAGGAAGTTGTTAATTTCCAAAGGTAAACTACTCCTACCTAAAGACATTGTAACTTTAAAGATAGCTTCTGTCTTATTTATGCTAATTCTATTGAATGGTCATAACTAGGTTTAATCACTTAGATTTAAGTGATTTAATTTCAGTAATGCTTACCTCCATCTTCCTGGGATATGTTGAGACAGCTTGCTTAAGCTTTATCAAATTTAAGTCATGAGTAGAACATAAAATTGTTTTATATTAATAAAAATTTCTGTGGTACATAAAATCAATAGCTATCAAGTTTAAGACAAAATCATTGGTTGTCAAATAATGTTTTTTTCTTTCAAAAAGATTTATCAAGGGTTGTATTAAAATTTAGCTAGGTGTTTTGGTTTAAAAAAAAATTTCAAGCTCTGTGGTTCTGTTTCCAATGTTCTCTGGGAAATTTTTACCAACACAGGTATCTGAACTAATCAAAAATGTTTTCAAACACAGGTGCTAAGACGTTATACTGTCTTACTTGTCCTTTTCTGACAATTTCTAGCTTAAATGAGTTAGTCTGTAAATCAATTGGTATTGTTTTCAAGACTGGTAGCAGGTTCTGCCTATATCTATAAATATTAAATATTTAAAATATGAGATATTTATAAATATTAGATATTTAAAATATGAAATGTGTCTACTTTCTATACCTCATATATATGGCTTATGCTGCCATAGTACAACTAAAATTTTAAAGATAGGACAAAATGATTTTAATAGCCCTTGTGCCATTCTTTAAGTCTATTTCAGTAATCAAATGTGCTCTATATGTACATACATCCAGGCTGGTGTAACTTCCTATCTAAGTGTGTTAATTACCTACGTAGAAGCCAAAAGCCAATTGGAATCATCAGAGCAAGAGGTGCCAATATTTTGACCTGTGCTCCCAGGTCATGAGGCCACTGGAGACAATGGGACACTTCTACACTGGCCCCCTGGTAAGTCACCTGTCTTCCTGAGCAGGGAGGATATGGAGACCCAAACAAATTGGTGTACAGTCTGAAACAGGAGAGTCACAATTGAGGAGCAATCAGTCCTCCTGACTTCCCAAAGAAGGGAAAACTGCTTGGCCAGCACGGCCCAGACTCATCCTAACAGACAGAAGACACCAGTAAGCCATGGGGCTGCTCCTGGGTCCCTAACGCCTCTTTGGAGAGCCATTAATGACCTCCAGAATTAATCCTTAATTAAATTTGGCTATCTACATGGTCCTAAACACTCAGAGAGGAATGTATAGCCAAAGATAAAAAATACCTTGCACATATGAATGGCATATTAAGTAACACAAAAACTTTCCAAGAGGGGAAACAAACAATAAGACATCTTTTCCCCATAGTTTTAATTCTATAATTAAAAAAAAAAAAAGATGTTCAAAGGGTTATTTTCAAACCTAAAATATGTAAATAATCTGGGACACTGGGTGTCACCATCGCCGCGAGACACTGGAACCCTGCTGAAAGAGACTGTATGCTGGAAGGGACCCTAAGTCTTCATCCTGACCACACCTACTGCTGTGAAGATGGACAGAATTGCCACTTGGATTCATCACACCTACCTACTAAGGTGGACTATATGTGGCCTTAGAAAAAAAATGTTGTTTTTATATCAACCAATCAGGTATAATTAGAAACTCAATGGCAAAGATATGAGAAAATTGGAAATTACATTGTGCATACAGACCCCAAAGCTCAAGGACAGATAGAGAGAATGAACAGAACAATTAAAGAGACCCTCACCAAATTGACCACAGAGACTGGCGTTAATGATTGGATAGCTCTCCTACCCTTTGTGCTCTTCTGGGTTAGAAACATCCCTGGACAGTTTGGGCTGACCCCCTATGAATTGCTCTACGGGGGGCCCCCTCCACTAGTAGAAATTGCCTCTGTGCATAGTGCTGATGTGCTGCTTTCCCAGCCTTTGTTCTCTAGGCTCAAGGCACTCGAGTGGGTGAGACAATGAGCGTGGAAGCAGCTATGGGAGGCCTATTCAGGAGAAGGAGACCTGCAAGTCCCACATCGCTTCCAAGTTGGGGATTCGGTCTACGTTAGGTGCCACCATGCAGGAAACGTTGAGACCCGGTGGAAGGGCCCCTACATCGTGCTGCTGACCACGCCGACTGCCTTAAAAGTTGAAGGGATCCCCACTTGGATACATGCCTCCCATGTCAAGTTTGCTCCGCCGCCAGACCCAGAATGGAAAATCAAAAAGACTAACAACTCCCTTAAACTTAAGCTTCGTCGTGTGGACTCTGCTTCTTCAGCTAAGTGACTCTATTAATCCCCACACCCCCCAGAAACTGACCTGGCAGGTGATCTCCCAGACTGGAGATGTAATATGGAGCGTCTCTAAAGATGCCCCACCTTGGACTTGGTGGCCACCACTGTATCCAGATCTCTGTCAGCTGGCAGCAGGCTTAGAAACTTGGGATATACCTGAGGTAGACCCCAGAGAGAACACCCCGATATGCCTATCCAGGAGCTGCCCCTGCCCGTCAGGGGGGATAGGGGGAAGAAAATTAGGCTGCGGTCACCCACAACTAAGAGCTGAGCTCTGAAAGCTGGACATTTATGTTTGTCCCAGAAATGGGAGGGATCGAAGTACAGTTGTTGAATGTGGGGGGATAGAACATTACTTTTGTAAAAGCTGGGGATGTGAGACAGCTGGAACCACCTACTGGAAGCCTCAATCCAGTTGGGATGCTATTATCCTTAATCGGGCATCCCCCTCTGACAAAGAGACCCCAGGCCTCCAAAAATCACATTGCTCTGGGTCCGAGTCCTCAGGGCTCTGCCTACGGCCTCTTAGTCCTGGTGGCCACCACTGTAGACCCGGAGTCTGGACGAGGCAAGGGCCCTGCCTAAGTTTTACATGCAACCCTCTAAACATCACTTTTACTGGACCTGGGAAAAAGGCTAGAAACTGGATTAAGGGGAGACAATGGGGGTTACGATTCTCCATGTCTGGTGTAGACACAGGCCTCCTTATGACTATAAGACTAAAAATACAAAGACCTTCACCATTGCCCCTAGGGCCTAATTTCGTACTGGCTGAGTGAGGCCCCTCAGCCCCACTACCTCTACTTCCCCCAAAACCCATGCCTAGCCTCACCACTAGTAGTTTGATCCCAGGAGCTTCAACCATCACTACTGGAGAAACACCCCATCACCCCCCAATGCAGGCAATGCAAAGGTTATTCAACCTGGTACAAGGAGCTTTTCAGGCCCTCAATGCCACTAACCCAGAAGCCACCTCCTCCTGCTGGCTCTGTTTGTCGTCAGGCCCCCTTATTATGAAGGCTTGGCCCTGACAGGAACTTTCCATGTTTCTGACCATCCTGAGGAGCAATGCTCCTGGGGGTCTCAAAATAAGCTAACTCTGACGGAGGTGTCTGGGAAGGGGCTCTGCATAGGTAAGGTATCCATGACCCATCTAAATCTTTGCAACTCTTCTGTAACTCTTAACCAAACTGAGTCAAACAAGTACCTGGACCAGGGAAAAATGAATGGTGGACATGCAATACTGGACTAACCCCTTGTGTCTCTACTACAGCCTTTGATCAGTCTAAGCATTTCTGTGTCATGATCCAGCTAGTTCCCCAGGTTTACTATCACCCTGAGGAGGTGATCATCAATGAGTATGACTATCAGCCTACTCACTCTAAAAGAGAGCCTGTAACCATGACCTTAGCCGTTATGCTCGGATTGGGGATGGCCGTGGGTATAGGAACAGGGACCACAGCCCTGGTCACAGGACCACAACAGTTAGAAAAAGGACTTGGCAAACTACGTGCTGCTATGACTGAAGATCTCCAAGCTCTAGAAAAGTCTGTTAACAATTTAGAGGAATCTCTGACTTCTCTATCTAAGGTGGTCCTACAGAACCGGAGGGGATTAGATCTACTGTTCCTAAAGGAAGGTGGATTATGTGCAGCCTTAAAGGAACAATGCTGCTTTTATGTAGATCACTCGGGAGCTATGAGAGATTCCATGAGCAAGCTCAGAGAGAGGCTAGAAAGATGTCAAAGGGAAAGGGAGACTAACCAAGGGTGGTTCGAAGGATGGTTTAACAGGTCCCCTTGGATGATCACCCTACTTTCTGCCCTGATGGGACCGTTAATGATTTTACTTCTATTGCTTACAGTCGGGCCCTGCATAATTAACAGGTTTGTTGCTCTTGTTAGGGAACGGGTGAATGTGGTCCAACTCATGGTGCCTAGACAACAGTACAGGGGCCTTCTGAACCTGGGAGGAGACTGACTCCTAGCCCCCTCAGTTCTAGGATAAGAACTATCAACAAGAGAAAAAGTGGGGAATGAAAGGATGAAAAAAATAAAAGTTTAAAAAGGGACCCAGAGCAGGCCTTTGAGTACGTGACTCTGGCCTAGTGAGATAACAGGAAATGAGCTGACTATTGCCACTCCCACCTAGGAGCCTGCGCAAATGCAGACCTCTGGGACCATGGGAAAAAGATCGTGATGTGTTATAAATTGACTGGTCCATGGTGCACGGGCTTGGACAATTTAAAATGATTGGCCTAAGAACCATAAAATGTTACACATTGATTGGTCAACACTGCGCGGGTACCCAGGGTTATGGAATGATTGGTTCACAATGCATGGGCTTTGTCGTAACCCTATAAAAGCTGCCCTGATTCTGCGCACGGGGCCTTCAGCCCTCTACCCCTGTGTGGTGTATGACTGTAGGCCCCAGCGCACTGGAATAAAAATCCTCTTGCTGTTTGCATCAAGACCGTTTCTCATGAGTGATTTGGGGTGCCGTCTTTCCTGAGACTGAACCCGGGGAGTCCTCCGGAGCGGGACTTTCAATGGTAGCAATGGCTGTATGATATAGATTTGTGTAATACTGAACTGTGTATATAGAAATAGTTAAGATAATTAATTTTGTTGTGTATATTTTACCACAATAAAATATTAGAAAGCACAAAATGAAACAAAACTAAGTCTCCATCGCTGCTCCCTCCTTCTGCTTTGCAGTCTGTCTTCTTGAAAGCTGCTTATGAGGTTTTCACCTCCCTACTCCTTGCCCTTCTGGTCTAATGGTCACTCCTGCAGGGCGCCTCCTCTTCTGTGAGGCAGCTCATTACATCCATCTCAGCCACACCCCTTGTACCTTCAGTGTCTGGATTCTTCTTCCTGTAGCTCTGCTATTTCTTCCTGACTTCCCACTTCTGCTTGCCTTTGAAATGCTGACACCACAAGGCAAGGTTTCTCATGGTGCTAAGGCCTATACCTTAGCATTACCTAGTACCTGCTGGAAATGTGTTTCTGTGGTCCAGCCCTGACCTGCTGAAGCCACACTGTATGGAGGCCCAGCTGTCTGCATGCAGCCAGCCACATTGATTTCAGTGTGCTCTGATTCATCCTCAGTGAGAAGGTAAAACTTAGCACCATTTTATTATTAGTGTGGTTCATTTCATACTATAACTCCAAATAAGCACAGGGTCCTGAAGTCTGCACCTGAAGTCTGAAGCTCACATGCATGTGTGCTCTTAGATGAGTTCTTCTGCCTGGATAATACTTGCCCCTGGTGATATCCAGCTGAGGGACAAGACAGCCATGGGAGGTACAGGAAGAACTTATGCCTACATTTTTTTATAATTTCTTTTTTCATTTTATTTATTTATTTATTTGAGAGAGAGAATGGGTACACTAGGGCCTCTAGCCCCTGCAAATGAACTCCAGATGCATGCGCTTGTGCATCTGGCTTACATGGGTACTGGGGAACTGAGCCTGGGTCCTTAGGTTTTACAGGCAAGCACCTTAACTGCTAAGCATTTCTCTAGCCATACAGTTACATTTTTTCTTCTTGAAATATTTTATTTATTTATTTGACAGAGAAAGAGGTACAGAGAGAGAGAGAATGGGTGCACCAGGGCCTCCAGCCACTGCAAACGAACTCCAGAAGTGTACGCCCCCTTGTGCATCTGGATAACATGGTCCTCGGGAACGAAACCTTGGTCCTTTGGCTTTGCAGGCAAATGCCTTAACCATTAAGCCATCCCTCCAGTCCCAGTTACATTTTTGTAAATAAAGAAAACAAGTTGAGCTATTTGTGTGTGCTGTGTGTGGGGGGGAATACTGGGGATGGAACCCAGAGCCCTGTGCATGCTAGGCAAATCATTAAGCTACACCATAGCTATAAATTAAGCTTTAATAATTCAATAGTCCCTTGCTATACAAAGGAGTTTTGTTCCAAGCTATCTCATGGACAGAGGGTACACTGGTGCCCACATGGGCTTCTGTATTTAGGACAGAGGGAACATGTGCTGACATGGGCTTCTGCAGCTCATACACACAAGGCATACAGAGGGGCCATAGGGTACACCACATCCTGGGCTTTCCACACCCATATCTGGATGTTGGCAGGGGCTGGTGACCTTCTAAGTCTTTTTTTAAAATTATTTATTTATTTGAGAGTGACAGAGAGAGAAAGAGGCAGATAGAGTAGAGAGAGAATGGGCACGCCAGGGCCTCCAGCTACTGCAAATGAACTCCAGATGCGTGTGCCTCCTTGTGCATCTGGCTAACATGGGTCCTGGGGAGTTGAGCCTCGAACAAGGGTCCTTAGGCTTCACAGGCAAGTGCTTAACCGCTAAGCCATCTCTGCAGCCCCCTTCTAAGTCTTGAATTGAGCCTAAAAATGAGTCACAGAGTGGCTGGGATTGAGTCATCTTACTCTCCACACCTGTGTTCACAAAATGAAAGACTGGCCTGAAACAATTCCTGCAAAGATATGGTGTGTGTGTGTGTGTGGGGAGCATGCAAGAGATAAATCTAAGCAAACACCAAGGAATGTCTAGTGTACCACCTACTTTTTAAAAACTTTTTTTCTTGACAACTTCTATACTTATAGACAATAAACCATAATAATTCCCTCCCCTCCCCCATTTTCACCTTCAAAACTCCACTCTCCATCATATCCCCTTCTTCTCTCCATTAGTCTTTCTTTTATTTTGATATCATTGTCTTTTTCTCCTATTATGAGGGTCTTGTGAAAGTATTGCTAGGCACTGCAAGGTCATGGATATCAAGGCCAATTTCTGTCTGGACAGTTGCATTGAAAGCAGCCCTCCTCTTCCTTTGGCTCTTACATTATTTCTGCCACCTCTTCTGCAATGGACCCTGAGCCATGGAGGGTGTGATAGAGATATTTCAGTGTAGCCTGTAATATTTTGGAGGCAAAAGGGATATCCCTGGCCAACAACTCACTGGAAGGTACCCCATTCCTGACACTGTAAAATTTACAGTAGCAATCTATGGCTTCTTGATGTGCCATTATCCAAAAAAGTAGGCTTTCATCTGCCTTATTGAGAATATATTGAATTTTGATTGACCTTCAATCCACCCTTGTTTTACTTAATTTCTTTCCCTGGACTTGCTTAGGCCATTCCACTCCCTGTAATCTGTTCTTCTACTTCCATATATACAATACCATCCTCTTAAGACCATTTCTCTCCTCCCTCCCTTATAGTATTTTTTAAGCTTATGGGCCTCTGCTACTGATTTTTGGTTCCAGCTCACACACAAGTCTAAACATTTGTAGCTAGGAACCACATATAAGAGAGAACATGTGACGTTTGGCTTTCTGGGTCTGGGTTACCTTACTTAGTATAATCCTTTCCAGATCCATCCATTTCCCTGCAAATTTCATAGTTTCATTTTTCTTTACCACTGAATAGAACACCATTATGTAAATGTACCACATCTTTATTATCCATTCATCTATTAAGGGACATCTAGGCTGGTTCTATTTCCTAGCTGTTGTGAATAGAGCAGCAATAAACATGGTTCTGCAAGTACCTCTAGGGTAGTGAGAAGAGTCATTAGGATATATGCCTAGAAGTGCTATAGCTGGATCATATGGCAAATCTATTTTAGCTGTCTCAAAAACCTCCACACTGATTTCCACAATGGCTGTACCAGGTTACATTCCCACCAACAGTGTAGAAGTGTTTGCCTTTTACTGCATCCTCGCCAACATTTATTCTCATTTGTTTTCTTGATGGTAGCCCTTTTGATAGGAATGAGATGGAATCTCAAAGTAGTTTTAATTTGCATTTCCCTGATGGCTAAGGATGTACAACACTTTTTCAGATGTTTATATGCCATTTTCATTTCTTCCTTTGAGAACTCTCTATTTAGTTCCATCACCCACTTTTTACCTGGGTTGTTTAATTCCTTATTGTTTTGCTTTTTGAGTTCTTTGTATATTCTGAATATTAATCCTCTGTTAGATGTATGCTGGCAAAGATTTTCTCCTATTTTGTAGGTTGTCTCTTTGCTTTATTCACAATGTCCTTTGCTGTACAAAAGCTTTGTAATTTCATGAGGTCCCATTGGATTATTAGTGGTTTTATTTCCTGAGCACTTGGGGTTATATTCAGAAAGTCATTGCCTATGCAATATGTTGAAGGGTTTACCCTACCTTTTCCTGTAGCAGTTTCAGAGTTTCAGGCCTGATATTAAAGTTTCTGATCCATTTGGACTTGATTCAAGTGCATGGAGAAAGACAAGGGTCTATTTTCATCCTTCTACTATAGATATCCAATTTTCCCAGCACCACTTGTTGAAGAGGCTATCTTTTCTCCAGTGACTATTTTTGGCATTTTTATCAAAAATCAGATGTTATCTTTCAGAACCTGGAATATATCATTCCAAGCCCTTCTGGATTTTAAAGTTTGTGTTGAGTAATCTGCTGCTATCCTGATAGGCTTGCTTTGTAGGTGATTTGCTTTTTCTCTCTGCTTTCAATTTATTTTCTTTGGTTTGCATGTTTAGTAGTTTAATTATAACATGGCAAGGAGAGGTTCTTTCCAGATTTTGTCTGTTTGGTATTCTAAAAGCTTCCTGCTCATGCATTAGCATGTCTTTCCCAATTTGGTGAAATTTCTCTTCTATGATTTTGTTGAAAATACCTACTAAGCCTCTGGATTGAAATTCTTCTTCTTCTGCTATAGCCTGAATTCTTATGTTTGATCTTTTCATAATGTCCTGGATATCTTGAAATTCCCATTCATACCTTCCTATTATCTTGTCTTTCTATCTGTTGAACTGTATTAGATCTGACACCTGTTCTTCTAGTTTAGATATTCTGTTTTCTCCTTCATCCATTCTACTGGTGAGACTTTCCACAGAGTTTTTTATTTGACTGACTATGTTTTTCAGTACTAGTATTTCTACCTGCTTTCTTTCCCCATAGTTCTATTTCCTTACTCATGTCTTGTGTAATAACCTCCTTATTTCATTAAGCCGGTTTTCTGTGTTCTATTTCAGGAGTATGTTTTCTTCTTTAATTCCTTTGTTTTATTCTTTGAGACCTTTGATTTCTTCTTTTATTTCTTTGAGTATAGTTAAAATAATTTGTTTGAAATCTTTGTCAGACATTTCATCTAAAACAATCTCATTGGGCCACTTCTGATGGAGTTATAATTTTTGGTGGGATTGTATTATCTTGATTCTCTCTGTCTCTTGTATTATAATGTAGTGATTTTTGCATCCTGAGTTGACTTGATGCTTGGGTTTTCTAATTATCTGCAGTGATTTTGATTTGGAAATCCAACTTTATGTACCTTCAGAGTAGGAGTTTAAGGTGCCAAGTGTAGCAGAAGTAATCCTAGGTGTTGAGTTTGCCTGCTACTCAAGTAGGCTTGGTGGAGCAATTTACTGGCAAATTCTAAAATTCAACTGAGCAATATATACATTCAAAAAAAAAAAAAAAAAAAGCCATCACAGAGCATGCAAGTGTGGGGATTGAAACAAACAGATAACCTTATGAAGCCAATATTCCTAAGGGTGTGTGTTGCTCTACACCCTTAATCCTGTCAGCTGGGAGCTTGAGATTTCTGTTCTGAAATGGGTTCCAGGTCAGCCTGCATCTGAATGAGACCCTGCCCCCAAAAGTGGCAGAAGAAAAAGACAAAGGCCCTATGAATCTGAAAGCATCAAAGGCAACAAGTCAACCCCCAAATGCAGCTTAATTGACAATGGTGAAGCCAAACAAGAATGTGTAACCCACAACCTGCCCTACATGAAAAGAGAGATTAGCACTTCCAGTACCGGCCTATGTACCTGCTTTTGTTGTCAGTTGGCCTTGTTACCTTTTGGGATGGCTTCAAATCTCACCAATGCTGACTGCCCACCTCAACTCCTCCATGTTATGCTGTGAATCTATTGATTTGATTAGTTCTGTTGGATGCCCTGCCATCGGGAGCTGAACGTGTTCTCCGGAGGGTCGCAGTGTTGTTGGTTGGGGGATGGGAGAGTGAAGGAAGCCTGGAGTTGTACTGGAGTTGAATCGCTCAGCTTGTCCCACCTGTGTCCCCTTTAACAGCTCCTCTGCTTTCTCCCCTTCAGATTTCTTGACTTTGCAAGGAGGCTGATGAGGTTGGAAAATCCCTTTGTTTGGTTTCTGCTCCTGCATCTGGGTGCCAGGTGGGTGTGTGGATCCATGAAGATCAGGTCCAAGTCCACAAGTTCCTCATTGGGATTCTGGCCAGTTTCCTCCTTTCTGATAGGTCTTAGACTCTCCTGCTTCTCTGTTGTGAATGATAAGAACCTATAACCTTCACTTTTCAGGAGAAGAGTATATTTTGCTGTGATTTTGCTTTAATCCCTCCCTAGGCTGGATTGCTGTGACTCTTATGCTCTACCAGTTACTTAAAAAAAATTTTTTTTGTTTATTTTTATTTATTTATTTGAGAGCCACAGAGAGAGAGCAAAAGAGGCAGAGAGAGAAAATGGGCACACCAGGGGCCTCCAGCTACTGCAAACAAATTCCAGATGCTAGCACCCCCTTGTGCATCTGGCTAACATGGGTCCTGGGGAATCGAGCCTCGAACCAGGGTCCTTAGGCTTCACAGGCAAGTGCTTAACCGCTAAGCCATCTCTCCAGCCCTCTACCAGTTACTTTTATATCACTGACCAAAATCTCTGATAGACACTTAAGGGAGAAAGGATTGATTCTGGCTCATGGTTTCAGAGGGTTCAGTACATCATGGTTGGAAGTTGTGAAGGAATAGCTCCATTCATGGAGCATGACGCTGTTCAAATCATGATGGAGTGGGAAGCTGAGAGCGAGGTATCACCTTTAAAGACAGTTCCCAGGGACCCACTTCTGCAGCCAGTCCACACCTCCTAAAGGCTCCACCACAGCCTGAAATAGTGCCACCATGTAGTGAACAAGAATGCAAAACATAAATCTGCGGGTATTCAGATTCTATTCATAACAGCCAGCCTGTTTCCTCCTTGTATGAGATTTTTGGCTGATCTAACTGCAGAATTACAGAGATGACACGGTCACACTGAGAAACCATCATCAGTTATAACTATGGTGGGAGAGAAATGCTTATCAAGAATGATTAAAGAGGGGGCAATGAGAAGTTGAATATGGTCTAAATACACTGTAATATGTTTGAAAATGTTATAATGAACCTATCATTTTGTACAATTAATGAATATTAAATATACATTTTTTAAAAAACTAAAGAATGTTTAAGGTATTTTCTTCTTTATTTTTAGTGTTTATTCTGGAGTATATCTTACTACACTGGCATACTGTAAATATATATGGATACACATTATTAATATATTATGTGTACATTACTAATATATCATGTGTACATGTTTAAAATGTAGACTGTCCTAGGTGCATAGTCAAAGCTGTTTGTTGACCTTTGAGCCAAATAATTTTTGGAAAGCAGTTAAACAGATGCAAAAAACTGTAGAAAAAAAGCATCCCTTTGGGATGGGGCACCAGGTAGTGCTGGGGACTTTATCCTGGAGATAGCTCCAAAAAAAGAAACAGTTATTGGTGGAAAGAAGCTTTATTGTTGAAAATTTAGAATCAATATAAAAACCCAGTCCAAGGAGACTATTTTTTCCTAGGGTAAATCTACTTAAAACCATACATAAATCATTAGAAAGGTTAATTTGTGTTGGGGAGTTAGCTCAGTTAGTAAAATGCTTACCTCACAATCATGAGGACATGAGTTTAATATTCAAAGTCTATAGAAAAATCCGGGCTGGAGAGATGGCTTAGCGGTTAAGCTCTTGCCTGTGAAGCCTAAGGACCCCGGTTCAAGGCTCAATTCTCCAGGACCCATGTTAGCCAGCTGCACAAGGGGGCGCAAGCGTCTGGAGTTCGTTGGCAGTGGCTGGAAGCCCTGGCACGCCCATTCTCTCTCTCTCTCTCTCTCTCTCTGACTCTTTCTCTCTCTGTCACTCTCAAACAAATAAATAAAAATGAACAAAAAATATTAAAAAAAAAAAGAAAGAAAAATCCCAGCACGGAGATGTGTCTGTAATCCCAGCTCTGGAGAAGCAGAGATAAACACTGAGTGACTTCCATATCCTTTGGCTTGCCCTAGGCTCTCATGGCCAGCTTTGTTCTTTTTAAAGTTTTACCCATGGCTCCAATGGAAGCCCCTCTCTTAGAGACCTTTAGACTTCAGCTTGACTGGAGCATCCAAAGAAATTTTCTTTTTCTTCTATGTGTGTAGAGGCTAGAGGAGAACCTCAGCTGTCATCCTCAGGAGAACCATCCTTCTCCTTTGAGACAGTCTCTCACAGGCCTGACATTCACACTGAGTAGGCTCAACTCTAGACTGGCTGGCCAGTGAGATTCAGGAATTCTCCTGTCTTGATCTGGAAGGACAGATATTCTAGACTGCATCCCTATCTGTCATTTTTGTTTTTGTCTCTGTGAATTTTTGTATCATTTGAGTTTTGTGTGTGTGATTCAAGCCTGTGAGCTTATTTCCATTTTAAAGTCAGCATTACAGACTGCAGTTGTCAGCATGGGGAACACAGGTTTCACTTGGATACCAGTTTCATTATAAAGAACAGAAACTCATCCCACCAAATCAAGCTCTTGGTGACCCTCTGAAGGAAAGATGTTTAGTGTGTTGAGCCTGTGGAACTTGTCACACCTGGTGTTTTTGGCTCTTGTATGCATGCAAATGAATGCTTCATCCGGACCAACACAGCCCTGACACAGACTCCGATATTGGGCCCACCCTGGGTAATTTCCCCACAGTGGGGAGGTCTGTTGTGCTGGAGTTCACTGGGCTTTCTTGTGTGTCAGGGGGTTAAAGCTACAGAAGTATGATTTGAGAATCATCTGAGCTCAGTTTCATTGGAAAGATAAACAGAAGACTCATCAAAAACTTTTAACAGTGTTATTTAAATGTCCCACAAGAGGAGTAGGGAAGAGGAGCAGGGATAGGAAATCTCATCAAAAGCACACCTGGGAACAGCAGTGTCACTGTGGGAGAATAATCAGGTTGGAATGCATGTCTTGTTCCCCAATGTTGCACCTACAGGTTTGGATTATCTTTGATTTGAGTGGTCTTCTCCTGGTCTCCCCTGATTCCACTACACACTGCAGATTGGAAGGTGTGCCCAGAAGGGCTGCACTACTTGTCACACAGTGCTGGCATGGCACAGCCAGTTCTGAATATCCTTGTGAGGATTAGGGACAACGTGTTTGTGGGTGTGGGCTGCTTCTGTGTGTGTCAAGCAAGCCACCTTGACCTCAGTTTTACATTTGTCCACATGGCTTGTGTGGTGACCCATCTCTACCTCTGTTACATGTCACTTATCCTCAGCCCTTCTGCTATGGGTGGCACAAACACACATATGTGGCCCTGTGGCTAGCTCCAAGGGAGGGAGGGTGTCATCAATGGCTTGGAATTTGGGGACACCTGGTGAAGATACAAAAGAGTTTGCAACATGCTATTAGGATAAATGTCCTCCAAGCCATCTATATCAGCCCCCTGTCAGCTGCTGTATAGGAATGTGGCCAGAGGTGAGTTGGGAAGGTCTTTCAGACTTACTTGCCAGGACCTGAAGTTTTCTGGCTTATGCTGTTCTTTCTTTCTATTTTTTTCTTTTCTCTTAATTTTGCATGAGTGTATGTGTGTGTAGTATGCATTCTTGTGTGCATGTGTGTTCTTATATGTGTGCAGGGGCACACATAGGTGCGTGCACATGCACGTGGAGGACGGGTCAACCTTGGGTGTCTCAATAGCTAGTCACCTTATTCTTTGAGACAGGGTCTTGAAGTCTAATGGGTACACCCCAGGGATCCTCGTGCCTCCATCTTCCCAATACCAGTTTAACAGGTTTGTACCACCACACCCAGCTTTTATGTGACTGTTAGCATGCTTGCAAGGCAAGCGCTTTACTCACTTAGCTATCTCCTCTGCACCAAGTTTGGGCTTTTTTTTTTTTTCCTGGCAAAGTCTGGTTCTCTTTCTGATCACCTCCCATCATTGCAATTGTCTTATTTATATGGAAACAGAACAAAGACAACAGGACAATTTGGGAAATTTTCCTTTCCTTTCCTTTCCTTCTTTCCTTTCCTTTCCTTTCCTTTTCCCTTCATCTGCCTGCATGCCTTTCTTCCTTCATTTTTTATTTTCTCTTTTGAGGTAGGTTCACACTCTAGTCCTGGCTGACTTGGAATTCACACTGTAGTTCCAGGCTGGCCTTGAATTTATAGCCATTCTCCTACCTCTGCCTCCTGAGTGCTGGGATTAAAGGCATGGACCACCACACCCTGCTTGGTTTCAATTTGGGAACTTTTTCAAAGGTGTATCTGATGTATCAACATGACAGGCATGATGGTGGGAGATGGGAATTGCTCCTATGGACAGCTGTTAAACTGCTGTTAGGTGCACTTAGGAAACTGAAGCAAGAGCCATCTGGGAATTTGCAAAGAGAAGGTACAGAAGGCTGAAAGTACAAGCTGACTCTGCCTTCCCTTCTATGTTAAGCTTCTTTGTATGAGCGGAATGGAGTGGAACGGGTGTCTAAAGCACTCATGATCACCAGCAGGAGTTAGTTCAGAGACACAGGAATGGACATTGCAGAGGCCCATCCTACATCTTGGCTTCTTTTCATGGTGAGAAGTCTGGGGCCTGCCTGGAGCTGCAGGCATGCAAGGAGAAGGCATCCCTGGTTGCTCATGGTGGGTGAGCTGTATTTGGGCTTGCAGAAGATTTCATTGGGCAATGTTATCCCACATTGCAGGGTTTTGTTTGTTTGTTTGTTTGTTTTTCAAGGTTAGGGTCTCACTGTAGCCCAGGCTGACTTGGAATTCACTCTGTATTCTCAGGATGGCTTTGAACTCACAGCAATCCTCCTACCTCTGCCTCCCCAGTGCTGGGATTAAAGGCATGCTCCACCACACACAGCAGCAGGGGTTTTTGATACTGCTGAATCCTAGTTTTTTTATGTAGCCTAGTCCTGTTTAAGAAAGATAGACCCAGGCCAGAAAGATAACTCAATGGGTCAGGTACTTGTCATGCAACTGTGAAGCCTGAGTTGGGATCACTATAGGTAATGTACATGGGGGAGTGTGAGCTCACTGTGCTCCTGGTTTTCACAGTAGGGACTGTACCTAGGGGAGTGTGCTCTCTGTCTGCTCATGGTTTTCACTGTAGGTAATATACTTGGCGAAGTGTGATCTCGTTTTGTTTTGGTCCTAGTTTTCACTGTAGGGACTGTACATGGGGAAGTGTGATGTTCTTTTCCTGGGTT
Source organism: Dipus sagitta (assembly GCA_036346955.1). Classification (NCBI taxonomy): domain Eukaryota; kingdom Metazoa; phylum Chordata; class Mammalia; order Rodentia; family Dipodidae; genus Dipus; species Dipus sagitta. The sequence continues at coordinate 64,196,906 of CM070779.1, read as the reverse complement.
TCATGGTAGGTAATATACATGGGGCTAGTGTGATCTTGTTGTGCTCCTAGTTTTACATGTATAGACTGTATATGGGGGAATGTGATGTTATTCTGGTCCTGGTTTTCACTCTAGGTAAGGTAGCTGGGAGAGTGTGATCTCGTTCTACTCCTGGTTTTCACTGTTAGTAATGTACATAGGAAAGTGTGATCTCATTCTGCGCCTAGATTTCACTATAGGGACTGTACATGGGGTAATGGGATATCATTCTCCTGCTGGTTTCCACTGTAGGTGAAGTACCTGGGGGAGTTCGATCTCTTTCTACTTCTCATTTTCAATCCACATACTGTACCTGGGGGAGTGTGATATCCTTCTACTCCTCATTTTCCATCCAGGTAAAGTACCTGGGGGGAGTGCAATCTACTTCTAGTTCTCCTTTTCAGCCCAGATAATGTACCTGGCGAACAGTGATCTCCTTCTACTTGTTTTCAATCCAGATAATGTACGTGGGGGGAGTGGGATCTCCTTCTACTCCTCTTTTTCAATCCAGATAATGTACGTGGGGGGAGTGGGATCTCCTTTTACTCCTCGTTTTCAATCCAGATAACGTACCTGGTGAAGAATGCTCTCCTTCTACTTGTTTTCAATCCAGATAATGTAGCTGGGGGGAGAGTGATCACCTTGTACTCCTCGTTTTCAATCTATATAATGTACCTGGGGGGAGTGCGGCCTCCTTCTACTCTTCATTTTCAATTCAGATGATATACCTGGGGGAGTGCAATCTCCTTCTACTCCTCGTTTTCAATCCAGGTAATGTATCTGGTAGAATGCGATCTCCTTCTACTCCTTGTTTTCAGCCCAGATAATGTACCTGGTGAACAGTGATCTCCTTCTACTTGTTTTCAATCCAGATAATGTACCTGGGGGAGTGGGATCTCCTTCTACTCCTCATTTTCAATCCAGATAATATACCTGGGGGAGTGCGATCTCCTTCTACTCCTTGTTTTCATCCCAGATAATGTACCTGGCCAAGAGCAATCTCCTTTTACTTGTTTTCAATCTAGATAATGTAGCTGGGTGAGAGTGATCACCTTGTATTCCTCGTTTTCAATCTGTATTATGTACCTGAGGGGAGTGTGTTCTCCTTCTACTCTTCGTTTTCAATCCAGATAATATACCTGGGGGAGTGCAATCTCCTTCTACTCCTCTTTTTTAATCAAGATAATGTACCTTGGGGAGTGTGATCTCATTTTGCTCCTGCTTTTCACTGTAGAGATTGTTCATGGAGGAGTGTGATCTCATTATGTTACTGGTTTTCACAATATGGAGTGTACATGGGGAAATGTGATCTTGTTCTGCTCCTGGTTTTCACTGTAGAGACTGTAAGTGGGAGTGTGATCTCATTATGCTTCTGGTTTTCACTATACTGAGTGTACATGGGGGACTGTCATCTCATTCTGCTCCTGTTTTTCACTCTATGGGCTATACCCGGAGGAGTGTGATACTGTTTTGCTCCCGGGTTTCAATGTAGGTAATGTACATGGATTTAGTGTAATCTCACTCTTCTCCTGGTTTTTACTGTAGGTACTGTACCTGGTGAATTGTGATCATGTTCTGCTTCTGGTTTTCAATGTAGTGACTGTACTTTTGGGAGTGTCATCTCATTATACTTGTGGTTTTCAATGTAGGTAATGCACCAGGAGGAGTGTGATCTTGTTCTTCTCCTGGTTTTCACTGAAGTTAATTTACATGGGGGGGGGGTGTGATCTCATTCTGCCCCTGGTTTTCACTGAAGGTAATTTACATGGGGGAGTGTGATCTCCTTCTTCTCTTGGTTTTCACTGAAGGTAATTTACATGGGGAATGTGATCTTATTCCGCTCCTGGTTTTCACTGCAGGTAACATACAGGGAGGATTGTGATCTTGTTCTGCTCCTACTTTTCACTGTAGGGACTGTAGTTGGGGGATTCTGATCTTGTTCTGTTCCTGATTTTCACTGTAGGTAATGTACATTGTAATCTAGTTCTGCTCCTGGTTTTCACTGTAGGGACTGTACGTGGGGGAGTGTGATCTTGTTCTGTTCCTGGTTTTCACGTAGTGACTGTACCTGGAGTAGTTTGTTCTCATTCTGCTCCTTGTTTTTTCTGTAGGGACTGTGCATGGGTCTGTGATCTCATTTTGCTCCTATTTGTCACTGTAGGGACTGTATCTGGGCCAGTGTGATCTCATTCTGCTCCTGGTTTTCACTTTAGGCAATGTATCTGGAGGAGAGTGATCTCATTTTTGTCCTTGTTTTCATTGGCAGAAAGCATTGTCCTCTCCATAGTGCTTAGTATATTCTAAAAGATACTGACCCATGTGCAAACATATCTGGGAAAAGCAAATGGTTTTAAGACAAGGTTAGGGAGGAGAATTTGGAATTCTTCTGACAATGCTGAAGTTAGACTTCCAGCTCCTTTCAGCTCCTGTAATCAAAACTGACATCTCCCCATGAGATCAGTTTTCATTTCCACATGTGAAAGCAATGCATTTTTTTTCTGACTGAATGAGACTACGTCTTTCTTTCTCTAATGAGTTTCTTTTTTTATTTGACAGAGAGAAAGAGGGAGGGAGAGAGAGAGAGAGAGAGAATGAGCACGCTAGGGCCTCCAGCTACTGCAAATGAACTCCAGACGCATGCACCACCTTGTGCATCTAATGTGGGTCCTGTCGACCCTGTGTCCTTTGGCTTTGCAAACAAACACCTTAACCACTAAGCAATCCCTCCAGCCCTCTAATGAGGTTTTAAGTAACATTTTTTTTCTTTTAGTGATAAAATCAACACTTTCAGAGCTGGGGAGATGGCTTAGTGGTTAAGGAATTGCCTGTGAACACTATTGACCTAGGTTTGATTCCCTAGTACCCACATAAGTCAGATGCATAAGGTGGCACATGTGTCTGGAGTTGGTTTGTAGTAGCTAAAGTCCCTAGAAACTCTTTCTCCCTCCCTCTCAAATAAATAAATGAATAAATAATATATTTTAAAACATCAGTACTTTCATCACAAAGTCTAGAGGAACAGTCTATAACAAACAACACAGCAAGTCAACTCTGAGGGCTGCATGTTCTCCATGATGCTAGACATTCACTATCTCAGGTCATTATGAGTCATGCCAGAATATCTGTGGCCTTGTGACTAGTTAGCAGGTGGTAACATTGAGCCCCAAATAGATTAAGCCACTGCTCAAGGCCACATGGTAGTGAGGTGTGGAACCATATTGCATTCCCTCCAGGGTGTCCATGTCTCATGGGGATTCTCACAGAATCATGAAATATGGTCTGTGCTGAGCATGCTTCCCAGTGTTCCTCCCTGTTTATTTCGTTATTCTTTAGACAAGATCTCACCATGTAGCCCAGACTGGTGTCAGACTTGTAATCATCCTGCCTCAGCCTGTCAAGTACTGAAATGACAACCATGTGCCTTTGTGCATGTCTGGCCAGCATCATCTATTTTAATCAGTGTGTTGTAGAGTCCAACCTGATAATAGGGAGGGTAAGGGCAGGAGGGGAGGGTAAGGGCGGGTCACAAAACTGAACCCAAATGGAACTGGTACCATAAAATCCTATATCCTGAAAGACACACTAAAAGGTTGAACCTTTATCAGGTCCTTAGAGGGAACACATGAATCAAAGGGCCCTGAAGAGGGTATGATGAAGACTAACCTTAATCTCCTGTTTTTTTCTTTCTTTCTCTTTTATTACTGCCTATCTTTTTCTTCCTTCTTTTCCTTGGCACTGGCCTATAACTCCCAGTACCAGGATGCAGTTAACATCCACAGTGAGCTGTTGATCAGTGAGACCTACAAGGTTTCCCATAAGAAGACAGAGTTCTGTCAGAGCACTTGATTACCCACCAAAGGTTAATGGCAAGACCCTACTGCCAAAGACACCATATGCTGTCAGCATGGAACATGGAGAGACCTAGTTGGAACCTGGAAGAGAATCAGTCCCCAGACAGTTGGCTTGTCTTCTGCCAGAAGTTGCTACACGAGCTGCTGGGGGAAAATGGACAACATCTGTCCAAGCAACTTGAGGTCTAAGCTACTCAGCAGCAAACAACCTGATGTGATGCTCACCCAAGTGCAGTAGTGGCACATAGCCATGGTGGGTAACCAACTGCTTCTGAATTGGCTAATGGATCTGCTCAGTGGAATGGAACCCATAGCTAGAACTGGGAAACAAGTCAGAATCATATCCAAATAATGAGTTTGCTCTTCAATATCAAGCTCCCATCAGTCTTGGGCTACAAGAGGGCCTACCCCTGTTAAATTCTCTCTAATATAATAATGGTTATCCAATTTATCTGGTGCTGACTTCACACTCTATTGGAGAATTTGCTTCTCCTTTTAAGATGGACGCAGAACCTGAGGAGAAGATCAACCCAGTGCACCACCCCAGGGTCCCAGCTGAAACCATAAGTAATTGGGGAAATGAGCAAGAGTGCTGCTTTCAAGGTGAACCTGGTACCAGTACAAGGGTGAAGGAGATAGACACAAGGAACACTCATCTCCTATGAAAGCAGAGATCCAGAGACACAGAGGCTCCCAAGACCTTATCATTGAAGTAGACCTAAAACAAACCCCACATGGCTTAGGAAAATTCACTGAAGTGGGGGTGGAAGGATTGTTAGAGCCACAAGTTGGGACATTATGCTCAGAGACATTGCCTCTTCCCCATTACTGATTGCTACCCCTGCGATGCATGATCCACAATCCCCATGATAACTGGTATCCCCAAGGAGAAGGGTCCCTTCAGAGAGCAGGCTAAGGAAGGTACCAACATGTGCTGTTTACACAGTGAGTATGTACATATCTAATAAGGAAAAAAAAGAGAATAAACTCTTTTAAAAAGGAAAAAAAAAGATGACAGATAAGCCAATGACCAAAACAAATTTGGGTAAATCTACTTGGAAAAAGTGTATCAAATGGGGCTGGGAATATAGCTCAGTGGCAAAAGGTGTTTTCTTGCAAAACCTGCTGACCTAAGTTCAATTCTCCAGCACGCATGTAAAGGCAGATCTAGAGTAGTACGCAGATTTGTGATTCCAATATTCCTACATTAATGGGAGGCAGAGCCAGGAGAATCCACAACCTTGTGAGTGAGCTAGACTTGTTCACATGAAGCAGCAAAAACAAGGGAAACCTTGTCTTTAAGAGAAGATGGAAAGAAAGGACAAACACCCCAAGGTTGTGTACACAAACACACACACGCATATACACATGCACAAATAAAAAATAAGGTGTAGTAAATTAAGAGAAAATCAATTTTATTTAGAAAACTAGAGTTAGGTGCCCCAGGAATGGAATATATCCCTTTCAGTTGACAAGAAGGATATTAAATGGCACTTGTCTCAGCAGTACTTTCATTTGACATGGAGTACCCTGGAGTGGGCCAAGGTCAGTATATTGTGATGTTCCATGTTCCTCAAGCCTTAGGTTTGCAAATCCCACAGCTTAACCCTTCCACTGCTGTATCCCTTTGCTTCAAGTCATCCATGTTCTTCTTCTGTCACTGTTTTTTCTCTTCTCTTCTCTTCTCTTCTCTTCTCTTCTCTTCTCTTCTCTTCTCTTCTCTTCTCCTCTCCTTTCCTCTCCTCTCTTCTCCTCTCTTCCTCTCCCTTCCTCTCCCCTCCCCTCCCCTCCTCTCTCCTCTCCTCTTTTCCCATCTCTTCTCCTCTTCTCCCTTATTCTATCTTTTTCCTCCTTCCCCCCTCCCCTTGCAGGCAGCTGCAGGCCTGGGGCCCTTCTCATAAAGAGCAGGAAGTACGCAAAGCCACAGCCAGGATGAAAGAGTTATCTCAACCTTAGATCTCTGCTTTAAAGTTCTAATGTACAGTGAATTTGGTAACATGGAGAAGGAAACAGTAATTGTTGAAGTATGTTTTCTTAAACTGAAAAATGATTTTTGAAATGTTTGTCTTTAATCCATATGCAGGCTTGTGTTTGAGAAAATATTGTCTTGCTGTTGGAGAAGGAATTTAATTGGGCAGCTGCAGAGCTGGATCTTTGGGCTACATTTTGTCAGTTTTCAAAATGCACAAGGACACCTTGTATCCAGTAGCCAGGCCACTTTTCTAGTCATTGCTGTTCTGCTGCTTTGTGTGTGAGAAGTTGGGTAATTCAATTCCTGGTGTTCTGTTTTTGTTACTTTGTTGTAGTACTGGGGATGGAAGGACTAAGGCCTCATGCCTGTTAGGCAAGCAGTCTACCACAGAGCTACATCCCTAGCTGTTTTTGACATATTTTTTTAAAAAAATTATATTTGTTTATTATTTGACAGAGAAAGAGGGAGAGAGAGTGAGACAATGAGCGTGCCAGGACCTCCATCCACTGCAAATGAACTCCAGACACGTGTGCCCCTTGTGCATCTGGCTAACATGGGTCTTAGGGAATTGAACCTGGGTCCTTTGGCTTTCCAGGCAAACACTTTAACCACTAAGCAATTCCTCCAGCCCATCTTTTTGACTTTTTATGTTGAGACAGGCTCTAACTTAGTTGCCCAGACAAAACTTGAAGTCATTCTGTAGCAAGCACACTCTAAATTTGTGATATTTCTGCCTCAGCTTCCCTTGCAGCTGGAATGATAGATCCATTCCACCAGGCTTAACTCCAAGCACTTCTTACTTAAAAATAGATAGGAATATAGATAGTTAATAGATAAAGGGCTAGGTAAAATGCTTACTGTGCAAGAATGAGGACCCGAGTTCAATCCCCACACACACATAAAAATGATGTGTAGTAACACGAACTTGTTGCTGGGCAGTTAGAGACAGGGGCATCTTGGACTAGCTGCCTAGCCAATCTGACCTAATTGGTGAGTGCCAGATCAGTGAGAGATCCTGTTTTACAAAAACAGGTGAATTACATTCCTGAGAATGACACTCAGGCACAACCTCTAACCTCTATATGCTTGTACAGATGTGAACATTTGCACATATATGTACACACACACATACACACACATGCACACACACATGCACAAAAATCATATACCCACATATGAAAATTAATGAACAACACTTGAACTTATGATGATGCTCATTCCTGATTTCTGCTCTCTCTCTGTAGCTGATTGATGGATAGTCAGGAGTTTGCAGACAGATCACACTTTGGGAATAGAAGGATATAGCTTTCTAGGACAGGTCATGTATTCTGGTTGCCACAATAAGCATCACACATGGGCTCCTCTGCACAGTGACACCTGCCCTGGAGCCTAGGAGCTCCTAATCCTTTAGCGGAGGGAATGAGCACAGAAGTGGGGATGTAAAGATCAGACTTATGACCTCCCCTCAAGGTCTGGAAGACAGTGAGGAAAGAGCCTGTGATACCATAAGGAAGCAGGAGCAAGGTTCACAGACTCCTCAAGCCAGGGAAGCCTTCCTGAGCAGGAGTGCCTGGGAAAGTCTTGAAAATGAGAGAGTTCAAAGGTGTGGGAAAGATACCCTGGCAAAGGCAGTAACAGGTCATGACCTTGGGCTCTTCATCAGACCCTGGTAAGCTACAGGAGTCCTCTGGGAGATGCACCTAGCAATGCTTGCCTTTTGTGGATTTTGAGGTGGCACACCAGATGGGTTCGTGTCTCTGCTCTGAAGCATATACTCAATGGGATATGACCAGGCTTGAATGTGTATCAGAGTTGGCAGGACGCTGTTTTATTACTCAAAAGTGTATGCAAGGGCTGGACAGAAGGCTTAAGGGTTCAGGCATTTGCCTGCGAAACCAAAGAACTCATGTTCAAATTTCCAGGTACCACTTAAGCCAGATGCAATGACGCAAGCATGCAATGTCCCACATGCACACAAGAGGGAGCTCGCTCTCTCTCTCTTTCCCTCCCTCCCTCCTTCCCTCCCTCTTTCTCTCTCTTTCTCAAATAAATAGTTTAAAAAGTGTATGCAGGTGGAGTCCATGGAGGAAAGAGCCAGCAGAGGTGTGGATAATCAGGGACACCTAAGAGGGACATGGGGGCAACCCAGGGTCAGTGGACAAGTAGCTAGGAATCTGAAATGATAAGGCTGGAGACAAGGATGATGAAGGGAAGGTAGAGGTAGGCACTGATGGGGAAGACTGTGTGGAGCTTAAAACCCCTCAGTTTAGTGTAGTCACAAAAAAGATAGAAAATATCCACTTTGTTTTACAAAACCAGCCTAATCCACATTCCAAAACTTAAGAGTTCAAGAACAATAATAGAAACCACTCTCTCTTACAGTTAAAGGGCACTAAACCCTAACAAAACAGTAGAAAATCAAGTTCAGTACTGCACTGCGAAGATACTACAGCACAGCCAACTAAGCATACTTTGGGAATACAGGGATAGTTCAATGCTTCTTATCAGAATTCATTGTGAAAACTGGCTAAAGAGAAAGTCCATGGCATCTGCTTAATGAGCAGCTGAAGGTGTTTAATAAAACAAGAAGCTGGCAAGGAAGAGACAGCTTCACCTGGAAGAGAATGCCTGCCTTACACTAGAGGGGGCAGTACCCAGCAGGGGAAAGGAGCAGTGCCCGTGGGATGGGAATGCAGGATTCATAGCACCACTGCTCACATCTGATCATCTTTTAGCTAGTGGAAGAGGACAATGACAAACATGAGAGGCATTAGTAGAAAAAGGAAGAAAGGGCTAGAGAGATGGTTTAGCGGTTAAAGTGCTTGCCTATGAAGCCTAAGGACCCAGGTTTGATCTCCAGAACCCATGTAAGCCAGAGTTCTTGCAGTGGCCAGAGGCCCTGGTATGCCCATTCTCTCTCACTCTGTCTTTAATAAATAAATAAAAATAAAATATACAAAATTTTAAAAAAGAAAAGGAAGAAAAAATATGTGAACAAAAGTCCCTAAAATCTGGTAGCAACAGAAAGGTGGAAGGCATAAGTGCCAGCTTCTAAGAGAGAGTACTGAAGTTCAAAAATGCTGAAAAGATGGATTCAGCCAAGAAAACTGCTTCTACCTGTGGGTAGGAGAAGAACACCAATGCAGGTATACAGGAGGCAAGCTGTTCTGCCTCCACTGTGTACCCAGAACACCTATCTCTTAGTGGTCTTCAGGGCTGACCCCACCTGATGTCACCTTCCCTTGGTGCCTCCACATGGACCATCCTGCAGCCTACCCAGCACCTCTCTCTGCACACCCTGCACCTGTCCATGGGCTATGGCTCACCTGCTGATCCCCCCCCCCCCCGCAACTGAGCAAACCAGGGATTGCTTTACCCCCAGGGAGCTGAACCTGGGTAGCCCTTTCCTTGTCTTCTCTCTCCAAGACCTAGCTTTCATCATCAGATAATGATTCTTTGTGTTAAACCTTTTGTGTTCAAATCTATGGACAGTTTATGTGTCCTGATTATGCCCAGACAATACAGCAGTTGCTACATTTTGCAAAAGAACCAGAAAATACAGCAGGTGCTCCATTTTACAAAAGAACCAGAGGAAAGTCTTATAATTCTAGTCATGTCACATATGTATGCCTACATGTTTGTGCAGCTATAGGAATAAAGTGCATTCATATATCAAAGTCAGACTAATATGTGTGCAGATAGAAACTACTTATATACATATATAATTAATAAGCAGAAGGGATCAGCAAGGGTCAAATAGAGCACTGGAACAAGATACAAAGATGAAGGCAAGATCAATTAACAAGCAGAGCACTTCAAATCAAAGACAGTGTGTAAATTATTGAATAACTTGTTTTGAAACAACTAGAGAACCATAAGAATAAAATTAGTTAATCAAAAAACCCTAATTACAACTCTATCTAAGTACATTTTGGTGGTCTAAATAAGGAAAGGTGGGCTGAAGAGATGGCTCAGTCGTTAATGCACTTGCCTGAAAAGCCAAAGGACTTCTGTTTGATTTCCCAGGACCCATATAAGCCAGATGCACAAGGTGGCACATGCATATGGAGTTCATTTGCAGTGGCTGAAGGCCCTGGAGTGCCCTTTCTCTCTCTCTTTCCCTCTTTCTCTCAAATAAATAAATTAAATTAAAATTAAAAAATAAGGAAAAGTGAAATATAAAAGCAAACATTGTGTTTCTATGGGGAAGAAGCTCTAAAGATGAAGGACAATCTCTTAAAAGTTATTATGAAAGACACAAACACACTTGTACACAACTTTAAACTTTAAAAGATATTATGAAAAATACATATATACTTGGCTACACACACTTTAAACTTTTCCATGAACCTAATGGATTCCAAAAGCGAACTTAAAATGCAAATGACAGGCTAGAAATACTGCCTTTGACAAAACTTAATCTCAAGTATATTCAGACAGAACTGGACAGTGTATCTAAGGTACATAGTGGGAAAATGAATGAGGGATGCTATCTATAGTGGTTTGATTCAGGTGTCTGCCATTAACTTAGGTGTTCTTGAATACTGGGTTACCAGATGATTGCAATTTGGGAATTGAAGCCTCCTGGAGGCAGCGTATTGTTGGGGACAAGGTTATGGGTATTGTAGCCAGCTTTCCCTTGCCAGTGTTTGGCACACACTCCTGTTGCTATTGTCCACTGGGTGTTGGCAAGGAAGTGATGTCCACCTTCTGCTTAGGCTATCATTTTCCCCTGCCATCATGGAGCTTACCCCTCAAGTCTATAAGCCTAAATAAGACCTCTTCTCCTCTTGTTCAGGTGTTGCTGCCAGCAATGCAAACTTGACTGCAACAGTAAAATTGGTACCGAAAGTGGGATCATTACTACTAGAAACCTGTTTCTTTTGGCCTTTTGGAACTGATTTGCAGGAAGAATGTGGAAGAATATGAAACTTTGGCCTAGAAGATACCTTGTAGTGCTGTGGATACAGCTTGATGGACAATTCTGGTCACTGTTGAAACACCTACATGCAGTAAGAATTATGGACTGTGAGGTATGGCTTGTGAGGGTGAGATAGAGCTTTGCCTGGACAGGGCTGGAGGTAGTTTGTGTGAGAGTCTTGCTGTTATGCCCTTGTCCTGTGAATTTGTGCAGGATTGCATTGCATAGAAATGGACTTGTGTGAGCAGAGGAATATGACACAGAAAAAATGAAATCTTTGGGCTGAAACTGCTTCCTTTTTAGTTGCAATTGTATGAAAGATTACAACATTTGAGATTGGGCCAACTGACCTGCATTAGGATGGCTAGAGGAATGCATAGTCTTTTGAGGGACCTGAATGCTGAAGGAATGTCCTGTTATTCAAAGTCTGCTTCATTCCCCCCTGGATTGGCAAGTTGGTAGTCTATCTGGTATTGTAGAGTGTAGCAGGTGCAGGAAAGAGAGTGCCATTGAATTATCAACACGGTTTTGTATTTTAAAAGTCGTCATGAACAGGGTGAAGCAGGCTTGTTGGATTACTTGTGCATGAGGATGAACCATGGGTTGCAGTTTTTATTGAATGTGTATATTGCTCAGTTGAAGTTTAGAACTTGCCAGTAAATTGTTCCATCCAGTCCACTAGAATACTTGCTTAGCAAGCAAACTCAACACCTAGGATTACTTCTGTAGTTGGATTGGGGTAAAAGAGCTACACCTGGCACCTTAAACTCATATCATAAAAGTATATAAAGATGGGTCACCACATCTTAGAACATTGCAAATAAGTAGAAAATCCAAGCATCAAATCAATCCAAGATGCAAAAGTTGCTACATTATAATATAAGAAACACAAAGAATCAAGATAATAAAATCCCACCAAAAATTATAAATCCATCAGAAACGATCACCAAATGAGGCTGTTTTAGATGAAATGCCTGACAAAGATTTTAAAAAAAATGATTGTTTCTATATGCAAAGAAATCAAAGAAGAAATGAAAGGAATCAAAGAAGTACACGAAGGAATTAAAGAAGAAAATAAACTCCTGAAATGGAACACAGGAAACCAGCTTAATGAAATAAGGATTTCATTACAAGACATGAGTAAGGAAATAGAAATACTGAAAAAAAAGAAGGCTTAAATTCTAGGTCTGAAGAACACAGTCAGTCAAATAAAAAAGCTCTGTGGAAAGTCTCACCAGTAGAATGCATGAAGAGAACAGAATATCTAAAGTAGAAGACCAGGTTGCAGACCTAATACAGTCCAACAAATAGAAAGACAAGCTAATAGGAAGGTATGAATGGGAATTTCATGATATCTGGGATACTATGAAAAGATCAAATGTAAGAATTAAGGGTATAGTAGAAAGAGAAGAATTTCAATCCAGAGGCTTAGTGGGCATTTTCAACAAAATAATACAAGAGGGGCAGCCCCAAATTGGGAAAGAAATGGCAATGCAGATACGAAAAGCTTTTAGAACACCAAACAGATAAAACCTGGAAAGAACCTCTCCTCACCATGTTATAATTAAACTACTAAATATACAAACCAAACAAAATATATTGAAAGTAGTTAGAGAGAAAAATCAAGTCACCTACAAAGACAAACCCATCAGAATAACTGCAGATTACTCAACACAAATTTTAAGAGCCAGAAGGGCTTGAATGATGCATTCCAATTTCTGAAATATAACAATTGTCAACCAAGATTACTTTATCCTGCAAAGCTATCTATCCAAATTGATGGAGAAATACGGACATTCCATAACAAAAACAGGCTAAAGGGATTTATGACAACTAAACCAGTTCTAAAGAAAATACTTGCAGGAATCCTTCACACTGAAGGGAAAGCAAAACACACACAGGAGGAAATAGGAAAAAATAAACTATACTCAAGTAACAGGAAAAACAAGTGAGTAAAAGAAAAACAGGAAGCACTACAAAATAAGAAGAATGGCAAGAATTAATACATACCTTTCAACAATAACAACACCAATGGCCTCAATGTCCCAACCAAAAGACATAGGCTTGCAAACTGGACTAAAAGGCAGGATCTTACTGTTTGTTGCCTTCAGGAAACTCATCTCTCAATAAAAGATAGACACTGTCTTGGGGTGAAAGGATGGAAAATGGTATTTCAAGCAAATGTGCCTAGAAAACAAGCAGGGGTTGATATCCTAATATCTGACAGGATTGATTTCAAATCAACATTAGTGAGGAAAGATAAAGAAAGTCATTTTATACAGATTAAAGGAACACTAATAGTAGGACATTACAATCCTAAACATATATGCACCTAACATGGGGGGCTTCCAATTTCATCAAACAAGCACTATTAGACTTAAGGTCACAGATAACACCAAACACAATTGTAGTGGGTCGCTTGAATACCCCACTCTCATCAATTGACAGGTCATCCCAGCAAAAACTAAACAGAGGGACATCTGAAATAAATGTGTCATGGAACAAATAGATCTAACATATATCTACAGAACATTCCATCCAAATGCTGCAGAATATATATTTTTTCTCAGCAGCTCATGTAACATCCTGTAAAATAGACCATACTTTGGACACAAAGCAAATTTCAACCAATACAGTAAAATTGAAATAATCCCTTGTACTCCATCTGACCAAAATAGGATTAAACTGCAAATCAGCAACAAGAAAATCTACTGAGATTTATGGAGGAATTCATACAGAAATTCATGAAGACTAAACAGTACACTATTGAATGATGAATGGGTCAATGAAAAAAATCAAAAAGGATATCAATAAATTCATGGAATCAAATGATGATGAGAAAACGACATACCAAAACCTTTGGGAAACAATGAAGGCAATCCTAGGAGAGAATTTATAGCTCTAAGTGCCTATATTAAGAAATTAGAGAGTTCACAAGTAAACAATTTAATGCTTCACCTTAATGCCATGGAAAAAGGAAGAACAAGGCAAACCCAAACTCAGTAGATGGGAAGAAATAGTAAAGATTAGGGAAGAAATTAATGAAATAGAAACAACAAGAACAGTACAAAGAATCAGTGAAACAAAGAGTTGGTTCTTTGAAAGGTGTGATGGTTTGATTCAGGTGTCCCCCATAAACTTAAGTGTTCTGAATGCTGGAACCCTAGATGATGGAGATTTGGGAATTAATACCGCCTGGAGGCAGTGTATTGTTGGGGGCGGGCTTGTGGGTGTTATAGTCAGTTTCCCCTTGCCAGTGTTTGGCACACTCTCCTGTTGCTATGTTGGCCAGGGAGTGATGTCCACCCTCTGCTCATGCCATTGTTTTCCCCTGACATCATGGAGCTTCCCCTAGAGCCTGTAAGCCAAAATAAACCTCTTTTTCCCACAAGCTGCCCTTGGTTGGGTGATTTCTACCAGCAATGCAAACCTGACTACAACAGTAAAGTGGTACTGAGGAGTGAGATTGCTGCTATGTGGCTTTGGCCTTTTAGAGCTGATTTTCAAGAGGAATGTGGAAGGATTTGAAACCTTGGCCTAAGAGATGCCTTGCAGTGCTGTAAGTACAGCTTGATGGACTATTCTGGTCAGGGTTGAAAGACCTGAATGCAGTAAGAACTATGGACTGTGAGGTTTGGCTTGTGAAGGTAAGAAAGAGCTTTGCCTGGACTGGGCTAGCAGTTTGTGTGGGAAGCATGCTGTTATGCCTGGGTATTGAGAAGTTGTGCAGGGTTGCTTTGCATAGAAATGAACTGATGTGAGCAAAGGGATATGGCACAGAAAAAAGAAAAATCTTCAGGTGAATTGCTGTCCATTCAGCTGCAATTGAGAGATTACAACCTTTGATATTGGTTCAGCTGACCTGCGTTGTGGCAACAGGAAGAATGTAGACTCTTTTGAAGGGGCCTGAGTGCTCAAGGAGTGTCCTGTTCTTCAAAGTCTGCTTTATTCCCCTCTGGATTAACAAGTTGGTACTCTACCTGGTATTGTGGAGTATAAGAAATGCTGGAAAGAGGGTCATTGAGTTTGCGACACAGGTCTTGCATTTTGGAAATAGCCATGGGCAGTGTGAAGCAGGTTTGCTGGAGGCCTGCATGAAGACACCATGGGGCCATGAGGATGAACCGTGGATTGCAGTGGAGGCCCAGTGGAGTTGCAGGGACCATGAGATGGCTGCTAAGGAGCTGCCGGCCCTGATGAAGTTTTCCAGGACTGAGAGTAGCCTAGCTGGAGGGGCAGAATTTGAATGCCAGAGACTTGTTGCTGGTTAGAATTATCAGACTTTGAGATTTGTCACTGGCTAGAGTTGTTGGACTTGAAGCTACAGAGTTTGATGTTTGCCCTGGTTGGTTTAAATCTTGTATTGGTTGAATATTTCTTTGTTATGCCCAATGCCATCTTTTGGAGTGTGAATGTTTATTTTGTGCCATTATGGATTTCTTGAGGTTATTTTTTGGTATTATGGTCAATCAAAAGATCTTATTGGACTATGGATATGTTTGAACATCATTGGGACTGATAAAAAAAACTATGGGGATTTTTAAAGTTGGACTGAATGCATTGTATTTTACATCATGTATGGATATAAGTTTAAGGGGACCAGGGGGGAATGTGATGATTTGATTCAGGTGTCCCCCATAAACTTAGGTGTTCTGAATGCTAGATCCCCAGATGATGGAGATTTGGGAATTAATGCCTCCCAGAGGGAGTGTATTGTTGGGGGTGGGCTTATGGGTGTTATAGCCAGTTTCCCCTTGGCAGTGTTTGGCAAACTCTCCTGTTGCTATGGTACACCTTATGTTGGCCAGCGGGTGATGTCCATCCTCTTCTCATGCCATTGTGGAGCTTCCCCTTGAGCCTGTAAGCCAAAATAAACCTCTTTTTCCCACAAGCTACTCTTGGTTGGGTGATTTCTCCCAGCAGTGTGAACCTGACTACAACAAAAGGATAAAAAAAGATTGATAAACCTTTAGAAAATCTGACCAGAATAAAGAGAGAAGAGACAAAAATTAATAAAAGGAGAGATGTAAAAGGCATCATTATAACAGATAGCAAAAAAATTCATAAAGTCAGAAGGACACACTTTAAGAATATATAAACCTGTAAATTTGAAAATCTGCAAGAAATGGATTATTTCCTTGATTCATATGACCTACCAAAATTAAATCAAGATGAGATAAACCATGTAAACAGACATATAACAAGTATAGAGATCCAAACAGTTATAAAAACTCTACCAACTAAAAAAAAAAAAACTCCAGGCCCAGATGGATTCACTGGTGAATTTTACCAGACCTTGATAGAGGAACTAACACCAGTGCTTCTCAATCTTTTCCATGAAATAGAAAAGGAAAGAATTTTATCAATCTTTTTCTATGAAGCCAGCATCACCCTGATACCAAAACCAGACAAAGAGAGAACAAAAAAAGAAAGTTACAGACCAATCTTCCTCATGAACATAGATGCAAAAATTCTGAACAAAATATTTTCAAACACAATACAAGAATATATCAGAAATATAATTCACCCTGAACAAGTATCCCAGGGATGCAAGGATGGTTCAACATACACAAATTGATAAATGTAACACAAAATATAAATGGTCTGAAGGACAAAAAACACATGATCATCTCAATAAATGCAGAAAAGGCATTTGACAAAATCTAACATCCCTTCATGTTATAAGTATTACAGAAACTGAGAATAGAAGAAATATATTTCAACATAACAAAATCTATTTGTGACAAACCTACAGCCAACGTAATACTAAACGGGGAAAACTTGAGGCTTTTCCACTAAATTCAGGACAAGGCAAGGGTGTTCACTGTCCCCACTTTTATTTATTTATTTATTTTTATTTTTTTTATTTTTTGGTTTTTCGAGGTAGGGTCTCACTCTAGCCCAGGCTGACCTGGAATTCACTATGGAGTCTCAGGGTGGCCTTGAACTCACGGCAATCCTCCTACCTCTGCCTCCCGAGTGCTGGGATTAAAGGCGTGCGCCACCACGCCCAGCTTTTTCCCACTTTTATTTAATATGGTACTAGAAGTCTTAGCTATAGCAATAAGGCAAGAGACACTCATAAAGGATATACAAATTGAAAAGGAAAAGATCAAATTATCATTATTTACAGATGATATGATTCTGTACATAAAGGACCCTAAAGACTATATCAGCAAGCTGTTAATGCTAATAAATACTTTGAGAAACATAGCAGGATACAAAATAAACACACATAAATCTGTAGCTTTCCTATATACTAACAATAAACATGCAGATGATGAAATCATGGAATCTCTCCCATTCACAATTCCCTCAAAAAAATAAAAATAAAAATAAAAAAGTACCTTGGAATAAACTTAACCAAGGAAGTGAAGGATCTCTACAATGAGAACTTTAAAACACTCAAGCAAGAAGTTGCAGAAGACACAAGGAAATGTAAAGACATCCAATGTTCTTGGATTGGAAGAATCAATATTGTGAAAATGTCAATCTTAGCAAAATCAATCTACACATTAATGCAATCCCCATTAAAATTCCTATGGCATTCTTCACAGAAATAGAAAAAACAATCCTAAAATTCATTTGGAAGCACAAAAGACCTCAAATAGCCAAAACAATTTTGAGCAACAAAAATAAGGCTGGTGGTATCACCACACCTGATTTTAAGCCATAGTAACAAATACAGCATGGTATTGGCACAAAGACAAACATATAGATAAATGGAACAGAATAGAGGACCCAGATGTTAATCCAGGCCACTAAGCCATCTGATTTTTGACAAAAATGCCAAAAATAATCATTGGGAAAGATAACCTTTTCAACAAGTGGTGCTGAGAAAATTGCATTTCTATACGTAGAAAGATGAAAATAGATCCTCATCTTTCTCCATGCAAAAGAATCAAATCCAAGTGGATCAGGGACCTTAATATCAGAACTGAAACTCTGAAATTGCTAGAGGAAAAGGTAGGGGAATCCCTTCAACATATTGGCATAGGCAATGACTTTCTGAATATAACCCCAATTGCTCAGGAAATAAAACCAGTAATCAACCACTAGGATCTCATGAAATTACTAAGCTTTTGTACTGCAAAGGACCCTGTGAATAGAGCAAAGAGACAACCTACAGAATGGGAGAACAATCGTTGCCAGCTACACATCTGACAGAGTGTTAATATCCAGAATACACAAAGATCTCAAAAAACAGAGCAGTAAAAAATCAAACAACCCAATTAAAAAAATGGGCTACAGAACTACAGAGAGTTCTCAAAAGAAGAAACACAATGGGATATAAACATCTAAAACAGTGTTCTACATCCTTAGCCATCAGGGAAATGCAAATTAAAACTATTTTGTGATTTCATCTCACTCCTATCAGAATGGCTACCATCAAGAAGACAAATGACAAGAAATGTTGGCAAGGATGCAGAAAATGGGGAACCCTTCTACAGTGTTGGTGGGAAAGTAATCTAGTACAGCCATTGTGGAAATCAGTGTGGAGGTTCTTAAGACTGCTAAAAACAGATTTACCATATGATCCAGCTACAGCACTCTTATGCCTGTATCCTAATGATTCCTTTCACTACCTTGGAGATACTTGCACAACTACATTTATTGCTGCTCTATTCACAATAGCTGGGAACCAGCCTACATGTCCCTCAATAGATGAATGGATAATACAGATGTTGTACATTTGTACAATGGAGTTCTATTGAACAGGAAGGAGAGAAATGAAAGTATGAAATTTTCAGGGAAATGGATGGATCTGGAAAGGATTATATTAAGTGAGGTAACCCAGGCCCAGAAATCCAAACATTGCATGTTCTCTCTCATATGAGGTTCCTAGCTACAAATGTATGGAACCAAAAATTGGTAGCAGAGGCCAGTAAGCTCAAAAAGGGCTGTAAAGGAGGGAGGAGAGGGAATGACTTAAGGGGATGGTATTGTATATATGTAAGTAGAAGAACAGATTACAGTGATTGGAAAGGACTAAGCAAGTCCAGAGGAAGAGATTGTATAAAAGAAGGGTGGGGGAGGGGGTGGTGGGAGGGTCAATCAAAATTCAAGATATTCTGAATAAGACATATGAAAACCTACTTTTTTGAATAATGGCACATCCAGAAGCCATAGATTGTTAGTAGAAAATTTTCAGTGCCAGGGATGGGATGCCTTCCAGTTAGTTGGTGGCCAGGGAGGTCCTTGTTGCCTCAAAAACATTACAGTCTTTTGCCAATACCCTTAGTTTCCCTTGAGAAACAGATGGTAAGACCCTATTGCTGAAGACTTCACAGGCCTGAGTGGCAAAGTCACTGAGAAATCAATCTGGTGCTGTGCTGAAAACCTTCTCCCTTTGGAGCAGCCAACTGAAAGCTGGAAAAAGCTGCACTGCATGCAGCCCTATGGGAGACAGAAGTCATCAGCGGTAAAAGCAGTGGACGCTGGAAAGCCTCAAATTTGGCCAGACAGGCCCAATGACTGAATGAGTGCAATAGTGCATGTCTGCTCTGGGGGAAACCAACTGCTCGCTAATTGGACTGAAGGCCCACTCTAATCAAGGGAAGGGGAGGCCATGAGCCTTAGGGTATAAAGCCTGCTCTTGTCTGGATAAATGCATATACTACTTGCACCAAATTGTCCTGAAAACACCATACTTGATGTTCATACTCATATATTAATGCTACTCTCACTTCTGGTTAGAGAAGCTTCTCTTTTCAGATGGCGATGACCACTGGGATGACCCAAAAGGCAACATAGTGCTGAGAAGAAGGGACGGAGGAGTGTCCAGCACTGAAACAGCCCTATCACAGCCTCCATGGCTCAGGGTCCATTGTGGAAGATGTGGTAGAAAAAATATAAGAGCCAAAGGAAGGGTACCACTCTTTACAATGCAACTGTCCAGACAGAAATTAGCCTCGATATCCATGACCTCACAGTGCCTAGCAATACCTACATAAGACCCTCATAACAGGAGAAAAAAAAAATTTTAAAAATTAAAAGAGAGACTAATGGGGAGAGGTAGGGGGTATGATGGAGAGCAGAGTTGTGAAGGAGAAAGTGGAGGAGTGGAGGGAAATACCATGGTTAATGTCTGTAAGTATAGAAGTTGTCAATAAAAAAATATATATATATCCTAAGATATAAACAAGAATGTTCATGACAGTGCTAGTTAGAATGGCAAGAAAGCTTGAATGACCAGATGTCAAATAATAGCTGATTGGCTAAGTGACCACAACAGGCACAGAGTGGGAATCTTCAGAGTAATCCTAGGTAAAGTCACAAAGGGATTTTTGATATACATGTGAAAATGCTCACCTTGTATTTTAAACTAAAATGGTAAGCAAGCTTACATTCATGCATATGACTTGTGTGCCCTTATGGGGTATAGATACATATTGCATGGACCTGAGTCCTACTGTCAGCAAAGGAGGAGCAGAGCTACTTCCTCAGGCTCTGGTCTTGGTCTCTTTCTGAAATGTCTTCTCTGGGGAGAGGGCATTTCTATTTATCTGTGCAGTTGAGGTTATCCTCTTGCCTAGGTCCCATGGTGGGTGTGTGGGAGGGTCAGATGGAAGCCCCCCTTTCTTCAGAAATGACAGCTCACCCCAGGATGGGTGTGCTCCTAGCTCTATCAGCCAGGCCTCATGGCCAGGATCACAGGGTTCTCTGCCTTTCCCAGCCTCAATGAGCATGGCAGGACACAACAGCATGTTGATGGTCTGTGGTTGGTCCCTCAGAGGAATAATATCAAAGAGACACCAGTGGTGCTTGGTAATCAAATCACCAGTCAAAGTAGAAAGATATCAGCTGGGGCAGGAGAGACTCTGGAGGAGTCAGGCACGGCAGGAAGCGAAGAATTCACATGCTTGCTGACTTAGCCAAGACAGCTGTCCATTACATTCCTGTATTTAAGTGAATTTTAATTTAGCAATATTACTAGAGTGCACAGCTGAGCCCCATAGATCCCTTTCCTGCTGATTCGTAGATAAGATGGAAAAGCCATTCAGCCAGACTGGACTGTCTTTACTGCTTATATTGAACAAAGTACATCAGTGACAACCTGTGATTCAATCAGGGTCCCAGCATGAGAAAGAATTTCCTTCAGGTGGCTTGGTGGAAGATCTTTTAATGAAAACTCTCCATACAAAGAAGGGCAAGGTTAGGGAGACAGCAAGAGGGGTGATGAACACAGGGACAGGTAACAATGGACTAGCACTGTCCTTAGGCCTCGGGAAAGAGAGAGGAGGGTGTGGGGCTTGGACAGGGACACACAGAAGATGGCTGGGGTGTGCCATAGCAGAAGGCAGTTGGAAGAAATACTCCAATCATTCCCTGATTCTGACCACTGCCTTGCATGGCTGACTAAAGCTTGAAATAGCTTAGCAAAGGTGCCTGAGGTAGGAGAACCCCTTCATTAATGTTCACACACACTGTATGAATGGTCTTATTTAGAAGTAGGGTTTTCAGCGGTGAATTGAGAATCTTGTTCTCTCTAGTTTAGTACAAGCTGTAAACCCAATGGCTGGTGTGCCTGTAAGAAGAGGAGAGGGGGGCTGGAGAGATGGCTTAGTGGTTAAGCGTTTGCCTGTGAAGCCTAAGGACCCTGGTTTGAGGCTTGATTCCCCAGGACCCATGTTAGCGAGATGCACAAGGGGGTGCACGCATCTGGATCTGGAGTTTGTTTGCAGTGGCTGGAAGCGCTGGCACGCCCTTTCTCTCTCTCTCTCTCTGTCACTCTCAAATAAATAAATAAAAATAAACAAAAAAATTTACAAAAAAAAAAAAAAAAAAAGAGGAGAGGGCACAGACAGCCACACAGATGAAAAGCCATATGCACATGGAGACAAAAAAATGGAAATGTGTCAGATACCAAGCAAGGGGCAGCCAGGATGACCATGAGCCTCCTATGCCTTTGCGGGAGGTCCTGCCCTGCTGCTGTCATGCTTTCAGACTTCTGGCCTCCAGAACTGCACAAGCATATATTTCTGTTATTTTAATTCACCTTGTTTGTGGTCAGTCGCCAACTCAGGGGTAGGTTCTGATGTGGCATGAGGTGGGGCTCTGAGGTGGTACAGGAAGAATTCAAAGAGGACCACTTGCACAGCCTTCTTCCAGGTGGCCAAGATGGCTAGACTGCTTTCTGTATGGAACTGTAAAAAACAGACTGATCTTGGCCACTGTATAGAGAAATGGGATCATGGAATTGGAAGAAGGAATGGATAAGGAAAATGAAAAGCAGACAGAAACATGGGTGCTCAAGGAGCTGGGATTTACCCAGAATAGTATTAGAGAGGGAAATTTGGGGTGAGACCTGCAACAGACAAAACAATATTGTGAAAAAGTAAAGAGATGTGGAGGACTCATGTGTTCCAAGTATAAAGCTTCAGTTGCCAAAAGCAATGTGGTTTTAGAATTATTTATAGACATGGAGCTCAAAGGAATGAATTGACCACCAGAGAGAAACTCACAGTTTCAGTCAATTAACTTTCTGTAAGGGTACCAAGATGGGTAGAAAGCAGAACCATTTTGATAAATGATCAAAATTACTGCATATCCTCATGCCAAAGAGTGAAGTTGCATATTAGCCTTATGCCACATTAATGTAACAAGAGAATGGGACAAAGACACAAACTAAGCGACAAAAGAATAAATGTTGGTGATCTTAGCTCAGACCATGGTTTCTTAGATATGACAACAAAACAAAGAGAAAAATAAAAAATAAAGTGGGTTCCATCAAAATTAAAAAAAAATATGTCTTGAAATATTCTGTAAAGAAACTAGAAAGTATAATCTACAGAATCCACAGGTGCATTTGAAGCCATCTACCTGATAAGAGACTCATATTGGGCTGGAGAGATGACTCAGCTGTTAAGACACGTGCAGGCAAAGCTAAAGGACCCAGGTTCAATTCCCAGGACCCATGTAAGCCAAATGAACAAGGTGGTGCATGCATCTGAAGTTTGTTTGCACTGGCTGGAGGCTCTGGAATGCCCATTCTCTCTCTCTCTCTCTCTCTCTCTCTCTCTCTCTCTGTCCCCCCATCTTTCTTTCTCAAATAAATAAATAAAAATTAAAAAAAAAACAGATGCATACCTAGGCTATAAGTATTAGTTACTTTCTCATTGCAGGGACAAAATACTGACCAGAAGTAACTTAAGGATTAAAAAAGCTTATTCTGAGTTAGAGTTCTAGGAGATACTTAGCACTCTGGTCGGAAAGACATGGTGGCAGCTGGAGGTCAGCTCAGCTGATCACACTTGTAGGCAGAAGTAGAGGATGATCAGGAAGTGGGGCCATGCTACAAACTTCAAGGTCCTCCAGAGTGAGTCACTTTCTCTACCAAGGCTTCACCTCCTAATGGTTCTACAACTGGTGCCACTGGCTGGGAATCAAATGTTCAAACACATGAATCTGTGTGGGACATTTTATATTCAAACAACATGCATTCTTGCAACTCATACATATAAAACATCATACACATGCATCTTTTAAAAATAGCAAAGGATTTGAGCAGACATTCTTCACAGAGGAGAAGCATGCTAAAAAATTCTCAACATTATTAGCCATAATTAAGAAAATACACATCAAGGGGCATGTGTAGCTGTCTGGAGTGAGTAGGCCAGACCCCTGTTTCTGGGCTCCTCCCACATCCCTGGTCTGGGTACCTGCATGGACAATGTGCAAGTGGGCACTGTGGTGTGGAGTAAATAGGTGAGGCCCCTCCTTCCTGGCTATTCCTAGTTCCCTGGTCCAAGTTTTCTGGGACTGTCTCTGTGCTGGAGGGTTCATCTCAGAGTAAGTAGGCCAGATCCCTGTTGCCTGGCTCCTTCAATTCCCCTGGCCCTGGTAGGTCCCATTGTGTCTTGCTTGGGGAGGCCTGGTCCCTGTGTGGGCTGAGGAATCAGGCCTTTTACTCTGGTATCCTGACTGGTCACTGGGTACCAGCATCCCTGTTCACCTGAGTCAGAGGGTGCATGAGCCAAAGGACAAAAACTTGCTTCCTCCTCAATAAAATACTCTTCCTAAAATGGATAGACAACAATGTAAAAAAGCCAATGAAAGTCAGAAAACAAAGATTTCCACCAAGGATGCTTAGTCCTACAATGGAAGCCTCCAATGAAATCATAGAAAAATCAACAGAAATTCTTGCCCCAAATGAACACAAAATGCCCAAAATAACAACAAGCCATTTATTAAAAAAAAATCTCTGAACTGGAAGCAACCCATCAAAGAACCAACAATTGTATCAAGGAAAATGAACATATTTGTCTCCTAGAGCATTCAGCTTTTGGCAGTAGGCTTAACTTGACTAAAGAAAATGTCAGAACCCTCCAAAGAGATGTGAATAAATTGAATGTGAGTCAAGAAATGGAAGATCTCAACAACCAGTTGATTAAGCTTAATGAAGACTTGATCAAATGCAAGAATTAATTCCAGTATGCATCAAGAAAATCAGAACTTGAATTGAAATTGTACCTCAAAAAGAGATGGACAGGATGCAAATAACACAACAGAAAAAAATATCAAATAGAAATTATAAAATCCTCTCTGGAACCACTCACTAACAGAGTTACTCATATGGAAGACAGAACCTCTGACCTGGAAGACAAGACAGAAGAAATTGATTGGGAGACCAAAAACTTTGCCAAGTTCAAAAAATCAAGTGAACAGATTATGAGGGAACTGTGGGATGCCCTAAAATGACCAAACATCTGGATCATGGGTATACCAAAAGGAGAGGAAATCCAGGCAGAGGCATAGAGAGCACATTCAACAAAATTATTAAAGAAAAATTTACAAATCTCTCAAAAGACAGGCCCATCCAGATACAAGAAGCCACAGAACACCAAACAGACAGGACCAAAGAATAAACTCTCTAAGACACATCATAGCTAATACTCTTAGCAACTAAAACAAAGAGAGAGTGTTGAAAGCAGTGAGAGAGAAACAATTCACAACATACAAAGGCAATCTCATCAGAATTACTTCAGATTTCTCAATGCAAACACTGAAAGCCAGAAGGGCCTGGAATTGAACACCTCAAAGTCTGAAAAACTATGGCTTCCAACCCAAGCTGCTCTACCCAGCAAAAGTATCCCTGATGATAGATGGTGAAAAGAAAAATTTCCATGAAAAACCTCAACAGTATAATTATATGAGCAGAAAGCCAAACCTACACAGAATACTTGAGAATACTCCACACAGAACAGTCTCAAGAGCCAATAAGAAGATCACACTAAGCAAAATAGACCAGGCTAGAAATGGTACAAAACACAAGAAAGCACCAAATCCCATAAAACACCTCATCATGGCAGGGATTAATTTGAATTTCATAGTAATAAACTTAAATATTAATGGTCTTAACTCACCCATCAAAAGACACAGGTTATCAGGATAGATCAAAAAACTGGACCCTTCTATCTGCTACCTTCAAGAAAGCCACCTCACCACTAAATATAGACACCTCCTTAGGATGAAAGGTTGTAAAAGGATATTCTAAGCAAATGGAAATAAAAAAGAAAACAATATTAACATCTGATAAAATAGACTACAAAAAAAGTAATCAAAAAGGATAAGGAAGGAAAGTTCTTACTCATCAAGGGAATGGTCCAACATGAGCACATCACAATCATAAATATATATACATCAAACACAGGGCACTACAGTTTATAAAACAAAATCTGCTAGACAATAAAATATAAATAAACACCAATACAATCATAGTCAGAGACTTTAATACTCAACTATCATCAATAGACAGATCATCCAAGCAGAAAATTAATAGGGAAATAATAGACCTCAACAACATCATAGATCAACGAGATCTAATGAATATCTACAGAACGTTTCACCCCAACTCTACAGAATACACATTCTTTTCAGCAGCTCATGGAACATTTTCAAAAATTGGCCATATATTAGGCCATAAGTGTGCCTCCATAAAGTCAGAAACTTGAAGTAACTTCCTGCATCATGTCAGATCACAATGCTTTAAAACCAGAAATTAACAAGAGACACATCAACAAATCCACCAGCTCCTGGAGACTAAACAACACACTTTTAAACAATAAATAGGTCATAGGAGAAATCAAAAAAGAATTTGTAAAATTCATAGAATTGAATGATAATGAAAACATAACTGACCAAACCTTATGAGACACAATGAAGGCAGTCATAAGGGGAAAATTCATAGCCGTAAATTCCTTCATTACAAAGACAGAGATCCCAAATTTATAAGCTAACTGTCCAACAAAAGGCATTGGAAAAACAAGAAGAATCCAACCCAAAGAGCAGAAACAAACAATATAAATTAATGAATTGGAAACTAAGAACAATTTAAAAAATCGATGAACAAAGAGCTAGTTATTTGAAAAAATAAACAAGATTGACAAACCCCTGGCAAAATTTATCAAGCAGAGAGAGAGAGAGAGAGAGAGAGAGAGAGAGAGAGGTCTCAAATTAACAAAATCAGAAATGAAAACGGAGAGATCACAACAGACATCAATGAATTTGAAAGAATTATCTGGTCATACTTCCAAAACCTCTACTCCACAAAATTATATAATATGGAACATCCATGGAGTTTGAAAAAGTAATAGAAAACCTCTCCCAAAAGAAAAGTCCAGGACCAGATTGCTTCTCAGCTGAATTATATCAAACCTTAATTGAAGAGCTGAAATCAATTTTTCTCAAACTGTTCTCCATCACTAGAGACCAGGGAATCCTCATCAACTCCTTTTATGAAGCTAGCATCACCCTAATAGCAAAACCAGACAGAGATACAACAAGGAAAGAAAATTATAGGCCTATGTCCCCAATGAACTTAGATGCAAAGACCCTGAACAAAATCCACCTTGATCAAGTAGTCTTCATACCAGGGATGCAGCGATGGTATAACATATGGAAATCAGTCAATGTCATATACAATATAAATAAACTGAACCATAAGAGCCACATGATCATCTCAATTGATGCAGACAAGGCCTTTGACAAAATACAACACCACTTAATAATCCAAACACTGGAAAGAATAGGCATGGAGGAATTATATCTC
This sequence comes from Dipus sagitta, assembly GCA_036346955.1. NCBI lineage: Eukaryota > Metazoa > Chordata > Mammalia > Rodentia > Dipodidae > Dipus > Dipus sagitta. Next base: position 64,170,093 of record CM070779.1, on the reverse strand, counting down.
AACACAATAAAGTCTCTATATAAAGCTCCCAAAGCACAAATAATACTTAATGGGGAAAAACTCAAGGATTTCCCAGTATAAAAAGGAACAAGGAAAGGGTGCCCATGCTCACCACTGCTCTTCAAAAATAGTACCAGAATTACTAGCTCAAGCAACAAGACAGAAGAAAGAAATAAAAGGATTCAAATTAGAAAGGAAGAAGTCCAGTTAGCCCTATTTGCAGATGATATGATCTTGTATATAAGTGACCCAAAAGTCTTCATCCCAAAACTTCTAAAGGTGATAAATTCCTTCAGCAAAGTGGCATGATACAAAATCAATGCACAAAATTCAGTAGTTTTTCTATATGCAAAGGAGAAATAGACAGAGAAAGAAATCAATGAGGCTGTCCCATTTTCAATGAAAACAAAAAAATTAAATACCTTGGAATAACACTAACCAAGGATGTGAAAGACCTATATAAAGAAAACATAAAAACACTCAAGGAAGATTTCTTCCTAGATGAGGACATGAGAATATGGAAAGTCCTCTCATGCTCCTGGATAGATAGAATTAATATTGTGAAAATGGCAATTCTACCAAAAGCAAATACATATTCCACACAATACCGATACAAATACCAGCATCATTCTTCACAGAGATTGAAAAAATGATCTCAAAGTTCATATGGAATGGCAGAGGCTTCAGATAACCAAACATCCTCAGCAAAAAAACAAAAACCCTCTGGTGGATCTAAAGCTATATTAGAAAGTTATAGTGTCAAAAATAGCACAGTACTGTAATAAAGACAGAAACATAGACCAATGGAACAGAATTCAAGACCCAAACTTTAGGGCAAGCAACTAGAGCTGCTTGATCTATGATAATGGTGCCAATAATGTAGACTTGAGAAAAGGCAGCATCTTCTGCCCTGGCCAGCGGGGCTTCAACGGGAGCACGGACCCCAGAAAACCTGGAATGAAAGGGACAAGAGACACAAGGAACCGACAGCAAGACAGGAGTCTGATCAAGCTGCCAATTTTAATTTTTCTCAGTGTGCCTCTTATACAGCAGAACAGGGAAGTTTGTCAACAGTTTAGGTATTGCTACAGTTCCGTTTCAATAGGATAAGGTTCCGGCCCCAAAGGCACAAGATGTTTCACAGGATAAGGCCCCAGCCCCAAAGCCATGAGATAACGACTTTCTCATTCTTTATGGGTTACATTATTCTTTTTCCGTGCATGGGTTAACAACTGCAGACCTTGCGACTTTCCAGAACAGACAACTTATTACAAAATGGAGTCATTATTTAAGATGGAGGTACTTTTGCTTTCCTAGTGTCCAGTGGTTCCCCACAATCTTCAACAAATGATGTTGGATAAATTGGATAACCATATGTAGAAAATTGAAATTAGATCCACTTATTTTGCTATACACAAAAATCAAGTCCAAGTGGATTAAAGACCTCAATATATGACCTGGAAAGAGATAGATACTGAGGAGACTCAATACCTACCGAAATCAGAGATCCAGAGGCTCCTAAGTGCCCATCGCTAAAGTAGACTTAAAAGTCTCCCAGCATGGCTCAGGGAATTTTGCAGAAGAGGGGGCAGAAAGATTGTTAGAGCCACAAGTTGGGACATTTTGCACAGAGACATCCCTCTCCCCTATAACTGACTGCTGCCCCCATAATGCAGGACCCACAATCCCCATGCCATTTACCTGCATCCACAGTGAGAAATGTCTGTTCAGAAAAGGGGCAGGAAGGAGAGGATGGTACCAACATGTGCTGTTTGCATACTAAATATGTCCACACCTAATAAAAACAAACAAACAAAAAATAAATAAATAAATATTCTAAGGCAAAAAAAAAATACACATTAAAACCACATGCCACAGGGATATCTATAGCAAACAAAGACACACAACAAGTGTTGATGAGGATATGGGAAATTGGAACCTTTTTGCATCTCTGGTGTGATTGTAAAATGGGGTACCCACTCTGGAAAACAGTTTATTGCACTGCCCAAAACTTCAGCATGGAGCTACAATATGATCTAGCAATTCCATATGTGGCTATCTTCCTTACAGAACTGAAAGTGTGTGTCTGCTGAAATGTGTGTACCTGAATATTCATACTAGCTACAAAGTGAAAACAACCCAAATATTCATCACTGGACAAATGGTGCAACAAAATGTAGTATATCCATAAAATGGATCATTATTCAGCTGTGAAAAGAAACATAATACACGTGTCATAATGCAAATCAGCTTTGAAAATATTAAGCTAAGTGAAAGAAGCCAGGCTCAGAGGACCACACGGACATGTCTTGGAGAGGCAAATTCATTGAGGCATATGCAGGGGCCAGGTAGAATATGCGGAGTGGTGATTCTTTCTGTAGTGGTCCTAACATCAGATATTGGTGCTAATTACCCAGCTACGTGATTGCACTAAGAATCCATTGAATCAGAATCTTTAAAACTTGCCATGGAGCCAGTTGTGATAGTGCACTCCTTTAATCCCAGTACTCAGGAGGCAGAGGCAGGAGGATGGCCATGAGTTGGAGACCACCCTGAGACTACATAGTGAATTTCAGGACAGCCTGAGCTACAGTGAGACCAGATCTTGAAAAACCATCACCAACAACATAAACAAACCCAAACAACAAAAAAAAAAATGCCACAAAGGGGGATCTTCCTCTTCCATGGCATAGTCACTGGTAAGCGATGAGGAGTACAGTGAGACCAGTGGAAGAAGGTCAATGTGTAGCACATATGATCAAAATGTAATATATATGTATGAAAATAACAAAAGCAAATGAAAAACAAATAACCTTGAAATTTATTGTACATGAGGTACAATTTGAAAACTTCTAGCCTGTGAAAATGATGTATTTTTCTTGTGTTTTCCAGAAGTTCTCCTTTTTCTTTTAAAGGTATTTATTTAGTGAAGTAACTTGAAGGTCTGAAAGTTTTCCATGAGAATCAAGTCATGTTTCTGTCTCTGTCAATATGATCGATGTTCTGAGTTGGGTCACTTTTGCTTGTTTTTCTGTGTGGTGCCTTGGCAGGGTAGGGAGGAAACTATACTTTTATTTTGTGGCGACACTTGCTAATGGTACATTTATGGAAAGGCAAACATTCCTTTGGAACCTCAATTTACTAAACCCCTAACTTTTACCAGCTTTCAACATTAAAATAAGTATTTTTGTTTGCAAACAGCAAAATCTCTTTCTGTTTTCATTTTTTCTTGAAAGCTATAAACTATGGATGTAAGTGTTCCCAAACCAGAAATGCTTACTCTGTTGGGCAATGCATTTGTTAATTAGCTAGACTCACTAGCCCAAGAGTAAGTGTACAGATAGCCCTCCAGGTCTGTGGGTCCACCCACCTGCAGATGGAAGATGCAATCAGGCTTGTGAAGGTCATGCCTGTGCTGACCACATATAGACTTTTTTCTTGTAATTGTCCTCTATCTAAAGAGTGCAGTAGAGCAAGTATCTGCATAACACTTATATTGCATCAAGTATTATAAGGAGTTTAGAGGTGGGATTGTTAGCAGCAGTGGGATATGGGCCAGAGACCCAGCTCCACACTGTCACCCACAGCAGCCTGGGATGTTCTCTTTAGAGACCTCCAGTTACATGAGGCTGGAGTTTTTGATTTTGCTGCAGGAAGGAATGTCAGGATGTGGCAATATGTACCAGAGTTGGAGTTTTAACAGATCTAAGCACAGAGGTTAACAGAAAGAGAGTTGCTCAGGGAAACAATAGGATGTGACTTCTCAAGAGAGAATCACTCCTATGTTATAGCCATAATTGTGTACAGGATTGTGGAGGCCTTTGGGGGTCGCACTGCTCAAAAGATTTCTAAGAAACCACCTCTTACCACTTTTACCCTTTTTCAATACATGAGATCATGAGTTACTCTAGAGTGGCCTTGATAGAATTACAATCTGATAAGGGGAAACCATGTATTTCAAGGGGGTTTCGAGTGGATTAAGACATGTCTTTTACTATCAATGGAATATCTTGTGAGATTCCTAGCAATTTTCAGGTTTACATGTTGGAAAGGAGAAAGGTCATGCTCATTCATATACCCTTAGGCCTTCAGCGTAGTGCATTGTTATTTTATTTGAAATCTCCATCTAAAAGGAATATTTTCCATATGGCTTCTGTTAGCAACCTTCTTAGCAAATGTTAATAATGTTGAAATTTTTAACTCTCAGCTAGTGAGAGCTTCAACCAGACTCTGGGTGAGGGTCTCTTCCCATGCCTCTTTTTTTTTTTTTTTTTTTTTTTTTTTTTTGGTTTTTCGAGGTATGGTCTCGCTGTAGCCCAGGCTGACCTGGAATTCACTGTGGAGTCTCAGGGTGGCCTCGAACTCAAGGCAATCCTCCTACCTCTGCCTCCCAAGTGCTGGGATTAAAGGCATGTGCCACCACGCCCGGCTTCCCATGCCTCTTTAATCTTAATCTTCCTTCTTTCTGTCATGCTTCAGGATAAGGCACACAGAAAAGTGTGTATAGGTTCTATACAGATACAACATTAACACCATTTCATACGGGGGTGGAGCATTCAAGGGTTTGGTATGCACAGCTAAGAGACTTCCCTACAGACAACTAGTGGGAAACTATGCAAAGATTGCTACTGAACCCCCCTCCCCACACACAGCAATCATACTATGTCCTCCTCCCTTGCCTTGTCCCTCAGTCTCACCCTACAATCCTGGGAATCCAAAATACTCCTTCTTTCCTCTGGGTGGCACAAGGGAAAAACAGGTGCTAAGAGTTTCATCTTTTAGACTCACAAGAACATTTGGTGGACTAGGAAGATGGCTCAGAGACTAAGGGTGCTTGCTCTACAACACTGCTCATGTAAAGCCAGATGCAAAGTGGCACATGTGTCTGTAATCTCAGTGTGTCATAGGGCAATGTAGATGGAGGCAGGAGAATCTCTCAACTCAGGACAGCTAGTCTGGCCTTCCATGAGGCAAACAACAAGAAGAGAACCTGTTTCAAGGAAGGTGGAAGGAGAACACTTACACACCAAACCTGTCTTCTGACCTCCACATGCTCACTATGGCATGAGCATGCCCATAAGTACATGTACACACACACACACACACACACACACACACACACACGTAAAAAAGAAATTTTTTTGTTCTTGTCATTTATTTCTTTTTGCTATACTAGGGATTGAATTTAGGGCCTCATGCATGTTAGGCAAGCACTGTACCACTGAGCCATGTCCCCAGCGCTCATTTTAAATTTTATATTGAGACAGGGTTTCACTAACTTACCCAGGATAGCCTTGAACTTACTCTGTGAGCCCAGACAGACCCTAAACTTTCAATCCTTTTGCCTCAGCCTTCCAAATGACTGGTATGACAGACCTGGGATACCAGCCAATTGAACACTCCTGGAAGTAATGAAACCACAATAAATTGTGGCAGCTATTCAGGGACATGACAGAGGATTCAAGAAATGGGCAAGGCTGGCACAAGCCTCACTGGTTAGCTTAGGGAAACCATAACCACAAGGCCCTGTGCTCTGAGCAACTCAATGGCCAACAAGTTACATCAGACTGGTAAGTGTGACTCTTGAATCACTGGAGACTATTCTCCTAGTTCTATCAGAATTCAAATATGACTGCCTTGTTGCCAGACACTGTTTTACCCAAGTAGCCATGAATATAATCAGAAATTCCTAAGCCTGACTTAAACTTTATGGTGTTGGCTTAATAATATCAACATCACAGCTAATATTTAATATTACCGTGGAATCCTTAAAATATAGTCAAATTTCAGCTATAGAAATATGTGTATATTAAACACACACTTATATGTATGCATGTATGTATCCATGTCACTCTGGCTATAGTAGTATGTGTGTGTGTGTGTGTGTGTGTGTAGTATATCTACATTAACATACAGAATGTAGTATTTCTTACATAAACTATGTTATATATATATATATATATATATATATATATATACACATACATACATATATATATTCAAAGTAGTTTCAAATAAATTTTTAAATGTTTTAAATATTTCACTTTTATGAAAACTTAAATAAAGCAAGTATAAGCAAGTTAAATTGAAAATATAGCAGATGTCATTTCTACCTTTTTTCAGTATTCAAGACTCTAAAGACACAGTGTTTTCTTATCCAAATCCAATTTAAACACTCTACATTATACTAGTTTCATGATATTCATTGCATGTCACATTCAATACTTAGCTACTGTGCCCCAATAGTCACCCTAAGGGACTTACACCAAACTGTTACCTCCATTGGGGACACAAATGAGACATAGCAATTTTTACTTTAAAAATATTTGATTTGATTCCTTTTGATATATTGGCACACGGTACTTTTGAAAACTTAACCCATACCTCTCACATATACGCACATAAAAAAGGAGAGGGGGAGGGAGAGAAGGAGAAAGACAGAAGAGACAAGGAGGGAGGTCAGCCTAGCTTAACTGCTTTGTATTTTCTCTTCCTTCATTCTCCTAGGTGAGTGGGTGGTAGTGCCTCTCTCTCTCTCTCTCTGTATGGGTGTTTTAGCCAGAAATTGACATCAGGTGTCATTCTCATCCACTCTTCACCTTATTTCTTGAGGTCTCTCAATGAACCCAGAACTCAAGGATTCTGAAGACTAGCGTGGCAGTAAACCCTGATTTACATTCCTGACTCTGTCTCCCCAGTGTTAGGATTATAGACAAATTGCCATGCCATGCTGGTACTTTTTATATGGGTACTTGGGATCTGAATTCAGGATTATGCAAATGTATAGCAAACACTTTACCTACTCACTGAGCCATCTCCCCGGTCTCCATTTTCTTACTTCTTAGAAAGTGTAACTGGTCATGCATTGAAGACAAGGATGTGGAACACATGGTGCATCTCAAGATGCTGTTGTGTTAGATCCCCCTCCAACAGTGCTGATTCCATGGGCAATGAAGGATACAGCAGAGCTCATTCCTGGCCAGTCTATCCATAGGAAGCTACCTCTCATCTTCCTCACTGTTGGCCTGGCATAGCAATGCCCAGAAAGCTTTGTTAGCTGGGTGCAGATCACTCCATGAATGGTCCAAGAGCAGATACACAGGTCTTTTCTTGAGAAATCATTGCAACATTAAAAAAAAAAAACGTTACTTCCAGTAAGAAATTATTATTGTAGGAGGCTTCTGGGCAAGATGGCTGGATATAGGCCATGTTAGAGAGATTAGAGGAAGAAATACACAAAACAGAGGCTTCAGGGAGGTTTCTCTGCCCAGCTAAACTCCAGGACAGGGAAAGCAAGAAATACAAATTTGATAGGAAAATCCCTAGTCTCACATGTCACCAGTCGCAAGCTGCTAGGAGCCCAGCTGGGTTTTAAGCTCCTCAATGTAGACAATACAGTCCTGAGAACAAGATGGGCAATCTCCAAGTTCTGTTCCTGCCTCTCAACTGATTAGAGCTTACTCTAGGCAACAAAGACAAGACTTGTCCTGGCCTGCTACAGCAATTAGCCATCAATGTCATCTAAAGCACAGATCCTGTGGCTCTCAGCCCTGCCTGTTACCACAGGTGAATACATCCATGGAGAGCAGAGCTCTAGAGCCCTGAGCTGCACTATTAAGGATGCTCTGTCCTCAAAGGACCCCCCTGCTGATCAAGCTACCACCTGCACCCACCAGCAAGTACTCCCATGGAGAGCAGAGCAAGGAGCCCACAGCTGTGCTACCAGGAGTTCTGGTTACTTCTTCACCCCACTCTGCAGTTACAGAGGGATCAGCACCTGATGTTACCACAACAGGATCCTTCAGCGGGGAAGACTCTTGCATTCCTATAGCCCACAAGTAATTTGACCTTGGGGGCAGGAAAGCCCAAGAAAGACAGTCCCATCTGTGATTACATAAGATACAATATACTTCATGAAAGAAACAGATGAACAAGGAAGAGGAAACATTCAGCTATGCCTAACATAACAAGTCCATAAAGTCTCAATGGGAAAGGAAAAGTCAGTTACCCAACCAACCAGAGCAACACCCAACATAATGCTGGAGAATGATAAGCGTCTTCCCATAATAGCCCTGACTACAGACCTAGCCAGCCAGCAAAAAGATGTTCATAAACTGAATATCAAGACTGGAAATTGAATTACCAAGAAAATGGAAGCTGTAAACAATCAGGAGTGATCGTCTTTATATCAAAGTGGACTTCAGACCAAAACTAACCAGAAAAGACAAAAAGGAACATTTCATCTTAATAAGAGAACAATCCATCAAGAAGCTATTATAGGGCTGGAGATATAGCTTAGTGGTTAAAGCACTTGCCTGTGAAGCCTAAGGACCCATGTTATACTATTCAGATCCCATGTAAGCGGGACATACAAGGTGATGCAAGCATACAAGGTTGCACATGCACACAAGGTGGCACATGCATCTGAATTTTGATTACATTGGCTGGAGGCCCTGGTATGCCAATTCTCTCTCTGTCTCATAAAAAAGGCCAGTCTGTTGGGCTTTCCTCAGAAAACAAGAAAATATTATAGTTGTAAACCTTCATACACCAAATATTGGGGCTCTTATCTTTATATAAACAATAGAAGACATACAAGTCCAGACTTAATAATAGTGGGATACTTCAATATCCCACTGTCTTACTTAGGTAGATCATCCAGACTAAAAGTCAGCAAAGAAACTTCAGAACTAAATCACACCACTGATCAACTAAACCTAATAGATTTGTACAGAGTATTCCACCCAACACATTCTTCTCAGTAGCTCATGGGACTTCTCCCAAATTGATCACATAATAGGCCACAAACAAACTTTAACAAATCTGAAAGAAACTGAGGTAATGTCTTGTTCCCTATCAGATCACAGTAAAAGTAAACTAGAAATTAACAACCCAGTCATATATCCTAAGGACTCTACACTCTACCACAGAGATAATTGCACATCCATGTTTATTGCAGCTCTCTTAACAATAGCTAAAAAATGGAAATGGAGGACTTCTGGGTAAGATGGCAGCATAGGAGCCATGCCAAACCAGCCTATGGAGGGATTTAAATAAAGCCCCAGCAAAATACACTCTTCTGAAAAGTGAAGGAATATAGGTTATTCTTAGACACAGAGGAGAAGCAGGAGAGACCAAGATACACTAGAAAGAAGGAAAACTGCCAGAGTCCCACTGACGTGCTTGTGGCCCACAGATCCACATGATCTGCAGACCCACCTGGCACTGCCCCACCAGGCATGCCAAGCAGTGGCAGCAGCAGAGACCAAACAAGGGGATTTTTCAACTTCATCAGCCTTCTTGCAAAGTTAAAAAAAATCTGAACAAAAGACAGCTGAGATTAACTAAGCTGCTGCTGAAAAGGGATACAGGTGGAACTGTGTGAACAAATCAAGAAGTCTGAAATCTCCCGTTCCCCACCATCAGAACCTCAAACCTCCAGCATTCAACCCCCAGTGGCAGCGCATCCAGCACAGCTGATCAGAGCTCTACCTCCACAGCATAACACTGAGGGATCTAGGTGAGCACTCAGCATTGGTGAGATTGGAAGCTACCCCAAAAGGTAATGAGGCTGACAAAAAAAAAAAAAAAAAAAAAGGTCTGCATTGGAAGAGCAACTCTTTCCCCTTATCATGGCAGGTTATGGGTGATATATCCTTGGTTGGCATTACCATTTTCAAATAACATGTATTTGGGGGTTGAGTATTGTTGACTTTGATACTTTAATATTTATAGGGCCTTTGTATTTTGCTTCTGTCATTATTGCTGGCAGGGTCTGATCCAGATCCAGGATGACCTGGGACCCAATTCAGAACAGAAACCTCTATCTCCCAGCTGACAAGATTAAGGGTGTAAAACAACACACACCCTTAGGGATTTTGGCTTTATGTGACTGTTTGTTTTAATACCTACAATTGCATACATTGTGCTGGTTTTTATTGATTGTGTATGTTGCTCAGTTGAAGGTTAGAATTTGCCAGTAAATTGTTCCACCTAGTCCACTAGAATACTTGCTTAGCAAGCAAACTCAACACCTAGGATTACTTCTGCAGCTGGATTGGGGTACAAGAGCTACACCTGGCACCTTAATCTCATATCCTGAAATTATATAAAGGTGAATTGCCACATCTAAGAACACTGCAGATGAGTAGAAAACCCAAGCATCAAATCAACTCAGGATGCAAAAGTTGCTACACTATAATACAAGAAACTCAAAGAATCAAGAAAATACAATCCTGCCAAAAAATATAAATCCATCAGAAATGATCCCCAAAGAACCTGTTTTAGATAAAATGCCTGACAAAGATTTCAAAAAAGATGATGTTATCTATACTCAAAGAAATCAAAGAAGAAAACAAAGGAATTAAAGAATAAAACAAAGTTTGAAAGAGAACAAAGGAAACCAGCTTAATGAAATAAGGAGATCATTACAAGACATGAGTAAGGAAATAGAAATTCAGAAGAAAAACCAGGCTAAAATCCTAGCTCTGAAGAATATAGTCAGTTAAATAAAAAAAACTCTATGGAAAGTCTCACCAGTAGAATGGATGAGGAGAGAACAGAATATCTAAACTAGAAGACCAGCTATGAATGGTAATTTCAAGAGATCCAGGACACTATAAAGAGATAAAACATAAGAATTCAGGGTATAATAGAAGGAGAATTTCAATCCAGAGGCTTAGTAGGTGTTTCCACAAAATCATAGAAGAAAAATTTCCCCAAATTGGGAAAGAAAGGCCAATGCATATACAAGAAGCTTTAATAACACCAAACAGACAAACCCTGGAAAGAACCTCTCTTAGCCATGATATAATTAAACTACTAAACACAAAAACCAAAGAAAATATATTGGAAGCAGTTAGAGAGACAAAGCAAATCACCTGCAAAGGCAAGCCCATCAGAATACCTGCAGATTACTCAACACAAACTTTAACAGCCAGAAGGGCTTGGAATGATATACTCCAAGTTCTGAAAGATAATAACTGTCAACCAAGGTTACTTTACCCTGCAAAGCTGTCTGTCTAAATTGATGGAGAAATAAAAACATTCCACAACAAAAACAGGCTAAAGGAATTTATAACAACTAAACCAGCTTTACAGAAAATACTTGAAGGAATTCTTAATGCTGAACAGAAAGCAAAACACACCCAGGAGGATATAGGAAAAAATAAACCACACTCAAATAACAGTTAAAACAAATGAGTAAATGGAAAACAGGAAACAGTACAAAATAAGAAGAATGGCAAGAATAAATGCATACCTTTTAACTAATAACTCTTAACATCAATGGCCTCAATGCCCCAACCAAAAGACACAGGCTTGCAGACTGGATTAAAAGGCTGGATCCTGCCATTTGTTGCCTCCAGGAAATTCGTATCTCAATAAAAGATAGACAAATGGGCCTAGGAAACAAGCAGGGTTTGCTATCCTAATATTTGACAGGACAGACTTCAAACCAACATTAGTGAGGAAAGATAAACAAGGTCATTTTATACTAATTAAAGGAACACTCCAACAGAAGGACATTACAATCATAACACATATGCATGTAACATGGGGCTCCCAGTTTCATCAAACAAACACTGTTAGATATAAGGTCACAGATAACATCAAATACAATTCTAGTGGGTGACTTCAATACCCCACTCTCATCAACTGACAGGTCATTCTGGAAAAAAATAAACAGAGAGACATCTGAATTAAATGATGTCATGGAACAAATGGACCTAACAGATATCTATAGAACATTCCATCCAAATGCTGCAGGATATACATTTTTCTCAGTACCACATGGAACATTCTCTAAAATAGACTATATATTAGGACACAAAGCAAATCTCAACAGATACAGGAAAATTGAATTATTCCCTTGTTCTCTATCTGACCTCAATGGGATTGAACTGCAAATCAGCGACAAGAAAAGCTACAGAACGTACAGAAATTCATAGAGACTAAACAGTACACTATTGAATGATCAATGGATCACTGAAGAAATCAAAAAGCCAATCAATAAATTAATAGACTCGAATGATGATGAGAAAACAACATACCAAAACCTTTGGGACACAATGAAGGCAGTCCTCAGAGAAAAATTTATAGCTCTAAGTGCCTATATTAAGAAATTAGAGAGTTCATAAGTAAAAAATTTAATGCTTCACCTTAAGGCCTTGGAAAAAGAAGAACAAGGCACACCAAAAATCAGTAGATGAGAATAAATAATAAAGATTCGAGTAGAAATTAATTAAATAGAAACCCCCCAAAAAAGAAAAGAAAAAATTCCAAAGAATAAATGAAATGAAGAGCTGGTTCTTTGAAAGGATAAACAAGATTGACAAACCCTTAGCAAATCTGACCCAAACAAAGAGAGAAGAGACAAAAATTAATAACAGTAGAGATGAAAATTGTACCATTACAACAGATACCCAATCAATCCTGAAAATTCTAAGGACATGCTTTAAGAATATATATGCCTGTAAATTTGAAAATCTGAAAGAAATGGATAATTTCCTTGATTCATGTGACCTACCAACATTAAATCAAGATGAAATAAACCATTTAGATAGACCAATAACAAATATGGAGATCCAAGCAGTTATAAAAAGTCTCCCAACTAAAAATGTCCAGGCTCAGGTGGATTTACTGGTGAATTTTATGAGACCTTCATGGAAGAACTAATACCATTGCTTCTCAAACTTTTCCATAAAATAGAAATGGAAGGAATTCTACCAAACTCCTATGAAGCCAGCATTACCCTCATACCTAAACCAGACAAGGACAGAACAAAAAAAATAAAATTACAGACCAATCTCCCTCATGAACATAGATGCAAAAATTCTGAACAAACTATTGGCTAACAGAATACAATAATATAACAAAAAGATTATTCACCCTGACCAAGTAGGCTTTATCCCAGAGATTCAGGGATGGTTCAACATACACAAATTGATAAATGTAATACATTATATAAATCATCTGAAGGACAAAAACCACATGATAATCTCAATAGATGAAGAAAAGGTATTTGAGAAAAACTAACATCCTTTCATGAAAAAAGTATTACAGAAACTGGGAATAGAAGGAACATGTCTCAACATAATAAAACTATTTATGACAAACCTACAGCCAACATAATACTAAATGGAGAAAAACTTGAAGCTTTTACACTAAATTCAGGAATAAAACAAGGGTGTCCACTGTCCCTACTTTTATTTAATATAGTACTGGAAGTCTTTGCTATAGCAATAAGGCAAGAGATACTCAAAAAAGGGATACAATTTGGAAAGGAAGAGATCAAATTATCACTATTTGTAGATGATATGATTCTATACATAAAAGACCCTAAAGCCTCTACCAGCAAACTGTTAGAACAGCTAAACACTTTTAGCAACATAGCATGATACAAAATAACTATACAGAAATCAGTAGCTTTCCTCTATACTAACAACAAACATGCAGAGGATGAAATCAGGGAATCTCTCCCATTCACAATTGCCTTAATGAAAAAAAGTACCTTGGAATAAACTTAACCAAGGGAGTGAAGGATCTCTACAATGAGAACTTTAAAACACTCAAGCAAGAAATTGCAGAAGACACAAGGAAATGGAAATATATCCCATGTTCTTGGATTGTAAGAATAAATACTGTGAAAATGTCAATCTTACCAAAAGCAATCTACACATTTAATGCAATCCCCATTAAAATTTCAATGGCATTCTTCACAGAAATAGAGCAAAAAAGTCCTAAATTTCATTTGGAAACACAAAAAAACCTCAAATAGCCAAAATGATTTTGAGCAACAAAATAAAGCTGGTGGTATCACCATACCCAATTTTAAGCTATATTGCAAAGTTATAGTAACAGAAACAGCATAGCATTGGCACAAAGATGGACATGTAGATAAATGTAACAGAATAGAGGACCCAGATGTTAATCCATGCAGCTACAGCCATCTGATTTTTGACAAAAATGCTAAAAAAAATTCATTGGAGAAAAGATAGCCTCTTCAACAAGTTGTGCTGGGAAAACTGTATATCTCTTCATAGAAAGATAAGAGATCCTTGTCTTTCTCCATTCATAAGAATCAAATCCAAGTGGATTAGGGACCTTATTATCAGACCTGAAACTCTGAAACTGCTAGAGGAAAAGGTAGGAGAAACACCTCAACATATTGGCATAGGTAGTGACTTTCTGAATATAACCCCAGTTAATCAGAAAATAAAACCACTAATCAACCACTGAGATCTCATGAAATTACAAAGCTTTTGTATAGCAAAGGATATTGTGGATAGAGTAAAGAGACAATCTACAGAATGGGAGAAAATCTTTGCCAGCTATACATCTGACAGAGGATTAATATCCAGAATATACAAAGAACTAATAAAACAGAGCAATAAGAAATCAAACAACCCAATTAAAAAATGGGCTATGGAACTAAATACAAAATTCTCACTGGAAGAAATACAGATGACATATAAACATGCACACAACCATGTTTATTGCTGCTCTATTCACAACAGCTAGGAAATAGAATGAGCCTAGATGTCCATCTACAGATGAATGGATAATAAAGATATGGTACATTTATACAATGGAGTTCTATTCAGAGGTAAAGAAAGATGAAATTATGAAATTTTCAGGGAAATGGATGGATCTGGAAGGGATTATACTAAGTGAGGTAACCCAGGCCCAGAAAGCCAAAAGTCGCATGTTCTCTCTCATTTGTAGATCCTAGCTACAAATATACAGACTTGTGTGTGAGCTGGAACCAAAAATCAGTAGCAGAGGCCCATAAGCTGGAAAAGGGATATAAGGGAGGGAGGAGAGGGAAGGTCTTAAGGGGGATGGTATTTTATATATGTAAGTGGAAGAACAGATTACAGGGAGGTGAAAGGCCTAAGTGAGGTTAGGGGAAGAGATTGTATAAAAGAAGGGCGGGGGAGGGTCAATCAAAACTCAAGATACTCTGAATAAGACATATTAAAATCTACTTTCTTGAGTAATGGCACATCCAGAAGTCTTAGGTTGTTACCAGAAAATTTTCAGTGCCTGGGGATGGGATACCTTCCAGTGAGTCATTGGCCATGGAGGTTCCTGTTGTCTCCAAGGCATTGTAGGCTATTTCCAAGGCCCTTGCTTTCCTGTGAGACATAGATGGTAAGACCCTATTGCTGAAGACTTCACATGTCTGAGTGGCAAAGTCATTGAGAAATCAAGCTGGTGCTGAGCAGAAATCCTTCTCCCTGTAGCCCAGCCAACTGAAATCTGGAAAAAGCTGCACTGTATGCAGCCTCATGGGAGACAGAAGTCATTAGCCATGAAAACTGTGGACATTGGAAGCCTCAAGTTGGGCCAGACAGGCCAAATGGCTGAACGAGTGCAATAGTGGCATGTCTGCTCTGGGGGAAACCAGCTACTCTTTAATTGGACTGAAGGCCTGCTTTATGGGAGGGAATACATGCCTGGTACTGAAAACCTAATCAAAAGCCTATAGCAGGGGAGGTCATGAGCCTTAGTGGTATAAAGCCTGCTCTTGTCAGGATAAATGCATATATTACTCCCATCAAATTTCTCTGAAAGCACTACACTTAATATTCATATGTTCATATTTATATATTAATGCTACAGTCACTTCTGGTTAGAGAAGCTTCTGTTTTCAGATGGCAATGACCACTGGGATGACCCCAAAAGCAACATAGTGCTGAGAAGAAGGGATGGAGGAGTGTCCAGCACTGAAACATCTCACTCCATCCAAGACTCAGGGCCCATTATGGAAGAGGTGGAGGAAGGGTACCACTCCTTACATACAACTGTCTGTACAGAAATTGGGCTCGATATCCAAGACCTCGCAGTACTTAGCAATACCTACACAAGACCCTCATAATAGGAGAAAAAGTTGATGACATCAAATTAAAAGAGAGGCTAATGGAGAGAGGGATGGGATATGATGGAGAGCAGAGGTATGAAGGGGAAAGTGGGGGAGAAGAGGGAAATACCATGGTTTGTTGTCTGTAAGTTTAGAAATTGTCGATAAAAATATATATTAAAAATATCAACAAAAAATTGAAAGGGTCTAGATGCCTACTTACAGATGAAGGGATAATTAAAACATGGTACATATGCACAATGGAATTCTATTCAGCAGTATGGAAAAATGAAATTATGAAATTTGCAGAAAATGGACTGATCTGGAAAGAATCATATTAACTGAAATGACTCAAACTTAGAAAGATCAAAACCACATGTTCTCTCTGGTATGTGTAAAAGTATGCAAATATAGGGGGCAAATGTGGTAAACCCTTTAGAGATAGATTAGTGACCAAAAGTGAATATAAAGAGGGAGGGAGGACAAAAGCACACATATGACAGGCAAACAGAAGGAGGGAAAATACAGAAGGGGAATTGGAGGGAAGTGGAGGAGGAGGAAAAAAATTATTATAGATTGTCATCCCACATGGTAAATTCATTGGAAATGAGGATATAACAAGTGAGATGGTTATTAGGGCTGGAGAGATGGCTTAGCGGTTAAGCGCTTGCCTGTGAAGGCTAAGGACTCTGGTTCAAGGCTCGATTCCCCAGGACCCACGTTAGCCAGATGCACAAGGGGGTGCATGCGTCTGGAGTTCGTTTGCAGTGGCTGGAAGCCCTGGCGCGCCCATTCTCTATCTATCTGCCTCTCTCTCTCTCTCTCTCTGTCACTCTCAAATAAATAAATAAAAATGAACCAAAAAAATATTAAAAAAAAGAAAAAGGTTATTAGAAAAATTTCAGTGGCAGAGGTGGGATACCTTCCAACAAGTTGGCCATGGAGTCCCCAATAGCCCCTAAACGTTACAGTATATTGCTGATGCTATTGGTTGCCCACTAGAACTAGTTGTTAAGACCCTATTGCTGGAGACTTTACATGCTTGGGCTGCAAGTACTGAGAAAGCAAGCTGAAGCTGAGCTGGAAGTCTCCTCCCTATTGACTAGCAGTCAGGATGCTAGAAAGAGCTATGTCTGCAAGCTTTATAGCTGGCCACTGGTGCAAAGGTGGCATGTCTGTTTTGGGGTAAACCAAATGCTCTCTGATTGGACTTGAGGCCCAATGCAAGGGAGGGAATTCACACCTGTTACTGAAAACCTAGTCAAAAGCTATAGCTGAAGAGGTCATACGCCCTAGGGGAAAATTGCTACTGTTATCTGGCTAAATGGATATATTATGACCACCAAACTGCCCTCTAAAATGCTACTCTCACTTTTGTTTATAGAAACTTCTCTTTTCAGATGGTAGTGACAACTTGGATGACTCAAAAATGGCCAAAAGTGCTGAGAAGAAATGAAAGTGGAGTGTTCAGCACTAAGCAAGACATAGTTATCACGCCCTGCAAGGCTCAGGGGCCATTGCAGAAGAGGTGCTAGAAAGAATGTAAGAGCCAAAAGAAGGGGAAAACTTCTTACAATGCACTCTTCCAGAAACAAAGTGGCTTTGATATTCATGACCTTATAGTGCTGATGCTACCTACACAAGAGCTGAATAATAGAGGGAAAAAATGATGGAACCAAAATAGAAGAGTTGGAAAGGGAGGGTTTTAGTGGAGGGCAGATAAGGGAAGGGGAAAAGGGGAGTGTTTGGAGGAGACTATGATAGTGGTATATGTCTATATTTATGGAGGTTGTTAATAAAAGGTTAAAAAAGCAATAAAAGATTTATATTTTGCCATTATTGTTCTTTTTAAAATATTTTAATTTATTTATGTATTATTAGAGACAGAGAGAGGGAGATAGAGACAGAGAGAGTGAGAATGGGCACGCCAGGGTGTCCAGGCACTGTAAACGAACTCCAGACACATGCGCCACTATGTGCATCTGGCTTACCTGGGACCTGGAGAATTGAACCTGGGTCCTTAGGCTGTGCAGGCATGCACCTTAACTGCTAGACCATCCCTCCAGCCCTACTATTGTTCTTTATGAAAGAAGTTCTAGATAGCCCAGGCTATCTTCAGATTTTCCATGAAGATAACCTGGCCTTTACAGTCCATTCTGCCACTTTAGCTTTCCATGCACTGGGTCTACAGGCCCTCACTGCCACAATCTTGGTATAATACTGTAGTTTTACAATGAAACAGTTTCCATGGTGTTTCAGTTCTGAGAAATGAACAAAAGAGAATCTAGAGTCCCCTCATACATTTTTTAAAAATTTTTTTTTATTATTTTTATTTATTTATTTGAGAGCAACAGACAGAGAGAGAAAGAGGCAGATAGAGAGAAGGAGAGAGAATGGGCGTGCCAGGGCCTCCAGCCACTGCAAACGAACTCCAGATGCGTGCGCCCCCTTATGCATCTGGCTAACGTGGGTCCTGGGGAGCGAGCCTCGAACTGGGGTCCTTAGGCTTCACAGGCAAGCGCTTAACCGCTAAGCCATCTCTCCAGCCCCCCTCATACATTTTGTTTTGAAAATCTTCAGACACAGAAAAAGCAAGCGACTTGCAGAGCACATGCTCACCACCTGCCTCTTGGGCTGCTCTTGTGCCCTGTATGTCTCTGTGAGTCATCTATCTGCTCATCCCTCTCCTCATCCACATCAATTTGCCCTAATTGTTTGATGCCTCAGCTTACACTAGGGAAATATGGGTCCTCTCATCAGGTCAGAAGCAAACTAGAGGGCTTGGGTCAAGGGTCAACTTGGTACATTTCTTGAGAATCTAGCTCTGCAGAGGGGCCCGTTACTTACACACAACATATGTCAAACATACCTATCCCAAGTGCTCCATATGCATCCATGTAGCCATGGGCTACCTCCAAGTTGACAATTTTTCCAGCACCCCCCTCCCGTGGACAGGAATTACAAATGTGTTTGGCGTCACCTAGCTTTTTATATGAGTTCTGGGGAGTTGAACTTGACAATCTCCTGTCCAAGAGGTCCTCATGCTTAAGTGGCATGGGCTGTTAACAGCTGAGCCATCTCTCAGCTCTGACTTATTTTCTTCATATATGCGTGGTATACCCTCATGTGTGTATGTTGCACATGTCTTTGAAGGCCAGAGGTCTTCACCAGGCGTCTTCCTTACTTGCTCTCCACCTGGACCTAGAACACACTGCTCACTGATTCAGCTAGGCTAGCTGGCCAGCAAGCTCTAGAGATTTGCAGTCTCTGCCTCTGCCTCCCTGGAGCTGGGATTATAGGTTTGTGTTGTCCCACCTACCTTTTATGTGGGTTTGAACTCAGGCTATCATGACTACATGGGAAGCATTTTACCCCCAGAGCTAGCTCCCCAACCCAGCTTGCTAAGTCTCAGAGGTCTCCACCTGTTTCTCTCTTTCCCTTACTACCTGGCCATGTTAGACCTTGGGCTCTGGGGCTCCCTCCTGGTATGGTAATTGAGGATACCTCTAGGCTCAGAGGAGTGAAGACCACCTTCCCTCAGCTTCACATATTTGCACAACACCCAAGATCCCTCTCTCACAGTTTCTCTCCTCTCCATAAAACACTCTCCCTGGCACTCTCTCTCTCCTGCTCCAGGTATGTACATTCTCCCTCTATCCATCTTTCTCTCTTCCTTTTATTTCTTTTTCCCCTATATTTCTTTAAACTGAATGATCATCTCTTACCTTCTGCAGCTCTTCACTGAGGTAAATTCCTAAGTCAGAGGCATGGGCATGACACTGGGTCTATATTCCTTCATGTGCCCCTTGCTGAGTCAGCTAACAAGAAACCAACCTACCAGGTGTCCTCTTGTTTTATCTACAGTCTGGAGACCCAGCCTGCAGAAAGCAACTTGGCATGGGTAACCTTCTGTGCCCAGGTGATCGTGGATGCTATAGAAACTGTCCTTGTCAGGCTGGAGAGATGGCTTAGCAGTTAAGGCACTTGCCTGCAAAGCCAAAGGAATGAGGTTCGATTACCCAGGACCCACATAAGCCAGATGCACAAGGTGACACATGTGTCTGGAGTTTGTTTGCAATGGCTAGAGGCCCTGCCGTGCCCATTCTTGCTTTCTCTCTGTATATATCTACCTCCTCTCCCTCAAATAAACAAAAATAAAGTATTAAAAAAGAAAGAAAATGTCCTTGCTCCTGTGGGGAGGGGAAAGACTGAAATATGCCTCTTGCTGCCTCAAGGTAGGTCAGCCAGAGTGACCCTCTGCCAGAGCCCTCCAGAGACCCTCTCCCTCACACTCCCAATGCTATGTTTTCAGACACTTTTCCAGTGTGCTCCTCTCCCTCACATACCCGTCTCTCTTTTGGGAGGATAGCCCAGGCTGGCCTAGAACTCACTATATAGCCTAGGCTGTCCTCAAATTCTTGGCAATCCTCCTGCCCTAGCCTCATGAGTGCTGGTATAACAGGAGTGCCCCATCACACTTGGCACAGCATTTTCCTCTCAATCCATGTTTTGGTTGGTATAAGATGTCCGGAGGATGAATCCCAAGATTTTTCTTTGCTCAATTCCTGACTGTGTCTGAGAACAACCTGAGCTTTTAAAAGCAGAAAGACTGATGGGGAAACACAGCTCTGGCCCAGTGTGTCATTCAAATAAAGGTGCCAGTTGGTGAGTGAGCTCTGGGTATTAAGCAACAATCTGGTGTCTTGTGTGTGCAGTAACCCTGCTAGTTAGAGGCTTGTGGGAAGGGCTGGGGGTGGGGCAGAGGGGCTTGAAAAGGAAGCGAAGTCAAAGCAGCAGAGCGGGGAAGAGAGGAGGGCTCCCCCCTGCCAGGGTCTTGATGAATAGTCCAGAGTCTCAAGCTGGGCCTGTCGGCAGTGGCTGGGAGGTGGGCTGACTAATCCAGGGGGCTTCTCCATTCTAAAGGCAAATGAAGGAGCCCTTTCCACTGGAGCCCAAAGGAGGGGGAGGATTACAAGCCTGAGTTCAAAGCTCAAGAATGACACACGTTCCTTCTTTTTCCCCTCCCCCACTTTACTTTTTAAAAGGGCCAGAAATATGGTTGGTTATTATCTTGAGTTATTGCAACAAAGAATTTTGAAATTAAAAGATAAGCATGCCGAGGAAGCTCAGTCATTTTCATAAAAGGGGACTTAAAACAGATGTGGCCTCTTTAATCGAAGCATGCTTGCAAAAAAAAGCATGCATTTTTAACATAGCAGGAGAATTGTCACATGGTTCACTGTATTTGTCTCTGGAGTGTTCCTGGGTGTGACTATAGACAGGAACAAATAGGAGGATGTGTTACCACCATCACAAATGGCCTGCAGAAGGCCTTTCATCTCCCTGGCCCTGGGACATATGACCACTCTATACACCAGACCTTTTGCTAACTAGATAATTTAATTTTTTTGAATCTGTCCAACATTTTGCTATTCCAGATGTGTTCATGTGGTACAAACCACTGACACATGTCTGTGAAGAAAGTAAAGATTTTATTTGTAGTCAGCCTAACCTTTTTCTTTCTTTCTTTCTGCAGAAGATTTTTTTTGGGGGGGGGGTCATATTCTTTTTCTGACATTTGCCACAAAGAAAATTCACTTGTAGATTATGCTGGCTCTTAGTCTGTTGGAATTCTAGTAATTAAGCTTCGATCTCAAGCCATCTCTTCACCTAGATTGGAATCTATTTAAAAAAAAATTTGAGTGTGTATGTATATGTGTTCATATGTGTGTAGGGACATATGTGTGTGTAAAGACATATATGTGCACATGCATGTGGAGGCCGAGGTTGATATCAGGTATTTTCAAAATCAATCACTTTCTGCTTTATTCTTTGAGTCAAGGTCTTGTACTGAGCCTAGAGTTCACCTCCAAGGACCCCCAGAGATTCTCCTGTCCCTGCCTCCCGAGCACTGGGCTTATAGGCATGCATCAGCACACCCTGCTTTTACATAGCAAGTGCTTACATAGCAAGCACTTCACCCACTGAGCCACCTCCTTAATCCTCATTTGTACTTTGGAAAAGTAAGCTATCTTGGACAGGGTAGACTTTCTTTCAGGGTGTCTTTCTGCTTCTGATTCCTCCTCTTTCTCTTCATCTGAAAAAAGCAATGATTCCAGGCAGCTTGGCCTGGCTAGGAAGGGGAAGCTCAGGATCCCTTTGAAGCATGTTTAGCATGTATAAGTTTATTACTCATCATTTGAATTTTTCTTTATTTTCTGTATCTTAACATTTGTATAACTATTTTGAATAGTCATCCATACACAGTATAGCAAATTCAAAAGATACCAACTAAAGATGAAGTGGTAGTTTCACCCTAGACTGGCTGCCTCCTAGCTCCCTGCCTGCAGAATATGTTCTTGCCTGTCCAGGGCTCTTTGCAGAGGTCCTCTCTGGCCATGCAAGAGAACATATTTGTCCTCACACAAAGCTGTTAGAAGCTACTTCAATAGGAGCACATGGGAATGATTTCATGAATAATTTCACTCTAATTTTGTCCAACATTTAATATCAAGCAAACTCCAAAACTGCAAGTTTTAGGAATTACTTAAGAGTATTATATAGGTGATATAGGAGTAAATTCCCAATGTTAAAGATATGAACTCAATATGTGAGAAAGAGTCAGGTAGTTAATTTAGGCAGTTAGAGTGACTGTGCTCCTGAAAGAAAGAAACAAGAGTGTCTTTGGGCCTATCCTTATAGTCTACAATTGCTAGAGATCAAAGGATAATCTAAATTCTTATCTCTTGCCTAAAGGAGATCAATTTTTCCACAAACAAGTGGGGCCCCTTTGTGAGGGAAGTCTTTCCTAGGATTTAAATCTAATCCTAACATTGTGGTTGGTTAAGCTTAGACCCCAGAACTTGGTGTCATGGACAGCCTCTTTCTGAGACAGTCCCTACCCAAACCAATCATCTGTCCCTCAGCATTTCACCTGAGCTAGAAGGTAGGGCCCACCAACATAGGCTTATAAATACATTTGTGAGGGGAAGGCACATTATCTGAGCTGCCTGACTGCTCCTGAACCTTTGCTGCTGGCCAGTTTCCCCTTGGCTCAGCTTGGCTATGCCTGGGCCCAGCTGAGGGGAGAACCCTTAGCCCTTACTTTCCACATGGGTTCTTTTTCCACATGGAAGCAGCTCTTTGAACTCTCTTTTCTATCTCCCATGATTTTTCCAGGCCCACAACATGGCTCTCAAACCATGTGGGTGTATTCATTGTCCTGTTCTTGGTTCTGTACTTCTCTCAATAAATATAATAAGTTAATAATTATCCCTCTCAGTCTTATTTTATTCATTTCCTTGTTAAAAGTAGACAGGAACCCAGGGTTTAGTGTTTAAAGACTTTCTTGAACCCCTAGCACTGAATTGCATATGGAATATAAGACAGGAGGTCCATTTTGGTCTTCCTCTTACCCCCCAACACATAGCAGGGCTTTCTTTCCAGTGGGGAAAGCTGTTATTACTATCCCTTGCACCTCTTTGTGCATCTTTTCTTTCTGTTTACCTGGATATGTGTAGATACCTTGATACAGAGTTGTTTGTTGTCTGTGTCGGCTTCCTGCCCCACGGAGCTCTCCTTGGGCTGCAGATAGATGCTTTTGCTCTTCCTAACACCTCAATGTTATTTAGCCACAGGTGTTAGTTTATTAATGATTTCAGCTCTGCAAAAGACAATACCAAGAGAAAGTGAAGACAAGCCACAGTTTGGAAGAACATTTTGCAGATGATATATTTGATGAAAGTTGTTATCCAAACTGTACAAAGAACTACTAAAATTCAACAATAAAAAGTAAACTACTCAGCTTTAGAAAGGGTGAAAGACTTAAATCTATCTCACCAGACTCCACATACTTGGGCTGCAAGGCCACTGAGAAATCCTGCTAGAACTGAGCTGATAACCTCTTCCATGTAGACCAGCTGACAGAAAGCTGGAAGAAGCCATTCTGCATGCAGTTAATGGGAGAAAGAGAAATCACCAGTGAAGATACTCAACAGTGGACACTGCAAACCTTATATTTGGCCAGCCAGGCCAAATGAGCCAATGAGTGCAATAGTGGCACATCTGTCATGGTGGAAACCAACTGCCCTCTAATTGGACTGGAGGCCCACTCCAGGGGAGGAATATATCCCTGATACTGAAAACCTAAAACAGGGTGCCCCAGCCAGCGGGGCTTCAAAGGGAGCACGGACCCCAGAAAACCTGAAATGAAAGGGACAAGAGACACAAGGAACCGACAGCAAGACAGGAGTCTGATCAAGCTGCAATTTTTATTTTTCTCAGGATGCCTTTTATACAGCAGAACAGGGAAGTTTGTCAGCAGTTTAGGTATTGCTACAGTTCTGTTTCAATAGGATAAGGTCCCGGCCCCAAAGGCACAAGATGTTTCACAGGATAAGGCCCCAGCCCCAAAGCCACAAGATAACGACTTTCTCATTCTTTATGGGTTACATTGTTCTTTCTCCGTGCATGGGTTAACAAACAACTGCAGACCTTGTGACTTTCCAGAACAGACAACTTATCACAAAATGGAGTCATTATTCAAGATGGAGGCACTTTTGGTTTCCTAGTGCCCTATGGTTCCCCACAATAGGGGTAGTCATGAGCCCTACGGGTGAAATGTCTGCTGTTGTCTGGCAATACTATGCTCACCAAACTGCCCAGTAAGCACTTCTCTTAGTATATATATATATATATATATATATATATATATATATATATATTAATGCTACTCTCACTTTTGGTAGAGAACCTTCTCTTTTCAGATGTTAGTGACCTTGGGATGACTCAGAAGGCATCATGGTGGGAAGAAGTGACAGGAGTTCTCAGCACTGCAATGTCACTATCGCACCTTCCAAGGCTCAGGGTCCATTGCAGAAGAGGTGGCAGAAAGAACGTAAGAGCCAAAGGAAGGGTAGGAATCCTTACAATGTGCTCCTCCAGACACAAAATGGCCTGTATATCCATGACCTCACAGTGCCTGACACTACCTACATAAGATCATCATAATAGGAGGAAAAGATCATGACATCAAAATAAACGAAAGCCTGATTGAGAGGAGGAGGGGATATGATGGAGAATGGAGTTTCAAAGGGGAAAGTGGGGGAAGGGAGGGCATTATCATGGGACATTGTTTATAATCATGGAAGTTGTTAATAAAAATAATAATAATAAGTTTTAAAAAAGAAAAGAAAATCTATCTTACCAAAGAAGATAATACATAGTGGTATAAAATGAATCAACACTTACATGATGAGATAAGTAACATGAATGACCACTGCTTAAGTGTTATCTGAACTCAAGCTTGGTGATAGCATGCTAGATGCTCTGAGAACAGAGATAGCTACTAGGTGACTGACATGTGGGTAGCATGTACACTGTGATACACTGGGTAAAGGGATGGTTCCTGCCTGGTCAGGAAGGTGTGTGAGTCCATCATCCTGCCCAGAATGGTGCATTTTCTAATACTTAAACTTTTTTCTTGGAATATTACAAGGGATAATTTTGGCTAAAAAAATCCATGGAAAGTAAAACAGTACATCAGAGACTTCTGTGTTTGGGCTTTGAGCATGGTGGCTGACATTCTATGGGAAGCAGTCAACAACTATGATTATAGATGTCATCAGTAGAGCAGGTGCTTACACCTTGATCTATTAATGTCAACGCTGGCTTTCCATAAGCCCAGAGAGAGTCTGATTGCCTCTCTCAAAGCTAAACTGGGAATAAGCTTTGCTAAGAATAGCTCTCATAGTTGAGAACTGATCACAATTGTTACTCAATTAGTGCTCTTATTATGTGTTGCTAAAGGAAACCATTTTTCTTCGTGAGTATGTATATATGTGCATGCCTGTGTGTACGAATATTTGTATGAATATATGCACAGGTATGTAGGCAGGTATGCACACACATGTGTGCTGGTATGTGGGCTGGACATCAAGGGTCTTCCTCAGGCATTCTCCACCTTATTTTTTATATATTTATTATTAATTTATTTATTTTTATTAAGTAGAAACTTTGTATGGACACATCATAGATTGGTATTATTTCCCTCCTCTCTGTCCCCATTCCACTGAGGGCCTTTTTTAGTATGATTGCTGGTATTCACCATGGAATTGTGGGTTATGAGTCATGAGAGCTTCAGTCAGTCATTGTGGTGGAGGCAGTGCCTCTGGATATTCCCTCCTACCTTATGGCTCTTACATCCTTTCTGCCCCTCTTCTGTAAAATTCCCTGAGCCTTGGAGGGTGTGCATTAAGTCTACTTTAGTGTTGAGCTTTCAGCAGCTTCTGAATTTCTGCTTTGGTGAATTATGAGTATTCTCAGTGTCTGTCTCCATCACCCTGGCCCAGGTTGTCAGGCTTACCTTGGAAGCAACACTCTTGTTCATCTCCCCAGTGCCTCTCTGTGGTTTCATCTAGGCCCTAGCTGCTGTGTGAGGGGTGGTTCATCTCCTACCAGGGAGTCAGCTGTCCTTGTCTTTATAGATTTTGGTTACCCTAGGTTCTTGCTGATTTTTGAAAAAGAAAAACAGATACAGATTCTCCAATGGAGAGTGACATCAGGATAGGTTAAAGGGGATAAGCATTGTTAATTTAGGGAGATTTTGATGGGTGTAGCCTTACTTTTGGCCAAAGATTGGTGGGTGTTTCTCATTGGAGTCCAAAATCTTGGTTTCCATAGGATTCTGACTTTGTTACCACTTCCAGATATGATCAGAAAGCCATTGGTTACACACCTAGGCTGTATGCCACTATTGCACACATACGCACATCTTGTCAGGCTGGTTGTTTCATATATCAGTGTCCTCTTGTAGTAGTTTTAATAAATGTCCCCTAATATATTCAGTGTTTTATTAGTTTGGATCTGCAGCCACCTGGCTGGAGGAGGTGGATCTTTGGGTCCAGGCCCAAGGTGTGGTGGTAGATTTGAGATTCTAATCTAAAGATATGCAAAGTGCCTGAGTTCCTCCTGGAGTTCCTGAAGTGTGCTGTGTGGCTTTTGGCTTGTGGCTTCTTTCTTTCTCTCTCTCTCTTCCTGGTCCTGTAAGAACAGGCCAGCTTTTTCTGCCATTATGGTACTTCTCATGGATCTTTAACTTCAATAAACTTCATCCGTAACTGTGCCTGGTTTGGAAGCTCATCTCAGCAAATCTGAAGATGTCTGCTACACCCATGCTTGCTCATAACATTGTTGGCCATTTTCCCTCAGCATCTCAGGTAGTGCTTTTCAATACTACATGGGTTAACCATCTAGGGACAGGCTTCTTTCCAGATTTAGCTGGATCTCTTGTAGTTCTGCATTAGCAACATATGGTATCTTCAGCAATAGGGTCTTACCTTTTTACCTCAGGTTGGTAATCAACTTATTTAGTAGAAGTCTGTCTTGTTTTGGGGACCTCAGAGATTTCTCCAATCAATATCTCAACATGGATTGTAACCTATTTCTGGTACTAGGAGTTACAAGCCAGAGTCAAATGTTTTAGGGTTAGACTTCATCCCACCCTCTCCAGGGCCCTTCTTACCAGACATACTTCTATTTGGGGTTATATCTTTTTGTATTCTATCAAGAGGAAGGTTTCTATGATACCAATTCATTTTGATTTTTTTTGTGTGTGTATCTCCCCCTTCTGCCAATTCTCCTCTCCCCAAACTCTTCCATCCCTTTTATCTGTCTCCTGAGTTGTCTGTTAGGTATGCCTACAAGTCAAATTGTTCCAGTTTAGGAACCACAAATGAAGGAGAATATGTTGAATTTGTCTTAATGTGCTGGTGTGACCAAACTCACACATCCACCTTATTTTTTTGAGACAGGATCTCTCACTGCACCTAGAGTTCACCAATTCAGCTAGACTAGCTAGCTGATGATCCCCAGAGATTCCCTGTCTCCACCTCCCCAGTGCTAGTATTACAGGTATGTGCCACTATGGCTGTTAATCTGCATAAATATAGTTTGAGATGGTGTAACACTATTACCTTTAAGTGTCTATCTTGTTCTCTGTTCTGCTGACATCATAAAAGAAATGTCACTATAATGCTGATAATCTCAGTCTTTCTCTGATTGAGACTAACATTCTCCTCAGGCTTTTTGTTCAGTTTTGTTGTGAGTCTAGGCTGGCCTTGAACTTGCTATGTAGCTTAGGCTGGCCTTCAACATCTGATTTTCTTGTCTCTACCTTCTATGTACTGGGTTGACAGTAGTGCACCATCTCATTGGGCACTCAAAGGTAGTATAAAATGTTTAAACAAATTTCAAAATACATCACTTATATACTCTTAGTGTTGACACTTTTCTAAATATCATAAAGACTTCAAAGTATGTGTGAGAGTTATCATTATTGCCACAAACTCTTTCTGCAATTTAGGTTAATAGTATCTTATGACTTCATATCCACTTAGGTTATGTTGAAGGTATCTTTTGATACTGATACCGGTATCCATGGCACAGAACACTTTGTAATAACTGTTTCTAAAGGAAAATCGATTTTGTAACTCATGGCAGGCATGTAGCATAAGAGATCACAGAAGTAAGAAAGCCAGCATGCCTTCCAGCTCTTAGCAGCCATTTGGCCTCAAGTAAGGCAGTTTCTATGTGTGAGCCTCAGCATCCCTTCTGTAAATAATAATCTTTCTCTAACTTCCAAGACTCTCCACTGTAATAAAATGTTCTATATATGAAAGGTACTTCCAGGCATATGTTGATCAGGCCTCTGGGAGGTAGTCTCTATGGCTTCTTCCCTTGCTGCCTGGAGCCTGCTGGAACCATTCAGGTTCCAAGGAGACAGGGGCCCCTAGACTTGATGAGATGATCCTGGAAGATAACTGCCTGGAACATGATCTAGTGAGCTACCCCCACCAGATGCCATGAGCCAGAAATGCATGTTTGCTGTGCTTAGCAGTAGGGTCTGCATGGTTCCTGATAATAAGTGGTCCCTGCTGACTCATGCAAGCAATGTGAATTCTGTAGCCACAGTATAGCAAACTTACCTATTGTGGTGATTTGACTATGAATTGTCCCTCATAGCCTCATGTGTTTGTGCTTAAGCTTAATAATCAATTCCCAATTGAGCCTTTAGGATATGGAGCCTTGCTGGGGAAGGTATGTCACTGGGGGCAGGTTTTGAGGTTCATTAGCCCAACTCTGCTATACTAGGTGCTCACTTGCTTTCTCATTTTTCCAACCTCCCAGCTACTATGACAAGATTTGATACCCAGCCACTGCTCTGCCATGCTTTCCCTGCCATGAAGAAACTTCTCCACAAAACTCTAAGCTGAAATAAAACTTTCCTCTCGTAAGTTACTTTTGGTCAGATGTTTTGTCCCAGCAATGAGAAAGTACTCAGACACTTTCCCATTGAAAGATTATACTGAGAAAGACAAGTTCCTAATGGGCTCTGTAAATTTGGACTCTGAGAGGGTCATGGGTAAAGCAAGGAGCTTAAATATTCACTGGTGGATTGCCTTAATGTCATAGCTCAGTATCCCTTTTAAACTTATGATCTGGAATCTTAGAAATTTAAATCAGGGGGCTAAGGAGATGGTTAAGTGGGTAAAGTGCTTCCTAAGAAAGCATAAAGACCTGTATCCACATCCCCAGCAGTGACGCATGCTTGTAATTCTAGCACTGAGGAAGTGAAGCCATGAGGGTCCTTGAGGTTTTTGAGCTATCTAGTGTATAGGACTCCGTGAGCTCAAAGTTCAGTATGAATAAGGTAAATAGCAGTTAAGGAAGATACAAGACAACAACTTCTGGCCTCCACACACAAGCATGCCCACATGTACACATACATGCATGCACATACACACATATGTGTCTGTAAAAATAAGTTAGAGTCTGCTGGTAGACTCATTCATTCTAACTGTCAATCCTCACTCTCTAATTCAGAAGTTACTTTATTGCTGAAGACTCCACACACTTTGGCTGAAAGGTCATTGAGAAGTCATACTGGAGCTGAGGTAAAAACCTCCCCCATGTAGATCAGCTGACAGAAAGCTGCAAAAAGCTATGCTGCATGTAGTTCAATGGGAGAAAGAGAAATCACCAGTGGAGATACTCAACAGTGGACACTGAAAACTTTAAATTTGGCCAGCCAGGCCAAATGAGCCAACAGGTGCAAGAGTGGAATGTCTGTTATGGAGGAAACCAACTGTTCTCTAATTGGACTGGAGGCCCACTCCATGGGAGGGAACACATGTCTGATAATGGAAACCTATGACAGGGGTTGTCATGAGCCCTAGGGGTGTAATGTCTGCTGGTGTCTGGCTAAATGTATATGCTCACCAAATTGCCCAGTAAGCACTTCTTTTAATGTTCATACCCATATATTAATGCTATTCTCACTTTTGGTTATAGAAGCTTCTCTTTTCAGATGTCAGTGTCCTTGGGATGACTCAGAAAGCAACATGGTGCTGGGAAGAAGTGACAGAGGAGTACTCAGCACTGAAATATCTCTATCACACCTTCCAAAACTCAGGGTACATTGCAGAAGAGGTGGTGAAAAGAAGGTAAGAGCCAAAGGAAAGGTAAGACTCCTTACAATGTGCTCCTGCAGACACAAAATGGCCTGGATATCCATGGCCTCACAGTGCCAGAAACTACCTATAAAAGACCATCATAATAGGAAGTAAAGATCATGACACCAAAATAAAAGACAGACATTGAGAGGGGTAAGGAGTATGATGGAGAGCGGAGTTTCAAAGGGGAAAGTAGTGGGAGGGAGGGAATTACCATAGGATAATTATGGAAGTTGTCAAGAAATAAAAAGAAAATGAACAAAGTTCCAACAATTATATGAATGCTGTCCTCACTAGATTAGACCTAATAGGAAAAAAAGGAGGTTTTCCAAAGACAGTTAAGTGATCTGAAGGAGAACAAAAAAACAAAAACAAAAACAAAAACAAAAACAAAAGACCTCAATAATCAGCTGGCTAAGCTCAATGAAGACATAAATAAATGCAAGGATGAATTCCAAGAAGCATTAAGAAAATCAGAAAATGACATGAAAATGGAACTCAACAGACAGATACATAAAAAGGCAATAGAAAATACAAACCAAATTGAACAAGTCTAAACCTCTATAGAATCTCTTCAGAACAGAGTCAGTCATGTGTTGGACAGAACCTCATAACTGGAAGTCAAGATAGAAGAAAAAGTTTGTGAGCCCCAAAATTTGAATAAGTTCAAAAATTCTTGTGAATAGAACATGTGGGAACTGTGCCATACCCTTAAATGTCCCAACATTCAGATCATGGGTATACCAGAAGGGGAAAAAATTCAGACCACAGGAATGGAGAACTTGATCAACAAAATTGTTGAAGAAAACTTTCCCACCCTCTCAAAAGAGAGTCCCATCAAGATACAAGAATCTAACAACTCTAAGCAGTCTGGACTAAAGGAGAAATTCACCAAGACATATTATCATTAAGATTCTAAACATCACTAACAAAGAAAGTCCTAAAAGCAGCTTGACAGAAACAACACATTACGTACAAAGCTAACTCCATCAGAATTACTTCAGACTTCTCAGTGGAAAACCTGAAATCCAGAAGGGCCTGGAATGGAACTCTACAAAGTCTAAGAACCTATGGCTTCCAACCTAGACTACTCTACCCAGCAAAAGTGTCCCTCATGATAGATGGGGAAAGAAAAACTTACCATGATGAAAGTCAGCTCTACAAATATATGAACACAAAGCCAAACCTACAGAGATTACTTCAGGGAATTTTCCACACTGAAGAGTCAATCAAACATCCTCAAGTGCCTACAAGAAGCAGATTACAATAACCAAACTCACAGAAGGTGAAAAAATACACAAAGTCCAAGAAAGAACCAAACCTCATAAACCACCACAATATGGCAGGGATTAAATCAAACCTCACAGCTATTACCCTAAATATTAATGGCCTTAGTTCACCCATCAAGATACACAAGTTAACAGGGTGGATCAGAAAAATGGACCCCATATCTGATGTCTTTAAGAAGCCCACCTCACTACAGACTAGAGACAGACACCTTCTCAGGTTGAAAGGGTGGAAAATGATGTTCTAAGCAAACAGAACTAAAGCAGGTATAGCTATACTAATATCAGATAAAATAGACTTCAAACCAAAAGTAATCAAAAAAGACAAAGAAGGTCATTTCTTACTTATCAAGGGAACAATCCAACAAGAGGATATGACAATCAACAATCCTTATGCACCAAATACAGGTGCGCCACAATTCATAAAACAAAACCTACTTAACAACAGAACAGAAATAACCACCAACACCATCATAGTCAGGGACTTCAATACTACACTATCAGCAATAGATAGGTCCTCCAAACATAAAATCAACAGGGAAGTAAGAGAACTCAAGCACACTATAGATCAACTAGACTTAATGGACATCTATAGAACATTCTACCCCAAATCTATAGAATACAGATTCTTCTCAGCAGCCCACATTTTGGGCCATAAATCTGCCTCCATATATTTAGGGAAATTGACATAATTTTCTGCATGGGATCAGACCATAACAGTATAATGCTAGAAATTAATAACGAGAGATGCACCAGGAACTCCATCAGCTTCTGGAGTCTGAACAAAACACTTCAACAATAAATGTTTACTGGACTAAATAAAAAGTGAAATTGCAAAATTTATAGAATTGAATGACAATGATAACAACTAGTACCAAAAGTTATGGGACACAACGGGGGCAGTCCTTATGGGAAAATTCATAGCACTAAATGCCTTCATAACAAAGATAGAGAGATCCCAAATCAATAATCTAACCATCCACCAGAAGGCACTGGACAAACAAGAAGAATCCAACCCAACAAGATTCAGATGGAAAGAAATAATCAAAATCAGAGCAGAAATTAATGAATTGGAAACTAAGAAAACAATTATGAAAATTGATGAAACAAAGAGCTGGTTCTTTGAAAAAACAAACAAGATTGATAAACCCCTGGACAATTTGATAAAGTGAAAAAAAAAAGAGGTGCTTCAAATTAACAACATTAGAAATGAAAAAGGAGAGATCACAACAGACATAAGTGAAATTGGAAGAATCATTAGAATTTATTTCCAAAGCCTCTACTCCACAAAATTGGATAATCTGGAGGAAATGGAGTAATTCTTGGGCACATACCACCTGCCAAAGCTAAATGCAGATCAGATTAATCTCCTAAACAAACCTATCACACTCATTGAGATTTCAAAGGTATTTACAAACCTCCCCAAAAAGAAGAGTCCAGGACCAGATGGCTTCTCAGCTGAATTATATCAAACCTTCATGGAAAAATTGAAACCAATTTTTCTCAAACTGTACCACATAATTTGAGACCATGGAAAGCTTCCCAACTCCTTTAATGAAGCTAGTAACACCCTAATATCAAACCAGACAGAGATACTACAAGAAAAGAAAGGTATAGGCCCATTTCCCTGATGAACTTAGATGCAAAGATCCTGAACAAAATCCTTGCAAACCAAATTCAACAACACATCAAAAGCATTATCCACCTTGACCAAGTAGGCTTTATCCCAGGAACTCAGGGTTGGTTCAACATATGGAAATTTGTCAATGTAATACCACATAAATAAGCTTAAACACAGAAACCCCATGATAATTTCAGTAGATGCAGAAAAGGCCTTTGACAAAATATAACATCACTTCATGATCAAAATGTTGGAGAGAATAGGCATAGATGGTTTATATCTCAACATAATAAAGGCTATATATAAAGCTCCTAAAGCCCCAATAATACTTAATGGAGAAAGAATGGAAGAATTCCCCTTGAAATCAGGATCAAGACAGGGGTGTCCACTCTCACCTCTGCTCTTCAACATAGTACTAGAAGTCCTAGCCCAAGCAATAAGACAGGAGAAAGAAATAAAAGGGATACAAATGGGAAAGAAGGAAGTTAAGTTATCCCTATTTGCAGATGACATGATTCTATACATAAGTGATCTGGGAACCTCCGTCTCAAAACTCTTAAAGGTGATGAATTCCTTCAGCAAAGTACCAGGAAACAAAATCAACACACAAAAATCAGTAGCCTTTCTATATGCAAAGAACAAAGATACAGAGAAAGAAATTAGCAGCATTGTCCTATTTTCAATGGCAACAACAACAAAAAAATAAAATAAAACACCTTAGAATAACACTAACCAAGGATGTAAAAGACTTATATAATGAAAATATAAAAATGCTCAAGAAAGAAATTGAGGAGGACCTGAGAAAATCGAAAGACCTCCCATGCTCCTGGGTAAGCAGAGTTAACATTGTGAGAATGGCAATGTTGCCAAAAGCAATATACAGATTTAATGCAATATCAATAAAAATCTCAGCATTTTTCTTTGCAGAGATAAAAAAAAATGATCTCAAAATTCATATGGAATGGCAGCAAGCCTCAAATATCCAAGCATATCCTCAACAAAAGAAATACCTCTGGAGGCATCACCATACATGGTGTAAAGCTATAAAACAAAGCCATAGTAACAAAAACAGTATGGCACTGGCATAAAAACCAGATTACAGAGCAATGGAACAGAATAGAAGATCCAGACCTTAGGTCAAGTCTAACTACAGCTACTTGATCTTCAACAACGGCCCTAACAATGTAGACTGGAAAAAAGATAGCATCTTCAAAAAGTTGTGCTGGACAAACTGGATAACCATATGCAGGAAAATGAAACTAGACCTACACAACTCACCATGCACAAAAATCAAGTCCAAATTGATCAAAGACCTCAATATAAGACTGGAAACTCTGCTACTACTGGAAGAAAAAAATAGGAGGAACTTTCCACAATATAGGAGTGAGAAAATACTTCCTAAACAAAACCCCAGTAACTCTGGGACTTAATCACTCAACAATTGGGATCTCAGGAAGCTGAAAAGTTTTTTTCACAGACAAATATACAATAAGAAGAACCAATACACTACCCACATAATGGGAGAAAGTTTTTGCCAACTGTACAACTGAGAGAGGCCTAATTTCTAGAATCTACAAATAACTCAAAAACCTAAACCTTAAAAAAAAAAATCAAATAACCCACTCACAAAGTGGGGAGAGAACTACAAAGGGAGTTCTCAGACAAAGAAATACAAATGGCAACCACACACTTAAGAAAATGTTCATCATCCTTAACCATCAGGGAAATGCAAATTAAAACAACCATGAGATTCCACCTTACCCCAGTAAGGATAGCAAACATTAAAAAAAATCAAGTGAAAACAAATGTTGGCAAGGATGCAGAGAACTAGGAACCCTCATTCACTGTTGGTGGGAATATAAGATAGTACAACAACTATGGAAAGTAATATGGAGGCTCCCAAAAAGGTTGACTATAGAGTTACCAACAGACCCAGTTATTCCCTTCATGGGCATTTGCCTAAAAGCTCCAAGCCTCAGTTCAGAGATCTTTGCTTAACCATGTTTATAGCTGCTCAATTCATATTAGCTAAGAACTACAATCAACCCAGATGTCCATCATTGGACAAATGGATTACCAAGATGTGGTACATGTACACAATGGAATTGTACTCAGCAGTTAGGAAAAAAAGGCACAATGAAATTTGTAGAAAAATGGTTGAACTTGGAACAGATCATTCTCAACAAACTCACCCAATCACAGAAAGATAATCATCGCATGGTCTCACTTATCTGGGCTCCTAACCTTGATCAACCCAAGATGCTGACTACCTAATAGGCATTTCAAAGACTGGACAATAGGGAAGGTGGGGATGGGGGAACACAAAACTGGACCCAAATGGAAATGGTACCATAAAATCCTATATACTGAAGACAGACTAAAAGGTTAAACCCTCATCAGGACTTTAGAGGAAATACCTAAATCAAAGGGCCCTAGAGAGGGTAAGATGAAGCCTAAACTTAATTTTCTCCTGTTTCTCTCCCTCTCTCTTTTTCCTCTTATTTCTCCTTTATATTACTTTTATTTTTTCCCTTGTTTTTCCTTGGCTATGGCCTGTAACTCCCAGTACTGGGATGCAGTTAACATCCACAATGAGCTGTTGATCAGAGACCTACAAGGTTTTCCAAAAGAAGACAGACTTCTGTCAGAGCACTTGATTACCCATCAAAGGTTAATGGTAAGACCCCACTGCCAAAGACACCATATACTGTCGGTACAGAACATGGAGAAACCTGGTTAGAATCTGGAAGAGAGCCAGCCCCCAGACAGTTGGCGTTTCTAGTAGCAGAAGCTGCTACACAAACTTTTGGGGGAAAATGGCCAACATCTGTCCAAGCAACTTGAGGTCTAAGCTACTCAGCAGCAAACAACCTGATGTGATGCTCAAGCAAGTGCAATAGTGGCACAAAGCTATGGTTGGTAACCAACTGCTCTTGAACTGGCTAACAGAGCCAGTCAGTGGAAAGAAACCCATAGCTGGACCTGGGAAACAAGTCAGAATCATATCCAAATAATGAGTTTGTTCTCCAATATCAAGCTCCCACCAACCTTGGGCTGCAAGAGGGCCTATGGCTTTTACATTCTCTCTAAATTAACAATGGTTATCCCATTTAACCAGTGTTAAGTTCATTCTCCCTTGGAGAATCTGGTTCTTTTTTCCAGATGGATGTAGAGCCTGAGGAGAGAATCAGCCCATTGAACCTCACCAGGACCCCAGCGGAAACTGTAGAGTATTGGGGAAATGAGCAAAAGTGCTGCTTTCTTGGTGAACCTGGTAACAGCACAAGGGTGAAGGAGATAGACACAGAGGACACTGAACTTCTACCAAATCAGAGATCCAGAGACACAGAGGCTCCCAGGAGCCTATCACTGAAGTAAACCTAAAATGATCCCAACTTGGCTCAGGGAAATTTGTGGAAGAGGGGCAGAAATATTGTTAGAGGTACAAGTTGGGACATTACACACAGAGACATTATCTCTTCCCCATAACTTATGGCTACCCCCACAATGCATGACCTGACCTACAATCCCCATGGGGATAACCGGCATCCCCAACAAGGAAGGTCCCTTGGAGTAGGGAGACAGGGATGAGGGTAAAGATGGCACCAACATGTGCTGTTTACACACCAAGTATTTCCATAACATATATATATATGTATATATATATATATATACACACACACACACATATATATATATACACACACACATATATATATACACACACATATATATTTTAAAATTTTTAAACATTTTTATGTGTGTGTGTATTTGTGTGTGGTGTGCATGTGTGGATATATGCATCTTCATATGTGTGGAGAGCACTGCATCTGTGTATGCACATGTGTGCCTGTGAAAATGGAGACCAGAAGTTGATATTGGGGTGTCTTCTTCAAATACGCTCTGCCTTATTCTTTGAGACAGGATCTTGCACTGGACCCAGAGCTCATCGACTTGGCTAGACTAGCTACTTAACCAGCCGAGAGATCCTTCTGTCTCTGTTTCCCCAGGGATACAGTTAGAGTTGGGAACTATCACATCCAGTTTTCTTGCATGAATGCTAGGAATCCAAACTCAGTTCCTCATGCTTTACCCACTGAGCAACTTCCCATATTCCCCACCAAACACAAGGATTAACAAAAAACCAAGCAGTCTAGAGAGATGGCTCAGCAGTTAAGGTGCTTGGCTATGAAGATTAAAGACCCATGTTTAACTCCCCAAGTCAGATGTAAGCCAAATGTGCAAGGTGACACAAGCACACAAGGTTGCACATGCACACAAGGTGGAGTTCGATTGTAGTGGCTGGAGGCCCGGGTGTACCTATTCTCTCTCTCTCTCTCTCTCTCTCTCTCTCTCTCTCTCATAATTTTTTGTTTTTGTAAATCAAGTATGACTTTGAATAAGAAAGTGCACACTAGAAAGCTCCCAGTTCAAGGCAGTGTTTTATTATTCATGGGCAGCAGGAACATGGGCATCGTTGGCACAGGCATGCTCAAAGACATTTTGAACATCCTATTTTCCTATCACTGGAATGGAGGAATTTCGAAAGCATGTGTGTACTGGATAGTGATGGCTGGAGCAGTGAACCTGGGCCAGGTTACGCCAATAATTGCCAGCCCCCCAGGACACTAGCTAAGAAATTTTTGTGTGTTCTCCGGAGACAGAAATGAGTGATCATCAAAGGCGGTAGAACTCAGCAGGACTGTCATAAGCCTGAAGTTACAACTTAGACATGCAATAGAAAATACCATCCGCACCTCTCCAGTGCATCGCCTGTAGTAATTAAAACCTCGAACCCCGCTGTTTCATCATCTCATTAGCGACGGGGCACCACCCTTTTATCCTTGTTTGTCAGGAATCAAACATACCAGAGGAACTCTGATTATAAATTGATGAAGGTAAAGTTAAACTTTTAAATAAGAGAAGTGACTGTTCACTGTGTTTTTTTTTTTTTGAACTGATTAAAGGAATCTAGTTAAAATTTTTTTTTTTATTCTCACAGCAATGTCTCTGTCCAGCCGAGCTGGGGAGGTCAGCTCGAGAATGGACCCACTACGTATATTGTAATGGGAACTTACTTTCAGGCTGTTCTGATGCAAAGTAAATACCAGCCCTAAAAGTAAAGTTCCTGAAAGCACAAATACAAAGTGGAGGCCCTTTCCAAGGCTTTTGATGAAGCTGGAACACCTTCCACTCTCTTGGCAATGTGCGTTTTTGATGACTTTAATTTAGGGTGGAGGGCTGGCCCAGCATTTATAGCCCAGACAAGTTTTCTGCTTGCTTTAATAACATACCTTTTGCTGAGGATGGCTGAGGGGCCTGGGGCTTCTCCAAATAGCTAATTTCTCTAGCATCTGTATTCAAGATGGAAATGTCCTTCCTCTGGAATCTTCATTATTGTGTTTCAGTCCGAGCAAAGCTGGTGCTGTGCCTTGCATGATGGGCTTCAGCAAATCCTAACCTCTGCT
Organism: Dipus sagitta; assembly: GCA_036346955.1. Taxonomy (NCBI): domain Eukaryota; kingdom Metazoa; phylum Chordata; class Mammalia; order Rodentia; family Dipodidae; genus Dipus; species Dipus sagitta. The sequence continues at coordinate 64,131,346 of CM070779.1, read as the reverse complement.
CAAAAGGAGGCCACTTCAAGTGGGAGAAGGGGAATGGCTTACAGTACCTTCAGTTTAAAGCTTCTTTTCTATCGTGGTTTGAATCAGGTGTCCCCATAAACCCATATTTTGAATGCTTGGACCCCAGCTGGCAACAGTTAGGGAGGTGGAGCCTTGTTGGAGGAGGTGTGTTGTTGGGGCAAGCTTAGGGATGTTATAGGCAGCTTTCCCTTGCCAGAGTCTTGACTTGCTCTCTTGCTCCTATTTCCACCTGCTGTGGCAGAGGTGATGTCCAGCTTCTGCTCATGCCATGCTTTCCACTGCCATCATGAAGCTTCCCTTCAAGACTGAAAGTCAAAATAAAACCTTACTCCCATCAGCTGCTTTTAGTCAGGTGTTTTATCCCAGCAACACCCCTGGAAGTTGTTAGTGGCTTGTGTTGTCACAGCACCTTGATGAGGCGTGTTGGCATCATGTGCACCCACAGGCACTGGTGACTCATAAGCTAGATGCAACTGTAGCAGCTGGGAGACTCACTTCCCTCTCTGTTCTAAGTAAGCGTATGGGTAGGCTGTTTAGGATTATTAATCAAGATGACTTACAAAACAGACAAGGGCTGGGAGATGGCTCTTTGGGTAAAGCACTTACCATGCAAGCATGAGGACCTGAGTTCAGGTTCCAAGTAGGCACATGAAATGTTAGATATGGTGGTATGCACATGTAATCCCAGTGCTGGGGAAGTGAGACAGGTGACTCTTTGGGGCTTGCTGGCCAGGTAGACTAGCTGAATTAATGAGCTCTGGATTCAGTGAGAGACTCTGTTTCAGAGAATAAAGTAGAAAGTAATTGAGAATGATCTGGCCTCTACATGTATGTGCATACCCACACTCACATACAAACAAGCATGCACATATTCCACACACATACACACAAAAAGGTAAGGAATTAAAACAAAGCAAAAAAAAAAAAAAACCAAACAAACAGAAGTTGTATATTTCTTAATTGAGCACCATGGATACGAGAGTGTGTAATTCTTTATGTGGGGCTGTCCTGTGTTTTGTAGCATATGCACCAGTACTCTTGGCCTCCACCTCTCACATGTTTGTAGCCTCCCCACAAGTTGTGGCAACCAAAATTTTTTCCAGACACTGCTAGGTGTCTAAGTGCATTAAAACTGTCCCCATCTTAGAATGACTAGAAGAATGTGTACATCATCATTTCACACACACACATGCACTCACACACATGCACATCACACATACACACATCATCATTTCACACACACACACACACACACACACACATGTGAACCCATCATTTATCCTGGAAAGGAATAAAGCTCCTAATTGTATAGAAACTAGTTTTGGGGGCTGGAGAGATTGTTCAGTGGTTAAGGTGCTTGCCTGCAAAGCCTAAGGACCTGAGTTCAATTCCCTAGCACCCAGGTAATGTCAGATGTACAAAGTGGCACATGTGTCTGAAGTTTATTGGCAGTGGCTAGAGGCCCTGGTGTGTTCATTATCTCTCTATCTGCCTCTCTTGCAAATAAATAACTAAAATATTTTTTTAAAATAAAGTAGTTTCTGTTTCCTGTTCTGCATTCTCTTGTGCTCATCAACCCCTGCCCTGTGTGTGATATCTATTCCAAGCCAATACACAAATAAATGAATAATTCAAGCCAGCAGTATTCACTGAGATAAATAAGTGGAGACTAAATTCACTAATAAATTATCCGACCACAGGAATGGGTACATAGAGTTGTCATGTGAGGCTCCTTACAAGTTCCATGCTTCTAAAACAGTGTGTATGTAACCAGTTCTGACAGTCCAAGGCTACTGTTCATCAGAATTAATGCAAGCAAAGCAAGGAGTGGTCATGTTGGAAAATGTGAGGAGGTGTCTATTTCAGTATATCACAGGTATTTTTCCCCACCTAACAAGTGAAAGGCCTCTTGGGATTCAAGAGCCTTGTGGAGTTATCACTGCCACTGCACAGAGGGGAGTGAACATGGCTTGACTACTCAGAGGAGCTTGGAAAGAGCTTGGTGTTTTCTTGTTCATAATACTGACATTTGATCTACAAGGAAAACTGAAGCTGCCGTTGGTAGCTGTTCCTAGGGTTCAGGTGGAGGGTGTGCCAGGTCTGCTGCTTAGGACCTCAAAACAGCAGTGGGGAAGCTCTGTGTACTATCTTCTTACTGTGTTCTAATGGGACCAGCATCCTGGTAACAGTGGGCAGGTGTGACTTATAAGATATACATGTACAGCACACCTCTGGAGGGTAGCCTTGTGAGGTAAGAACCGCTGGGAGCCAAGAATCTTGGCCTTGCCACTGTAAAGCAGCCAGTTGCCACATTGACTCAGTGCTAGAACAAGGTGGGACAGGACTGGGTGATGCCACCAGCAGCCTGTACATTTCCTGGGCTCCTGGGGTACCTAGAAGAGGAAGATTTCAATGAGGACAGACATCTCCAAGTGAAAGTCTATTGGAAAATAGCTTATTAAAGCACATGACTTAAGGACTGAGGATGCAGCTCAGCTGGCAGAGTGCTTGCATAGCATGCACAAAGCTCTGGGTTTGATCCTTAGCACTGCATAATATATGGAATGGTGCACTGGAGGGGTGTGTGGAAGCAGGAGGATCAGGAGTTTAAGATCATTCTCTGTCACATAGAAAGTTTGAAGCCATCCTGGGGAATATGAGACCGTGTCTCAGAAAACAAGAACTTAAAAAATTCATTACTTATACCGCAAACATTTTATAGCAAGTGCCCTTGTTCATGTTTGTAAGACTATGCAGCCTTTTCCCTCAAAGGTTTATTGATATCTAATGTTATATTCTTAACAAGATTCATGCATAATGAGAGATTAGAAATGCTAAATACTATGAATAATAGAACCAGGATTAACAACTTCTGAATCTATTAAACTTAACAGAGTTGATGGCACTCAGCCCTGTTACGGTGTGACATAAGCATACACAGGCATACACACACACACACACACACACAATCATGCCATGAAAATCACATGGCTTATTATAAAATAGGATCAGAGCACAGTACTCACATGTTTTGCCATTGACACATTCAAAAAAGAAGGTGGGTAACAATGCCCGTGTGGTTTTACACAACCCAAAGGGCCAAGAAAAGCCTGACTAATACTACTACAATGAATATAGCATTTGACCTGGTAGAAAACCCATGGATACTTGCAGTGGGGGTGGGGAGGGTCTTGGAAAGATTATAGCCAGTAAGTTTCTGTGGAGTGTCAGAACATCCCATAGGGAGCAAGAAGCATGACGAGGCTACAGACATGCAGGGTAGAAATATAAATCCTGTTAGCTAGGTGGTGGCTATTTGTCTGAGGCTTGCAAACACATATGTTTTGTATGTTCTTTCACTGCTCACTTGAGCTAAACCACAGCTTGCTGTGATGACTGAGTGTTTATCACAGATGAAATGGCCCAGTAGTTTAGTATTCAGGTCAAATTTGTAGCCTTCAATGTTAATACAATGTTAGTTTATCAGTGTTAACATACTGATTATACTGGAACACATGGAGCCTTCTTCTCCCTGCTCCCTCCTTCCCTTGCTCGCTGTTTGGTACTTTGGTTTGGGTGTAGCTGGAACGTCCCCAAGAGCTCATGTGTCCTAACTAAATCCTCACTGTCATCTATTAAGAGGCTGGAAGTTTAAGTCAACTATGGAGTATAAAGTAGAGGTGGGGCCTTTGAGGGGAGGGTGACTGGGATTAGATAAGCTCCAGTGAATCCCCATGGCTTCATAAGAGCAGATAGAAACTGGACCGCAGGCACTTTCCCTGACTGTTGCTCGGTATTGGCACCACCTCAGGATCCTGACAAGAAGGACACCACCAGATGTGTGTGGTCACTTGACCTTGAATTCTAGTTGAAATGAATTTCTTCTCATAAAACTTTAGCCAGCCTGTTCTACCATGTTATTGGTAGCAGAAGATGGATTAGTACATGTGGCCTGCCCATGGGCCTGTGTGTGCTCACTGTCTGTCACTACCCTCTATTTGAGAATCTCCTTCTACCCGCCCTACTATCTAAATTGCTCCCAGGTCACCTGCATGGCCCTGAATCTACTTAGGACTTCATTCCCAACCACCAGTCCCAGAGGCTTGTCTCGCTGGCATGGACTCTTGCCAGCCACATGGTGGTGTTTTATAGTCTCCAACTGTTACAGTCAGCTTCACATTGGTATCAGAAAACACCCAACTAACAGCAGCTTGTGGGAGGAAATGGTTAATTTTGACTTACAGACTTGAGGGGAAGCTCCATGATGGCCATGAGCAGAGGGTGGACATCACAACCTGGCCAACATCATATGGACAACAGTAGTAGAAAAGTATGACAAACACTGGCAAGGGGAAGCTGGCTATAACTCCTGTAAGCTCATCCCCAACAATACATGACCTCCAGAAAGCTCCAGTTCCCAAAATGACAACAGATGAGGAACCAGCACTCAGAACACAAAAGCTTATGGGAGACGAATGAACCAATACCACAGTGACCCTCACTCTTCTATTGACCTTTGCTCTTCTCTCAACCCTCACTCTTGTCTTGACCACACTCTTTCTTCTCTTGACCTTCACTCTTGTCTTGACCACGCTCTTCTCTCAACCCTCACTCTTGTCTTGACCACGCTCTTCTCTCGACCTTTGCTCTTCTCTTGACCCTGGCTCTTCTCTCGACCTTCACTCTTGTCTTGAAAACGCTCTTCTCTCGACCTTCACTTCTTGTCTGACTGGTTCACATTCATTCCTCACCTATCACCTTAGACATCATTTCTATGATAAATATTCCCAGCCTCCTGATTAGATGCTCCTTAGTACTCTTCATTACACTCTATGTGTTCTCTAAATATGATTTAAAGGAAGGGGCTTTTTACCTGACCCTCACTCATTTGCATGTCGCATATGATAGCTACTTTCATGAGAAAATAGATTGTTTTGTGGTGGCACACCATTTATTCTCAGCAGGCATTTGTGGAATAACTACAAAGATGGTGATTCAATTCCCCACTTTATGCCAGCCTTTGCTGACCATTAGCACCACATATTTATCTGTGTGAAGACCTTAGAAGCCATAAAACTAATCTTGTATATGCATAGAGTTTAGCTGATCATACTGGTACATACCTATACTTCCAGCAGTCAGAAAACTGACATAGGAGGCCAGCCTGGGCTACATCTTGAGCTTTAGGTCAGCCCAGCCCAAATATAGTATGAAACCCTGTCACAAAAAGAAGATATCCAGGTGTTTTGATGAATACCTTAAATCCCAGCTCTTGAGAGGCAGAAGTAGGAGGTTCATCATGAGTTTGAGGTCAGCCTGGGACTGTAGAGTGAGTTCTAGGTCAGCCTGGGCTAGAGTGAGACCCTGCCTCCACAAGTCAAAACTAAAGAAGAAAAAGAAAATAAAGACAAAGAGCAGGAGGAGGAGGAAGAGGAGTAAGAGAAGCCACCATATGTCTTATAACTTGGTCTTAAACTAACAAGATTTTTGGTTCAATGACTTTGCGTTTTAGATTGTATTTGTGGCGTCCATAATGAGACTTCATGATGGTATCTATTTATCAACTATTTAAAGGCAATTATATTACAAAAAGCATATTTACTGAAACAATTAATCAACTGTATTCACTCAAAATTCACCAGTGGGGAAGTAAATCTATTTCTAATGATGCAGGATGTATTCTTTAACATAGAAATACTTTTCAGCCTCCATTTTTCATCTAAACCATTTGTAGGTATTGGGAATTGTAAAAATGTGTTGCTGACATCAGTGTGGTGGACTATTTTTAGTGATTTAGTCGAGTATGCCTTTATTTTATAAATGGATAATGCAGCCAGGCATTATCCACTCCAATACTCTCAAGAATGAGGCAGGAGGATTGCTATGAGTTCAAGGCCAGGGTCATTTATATTGTGAGTTCTAAGCCAGGCCTGGGCTGCAGAGTGACATATGTCTCAATAAGTGAATAAACAAGCAAATAAATAAAAAAGGCAAACTAAAAGGACAATGCCCAGAGCCTTGCACTTGTGGGGATGCTGGAAGGGAGACTTCAGCAGCTTTCAGACTTCCAGAGAGATGCAGTTATGACCTTATGTGACAGACAGAGCTCCCTTGTGCCTTTCATACCATAGCAGACATGGCAAGTGCTTAGAGTTGCTCCTCTGAGCAGTACCTCCCAAGAGACCAGGAGTTTCTTCTGCTAACACCGTCAGAATGGGCAGAAGAAGCTGGAATGGCTTTGTTTGAAATACTGAATCATTTTATTTTGTATTTTCCCTCTTTTTTTCAGTTATTTTTTTTCATTTTTATTTTTTATTTTATTTTGTTTTTTTACAGTCAGTTTGGTACCATTATTAGGCTTATCCATGACCTACCCCCTCCCCTTGGCCCCTCCTTGTTGAGGTATACGGGTCATGCATTGTGGAGTTAGCCCGCAGTTATGGGATTCATCCATCTCCTACTCCTTTGACCACAGTCATTCCCAGCTGTGGGTACCTTTCCCAGAAGGAGGTGTGAGGACCTCTCTCCATCTGTAAGTCAGTCCTTCAATGAAAATGTTCTAACAATGGGCAAAACATCCTAGAATATGTTATACGGACCTGAAAGTAAAGAGACACAGCAATTTTTGAACCTATGTGTGAAAGGGGAAAAACAAAAACATTAAAGTTAGGGACTTCTGGTCAAGTTGTCATCTGCCTAACCGCGCCACACCTCTGGGAGAAGGAAAGGCAAAATGTTTTGGGTTCATTGGGTCTTCTAGGGGGTGAGCAGACTCTAACAGACCTCCAGTGGGAGGACATGGAGGAGCAAAGTAGGGAATCCGATGATTCCCACACTCTCAGGCAGTCTACCAGTCCCCTAATCCCCTCAAGCAGCCATCCTAGCCATAGTCCCAGCTGCGGTTCCTCCTGCACTAACCACAGGCAAGGGGAGGCCAGCAGGCTAGCATAGCTCCACGTATGCCTCCAAGCTTGCGAACGCTGTACCACTCACCTCCGTCCCCCGCCCCCACCCCTGTGTGAGGACCCAGGCTAGTGTTCCTCCAGGGCACCTCCATGTGGGAAAATATTCCCACTCACTACCGTCCCCCACACCAGTGCGCCAACCCAGGCCAGCAGGCTAGCATTCCCCCAGGGGACCTACATGCGTGAACACCGTCCCACTCCCACCAACCCCCACCTCCGTATACAGACCCACGTCAGCAGGCTACTACTCCCTCCATGCCACCACCAGGGATCCCCACATGCCAATGCCCCTCTGTGCTCAGACCCAGGCCAGCAGACTAGGGTTCCCCCTCCCTAGGCTTTCCCTCCACAGGGGACTTCTATGGCCCCCCACGTATCACCTGACCCACAGCAGTCCCATATCCCCACCCTGCCCTGTCACAGGAACCGGCATTCCCATCCACCCACTGTTACAGGATCTCAAGGGACCCTCTGTCCCATCCCTTCACCCTTCAGCATTGTGGAACCACCACACATTCCCATCCTCCCCACCCCCTGCAGCCCAGCCACAATACCAATCTGCTTTGTCCCATTCCCCTCTACCCCCTGTCCCCTCAGGCCACCTGACCACACAGTCCCATACCCCAAATCACAGAACAACAAGCAGCTTCATCAGGTCCCTGGGACCCCACCAGAAACTCATGGGCTCCTTCCTTCTGAGCAGGCAGAGCCCAATGCCACCAGAAGCCTAGTGGAAGCAAACATAAAAGGAAATAATCACTGAAGACACTTCAAGGGTAGATTACAGCTTCATCCTAAATTAAATAAGACTCCTACACTGTGATAGGCAGACCACAGTGCAAAAGGCCTAACATGAAAAATCAAATGCAAGTAAATCCAACAAGATTGCCCAGTCCCACAATGGATGTCTCTAATCAAAACATAGAAGAGACAATAGGATCAGAACCCCAAAATGAAGATACAAGCTATGCAACCCTGACCAAGAAAATAGCAGAACTTGCAGAAAAGCAACAAAGGGCCGATAATCATATAAATGCTGTCCTCACTAGATTAGACCTAATAGAAAAGAACCAGAAAGACTTCCAAGACCATTATATGATATGAAGGAGAGCAAAAACCAAAAGGACCTCAATAACCAGCTGGCTAAGCTCAATGAAGACATAAAGAAATAAAAGGATGATTTCCAAGAAGCATTAAGAAAATCAGAAAATAACATGAAAGGGGAACTTGACAGAGGAATGGAAACTATACACAAAACAGTAGAAAATACAAACCAAATTGAACAAATCCAAAACTCTATAAAAGCTCTCAAGAAGAGAGTCAGCCATGTGGAGGATAGAAACTCAGAACTGGAAGACAAAACAGAAGAAACAGTTTGTGAGTCCAAAGTTTCAATAAGTTCAAAAATTTTTGTGAACAGAATTTGAGAGAACATTTGGATCATGGGAATACCAGAAGGGAAGAAATTCAGACCAAAGGTATGGAGAACTTATTCAACAAAATTATCTAGGAAAACTTCCCTACGCTCTCAAAAGAAAGTCCCATCAAGTTACAAGAAGCTAACAGAACTCTAAACAGTCTGGACCAAAGGAGAAATTCTCCAATACATATTACCATTAAGACTCTAAACATCAATACCAAAGAAAAAGTCCTAAAAGTAGCTAGGGAGAAACAACACATTACATATAAAGGTATCCCCATCAGAATTACTTCAGACTTCTCAATGGAAACTCTGAAAGAAGGGCCTGGAATGGAAATGGAACACTGCAAAGTCTAAGAACCTGTGGCTTCCAACCCAAACTACTCTACCCAGAAAAAGTATCCCTCATAATGGATGGTGAAAGAAAAACTTTCCATGATAAAACTCAGCTTTATAACTATATGAACACAAAGCAAAAACTGCAGAAAGTACTTCAGGGAATTCTCCACACAAAAAAATCAAATAGCCAACCTCAAGTGCCTACAAAAAACAGATCACAATAACCAAACTCAGAGAAAGCACAAAAAAACCACAAAGACCAAGAAAACACCAAACCAAATAACCCACCACAATATGGCAGGGATTAAATCAAACTTCACCGTTGTTACCCTAAATATTAATGGCCTTAATTCATCCATCAAGAGACATAAGCTAATAGGGCGGATCAGAAAATTAGACCCCTCAATCTGTTGTCTTCAAGAAACCCACCTCACCACTAAAGACAGACACCTCATCAGGGTGGAAAATGATATTCCAAGCAAACAGAAATAAGAAACAAGCAGCCATAGCTATACTAATATCAGATAAAATAGACTTCAAACCAAAAGTAATCAAAAAAGACAAAGAGGGCCACTTTTTACTTATCAAGGGAACAACCCAATAAGAGGATGTCACAATCAACAATCTTTATGCACCTAACACAGGTGTACCACAATTCATAAAACAAAACCTACTTGACAACAAAACAGAAATAACCACCAACACCATCATACTTGGGCACTTCAATACTCCACTATCAGCAGTAGATAGATCATCCAAACAGAAAATTAACAGGGAAGTGAGAGAGCTCAACAAAACCACAGATAAATTGGGCTTAATGGATATCTACAGAACATTCTACCTCAAATCCACAGACTATACATTTTTCTCAGCAGCTCATGGAACCTTCTCTAAAATAGATCATATACTGGGTCATAAAGTCTGTCTCCATATATTTACAAAGATCAACATAATTTCCTGCATGATATCAGATCACAATGCTGTATTGCTAGAAATTAACAATGAAAGATGCACCAGGAATGTCATCAGCTCCTAGAAACTGAGCAGCACACTTTTAAACAATAAATGAGTAGTGGATGAAATAAAAAATGAAATTGCAAAATTTCCAGAAATGAATGACAATGAGCACGCATCATACCAAAACTTATGGGACACAATGTAGGCAGTTCTCAGGGGAAAATTCATAGCACTAAATGCCTTCATAACAAAGACAGAGAGATCCCAAATCAATAACCTAACCATCCACCTAAAGGCACTGGAAAAGCAAGAAGAATCCAACCCCAAAAGCTCCAGACAGAAAGAAATAATTAAGATCAGAGCAGAAATTAACCAATTGGAATTTGAAAAAACAATTAAGAAAATTGATGAAACAAAGAGCTGGTTCTTTGAAAAAAATAAACAAGATTGATAAACCCCTGGCCAATTTGATCAAGTGAATAAAAGAAATGCTTTAAATTAACAAAATTAGGAATGAAAAAGGAGAGATCATAACAGACATAAATGAAATTGGAAGAATCATCAGGACTTATTTCAAAAACCTCTACTCCACAAAACTGGATAATATGGAGGAAATGGATAAATTCCTGGACACAATCCATCTACCCAACCTGAACTCAGATCAGATTAATCTCCTAAACAAACCTATGGGTGCATCGAGATTTAAATGGTAATCAAAAACCTCCCCCAAAGGAAAAGTCCAAGACCAGATGGCTTCTCAGCTCAATTCTATCAAACCTTCATGGAGGAACTGAAACCATTTTTTTCTGAAACTGTGCCACATAATTGGAGAACAGGGAAAGCTCCCCAACTCCTTCCATGAAGCTACTATCACCCTGATACCAAAACCAGGCAGAGATGCCACAAGATAAGAAAACTATAGGCCTTATTTCCTTGATGAACGTAGACGCAAAAATCCTGAACAAAACCTCACAAACTGAACTCCACAACACATTATCCACCTTGATCAAGTAGGCTTCATTCCAGGAAAGCAGTGGTGGTTCAACATATGGAAATCTGTCAATGTAATACACCACATATATAAGCTTAAACACAAAAAACACATAATCATTTCGATAGATGCAGAAAAGGCCTTTGACAAAATACAACATCACTTCATGATCAAAACACTGGAAAGAATAGGTATGGACAGTTTATATCTCAACATAATAAAGGCTATATGTTAAGCTCCCAAAGCCCTAATAATACTTAATGGGGAGAGACTCAAGGAATTCCCACTGAGATCAGGAACAAGACAGGGGTGTTCACTCTCACCTCTGCTTTTCAGTATAGTACTGGAAGTCCTAACTCAAGCAATAAGACAGGAGAAATAAATAAAAGGGATAAATGGAAAGGAAGAAGTTAAGTTAGCCCTATTCATAGAGTACATGATTCTATACATAAGAGACCTGAGAACCTGCATCTCAAAACCCTTAAAGGTGATTAACTCCTTCAGCAAAGGAGCAGGATACAAAATCAATGCTCAGAAATCAGTAGCCTTTCTATATGCAAAAGACAAAGATACAGAGAAAGAAATAAGTGACCTTGTCCCATTTTCAATAGCAACAACAATGATAAAATACCTTGGAATAACACTAACCAAGGATGCTGATGAGCATGAAAGCTGACAGACACTTTCACCTCTGACTTGAGAACGCATATGGCCACATCGAGAAATAATTCTTATGTTTCTTGACTTGCATGGTTGTGAGGCCAAAAAGGTCCTCAACTAAGAATACCAAAGACCTTTCACTTTATGAGATTTTACTTTATTTTCTTTTTAAAATTATTTATTTATTTATTTGCAAGCAGAGGGAGAAAGATAGAAGAGAGGCAGACACAGAGAGAATGGGCACACTAGGGCCTCTAGCCACTGCAAACAAACTCCAGATGCATATGCCCCTTGTGCATTTGGCTTACATGGGTCCTGGAGAATCGAACCTGGGTCTTTTGGCTATGCAGGCAAACGCCTTAACTGCTAAGCCATCACTACAGCCTTACTTTATTTTCTTTATATTTCTTTCCTTTGAAAAGGAAAGTCAAGCATTGTCACGTTCACTAATGAAACTGCCTAATATATACGTATGTATGTGTGTATGCATACACACGTACATACATATATAGGGAAACAGATTTATAGATAGATGTAGATTGTGGTAGTTTGAATAGATGGCCTCCAATATTTTCAGGGTTTCATTACAGTTTGCAATTTAGATCTGCAGCCATCTGGCTAGAGGAGGTGGATCTTAGGGTCCAGCCCTAAGCTGAGGTGGTGGATTTGAGATTCTACTCTAAAGATATGTAAAGTGCCTATTTCTGCCTGGAGTTCTTGAAGTGTGCTGTGTGGTTTTGCTTTTGGCTTTTGGCTTTCTCTCTCTCTGCTTGGTCCTTTAAAAAGGGGCCAACTTCTTATGCCATTATGGAAATTCTCCCTGGATCTGTAAGCTTCAATAAATATCCCTTCAACCATAAAAAAAAAAAAAATCAAATGAATACAAAGGCTGAAGGGGATGTGGAGAAATAGGAGCCCTCATTAACTGTTGTGGGAATGTACAACCACTACGGAAAGCAATATGGAGACTCCTAAAAAAGTTGGCTATAGAGTTACCAACAGACCCAGTTATTCCCTTACTGGGCATTTAGCCTAAAAGCTTCACATCTTAGTTAAGGGAGATTTGCTCAACTGTGTTTATAGCTGCTCAATTCATAATAGCAAAGAGCTGGAATCAACCCAGATGTCCATCATTAGATGAATGGATAACCAAGATGTGGTATATCTACATGATGGGATTCTATACAGCAGTAAGGAAAACTGACACAATGAAATCTGAAGAAAAGTGGTTGAACCTGGAACAGATCATTCTCAGTGAACTCACCCAGTCACAGAAAGATAATTGTCACATGGTCTCACTCATCTGTGGCTCCTAACTTGAATCTTCCCAAGATGCTGACACACCTAATAAGCATCTCAAGGAGTGGACAATATGGAGGGTGGGGTGGGAGGGGAGAGTAAGGGTGGAGGCAGGGGTGAGGGCAGCAAAACTGGACCCAAATGTCTATGGTACCATAAAATTCTACGTCCTAAAAGACAGACTAAATGGTTGAACCTTCATCAGGTCCTTAGAGGGAATACCTGAATCACATGGCCCTGGAGAGGGCATGATGAAGACTAACCTTAATCTTGTCCTAGTTCTCTCTCTGTCTCTCTCTCTCTCTCTCTCTCCCTCCTTCTTCTTTCTATCTCTTTTTTATTACCTAACTTTTTCTTCCTTCTTTTCCTTGGTGCTGGCCTGTAACTCCCAGTACCAGCATGTAGTTAACATCCACAATGAGCTCAATGAGAGGTTGATCAGAGAGACATACAAGGTTTCCCAAAAGATGACAGATTTCTGTTAGAGTACTTGATGACCCACCAAAGATTAGTGGTAAGACCCTACTGCTGAAGACACCATATACTGTTAGTATGGAACATGCAATGACCTAGTTGGAACCTGGAAGATAATCAGTCCCCAGACAGTTAGCTTGTCTAGCACCAGAAAGTGCTACATGAGCTACTGGGGGAAAATGACCAACATCTGTCCAATCAATTTGTGGTCTAAGCTACTCAGCAGCAAACAACCTGACATGTTGTTCACACAAGTACAATAGTGGCACACAGCCATGATGTGTAACCAACTGCTCTTGATTTGGTTGATGGATCTGCTCAGTGGAATGAAACCCATAGCTGGAGCTGGGAAACAACAAGTCAGAACCATGCCCAAAAAACAAGCCCGCTCTCTATTATGAAGCTCCCACTAATTGTGGGCTGCAAGAGGGCCTACACCTATTAAATCTCTCTAAAATAATAATGGCTATCCCATTTATCTGATGCTAACTTTACTCTCCATTAGAGAATTTGCTTCTCTTTTTCAGATAGATACAGATCCTAAGGAGACAACCATCACATGACACATCAAAAGGGCTCCAGCTGAAACTAAGAGTAATTGGAAAAATGAGCAAGAGTTCTGCTTTCTTGGTGAACCTAGTACCAGCAGAAGGGTGAAGGAGATAGACCCAGAGAACACTCAACTCCTACCAAAACAGATATTCAGAGACTCAGAGGCTCCCAAGACCTAAAATGAACCCAGCATGGCTCAGGGAAATTTGCAGAAGAGGGGGTGAAAAGATTGTTAGAGCCACATGTTGGAACACTATGCACAGAGACTTTGCCTCTTATAACTGATGGCTAACCCCACTTTGCATGACCCACATTCCCCAATGAGGAGGGTCCCTGTGGAGGGGGAAGGATAAGGAGGAGGCTAGTGATGGTACCAACATGGCTATATACACACTGTGTACACAACTAATAAAAAAATTCCACAAAAGACTAATTTAACAATTCACTCATTATTTATTGACTCAGATATTTCTTTATTGAGCTTCTATGAAATTTTCCTGTCAACAGAAAGTCACAAGAGTAAAGAGCATAGCACTTCTGCTCTCGTACATGCTAACATGTTGGAAAGACACCTATTAAACTAACTCAAACTTGTTTATTACAAATGACTTAATGATTATTAAAGAACATTGGCTTCAGCAAAAAACAACAACAACAACAACAACAACAACAACAAAACATTAAAGTTAGGCACACAGGCCAAGGAGAGAGCATAGCTAAATAAACTACAGGGAAAAGCATATGTTTCCTCTACTCTGCATGCCAGGGTCTTTCTCATGCAAGACGTTAGCCAGTGATGAAAATCAGACCAGGTGAAAGTTTTGCTAAAGTTATCATAAGGCTGTCTTTCAAAATAAAGTCACTTTCAATGTTTATTGCAGCACTATTCACAATGGCAAAATTACGGAATCACCTTAAGTGTCCAACAACAGGGGCATAAAAATGTACACAGTAGAATTTCATTTAGCCATAGAGAAAGTTATATAATTTGTGGAAAATGGATGTAACTGTAGACTATCATATTAAGCAAATAAAAACAATCTCATGCAGATTAATATTGAATGTTTTATCTTATTTATGGATCCTAGATTTTATGTAGACACATGAAAGCATACATGTATATTATGACATGAAAGTGGAACGGAAAGTGTCTAGGAAATGATGGGGACTAATGAGGAGGGGGAGAGAAGAAAAGAGGAGGTGGGAGTATGGGGGAACATGGTCAAAGTATACTTTTTTACTTTGTATACTGTCAGACAAGTATATACGAGTATGAAAATGCATGTAGTTCTTATAAATCTCAGTACTATATACAGTGACTGTGCACCAAACATCCTCTTTACATCTCAGATTTTGCTCACCCAGTGACCACAGAGAATCCATTACTCCAAGGTACATGCACTTGATAAAATATCCCTCCTCACATTTGTATAATTGGATGTTTTCACATGGCTACCCACCCATCTCATTCTTTATCCAATACTGTCCTCCAGCAGCTGACCCTGCCCCTTTGTTAAAATCTTTCTTAATCATCAGGGAAAGGTATCACTGCTATAGGAGAGACCATGAGGTGGACTGGCTCAAATAAGAGACAAGCAAAGAGCTACTTCTCTCCACAGGGGCTGTCCATGTCTTCTGTCATTGCCCAGTTAGTCTCACTAGCTCATACTTTCTCCTGGCAAGCACTAAAGGGAGACTGTTAGATGGAGTCTATAGCTAGGAGCACATTGAGTTGAAACCTTGGGTCCCCAGGAGTGAGGTCAATTGGTAGTGTGGTCAGCTATATGGCTGATTATGGTCTGTACCTTGTATCAGCTAGATCCTCTACCAAATCTGCTCCCAAGGGGGACATTTGCTTGACCACCTCTTTTTTGAGGCAAGGTCTTTGAATGTATCCCAGGTTCACCTGAAACTTGCAGTCCTCCCTCTTCCACCTGTTAAGGGCTGAGAATAGAGATGCTTGCCACCATGCCAAACTCAACACATAATTTTTCCTTGGTAATTGTGGACAAATATTTCTTGCTTCTCAAAGATTTAGTATTTGTAATCTTTACACTTAAAATTATAACTTGCATGCACCAAGTTTCAACTACCAATGAATAAGAACGTTCATTCATTCATCTACTCACTCATTCATTCCTACATGTTCAGTGGTGATCAGAAGCAGCTGCTTAACATTCATCCTTGATGCACCACCTTCTAACTGTTCCCTCTGTTTCCTCCTTGGAAAATTCAGGTCAATGCTATGGTACAAGGCAAGTTAAAATAAGACACTCCCTGCTCAGCCCTCCCCTAGCTTCATATGTCACTGGAAAAGAGGTCTACGATGGCTATGAACTTGAAAGCCCCTGTGCACTGGCCTCCCATTTCTTCTGCATGTCATCTCCTATCTTCCCCATTATGGGCTTCTCTGAGCCATATGGATCCTTCAACCTCCAGGCACTTCCCATGTGGAAGGTCTGCATATGCCAGCCTCTACCTATGTCCCTCCTTTGGCTACTTCAGCTGCCAACAGGTATTCTGGAAGAGTCTTGGCAAACTGGAACCATGGTCCTTTATGTCTGGATCTAGAAGATTTGACCCAACAAACAAGGCCAAATAACTTCCATCTTTCTAAAATCAGATGTGTAGTGTATCTTTAAAGGTAGCTATTTGTCTATTCCCCTGTTTCTTTCCTTCCCAGTTAGAAGCAAGTGCCCAAAAGGACATTGACAATAACCTTCCATCATGGCAGGACATTGGTTACAACACCTACCACTGATAACAATTCCCACTTTTGCCTTCAGATAAGCCCCTTCTGGGTTCCAGCTATGTGTGCCCCTGCAGCAAGTTATCCCACAAAATATGGCCTCTTCTTTGGTCTTGCCCTACCCTGTGACCTTTGCATTGGGGTAGCCTGCATTACCCATTAAGCAGCTCCTACACAAAGCAGGCCTCAACAAAAAGCCAGCACTTACCACCAATTAGCTTTGTTTCCAGTGTAAACAGCAAGCTCTACCTTGAAGAACACACAGTCCTTCAAGCCCAGCATGATCCCTGTGCTAAAAGTGGAATAATTGCTTTGTCTGGCAAACTGTATCTCTGAGATCACCAGAAGGCCAGAGGCTGCTTGAGGGACCAGGCTCTTTTCCACAGAGGGGGAAAGCAGAGTGATTTTATTCTCTTCACTTCTTGGGGAAAGGTTTTTTTGTGGTGGTCATTTGAATCTATGACAAGCATATGCCAACAGCATAAGCTGGCCCAGCCAGTCTCTAAAGACCTCACAAGTAACACAAAGGCATCTTTTAAATTGTGTGTCTTCCATCAGTGAGTGGTCGACCCCTTATACTCTTTGTTTAAAAGCAAAAAAAAAAAAAAAAAAAAAAAAAATCCTACTTAAGCAATAGTAAACCACAGCCTGATACTGTGCCAACAATATTAACCAACTTCTCTTCAGAGCCTTTGAAGTTAGCAGGGGGCAACATGCTTGTGGTGTGAGGAAAGAATGATACTCTAAGCGATTCCTTTTCATCCCTTTAACTTAATGAAAGATTAATGGCCTTGTTATTTTTGTTTCTGCTCCTTTTTTCTCTTTAATTTCCACCTCCCTTCCCCCGTCAGATTGAAAATCCTTCCCTATATAATGGTTTTCTAGATTGGTGGGTTTTGTGAATAGAGCCCATATTCTTTTGCCAGCATCTGCAAACTAGGCAACTCCTCCAAGTCTCAAACCTCCAGGTGTCTTCTAGGGATGGGCCAAAGCATGGGTGAGCAGGTGGGTGGCAGCCCAGCAATGGGACTCTTCAAACAACCCCACCTCCCTTGACAGGGCTGTAATACCTTGGCAAGGAATATTTTATTTTACCCTTGAAAATGTATTATGTTTTCTGATGCCCTCTTGGCAGACTGACTGCCAGCCAACCAGCAAGGTCATGCACGAGAGACCCAGTGACTTGTGGTGAGGAAGAGGCAGGAAAGCATAAATGAATGTGAGGTCATTCAGGAGGCAAGAGCTCTCCTCCATCTCCACAACCCTTTCCCAAGCTTGCTCATCTGCCTCCACCATGGTACTTACTGGAAACTTCCTGGACTAATTTTAAGCATCAAACATGTAGGTAAGAGCTAGAGAGATGGCTAAGTGGTTAATAGTATTTCCTGGGAAAACATGAGGCCTCCTCAGGCCTGAGAGACCACTCAAGTTCATTCCATAGGACCCTGATGTTCCCCTGCAGCCATTTCAGGCAAGTGCAGGCTGTATAGGCACATGCACATGTCTATATCACACACACATACCCCTCACACATATACGTATGCATGAAAATTCAGGTTACAGTTTCCAGAGCAACCCACCGTCCCCATATTCAGTACATTATAAGACCTTTGGTTCCAATCTCCAAAACACACAAAGAACAGGACCATTTCCATTCCTGGCTGTTTGCAAGTTCTATTCCTGCTCAGAGGACAACAGGAGCTTCAGTTCACCATCCTTCCCTTTCACCCTCTTGCCTTACTACTTACTCCACAGCCATGTGCCTTTTCAAAATTGGTCTCACAGCACTCTGGTTTAAAACCCTTGATGACTCATTTCCATTAGAAGGAAATCTAGAGCTTGGGAGATAACTCAGTGGGTAAAGTGTTTGCCTCACAAGCATGAGGACCTGAGTTTGATCCCCGGGACCCACAAAAATGAAGGTGGGAGTGGAAGCACTCATTATAATCCCAGACCCAGGGGTAGGGGATGACAGAAAGATCTTTGGGGTTCATTGGTCAGTCAGTCTATCGCCTACTTGGTGAGCTCGAGGCCAGTGAGAGACACTGTCTCAATAAGGAAGGATGACACTGAGGAACAGTACCCAAGGTTGACCTCTGGCCTCCACATGCACAAACATGCACACATGTACACACACACACAAAATTCATCCTCCCCACTGGGGATTACTGGGTATCTGCAGGACACAGCCTTCCTAATTTGCTGGTTCCACACAGGCTTTATTCTCCTCTGTGTACCAAGTTGGCTTCTGCCTCTACCTGATCCCCAACAGCTTTCCAAGATGAGCTCCTTTGGTCATGTGAGCTTCTCCTAGGTGCTCACCAGAGTCTTCTAGTCATGCACAATCTACCCTGTTCCCTGCATAGATGCCATCTCTGTATTTACCTGAAAAGATTCACTCATGGACAGCCCAGATCCTTCCATGGGAAGGTGAACACCATGAAGTGTCACCTACTTGACCTTCTCTGCGCATGCTATTTTGTCACTGTAACAAATATCTTTAGAAGGAGGAAAGGTTTATTTTGGACCACAATTTCAGTGGGTTCAATCCCTGGTCACTCATCTATCTCCATTTTGGGGTGTCTACATGTAGTAAGGTAGAGCATCAGAGTGGAAGATGATGGAGTGAACAGCTCACCACAGGGTGGCCTGGAGGCAGAATGATGAGAAAAGAGAGTGGGGACCAGACATGCCCTCAAAGGCACACTCCCAGTGACCTGCTTTCTCCCATCAGAGCCCATCTTCCAGTCTTTACTCCAAAATAAAAATACATAAATAAATACAATGTAGTGATATCTTGTCGCTAAAGGTGAACAGCTGCTATACTGATTCATAGTTGTTACTTGGGATATGAGCTCATAAAGGCTTCACCCACTCCAACATCACTGGCTTGGTGAGGGTGCGCAGACCCTCGCAGGAGGAATGGGGATTGATTCCAGATGGATGGGTTCATGTGTGATGGGCCCTAGGCAGGATAGGTCCCAAGTAGGATCAGCTCCAGGTGGGATGGGTCCAGTGTGACTCTACTCTTTCAGACCCAACATGCCTATCTCATAGTTCATTTGAACTGTTAAAGACAGTTTTCTTCCCCAGAATGTCTGAAAACTCCTCTAAGGCCCAAAATAAGTATGAAACATTTCAGAGTCAGAACTCAGTGAATGCTTGCTGATAAGATCTGTGAGCTGGTTAATCATATAGTTATGGTTAAGAGCATATTACCTGCAGAGGTGGTATGTGATAGGTGACATGCAGCTGTTTTCTCCTTCATGCATACAGATATTGCTCACATAATTACAATTTTATATATGCATGACTGAAAGTTTTCTGAAGCATCTTCAGTTTGCCTAAGTTCAGACCACTTAGAAGATTCTAACATTTTGGCCCAATTGTTTTCTTGAAAAGATAAAATCAAACAAACAAAGAAAAACACCCACTAATCCTAGTTATCAAGAGTTTTTTGGATCCTAAGAGTCTTAAGCATGGAGCCCCAGGCCTATTTCTGGTATTTTATACATGCTAATCATTCCAACACCAAAAAATCCCTGGAGGACGGGACACCTGACTCAGTTTGACCCCAGTCTGGAGCTATTGTCTTGCTTTCAACCAGACAATAGCCATGTTACATAAACTCTCATACCCAGTCCTTGAAGAACCTGCAAAGATACAACTGAAAGCATAGTGTTACATACGTCCCCTTCTTTAATAAAATAAGTTTATTTTACATCAGGAACCACAGTCATCTGCGACTGTGAAAATTAAGCTAAATTTTCTGCCATTATGCCAAGCGGTCTGCTTAATAAATCAGGAATGAAAAAGAATAATTCATCATGGCTTATGAATTCTAGCAGCTCTAAAAAGATGTTCTTCCTCTCCCCCAAAGGGAGAGCAGGGATTTCTTTCTACCTTCATGTACTGGCATGAAGCATAATTTCTCTGTCTCTAGAATGTTTCTGTAAAAGTGGAGAAGGGATTAGATTTTCACATCACAACTTATTTTAAGCAATTATAATCCACAAGTTATCTTTCTTCTTCAACCCTTTCTCTGCTCCCCTCCCCCCTGGCAACAAAGACTGAAGAGACCCTTCTACTGCCTCAGTTCTGATCAGTGTTCATACTCCCATTAGTTGAGTTAACTGGAATCTGAGAGTAGAGCCTATCTCTCTCAGGTACTAAGACACTGTGGCTCATACCAGAAAGCTTGCCCAGACATTGTTCTAACCTTCAGCCTTTGTGTGCTGGAGAGTGAATGAAGATATTTCCTGTTTCATATGAAGCTATGTGCATCTATCCACAGGCTTTTCTTTCAATCCACTTCAACGTCTGGTAATTTTCAACCTTAGGCCATGGGGTGTTAGAACTGGTACATACTGGCCAGTGTTGCTGATGGACACATCCTCAAGGACTTTTATTATGTGTGTGTGTGCATATATGTGTATGTGTACTCTTGTGTATGTTGAGGTCAGAGGTTGGCATGGAATGGGGGAGTCTTGATCAATGGCTCTCCACCTTATTACCTTAATCTTTGAGACAAAGTCTCTTGCTAAACCTAGAGCTCAGTGATTGGTTAGACTAGCTAGCCAGTGAGCCCCAGGGGTTCCACATTTTGCCTCCCTCAGCTCTAGGATGGCCAGTATTTTACATAGAATCTATATAAATTCTAAAATAAGGTCCTCATGTTTGAGTGGAAAGTACTTTACTCTTTGAGCCATCTCCCTAGTCTCATTCAAGAATTTTTAAAGTCAGTTGTTTAACAGAGTGTTGTTAAGAAAAATAAGTGATATAAAAATGCTGACAAGAATATGGTGAGAAGAAAGAACCCTTGGACACTGCTCCTAGAAATGAAAACTGATGTAGCCACTAGGGAAATCAGTATGGTGGTTCTTCTTCAGAAAACCAAAAAACAAAAACAAAACAAAACAAAAAACAATAAAAAACAATATGACCCTTCAATACCGCTCTTGGGCATATATGACTAAGTCTACACACCACAGAAACACTTAACCATCCATGTTTACTGCAACACTGTATGCAATAATCAAGTTATAGACTCAGCCTATATGTCCTTCAACAAATGACTGATAAAGAAAATGTGGTATGGAGCTGGAGAGATGGCTAAGCAATTAAGGCACTTGCCTGCAAAGCCAAAGGATCTAGGTCCTAGGTTTGATTCCCCAGACCCACATATGCCAGATGCACAAGGTGGCACATCCATCTGCAGTTCATTTGCAGTGGCTAGAGGCCCTGGTGTACCCATTCTCTGTCTGCCTCTCTCTCTCTCTCTCTCTCTCTCTCTCTCTCTCTCTTCTTTCTCTCTCTCAAATGAATAAATAAAAATGTTAAAAAAAATAAGATGTATGCATTCAGTGGAGTTTTATCACTAATAAAGAAGAACAAATTAGACCTCTGGCCAAGATGGTGACCACCTAGCTGTACTGCAAATCCCGGGAAAGAAAGGCAAGACATTAAGGGTTCACTGGGTGTTTTAGGGGAGAGAAATCTCCAATAGATTGTCAGTGGGAGGGCACAGCGGGGGCAGGGGGGAAACAGGGAATCGCTGATCCCCTCGTGGGTGGGTAGCCCACCCCTCCCCCCAAATAGCCACCATATCCACAGCATCGCCAAACACTGATCATCCCTGCATGTGGAAGCTTACACTGCTCCACCCACTCACCCACTTACTGCTCCAGCCACTGAGCATTCAGCAAGTCTGGGCAGTAACAGGGAATCTCTGATTCCCTCGCGGGTGGGTAGCCCACCCCTCCCCCCAAGTAGCCACCATACCAACGCCATACCCATGGAGCCATCACGGGCCGATCCCTGCGAGTGAAAGATTAGAATGCTCCACCCACCTGCCCTCTTACTGCTCCAGCCACTGCACGTTCAACTAGTTCTGGCAATAACAGGGAATCCCTGATTCCCTCAGGAGCGGGTAGCCCACCCCTCCCCCCAAGTAGCCACCGTATCCACAGCACAGCCCCAGAAGATCAATCCCTGTGTGTGGAAGCTTAGACTGCTCTTCCCACTCACTCACTGCTCCTGCCACACACGTTCAGTGAGCCCAGTCCCACACAACTGCCACACAAGCTCAGGCTGTGTCTCCCACTTGCACCAGCTCAGGTGCCATCCCCTACCTGTCTGCCGCACCAGCCGTCCACCATTGTCCTGTGGTGGGGGAGTGCAGACTGCTTCCGGGTCCCAGTGTTCCCAGCCAGAGTTTGGGCTGCTTCAGCACTTGGTGCCTCAGTGTCCCTCCTAGCTCAAATGCAGGCAGCTTTGGCACATTACCGCTTGAGAATTCAGGCAACTTTGGTGCCCATGCCAGACAGTAGATCAGGCAGCTTTGGCAAGTGAGAGCCAAAGCCCAGGCTGCTTGTCAACTTCCCCAGGCTGCCTCAGATTCCCATTGTGCTTGAGGGCAGGCTGATCCACCCACCTACCTGCCCATACACTGTCATGGGCAGAATACAGTGCAAAACAAATAACATGAAAAATCAAATGCAAGAAAATCCAGTTATATCACTCAGTCCTACAATGAATATATCTAACCAAAACAAAGAAGAGTTGCTAGGATCAGAACATCAAATTGAAGCTATGAGCAATGCAACTCTGACCAACCTACTGGTAGAACTTGCAGGAAAGCAACAAAAGACTGATAATCATGTGGATGCTGCCATCACTAAACTAGAACCAATAGATGAGAAATTGGAAGGAGTTCAAAGAGAATTAAGAGATGTGAGGGAGAGTGAAAAAAAAGAAGACCTTAAAAATCAGTTGGCCATGCTAAATGAAGACATAAAGAAATGCAAGGATGAATTCCAAGAATCATCAAGAAACTCAGAAAATGATGTGAAAAGGGAGCTTGACAGAGGGATGGAAATTATACATAGAAAAGTAGTAGAAAATGTAAACTTAATTGAACAAGTGCAAAACTCTCTAGAAGCTCTCAAGAATAGAGTCAGCCAAGTGGAGGATAGACACTCTGATCTGGAAGAAAAGATGGAAGAAACAGTTAGAGAGTTCAAAAATTTCAGTAAGTTCAAAAGCTCCTGTGAACAGAAAAAGAGGGAATTGTGGGACACACTTAAACGTCCTAATATCAGGATCATTGGAATATCAGAAGGAGAAGAAATTCAGACCAAAGGCATGGAGAACTTATTTAACAAAATAATTGAAGAAAACTTCCCCAGTCTCTTAAAAGAAAGGCCCATCAAGATACAAGAAGCCAACAGAACTCCAAACAGACTGGACCAAAGGAGAAACTCTCCAAGACATATTGTCATTAATACTCTAAACATTGACACCAAAGAGAAAATCCTAAAAGCAGCTAGGGAAAAACAGCACACCACTTTCAAAGTAACCCCATCAGAATTACTTCAGACTTCTCAATGGAAACCCTGAAAGCTAGAAGGACCTGGAATGAAACACTGCAAAGTCTATGAACCTATGGCTTCCAACCCAAACTACTCTACCCAGCAAAAGTATCCCTCATAATAGATGGTGAAAGAAAAACTTTCCATGACAAAACTCAGCTTTACAATTATATGAACACAAAACCAAACCTACAGAGAGTATTTCAGGAAATTCTTCACAGAGAAGAAACAAATAACCAAACTCAAATACCTACAAGAAGCAGATCACAATAACCAAACTCAGAGTAGGCACAAAAAACTTCAATGTCCATGAAAACTCCAACCCACATTTACCATCACAATATGGCAGGGATCAAATGAAATCTCACAGTCATTACCCTAAATATTAATGGCCTTAATTCACCCATCAAGAGACACAAACTAACAGGATGGATCAAAGAATTAGAACCCTCAATCTGTTGCCTTCAAGAAACACACCTCACCACTAAAGATAGACACCTCCTCAGGGTGAAAGGGTGGAAAACAATATTCCAAGCAAATGGGAATAAGAAATAAGCAGGCATAGCTATATTAATATTGGATAAAATAGACTTCAAACCAAAAATAATCAAAAAAGACAAAGAAGGCCACTAACTACTAATCAAGGGAACAATCCATCAAGAGGATATTACAATCACAAATCTGTATGCACCAAACACAGGTTTTGTTTCATAAAACAAAACCTACTTGAATAAAACAGAAATAACCACCAACACCATCATAGCTGGGGACTTCAATACACCATTATCAGTAATAGACAGATCATTCTATCAGAAACTCAACAGGGAGGTAAGAGATCTCAACAAAACCATAGATCACTTACAGCTAACGGACATCTACAGAACTTTCGATCCCAAATCCACAGATTACACATTCTTCTCAGCAGCCCATGCAACATTCTCTAAAATAACCATATACTGGGTCACAAAGACATCCTGCACATATTTAGGAAGATTGACATAATTCCCTGCATGATATCAGATCACAATGCTATATTGTTAGAAATCAACAACAAAAGACCCACCAAGACACCCAATGGCACCAGGAAACTGAACAGCACACTTTTAAACAATAAATGGATAGTGGATGAAATAAAAATGAAATTGCAAAATTTCTGGAATTGAATGACAATGAGATCACAACGTACCAAAACTTATGGGACACAATGAAGGTGGTCCTCAGGGGAAAATTCATAGCACTCAATGCCTTCATAAAAAAAGTCAGAAAGGTCCCAACTCAATAACCAAACCATCCACCTAAAAGCACTGGAAAAACAAGAAAAATCCAACCCAAAGAGCTCCATAAGGAAAGAAATAATTAAAATCAGAGCAGAAATTAATAAATTGGAAACCAAGAAAACAATTAAGACAATTGGCAAAACAAAAAGCTGGTTCTTTGAAAAAATAAACAAGATTGACAAACCCCTGGCCAAGTTTACCAATTTAAATAAGGAGAACGTTCAAATTAACAAAATTCAAAATGAAAAAGGAGAGATCACAACAGACATAAGTGAAATTGGGAGAATCATCAGGACTTATTTCAAAAACCTCTACTCCACAAAACTGGATAATGTGGAGGAGATGGATAAATTCCTGGATCCATACCATCTACCAAAGCTAAACTCAGAGCAGCTTAATCACCTCAATGAACCCATCACACTCATGCAGATTGAAAAAGTAATAAAAAACCTCCCCAAATAGAAGAGTCCAGGACCAGATGGCTTCTCAGCTGAACTCTATCAAACCTTCATGGAAGAATTCAAGGCAATCTTCCTCAAACTGTGCCACACAAGTGGAGAACAGGGAAAGCTACCCAACTCGTTTTATGAAGCTAGTATACCCCTAATTCCAAAACCAGGCAGAGATGCCACAAGAAAAGAAAACTACCAGCCTATTTCCCTGATGAACTTAGATGCAAAGATCCTGAACAAAATTCTCACAAACCAAATCCAACAACACATCAAAAGGATTATCCACCTTGACCAAGTGGGTTTCATCCCAGGACCACAGGGGTGGTTCAACATACAGAAATCTGTCAATGTAATACACCACATAAACAAGGTTAAACATAAAAATCACATGATCATTTCGATAGATTCAGAAAAGGCCTTTGACAAGATACAACATCACTTCATCATCAAAATATTGGAGAGAATTGGCATGGCTGATTCATATCTTAACATAATAAAGGCAATATACAAACCTCCGAAGGCCCAAATAATACTTAATGGAGAGAGACTGGAGGAATTCCCATTAAGATCAAGAACAAGACCGTGTGTGGTGGTGCACGCCTTTAATCCCAGCACTTGGGAGGCAGAGGTAGGAGGATTACCATGAGTTCGAGGCCACCCTGAGACTCCACAGTGAATTCCAGGTCAGCCTGGGCTAGAGTGAGACCCTACCTCAAAAAAACCAAAAAAAAAAAAAAAAAAAAAAAAAGATCAGGAACAAGACAGGATTGTCCACTCTCACCTCTGCTTTTCAATATAGTACTGGAAGTCCTAGCTCAAGCAATAAGACAGGAGAAGGAAATAAAAGGGATACAATTTGGAAAGGAAGAAGTTAAGTTAGCTCTATTCGCTGATGACATGATTGTATATGTAAGAGACTCGAGAGACTCCATCCCAAAACTCCTGAAGGTGATTAACTCCTATAGCAAAGTTGCAGGATACAAAATCAATGCACAAAAATCAGTAGCCTTCCTTCATGCAAAGGACAAAGATACAGAAAAAGAAATAAGGGACATAGTCCCATTTTCAATAGCAACAAAAAAAAAAAAATACCTTGGAATAACGTTAACCAAGGAAGTGAAAGATCTATACAACAAAAACATAAAAACACTCAAAAAAGAAATTGAGGAGGACTTGAGAAAATGGAAAGACCTCCTATGTTCCTGGATAGGCAGGATTAACATTGTGAAGATGACAATTCTACCAAAGGCAATATACAGATTTAAAGCAAATTCCAATTAAAATCCCTACAGTGTTCTTCACAGAGATAGAAAAAATGATCTCAAATTTCATATGGAAAGGCAGAAGGCCTCACATATCCAAACATATCCTCAGCAAAAGAAATACCTCTGGAGGCATCACCAAACCTGATCTAAAGCTATATTACAAAGCCATAGTAATAAAAACAGCATAAAAACAGGAGTATAGACCAATGGAATAGACTTGAGGACAGTGACTTTGGGTCAAGCAACTATAGCTACTTGATATTCGATAAAGGCCCGAACAATATAGGCTGGAAAAAAGACAGCATCTTCATCAAATGGTCCTGGACAAACTGGATAACCATATGCAGGAAATTGAAACTTGACCCACACATTTCACCATGCATTACACTCAAGTCCAAATGGATCAAAGACCTCAATATAAGACCAGAAACTCGAATACTTCTGGAAGAAAATTTAGGAAGTACTTTCCATGATATAGGAATGGAAAAAGACTTCCTGAACAAAACCCCAGTAGCTCACGATCTCAAACAGTCACTCAACCAGTGGGATCACATGAAGGTGAAGAGTTTCTTTACAGACAAGCATACAATAAGCAAAGCCAATAAATTACCCACAGAATGGGAGAAAATATTTGAAGGTTATCCAACTGATAGAGGCCTAATTTCTAGAATCTACAAAGAACTCAAAAATCTAAACAGTAAGAAGTCAAACACCCCACTCACAAAATGGGGCAAAGAGCTGAACAAGCAGTTCACAGAGGAAGAAATACAAATGGCAAACATACACTTAAGAAAATGCCCCTCATCCCTAATCATCAGATAAATGCAAATTAAAACAACTATGAGATTCCACCTTACCCCAATAAGGATAGCAAACATCAAAAACTCAAATGAAAATAAATGCTGGTGAGGATGTGGAGAAGTAGGAACCCTCATCCAGTCTTGGTGGGAATGTAGGATGGTACAACCACTTTGGAGAGCAATATGGAGACTTCTGAACATCTAAGTATAGAGATACCAACAGACCCAGTTATTCCCTTACTGGATATCTACCCTAAAACCTTCAAACCACAGGGTAGAGAGATTTGCTCAACCATGTTTGTAGCGGCTCAATTTGTAATAGCTAAGAGCTGGAATCAACCCAGATGTCCATCACTAGAAGAATGGATAACTAAGATGTGGTATATCTACACAGTGGAATTCTATACAGCAGTAAGAAAAAATGACACAAGGAAAATTGAGGAAAAATGGTTGAACCTGGAACAGATCATTCTCAGTGAACTTACCCAATCACAGAAAAAATAATCACCACATAGTCTCACTCATCCACAGCACCTAACCTGAATCTACCCAAGATACCTTACATCCCAGCAAGTATCTCATGGACTAGACACTAGGATGGATGGGGAGGGAGGGGAGGACATCGAAAGGGTGGGAAACAGAAATCTAGACTCAAATGGACATGGTACCATAAAATTCTACTTCCTAAAAGGTGGACCAAATGGCCGAACCTTCACCAGGCCGTTACAGGAAACACCGGAACCACAAGATATTGGAGAAGGTATGATGAAGACTAACCTTAATCTTCTACATTTTCCCTCCCTCCCTCTCCATATCGCTCCCCCCCCTCTTCTCTCTAACTCTTGTATATTAGTTGTCTTTTTCCTCCTTTTCTTAGTGGGCACTGACCTGTAACTCCCAGTACCAGCATGTGGCTATCATCCACAATGAGCTTTTGATCAGAGAGACCTACAAGGTTTCCTAAAAGACAGACAGATTTCTGTCAGAGTACTTGATGACCCACCAAAGGTTAGTGGTAAGACCCTATTGCTGAAGACACCTTATGTCATCGACATGTGAAATGGAATGGCATGGCTGGAAGTTGGAAGAGAGTCAGTCCCCAGACAGTCAGAGCGTCTAGTGCCAGAAGGTGCTACATGGGCGACTGGGGAAAATGACCAGTATGTGTCCAAGCAACTCATGGTCTAACCTACTTAGTAGCAAATAACCTGTTGTGATGCCCATACAAGTGCAATAGTGGCACACAGCCAATTGCTCTTGATTTGGCTAACTGATCCCCTCAATGGTACGGAACCCACAGGTGGAGGTGGGAAACAAGTCAGAACCATATCCAAACATATGCCCACTCTCCATTATCAAGCTACCACCAATCATGGGCTACAAGAAGGCCTACACCTATTAAATTCTCCATAAAAAAGTAAGGGTTATCTCTTTTGTCCTGGTGCTAACTTACTCTCTGTTGGAGAATCTGCTTCTCTTTTTCAGATAGATGTAGATCCTAAGGACAGAGCCACCCCATCATACCTCAAAAGGGCCCCAGCTGAAACTAAGAAAAACTGGCAAAACAAGCAAGGGTGCTGTTTTCCTGATGAACCGGACACCAGCACAAGGGGGAAGGAGATCAGCACAGAGAAAAATCAACTCCTACCAAATCAGAGATCCAGAGACCCAGAGGCCCCCAACACCTCATCACTGAAGCAGACCAAAAATGAACCCAACATGGCTCAGGGAAATTTTGCAGAAGAGGGGGCGGAAAGAATGTCGGAGCCACATGTTGGGTCATGATATGCAGAGTCGTTTATCTTACCCATAACTGTGGGCTAACTCCTCAATGCATGACCCATGTACCTCAACAAGGAGGGGCTAAGGGGAGGGGGTAGGTCACGGATGAGCCTAATAATGGTACCAAACTGACTGTATTTGCTAAATACAAAACTAATAAAAAAAAGTTAAGTCAAAAAAATAAAATTAAATAAAAATAAAAATAAAATAAAATAAAGTAAAAATTTTTTATAATGCAAAAAAAGGAAGAACAAATTATGTCACATGTAGGAATATGGATGGAACTGGAGATCAGCATATCAAGGAAAATAAGCCATACTCAAAAAGACAAATGTCTGCATGTTCTCTCTCATGTGTGGCACCCAGATATACAACAAAAGTAGAAAAGGTCTATTTGAGAGGAGGGAGTGGAACAGCAGGAGGGGAACAGGGACAAGAAAAGAAAATGTGGGATAAATAAGATCAAAATGCATGATATACATGTAAGAAAACGTCATAACAAAACTCACCTTTTACAGTGAATATGCACTGATAAAAATTAAGTTATATAAATGTACAATGATGCATGCACACATACTATATATATATTCTTTTCTCATTTGTGTGACAAAATACCCAACCAGAAACAACTTAAATGGCTTTAATGATTGCTCAGTTGTTATCGGTCTTGCCTGCATAGCCCAAGGATCCAGGTTTGATTCCCTAGTATCCACGTAAAGCCAGATGCACAAAGTAAATAAATAAAATACTTACAAAAAGAAACAACTTTAAGAAGGAAGAGTTTACTTTGGGTCACTGTTTCAGGAGACACAGTCCATGGCAGGGTGGGCATGGCAGCAGGAGCACGAAGCAGTGGTCACATTGCATCTACCATCAGGAAGGAGAGAGTGATGAATGCTGGTGCTCAGCTTGCTTTTTCCTTTTGCTTCAGTGTGGGGTGCCAACCCATGGCATGGTGCTCTCCACATTTAAGGTGGGTCTTCCCTCTTCAGCTAAACCTCTCTGGAAACCCTCAGAGGCATGCACAGAAGTGTGTCTACTAGGTGATTCTAGATCCTGTCAAGTTGACAGTGAAGATTGACTACCTAGTATGTTACAAAGGTGAAAAATACAGCTTCCCACTTCCCAATTCCTTTACTTCATTCCACTAAGAACCATGTGCCCTTGAGCTGAGCTGAATCTAGGTTATTTGCAAGGAGAAACCAGTATGCAATTGATGATGGTCAGGGGGTCTCTTTCCAGCTCTTCTTGAAGCTGACCGCACAGGGAATCTTCTTATGGTGGGAGGTGGCTCCTCACAAGGCAGGTTAGCTTGTTTGAGATTATTTTGCTTTTTTTTTTCTGAGAAGTTGTTTAACATTTACCAGCACACCATCTCGGGGATTGAGGGCAAAGAGATGCCTTGTCAGATGAAGCCAGCTCCTATATCAGAAAGCTATTTATTTGAGTCATCTGTTCAACTGTTCTTAGCACAGAAACAAGGCAGGGATGGCCTCTACTCTTGGAGCTCACATGACTCTGTGCAAAGTGCAACAGCTATAATAAGCAGTGAGCTATAAAGGAGTATGGGGCCACACAAAGCTCCCTGAAGACACTCTGATGTACTTGCTTTATAACACTCAGCATAAATGAAAATTTGATTCATATTCTTTTATTTGGGAATGGGAGATGTAAATAGCTTCTATAGCTAAGTCTAGCTATACATAGCTGAACCTGGCCTTGGACTCAGGAACCTTCCACATCTACGTCCTGAGTGCTACAATGATGGGTGTATGCCATCATGTCTGGTGAGTTAGGTTATTCATGGACATGCTGTTTGTGAACTGCAGCCCCATCATCCTGCCTTGAATGTGAGCTTTACTAGCACAGGGGCTGTGTCTTAACCTGTGTGCACAGGGTCCAGGCACATCAGAGGTGACTGACATTTGCAGAAGACATTTGGTAGGATGTGAGCTGACCTCTGTAGACTAAAAGCCTAAGTCCAAGGCAGGAGGTGGCATGTCCAAGCAGAGAGACTGTCATGGAAACTTCAGTAGCTGCCAACGTCAGACACTTGCCAGCCACATGGAAATGGAGCCTGGAGCTGTCTGTGTCATAAAGGGCATATCTTCTGAATAAACAGCAAGGTTCACACCAGTGCTGGCAGAGCTTCCTCATATCTACCCATCCCTTCCTCTTTGTGTCGCACATTCAGGACAATGCATTCAGCTCTTTTTGAGTTCAATAACTCTTTCAACTGGGTTGGATTTGATCATACATCAGTCTGATAACTTATTTCATTTCAAGTACATTGACTTGTCATTTTAGAACTTCTATGTGCTTATTTTACAAATCTATACTTTTCAAAAAGTGTTCTGGTGGGGGGTGGGCAGATGGTTCAGTGGATAAAGCACTTTCTGTGCAAGCATGAGAGTTTGAGTTTGATTCCCAGTATCCATGTAAATGCCAAGCATGGTGGATGTACATGTGATCCCAGCACTGGAGAAGCAGAAACAAGATGATCCTTAGTGCCCCCTGACTGGCCAGTCTGTCTGAATTGGAGAACTGCAGATTCAGTGGAGACTCTGTCTCAAAGAATAATGTGGGGCCATTGAGGTGTATAGCCAACATTTACCTCTGGCCTCTACACACATATGCAAATGCACACCAATATGAGTGTTCATACACAAATATACACACGAAGATGGCGACCGCCTAGCTGCGCTGCAAATCCCGGGGAAAGAAAGGCAAGATATTAAGGGTATATAGTGGCTTTTAGGGGAGAGAAATCTGGGAGGGCACAGAGGTGGGGGAACAGGGAATCGCTGATCCCCTTGCGGGCGGGTAGGCACCCCTCACCCCAAATAACCACCGTGTTCAAAGCTCCACCCCTGCCGCTGGTGCTGCTCCGGAGCCCGCACGGCTGCCACCGTGCACCGATCGTTCCCTGCGCGTGGAAGCTTAGACTGCTCCGCACCCTTGTCCACTCGCCCACCTACTAAGTGTGCCCAGTCCCACAGCAGCTGCCCCACAAGCTCAGATTGTATCTCTCGCTTGCGTCAGCTCATGTGCCACCCCCTACCTGCCTGCCGCACCGGTGGGCCGCCATTGTCCTGTGGCGGGGGAGCGCAGACTGCTTCCGGTTCCCAGCGTTCCCAGCCAAAGTCTGGGCGGCTTCAGTGCTTGGTGCCTCAGTGCCACTCCTAGCTCGAACGCAGGCAGCTGTGGCACATTACCGCTTGAGAACTCAAGCAACTTTGGCGCCCCTGCCAGGTAGTAGATAGGCGGCTTTGGCAAGTGAGATTATTCCCTGCGTACGGAAGCTTAGACTGCTCCACACTCTCGTCCACTCGCCCTCTGTCTGCCGCGCGGCTGTCCACAATTGTCCTGTGGCGGGGGAGCACAGACTGTTTCCGGTTCCCAGAGTGCCCAGCCAGAGTTCGGGCGGCATCAGTGCTTGGTGCCTCAGTGCCACTCCTAGTTCGAATGCAGGCAGCTTTGGCACATTACCGCTTGAGAACTCAGGCAACTTCGGCGCCCCTGCCAGGCAGTACATAGGCAGCTTTAGCAAGTGACAGCCAAAGCCCAGGCTTCTTGGCAACGCCCCCAGGCTGCATAAGATTCCCATTGTTCTTGAGCCCAGGCTGATACGCCCACTTATCTGCCCATACGCTGTCATGGGCAGAACACAGCGCAAAAGAAATAACATGAAAAATCAAATGCAAGAAAATCCAATTAGATCACCCAGTCCCACAATGAATACATCTAGCCAAAACATAGAAGAACCAATAGGACCAGAACACCAAATTGAAGCTATGAGCAATGCAACTCTAACCAACCTATTGGTAGAACTTG
This sequence comes from Dipus sagitta, assembly GCA_036346955.1. Classification (NCBI taxonomy): domain Eukaryota; kingdom Metazoa; phylum Chordata; class Mammalia; order Rodentia; family Dipodidae; genus Dipus; species Dipus sagitta. The sequence continues at coordinate 64,098,139 of CM070779.1, read as the reverse complement.
CAGGAAAGCAACAAAGGGCCGACAATCGTGTGGATGCTGCCATCACTAAACTAGAACTAATAGATAAGAAATTGGAAGGATTAGATAAGAAAATGGAAGGATTTCAAAGAGAGTTAAGAGATTTGAGGGAGAGTGAAAAAAAAGAAGACCTTAAAAATCAGCTGGCCATGCTAAATGAAGACATAAAGAAATGCAAGGATGAACTCCAAGAATCATCAAGAAAATCAGAAAATGATGTGAAAAGGGAGCTTGACAGAGGGATGGAAATTATACATAGAAAAATAATAGAAAATGCAAACTTAATTGAACAAGTCCAAAACTCACTAGAAGCTCTCAAGAATAGAGTCAGCCAAGTGGAGGATAGAAACTCTGATCTGGAAGACAAGATGGAAGAAACAGTTAGAGAGTTCAAAAATTTCAGTAAGTTTAAAAGCTCCTGTGAACAGAACATGAGGGAATTGTGGGATACAGTTAAACGTCCCAATATCAGGATCATTGGAATACCAGAAGGAGAAGAAATCCAGACCAAAGGCATGGAGAACTTATTTAACAAAATAATTGAAGAAAACTTCCCCAATCTCTTAAAAGAAAGGCCCATCAAGATACAAGAAGCCAATAGAACTCCAAACAGACTGGACCAAAGGAGAAACTCTCCAAGACATATTATCAATAAGACTCTAACACTGACACCAAAGAGAAAATCCTAAAAGCAGCTAGGGAAAAACAGCACACCACCTTCAGAGGTAACCCCATCAGAATTACTTCAGACTTCTCAATGGAAACCCTGAAAGCTAGAAGGGCCTGGAATGAAACACTGCAAAGTCTATGAACCTATGGCTTCCAACCCAAACTACTCTACCCAGCAAAAGTATCCCTCATAATAGATGGTGAAAGAAAAACTTTCCATGACAAAACTCAGCTTTACAATTATATGAACACAAAACCAAAACTGCAGAGAGTATTTCAGGAAATTCTCCACAGGGAAGAAAAAAATAATCAAACACAATTGCCTACAAGAAGCAGATCACAACAACCAAACTCAGAGTAGGCACAAAAAACTTCAATGTCCATGAAAACTCCAACCCACATTTACCATCACAATATGGCAGGGATGAAATCAAATCTCACAGTCATTACCCTAAATATTAATGGCCTTAATTCACCCATCAAGAGACATAAGCTAACAAGATGGATCAAAAAATTAGACCCCTCAATCTGTTGCCTTCAAGAAACCCACCTCACCATTAAAGACAGACATCTACTCAGGGTGAAAGGGTGGAAAACAGTATTCCAAGCAAACGGGAATAAGAAACAAGCAGGTGTAGCTATATTAATATCGGATAAAATAGACTTCAAACCAAATATAATCAAAAAAGACAAAGAAGGCCACTTCCTACTTATCAAGGGAACGATCCATCACGAGGATATTACAATCATAAATCTGTATGCACCAAACACAGGGGCACATATTTCATAAAACAAAACCTACTTGACAATAAAACAGAAATAACCACAAACACCATCATAGCTGGGGACTTCAATACACCATTATCAGTAATAGACAGATCATCCAAACAGAAACTCAACAGGGAAGTGAGAGAGCTCAACAAAACCATAGATCACTTAGACCTAACGGACATCTACAGAACCTTCCATCCCAAATCCACAGATTACACATTCTTCTCAGCAGTCCATGGAACATTCTCTAAAATAGACCATATATTGGGTCACAAAGACTGCCTCCACATATTTAGGAAGATTGACATAATTCCCTGCATGATATCAGATCACAATGCTATATTGCTAGAAATCAACAACAAAAGACCCACCAAGAATCCCAAAGGCACCTGGAAACTGAACAGCACACTTTTAAACAATAAATGGATAGTGGATGAAATAAAAAATGAAATTGCAAAATTTCTGGAATTGAATGACAATGTGAACACATCGTACCAAAACTTATGGGACACAATGAAGGCGGTCCTCAGGGGAAAATTCATAGCACTCAGTGCTTTCGTAAAAAAGACAGAAAGGTCCCAAATCAATAACCTAACCATCCACCTAAAGGCACTGGAAAAAGAAGAAAAATCCAACCCAAAGAGCTCCAGAAGGAAAGAAATAATTAAAATCAGAGCAGAAATCAATGAATTGGAAACCAAGGAAACAATTAAGACAATTGACAAAACAAAGTGCTGGTTCTTTGAAAAAATAAACAAGATTGACAAACCCCTGGCCAAGTTTACCAAGTAAAATAAGGAGAACGTTCAAATTAACAAAATTCAAAATGAAAAAGGAGAGATCACAACAGACATAAGTGAAATTGGGAAAATCATCAGGACTTATTTCAAAAACCTCTACTCCACAAAACTGGATAATGTGGAGGAGATGGATAAATTCTTGGATGCATACCATCTACCAAAGCTAAACACAGAGCAGATTAATCACCTCAATCAACCCATCTCACTCATGGAGGTTGAAAAAGTAATAAAAAACCTCCCAAAAAAGAAGAGCCCAGGACCAGATGGCTTCTCAGCTGAATTCTATCAAACCTTCATGGAAGAACTCAAACCAATCTTCCTCAAACTGTGCCACACAATTGGACAACAGGGAAAGCTACCCAACTCCTTTTATGAAGCTAGCATCACCCTAATTCCAAAACCAGGCAGAGATGCCACAAGAAAAGAAAACTACCGGCCTATTTCCCTGATGAATTTAGATGCAAAGATCCTAAACAAAATCCTTGCAGACCGAATCCAACAACACATCAAAACCATTATCCACCTTGACCAAGTGGGATTCATTCCAGGAACACAGGGGTGGTTCAACATACGGAAATCTGTCAATGTAATACACCACATAAACAAGGTTAAACATAAAAACCACATGATCATTTTGATAGATGCAGAAAAGGCCTTTGACAAGATTCAACATCACTTCATGTTCAAAACATTGGAGAGAGTTGGCATGGTTGGTTCATATCTTAACCTAATAAAGGCAATATACGAAGCTCTGAAGGCCCAAATAATACTTAATGGAGAGAGACTGGAGGAATTCCCATTAAGATCAGGAACAAGACAGGGTTGTCCACTCTCACCTCTGCTTTTCAATATAGTACTGGAAGTCCTAGCTCAAGCAATAAGACAGGAGAAGGAAAAAAAAAGGGATACAATTTGGAAAGGAGGAAGTTAAGTTAGCTTTATTCGCTGATGACATGATTATATATGTAAGAGACCCGAGAGACTCCATCCCAAAACTCCTGAAGGTGATTAACTCCTATAGCAAAGTTGCAGGATACAAAATCAATGCACAAAAATCAGTAGCCTTCCTTCATGCAAAGGACAAAGATACAGAAAAAGAAATAAGGGACATAGTCCCATTTTCAATAGCAACAAAAAAAATAAAATACCTTGGAATAACGTTAACCAAGGAAGTGAAAGATCTATACAATGAAAACATAAAAACACTCAAAAAAGAAATTGAGGAGGACTTGAGAAAATGGAAAGACCTCCCATGTTCCTGGAAAGGCAGAATTAACATTGTGAAGATGACAATCCTACCAAAGGCAATTTACAGATTTAATGCAATACCAATTAAAATCCCAACAGTGTTCTTCACAGATATAGAAAAAATGATCTCAAATTTCATATGGAAAGGCAGAACGCCTCGCATTTCCAAACATATCCTCAGCAAAAGAAATACCTCTGGAGGCATCACCATACCTGATCTAAAGCTATATTACAAAGCCATAGTAATAAAAACAGCATGGCACTGGCATAAAAACAGGAGTATAGATCAATGGAATAGACTTGAGGACCCGGACTTTGGGTCAAGCAACTAAAGCTACTTGATATTCGATAAAGGCCAAAACAATATAGGCTGGAAAAAAGACAGCATCTTCAACAAATGGTGCTGGACAAACTGGATAACCATATGCAGGAAACTGAAATTTGACCCACACATTTCACCATGCACTACACTCAAGTCCAAATGGATCAAAGATCTCAATATAAGACCAGAAACTCGAATAGTACTGGAAGAAAAGTTAGGAAGTACATTCCATGATATAGGAATGGAAAGAGACTTCCTGAAAAAAACCCCAGTAGCTCATGAACTTAAACCATCACTCAACCAATGGGACCACATGAAGCTGAAGAGTTTCTTTACAGACAAGCATACAATAAGCAAAGCCAATAGATTACCCACAGAATGGGAGAAAATATTTGTGAGTTATCCAACTGATAGAGGCCTAATTTCTAGAATCTACAAAGAACTCAAAAATCTAAACAGTAAGAAGTCAAACACCCCACTCACAAAATGGGGCAAAGAGCTGAACAGGCAGTTCACAGAGGAAGAAATAGAAATGACAGACATACACTTAAGAAAATATTCAGCATCCCTAATCATCAGAGAAATGCAAGTTAAAACAACTATGAGATTCCACCTTACCCCAATAAGGATAGCAAGCATCAAAAAATCAAATAAAAATAAAGGCTGGCGAGGATTTGGAGAAGTAGGAACACTCATCCACTGTTGGTGGGAATGTAGGATGGTACAACCACTTTGGAAAGCAATATCGAGACTTCTGAAAAAGCTGAGTATAGAGATACCAACAGACCCAGTTATTCCCTTACTGGGCATCTACCCTAAAACCTTCAAACCACAGACTAAAGAGATTTGCTCAACCATGTTTATAGCGGCTCAATTTGTAATAGCTAAGAGCTGGAATCAACCCAGATGTCCATCACTAGAAGAATGGATAACTGAGATGTGGTATATCTACACAATGGAATTCTATACAGCAGTAAGAAAAAATGACACAATGAAATTTGAGGAAAAATGGTTGAACCTGGAACAGATCATTCTCAGTGAACTTACCCAATCACAGAAAAAAAATCGCCACATAGTCTCACTCATCTACAGCACCTAACCTGAATCTACCGAAGATACCTTACATACCCAGCAAGCATCTCCTAGATTAGACACTAGGATGGAAGGGGAGGGAGGGGAGGGCATCAAAGGGGTCGGAAACACAAATCTAGACCCAAACGGCAATGGTACCATAATCTTCTACTTACTAAAAGACAGACCAAATGGCTGATCCTTCACCAGGCCCTTAGATGGAACACCTGAACCACAAGACACTGGAGAGGGTAAGACTAAGACTAACCTTAATCTCCTACATCTTCCCTCCCTCACTTCCCCTCTCCCTGTCTCTCTCTCTCTCTTATCTCTAACTCTTGTATATTAGTTATCTTTTTCCTCATTTTCTTAGTGGGCACTGACCTGTAACTCCAAGATCCAGCATGGGGCTATCATCCATAATGAGCTTTTGATCAGAGAGACCTACAAGGTATCCTAAAAGACAGACAGATTTCTGTCAGAGTACTTGATGACCCACCAAAGGTTAGTGGTAAGACCCTACTGCTGAAGATACCTTATGTGATTCACATGCAAATTAGAATGGCATGGCTGGAAGTTGGATGAGAGTCAGTCCCCAGACAGTCAGCACGTCTAGTGCCAGAAGGTGCTACATGGGCGACTGGGGGAAATTGACCAATATCTATTGAAGCAACGCATGGTCTAACCTACTTAGAAGCAAATAACTTGTTGTGATGCCCACACAAGTGCAGTGGTGGCACACAGCCATGGTGGGGAACCAACTGCTCTCAATTTGGCTAACTGATCCCCTCACTGGTATGGGACCCATAGCTGGAGCTGGGAAACAAGTCAGAACCATATCCAAACATAAGCCTACTCTCCAATATCAAGCTACCATCAATTGTGGGCTACAAGAGGGCCTACACCTATTAAATTCTCTATAAAAAAAAAAAAGTAAGGGTTATCTCATTTGTCCTGGTGCTAACTTACTCTCCGTTGGAGAATCTGCTTCTCTTTTTCAGATAGATGTAGATCCTAAGGAGAGAGCCACACCATCATACCTCAAAAGGGCCCCGGCTGAAACTAAGAAAAATTGGAGAAACAAGCAAGGGGGCTGTTTTCCTGATGAACCGGACACCAGCACAAGGGGGAAGGAGATCAGCACAGAGAAAAATCAACTCCTACCAAATCAGAGAGCCAGAGCCTCAGAGGCCCCCAACACCTCATCACTGAAGCAGACCAAAAATGAACCCAACATGGCTCAGGGAAATTTTGCGGAAGAGGGGGCGGAAAGAATGTCAGAGTCACATGTTGGGTCATGATATGCAGAGACATTTATCTTACCCATAACTGTGGGCTAACTCCACAATGCATGACCCGTATACCTCAACAAGGAGGGGCCAAGGGGAGGGTGTAGGTCACGGATGAGCCTAATAATGGTACGAAACTGACTGTATTTGCTGAATACAGAACTGACTAATAAACTAATAAAAAAAAAACAAATATACACACAACATACATACAAGAATTTGTTCTGTTATTTCATAGTTTTCTATTTCTTCCTGCATTTCTTTGGTCATTTTAAAGTCTTCTTGGATTAAAGCAACATTGACATGATATATTACCCTACCATGCTGCTGGGCTTTATCTGCAAACATTTTGTCTGTGAAGTTTGTCTGTATATTCATATAGAAGAGTGACTCATCACTTTTTGGCAAAAGGCTTTGTCATATTTTGTTTGATAGTTGCAGCTTTGGCAAACAGAACCATTCTTTTTTGTCACCTGATTTTCAATGCATTTCCCTGGTATTTGTTTTACTTTCTGTCTTTATTTCTTTATTTTCAAATTTTGTGTATCATGTGTGTGATGTGATAGCAAAACTAAATTTCTACCTGTATCTGAGCATATCTTCCCTTTACTAGGAGAGAATTTACTGAATATGCTTTATTATCATGATGTCACCACATTCTTTTTTAAAATACTATATACTTATTTACTTCCCTCTACATGGAAACTTCTTTAAAATTTGTTTTTAGGTAGGGTATTTTGCTTTATATTCCCAACTTCCCTGGAACTCATTGTCTTCCTGCCTCAGCCTCCTAGTGCTGGGGTTACAGGTGTGTGTCACCATGACTGATGCTGCAACAAAATTTCTTAAATATTTATAGACACTTTTTTCAGCTATATTTTTCCAAATACCTTTCTGAAATAGTCCCAGTCTTTTTCTTTCTTGTCCAGCCACTTCAAAAGTGCTGAAGTTTACTGATTATGTTTACTCTGTTACAGCCACAATTAAGTCCCAGATGGCATCTTACATGGTCTCTTGGCAGCATTTGACAGCTGATGATCTCTATTCTCAGCCTTTTCTTCTTTTGATTTCTAGAGCATCACATTCTTCCACCTTTCCCCATTCTTTACTAGTCCTCCTAGAACAGTGACCAGTAAACCCCTATTGAATGAAATACACAGGAGAACAAACATGTGTACATAGGAAAACACAGAAAAGCATTGTCAAAGAGTTTGGTTGGTCATTTAGTGGTTACAAACTCAGTTCAGATTCACAAGTGTTGATTGACCACCTCTGCTCTGCCAGGTGGATATGGGGGAGATCAAAGTCCAGTGGGGGTAATAAATGGCAGTATGTTTAGTGCATTAACAGTGATAGGTCTTGTGGGCTATAAAAGCCCAGGCAGATGATTATCCTAATCTGGGGACTTTGGAAGTCTTGGGACATAGGGACTTTGGCTTGAGCTCTCAAGAGTAAGAAGAAATCCAGCAGGTGTGAGTGGAGGAGGGGACAGTCTAGTCAAGGAATAGCATTCCAGTCTGGGAGCAAAAATCAATATGAAGTTCAGCACACTTGTTTTTCAAAGAATTAATTTTTTTTTTTTTTTTTTAGGTAGGGTCTTGCTCTAGCCCAGGCTGACCTGGAATTTGTCAAAGTTATCTTTTGAAGTGCTTAGAAAGTTTATTGTGTTTCCAGAATATTTTTCAAGGCACCCTAAACTACACATCCAAACTCTTTAATGGCAGACCATTTAATATTCTTTTTGTTTTTTTCCTGAGGTAATATCTCACTCTGGCCTAGGCTGACCTGGAATTCACTATGTAGTTTCAGGCTGGCCTCGTATTCACAACAATCCTCCTATCTCTGCCTTCCAACTGCTGGCATTAAAGCCATATGCCACTACACTGGGCAGAACATTTAATATTCTAAAGGAGAATTATATTATGATACAGCAACTTGAATGGATTCACACGTGAAGGAACCTTAAATAGGGGAGGGAGCATTATAGAAACCATCTATTACATAAATGTTTGTTGGTTCATTCTGAGTATTTATGGTTTGTTCCCCCCCTTTTTTTACTATAATTTTTCCTAGTTTTAGAGGTAAGGTTTTCAGCCTAATTCAGGCTGGCCTCAAACACATGGAGATCCTCCTACCTCTCTTCCTAAGGGCTGGATTAAAGGTGTGTGCCACCATGCTTGGATTTTTCCCACTTCTTGAGGCTAATACAGTCCTTCAGTACATCCCTTTTGCTGGTGAAATGTATATATTTCATTGTATTGATTTCCACCTGTGAAATACACAGTATTAGTAGTCAAGAACAGAATATGAAATTTGTCTTTTAAAAATTATTTTTATTTGCAAGGGGAGAGAGAGAGAAGAGAAGAGAAGAGAAGAGAAGAGAAGAGAAGAGAAGAGAAGAGAAGAGAAGAGAAGAGAAGAGAAGAGAAGAGAGGAGGAGGAGAGAAGAGGCATACCAGGGCCTCTAGCCTCTCAGATGAACTCCAGATGCATATGCCACTTTGTGCATCTGGTCTTACGTGGGTACTGGGGAACTAAACCCAAGTCATTAGGCTTTGCAGGCAGGCACCTTAAATGCTGAGCCATTTCTTCAGCCCTGAAATTTGCCTTTTTAAAAAATATTTTTATTTTTATCTATCTATTTGAGAGAGGGAAGGAGGAAGAGACAGAGGAAGGGAGAGAGAGAGAGAATAGGCATGCCAAGGCTTCCAGCCACTGCAAATGAACTCCAGATGCATGTGCCCCCTTGTGCTAACGTGGAACCTGGAGAGTTGAACTGAGGTCCTTTGGCTTTGCAGGCAAATGCCTTAACCACTAATCCATCTCTCCAGCCCAAATTTGTCTTTTTAAAGACATGAAAATGCTGATTTTAAGATAAGAAACAATATACTGGCCATGAAATTAGTTAAGAACTTTTGCATGAGGACAGAAATATTGAAAACATGCAGCAGATGGTTTTCCCTGAGTAGAATGTAAACTTCATTTATTATTATTATTATTATTTTGGTTTTTCAAGGTAGGGTCTCAGTGTAGCCCAGACTGACCTGGAATACACTATGTAGTCTCAGGTGGCCTTCATTTTAAGGCAATCCTCCTACCTCTGCCTCCCGAGTGCTGGGACTAAAGGCATGTGCCACCATGTCTGGCATGTTATTATTTTTTAAATATGTTATTTATTAGTTTATTTGAGAGACAGAAAGAGGCAGAGAAAGAGAGAAGAGAGAGAATGGGCACATCAGGGCCTCCAGCCACTGCAAACGAACTCCAGACATATGCACCACCTTGTGAATCTGGCTTATGTGGGTACTAGGGAATTGTACCTGAGTCCTTAGGCTTTATAGACAAGTGCCTTACCCACTAACCCATCTCTCCAGCACCCCCCATTTAATGTTATATTTCATTATTTTTTTAAGTATTTTATTATTTATTTGTGAGCAGAGAGAAAGGAGAAAGAGAGAGAGAGAGAGAGAGAGAATATACGGTTGTGCCAGGGCCTCTTGCCACTGCAAACAAATGCCAAACATGTGTGCCACTTTGTGCATGTGTGACTGGGAATTTGAACCCAGGCTGTCAGGCTTTGCAAGCAAGTGCCTTTAACCACTGGTATATCTCTCCAGCCTATAAACTTCATTTTATATCAAATTAAGTTTTGAGTTTCCAAAATGTAATATACCAGAGCTTTCCCTTATCAAATAAAAAATCAGGAATATTCACCTTCACATTATAAAAGAAAAGCAAAGGGGGCTGGAGAGATGGCTCAGCAATTTGGACACTTGCCTGCAAAGCCTAACAACCTGGGTTTGATTGCCCAGAACTCACATAGAGCCAAATGCTCAAAGTGGCACATGCATCTGGCATTCCATTTACAGCAGCTGTAGGCCATGGTGTGCCCCTTCTCTTTCTGTCTCTTCTCCCTCTCTCTCCTTGCAAATAAATAAAATATTTTTTAAAAAACAAGCTCGGTGTGGTGGTGCACGCGTTTAATCCCAGCACTCGGAAGGCAGAGGTAGGAGGATCGTCATGAGTTCAAGGACACCCCGAGACTACATAGTGAATTCCAGGTCAGCCTGAGCTTGAGACCCTACATCAAAAAACCAAAAAACAAACAAACAACAACAAAAAAAAAAACAAAGAAAAATCTAACATTATTTAACAACAATAACATAAAATCTGGACTGTATAGTAAAATGCGTAGACTTTCTTTTTTCTTTTTGGGTTTTTCAAGGAAGAGTCTCAATTTAGCCCAGGCTGATTTAGAACTCTGTAGCTCCAGCCTGGCCTTAAACTCACAGAGATCTTCCTACCTCTGCCTCCCAAAGCATGCACCGCCATGCCCAGCTGAAATTTGTAGACTTTCATTGAGTAGCTCAACTTGATGTTTCAGTAAACTTAAATACATGCATATATATATATATATATACACACACACACACACACACACACACACATATATATATACATTTAGTTTACTTGACAGTGAAAGAGACAGACAGGAGGCAGACAGAGAAAGTGAGTATGGGTACACCAGGGCCTCCTGCTACTGCATATGAACTCCAGACACATGGGTGACTTTGTGCACCTGGCTTTACATGGGTACTGAGTAATCAAACCTAGGCCATCAGGATTTGCAAGTAAGCATGTTTACTGCTGAGCCATCTCTCCAACCCTCAGTAAACTTAAATTTAAAACAGCAAAAAGTACTACTTACAATCAGTAAATGTAACAGTGATACTATTAATACTCATCCAATTTGAAACTGCAACACATACCAAATAAAAAAAAAAAACAAACAATCATATACTGAACAAGAGACCAAAACAGACAATCAACCCTTATAGGAGTTAAGAGAACACCATGGACTTATAAAAAAAAAATCTTCCTAAATCAGCACTATATTCCATATATCATGTGTAGAAAAGAAAACCAGTTAAAGTAAGTTAGTTTTTAAATTTTATTTTATTTTATTTTATATTTGAGGTAGGGTCTCACTCTAGCCCAAGCTGGAATTCACTTTGTACTCTCAGGGTGGCCTTGAACTCACGGTGGCCCTCCTACCTCTATCTCCTAAATTCTGAGATTAAAGGCATGTGCTACCAAATCCCACTAAATTAAAGTAGTTTTTGTTAGTTGCATAATTTAAGAACCTTGCTGAAATTTTGGAATATATCTCTGAAAGACCAATACTATTGCTGAAATATATATTCCTTGAAATAATGGGCAAAGTTCCTACTTATGGGAAATACATTCCTCTTTCACACAGTGAAATTGAGAAAAATTATGTAAAATGAGAAAATTTTTCTCTCTAAAGTAATTTTCTTAAATATCCCAGTAATGAAAATCTTGGAAAAGTCAATTTTTAAAAAATACTTCATACTCACAACAGCTTATTTATTAACATACAAGTCTCATAATTGGCACCAGTTATTGTTTTTTCCCACCTCCCCTTTTTCCCATTCCCCAAACTTCTAAAATTAAACAATTGTTTAAACCATCATAATATTCTTAAATCATATTTCAAAGTTTTATATATAACTGGTTTTATTTTATGAATGAAAACTGTTCCATCTACTGAAAATCTAGCCTGTGCCCTGCAATATACAAGCAAGTCACAGCTCACTTCAAAACAAAAGAAATGATCAATCTTCTGTTTTGTAAAAATCACAATATTAAGGTATCTGTAAAAATTAGTTAGGATTTATCTGTGGCAAATGATGGGCCCACACAATGTTATATCATGGCATTCTGTGAAATGCCCTTGCTTGTTCTTTATAATTTCTGTTTCCTCTTCATATATATATATATATATATATATATATATATATATATATATGTAAAATCCTCCTACCTTCATCTCCCAATTGTTGGGATTAAAAGTGTGTGCCACCATGCCTCGCTAAAAATATTTTTTATTTACTTATTTTAGACAGCAAGAAATAGGCAAAGAGAGAGAGAGAGTTAGTTTGGAAATGCCAGGGCCTCTGCCACTATAAATGAATTCCAGATGCATGTACCACTCTGTACATCTGGCTTTATGTGTGTACTGGGGAATTGAACTCTTTCAAAGGCTGAAATCATTCTGTAATTTTTTTTTTTTTTTTTTTTGAGCAGGGTCTTGCTCTAGCCCAGGCTGACCAGGAATTCACTCCATAGTCTCAGAGTGGCCTTGAACTCACAATGGTCCTCCTACCTGAGCTTCCCAAGTACTAGGATTAAAGGTGCATGCCACCATGCCTGGCCTGTAATGTTTTATTTTAATGATTTATTTAGGGTTGGAGAGATGGCTCAGTGGTTAAAGTGCTTGTCTGCAAAGCCTAACAACCTGAGCTCAATTCCCCAATTCCGACAGAAAGCCAGATGCACAAAGTGGCACATACATCTGGAGTTCTGCCAGGCAGTGGGGTGCATGCCTTTAATTTCAGCACTTGGGAGGCAGAGGTAGGTGGATCACTATGAATTTCAGGCCAGTATGAGACTACATAGTGAATTCCAGGTCAGCCTGGGCTAGAGTGAGACCCTACCTTGAAAAACCAAAAGAAAAAAAAATTAACAGGGAGAGAGAGACAGAGAAAGAAGAGAGAGATGTAACAGGGAAATTGGGTTTCTGGGGTGCTTCCTGGAACTCCAAGCCCTGAGTTCATATCTGCAAATTAACTAAAGAACTGGCAATTCCAGATTCAAGAAAATGATTTTCAAAATACCACATTGTATTCAGATTTTACAAAGGAGTGCGGAAAGGGGAAGGCTGAGAAGTAAGGGAAAACAAAGTGGGGAGAAGTACACCAGGTGAAGCCCAAAAGCCCATGTGGGCCACTGGTGGGGGGGGGTGTAGCTCAGGAGTCCAAGTGACCAGATACGGATCTGGGGGGAAAAGCATGGAAAGAAAAGAGAAAATAAGTTCAAGGAGCTCCTGCTATGTGGGGAGCTGGAGAAGATCAAGAACCCATGCAGAAAGTAAGGGCTAAGGGACCCCTTCTGGCTGGGCCTAGGCAGAGCCAGCCCAGGCCCAGCTGAGGGAAAAACTCACCCAGCTGGAAGTTCGTTCCCAAATGAAAAGAGGGAGAGCTCACCATATTCTTAAGCCATTTTCTATTTATGTTTCATATTTTCTCTACTTTCTTCTTTTGTCAAAAATTGAACTAAACAATATTTATTCCACTTGCGTTTTTGTTGTTGTTGTTGTTTTTTGAGATAGGGTTTCACTGTCGCCCAGGCTGACCTGGAATACTCAAGGTGGCCTTGAACTCATGGTGCTCCTCCTACCTCTGCCTCCTACCTCTGCTGGGATTAAAGGTGTGTGCCACCACACTCGGCTCCACTTGCTTTTATCTGTTATTTCTGATGGTTATATTTTTCTAGAGAAAAATTATAATTTTCATTTTCAATTTGTTTTGATAGCATCTAATAACAATCAATAGTTTCACTTCATCAAGAAAAGCAAGAATGGTGTAGCTCTCTACCCCTCAGGGTCCTCTCATGCAGTGGTTCTTGCTGCTTCCCTGTCAGCCCAGGTGCTGGACACACCAGCCATCCGCTTCTGACCCAACACCAATCTCAGGTGCTTCTGATTCGCAGGTGTTTCTGCAATTTCTACTGACAGCAGCATTCTAGTTTCCCACATGTCTTAAAATTTTAAAAATGCATAATTACATTTTTGTGCAGTCTCTGGAGACTTGGAATGAGGAGAAGCAGGTATTAACATGCCCCTTTGATCAAACATCCTTTTGAAAGTACCTTGCTGACTTAAAAAAATTAAATGATCTCTCAGCTTATCGTCAATAGCCTTAAAATAAGTATTACAACCTGTTTTGAAGATGAAAAAATTAAGACCTAGAGACATTGACTGTATAAAGATACCCATTTTGGTAAGGAGGAAAACTAGATGGAAACCAGGTTTGTCTGATATTTATGCTCAGGTTGTTCAAAACAAGAAATGGTAAGCTCTTTTCCTCCTCTTACTTTTCTGTCTTTTCCTTCTTGTTCTTCTTCTCCCTTCTATCATCATCTCCATCACTGCTGTTCTCATCAACAGCATTGTCACCACCATCATCATCATCATCACTGATGTTCTCATCAACAGTATCATCACCACCACCATCATCATCACCATCACTGCTGTTCTCATCAACAGTATCATCACCACCACCACCATCATCATCACTGCTGTTCTCATCAACAGTATCATCACCACCACCACCATCATCATCACTGCTGTTCTCATTAACGGCATCACCACCACCATCATCATCACCAAAATCAACATCATCACAGTTGTTTCTTTGACCCCCTGGAAAGCAGAAACCAGATCTATCACGTTAGCATTGCTTGTCCATGTTTATGACTCTTTACTCAATATCTTTCTATCTGCTAACATGTAACTTCCTATGAGCAGGCTTATTTTTTAATATTTTATTTTTATTTATTTGTGGTTTTGTGTGTGTCTGTGTGTGTGTGTGTATGTGTCTGTGTGTGTGTGTGTGTGTGTGTGTGTGTGTGTGTGTGTGTATGTGAGAGAGAGAGAGAGAGAGAGAGAGAGATAGAATGGGTATTCCAGGGCCTTTAGCCACTGCAAATGAATGCCCGATGCATTTGCCACCTTGTGCATCTGTCTTACATGGGTTCTGGTAAATCACATCTGGGTCCTTAGGTTTCACAGGGAAGCGCCTTAAACACTGAGCCATCTTTCCAGGCCAAGTAGGATTATTTTGTTTACAAATGTCTTTTCATAGTGTGCATACATCCTAGGGACAGGAAAAGCACTTGGCAAATAGTCATAAATAACTAAATGTGTTACGTGTTTCACAGATTGATTTTTGTTACTAGGGATTGAACCTAGGACTTGTCAGGAAAGTGCTCTACTACAAACCATGTCCCAATCCTCTAAAGAGGATTTTTGAGACACTTTGAGACATGATATCACTAACTCAACTAGACTGACTGACCTTGAACTCAATGTGTATCCCAGGCAGGCCTTGAATTTTCCATCCTTTTTTCCTCATCTCCTGTCCCCCAAACTGCCCCAAGTATCTGGGATTAAAGACTTGTGCCCAGGTCTGATCATAGATATTTCTCAATTGATATTGCAAAGTATTACAGTATCAAAGTAGACTACAATGGTAAGACAATGGGGTGGGGAAGCTGGCTTAGATGTTTACATGACAAGTTAATGGTCAAAATCATCTTTTCATTTCATAGAAGACAGGTCAAAACCATCCTGCTAATGAATCCTCCTTCTTTGTATTGTTTTTAAACAAAAATCTATTGTCTCCACTCAACTTTTACACAATATTTCCTGGTCCAGTATGATGTTTGATGAATGCAACACTACCTTTATAGTTGCCATGAAGCTTATAGTCCAGTTAAGGGGATTGTGAATATCTCTGATAATTAGTTCAGCTAAAAACTATGCAGTGAGTCTCCATAGGATACCAGATACTGTGGGCAGTTGAAGATTCAAAGATGAATAAATTTGTTTTATAAATATCGCAGTCTGTGTCAGTAACCATGCTTTCTTAATGAGAAAGGTGGCCTTCTATCAGGAATGTGAAAGTCCTCTCACAGTCAGGCAACTCTTGTCTTAGCCCAGAAGCTCCACTTGCTAAACTCTCCTCAGGAAAAGGGTGTGGCATAAACATGGCCTCCCAGGACTCATCTTCAGGCCAGGTTGTGACTTGTGTTGGTGGGAGTAAAGCTGTTGGACATGTTCCTTATGCAACCTTGTCAGCTAGTAAGCCCCCACCCTTCCCAGATTCCCTTTTAATCTTTTCAACAAGCGAGGAAAGTTGGCTCCACCTCAAACATCTTTTGCAAAAATAACACATAGAGATGATGGATGGCTGTCCTAAATTATTTTGGGTCCATAACAGTGTTGTATCTTCTGAGGCAGGTGTAAATTCTGGTTAAAGGTAAATGAATGCCTCCCAAGGTGGAGGGAGCTAGATTCCTCTTCTACAAAGTGAATTTTTCCTCCCTTGTGAGCCCACGCTTTGAGGGCCTGGTTCTAATCAAACTTTTATACTCACTGTAACCTAAAACAATTAGTATTGTAGCATTTGCCAAGAGGCTTTATCCTCAGCAGATTTTACAGGTGAGTAACACCTTTTCTGAATATTGTATGTATGTGTGGGATGGAAGTGTGTACAGATGCTCAGACGTGTGTGGAGGTGCATGCACATGTGTGTTAAGTGTACATGTGGAGGCCAGAGGTTGATATCAGGTGCCTCTCTCAATCATTCTCCACCTTAGGTTTTGAGACAGGGTCTCTAACTGAACCTAGAGCTCACTGGTGTGGTCCAACAAGCTAGCAAGCAAGCCCCAGAGATTCCCTGACTCTGCCTCCTGAGTGGTGCTGGGATTGCAAGCATGCACCACCATACCTGAATATTTCACATGGTTGTTGGAAATCTGTGCTCAGTTCCTCATGCTTTCCCAACAAGCACTTAACCCACTGGGCCATCTCCCCAGCCCCTAAATGTGACTATCATTTAAAAAATAGCATTAAAGACTTTGGCACTTCTTGATCATGTTCTATATTCTCTCTGGATTTTATTTTCTTTGTCCATAAATCAGGAATAAAAATAGAAATGGACCCATAGGATTGTCTGAAATATTAAGTGAAGCAATGTGTGTAAAGCTCTTAGGATAAAATGACTAGTTAATATTCAATCAGTTATCACTTATCCATTACTCATCAATACTCATGTGTTCTTACAATTCAATTTAAGAGGATTCTGTGTATGAAGAAACAAAACTTTACGGGACTGTCCTGAGCCAAACAGCTTTTCACAGGGCAAGGAATGCAGAATGGTGCCTAGAGTAGGCAATGTACCTTAAAGGATATAGGAGACATGGAGGACACTGAGGGCCCCTAGCTCCTTCAAGTGCTTCTCTAGAAAGATAAGAGGTTCTAGAAATGGTTTCTGCGGACTTGCTCTGAGGAGTTAGGAATTGGACCATGGGGCTCATATTCATGTGAAATGACTCTCCTAAGGAATGTCAGCATTTGGGTGCATCTTCCCACCTGAGCTGTAATCCTAGTATGTTACCAGGCAGGGTGTTTTCATGTTCAGCTTGCATGTAGGTACAGATGTGGTGATAATGTCTGATTCTTATAAGAGGGCTTTATGAAAGTTTTGGTGGCTCCTGTGAAGGTATCTCTCCCAGCTTTCTTGGTGGCAACCTCCTTGTGTGCTGACCATGAGTCCACAGAGTGCTGTTTTCTTCAAGAGCAGCAGCAAGGGGGAAGGCTGGACCATGAATTGAGAGAGCTTGTCTCCCATCCCTGAGCAGAGCCTTGGTGAGCAGCCAACCCCTTCCACTCACTCTATGTGTAAGATATGGAAAATAATTACAGAGTTAAAAATTTGCATCTACTTGAGACCTCATAATGAGACTATTTCGAAAGAAGGCTTTGCAGATAGAGTTACATTGAAGTCACAGTGGATTCCAATGGTCCGTCCTCTAATGACTAGTGTCCTTAATTTAAAAAAAGAGCGGAACCTGGAGAGACATGAGATAGATTGAATCTCAAAATCCCCAAAAGAAAGTAAGTCTGCTGGCATCTACAACTAGGAAAGAACAAATGTCTGTTTTTAAATCAAGTTTACAATACTTTATTGCAACAGCTTTGGAAGGCTGGTACAATAGCAAATCTCCCCCATTGTAGGTCTTGATGAAAGCCATTAGGAAAACACAAGAAATGAATGGATAAAGAAAATATTTCCTCATATGCACACAATGGAGTTTTATCTGGCCACAAAAAAGAACAGAATTATGTTGTTGGAGTTACCTTCTCATTGTGGAGACAAAACACTTGACCAGAGCAGTTTATGAGAGATTTTATTAAGTGAAATAAAGCAGACTCAGAAAGACACATTTCACATGATATAGTTCCACCTCATTTGAAGCAGGGTCTCTCTTTCTTGTTTACCACTATTTTCATGAGCCTCAGGAAAACTCTCCTCCTTTTGCTTCCCTTCTTGCCATAGGCTTATTGGGATTATAGAAGCTTGCCTCCACTTCCAGCTTAATGTGACATTAAAGGAGAAGAGGACATATTTGGAAAAAGGATGAGGACTGGCTGGGTGCAAGAGAGGTTAAAGAGTTGGGGCAGACGACTGAATACGAGCAGAGAGCCTGACGTGTGAAAATGCCAGAGTGAGGACTGGGGAGATGGCTGAGTGGATAAAGTGTTTGGTACATGACTGAGTACCTGCGTTCATATTGCAGACCCATATAAAAGCTGGGAGCCATGGTGGGCTTGTGTAATCCCACATGACTGTTGAGAGATGACAAATGGAGTCAGGAGAATTTCCCAAAAGCTCACAAAAAGAGAGATGAATGACACTGAAACCTTGTCTCAAATAAGGTGGAAGGCGAGGACCAACCTGAAAGTTGTCCTTCCACAGCACATGCTCCATAGCACACAAAAACTTGTACTCACACACGAACACACACATAAACATGCATGCAAAATAAACAAACAGGGCTGTAGAAATGGCTTTGTGGTTAAGGGACTTGCCTGCAAAGTCAAATGATGCACATTTGATTCCCCAATACCCACATAAAGCCAGATGCACAAGGTGGAGTTTGTTCATTTGCCAAGGGTGGAGGCCTGGCATGTCAATTCCCTATCTGCCCCCCACCCCGCAAATAAATAAATTTTAAAAAGAAATGTGTAGTGTTTTAAAACTTCAAAATTGACACAAAACCCAACATTTTATACAATGAATAGATGCTAATAATTTTAAATTAAATTTTCAAAAGCAGATAAAACAATTAAAGCAGAGAAAAGAAACATAGCTCAGAGAATATGTGCACAAAGCCTCTCTGGTATTGTGGCCATCGGTAGTGGGATCTCTGAGGGGCTCATAGAGTGTGTGGTCCACATCTCCTAACTGAAGCTGGGCGCCTCAAGTGCCTTAAGGGACCCTGAAGCAGGATGGGCCTCCACTTCCCCCTATTGAGAGATAGCAGGGTCAACAGTGACCCAACTGGAGAAGATACCTGTGGTCCTTGTTTACCACTTGTGGAGAGAACCCCTGTATTTGGCTTCCCCTGTACTTGCTGTTTGGGCCAGGTACAGGATGCTCTTTATGAGGTTCCCTCCTCTGTATGGGACCAGGACAATATGCAGGAACTAGGCCACTTGGCCTGACAGAGGAGGGAGCACAGCAGTGAGATATGGAGGGCAGGATGGGCACTGCCAACCCCCTATTAGCTCTGGGTGATGACAATGCTGACCTCAGGCACACAAGTGATGCCTTCCCAATAGGGGATTCAAGTAAGGAGCTCCCTGACACACAAGATTGGGAAGAACTGACTCCAATGCGAGCTTAGCCCACAGATGCAAGTGAGAGCTGCAAGTGGTGTGACTTCTGTCCCCTTTGGAGAAATGTAACATGTGAGGCTGTGTGTGCATCGCCTGCTTTGAGCCAGAAGTGCTGGCTATAGATGCTCTCCGAAGCTGTTTTCTCCACCCCAAGAAGTACAGAGGCTGAATGTCCATGCAGAAATTTGAGTTTCTCAGAACAGACATGGGGGTGGGGCTTGCCTTCTAAGCAGGTGCCTCAAATAGTAAAAAATCCCACCTACAGTTCATCTTGGAAAATCAATGAATGGATCATGATCAAAGTGCTGAAGAGTTTTCTACTTGCTCAAATCACATAGTTTTTGATGTTACATTTAAAGAAACCACAGCCAGAGCAAAGAAGATATTTCTTTATTTGGTTTTTCATCATGCTGTCTCACAAACATCCATTAGATGCAATTTCCCTCTTCTTTTATTCTAAAAAAAAGTAATCTTATTTTTATCTATCATTGTGACTGTACTATGCTTATCATCCCAACTTATTAGTTGTAATTGCACTCATTCCTTCAGTCGGCATGTGTTTGCTGAGCACCACCATGTGTCAGACTCTGTTCAAAGCTCTGAGGATGCAGTGGTGAGCAAGAAACACAACAGTGTCTGCCATCCTGAGCTGACCTCCTGCAGGGAGAGTGATGGGACGCAGAGACATTAGTAGTTAGCATATATATGGTGCAGGGTGATAATGAGGGATGGGGGCAAAATAACACAATAAGAGAAGACAGGGACTCCTGGGCTTACAGTCTGGAATCGAGAAGATTCCAGAAGAGCTGTCTGGGGGGAGAAGACCTGTGAGTAGGGGCAAGGGAGCACTCCAGGTGGGGAGCAGAGGGGAGAGAGCAGAGGCTGGGGCAAGTGCACATGCAAAGGCTCCAGGTCAGTGACATTGGTGTGTGAAGAATGGATGGAGCCCTGGCCAGAGTCAGCAAAGAGGGAAATGGAAGAGGGGGCCCACAGTGCAGAGGTGGCCCCTGTCAGGACTTAGGTGTTTTCTCTGAGTCAGGTGGGAAATTGCTGGAGGGTTGGAGCAGATGAGAGCTAGGAGATACCTGAGGGCAGAAGCAGTGGAGCCTGGAGGAAAGCTGTCTCAGGAGCTCAGGTGATTGATGAAGGGAATATAAGAGGGAGTGGAGGTGTACAGAGTCAGATTCTATGTTGTTCTAATTGTATACTTATAAATGTTAATTTTAATATACTACTAAATTGTATAAAATTAATGTTTACATATTGTATTAGTTACTTTTCTCATTGATATAACAAAATGCTTGTCAAAAATGACTGAAGGAAGGCATGGTTAGTTTTGGTTCTCAGTTTCAGATGATGCTGTTGATTGTGGCAGGGAAGGAATAGCAGCAGGAGCATGAAGCAGCTGGTCATATTTGTAAGGGTCCAAGAATCGTTGAAGAAAGACCCTGGACTCAAATAGTATGTAAAAACAGAGTGTTTATGCTGCAGAATCAGCCAGCATGCAGGGGTCAACCATTCATACAAAATGGCAACCCTGAGAGGAGCACACAGGCTCCTTTTAAGCACAACTAAGGCAATTCTAGGTGGTTAAGTAATCTTTGAAAATGATTGGCTAGGCAAGCAGCAGTTATGGTTGTACATCTTTGATTGGTTGGGGCAAAAGTGTTGTGAAAGGTGAGAAAGGGACATGTCTGGGCATGTTTGGACAGTCTCCAGGAACTGACTCAGCCCCTGGGCAACTATCTTCTCCAGCCACATGTCAGGGTCACTGTTGATTAACAGCCCACTCTTTCCCAGAGGTCTTGCCTGCCTCTCCGGGAAACTGAAACTTAGGTCTAGTTAGGGTGGCACCTTACTGAAGCCTGTCATGGCATCAGTTTGGTCCCTTCATTTCCCCCTTGAGTATGGCCCATATTGAATCTTTGAGATGTATCTAAAGGTTGGTATTGTTGCCTTAGAACCATTAATTGTACTGTTGCTAAGTGACCCTTAACAAATTTGACGAAGGCATTAATAATGTAGGGACAACAAGTGAGGGCCAGCAACAAGAGGATAAGGGGACCTTCCAGGGAAGAAATTAGGACTGTTAACCAAGGGGACCAATTGAACAAAGATTCATACCAGTTTTGATTTTGCTGTCTAGTTTTAGCCCTTTCTTCTAACCTCTTATGGACCATGGCTAGGCTGTTTCTGATAACACCTGAGTTATTGGTATAAAAACAGCATTGTTCTCCCAGGGCCTGGCAAAGCCCTCCTTGCTGTAGAAAGAGCAGATCTAATCCCCTTCTATTTTTCAGTATTACTTCAGCTAGTGAGTCCAGTGACTGCTCTAGGTAATGGACAGGCTTCTCTAATTCAGTGAGATCTGAGTCTATAAGGTTACTTAGAGCATGATAAGTCTGATCCACCCTAATTAAGGCTGTTGTACCAGTGCCAATTCCTGTAGTTATGCCAGCCCCAACCAACACTGTGAGAAGGATTGCTGAGGCCCCAAAATCTCTGTGGTGATCTGGGACTGTCTCCGTATAGGAGCTGAAGAGAAGATAATAAAGCTGAGGGAACAGTGTTACTAGAACGCACATGCTGGAATTCTGAGGTAACAGTGGGTGGATGCAAGGGGTTAAACTGGTGGTGCATGCAAATCAGGTTCTGTTAGTGGGCACAAGGTAGGATGTACCAGTATTTGCAGTGATAGTATGGTTACAGAGATGCTTAAAGTGAGTGATACTATCTAATTTTCCCCCTGTTCCTATCACACATAGCCCTTTTCCAGTTACAGCTTGAAGGGTAAGAACCAGGAACCTTCCCTAAGAGCATCTCGATGGGCTTTCTGAAGGAGTTGACAGATTTCCTGTGGTAGCTCAGCCAGTATAATATGAAGGCCTGGGGTCTAAGCAGAACCAGCAGTCTTCTCTGGTGAGGTTAGTGGTAGAATTGAAGAAATTAAAGGTGAAATTGAGTAACCCAAATAAAATGGATGAATCAGGGACCCTGGGGGGGGGGGGGTGTGATTAACCAGGGGTGGCTGGGTCCATGGGGGAGGAGGTGCCTGAAACTAAGACTGGTGCCACAGGTTTTGCAGGTTTTAAAATGGGCAAAGCCGGAGCTGCTGGTCTGGGCAAAGCTGGAGCTGCTGGCCCTATAGCTATGGGGGGAGGCCCTGCCAGGATAGCCTGTTTCTGGATCTGAAAGAGGAGTCCCCTATCTGATCCTGATGCATATAACCATAGGCCCTAAATTTTTTCAGCTTCCCCCCTTCCTCTGCTAGTTTGTCTCTTTTTTGTCATTGAGATGGAGATGGGGTTTCTCTTTCCCTGTGATGTCTGGCATATTGCTCTACTGATTTGGATAAGATCCTGATTATTCTTTACCCAGGGAGAGTTGGTCTCACATCCCCATTGATAGCAAAAGAAACTTTCCGATCCCGCACAAGTCCCATAGTCATTTGTCCCTGGGCAAACATAAAATTGCACAGTTGCAAGTTTTTGTTCCTGGCAGTTGTCTCCACAGGTTGCCATGGCATTTTGTCGGTCTCGATAGGACCGACAATTCCCGCCCTTCAGACTCTGATATCTCCATATGGAACCAGCCAGGGCACAAAGATCAAGGTGGAAGACAGGAAGATTGGTACTCAGAAGACCAGTTAACATCAAAGTCTGCACTACTCTCCCTAGGTCTCATGGGGAAGTCTCAGGGCCCTGAAGTATCCATTTGGTAGTAACAGCTCAGTGCAGGTTAGTGTCTGATGTGGTCTGAACCCCAAGCAGGGCTATCATAAGGATCAGGTCGATAAAGGTTTTCGTCATTGAGTCTCTAGCTTATGGATTCTCAACTTGAGTGGTGTCCCGTGGGTGTGTGATGGCTCACCACAGTCCTGGCTTCTCTTCAGGTGTGTAGTCATCCGGATCTGTGTGTGGGTCAACAGGCTTCACATGTGAGTGATGTATCCAGGCTTGGATGCCATCTACCTTGATGGCTACTGGAGTGGTCAGGATCATAGTGTGAGGTCCCTTCTAGCTGGGTTCAAGAGTCTACTTCTGGTGTCTTTTGACAAGCACTAGGTCTCCTGGTCTGAACCTGTGGGGTGGAGGTGAAGGTGTCTTTTCATAGATGGCCCACAGTTGAGGCCAGAGATGTTCTTGCACCTGAAATAAAGCTTCTAAGGAGGAGAGAAATCCCTTACCCTCAAATTCAGTTAACATTTATGCTTTTATATTAGGCAACAAGTGTGGGGGACTTGCATACATGATTTCAAAGGGAGTCAGCCCCATGGTGTAGGGGGAGTTTTGAACTCAGAAAAGGGCAAAAGGAAGGAGAGACACCCAGTTACCGCCAGTTTCAAGGGTTAATTTAGTTAGATTCTCCTTTAGGATCTGATTCATTCTTTCTACCTGTCCTGAACTCTGGGGATGATACACACAATGGAGTTTCCAATTTGTCCCCAAAATTTTAACTATGGCCTGGGTTACCTGTACGATGAAGGCAGGTCTGTTGTCTGACCCCAAAAGAACAGGTAAACCATACCTTGGAATGATGTTATCCAATAGTTTTTTTGGACACAGTTGTGGTAGTCTCATTCTTGGTTGGAAAAGTCTCAGTCCATCCTGAACAGGTGTCTATAAATACCAGTAAATACTTATATCCATACAAACCAGGTTTTATCTCTGTGAAGTCAATTTCCCAATTTGCTCCTGGTCAGGTTCCCCTTTCCCTGATTCCCAACCAAGAAACTCTGCCTTTTGCATTTATTTGGCAGCAGTCATGGAATCGGGCTATGGCTTCTGCTGCCTTTTGCCTCAAGTCAAAAACTTTAAGGTGGGCCCGCCTAAGTAAGTCCTTAATCTTCTGTTAACCTAGATAAGTACTCTCGTGTATTTTTCTAATGAGTTGGCTAGCAAAGTCTGATGGGATGATGATCCTTCCATTGGGGGTCTTATACTATCCTTGTTCCTCATAGGCTGCCATACAGGCCTTAATCCTCCATTGTTCTGTGTCAGTATAGTTTGGTGTCTCTGGCAAGGTTGGCACCACCATTGGAGGCAATTTTGCCACCAGGGTAGTAGCAACCTGGAGGGCTGCCTCTTATGTACTTTATCAGCCCTGTTGTTCCGTTTAGAAGTAGGATCCTTCCCTTTCTGGTGACCAGACCAATGCATGATTGCTATCTCTTTGGGGAGCCATATGGCTTGCAGGAGATCTAAAATCTCTTGTTTATTTTTAATGGTTTTTCTTTCTGCTGTCAACAGTCCCCTTTCTTTATAAATGGCCCCATGAACATGTACTGTTGCAAAGGCATAACAGCTATCAGTATAGATGTTAAGTCTCTTCCCTTAGCCTAGTTGTAAGGCCTTGGTCTTATCAATTCAGCCTTTTGGGCAAATGCACCTGGAGGGAGGGCTTCAGACCATACAGTTGTCTCTTTAGTTGTCACTGCAGCTCCTGCTTACTGGAAACCATCTTTAAGGAAGCTGCTACCATCTGTATACCAGGTCAGCCCTGCCCCTTTAAGAGGAATGTCCTTGAGGTCTGGTCAGGTCCCTTGTAAACTGCTCAAGATCTCTGAACAGTCATGTATGGGACTGTCTAGATCCTGATCAGGTAGTAGCATTGTGGGATTGAGAGCCTGACTGGCAGCAAATTGAACCCATGGGGGGAAGAGAAGAAGAGCCTTATAATGAGTCAGTCTGGCACTGGTTACCCACCTGTCAGGGGGCTGCTTTAGCACTCCTTCAATAGCGTGAGGAGTAGTCACCCTCAGGGTTTGGCCCAAAGTTAGTTTATCTGAGTCTCTGACCAATAAGGCAGTGGCTGCTATTATTCAGAGGCATGGGGGCCATCCCATTTCCACTGGGTCTAATTTCTTTGATAGGTAAGCAGTTGGCCTCTTCCAAGGGCCAAGAGTTTGAGTCAGTACCCCTTTAGCTAAGCCTTTGTTTTCACCAACATAAAGATGGAAAGGTTTGTGGATATCTGGCAAAGCCAATTTCGGGGCTTCAAGGAGGACCTCTTTCAATTGGAGGAAGGCCTTCTCCATTTCTGGGGCCCATTCTAGGGAGCTTTCTTGTCCCCTTGTGGCCTCATAGAGAGGCTTGGCAATTTCTGTGCATCTGGGTGTCCAAAGTGTACAAAACCCCGCTGGCCCCAAGAACTCACATACCTGTCGCTGAGTTTGGGGGTGGGGGATGTTGAGGATTGTCTCTTTGCAGGCTTGAGACAACAGGCATTGGCCCCCCCTTGAGTATGCACCTAAGGTACATTACTTCCCTCTGGCAGAGCTGTGCCTTTCTGGCTGAAACTCAGTATCCCATGCAGTCCAATTCTCTCAGCAAGGCCTCTGTGGCTGAGCAGCAGGCTCTTTCATCTGAGGCTCCTGTGAGGAGGTCATCCACATGTTGCAAGAGGGTTATTTGGGGATGGGTCTGATGGTATTCACCCCAATCTTCATGGAGTGCTTAATCAAAAATGGTTGGTGAGTTCTTGAATCCTTGTGGGAATCTCGTCCATGTTAATTGCCCACTGAATGCACATTCTGGATCATTCCATTGAAAGGCAAACAGGGGCTGGCTGTCCAGGGCCAGAGGCAGATTAAAGAGTGCATCTTCAAGGTCCAGCACCGTGTACACATTGCATTCAGGTGGCAAAGTGCTTAGCAGGATGTATGGGCTCAGCATTGTGGGGCGGATGTCTTCCATCCATTTATTAATTTCCCTCAAATCCTGCATGGGTCAGTAATCATTGGAGTGGGACTTCTTTACTGGCAGGAGGAGGGTATTCCAAGAGGACTGACAAAGTCAGTTCATGTGAAGTGTTATACCCAGTTTGGCAGACTTGGATTGGGCCAGCATTAGCCCTCAGTTGGACCATGATTGGGGCCTGATGCTTGGTCAGCCTGGTCTGATTCCTTTTTGCCCATACACCTGGAATTCTTTCCTATAATTCCCTCAGATATGGGCTTTCAGGGGTAACTTGAGAGGGTGAGATATAGAATTTATATTCTCCCTCCAGGGACACAGTCAACACATGTACAGGACCATTCTGATTGAGAACCTGTACTCCCTTGGGGCTTAAATGGATTTGTGCCCCCATTTTAGTCAAGAGGTCTTGCCCTAGGAGTGGATATGGGCACCCAGGGATGACCATGAATGAATGGGTTACCTGTCCCATTCCTAAGTCCACTTCTCTTAGGTAGTCCATGAATATTGACTTGTCCCAGTGGCTCCCTGGACCCATGTCCTTTTAGTGGACAGAGGTCCCATAGGTTGTTTCAGAATAGAATGTTGAGTCCCAGTATTGACCAGGAAAGCCACTGGTTTCCCCTCCACCTTCAAGGTTACCCAGGACTCATGGAGGGGGCATGATCCCTGACACCCTCAGTCACTAAGTTCTCCTATTTCCAGGATTTTAGAATTTTTGTCCCTTTGTCTTTTTGGACATTCTTTTTTCCAATGTCCCATCTCTTTGCAATAAGGTCCCTTTGGAGATGGGGTTGGTATTGTCCTTCCCATCTCAGTTGGGTTGATTTGCTCCTGTCTCTCCCATAACCCATGGTTTTAAATTCCCTTGGGTCAGATTTTCCCATGGCGGCCAGTAGTATTTTGGTTAATCCTCTAGTCTGTTTATCTTCTAGAGTCTCTCTATTATTATAAACTTTTTCTGCTATTGCTGCAGGTTTTGACATCTGCTTACCCGCAAAACCATCCAGCCATTGGAGTTTTCTGCAGATGTCTGGCACCACCTGGTTGACAAAAACCATGTTCATGGCAGACTGGTTTTCTCTTGCTTCTGGGTCCAGGGACATATAGGTCTGGCATGCTTCCAGTAGTCTCCCTAACAAGGTCCCTGGTCTTTCCTCCTTACCTTGTATAACCTGTCCTACATTAGATAAATCTGTGGGATTCCTTGCAGCCTCTCGGAGACCCCCCATCAGAATCTGGTGGTAGACTTTCAGTCTCTCCTTACCTGCAGGGCTGTTGGGATCCCAATCCGGGTGGACTAAGGGAAAGGCTGCATCCATGTCAGCCTGCACAGTTGTGGGCTGACCGTTAGGCCCAGGAACCAGCTTGTGGGCAGGGGCTAGGATTCACTCCCCTTTCTCTGTAGTAAAAAGAACCTGTAAAAGCTGCTGACAATCATCCCAAGTGGGCTAGTGGGTTATCATTATGGAATCTAACAAGTCTAGAAGGGCTGAGGGCTTCTCAGAAAACTTTGAATTCTGCATCTTCCAATTATGTAAGTCACTGGTAGAAAAGGGATATGAGTCACAAACTGCTGGTCATCCTGACTGGGGGCAGAGGGGTGGGTGAGTTGCCTGTAGAGGCAGCACAATTGTTGTGGAGTCTGCCTGCCTTGCGGTCCAGGCCTAAGTATGGGGAGAACTCGTCATGTTTCCTCCTTCTCCCCCTGGTCCCAAATCGACAGATACCATTTGTGGTACAGGTTCTGGCACAGGGGCAGGTACATAGGGAGGTGGGTAGAGGTCCTCCTCAGGGGAAGAAGGGGGCAGGACCACTGACTTGTGGTCCTTTGGCGGTCCTGACTCCTTGACTGACAAGATTGCTTGGGCTGGTGGTAAAAAGGCACTCAGCCAAGGAGGGGGGCTTTCCACCAGATATTGCCAGACTGTGGTGTATGGGTCCTGGTCAGGATACCCAGGATTCCCATACACAATACCTTTGACTTTGTAAATAGTGGGGAAGTGGAAGGTGCCTCCCTTTAGCCATCCCACATTGAAAATCAGCCATTCATTCCTGTAAAAGATGGTTAGTTTTTCTGACCATACTGTTAAACCTAGATTGTCTGCCAGGCGTTGGATATCCCTGAAGTGTGACTGGACTAGGTCCAGTGGGATGGAACTCACTGCTTGTCCCATAGTGTCTCACGAGAAAGTAAAAAAGAACGAACAAGACACAAACACACAGACACAGAAACAAATTTCCTGGGAAGTGAAAAGAAACCAAAATGATGCTGACAATGACCTATCCCATGAACGGGTTCCACCAGATTGGCATGACCTGTCAGTATTTATCAAAACCAGAGTCATACTGGAGCTCTCAGGCTCCAACAGATGGGGGTCCGGAGTGTCCTCGGAACCCCATGGCCCCAAGGTGTTAACCGGCGCATGTGCCTGACCTTCATGGGCCTCCAGATTATGTCCAGACACCAGTTCTACCTGAAAAACAATGAAAAGAGCAGAACAAAGACACACAGTACAAAGGGGCACCCCAACTCACTGATTGGTGGAGAACCAATTGCTGCCCTAGAAATGCTCCTCTGGGAGGCCTGGGGGGCTCTCCAGAGATCCTGGGACAAGTCCCCAGTTGTAAGGGTTTGACAATCGCTGAAGAAAGACCCTGGACTCAAATAGTGTGTAAAAACAAAGAGTGTTTATGCTGGCTGCAGAATCAGCCAGCATGCAGGGAGTCAACCATTCATACAAAATGGCGACCCCGAAAGGAGCACGCAGACCCCTTTTAAGCACATCTAGGGGAATTCCAGGTGGGTCAGGTAATCTTTTTAAATGACTGGCTAGACAAGCAGCAGTTACGGTTGTACATCTTTGATTGGTTGGGGTGAAAGGATTGCAAAAGGTGTGAAAGGGACATGTCTGGGCATGTTTGGACAGTCTCCAGGAACTGACTCAGCCCTTGGGCAGCTATCTTCTCTGGCCACATGTCAAGGTCACTGTTGATTAATAGCCCACTCTTTCCCAGAAGTCTTGCCTCCCTCTCTGAGAAACTGAAACTTAGGCCTAGTTAGGGTGGCACCTTACTGAAGCCTGTCATGGCAACAAGTGGTGTCTTCAATATCGTGTCCACATCAAGAAGTAGAGAGATGAATGTTGGTGCCTAGCTCACTCTTTTTATATATATTTTTTATATATTTATAGTACAGATACCCCAGGCCATGGGATGATGCTGCTCTCACTCAGGGTGAGTCTTCCCACCTCAGTTAAACCTCTCTAGAAACACTTCCACAGACATGCCTAGAGGTATGTTTTCCAAAGTGATTTAAATCTGTCAAGTTGACAACAAAGAGTAACCACCACACAGGTCTTTATCTAGACATTTTGTCACCTACAGTGAACTAGTGTCCTAGCTGGCCATTTTCTTCTCTGGAGCAAGCAAACATCACTGGCCTGTTGCTCTGTAACATGTCAGCACAACTTCAGCAGCAATGAAACAACACACACTTAGTTCCTTGCATCCCAAAGTCCATATATTTTAAATGGGTTCACTGGGCCATTTATTGTCTTTAACCTCTCCATCCTCCAAATACACCAAAACCCTTGCTTGAAACTTGGGGATGTCCAGGGGTCATGCTGGTGACAATGCTGGTTCTCATTCCTTCTCTGTAGCCTGGGACTCTGGTGAGAATTCTTTGGAGTTGTCAATCCTTATTCCCAGAAGACTGGGCATCATCCACAGATGTAACCCCATGTGGGCTTGAAAGACAAAACAAGTCAGACTGTTGGACCACATTGGGAAAATCCTGTACTCTTAAGGCTCCTCCATTTTGGTTCAAATATAGCTTGAAAAATTGAAACATGCTGATGTTACCTAAATAAGACCTGCATAACAGGAGGAAAAAATGATTACATCAAAATAAAAGAGAGAATAGTTGGAAAACAGGATTCAGTGGAGGGGGGATTTGGAATATGGAAAAGGGAGGGTTGATGGAAGGGAATTATGATCATGATATCTTTTCTATGTCTGGAAGTTGTCAATAAAAAGTTTAAAATATTGAAACGTGTCCTTTGGTACCATCTAAGGTCTGGCCTGATTAATGTGATGGCCCAACAGGTGGGTGTTCCTTGTCTGCATTTCTCTCTAGGGTCCTGAATGTAAATGGCTCACCTCTTCCATGCCTGTGTCTGAGACTTCTCCTCCTGTCATATTTGGATCATAGAAGAATCTCTCCAGATGTTGAGCTTCCTGCATCCACCAAAGAGCTGTTGCTGTGATGCCACTAAGTGCCCTTGCTTGCTTACTCCTCCTCTCTGTGCCCTGGGCTGCCGGCTCTTTCCTATGCCCTCTCTGGAAAGATTGTGTAGTATTAGAACAGCTGTGCAAGGAAATGGGGACTCCTGGGCCAAAAGGCGGGAGATTGTAAAAAAATATGTGTCCCTTTCATCTGCAATCTTGGAAGCATTTTACCAGCAGTTAATGGATGAGACAAAATGTTTAATAAATAATAAAGTTGGGCCATATGCTTTTCCTAATAAGAGAATAAAACACACACACACACACACACACACACACACACACACACACACACACACGGGAGTGGGGGGAGACTGCAGCGCATTCTTTGTCAATCTGGCCACAATCCAGTTTATGATGACAGTGTTTCAGCCTCCTTTTGGAGGGTGGGGAAGATTTCAGACCTGTCTCTCTACTACCTCTTAGGGGGGCCAAAAGGAAACCCTTACTCCAAAATATTTTCCAAATTAAAGTGTCTAACAATCAGTTCTGTCAACACATGCTTTCCCCCTTTTCCTGAGTTTAGTGTTGGCTTCTTTTCAAACGTGAAATTTGCAGTTATGTCTACGAAGTGCTGAGCGGGTGGCCCCAGGGCCAGAGGCGTGTTATACCCAGTTTGGCAGACTTGGATTGGGCCAGCATTAGCCCTCAGTTGGACCATGATTGGGGCCTGATGCTTGGTCAGCCTGGTCTGATTCCTTTTTGCCCATACACCTGGAATTCTTTCCTATAATTCCCTCAGATATGGGCTTTCAGGGGTAACTTGAGAGGGTGAGATATAGAATTTATATTCTCCCTCCAGGGACACAGTCAACACATGTACAGGACCATTCTGATTGAGAACCTGTACTCCCTTGGGGCTTAAATGGATTTGTGCCCCCATTTTAGTCAAGAGGTCTTGCCCTAGGAGTGGATATGGGCACCCAGGGATGACCATGAATGAATGGGTTACCTGTCCCATTCCTAAGTCCACTTCTCTTAGGTAGTCCATGAATATTGACTTGTCCCAGTGGCTCCCTGGACCCATGTCCTTTTAGTGGACAGAGGTCCCATAGGTTGTTTCAGAATAGAATGTTGAGTCCCAGTATTGACCAGGAAAGCCACTGGTTTCCCCTCCACCTTCAAGGTTACCCAGGACTCATGGAGGGGGCATGATCCCTGACACCCTCAGTCACTAAGTTCTCCTATTTCCAGGATTTTAGAATTTTTGTCCCTTTGTCTTTTTGGACATTCTTTTTTCCAATGTCCCATCTCTTTGCAATAAGGTCCCTTTGGAGATGGGGTTGGTATTGTCCTTCCCATCTCAGTTGGGTTGATTTGCTCCTGTCTCTCCCATAACCCATGGTTTTAAATTCCCTTGGGTCAGATTTTCCCATGGCGGCCAGTAGTATTTTGGTTAATCCTCTAGTCTGTTTATCTTCTAGAGTCTCTCTATTATTATAAACTTTTTCTGCTATTGCTGCAGGTTTTGACATCTGCTTACCCGCAAAACCATCCAGCCATTGGAGTTTTCTGCAGATGTCTGGCACCACCTGGTTGACAAAAACCATGTTCATGGCAGACTGGTTTTCTCTTGCTTCTGGGTCCAGGGACATATAGGTCTGGCATGCTTCCAGTAGTCTCCCTAACAAGGTCCCTGGTCTTTCCTCCTTACCTTGTATAACCTGTCCTACATTAGATAAATTTGTGGGATTCCTTGCAGCCTCTCGGAGACCCCCCATCAGAATCTGGTGGTAGACTTTCAGTCTCTCCTTACCTGCAGGGCTGTTGGGATCCCAATCCGGATGGGCTAAGGGAAAGGCTGCATCCATGTCAGCCTGCACAGTTGTGGGCTGACCGTTAGGCCCAGGAACCAGCTTGTGGGCAGGGGCTAGGATTCACTCCCCTTTCTCTGTAGTAAAAAGAACCTGTAAAAGCTGCTGACAATCATCCCAAGTGGGCTAGTGGGTTATCATTATGGAATCTAACAAGTCTAGAAGGGCTGAGGGCTTCTCAGAAAACTTTGAATTCTGCATCTTCCAATTATGTAAGTCACTGGTAGAAAAGGGATATGAGTCACAAACTGCTGGTCATCCTGACTGGGGGCAGAGGGGTGGGTGAGTTGCCTGTAGAGGCAGCACAATTGTTGTGGAGTCTGCCTGCCTTGCGGTCCAGGCCTAAGTATGGGGAGAACTCGTCATGTTTCCTCCTTCTCCCCCTGGTCCCAAATCGACAGATACCATTTGTGGTACAGGTTCTGGCACAGGGGCAGGTACATAGGGAGGTGGGTAGAGGTCCTCCTCAGGGGAAGAAGGGGGCAGGACCACTGACTTGTGGTCCTTTGGCGGTCCTGACTCCTTGACTGACAAGATTGCTTGGGCTGGTGGTAAAAAGGCACTCAGCCAAGGAGGGGGGCTTTCCACCAGATATTGCCAGACTGTGGTGTATGGGTCCTGGTCAGGATACCCAGGATTCCCATACACAATACCTTTGACTTTGTAAATAGTGGGGAAGTGGAAGGTGCCTCCCTTTAGCCATCCCACATTGAAAATCAGCCATTCATTCCTGTAAAAGATGGTTAGTTTTTCTGACCATACTGTTAAACCTAGATTGTCTGCCAGGCGTTGGATATCCCTGAAGTGTGACTGGACTAGGTCCAGTGGGATGGAACTCACTGCTTGTCCCATAGTGTCTCACGAGAAAGTAAAAAAGAACGAACAAGACACAAACACACAGACACAGAAACAAATTTCCTGGGAAGTGAAAAGAAACCAAAATGATGCTGACAATGACCTATCCCATGAACGGGTTCCACCAGATTGGCATGACCTGTCAGTATTTATCAAAACCAGAGTCATACTGGAGCTCTCAGGCTCCAACAGATGGGGGTCCGGAGTGTCCTCGGAACCCCATGGCCCCAAGGTATTAACCGGCGCATGTGCCTGACCTTCATGGGCCTCCAGATTATGTCCAGACACCAGTTCTACCTGAAAAACAATGAAAAGAGCAGAACAAAGACACACAGTACAAAGGGGCACCCCAACTCACTGATTGGTGGAGAACCAATTGCTGCCCTAGAAATGCTCCTCTGGGAGGCCTGGGGGGCTCTCCAGAGATCCTGGGACAAGTCCCCAGTTGTAAGGGTTTGACAATCGCTGAAGAAAGACCCTGGACTCAAATAGTGTGTAAAAACAAAGAGTGTTTATGCTGGCTGCAGAATCAGCCAGCATGCAGGAGTCAACCATTCATACAAAATGGCGACCCCGAAAGGAGCACGCAGACCCCTTTTAAGCACATCTAGGGGAATTCCAGGTGGGTCAGGTAATCTTTTTAAATGACTGGCTAGACAAGCAGCAGTTACGGTTGTACATCTTTGATTGGTTGGGGTGAAAGGATTGCAAAAGGTGTGAAAGGGACATGTCTGGGCATGTTTGGACAGTCTCCAGGAACTGACTCAGCCCTTGGGCAGCTATCTTCTCTGGCCACATGTCAAGGTCACTGTTGATTAATAGCCCACTCTTTCCCAGAAGTCTTGCCTCCCTCTCTGAGAAACTGAAACTTAGGCCTAGTTAGGGTGGCACCTTACTGAAGCCTGTCATGGCAACAAGTGGTGTCTTCAATATCGTGTCCACATCAAGAAGTAGAGAGATGAATGTTGGTGCCTAGCTCACTCTTTTTATATATATTTTTTATATATTTATAGTACAGATACCCCAGGCCATGGGATGATGCTGCTCTCACTCAGGGTGAGTCTTCCCACCTCAGTTAAACCTCTCTAGAAACACTTCCACAGACATGCCTAGAGGTATGTTTTCCAAAGTGATTTAAATCTGTCAAGTTGACAACAAAGAGTAACCACCACACAGGTCTTTATCTAGACATTTTGTCACCTACAGTGAACTAGTGTCCTAGCTGGCCATTTTCTTCTCTGGAGCAAGCAAACATCACTGGCCTGTTGCTCTGTAACATGTCAGCACAACTTCAGCAGCAATGAAACAACACACACTTAGTTCCTTGCATCCCAAAGTCCATATATTTTAAATGGGTTCACTGGGCCATTTATTGTCTTTAACCTCTCCATCCTCCAAATACACCAAAACCCTTGCTTGAAACTTGGGGATGTCCAGGGGTCATGCTGGTGACAATGCTGGTTCTCATTCCTTCTCTGTAGCCTGGGACTCTGGTGAGAATTCTTTGGAGTTGTCAATCCTTATTCCCAGAAGACTGGGCATCATCCACAGATGTAACCCCATGTGGGCTTGAAAGACAAAACAAGTCAGACTGTTGGACCACATTGGGAAAATCCTGTACTCTTAAGGCTCCTCCATTTTGGTTCAAATATAGCTTGAAAAATTGAAACATGCTGATGTTACCTAAATAAGACCTGCATAACAGGAGGAAAAAATGATTACATCAAAATAAAAGAGAGAATAGTTGGAAAACAGGATTCAGTGGAGGGGGGATTTGGAATATGGAAAAGGGAGGGTTGATGGAAGGGAATTATGATCATGATATCTTTTCTATGTCTGGAAGTTGTCAATAAAAAGTTTAAAATATTGAAACGTGTCCTTTGGTACCATCTAAGGTCTGGCCTGATTAATGTGATGGCCCAACAGGTGGGTGTTCCTTGTCTGCATTTCTCTCTAGGGTCCTGAATGTAAATGGCTCACCTCTTCCATGCCTGTGTCTGAGACTTCTCCTCCTGTCATATTTGGATCATAGAAGAATCTCTCCAGATGTTGAGCTTCCTGCATCCACCAAAGAGCTGTTGCTGTGATGCCACTAAGTGCCCTTGCTTGCTTACTCCTCCTCTCTGTGCCCTGGGCTGCCGGCTCTTTCCTATGCCCTCTCTGGAAAGATTGTGTAGTATTAGAACAGCTGTGCAAGGAAATGGGGACTCCTGGGCCAAAAGGCGGGAGATTGTAAAAAAATATGTGTCCCTTTCATCTGCAATCTTGGAAGCATTTTACCAGCAGTTAATGGATGAGACAAAATGTTTAATAAATAATAAAGTTGGGCCATATGCTTTTCCTAATAAGAGAATAAAACACACACACACACACACACACACACACACACACACACACACACACACGGGAGTGGGGGGAGACTGCAGCGCATTCTTTGTCAATCTGGCCACAATCCAGTTTATGATGACAGTGTTTCAGCCTCCTTTTGGAGGGTGGGGAAGATTTCAGACCTGTCTCTCTACTACCTCTTAGGGGGGCCAAAAGGAAACCCTTACTCCAAAATATTTTCCAAATTAAAGTGTCTAACAATCAGTTCTGTCAACACATGCTTTCCCCCTTTTCCTGAGTTTAGTGTTGGCTTCTTTTCAAACGTGAAATTTGCAGTTATGTCTACGAAGTGCTGAGCGGGTGGCCCCAGGGCCAGAGGCCCTCACAGCACCAGCCCAGTTTTCTTTAAGCCTGTTTTCCCTAGTATCTTTAAAACAGGCCACCCCCAAATATGTGGGCAAAAGGGATAGGAGCCATAGCATAGGTCCTCATCTGCCACACAAGAACACAAAGGGTTCAACCTCATGTGGAGTCTGCTTCTGGGTGGCTGCTTTCAGGCTGAGCGAGTCCCCACCCACGAAATTCATGGGTTTTGCTTTCTTTACCACAAGAGAAATAGCGATTGTCAAACCCAAATGCCCCCAGCTTGCCCACCCTCTGGTTATAAACAAGGCTCCAATAATCCTCATCTCTTCCTTGAAGATAAACAAAGTCTTCTTTCTACCCTCCCCCCATCGATCCCTCCTCTCTGCTCTTGGTATTCATGCCTTTCCTGCTCATTCAACAGCCTGAGTGCACTCCCCACCCCTGGCCCCCTACCAGAGGGGTTCTTTGTCCCTCCACTGCATACAACTTCTCCTCCTGCTGCTTCATTGCCCTTCACAAGGGAGCCTCAAACGCCCTTTCTCCACACATCTCAAGCCGTGCCACACCCATCTAATATCCAAGCATTCTCCAAGTGCATTTGCCTTCATCATCAAGCATGGTGTTCAAGGATATCTGTCCGGTCTCATTCCCAGAAGCTCTTGATATTATTGAGCACCCAGCCCTCCAGATATTTCCTTTTCTGGGTTTCTAGGACATTTTCCTACCATTTGTCTGGTTACCCTTTCCTTCTCTGTCATCTCTTGTCCCCAGAAGTTCCTCCACAAAGCATCCCAAAGCTGACAATTACTCCCAAAATTTCTGACCTACAGTGAACTCTGTTCTTGATATACCAGACCTTTCTCCTGCATGGATGGCTTATTTCCCAGGTGTGACCCCAATACACTTCCCATCTATAGGCACCACAATGTCACTGGCTCCAATTAGATTTACCATAGTCTGTGGCCCAAGACGACTCTCCCTTATCCTCTTTACTGATGATTTCCTTATCTTCTTACTTCTGTCCTGGCCTCTTTATGTGGAGAGCATGACTTTGTTACTTCCCAGATCTAGGTCATCCTCTTGCCAGGACTGATAGAGAAGCCCCTAATTACCTCCAGGTAGTAACTTATTTTTTCCCTCCAGGGCATCTTTTGCTACAGAATCATGCACCAGAAATCACTGGGGAGAATATATGTGTGTGTGTGTGTGTGTGTGTGTGTGTATGTATGTATGTATGTGTGCGTATATATATATATATATATATATATATATATATATATATATATATATATATATAATTTTAACTCTAACCATACATATGTATGTATACATACATATTTGGGGAGATGATTCAGTAGAAAATATCACTTGCTATATAAGCATGCAGACCTGAACTTGATCCTTAGCACCCATGTAAAAAGCCAGGCATTGCCACATATGCCTGTAACTTCAGTGCTTAGGAGGGGGTGGGTGGGCACAGCAGGGTCACTGCGGCTCACTGGTCAGCTAGTCTAACTAAAAAATGGCAAGCCCAGGTGCAGTGAGAGACTGTGTCTCAGAAATGAGGTGGAAAAATAATAGAAGAGGCCTGCCAATGGCTTCCTCCACATGTGTGCACACAGGGCATAGGCATTTGCACACACACACACATATATTCTCCCCAGTGATTTCTGGTGCATGACAGACACTACATTCACATACCAAAAACATATACTAAGCATTTCCACAAGTATCATTACATTTAATCCTTGAAATGAACTTTCAAGGTTGGTTCTCACATCTCTTTTAATACAGCGACGAAATAATCTGTCTATGGTCCCACAGTTGGTGCTAGAAACCTCCTTGTTGTTATTCAAAATGTTTTCATTAATATTAATAATGTTCATTCTTATTTATTTACATTCACAGATGCCTGTCTGTTTATACTTCTATTCCCAGAGCTGTCTGTGTACTGATTTAACTGAAAGATTCTTCCTTCAACAAATGTGACTATTTCAATTTTATATTTGTATTAATATCATATTAACAGCTCTCACCTGTACAACAGGAAGCTGGGCTCAATAAGTATTCCTGTGATAGTTCTTGTGATCAAGACAAAACACCTTAACTAAGGGAGTTGTCTGGAGACCAGAAATGTGAGCAGCATGGCAATTATCAGTTCTCTTCTATTGTGGGCCATGGCTAGACGGTTACCTGCACATATTCACACTCATACACGTGGACACATGGGCACATGTCATAAGCACACATAGGAACACAGATTTATACACAAAAGCATAAATCCACAGGCGTTTAAAAAATACAGAAGTTG
The DNA here is from genome assembly GCA_036346955.1 of Dipus sagitta. NCBI lineage: Eukaryota > Metazoa > Chordata > Mammalia > Rodentia > Dipodidae > Dipus > Dipus sagitta. The sequence continues at coordinate 64,059,968 of CM070779.1, read as the reverse complement.
GTGGAATAAATTTCAATGCGTGCTTAATATTTGGAATTTTTGTCTTTGTAAATATATATATTAAACTCTTTATTGTATAGTATATACAGTAAGACATGGAAAGTGACACTAAGAAAGCATATGAGGCCAGCCACTTCTCTGCAAAGGAAAGCTAAGTATTGCTTTGCTTGTTAACTTTTCTGTTGTTTGTTTTTGCATCATATGTATGTCTGATATGTGTGTGTATGCCTGCATGTATATAAGCACATGTGTGTGGGTACATGTGATTGATTTCATGTGTGTTTCTCCATTGCTCTTCAGTTTATTTACTGGGTTAGGGTTTCTCACTTGAGCCCAGAGCTGGCTGGCTTGACCCAAGCCCCTGTCTCCGCTGTCCAAGTGCTGGGATTACAGGCATGTCACCATGCCCACTAACAAAGCATCTTCCATTTGACGTTGTCTTGTCTTCTCTGCCAGTATTTGGTTATGAGGACTGGAGTATGATGGAATCCTGGATGACAGGGTACCATGCCATTGCTCATTTGGTTCATCCCCCATCCCACACACCCCAGTCTTAGAGTAATGGTGCTGATGAAAATCTTAACTTTCCTGTATGATTTTCCCATGTTTGGTGGTTGTCCTGTGCAGGATGTGCTGGAACACATAGTGATTTCATGCTGCGCTCGGCGTCCTGTGGTGTTCAGCCTTAACTGTGAACACATTTGTGCACAGCCCTCCCCACCTTCTGCTTGCACCTATCCAGCCACTGTGGTTGTTCAAAGTTAGTTATGTCATATGATGCAGTCTCAGAAAGGACCCTTGGAACACTGGTCCCTGAATTCTCACAGTCTGTATGCAGCTGTGTGGCGACCTCTATTTCTGAGGGTCAGTTATGCTAGGTACAAAAGTTATGTCTGTTGCTGAATAAGAAATTCTGGGATTTTGAGGTTTGATGCCTATTTGCCTCTTCTTTCTTTTATTGGAGACTTAATGTCTTTAGTTGTATTGTCAAAGTATTTTATTACATTACAGATTTCATACTTTTACTAGATAATTCCTTATCATTAGTTCAATGTCAAATTTCTAATGAGGATCCTTTCAGTAGGCAGCTTGCTTCTTTTCACCTCAAAAGGGGATTATAATTATAATTTTATGTATTTATTTTTATATAGTTTGCTTAATTATATATATTTGTTCTCTTTTCTTGCACCTACTTTACCTATCTTCTAATTTTGTCACTTTCTTTAAGATCCCTTTAAAATTTCTCTTCAATTTATTTACTTTATCTTTGACTTTCCCTTAAAGGCCTTGGGCATGGGTACACTGGATTCTACCTGAGAAGAGTATTTGTGATCATTTGGATCTCTGTGCTGCTTCATGGTCTAAGCACTCAGAGACCATTCATTCTGTAGGAATTACTATGTTTTCACTTAAAACAGCTCTGGTTGTGATGATGATGATGATGATGATAATGATAAGCAATGCCTGTTACTACTTTCCATCGACTCTGCCCCAGGTTCTGTGTAGATGTCATGCACACAATTTCACTTTACTCTCAGTTTCCAATGAGAAAAATACTCCTTGACTTTTCTAATAATAAGACTAGGGTTCCAAGGGAGGCTGATCACTGCTGACTGCAGCTACCAAGCAGATGTGGAGATACCACAACTAGCACTACAGATATGGAGACAGAGACACTCATTTCTCAAGAGCTAGAAATATGACGAGGGTGGGCATGCAGCTGGGGAGTGGTCAAAGATGTACGTGTAGCCAGATGATAGATAGACAGATGATAGCAAACTAACTAGCTAGCCAGATTAAAGGATAGATATAAGATGGGTAGATGATAGGGATATTATAGATAAATGATCAATAGAAGATAGATGGATAACAGATAATAGATAGGTAGACAGTAAATGACAGGTATATAAATAGAGATAATAGATGTATCATAAATAGGTGTGCATATATAGATGATTGATATATGATAGATATTGATACTGTCTAGGGGGTTCATTTTTTCCTGCCAAGTAAAGAATTAAAGGACAGGAAAGCATTCAAAAGAATAAAGTTTACTTATTTTAGAGTAAGAGGGAAAGAAAGTGGAAAGAGCAGGCTCCTCTGGAGTAGGGGGATTTCCAGAAGACAGGAGATTCACAGTCCCAGCAGGAGCTGAACTTTTATTGAATGGGGAAGTCCAACCATCCAGGGTCTATGATTGGTCAGCGTGAATGAAAATGAAGGCACTGGTTGGTGTATGGTGCATCTGGTACTACACAGGTCCCAGAAAGCCCACAGAGCCAGTACACTGGTTGGAAAAATTCAGCTAGGCCAGAAAGAAGGAGGAAATGGAATCATCCCCTTTGCCATCTTGGGTTAGAATAGAGTTAGAATATAGCTACCTTCAAAGAGCCCTTTCTCCCTCTCTGGCTACCCAGTTAAGGAGACTAGCTCCTATAGTATTTCAGCATGTGATGTTTAAATGGATAAGGATTTGAATAGTAGTTACATAGATTTTTGTGTAGCTGGATAGTTTATGGAGCTAGCTATATATACAGAAGCAAGTAGAGACACATGTACATATGTATACACCTATCTGCATCTCTGCAGATATACATGTAATGTACTTTATCTTCAATCTACAACTAAAAAAGGATAATGAAGAAAACATGTTTCTCTGAATTCATTGAGAAAATTTACCAGCAATGTGTCATTGACTTGGGAGCCAATACATGCAGTGAAGTGATATTTTAGGAGAGAGGACATGTACTTCTCATCTAGGTGAATAAGGACTTCTTATTCACCTAGATGTGTTTAAGCTTGTTGCTGTGAAAAGAGAATAATTAGAAAATTTTAATTTTCTGAAATGAAACTTTAGACTGTAGGTCTAAAAGGTAAAGACTGTAGACCATCTGGGAACACAGAGGAAAAAGACATGGAAAGTGGGATAGACTCAAGCTTGCCCCTCTGCATGATCTGTAAAGCAGGGTTAGTGTCTGCATGGGTCCTGCAGAAGGGCAGAATGATTCTGCTGAGTGCAGTAGCATTCATGCTTCATGTGGATTTCATGCTCAACAGAACACTGAAATCTTACCTATACAACCAAGTAGCCATGGGACAAAACTATGAAGATGTGAGAACAACACGATGGTGGGTGTACACACTGGATCATTTGGTGGCTCCATTATGAAGTTCCTGTAGATTCACTGTACCTCAGCAGCTGCCAGTTGACATTACCATCTATAAAACAGCACACATCCTCACCAACTTTTTATTTCATCCTGTGACTTCTATAGCCACAATGGAAGCCCACACTGGACACAGTGTCGTGAAGAATGAAAAAAGTCCAAACAGCCAGAAAGGTGAGAACTTCCATGTGTTTCTGAGATGGGGAAATACATCAGGGTTTGTTCAATGGGGACTGTGGTAAGGCAGCTCTGGCAGGACCTGATTTGAGAACTATTTAGAAGGGGATCCTTTACTAAACCAAAGGTGACTCTAGGGAGAACAGAGAAGATTAAGAACCCAGTTTGGGATGTTTTAAGCGTCTGTGAGATGCAGTGTGGAAAACTGAAAATGAGGAAACCATTCTCTTGCCTCTGAGCCTCCAGGTCACAGGAAAGTGAAGTATGTCCATCACGTGGACACAAAACCTGCCCACTGAGAATACCTCACAAAGAGCTGTGCCTCATAGCCAGATTGATGGCTCAGGCAAGCATGAGGGTCTGAGTTAAACCTCTAGAACCCATGTAAAAAAGTCAGGCATTATGGTATGTACTTGTAATTCCAGCACTGGGAAGAGAAAAGAGACTCCTTGGGACTGCTGTCCAATCAGTCTAGCCTATTTAGTGAGTTTTGGGCCAATGGAAAATCCAGTCTTCAAAAAGGTGGCTGGTGCAGGCTGGAGAGATTGCTTAGCACTTAAGGCACTTGCTTGCAAAGCCAAAGGAGCAAGGTTCATTCCGCCAGGACCCATATAAGCCAGATGCACAAGGTGGCACATGCATTTGAAGTTTGCAGCCGCTGAAAGCCCTGGTGTACTGCACCCATTCTCTCTCTCTCACAAATAAATAAAAGAAGTAATTTTTTCTTAAAAGCTGGATGTTGTTTTTGAGGGATGACACCGAAGATTGTCCTCTAGCTCCCTTCCTCACAGACAGACAGACAGACACACACACACACACACACACACACTTGAAAACACAAACATGCATGCATGCACACATACCCACAAACAAATGTGATTTTTGTAGGAACAGATCATGTGCCCAGACAAGCAGACAAAAGATACTGCCTGTTGACTTTTCCTTTAGTCAGACTAGTAGGGACAAATGGGACAAGTAGGAGCCATTTTGTATCCACTGCACATCACAGTCACAGTTCCCACGTGGTCTGATGCTGCAGTTGAGTTCAGAGTCAGGCAGGACCAAACCTGACAGCTTATTTTGTCTCTGTCCCATGCCGTTCATATCCTTGACCTGGACCTCTGCCCCCTCATGAAGATTTGCTCTCTGAAAGCCTCTGGACAGGGCAACATGTAGCACCTTCACCTATGTTGTCCTTGGTCCAGGAAAGGACTGTGATGTGGAATCCAGAAAAGAAATTCACAGTACAGGGAGGACAATGGACTTACCACACAGCTAATGGTTCAAAGTGGTGCTGTTTGAAAGTTCAGAGAGCTACAAAACAACATTCAGTGAAAAGTAACTTTCACACATACACATAAAAGGCTTCGTTAGTAGGGGGATTTTGTTTCTTTTATGTGAAGATGGTGAGGTGTGTTATCAAACTGTGACCCATCCTTTAATTTCATCTGTTTGAAGGAGCAAAGAATAGGCTCTCAGCATATGGGACAATTGTGCTTCTGAAGGTCCTTCTGAACCTGGGGCTTAGATCTTAATCTGTGTAAACCCCACAGACTCTGGCCAGGGCATCAGAACTTCTCTCAGACCCAATACATAGTTTCTGATTTTCTAAAATAATTGTGTAGCTGTGTATGTGTGTGTGTGTGTGTGTGTGTGTGTGTGTGTGTGTTTTCCCCATACAACGTTTTCCATGTGAAGAGCATTTTTTGATGTGGGGCAAAGGTAAGCAGCACCTTACAGGAGTACAAATTCCAGGCAGGGACCAGCTGCGGGGGCCCAACAGTCTATTGACATTCAGGGCTGTGACTATTCCCAGTATATGCTGCCCTGGGGTTACCCCAGCTCCATTCCTGCACTACCGTGTGGGGCTGAGGGACAGACAGACCTTATCAGTTCTAGTTTGCTTTGCCAGGAACCTTCAGACTTTGGTCAGGGAATCACCAGTTGCTCTTGGGGTACAAATGGGGTATAGAGTGCATGGGGTTTGATAGATGAAGGAATTCTTCCCCTTTCATAGCCCAAGTGGCAAACATTCTTAAACTAATTCTCCCACAGATTGGCAGGGTGATGGATATTTTCAAACCTCAGGCCAGGAGAGGAGAAAATTAACAGTGTACACAGAAGCTGAAATTTTAAAGGACACAGACAGAGTTAGGCAACACCCTGCTGTTGCTATTTCTTTCTTTGTGTCTAAAAAAAATTGCCTTTCCTGACTTTGAAATTAGCTACAGATTTTTTAAGAAAAAAAAAATCAAAGCCCTACCAACCATTTCCCTTTGACAATGGAGAGAGCTTATATCCCCCTGGTACTAACCTCATTTATAATACAGCCTACTCAGTCTTGCAGAATTCACACTAGGTGTGGCATATCTTTATCACAGAACTCCTAGGCAGGCTCACTACACAGAGAAAGAAGACTCACACGAGTCTCACACTTATGGCTCCAAGCTCTTCCATGAGGCCCCTTAGCCACTGTGCCATGGCCTTTATTCTCCATGACCACCTTATGAGAGTCCCACTTCTGAAATGTGCCCAGGTATGGGGACCCTGCTGTTCAGTCTGCAGCCACAAGCAGAGGCAGAGCCCAGGTAAGCATCTGGGCATCTTTGGCTTCTTCACCATTTCCTGCCCACCGAGCTCCGGGACTGGGGATATATGCCCCATTGCATAGGAAGAGCGTCAAGAGAGAGCTCCAGAGCTGGGAGTATATGCCCCATTGCATAGGAAGAGCGTCAAGAGAGAAAAGGCCCTTTGATCTGCTGACTGTATAATAGCTGCCCTTCACCTGCTTCTTCCCCCCATCAGAAGGACCATGTTTTATTGTTCTTGATGTATTATTTAATAGCTATATTTTTAACAAGGATACTTCATAGATCTGTGTGTTAAGGCACTGCATAGCTTTGGAGGAAGAGCTCTGCATGGTGACCACTGTGTACGGCCCCAAAGTGGTGTGCAAGGCCCCATTATCCAGAGTGCTTTCCATAAGGATGTGCCCTTCCCTACAAGTGGGCTCTCTGTCTTTATCTCTGGGTGTGGGTTTGGTCAAAGAGCTGCCAGCCCTCCCTCATCCTGGTGACATACTGCCAGCTTCCTGTACAGGCTGGTGGTGCACATGCTTCAGCAAGTATAGAGTCCAAGACAGTTCTCCAAAGCAAACAGAGTCAGTTGGCTAGGACATGCACATGCCCTGATGGGAGACAGGTCTTGCATGGTCTCAGTGCTTCCCAACTTTCACTGATTTACAGCTTTCTGCCCAGCCCACTGATAACAATGTTTGATCTCCAATGGAACAGGATCCTACAGGCTGATAGGATTGCCTCCAACAGTTGTATAAAGCCAAGGTCTAAGCAAAACAAGCAAAAGAAAAAGAGACAGGTTGGCCCCCTTGCTACTGATCACAAGTTGGAGAAGACTGGATGAGGCTGCAAGGTGGCCACTGTCTTCCACAGAGCATCCTGGGAGGATCAACATGTCAGGGACTCAGGTGAATGACAAGAATGACCATGTAGTGGGAAGAGGTACTCCTGTGGCTTCCCCTCAGAATGTATATATGCTCACACCTACATATATGCATGCTAATACACTCCCTAACATGCATACACACACACATAGACACACTCTCATATGCACACATCTGCATGTTAACATATACTCACTGATACATGCACTTACAATGGAGACATGAGCTCTCACATTCTCTCATATCTACATGTATGCACACATGCACAAAGACACAAATGATCTTACACATACAAGTGCACACTTAAACATACTCCTTGACGCAATGTGTACACACAAACATGCACACAGATACCCTTCATGTACACATGTATACACAAGTAAATGAGCTGCCTCATACACTGACACAGTCTTAAGCATGTATATATATATATATATATATATATATATATATATATATATATATGTATATATACATATATATATATGCAACATATGTGCAGCTATGTGTTCACACGTGTACATGGAATTCTCACAAGTCATGTGTGTTCAATTTTCACTCGCACATGCATATACACTCATAAATATGCACACACAGGTGCTGTGTATGTACATTTTCAGCCACACACACATTCACACATGTGCACTATCACATGCATAGATATATACAAGTATACCATGCTCCATTTACGCACATGCTCAGTCAGGTAAACACACACACACACACACACACACACACACACACACACACCTAAGCCCAACCTTGGTAGTTTTCCCTCTCCAAACACATTTCATGCGGAGTCTTGTTCCTACTTCTAGCTTTTCTGGGAGTGTCCTGTGTCTAGGGAGACTCATAGGCATGGTGTACTGATGCCCAAAATGTCTGATTTTGTTCATGACTTGCTGTCTTGGGTGGCTCTGCTGGACATGGACATGTAGTTCAGGCCATTGTGCTGCCCTGTGGCACACATTCATCTACTATTCTGATGCAGACCCGCTTGGAATCGGCTTTCTAAAGAGCGGCCTCCACAATTATTAAACAAAAATCCTCCAAAGCCATCACCATTTCCTTAATGGCCAGTCTTTCTCAGTCACAGGAAGGGTTTGGCTTTCTTTTGGTGTTGGGATCAACACCAGTAAAGTTTTGCTTAAAATCAGAGGAAGAGATTTACTTTTTTGTTTGATATCTTCATGGGATTAATGGGAATGTAAAAGAAAAGATAGGGGGCCTCCTTCCAGGGCCTGGGCCTAGTCTCTGGGTACTTGTGAGAGGACAAGGCTCTGCAGAGTCCTCTAGAACCTAGGACTCTGAAGCGCTCAGGATCTTCCTTCAGCCCTGTCTTCTGTTGTCCCACAGTCTGGGCCATAGGAGAGCACAAGCTGTAGGCATAGAAAAAGAAGGATGGGATAAGACAATACCAGGAATAAACTCCAGAGTGAACAGTGGACCTGGGTGACTGTGATGTCGCCAGCCCATTTGTCTTCCTCAACTACAAAAGACACTCTGTAGGGTGCTGACAGCAGGAAAGCTGAGCATATGTGTGGGGATTCCCTTGTGATTTTCCTGTGAGCTTGAACTACCCTAAGAAAATATTTTTTTTGTTTATTTTTTGTTTTTTAAAAGGTAAGGTCCATTCTATCTCAGACTGACATGGAATACACTATGTAGTCTCAGGGTGGCCTCGAATTAAAGAGATATTCTCTGCCTCAAGTGCTGGGATGAAAGGCATGTGCCAACACACACAGGAAAGAAAATATTTTTTAAAATGGAAAAAGTTACCCACAGCAATTTTAATGTACATATATACTATATAAATGATTTATGTATATTGATATAATATATATTTATATAATTTTGTATAAAATTATAAATTTTTATGCAAAAAAGACCCAGGACTGGAACCCTTCTTCATTGCTGAGTGCAGGGATGGGGCAGGAAAAAGGAGGCAGACTAAAGTGGAGCAGAAGGTCAGGCAGGAGAGAGAAGGAGAGTGAGGAGGAGGAGAAGGCAGAGAGAGGAGAGATGACAGGTGAGAGATGGAGGCCAATGAGTTGGAGGAGAAGACAGCCAAGGGAGAAATGGAGGCTAGTGAGGTGGAGGAGAAAGGAGACAGGGGAAAGATGGAGGCAGAGAGAGGTGGAGGAGACGGCAGACAGAAGAAAATGGAGGCAGAGTGAGGTCAAGGAAACAGCAGACAGGGGAGAGATCGAGGCTGAGTGAGGTGGAGGAGAAGGCAGACAGAGGAGAGATGGAGGAAGTGTGAGGTGCAGGAGAAGGCAGACAGGGGAGGGATGGAGGCAGATGAGGGGAGGGAAGACAGACAGGGGAGATATGGAGGCAGATGAGGTGGAGGAGGAGGAAGACAGGGGAGAGATGGAGGCAGGTGAGCTGGAAGAGAAGGGATACAGGGGAGAGATGGAGGCATAAGAGGTGGAGCAGAATGGACACAGGGGAGAGATTGAGGGAGAGGACGTGGAGGAGAAGGCAGACAGGGGCTTGAGGGAAGCAGATGAAGTGGAGGAAAAGTCAGACAGGGGATGGAGTCAGATGAGGTGGAGGATAAGTGAGACACAGGAGAGATGGAGATAGATGAGGTGGAGAAGTCAGAGAGGGGAGAGATGGAGACAGATGAGGTGGAAGAGAAGGGATTCAGGGGAGAGATGGAGGCAGATGAGTTGGAGGAGAAGGCAGACAGGGGAGAGATGGAGGCAGATGAGGTGGAGACAAATGGATACGGGGACAGACGGAGGCAGAAGACGTGGAGAAGACACATAGGGGAGAGATGGAGCCATATGAGGTGGAGCAGAAGGGATATAAGGGAGAGATGGAGGCAGAAGATGTGGTGGAGAAGACAGATAAGGGAGAGAGAGGCAGGTGAGGTAGAGGAGAAGGGATACACGGAGAGATGGAGGAAGAGTGAGGTCGAGGAGAAGGCAGTCAGGGGTGTGATGGGGGAAATGAGGTGAAGCAGGGGGCAAACATGGGAGAGATGGAGACAGTGTTAGGTGGAGAAGAAGGCAGACATGGGAAAGATGGAGGCAGAATGAATTGGAGGACAAGGCAGACAGGGGAGAATTGGAGGCACATGAGGTGCAGGAGAAGTCAGACAGGAGAGATGGAGACAGAGCGAAGTGGAGGAGAAGGCCGACAGTGTGACATGGAGACTGATAAGGTTAGGAGAAAGCAGACAGCATAGAGGTGGAGGCAGAGTGTGGTGGAGGAGAAGGCAGATGGGGAAATGGTGAAGGCAGATGAGGGGGAAGTTAAGGCAGACAGGTGAGAGATGGAGGGAGAGTGAGGTGGAGGAGAAGGCAGACAGGAGGGAAATGGAGGCAGAATGACGTGGCGTAGAAGACAGACAGAGGAGAGATGGAGGCAGAGTGAGGTGGAGGTGAAGGCAGACAGAGGAGAGATGGAGGCAGAGTGAGGTGGAGGTGAAGGCAGACAGGAGGGAGAAGTAGACTGAAGTGGTGGAGGAGAAGGCAGTCAGGGGAAGATGGAGGCAGAGAGATATGGAGGAGAAGGCAGACAGGGGAGAGATGGAGGTAGATGAGGTGGAGGAGAAGGCACACAGGGGAGAGATGGAGGCAAAGTGATGTGGAGGAGAAGGCACTCAGGGGATTGATTGAGAAATATGAGGTGTGGGATAAAACTGACAAGGGAGGAGAGATGGAGGCAGAGTGAGGTGGAGGAGAAGGCACACAGGGGAGACATGGAAACAGAGTGAGGTGGAGGAGAGGGCAGTAAGGGAATTGATTTTGAAATATGAGGTGTAGGAAAAGAGACAGGGGAGAGATGGAGGCAGAGTGAGGTAGAGAGAAAGCACACAGGGGAGAGAATGCACCAGAATGAGGTGGACGTGAAGGCAGACAGGGGAGAGATGGAGGCAGAGTGATGTGGAGGAGAAGGGGTACAGGGGAGAGATGGACGGAGATATCATGGAGGTGAAGGCAGACAGTGGAGTGATGGAGGCAGATGAGGTGAATGTGAAGGCAGACAGGGGAGTGATGGAGGCAGATGATGTGAAGGAGAAAGGATACACAGGAGAGATGAAGGCAGAGTGAGATGGAGGAAAAGGCAGGCAGGTGGAGATGAGCTGCAGCAGGAAGCAGACAGAGGAGAGATGGAGAAAGTGTTAGGTGGAGAAGAAGGCAGACAGGGGATAGATGGAGGCAGAATGCAGTGGAGGACAAGGCAGACAGGGTTGATTTGGAGGCAGATGAGGTGCAGGAGACGGAGGACAGGAGAGATGGAGATAGACTGAAGTGGAGGAGTTGGCCGACATGGCAAGATGGAGACTGATAAAGTGCAGGAGAAAGCAGACAGCATAGAGATAAAGGCAGATGAGGTGGAGGAGAAGGCAGACAGATGAGAGATAGAGGCCGATGAGGTGGAAGAGAATGGATACAGGGGAAAGATGTAGGCAGATGAGGTGGAGGAAAGGCTGACAGGGAGAGATGGAGGCAGAAGAGGTGGAAGAGAAGGGATAGAGGGGAGAGATGGAGGCAGAAGTGTTGGAGCAGAATGGATAAAGGGGACAGGTTTAGGCAGAGTGAGGTGGAGGTGGAGGCAGACAGGGTGGAGATGGAGGCAGATGAAGTGGAGGAAAAGACAGACAGGGGAGAGATGGAGGCAGATGAAGTGGAAGAGAAGAGATGCAGGGGAGAGATGGAGGCAGATGAGGTGGAAGAGAAGGGATACAAGGGAGAGATGGAGGCAGAAGAGGTGGAAGTGAAGGCACACAGGGGAGAGATGGTAGCAGATGAGGTGGAGAAGGCAGAGAGGGGCTTGATGGAGGCAGATGAAGTGGAGGAGAAGGTAGAGAGGGGAGAGAGGGAGACAGATGAGGTGGATTAGAAATCAGACAGGGGAAGGAGACAGATGAGGTGGAGGAGAAGTGAGACACGGGAGACATGGTGACAGATGAGGTGGAGAAGAAAGCAGACAGGGGGAGATGCAGGCAGAGTTAGGAGGAGGAGAAGGGAGACAGGGGAGATGTGGATGCAGATGAGGTGGAGGAGAAGGCAGACAGGGGAAAGATGGAGGGAGATTTGGCAGAGTTGAAGGCAGACAGGGGAGAGATGGAGGCAGATGAGGTGGAAGAGAATGGATACAGGGACAGACGGAGGCAGAAGACATGGAGAAGACATATAGGGGAGAGATGGAGCCAGATGAGGTGGAGGAGAAGGGATACAGGGGAGAGATAGATGCAGAAGACGTGGTGGAGAAGACAGATAGGGGAGATATGGAGGCAGGTGAGGTAGAGGAGAAGGGATACAGGGGAGAGATGGAGGCAGAGTGAGGTCGAGGAGAAGGCAGTCAGAGGTGTGATGGGGGAGATGAGGTGAAGCAGGGGGCAGACATGGGAGAGATGGAGACAGTGTTAGGTGGAGAAGGCAGATTGGGGAAAGATGGAGGCACAATGAGATGGAGTACAAGGCAGACAGGGGAGAATTGGAGGCACATGAGGTACAGGAGAAGTCAGAAAGGAGAGATGGAGACAGAGCGAAGTGGAGGAGAAGGCCGACAGTGTGACATGGAGACTGATAAGGTTAGGAGAAGGCAGGCAGCATAGAGGTGGAGTCAGAGTGTGGTGGAGGAGAAGGCAGATGGGGAAATGGTGAAGGCAGGTGACGGGGAAGTTAAGGCAGACAGGTGAGAGATGGAGGCAGAGTTAGGTGGAGGAGAAGGCAGACAGGAGGGAAATGGAGGCAGAATGACGTGGAATAGAAAACAGACAGAGGAGAGATGGAGGCACAGTGAGGTGGAGGGGAAGGCAGACAGGTGAGACATGGAGTCAGAGTGAGGTGGAGGAGAAGGCAGACAGGTGAGAGATGGAGGCAGAGTGAGGTGGAGGATAAGGCAGACAGGAGGGAGATGTAGGCTGAAGACGTGGAGGAGAAGGCAGTCAGGGGAAGATGGAGGCAGAGAGAGATGGAGGAGAAAGCAGACAGGGGAGAGATGGAGGTAGATGAGGTGAAGGAGAAGGCAGACACGGGAGAAATGGAGGCAGAGAAATGGAGGCAGAGTGAGGTGGAGGTGAAGGCAGCCAGGGGAGAGATGGTAGCAGATGAGTTGGAGGAGAAGGCAGAGAGGGGCTTTATGGAGGCAGATGAAGTGGAGGCCAGGGGTAATGGAGTTGAAGGCAGATGGGGGAGAGATGCAGGGAGAGTGAGGGGGAGAAAAAGGCCAACAAGGGAGAGGTGGAGGCAGAGCAAGGTGGAGGAGAAGGCAGACAGGGGAGAGGTAGAGGGTGAGTCAGGTGGAGAAGAAGGCAGACAGGGGAGAGATGGAGGCCGATGAGGTGTAAGAGAAGGGATACTGGGGAGAGATGAGGTGGAAGAGAAGGGATACAAGGGAGAGGTGGAGGCAGAAGAGGTGGAGGTGAAGGCAGACACAGGAGAGATGGACACAGATGAGGTGGTGGAGAAGACAGAGAGGGGCTTGATGGAGGCAGATGAAGTGGAGGAGGATGCAGAGAGGGGAGAGAGGGAGACACATGAGATGGATTCGAATTCAGACAGGGGATGGAGCCAGATGAGGTGGAGGAGAAGTGAGACATGGGAGAGATGGGGACAGAAGAGGTGGAGGAGAAGGCAGACAGGGGGAGATGCAGGCAGAGTTAGGTGGAGGAGAAGGCAGATAGTTGAGAGATGGAAGAAGATGAGGTGGAGGAGAAGGCAGACAGGGGAAAGATGGAGGGAGATTTGGCAGAGTTGAAGGCAGACAGGGGAGAGGTGGAGGCAGATGAGGTGGAAGAGAATGGATACAGGGACAGACGGAGGCAGAAGACGTGGAGAAGATACATAGGGGAGAGATGGAGCCAGATGTGGTGGAGGAGAATGGATACAGGGGAGAGATGGAGGCAGAAGACGTGGTGGAGAAGACAGATAGGGGAGGTACAGAGGCAGGTGAAGTAGAGGAGAAGGGATACACGGGAGAGATGGAGGCAGAGTGAGGTCGAGGAGAAGGCAGTCAGGGGTGTGATGGGAGAAATGAGGTGAAGTATGGGGCAGACATGGGAGAGATGGAGACAGTGTTAGGTGGAGAAGAAGGCAGACATGGGAAAGATGGAGGCAGAATGAATTGGAGGACAAGGCAGACAGGGGAGAATTGGAGGCACATGAGGTGCAGGAGAAGTCAGACAGGAGAGATGGAGACAGAGCGAAGTGGAGGAGAAGGCTGACAGTGGGACATGGAGACTGATAAGGTTAGGAGAAAGCAGACAGCATAGAGGTGGAGGCAGAGTGTGGTGGAGGAGAAGGCAGATGGGGAAATGGTGAAGGCAGGTGAGGGGGAAGTTAAGGCAGACAGGTGAGAGATGGAGACAGAGTGAGGTGGAGGAGAAGGCAGACAGGAGGCCAATGGAGGCAGAATGACGTGGCGTAGAAGACAGACGGGAGTGACGGAGGCACAGTGAGGTGGAGGATAAGGCAGACAGGGGAGAGATGGAAGCAGAGTGATGTGGAGGTGAAGGCAGACAGGAGGGAGATGTAGGCTGAAGACGTGGAGGAGAAGGCACTCATGGGAAGATGGAGGCAGAGAGAGATAGAGGAGAAGGCAGACAGGGGAGAGATGGAGGTAGATGAGGTGGAGGAGAAGGCAGACACGGGAGAAATGGAGGCAGAGAAATGGAGGCAGATGAGGTGGAGGAGAAGGCAAATGGGAGTAATGGAGGCAGAGTGAGGTGGAGGTGAAGACAGACAGGGGAGAGATGGAGGCAGAGTGAGGTTGAGGAGAAGGCACACAGGGGACAGATGGAGGCTGAGTGATGTGGAGGAGAAGGCACTCAGGGGATTGATTGAGAAATATGAGGTGTAGGATAAAACAGACAGGGGAGAGATGGAGGCAGAATGAGGTTGAGGAGAAGTCAGTCCAGGGAGAGATGGAGGCAGAGAGAGGTGGAGGAGAAGGCACACAGGGGAGACATGGAAGCAAAATGAGGTGGAGGAGAGGGCAGTAAGGGGATTGATTTTGAAATATGAGGTGTAGGAAAAGAGACAGGGGAGAGATGGAGGCAGAGTGAGGTAGAGAGAAAGCACATGGGGAGAGAATGCACCAGAGTGAGGTGGATGTGAAGCAGACAGGGGAGTGATGGAGGCAGAGTGAGGTGGAGGAGAAGGAAGACAGGGGAGAGATGGAGGTGGAGTGAGGTGGTGGGGATTTTATACAGGGGAGAAATGGAGCAGAGTGAGGTAGAGGAGAAGGCACTCAGGGGATTGGTTGAGAAATATGAGGTGTAGGATAAAACAGACAGGGGAGAGATGGAGGAAGAGTGAGGTGGAGTTGAAGGCAGACAGGGGAGTATGGAGTCAGAGTGACATGGAGGAGAAAGGGTACAGGGGAGAAATGGAGGCAGAGTGAGGTTGAGGAAAAGGAAGACAGGGGAGAGATGGAAGCAGAGTGAAGTAGAAGTATAGGCAGAAAGGGGAGCGAAGGATGCAGAATGAGGTGGAGGTGAAGGAAGACAGGGAAGAGAAGGAGGCAGAGTGAGGTGGGGTTGAAATCAGACAGGGGTGAGATGGAGGCAGCGTGCGGTGGAGGACAAGGCAGTCAGGGGAGAGGTGGAGGCAGAGTGATGTGGAGGAGAAGGCACACAGGGGAGAGAGGAGGTAGCGTGAGGTGGCGATGATGGCAGACATGGGAGAGATGGAGGCAGAGTCAGGTAGAAAGAAGGCATTCAGGGGATTGATTGACAAATATGAGGTGTAGGAGAAAACCTACAGGTGAGAGATAGAGGCAGAGTAAGCTGGAGGAGAAGGCAGACAGTGGAGAGATGGAGGCAGAGTGAGGTGGAGGAGAAGGCAGACAGTGGAGAGATGGAGGCAGAGTGAGGTGGAGGAGAAGGCAGACAGGGGAGGGAGGGAGGTACAGTGAGGTGGAGGACAAGGCAAACAGGGGAGAAATGGAGGTAGAATGAGGGGAGGAGAAGGCACACAGGGGAGAGATGGAGTCAGAGTGAGGTGGAAGGAAAATGCAGACAGGGGAGAGATGGAGGCAGAGTGAGGTGGAAGGAAAATGCAGACAGGGGAGAGATGGAGGCAGAGTGAGGTGGAGGAGAAGGCAGACAGGGAGAGATGGAGGCATAATGAGGTGGAGAAGAAGGCAGGCAGGTGAAGGATGGAGGCAGAATGAGGTGGAGGAGAAGGCAAAAGAGGAGAGATGGAGGCAGAGTGAGGTGGAGGAGAAGGCAGACAGGGAGAGATGGAGGCATAATGAGGTGGAGGAGAAGGCAGACAGGTGAAGGATGGAGGCAGAATGAGGTGGAGGAGAAGGCAAAAGAGGAGAGATGGAGGTAGAGTGAGGTGAAGGAGAAGGCACACGGGAGAGATGGAGGCAGAGTGAGGTGGAGGAGAAGGCAGACAGGGGAGGGATGGAGGCAGATGAGGTGGAGGAGAAGACAGACAGGCGAAGGATGAAGGCAGGGAGAGGTGGAGGTGAAGCAGGCAGCGGAGAGATGGAGGCAGATTCAGGTGGAGGAGAAGGCAGACAGGGGATGGAGGGAGGCAGAGTGAGGTGGAGGAGAAGGCACACAGGGGAGAGATGGATGCACAGTGAGGTAGAGGGGAAGGAAGACAGGGGAGAGATGGAGGCAGAGTGTGGTGGAGGAGAAGGCACACAGGGGAGAGATGGATGCAGAGTGAGGTGGAGGAGGAGGCACACAGGGGAGAGATGCATGCAGAGTGTGGTGGAGGAGACGGCACACAGGGGAGAAATGGAGGCCGAGTGAAGTGTATTTGAAGGCAGACAGGGGGAGATGGAAGCAGATGATCTGGAGGAGAAGGCAGACAGGGGATTGATTGAGAAATATGAGGTTTAGGAGAAAACAGACAGGGGAGAGGTGGAGGCAGAGTGTGGTGGATGAGAAGGCAGACACGGTTGTGATGGAGGCGGATGAGTTGGAGGAAAAGGCAGACAGTGTAGTGATGGAGGCAGAATGAGGTGGCAGAGAAGTTAGTGAGTAGAGAGTTCAAGGCAGATGAGGTTGATCAGAAGGCACACAGGGGTGTTATGGAGGCTGAGTGAGGTGGAAGAGAATTCAGACGGAGCAGCAATGGAAGCAGTGTGATGTGTGACAGAAGACAGACATGGGAGTAGTGGAGGTAGTGTGAGGGTGAGGTGAAGACAAACAGGGGAGAGATGGAGGCAGGGTGAAATTGAGGTGAAGACAGAAGTGGGAGACATGGAGGCAGAGTGTGGTGGAGGAGGAGGCAGACAGGGGAGAGATGGAGGCAGAGTGATTCGAAGGATAAGGCAGCCATGGATAGAAGGAGAATGAGATTTGGGAGAAGGCCAGCATGAGCAATAGGTGAGAGTAGAAGAGGGAGGGGCTGGCAGCCTGTGTGGTCAGGGTAGATATACCACGATCCCCTGGTAGCTAGGAGTAATGGTTTCCAGGGAGGCAGCTAATGTCAGAAAAGTTCAGAAACAAATAGAAAATATTAAAACTTGAGCACTTCCTTCTCATTATACTTGTTGTCAGGTAACTACTGTTGAGGGTGTGTCTACATGGCATACACAGACTCTGTCCCATGACAAACAAACCCAACCTGTCTTTCTTTTTCTGGTCTTTCTCTCTTTCCCTATCTTGCTCCTCCTAGACACCTTACTTCCAACTCTTCATTGAATGGATGTCACAGAGCCTTCTAGAAGAATGTACAGCCATTAACCTTAAAAACTAACAAACCTACCCAATAGAGACAACTGTGTCATTGGAAAGAGGACTGGTAGGAGGGGTCCTTGCAGAGAAGGTAGTAGACAAAGGTCCCCAGAGGGGGACCAGCTGGGACACGGGTTTGTATGACAAGAATGAGATTTCATAAAAAGATTTACACTAAGAGACCTCTAGGCAAAGGATGGGAAAGGGCAAAGACTCAGCTGGAATGTTCCAGAAACTTATTAAAGGGCCCACACCCTGAGTATAGAAGCATGAAGAAGTTAGGAGAGGTGAAGATAGAGAAGTCACCATGACTTTAGCTAATGTAAGGTGAGTGTAGTCCTGGTGAGGACAAATACTTTCCCTGTAACCAGGAAGTCCTTATTACTGCATCCTGGTCCCTGTTTATGGCTCTGATTCTGGACAGTAGCATTCCTCAAACAGCCTGACCCTGTCTTCTTGGAGTGATGTGAATGATGTACAGACAACCCATTCCCCAAGACATCCTGTGCTCTCAGGACACCCAGGCTCTGCTGCTCAAATGTTGCCTTACTGGTGAAAGATGGTCAGTGTCCTCTCTGAGTGCCTGGAACCTAAGCTTGTGCTGACTGACTAACACTGAACATATCTTCTGAGAGCAAATGGAAACCAGCAGCTCTCCATGGAGACCAAAGGCCATCCTGCTGGCCTCTGAAAGCTCTGCGTAGTTCCTGAACCAACTGAAATCTGCAGTGGCTCACATAGAGCCAGGTTCTGCCTAAGTGTTTTCTGAGCAGGAACACTTGCCTTACTTGTCTTTGTAAAGGAAGTCACCTCAACTTCCTACCAACTCTGTGTTCCTGGTGCTTCCTCCTATCTTCTTGTAATGATATTAGACCACAGGTGAGACAATGTCCTATGCTAATGCACCTTTCTTTTGGCTTCAGCTAAAAATATTTGGGAAAACAAAGCAGTGTGCCATGTTTATGATGCAGATGGACCATGCTTAGAGACACTTCTGCTGCCATCTTTATGATGCCATTGAACATGCCCAGAGGAGCTCCTGTCCTGTTTGTGATGCAAACTGAGCATGCTCAGGGGAATTTCTGACGTGTATAATACAAGCTAAGCACGGTGTTACTGTCCACCATGTTTCTGACATAAGTTGAGCAGGACCAGAAGTGTTCCTGTTCACTATTTTCACCTTTTGAACATGTGCTCCATAGCCTAACCTGACACAGCATGGCCAAGAATGTGTCTGTCATTTTTTCTTCTTGTACTATTACCTTAAACTGAGCATGCACAGTAACGTACATATTAAACTGGGAACGTGCCCACTTCAAAGTACTTTCCTCTATGAATACATAGAAAAATTTCACCACTGCTTTGTTTGAGGAAAGCACTGTTTCGTAAATAATTCCAGTATCCAGAGTTCATTCTACAGTTATAAGCTTCCTCAATTCTTTTGCCTTTGGTGTGTTTTGTACTCATCAGAAGAAGAACCACTGTCCTCAGTGTTGAGGACAGAGAGATGGACCCTTCCCCAGTCTCTCAAGGATGGAGAGAATGATCCCTCTCCAGTTTCCCAAGGACAGAGAGTGACTTTTCCTCACTGTCCCAAGTACAGAGAGATTGACCCTTCTTCAACCTCCTGAGGACACGTGTGATCTTTGCCCAGTATCCTGAGTATAGAAGGAGTGATCCTTCTTCAATCTCCTGGGGACCTCCACACCATTGCTCAAGGCTAGCTTCCAGTATCCTCTCTTCTTCCTGATAATGTAATATCTCCTTCACTAGGTGGCTTTGTTGACCTGTGAACATGCATGATGGAGTCTCTACAGTCCCAGACAGTCCTGTGACCCACACACCCTGTCATTCTCTTTACATTAATATGCCATGAATGGGTGCCATCCACTTCTGCTGTTTGCAGAGCCTCGCGCCCCCTCCAGCCTTCAGTCTACTCCCTGGCAGCAGCAGATGTTCTCCACATCCAAGCTTCTCAGGACATTGGCAGCTGCCATGTTGCTCTTGCAGTGGTAACTTCTGAGTTACTGTCCCACACTGAGTCCCGGAATGTCTTGTGTACTTTCTGCCTCCATTTCCCTGCCTCTTATCTCCTGGTTCTCCTCTACCAGCCTCTCTGTCCAACACCTTGTGCCTTGTTGGCCTCCCCTGTATCTAGCTTGTTCATGGAGGCTCCTCCTGACACTCCTGTCCTCTCAGCTCTTCCTAATCTGATAGCTGCTTGTCAAGTGTCAAGGTTACTTATTACCATGCCTTTATGTACTCTTCATATGTCAAACAGGCCCAAATCCATCCCTGCAGCCCAAACCTGGGCTTGCATGCATGAATTTTCCTGGTATGTCAATGTTGGAGCTGCACTGTCTTCTTAAAATTTCCATGTTCAAGATAATCTGCTCTTTTGACCTATGCACCTGACCATTATCACAACCTCTGAGTCTAGCTGCTGCCTGTGTTTAGAACTTCATAAATGGCCTCCTTATTTCTGCCATTGGCCATTTTCCAATCTTTTCTCCAGATACTTGCTTAACATTCCATAGGCTTCTCTACTTCTGTTTGGATACAAATTGCAACCCTGTTCTGCCCATAGACCCTTCCAGCCTGGCACTGCCCATGTTGCCAGCCTCATCTCTTATCATTTCACTGGCCACCTGTGAGCTCCAGTCAGCCTCACTCTACAGTACCACATCCCTTATAATACAGGGCTGTTGTTTGTTATACTATTTTCCAGAATTTTCTTCTGGTGTCTTTTATCATGTTTCTTTACCTCTCACTGCTAGAGGCCTTCCATGTTCACACTGTGAGAAGCAGCTCCCTGTAAGATGCTGTTGGAATGTGTTTATTCATTGGTGGTGACCATGTTGACTTGTCCATCATCTGCCTCACTTGCCGTTAGACTCTGGCTTCTATGTTCTCATGGGCTATAGTGAAAGTCCTGGCCATGCTTCTGAAAAATCATGAGTTGTAGCCAGTCTTGCTCTGCCTGTCATTATACCCCTGCCCTGCATATCATGTTGATACAGCATTCTGATAGTCACTCAACAGTAATAGGCCAACAAATATTTATGGAGATATCCTGTCAGGTGCTGCTGGAGATTTTGTATTAAAAGATGGATCAGTCTTTCACTTGGCTCCCAGAAGGCTCACAATCTGGTTGGTAAAACAGATACTTCAGCAGCTAAACACGCTACTACATGCCCTCCACTCCCATTGATGACTGCTCCTGTGTGTACCTAGAAGGGTTGATTGGTCCAAACTGGGGTGGAGACCTTGGGTTTGAATGTGGAGCTGAGGGTTCAGAACTTCTGGCCTCAGCCAGGTGGATGAAAGCAGAGGCTCCAGCCGCAGAATAAGGACAGGGACTTTGAATAGACTTGTTGGGAGCATGCCTGCAGGACATCCAGGTGGGATGCTCCTGCAGACTCTGGTACATGAATATGTGTTCAGGGAACAGGCAGAAACGCAGCTAGGATTGAGGCCATGAGCCAAGGTTTAAACCCTGGGGACAAAACCTCTGAAGAGCATTCTTTCAATTTAAGAATATATTAAGTTGGGGGAGGGGTATTTTCAGATGGTTCAAAGACTTTCCTGTGGTTTCATGTGTCAACTTGTGACAGGTTAAAGAAGAAAATATTACCTACCCCGTAACTTCCACCAGCTCCAAAATTGGAAAAGGAGCCCCAGGGACTCCCTTTTTTATACTAGTTTCCTTGCTTTGCCTTTTGTTGCCTTCATGGTCCTCTAAGATGCTGGGATTGGGGCCTACTGCTCCAGACCTTCAGTCTCAGAGTCTCTAGTATTCCCACCCCCCAAACTCAGTGGCCAGATCATGCACACATGGCTTCAGTACAACCCCTCATTGACCACCTCCAAGTCTCTTATACATATCTCCCAGATATAAATTTAGTAATACCCTTAAGCATGAGACAAAAGCAGAACCAATAGAGAGACAATAGCAGTGGCAGGCAGGAAGGATTGGGCTCTGGGAGCAGACACATCTTAGTTCTTGTTACACTTCTTTTGCTACCTGATAAACTCCCATGTTTGCAAGATGGACCTCACAGTCTGGAGATGAGGGTTAGACTCAACTGCGTTATACCTCTTGCCAAATTTCTCCTTTCTCCTCTGTATATATACTCACTAAGTTCCACTCCATATAGTCTTCTCATTTACCAAAAGTAGGAGTAAGAGGATGAGGCCCCACATCAAATGAACCCACAAGCTGGTCTGGGATATTGGTGATGCAAACTATGTTCTCCAATGGGGTGTTTCAAATTATCCCCTTCATCTGTGTTTTTATTTGTTTGGATATTTTTTTGAGGTAGGGTCTCACTCTAGCCCAGGCTAACCTATGTAGTTCACTATGTAATCTCAGGCTGGCCTTGAACTCACAGTGATCCTCCTATCTCTGCTTCCCAAGTGCTGGGATTAAAGGTGTGTGAGCAGTTCCTCCATCTTTTATACACGGAGTCTCTTCCTACCTACAGATTGGGTCATTAACAGTGAGTAATGAAGAGACAGAAAAATCTGTAAATAAAATAAGAACATGATATGAAAAGAATGCTTGGGCTAGGAAGACGGCTTAGTAGTTAGAGGTAGTTGCAAGACTGCCAGCCTAAGTTCAATCCTCCGCAGCACATGTGTAAAGCAAAAGTAGTGCACACATCTATGATTCTGACATGCATGCCATGGAAGGTGGAGCCAGAAGAATGGCAGAGTTCCAGCCAGCTAGTAGTCAGTGTTTCTAGAGGCCTAAACCAGAAAGATCTGTCTTAAAGAAGATAGAAGGAGATGACAGACACCATGAGCATATCCTCTATATTTTCCTATGCACCCATACACACAGACACATATACACAGACAATAAACAAACAAACAAAAGGTTTATCAACAAACCTTCTATAAATAAGTAACTCTTAATGTGACTTGACTATTGTAAAGCCTGAGGCAGAGGGCAGAAAAGTTTTTAGAATATTCTTCATGACTTACGCAATCCTAACAACAAAACTTGACAAAGTTTGGAGGGCTGGGAAGATGGGTCAATGGTTAAAGGCACTTGCTTGCAAAGCCTGAAAGCCCAGGTTTGATTTCCCAGTACCCATGTTAAGGCACATTACAAAGTGGCACATTTGTCTAGAGTTTATTTGCAGTGCCAGGAGCCCTGATGAGCCCATTCTCTTTCATAAATCAATCAATCGTGACAAATGTAGCATTATGTACACTAACTAAGCACTGCCTGGACATCCCCTGTATCCTAGTCCCACTAATACTTCCCAACATCATGGTTCTTGACAAGCACTGGAAGAAATGGAGATAGGGAGTATTCAGTTTTGCAAATGAGAATAAAGAAAATGAAGGACACTACCAACAAGCCTGGTCCATAAAACTGTTAAAGAATAATGTATTGCAGGCTGGGAATGGGGCTCAATTGGTAGAGAGCCTGCTTAGCATGCATGAAGCCCTGGGTTCCTCCCCTGCACCACATAAACCGGGTGTGGATGTACACACCTGTAATCCCAACACTTTGGAGGTAGAGGCAAGATGATCAGGAGTGCAAGGTCATCCTTAGCTACATAGCCAGCTTAAATTTAGCCTGGGATACATGAGACACTATCTCAAAAAAATAGCAATAAAAATTATATAACTAACTTTTTAATTTCAAAAATAATATGATGAATTAACATCAGGAAAGTTACTTAATAAGTCAAATTAGTAAGCACATAACATCCATAATTGCCTAACAAACCACTTCAAAACTGCAGCCCAGAAAAATAAATGTTTGTTTCCTCATAATATCTTTGAGCTCATTAGGGTTAGTTTAGCTGAAGTTCAGAGTCTCTCAGGAACCTGGGGTCCAGATACTGTCAGGACCAGAGGACTTCCTTCAAGATGGTGCCTGCCCATGATTGGGTGTTGCCAGGAGGCTTTGGCTCTTGGATATGTGGATGTTGTTAGGCCCCAAGTGCCCTCATCACATGCTGGCTGGTTCTTCCACAGCAAGAGGTTCAAGATGTGATGTGACCTGGCTTTGTAATTCCCACTATGTTATTCCATCTGTTCCAGTAGGAAGAAGCATGGGTGCCAAATGGTCTCTTAGCAAACAGCCATCACACATCCACCCCTGAATTCTAAGCTTCTGCTACTCCACACTGCTTCTTCTCTATGTCTATGAACAGTAATGTGGCCACCCTGGAGTGTGTTGCTCAGATCCCTGTTAATCAAGGGCTCCATGTCAGTGCTGGGGTACTGTTGGGTGAAGGTACACCATCCTAGATGCAGAACCTGCTTGACCCAGATCAGACCAACTGGTGGGGTGTCCCATACCCACCCAGTTGAATCCAAGTAGGGACAACTATAGATCCAGAGTCCCTGAAGGCTTTGTGGAGCTGTGGGGCCTCACAAGGGTGACTTCTACATTTGCCCACTTCTCCTGCTATATGACCCAGGGACTCTTCAACAGAAGTCATCTTACCCCCATCACTCCATCTCCCTTCCAAGAGGACCATACAACACTTTAATAACAATTCTTACGGTTTTTATTTATCAAATGCTTAAACAGACCTTATCTTGGCTTTTGAATGACAATTTCCTTAACATGGATTTACAAACCTCAGCTTTCTTCATCAGGTTTAACTTGACATCATGCCCCTGCACAGAAATTGCTCCCCAATGGTAGCCTATGGCTTGCATATACCTCTGCCAAAGAGCTTTCCTCAACAGCCCTGACTTGGCAGCCTATAGCAAGGTGAACTAAGGATGTTCTGGGAGACAGAAGGTGAGTCAGCAGGATACCCAGACTTCCTGTATGTCAGCAGCCTGGTGTGCGGCCTGGGACTCCCAGAGACTCAGAAGCTCTGGCAGGCTTAGCAAGTTTTAAGAGAAATTGGTCAAGGGACTGGAAAGGGGAGGACTTCTTGGCATGTAAGATGCAAAACTCAGTTTAGAAGCCTTTCTTTTTTTCATTATTTTTTTTCTTTCTGAGACAGGGTCTCACATAGTTCAGTCTGGCCTCAAACTTGCTATGTAGCCAAGTTGATCTTGAATCCCTGATCCTCCTCCCTCTACCTCCCAAATGCTGTGATCACAGAGGTGCACCACCATGGCTGGTTTAGAAGCCCATCTTGATTTTGCTTTTTTTGAGATGCAATGACATTAGGCATGCTATCATCTGCCTGGTCACTTATTACTGTATGTCTCTCCTAGAATATCTTCCAGAACTCTTCTTCAGTATCTGTGATCCAAGTTCCCACTCAGCTATACAGAATCCTCTCACCTGTCTCCACCCTCAACAGTAGCCATTGGACCAAACATGATCTATCCAGCTTCTTCCTGGCCTCAGTATTGGCTCAGGAGTTATCATGGACTCAGTGAGAACCCATGAACTGCAAAATTATGGAATAACTGGAGAAAGTGTCTGCTGTTTTTCTGTTGCAATTATTATGTTGAGAGTTTTCTTTGCTTGTTTGAGGGTTGTTTCTTTTTAAACCAAACCTAGGGCTTTGCATGTGGTAAGCATTTGTTTTACCACTGAGCTACACTCAAGCTCAAGCTCATATCTTTCCCGACAGCTTGAGCTAAGCAGGCAGTAGCTTCTGCTGTGTCTTTCTGGAGATTGAAAGGTCTGTGACACTGAGAAACAGCTGAGAACTGCAGAGAACCATGGACTTTGTCTCTGCTTGCCCTGGCCCTTTCCTGGGGGCTCATGCACACTCACACTTTGCCTGCTGCTAAGTAGATGTAAGCAGGTAGTAGCCCAAGAAATCTCCCTTCTTGTTCACTAATATTATTTATGCCCTGATGGAGCCTGGTGCCCCAATGTTTCACATAGGCAATTGTAGTAGTTTAAATAGAGTCCCTCAATAGATTTAGGAGTTTATTAAAGCTTGTAACTTAGAACTCTAGCTGTCTGTGGTTGGATCCTAGGGTCCAGCCCTAAGGTCTATTTGGAGACAAATCTGAACTTTAGCCTAAGGTATGTAGAGTGTTTGAGCTTTGTCTGGGGTCTTCTTAAGAGTGTGATTGTTTATGGTATTGGTGGTGGTATCACATTCTCTGTGGACCTGTGACAGGCAGCTAGTTTCATTCATCATTATGGAACTTTCCTAATATGTAATATGTAAGCTTCAATAAATCCCTTCATCCTCCCATAAACTGTGTCTGGTCCGGAGGTCCATCCAAATAATGTAAAGTTGACTACTACAGAGTGTGGTGTTGCTGCACAATAAATCTGACCTTGTAGATTTTGGTCTTTTAAAACTTTTGTTTTAGAGGAATGGACATAGACTTGGTACTTACAACTGAAGATGCCTTCCAGAGTGGTAAGCCAAGTTTTATAGACAATTCTGGTGAAAATTTTAAAATTCTAAGTACAAAAAAATTACATCTAAAGGCTTTGCTAATGAACTTTCAAAGGGGAAGGAAAGACTACAAAAAATCATTGTTAGAACTGGAATACTGACATAAGGGCTGGCTGAATTCTTCTACCTATTCCCAGAGACTTTGATTAGGGTTAAACTTATAATGGACTGATATACTTGGCTAAAGATATGAAACAAAAAATAATAAGATTTAAGCTGGGAGTGGTGGTGCACACCTTTAATCCCAGCACTCAGGAGGCAGAGGTAGGATCATCGCCATGAGTTCAAGGTGAGACTACATAGTGAATTCCAGGTCAGCCTGGGCTAGAGTGAGATCCTACCTCAAAAAAAAAAAAAAAATAAATTTAAGGTTAAAAAACTCAAACAAGTTTACAATAACTAATACTGAGATTGGTTGCTGAAACTGCTCTTGTTAAAAAATATTACCATGATTAAAGATGGTCCAACTGCTTTACATTGAAACAATAAAAAGGATGCCTGAGGAAAGACTTAATGGTAAAAATACAAACTCTTCTAAAAGGTGTTGCATTAAAAAAAAAAAGAACCTCTTCTTCAAGGTCACAATTTACTTTGTCCCTAAATCAACAACATAGCTGTGTCCTACATACCTGATATTGGTTTCAGAAATGTAAAAAATTACCTAGAGTGAGTCATAAATTACACATGGTTCCAAGAGCTACTGCTGAGACATGGCATAATAACCCTAATAAAAAAGGCCAGTAAAGTCATTGGAAGATGGACAGTGGTTTACATGGAGACCCTAATATATGCCAGGACTAGACAAGGGCTACCATGGAGTGATGTTTACTCATGTTAAAAGTTTTCCTTGACTATTTGGCCCAGATGGAGGTGTGGAATTAAAAAAATCCAAAAACTGTCGGTCACTGATCATAGATACCAGACTTAAACTACTGATGTTTGATGTTTACTTTGTGGTTATTGATTTTACATTGGTCCAGCCATTCCTTATTATGCCTTATAACACTTAAAAATGTTTACTCTGTGCCATTATATGTTAAATATTTAACTTGTTTTAAATTTACAGGACTCACAGTTTAAAAAATCCTAAATCTCAGGTGAGAGTTGGGACTTAAAAACTACCTTAAGTTGATAAAGACCTTTAAAGTTAAACTAAATACAATTTACAGTGTGAGATGGTTGTAAATCTATTGGGGGTCAGGGTGGAATGTAATAGTTTAAATATATGTCCCCCAATAGACTCATGAGTTTATTAATGCTTGTAATTTAGATGTCCAACTGCCTGGCTGAAAGATGTGTCACTGCGGATGGAGCCTAGTGTCCAGCCCTAATGTATGTTTGGGGGCAGATCTGAATTTTAGCCTAATGTATACAGAGTGGTTGAGCTCTGCCTGGGGCTTCCTAGGGTGTGCTTGCTTCTGCTGCTGGTGGTGGTGTCGCCCTCTGTGCATGGAGCTGGGAAAGGGGCCAGCACTTTCTGCCATTATGGAACTTCCCCTGATTCTGTAAGACTCAGTAAATCCCTTCTTACTTCCATAAACTGTGTCTGGTTCATCCCAACAATGTTAAGCTGACTACTACACTTATGGTCAGTACTGAGTTGATTTTTCCCTAATGGTGCAAACCTGTGGGTGTTCAGTCAAGACTGGCTCTTGTTGCAAATGGCCACCCCTGCCCCTACATTCAGTAGAGGGTCAAAGAAGTTCAGCTATTTACTCCATCCCACCCTTCATTTTACTAATGATAGAACTGCTTCCTGCAGAGGCCAGGAGGTTATCAAAGGCCACAGACCTCAGCAGAGCAGACTCAAATGTGTAGAGCACCAATGGATACTGTAGCTTGGTGGAATCTTGTCTCCTGATGGATAGATAGACCATGTGTTTTAACTCATAGGTGCATTCTGGGACCCACGATTTCTAATTCTCAGTGTATATATAGTGATATTCACCAACTAAATAGCCAACTGAGAAAGAGCTATGCATTCTGCACATAGAATCCTCTTCCACAGGAGGTCTTTCTTTGGGTCTGCTGATCTGATTGATACAGGCTTCCTGCTGCTTTGTTTCCTATCCTGCCATGACCATGACTGCTGTGGGATCCAACCAGATTTATGCTCTTCCACCTCTATAGGTTAGAAGTTCATCACAAGTGGTCCTGTGCTATAATCAAGGCTTCAGCGGTTTGCCTTCTCTCTGGAGATCCAGAGAAAAACTGTTTCCTTGGTTTTCTCTGTTTCTAGAGACTTCTGGAATGCCTTCCGTTCTGGCCCCTTCCTCCCTTGAAAGCATGCATTTTTTTTCCTCATGGCTTCTTTTGGAGCATCTGTATCAGTCACCTTCTTGTTGTTAATACAAAAATACCTGACAAAAGTCAGTTTAAGGGAGGAAGGGTTTGCATGGCAGTGAGGGCATGAGGGCAAGAACTTGAGGCAATTGGTCACATTCATCATAGTGAAGAGCAGAGCTGTGCATGCTGCCGCTCAGCCAGCTCTCTCCTTTTTCCTGTGGACCACAGTCCATGAGATGGTGCTGCCCACAGTTAGGGAGTGTCTTCCCATCTCAATCTAGTCTAGAAAATCCCTCACAGGCATTCACAGAGATTGGTTTCCATGGTGATTTTAAATCATGTCAAATTAACAACCAGAGATTAACCACCACATTATACTACATCCTTCTAATTCCCCTCCTTTCTTGTCCTGAGATTACTGTAGGCTCATCTAGGAAATCCAGGATGTCTGTCCTATTTAAGTGAGAAACTAATCATCTTTTGCTCTTTGCCATGTGACCTGACATTCATGGAATCTGGAAATGGGAAGTAGACAGCTGTGGGGACTTTAGCTCATTACTATAGCAGACATATAAAGCTATCCAGTGAGGCCACCATGTGAACAGAACAAAAACTATCACAGGTCAATAAAATACTAAGGATATACTAGCCTTTCTTTCTTTCTCTCTCTCTCTCTCTCTCAACATTCATTAGGCTATTATGGTTAACAGAAAGACATTACACTTGATACATGCTTCAACAGACAAGGTGACTAAAACACACTATGGTGGGAAAAAGTATAAAGACAGATATGAAATTTCCATGCCTGCTCCAGTCTTCCTTGCTCACAGAAATTTCCATAAGAAGGTGACCTTGGGCTAGTCCCCTAATCCTGTCTCTTGGGCTAGCAGGTGCAGGAGCTCTGGCTCAGGAGATGAGGTCATCTCCTAAATTGTCACATAGTGTCATTTCTCCCAACTCTCAGGCCAGAGACACTGGGCATTAACTTTTCCTACAGTCTCCATTGCCAGTTCCAGCCCTTTGCTCTCCTGCTCCTGGGTAACATTTCATAGCCTTTGATGTTTAAGTGTCTCTCTAGGGCAGGGAGCATGCTTGGGGCTCTGCTGAACTATGCCCAGCAAGGATGGTATAAGGATCAGAGCACAGGCATCAAGTCTACCAGAGGGCAGAGAACAAGGCCTGGAATGGCCTCACAGATAGTAACAGAGGAGCCAGTGAGCTCCACAGCTTTGAGGTGTCCTGATGTTACCTAGAGCACAGTACAGAGGAACTAGGTGGACATTACCTGGGCATTCAAGGCCACTCAATGGCTAGGGAGGATTTGTGTGGTCACCAGTCTGGCATCTTCCTGGGATCTGACCTTCACCATTTGGCCATTTAGCCTTTTTTCTCTCCCACTTCTGTGTCCCCATACCCCATTAGTCCTTCCACCCACTGATACCTTAGGAAGTGCCCGTCCCCAAGTTTATGTCTACCAATAACCTTAGAGCACAATTTTCCTTGGAATGTAATTGGTTAACTTAAGGTAAGATTGTACTGGATTAGGATGGGCCTAAACCCTATCTGA
This sequence comes from Dipus sagitta, assembly GCA_036346955.1. Classification (NCBI taxonomy): domain Eukaryota; kingdom Metazoa; phylum Chordata; class Mammalia; order Rodentia; family Dipodidae; genus Dipus; species Dipus sagitta. The sequence continues at coordinate 64,030,297 of CM070779.1, read as the reverse complement.
ATGGTGCCCTACTCAGCAGCAGATGGGGCACAGACAGTGAAAATGCCACACATGGAGACCAAGGCAGGGGCTAGAGCAGTGTGTGTGTGATCTAAGGGGCCCCCAGGACTCAAGCAGTATAGCTGGAGTCAGTATGGAACAGACAGAGGGAGATGACTGACCTCACCTGAGTTGTGAACTCCTGCCTCTGATCCTGAGGGTTCCTGCTGTTCACACACTCCCTTTGGGTCTGCATTAGTTATACATGACTGAAACAATTTATGGAAGGAAATTTATTTGGATTGCATTTTCAGCATCTCAACCTATTATGGTGAGGAAGGTATAGCAAACCTGCTCAGTTCGTGGTGGAAGCGTGTGGCTCATATCACCCAAGAACAAAGTGGCCAAAACTAGGGGATCGTATAATTTCCAAATCAGGCTGGAGAGATGACACAGCAGTTAAAGGCACTTGAATGTAAAGCCTGCTGGTCTAGGTTAAATTCCTCAGTACCTATGTGAAGCCAGATGCCCAAAGTGGTGTATGTATCTAGAATTCATGTTCAGTAGCAAGAGGCCCTGGCATGCTCGCTCGCTTGCTCTCTCTCTCTCTCTCTTTCTTTCTCTGAAATAAATAAATAAACAAAATACTATATCTGAAGATCCACCTCTAGTGGCTTACTTCTTTCAGCCTGGCCCCTTCATGTAAAGGCTCCACAGCCTCCCAAAACAGGGCCATGAATTGGAGAACAAGCAATCACATGTCAGTCTGTCTCTGTCTGAACATAATCCTAGGAGACTGAAGCATCGGACACTCCTCACAGCAGCCACAGGCTCTGAACCCTTTATTCCTCCAGCTGTGACCTGCCTTTCTTTAGTGTCCCAGCACAGGTTCACACTTGGAGTTTTCTCACCACCTGAGAAATCCCACTTCAGAAATGACAAGTCTGAGTACATCCTTATATTCTTCTGATGTCTTGTGTGTTACTCCAAGTATGAACCCTTTTGTGTATGTAAGAATACATGCATGTGGTATGTGTGCATGTGTATATGTAAGCTTCTATGTGTGGGCATACATGTCATGTGCATGTGGAGGCCAGAGATTGATATCAGGTAACTTCCCAATTGCTAAGCCACCTCCCCAACCTCACATCTTGGAGTCATTTTGTGAAGAGCATATGGTGCCTTCTCTGGCTTTGTGATAGCTCCATGCTATGTCACCACAGGAACAGCACATTAACCATGTGGAAGCTGTCATATAGAGAGAGAGGGGGAGAGAGAGAGAGAGAAACTGAATGAACCATCTATGGCCTCATAGCTCCATGCACATAATTCCTCCTGGATGACAGGCACTAGAAGTGACTATTACATGGGTGTGGCTCCCGTCTAGTGTGACAACAAACTTGGATGACTGGTCATAGAGCTTAGCACGCCCATGTCTTGGATGAAATGCAAGTCAGCCTTTGCAATCACACTGATGGGCAGGTTTGAGAATGCTTACAGTACTCTCTACTTTTAGAGCTGGCTGGAATCTCTCATTGGTAACATTTGATAAAGTCTCATTTTATCAAAAGCATTAACCTTATCACCAATGATGACCATTTTGGTGGGAGTATCAGGGGGGAGACTATTCACAGTTGCTGGATCAACTCATGGGTTGAGAAAGCCAAGAAGTGGTTAACACAGGGACCAGAAGATCTGGGAAGATAGTGACCAGAGCAGGAGAAAAACCTTCCTATAAACTGGTAACCTGAAGCTATAGCTTGTTACCCCAGGGGGTATGAATCTGCCATTCCAGTGCTTGTGAGCTATCCCAGGAGGCTAGACCTGCAGCAAAATTGTTTAAAATTATTGTGGGCCCCCACCTCACTTCAGGGCTACTGGTGCTTTCTACATCCTTGTGTTGTGTTTGAGCAGCTTATCAATGGGTTCCCTATTAGGTCAGTGATAGTTTCATACTGCAGGCATGTGCTTAGGATTTTTTTCCTTGTTTTAAAAATTAAGCAGAAATTTTGTCTGGACACATCATTTCCTTCCTCCCTGCCCCCATTCTACTGAGGACCCTCCTCAGGGTATTGCTGGTATTCACCATGGGGTTGTGGGTTATGAATTGTGAGAGCAGCAGTCAGTCATCATGGGGGGGGGGTGGCGGTTGGCAATGCCTTTGGATGTTCCCTCCCACCCTGTGGCTCTTACAATCTTTCCTCCCCCTCTTCCACAAAATTCCCTGCACCTTGGTAGGTATGTTTTAAGTCAACTTTAGCATTGTGCTCTCAGCAGCTTCTGGATTTCTGCTTTGGTATGTTTTGAGTGTCCTCAGTGTCTATCATCATCTCCCTAGTGCAGGTTGTCAGGCTCTCTGAGGACATAGCACTCTTGCTCATCATAACAATACCCCTGTGTTTTCACCTGGGCCCTGGCTGATGTATGAGGGTGGCTCATCTCATGATAGGGAGTCAGCTATCTTTTCTTGTCTTGTTGATATATTTTCTTTGTCCTTGGTTTTCATTGCTTTCTGTAAAAGAAAAACAGATTTTTCAAAAGAGAGTGAGATCACCATAGATTAAAGGGGATAAGCATAGTTAATTTTTAGAGAGATTTTGATGGGTGTACCCTCTCTTTTGACCAAAGACTAGTGGGAGCTTCTTGTTGAGAATCATGATCTTGGTCTCTACAGGCTTCTAACTCAGTTTCCAATACCATCTATGGGCTCCTTTCCACTGAGTGGACCTCTTAGCCAATCAGAGAGCCATTGGTTACCCATCTAGGCTGGGTGCCACTAATGCACAGGTGTGTACATCTTGTCAGGCTGGTTGCTTTCATAGAGCAGTGTCCTCTGCTTGCTCACAGTGTTGTTGGCCATTTTCTCCCAGCAGCTTATGTAGCACTTTCAAGCACTATGTGCGCTAACCATCTGAGAATTGGCTTCCTTCCAGATTCCAGACAGATCTCTCGATATTCTGTGTTGGCAGCATGTGTTGTCTTCAGCAGTAGGGTCTTACCTTTTACCTTATACAGGAAGTAAAGTGATTTGACAGAAGCCTGTCTTGTTTTGGAGACCTCATAGTCTTACTAGCCTAGTCTTACTAGCAGGTAAGTCCTAGGGGTTCCCTGTTTCTGCCTCTCCCATGCTAGGATTATCAATGTGGTTGTAACCAATTTCTGAACTGGTGGTTACAAAGAAAAGCCAATTGTTTTAGGATTAGGCTTTATCCTTCCCCCTTACTTCTATTGAGGGTTATATCATTTACTCTGCTATCCAGGAGGAATGTTTCTATGGTGCTAATTCATTTTGTCTTTAGTTTCGTGTGTATCTCGCCCCCATGACCCTCCCACTCCCCTCCCCACACCCTTCCATCCCTATTATCTATCTCTCGAGTTGCCTGTAGCTCAAGCTGTTCCAGGTTATGAACCACATATGAGAGAAAACATGTGGCATTTGTCATTTTATGCTTATGTGAGTTTGCTTAGTATGATCTGTTCCAATTCCATCCATTTTCATACAGATTTCATTATTTTATTTTTCCTTACTGCTGAGTAGAATTCCATTGTATATATGTACCATATCTTCATTATCCATTTATCAAATGATAGGTATCAGGGTTGGTTACAATTCCTAGCTATTGTTAATAGAGCAGCTATAAACATGGTTGAGCAAGTATCTCTGAAGTGAAGAGTGGAGCCTTTAGGATAGATGCCAGTAGAGGAATAGCTGGGTCAATTGTTAGCTCTATTTTCATCTTCAGGAGTCTCCATACTGGTTTCCATAGTAGTTACACAAGTTTGCATTCCCACAAGAATTTTAGTTTTGCTAAGGCTTATTCTTCCTGGAGTTATTGCTGACAGGACCTCCTACTCCTAGTGTTTCATCTGCTCTTTCTTCTTTCTCAATGCCTTTGCTCATTGTCCATGATTATATGGCATCTTGCTTACTAAAGTTGTACATTTTTTTTTATTTTTTGGCATGTGTATGTGTGTGTATGCACTTAGGTTTGTATGTATGTTTGTATGTGTATAGGTGCACATGCAAATCTATGGATGTGAGTGTGAAGGCCCAAGGCCAGAGGCCAATGTCACAATATCATCCTTATTACCTTCCACTCTATTCCTATTTTTTGTTTGTTTGTTTTTTCAAGGTAGGGTCTCCCTCTAGCCCAGACTGACCTGAAATTCACTATGTAGTTTCAGGGTGGCCTTAAACTCACAGCAATCCTCCTACCTCTGCCTCCCGAGGCATGCGCCACCACACCCAACAACTCTATTCTTTTAGGTAGGCTTTCTTACTATACCTAGAACTCAACCAACAGCTAGTCTTACTTGCCAGTGAGACCTATGGATACCCTGTCTCTGCCTCTCCCATGCTGGGATTACAAAAACACACTACCATGCCTGACATTTTTCATAAGTACTGAAGATCTGAACTCAGTTTCCCATGCTTATGTGATAACCCATTGCCCCAGACCTGAAGGTATATTTCATTGAAGAAGATACACTGAAGATAGGATGTAAGACTGGGCAACATGAGTCTGAAGCTATGGAGACATGTGGAGTCTCAGGAGCTTGGGTTTTGACTGCTATCCCAGCCAAAGGAAAGCTTGCAACATGTGCTTTCCACCCTTTATGTTCATAGGACTGTCTAACATATGCAAGCCATACTCCTTCCTCTGACCTAACTGTCAGGAAAAGAGGGAAAGCAAGCTTCATGCTGATATAAAGTCTCTGGCTATGAACTCACCTGGGAGGACACCCAGGAAGTGGGTCAGGATGCAAGCATTGCTGTCCCCTGTGGACTCATTGTAAGAAAAGTAACTGCAAAGAGCCAAGTGCATTGTGTGCACCTACCTGCTCATTATACCACTGAGGAGACATGCTTCAAGGAAGCTGCTGGAAATGTAAGCTTATTAGGGCACACAATAAACCAAAATGTGAACCAACATGGACTACATAAAGACTTCGAATGGGATGGTGTAGGGCTTGGCGTGCATGTGAATGCATTTGTGTATGTGCATGTATTGTGCTTTTGAACTGGTGTACACTATAATGGAGATGTTGGATACCTCAGGCTAAAAGGAAACCGAAAGTGGGACAAGTAGGAATTCTTATTGAAAAAGGAATGTCGTCCCCTGAGGAAACTTCTAGAAGGTTCTTGTTCTATTAGCTTTTTCTAGCTATTCCTGATAGCCACCTGAAGAGGAATACCACTATGTAAAATAGTTGCACTTCAGAGACAAAGCGTCCATATCCTTCAAACCCCAACTACTCTTAGGCTAACCAGGATGCAGGAAGGACAGGCTGGGGCTGCACACAGTAAGCGAAGCATCCCAGGAGTGCCCACATCTTCCCCAGAATCCATTCCTCTCTTCTTTGTAGAAACAGATGCTACTGGCTTGGGGGGAAATGTGTGACCAGGTTTCCTTTGCAGCCTCCCTGGGAGCCAAGGGTGGTATGCTAGAGTGAGGGGCCTCAGAGTAACCCTGGAGGGATTTTCCACAGTACGGCCTCTGCTTCCTCCCTTTCTTCCCTGTGGTCACAATGTGAGACACCCGGGGAAATGTGGGGAATGACAACACAAGGAGTAGGGCCCCTAGTGCTCTAGTGGAGCAGAAGGACCTGCTACATGGGCCTCTGAGCAGTTCACTAGCCATACTACAGTGCCCTGTGTCAGATCCCAGATCAGTTCTGCCTACCTCCACCCACCCACCATAACACCAAGAAAAGAGCCATCATGTCCTTGGGTAACACTGCTCAGGCCAGAGTAAAAATGGTTGGACACATATGGCATGGGTGTCCTATGTCTAAACCATACACACAATGTGTAGGTGACACTCCCATGGCACAGCTAAGGCTCTTGTTTTACATAAAGCTGCCTAGGCTGTGGAGCCTTCTTTTTCCTACGACAAAAAAAAAAAAGAAAGAAAGAAAGAAAGAAAGAAAGAAAGAAAGAAAAGAAAAGAAACTAAACAACAACAGCAACAACAACAAAAAAAACCAGGTTCCCAAAGAGCAATGGAAGACGCCAGGCCCAAGGACAGGACCTGTGGTAGGCTGCTAGGTTGGCCTCACCCTTCTTTTCTCAGATATGCAGTGGAGGGCCTCACAGCCCACGTGATGTTTCAGGCAACACATTGGAGGTAGATGCAGAGGAGATGCCAGCTGTCTCTCATTAAGGGGGAGATTACAGAGATTTGCAAAACTCTGAAACAATGTGCTCTTCTCTCCAACATTTAGGTTTTGGAAAACAGAGTTAAATTCCATCTTGAAATGTCATTTTAGCATGTAATAGTATTATTTTATGGAAAGTAGTAACTACTTTCAAAGCTCTCAACTTTAATTTGTATCCAGGTATAGGCATAACCTACATGAACCCTGGAAGTTACTGGAAAAGTTCCTCAGATGCATGTGTACTTACATGTACACACATAAACCTATACATACTCACAGACACACCACATGCATTTGTATAATATTAATCACTTCTGACTTTCTCCTTTGTAGTGAGTGACCATCTCTTGCCCAAAGGATCCTTACAAAATGCCTGTGAGTACAGACACCTAGTACTAGGCTCATTCCATAAAGACACCACCCTCAATACCACAGTGCAGATGTTTCTGTGACCATAGCTACATTGGGGATTTGTGGATGTGATGTTGAATGTTGATTGTCACCTTGACAGTATTTAGAATCACTAAGGAGACAAATCTCTGAGCATGTCTGTGAGAGAGTTCCTTGATGAGGTTAACTGAGAAAAGATGATTCACCTTAAATGTGGGCAGCACCATCCCACAGGCTGAGGTCCTGGACTGAATAAAAAGGAGGAAGACAGCTGTGATGGTTAAGCTCTATTGTCAACTTGATCAGATTAGGAATTCGCAGACATTCCTCTTGGGTGGGTCTCTGAGGTGGCTTCCAGGAAGGATTGACTAAAGGCGGAAATCCTTCCTCCAAAGTGAGCCCTTCCCCCAGAGTAGATGACCCTCCAGGAGGAGGGCTTTATGTAAGGAAGCTCTGGGAGCTTCCTCCTACCTTGCTGCTAGTGCTGTTTGCTGCTTTGCAGCATGGACTGAAAACCATCAGCTGTCCAGGAAGCTTCTCAGCCTTCAGTGCTGGTTTGGGACTGCTGAGGCATCCAGCCTTGTGGACTGAGCAGCTACCAGATTCCTTTACTCTCTGGCCCGCAAACTGCTATTGCTGGGCTGCCTTAAGCTAATCCAATAAATCTCCTTTTTAAAAAATTATTTATTTATCAGAGACAGAGAGAGAGAGAGAGAGAGAGAGAGAGAGAAAGAATGGGCACTCCAGGGTCTCTAGCCACTGCAAACAAACTCCAGATGCATGTGCCACCATGTGCATCTGATTTACATGGTTTCTGGGGAATTGAACCTGAATCCTTAGGCTTTTCAGGCAAATGCCTTAACTACTAAGCCACCTCTCCAGCCCAAATCTCATTTTTAATACAATTCATTCTATCAGTTCTGTTCCTCTAGAGAACCCTGACTAAAGCAACAGCTGAGCACCAGCCTTCATCTCTTTGCTTCCTGACTGTGTATGACATGTGACCAGCTGTCTCATGATCCTTTCCCCATACCCCGCCCTGCCTTGAACTGTGAGCTAAAATAAACCTTCCTTCATGAAGTTGCTTCTATCCAGTGTTTTGTCACAGCTACAAGAAAGATGACTCCTAAAGCAGGCAACTGTCTCAGTGCTTCCAACTCCCACCTTTCTGGTCAGGGTGAGGTATGGAAGCCTGCCTACAGATGTCATTCTGCCCCTCTATTAGGTCAGCATCTCTAGCCCTGTGACTATTTTAGAACCCCCACTACAATAAGAAGACAGGTAATGTTCTCTGACAACAGGAGTCATAAAAGTTTAACTGAGCAATCAGTTTTGTAATACTTTTGAGAATTTACCTTCTAAATACTTTTGAAATAATAAATACATATTTAAATAGGAGGTACAGAAAATAACAAATACAGAAATACTAAATACTAAAATTTATGGGGTGAGTCCATAGCTGCTCTCAAAGGAAGTTTTACTACCCTCAGTATTTCAGTATTTAAAAAAGAAAAAGATTCAAAGATTAAAAACATTCAAAAAGAGTCAGATTCAAATTAAAAGTGTAAAAATATAACAAAATCAATACACATGTGCACATAACTCCAAGGAATATGAACATATATAAAGCAATAAGAGAAAGAAAGGGAGGGGGTTACTTAATAAGATGGTATTATATATATGTAAGTAGAAGAATAGATTAATGGGGTGAAAAGGCCCAAAATGAGGTCTGGGGAAGAGATTCAGTAAAGGAAAGGTGGAGAGACAGCTAATCAAAATCTAAGAGGATATAAATAAAACATATGTAATCCTACTGTTTTTGGACAATGGAACATTTAGGAGCCATAGATTGTTGCTAGAAAAATTTCAGTGCCAGGGATGAGATATCTTCCAGTGAGTTGTTGGCCAGGGAGTTCCCTAATGCCCTCAAAACATTATAGGCCATTGCCGAGGCCCTTGGTTTCCCACCAGAAATGGATGGTAAGACTCTATTGCTGAAGACTCCACATACTTGGGCTGCAAAGCCACTGAGAAATCCTGCTGCAACTGAGCTGAAAACCTCCTCCACGTAGACCAGCTGACAGAAAGCTGGAAGAAGCCATTCTGCATGCAGTTTAATGGGAGAAAGAGAAATCACCAGTGAAGATAATCATCAGTGGACACTGCAAGCCTTATATTTGGCCAGCCAAGTCAAATGAGCCAACGGGTGCAATAGTGGCATGTCTGTTATGGGTGAAACCAACTGCCCTCTAATTGGACTGGAGGCCTGCTCCATGGGAAGGGAATACATCCCTGATACTGAAAACTTAAAACAAGGGTAGTCATGAGCCCTAGGGGTGTAACATCTGCTGTTGTCTGGCTAAATGTATATACTATGCTTATCAAACTGCCCAGTAAGCACTTCTGTTAATGTTCACACCGTTATAATAATGCTACTCTCACTTTTGGTAGAGAATCTTCTCTTTTCAGGTGGCAGTGACCTTGGGACGACTCAGAAGGTATCATGGTGATGGAAAGAAATGACCACAGTGCTCAGTATTGCAATCTCTATCACACCTTCCAAGGCTAATGTGGTCTAATGTGGAAGAGGTGGCGGAAAGAATGTAAGAACCAAAGGAAGGGCAGGACTCCATACATGCTCCCTCCAGACACAAAATGGCCTGGATATCCATGGCCTCACAGTGCCTGACACTTCCTGCATAAGACCATCATAAGAGGAGGAAAATATCATGACATCAAAAGTAAAAGACAGACTGATTGAAATGGGGAGAGGGTATGATGGAGAGTGGAGTTTCAAAGGGGTAAGTGGGGGGAGGGAGGGTATTACCATGGGGTATTTTTTATAATCATGGAAGTTGTTAATAAATAAAAAAGAAATAAGGAACACTACTTATTAAAAGTCACTAAAGTGGGGCCTGGGGATGTTGCTCAGTAGGTAGAGTACTTATATGGAGAAAGTCCTGGGTTCAATCCCCAGCACCACATAAGTAGGGCATGCTTCTAATCCCAGCACTCAGGATCTGGAGTCCAGAGTCATCCTTGGTACACAGAAAGTTTAAGGCCAGCCTGGGATACATGAAATTCTGTCTCAAAAACTAATAATAATAACAATAAAAGTGAAAATGATAAATTGAAGCAAAAGGAATATTAATGAAGAAAAATAAAAGGATTCATAAATATATTTAACAAATATACTAACATACATTTTAAAATTGCTGGAGACGGCAAGCATGCCATCTCAGGATCCCAAGGAATTGAGCACTGAAGAGCTGCATGACACAGTTCCAGCCCAGCTGTCTCTTCCTTGAAGTCCAATGTGGTCCCTCTATAGAAAAATCTTTGGCTCTCTATGCCACAGATATCTGTGGTTTCCTGTATAATGTTTGTCTTTCTCTGTCTTTCACTTGATTCCCCAATCTCTAAGTTTACTTTTCCAGTAAAAATTGGTGTTAGTGAAGTGTTGGTCAATGTATCTGAAAGAGGCTCTGGCATAGAATTGGAAAAACAAGAAAATGTGTTGGAGATAATTGTTTTCCTTAAAGGGCTTAATTAAAGTCAGGCATGGAGTACAGTACACTTAGGAGGAAACAATGAACCTCCAGGAATAATATAAAAATTGTTCTATGACTAATTTTTCTAAATGGTGGCAATTGCAGCAAACTATGACTCTTTACCAAGAATCCTTACAGAAAAACAACAGAAGTCAGAAAGAGTTCAATCGGAGGGATCAAAGTCCAAGTATTGGAGGGATGTGAAAAGGAAAATTCAAAATAAATGAAGGATAAATGGATCTACTGGATCAGTGATTAATGATGGGCACCCCCATTTGTGGTTGTTTTGCCTCTCACCTTTAATATAATAATTGAAAGTAGAAGTTCAGGAAATCACAAGTGCTTGACCACACACACACGGGGAAAATGTGAGAACAGTTAATCATTATGGGGGCCTGACGACTTTACTTGAAGTGAATAATTATGGGATTATTAGATGAAAAGGAAGAACAAAAAGTTTCTATGAATTCTGTGAAACCGTACCTTTCTTGAAGTTTGCTCTTGCATGATGTGATCAGAAAATAAAAGACTGAGGCTAACAGCTGTGGCAGCAGAGAAGCAGGGAAAAAAACAGAGAACAGAGAAAAAGACAAAAAAAAGAGAAAAAGAAAAAAACAAGAAAAACTAGAAAAATAGAAAAAGAAAAAAAAGTAGAGAAGCAGAGAGAGAAAGATGGAAAAACGCAGCTGCCTTCAGCATTAGCCAGTCAGCTTGCACCAGAACTTGACTTTGAGTTGTTATTGCGCCACTTTCACATCTCTCTTCGGGGACCCTCCTTCAAGCCAGGGCTGGACCCCGGGATAAAATAAAGTGCTAACCTGGAAAGAAAGCAAAAACATGTTTTTGAAGCACATGTAAAAGGGACTTAAAATAGATCAACATGTCTGTCCTTTAGGAAGAATAAACATACTAAAACAGTATCCCTGGATGGATTAGTAAATGTGGCACAATTAAAGTATGGACACATGGTATTGTCATCTGCCAAAGTAAGTGCTAGGTTTAATCTCTGAACTTGAAGCAAAGGGATAATAAAGATATTAGAAAGAAGAATAGTAAGGAGTTAGTTGTCTGTCCATAAAGAGGAGTTCAAATCCTTGATAAACAAAGGATGAATCTGTATTATCAAAGTAAGTAGATCCTACAAAGCTATAGTTACCAAAATTGTATTATTGATGTGGGAACAAAATTATTACAGGATTTGAATAGAAAATCCAACGATAGATTCAAGAGTATTCATATTTACAGCTGCAAACATACCAAATTATTTGGGAATATAATATTGGAGTAATGGGGAAGTACCAGGGAAAACATCAAGTTATATTTCCCATAACAATAGCAAATTGGGTTACGGATATAGCTCAGTGGTGTCTGCCTAGTATGCAGGAGCCCCTAGGTTTAAAAAGAACATCAGGAAAGTATTAGAAAAATATCTGAGCACTAGAGGAGTTTATCTGCTAACAATGATGGTAGAATTAACCTATAAACCAAATGACTGACTGAAGTACATAAAAAAATAAAGTATTCTCTATCAAAAACATCTTGCATGGGGCCTGGAGAAAAGGCTTAGCAGTTAAAGCATTTGCCTCCAAAGCCAAAGGATTGTGGTTGGATTCCCCAGGACCCATGCAAGCCACACGCACAAGGAGGTCCACACATCTGGAGTTCACTTCCAGTGGCTGGAAGCCCTGGCATACCCATTCTCCCTCTCAAATAAATAAATAAATAAAAATATTTAAAAAACAACATCTTGGATGGGACTTAGTGTTAGGATACTTGTCTGGCATGCATGAGGCTCTGGGTCTGATATCTATCACAGCAAAACAAACAAGCCAAAACAGACCTTTGATAAAATAAAAAGATAAAGAAATCTAGAAAGGTTATGTATAAGGTACAGGGTTAAGTTCTTTTGTTTTGTTTTTCTGAGTCAGGGTCTTACCTTTGCCCAGGCTGGCCTCAAACTCTTAGTGATTTTTTTGCCTTGGCCTACCATTACAGGCATGTGGTACCATACCAAGCTAAATTTTTTTTCAAGGTAGGGTCTCACTCTAGCTCAGGCTGACCTGGAATAGGTAGTCTCAGGGTGGCCTTGAACTCATGGCAATCCTTCTACCTCTGCCTCTGAAGTGCTGGCAATAAAGGTGTGCACCATCATGTCCGGCTTAAATTCTTAATATATATTACTTTTATAAATTAATGCAATAAACACCTTAGTAGAAAAAAGACAAAGTCAAACATAAGATTCAAAGGTAGAAATGCAAGTGTTGAATAAGCCAATGATAGAGATGTTCATCCTTATTATTAATGAAGCCCTGTAAATTGAAGTAACAGTGAACTTCCATTAACATTGACAAGCACATAGAAATGTGATAAGACCCAATGCTACAAGGAATGCTGAGGAGGGAGGCATTCCCTTGTGCTGTGGGCAAGGGTGTCAAGTGCGTCACCTTCTGCAGGACAGCATGACAGGTGCACCAGAGTATTAATGTTCAGACTCTGTGACCCAGAAATTATACTTCGGAACACTCCCTCAAGTTCACAACTGCTGAATATATCTTAATACCATTTATATTTGGGGGAAAAATAACACCACACCAGGAAAGTAGCCTAAATAACTTTTAGTGAGAGGTTGGCTTGATTAAATATGGAAATCACGTGATAGAATAAATTAAAGCTATTTCAACTCATGGTGTTTAAATAAAGGCTGATTACTTGGCAGGGGATAGTGTTTAGTGTACATGGTCAAGTACAAAAGTCACAAAATGAAATGTCAGTAAGGTCCCAGGTGAGAGAAGCAGTAAGTCTATGCATATGTCCACAGCAATGATCAAGAAAATTTCTCAGAGATGAAGTGTCTGTGTATGTGTGTATGTAGGCCAGAGGACAACCTTCTGGTATTGTTCCTCACAAATTCTGTCTACCCTTTTAGAGACAAGGTCTCTTACTTGGCCTGGAGCTCACCTAGGATAGACAGGCTAGTCATTGAGCCTCAGGAATTCTGCTATCTCTGACTCTCAGTGTGGTTCACAAGGTCATACCATCATGCCTAGTTTTTATTACATGATCTCTGAGGATGGAATCCAGATCTTCATGCTTGCATGGAAAGCACATTACCAACTCAGCCATCTCTCTAGCCCCATTCCACAGCAATTTTTCAATGCAAACATGTACTACCTTTGAGACTGGTAGAGAAATTGTCAAAGCAAACATGTTTTCTTCTAACCTCTGGTCTTCAAGGCATGAGGTGTCCTAGTCAGATAAGTCTTTTTCTCATTCAAAGTTTCCCTTTCCCCAAGAATTCTATCATAGAAATTGTCCCAACAAAATCTTCAAAGATGCTTACACTTTACCAGAAAGGATAAAAAGCATGATCCTGTTTCTAAATTACTGCTCACTTAGACAGAAACTAGGGAGCTTTGTCTTTTGTCTTAGCTATGTTTTTTAAAAAGTCTCACTTTTATAGAGCAGTAGCTTTCTATAGGAAAAAAAAAACCCTACAGTGTGAATAATTTAAAATATTTTGTCAAACAACTCTCTTTTAATTTTGTTTAGATTGTTTTCCTCTAACTTCTTCTCTACCTCTGAATGAAGAGGCAGGAACCCAGTGATGAGCTGCTGGTTTGCAGAGTTATATAGGGCTCAGGGTGTAGGAATCAAAGACTGGAGATACTGGGTATGGTTCCTTCCATTTTGCCTTTGGAACTTGCCAAGAAAGCTCCTGGGTTGAACAGGTAGGGTGCTCAGAAAGGAAGACTGACCCTTAGAGGGCACATCTAATTCCTTGCTTTCTTCTCGTTTAAATCCGCGACTCTCAAAACTTACATGTGCCAATAAAGTACTTGAAGAGCTGTTCAAACAGAAGGCTGGGTCCACTCCAGCAAGCCAGTGAGGAGACCTGGGTAAGAAAGGGGTTCTGGATTTGTAAATGGGTCTCAGGTACTGGTTCAGCACCACACCTGGAGCCAGCAGTTTAATCAAAGATAGCTCAGTTGATAAAGCATTTGCCTTGCATGCATAAAGACCTGAATTTAATCCCTAGACTCATGTAAAAATGCCAGGTGTTTGTAATGCCAGCACTGGGGCGGTGGAGACCAGAGGATCTCTGAGGCTTGCTGGCCAGCCAGTCTAGCATAGTTGGTGAGCTTCAGGTCAGTGAGAGAGCCTGTCTCAGAAAAGGTGGACATCTGGGCTGGGGACAGCTTAGCAGTTAAAGGCAGCACTTGTTTGCATATCCTACCAGCCTAGTTTAAATTCCCTGGCAACACATGCCAAGACAATGTGCCTATGACAATGACAATGGGAGGTGGAGCCAGGAGAATCAGCTCTCAGGGTAGCTAGTCTGACATTCCTTTGAAGTCTGGCAGTTCTTTTGCAGTGGTAAGAGATGCTGTTTTAAAGAAGGTGGAACATAGGCACCTTGAAGTTGTCCTCTAATCTCCACATGCATGCTGTACAATGAGTGCCCCCCACACAAGTAAATTATTTTAAAATTCAATATGTAAGTGATATATACACAGAATGCATTCAAAAATTTTTAAACACAAGAAGGTGGACAGTGTTCCTGAAGATGACAACCTGAAGTTATCCTCTGGCCTATACACACATGCATACACACGCACTTGCACGTGTGTGCACACACACATACTCTCACACACATGCATAAAAAAAATAGAAGCCTGTGGTTTAGAAGGTCATAGATCCTAGAGGGAAGCTTCTACTGTTCTTTGGCTAAAAGGAAAGGATATGCCCATCAAAAAGTCATCTAGATGTTTATGTTTATCTCCTTTAATCCATGCTGCTCTTACTCTTGGCTAGATAATCTGCTTTTTACAGATGATAGCAAATATCAGGGAGAACCAAGCCCATTAGAATAACAAAAAAAGAAAGCCAAATGCCTAGCATGAGACATCTCTAGCACACCCTCCATGACCCAGGAAACATTACAAAGGAAGGGGCAGATTAAATCTGAGTGCTGCTCTCACTGCTAGCCTGAGAGCCTCCTCCAGATAGATGGAAGTAAACACTGAGGATACTCAAAATTCATCAAAGCAGGTTAGAATCAGAGGAGAGCTCAACACTAAAGGAGACATAGCATGCCCTCCAGGGCTCAGGAAAACATTGTATAAGAAGGGGCAGAAAGAATGTAAGCTCCATAGGGTGAGTAGGTGTACTCTGAGGCATTGCCCCTCCCACCACAGAGACTGACTGGTGTATTCATGACTTCACAGTGATTATTGATGATATCACTGAGTGGAATGGGAAAGGAGGGAGGAAGCTTGAGAGTATAATCCAATGGGCACATGACCAATTTGCAATGTGTTTATATAACAAAATTCGCAAATACAATAGAAGAAAAGAAAACAAAGCTTTTCTGAGGCAATAAAGAGAAAGAAAAGAAAGAAAAAACAAGATTGGTGGAAGCTCATCCAAATCCATTTTAACCCATGAGAAGAAATAAATAAGTAAGTAAATAAATAAATAGAAAACTTCCTGGGATATAGAGGTGGCTCAGCACTTAAATGTATTTGCTTGCAAAGCCTGATGGCCTGGGTTTGATTCCCCAGTACCCATGTATAGCCAGATACACAAAGTGGTGCATGAATCTGGAGTTCATTTGCAGTGGCAGAAGGTCCTGGCATGCAAATACTCACTATCCTCCTGTCTGTCTCTTTCTTTCTGTCTCTGTCTCTCTCAAATAAATAAATAAAAATACTTTAAAAATTCCTAAGCAAGTAGAACAGAACATGAGCCAGAACAAATCCTTGCTGACATTTATTTCTCTTTGTGGCACAGTGTGGACAGGGACTCATAGAGCTCTCTGCTGTCTCTCACCCTAGACCCTGCCCTTGTGAATAATTCTAGGGCATGCTTTACTGTAAGTGTAAAAATAAGCATAAGGTTGCCCAACAAATGTCAGCATTTGACATGCTCACTTCTCTTGGATGCTCCCATGGAAAGATCAAATGCTCAAAAATAGCCTTCTGGCACCTGTGTTCTTCTGGCATCCTAAGCATGTTATTCGCTGGCCTGCTCGGGAAAATGGCTCTGGTCAGAGGAAATCTCTCCTGGGACTGAGCAGTCTGGGAAAGAAGTACAGATAGGCACAGGATGCAGAGCCTTTGCCTAGCCTGCAGTCCTGCTTTTGGCCCTAGGGAAGGTGGCCTCAATGTCAAAGCCCTCATCTGACTCCTGCTGAGTGGCAATCCATGCTGGCTCCCAAAGTATCCTGGAAGTCCTCACTACCACCACACTGTCTTCATGAGGGCATGGTCCTGCCTGAACTCTGAGGTCCCATGGAGAAACTGTAATCAGAGTTGAGCGAATCAGCTGCATATGCCAGCTCCACCCAGCTGCCCATCCCAGCTCCTTGAACCTGGCTGTCTTATGCAGAAGCCCCGAGTTTAGGCCAGCCCAGGAGACATGGAGGGAAGAAGGTAGACCACCCAGACATCTCTCATGCTACCCTGGAGGAGATGCATGCTGCCAACAGTCAGGGCAAATCTGGACTATGGGCCCTATTGAGAATTTCCCAGGGTCTGCAGTATGCTAGGACATTGCTAGCCTTGGTCATTTGAGAGGGTTCTGGCCCTCTATTTCCAAGAAAATATCAACTGGACTTTATAAAGGAGCCATCCTTTATGCTTGCTCTGGGAAAGAGACTTCTCAGACTGAGATCCAGGTCTGACATGAGCTTTGCTTAGTGCCTGGCTTGTGCCACCTCGATAGAGAGTCAAAGGCAAGCTGAATGGATGAAACTGAGCTCCAGGGAGGTGAGAACAAGCTTGAACCTGCAACAGTGCTCCTGTTTCCAAAGTCCACACTCTGGCATCCCTTCAATATCTCATCTGGAGCTCAGTTGGTAAAGTGCTTGCCTCCAAGGCATGAAGACCTGAATTTGATCCCCAGAATGCACATAAAATGCCAAGCACAGTGATGTGAGCTTGTGATCCTAGTGCCAAGGAAGTGGAAACAGGAGACTCTCTGGGACTTGCAGGCCAGCGAGTCTAGCCTAATTGGTAAGTTCCAGGCCACTGAGAGACCCCATATCAAAAAAGATGAATGGCACCTGAGAGTGATACTCCAGGTTGTCCTTTGGCCTTCACAGGCACCCCTCACACACTCATACACATGCACCCATGTGCCTTTTGTTAATGATGGCTGTGCTGATACTGTAGTGTCTGTTGCTTACTTCCAAGATGAAGCACCTGTGTGATGCATGTGGGTGAAGCCTGGTTTAGGGGGAAGCCCAGGGTGTTTAAAAGATAAGCCATTACTCTGTCATAGATAAAGTGACTTCCAATGACCTCAGGACACCCACTGAAGTCACCTTTATTCCCTGGACTGTCAATGACCAAATGTCCACTGAGACTTGGTTTTGAATCCAGCATGTCAGGCATGAGCAATACAGGTACAGTGGAGAGTGGAGGAGATTTAGAAGGTGATAACCACATTCCAGAAATGGTTACAGTGCTTTCAAAGTCTGTGTTTCATAGGTCATGTGTAGCTGTTTCTGTCCACCTTCTCAGTGGCTGCCTTGGACTGGGAAAAGACAGAATGGGGTGTGGCTACAAGGGCAGGGTTTGATCAATTGGGTCTTTTGGATATGTCCACCCACTACCAGCCCTCTGAGATGCAGTCCAATTCCCTAATGGCATCACTGAGGAGTGTCTACATTTGTGACTTGCATGCTTATCTTGCCATACTGTGATCCTTGAACCCATCTGTAGCCAACTGCCCACATCCAAGGGTCATGAGAGATGAGGGAATAGAGTGTTACAGTTGAAAGTCAATGGCCCAAAGTAGCTGCATCCCCTTCTTTCTTTCTCACTCTACAGATTATAGTAGCTGAGACTGGCAGGCCAGATCTGGTCTGGGGAAGCTGACATTCAAAAGCCTGAAGACAGGACAGTACATGCCCTGAGGCTAGAAATTCACTGTTGGTGGCCAGGCACAGTGGTCTGGAGCAGGCCAGAGCCATTTCTAGTGGCCTCCCACAGTCCAGGGCTGAGTTCCCTGCCCAGTTAGTGTGTGGGCAGGCACTGTGGTCTGGAGTGAGTAGGTTGGACCCATTTCTGGTCCCCTCCCACAGCCTGAGTCTGAGTTCCTTGTGCATCAGTGTGTGGGAGGCCATGGCCCTCTGGAGTAAATAGACCAGATTCCTGTACCTGGGCTCCTCCCACCTCCCCAATTTAGGTTGCATGCACTGGTCCATGTCCTGGAGTGCACAGCACCAAAAAGGCCAGATCCCTGTTCCCTTACTCCTCATAGTCCCCTGGTCCTGGTAGGTCCCATTGTGCCTTGCTTTGGGAGGCCTAGCCCCTGTGTGAGCTGTAGAATCAGGCCTTTTGCTCTGTTATCTTGACTAGACACTAAGTACTAACATCCCTGTTCACCTGAGTCAGAGACTGAATGGGCCAAAGGGCACAAACTTGCTTCCTCCTCAATAAAATAAACATTCTTCCTAAAATTGGTAGACAACAATGCAAAAAAGCCAACAAAAGTCAGGAAAGTGAGAGATCTCCACCAAGGATGCCTACTCCTACTACAGAAGCCTCCGATGAAATCATAGAGAAATCAACAGAAATTCATTCTCAAAATGGAAACACAACAACCAGTGAGACTCTGATTAAAAACAAATTGCTGAACTTCAAGAAAACTATCAAAGAACCACCAATTGTATCAATGAAATTGAACAGAATCATCTCCTAGATTGTGCAGCTTTTGACAGTAGGCTCAACTTGATGGAAGAAAATGTTAGAACCCTCAAAAGACATATGAATAAATTGAAGATAAGTCAAGAATGGAAGACCTCAACAACCAGTTGATTAAGCTTAATGAAGATTTGATGAAATGCAAGAATGAACTACAAGAAGCATCAAGAAAACCAGAATTTTAATTGAAATCATACCTCAAAAAACAGAAGGACATTATAAAAAAACAACAAAACAGAAAACAAAAAAAAAAAATTGAATTTATGGAAACCTCTCTAGAACCACTTACCAACAGAGTTACTCATGTGGAAGACAGAATCTCTGACCTGGAAGATACGACAGAAGAAATTGACTGGGAGGCCAAAAACACTGCTAAGTTTAAAAAAAATCAAGTGAACAGATTACAAGGGAAATGTGGGACACTCTAAAATGACCAAACATCCAGATCATGGGCATACCAGGAGAGGAAATCCAGACCAGAAAACATGCTCACCAAAATTATTGAAGAAAACTTTCTGAATCTTGCAAAACAGGCCCATCCAGATACAAGAAGCCCACAGAACACCAAACAGGAAGGACCAAAGAAGAAACTCCCCAAGACACATCATAGTTAAAACCCTTAACAATGAAAACAAAGAGAGAGTGTCAAAAGCAGCAAGAGAGAAGCAATTCACAACACACAAAGGCAATCCCATTAGCATAACATCAGATATCTCAATGGAAACCCTGAAAGCCAGAAAGGCCTGGGACGGAACACTTCAAAGTCTGAAAAACTATGGCTTCCAACCCAAGCTACTTTACCCAGCAAAAGTATCCCTCATAATAGTTGGTGAAAGAAAAACTTTCCATGAAAAAAGTCAACTCTATATAATCATATGAACACAAAACCAAACCTACAGAGAATACTTGAGGGAATACTCCACACAGAACAGTCAAACAACCAATCTCAGGAGCCAACAAGAATAAGATCACAATAAACAAAATAAACCAGGCTCAAAACAGTACATAACACAAGTAAGCAACCAACCACATAAAACACCTCATCATGGCAGGAATTAATTCAAACTTTACAGTAAAACCTTAAATACTAATAATCTTAACTCACCCATAAAAAGACACAGGCTATCAGGATGGATATAAAAACTGGACACTTCTATCTGCTGTCTTCAAGAAACTCACCTCACCACTAAAGATAGACAGACACCTCCTCAGAGTGAAAGATTGGAAAATGATATTCCAAGCAAAAGGAAATAAAAAATAAGTGGGTGTTGCTATATTAATATGTGATAAAAATAGGGTTCAAACCAAAAGTAATCAAAAAGGACAAAGAAGGCCACTTCTTACTCATCAAGGGAATGTTCTAGCATGAGCACATCACAGTCATAAATATATATGCCCCAAACACGGGGGCACCACAGTTTATAAAACAAAATTAACTTGACAATAAAACATAAATAAACACCAACACCATCATAGTTGGAGACTTCAATACTCCACTATCATCAATAGACAGATCATCCAAGCAGAAAATAAACAGGGAAATAATAGAGCTCAACAACATCACAGATCAACTAGACCTAAAGGATATCAACAGAACTTTTCACCCCAACTCTACAGAATACACATTCTTCTCAGCAACCCATGGAACCATCTCCAAAATTGACCATATAGTAAGCCATAAAACATGCCTTCATAAAGTCAGGAAAGTTGAAGTAACTTCCTGCACCATGTTAGATCACAATGCTTTAAAGCTAGGAATTAACAACAAGAAACACATCTAGAAAGCCATCAACCTGGAGACTAAACAACACACTTTTAAACAATGAATGTGTCATGGAAGAAATCAAAAAAGAGATTATAAAATTCCTAGATTTGAATGATAATGAAACACAACCTACCACAACTTATGGGACACAATGAAGGCAGTCAAAAGGAGAAAATTTGTAGCCCTAAATGCCTTCATTACAGAGACAGAGAGATCACAAATCAATAACCTGGCTGTCCATCTTAAGGAGCTGGTAAAATAAGAAGTATCCAACCCAAATAGCTCCAGATGGAAAGAAATAATCAGGATTAGAGCAGAAATAAATGAATTAGAAACTAGGCAAATATTTTTTTAAGAAAACAATGAAATGAAGAGCTGGTTCTTCAAAAATTAAACAAGATTGACAAACCCCTGGCCAAAGTGATCAAGCGCAAAAAACAGAAGTCTCAAATTAACAAAGTCAGAAATGAAAAAGATGAGATCACTACAGACATTAATGAAATTGGAAGAATCATCAGGACATACTTCCAAAACCTCTAATTCACAAAATTAAATAATCTGGAAGAAGTGAATGAGTTCTTAGATGCATACCACCTACCAAAACTAAACTCAGAGCCTATTAATCTCCTAAACAAACCTATCACATCCATGGAGATTGAAAAGGCAATCAAAAACCTCCCCCAAAACAAAAGTCCAGGATCAGATGATTTCTCAGCTGAATTCTATTGAACATTCATAGAAGAACTGAAACCAATTTTTCTCAAACTATTCTGCAAAATCAGAGACCAGGAACTCCTCCCTGACTCCTTTTATGAAGTGAGAATCACCCTAATACCCAAACCAGACAGAGATGCAACAAGGAAAGGAATTTATAGGCCTATATTCCTAATGAACATAGACGCAAAGATCCTGAACAAAATCCTTGAAAACTGAATTCAACAGCACATCAAAATCATTATCCACCTTGATCAAGTAGGCTTCATCCCATGCAGGGATGGTTTAACATATGGAAATTGGTCAGTGTAATACACCACATAAATAAACTGAACCATAAGAACCACATGATCATTTCCATTGATGCAGAGAAGGCCTTTGACAAAATACAACATCATTTTATGATCAAAACACTGGAAAGAATAGGCATGGAGGGTTTATATCTCAACAAAGTAAAGGCTATATATAAAGCTCCTAAAGCCCAAATAATTCTTAATGGAGAAAAACTCAAGGAATTCCCACTGATATCAAGAACAAGACAGGGGTGCCCATTCTCACCACTACTCTTCAACATAGTACTAGAAGCAATAGTCCAAGCAATAAGACAGGAGAAAGAAATAAAAGGGATTCAAATTGGAAAGGAAGAAGTAAAGTTAGCTCTATTTGCAGATGACATGATCCCATAAGTGACCCGAAAGTCTTCATCCCAAAACTTCTAAAGGTGATAAATTCCTTTAGCAAAGTGGCAGGATACAAATAAATGCATAAAAGTCAGTAGTTTTTCTACATGCAAAGGACAAATATACAGAGAAAGAAATCAGTGAGACCGTCCCATTTTCAATAACAACAAAAAATTTTAAATGTCTTGGAATAACATTAATAAAGGTTGTGAAGGAACTGTATAATGAAAACATAAAAACACTTAAGAAAGAAATAGAGGAGGACTTAAGAAGATGGAAGGACCTCCCATGTTCCTGGATAGGTAAAATTAATATTGTGAAAATGGCAATTCTACCAAAAGAAAATACATATTTAATGCAATGCCAATAAAAATACCAGCATCATTCTTCACTGATACTGAAACACAATCTCAAAAGTCACATGGAATGGCAGAAGGCCTCAGATATCCAAACATATCCTCAGCAAAAGAAACACCTCTGGTGATATCACCATACTTGATCTACAGCTATATTACAAATCCATAGTGACAAAAACAGCATGATACTGTAATAAAGACAGAAACATAGACCACTGGAACAGAATTGAAGACCCAGACTTTAGGGCCAGCAACTACAGCTGCTCGATCTTTGACAAAGGTGCTAATAATGTAGACTGGAGAAAAGGCAGCATCTTCAACAAATGGTGTTGGACAAATTGGATAACCATATGTAGAAAAATGAAATTAGAGCCACTCATATTGCTATACACAAAAATCAAGCCTAAATGGATTAAAGACCTCAATATAAGACCTAAAACACTTCAACTACTAGAAGAAAAAAATAGGAAGTACTGTTCATGATATAGGACTGGGAAAACACTTCCTGAACAAAACCCCAATAGCTAAGGAAATTAAACAAGCACTCAACCAATGGGATCTCATGAAGCTAAAATGATTTGGCACAGACAAACATACCATAAGCAAAGCCAATAGATTACCCACTGAATGGGAGAAAATCTTTGCCAGCTATAACACTGACAGAAGCCTAATATCTAGAATTTACAAAGAACTCAAAAAAACTAAACAATAAAAAACATCAAACAACCCACTTCATAAGTGGGGCAGAGAACTAAATAGGGAGTTCTCAGAGGAAAAATTACAAATGGCTAACACATGCTTGATAAAATGTTCAACATCCCTAACCATTAGGGAAATAAAAATTAAAACAACTGTGAGATTCCACCTTACCCAGTAAGGAGAGCAAACATTAAAAAATCAAATGAAATCAAATGTTGGCAAGGCTGTGGAGAAATAGGAACACTCATTCACTGTTGGTGGGAATGTAAGCTGGTACAACCACTATGGAAATGAATTTGGAGACTCCTGAAAAAGATGAATATAGAGTTACCAGCAGACCCTATTATTCCCTTACTGGGCATTTACCCTAAAAGCCCCACATCTCAGTTCAGAAATATTTCCTCAACCATGTTTATAGCTGGTCAATTCATAATAGCTAAAAACTGGTGCCCATCATTGGATGAATGGATAACCAAGATGTGCCATATATGCACAATGGAATTTTACTCAGCAGTAAGAAAAAAATGACACATTGAAATTTGTAGAAAAATGGTCGAATTTGGAACAGATCATTTTAAGTGAACTCACACAATCACAGAAAGACAATCATGCGTGATCTTACTCATCTGAAGTTCCTAACCTAAATCAGCCCAAGTTGTTGACATACCTGAATAGTGTCTTGAGGCTTAGATAACAAGGAGGGAAGGGCTTGGGGAAAGGGAGAGGGTGGGAGTGCAGACACAAAAGCTGAACCCAAAATGGACTAGCACCGTAGAATCCTGTATCTTGGAAATCAGACTAAAAGGTGGAACCCTCAAGCAAACCTTAGAGGGAGCTTCTGAATAGAAGGGATGTGGAGACAGTGAGATGAAACCTAATCTCAAATTTCTCCTGTTTCTCTTCTCTGGCCTTTTCTTTTTCCTTTTCTCTTGGTGTTGGCTTGCAATTCCCTGTACCAGGATGTGGTTTATATCCACAGTGAGCTGTTGATCAGAGAGACCTACTAGATCTCCCAAAACAAAAAAGACAGACTTCTGTCAGAGCACTTGGATACCCACCAGAAGTTAATGGTAAGACCCTACTACTGAAGACAATTGCAGTTGGCATGGACAAGGGGAAAGTGGCCAACATCTGTCCAAGTAAATCAAAGTCTAAGCGACTCAGAAGCAAACAACTTGACGTGATGCTCACACAAGTGCAATAGTGGCACACATCCATGGTGGGTAACAAACTGCTCTTGGATTGGCTAACAGATCCACTCAGTGGAAAGAAACCCATATCTGGAACTGGGAAACAAGTCAGAATCATATCCAGATAATTATTCTGCTTTCCATTGTCAAGCTCCCACTAACCTTATACTATAAAAGAGTCTAAACCCTTATAATTCTCTCTAAATTAATAATGGTTATCCCACTTTCAGCCGGAGCCGCCATCTTCCAGTAATTTGCCAAAATGACAAACACAAAGGGAAAGAGGCGAGGCACCCGGTACATGTTCTGTAGGCCTTTTAGAAAACATGGAGTTATTCCGTTGGCCACGTATATGCGAATCTACAAGCAGGGTGATATTGTAGACATCAAGGGAATGGGTACTGTCCAAAAAGGAATGCCTCATAAATGTTACCATGGGAAGAGTCTACAATGTCTCAGCATGCTATTGGCATTGTTGTGAACAAGCAAGTCAAGGGCAAGATTCTTGCTAAGAGAATTAATGTGCGTATCGAGCATAGTAAGCACTCTAAGAGCCGAAACAGCTTCCTGAATTGGGTGAAGGAAAATGATAAGAAGAAGAAGGAAGCCAAAGAGAAGGGAGCCTGGGTGCAGCTAAAGCGGCAGCCCACTCCGCCCAGAGCAGTGCACTTTGTGAGGACTAATGGAAAAGAGCCGGAGCTGCTGGAGCCTGTTCCCTATGAGTTCATGGCTTAATATATGTCCTAAATAAATCAGACCTAGATAATAAAAATGATTTTTTTCATTAAAGTATGGGGTACTAAAAAAAAAAAGGTTATCCCATTTAACTGGAACTGACTTCACTCTCCGTGTAGAATAAGATTCTCTTTTTCAGATGGGAACTGTGCTTGAGGAGATAAAGGACCCAATGCACTCCACCCAGGTCCCAGCTGAATCCACAGAGGAACTGAGGAAATGGGCAAGAATGATGCTTCCTTAGTGAATCTGATATCAGCACAAGGGTGATGGACCTAGATACTGAGGACACTCAACACCTATGAAACCAGAGATCCAGAGGCTCCTAAGTGCCCATCTCTGAAGTAGACTTAAAATGCTCCCAGCATTGCTCAGGGAATTTTGCAGAGGAGGGGCGGAAAGATTGTTAGAGCCACAAGTTGGGACATTTTGCACAGAGACATTGCCTCTCCCCCACAAATGACTGTTGCCCCCATGGGGTTGACCTGCATCCCCAATGAGGAAGGCCTCTTTAGAAAAGAGGCAGGAAGGAGGGAAAGAATGGCACCAACATGTGATGTTTACATATATAATATGTCCACATCTAATAATTTTAAAAAAAGTAAAAAAAGAATCAAACCAAAAAAGAAAAGAAAAGAAAAAAGAAAAGAAAGTTCACTGTTGTAGCACAATACCTTTCTCAGCTCTTAGATTACAGACAGAGGAGGGCAAAGACAATGAGCTTAGTATGATTTTCTGCAGGGCACATGCTCTGAACCAATGCTTCTCTCTGCCCGGTCCATGCCCATGATAAAGATGACTGTTGGTGTCTATTACCAGAAAGCCCCCTGGGTCTCCAAGGGACTTGCCTTTGTGGGGTGGGGAGAAGACAGGAGCAATGTTCCCTGGCTTTGTCCACTGTGCCTCCCAGCAGTATACCAAATGACTCTGCACCTCTGTGTAAACACTCCTGTCATTTTGCTGCACTCCTGAGGTTAGGAGGCAGCATCCTCCCATCCTTCCTCTGTCTCAGTTTACATTCTATCCAGAGATCTGCACCCACACACTGAGTACTGCTCAGAGTAATTAAAGCAGCTTTCTGAAGAGACATGCTGACATTCTGGAAATCTCTCTGAGCATGTGAACCCCACAGGTTATGTGGGAGGCCATGGGATTAGCTGGATGTGGCAGACAAGAAGGGTGAGAGGCTTGCAACAGATCTAAACTGAGCCAGTGTCCTGACACAAGGTCCAAGATTAAACATGGTGTTTAATGTCTGAGTTTGGGTACAGCAGACACCACTCAGAATTGTGGGTCCAAAGGTGGATCACAGCCATTAAAGGCTCCTGGCAGGGTGCTGGGAGGCTCTGCTCTGACAGATGAGTTTACTTAGGGCTCTCAAAGGTGCAGGCTGTCCCACTGCTGCTATTCGTCCAGAGCCACACAAGATTTAAATCACTTTTCAAAGGTCACTCTAGTAGCAGGTACCAGGAAGGAGGTTGAGCTTGGCCTATCTAGCTGTACTTAGCCAATCCCCTATAAACACTGTTTGGTAACAAAGGACCACACAGGGTGGCTTAAGACCACAGAGCTTTATTCTCCCAGTTTTGGAGACCAGTGAGTGAAATCAAGGGATCTGAGGTCAGCAGTCTTTGTGGAGTTTCCACTGGGATGTCCTTCCTACTTCTTCCAGTTTCTAGTGGCATGGAGCCTGATCTTTCCATCTCTGTCAGCATTAGTGGCATGGGGTAAGCGCTAGAGACACAGTTCCACACTGCTGCCTGCTGCAGCTGAGGAGTACTCTCCAGAGACCTCTATGTAGGTGAAGCCACGGTTCTTTTTTATTTTCTTCGTTTGCATGTGGGAATAGAGGCCAGAGGTCAATGTTGGGTGCCTTCCTCACTCACTGTCCACCTAATTTTTGTCACTGAACTTGGAGCTTACCAATTGGGCTACACTAACTAGCCAGCAATCCACCGAGATCCTCCCATCCTTTGGCAAATGCCACCACACTCAAGTTATAATGGGTTCTGGAGATCCAAACTCAAGTCCTAATGCTTTCATGGCAAGCACTTTAATGACTAAGTCATTTCCCCAGCTCCCAAGCCAAGAGTCTTAATTTTGCTGCAAAAAAGAATTTCACAGCAAGCCAATGTGAAACAGAGTTGGAATTTATTAGAATATTTTTACATAGACTTAAGCATGGGGCTAGCAGGAAGAGGGGTGCTTAGGGAAATGATAAATCATACCCAAAAGTATGGGTGTGGACATCTCAAGAGAATCACACTTAAGTGGCTCAGTGGTAGTCATTTATATGATTTTGATGGCTCTGGAAATTAACTTGTCCAAAGGATTTCTGAGGAAACTTTTTGTCGTCTTGCTTTGGTGAATGAGCTCATAGGGTGGCTCTGGATGTGCCTTGTGCAGGATTGAGATTTGATCAAGTAACTCACGGCTCTCAAGAGCAGCATGGGGGGGGGGGCGTGGGGGGCGTTAAGACATGTCTTTCACCATAAATGAGGTTTTTATGAGAGTCCTAGAAATGTTCAGGTTTACATCTGGGAAAGGAGTAAGGCCATAGACCCTTAAACCTTAAGCATGGTTTCCTGCTATTTTAACATTCTTACTGGAAATATCTCTCTATAAAAAGCATATTGTCTCTGTGTCAGCAACCTTTACCCCAAATATTAATTGTGCTGGAATTTTAACTCTCAGCTGGTAAGAGGTTTCGATTGGACTCTAGAGGGAAGGGCTCCTTTCCCCTCCCATGTCTCCTTCATTCTCCCTGTCTTTCTAGCCTGACTCATTCAGGTGGTCCTCCTCAGTGTACCTGTGCACGTGTACTACCCATCCTAAATCCAGAAGAACTACAGCCTAAAACCCTTAATCTATTTTCTACATAAACTCTTTCTGAACAGAAAAAGGCCATAGTCAACAAGAAAGAGGGGAGAAGATGTGGACAAGTATTTGTGGGGACATGGTTCAACCTCCTTCACTGCGGAAGAGGGAGTAGAAAGATTGTTAGAGCCATAAGTTGGGATGCACAGACATCATGCCTCTCCCCAATAACTGAAGGCTGTTCCCACAATGCATAACCCACAATCCCCATAATGATAACCTGCAACCCCAGTGAGGAGGAAGGTCCCCTTCAGAAAGGGGGCAGGGATAAGGGAAAGTATGGTACCAAGTGATGTTTCCATATTAAGTATGTCCATAACTAATAAAAAAAAATAAAATAAAATAAATTAAAAACAGATTTGTGGGGAGCTTATCAGGGCCAGGGTGAACTCAGTAGAACCTAGTGCTTGTATAGCATGCACAAGGCTCTGTATTTGGCTCCCAGCATTGCTTGTTAAAAGGGAAAAAGAGGAAGGATAAACTGTGAACCTTACTTTGGACTGAAGCACAAGGAGATTTAGGGTTTAAGGCAGGGGGAGGAGTAAGAAATGAGGATAATAAAAATGTATTCTGAGCACAGAAGCTAAAGGAAGAGCCTAGCCTCTTCAGGGACATAGGGCTCACCCCCTGGGGAGTGAGGGACTCAGAAGGGCTCAGGGCTAGAGAAAGAAGGCCTTCTGGGAAATGGGACTGCCAGCCAGGTGGGGTTGGGGTGGGCCGTGGAAGCAGAAGAAGCTCATCTGCCCTGGGGAAAATGAATACTCCTGTTTGCAAAGTTTTGGAAATTCTCTACTTGAAACAATCCATCCTCCACATCAAACAGACCTACCATACAACTGGATTAAAGCACCAATCTAAAGGGAAATGGAAACACGTGTCCACATGAAAACGTATACACAGATGTTCCCAACAAGCCAATCCACAACAGTCAAAATAGAGCCAGCCAAATGTCCTGTACACATGACTAGATAACGATGCAGAGTTCTCTGCATAAGGACTGTTATTTAGCCATAGAAAAACAGTGACACTCTGACACCTGCTGCAGCTGGATAACTCTTGGAAATAAGAGAACGAAAGCCAGCTGTGAAGGACCACATACTACGCCATGGGCTTGTGTGCAAACACATGGCTCAGCCCGGTGAGGCAGATGTGCAGAGATAGGATGACTCAAGGTTGCAGAGTGAGAAAATCAAAAGGGGATTTGAGGGTCAATTGTGAAAGGCATGGAGTTTCTTTCTAGGGTATTAAGAATGTCCTATTGGGGGGGCTGGGAAGATGGCTCAGCAGTTAAAAGCACTTGCTTGCAGAGCCCGATGGCCCAGGTTCAATTCCCCACTACCCACATAGAGTCAAGCACACAAGGTGAGTTTGTTTGCAGTGGCAAAAGACCCTGACGCACCCATTTCCGCCCTCTCTCTCCTCACAAATACATAAATAAATAATTTTTTTAAAAAAGAGGAATGTCCTGTTGGACTGAGGAGATGTCTCAGTGGGTAAAGTGCTAGCCATATAAGCATGAGAAACTGAGTTCAGATTCCCCGCATTCATGTAAGAAGGCCAGACATGATGACATGTGCCTGTAATCCCAGTGCTGGGAAGGTAGAGACAGGGAGTATCTGGGACTTACTAGTTAACTAATCTAGCTGAACTGGTGAGCTCTAGATTGGGCAAGAGATGTTGTCTCAAAGAATAAAAGTGGAAAGCAATCAAGGAAGACATCTATCATCTACCTTGGGCCTCTACATACATGTGCACACATGTAAATACACAATGCACACACATACAAACATGCATACACATACAAACGGAACATACACAGACAAAAAGAAAGCCTCACAATGAATTGCAGTGATCATTGTACAATTCTGTAAACATATACCAAAAACCATTAACTTTCCCTGAGGATCTCAGGACACGTGAAAGCCCAGCGAAACACAGGCCCCCTGGGAGGGAGTGTGATCTCCAACCCCAGGGCAAAGACCTGAAATAATTAAGTGGAGAGATGTGAGTTCAAGTCAGCCTGTAAGGGACACATCATTTCGGAGATGATGTGAAGTATCCTGTCAGTCCTGTGCCTATGGGCTTGTTCTCATCACTTCTACTTGGAAGAGTTAATCCTTGTCATCATATCTAATAAAAAGAAAAAGGCATGCTTATTTACTTAAGCACTGTGGGTTTAAATTCCCATGCTGGGAACACTGGGCATTATTAATTGCTCTGGTCCTGGCTGGTAACCCTGTATATTGTAAATGACCCTGTCCCTTTACTTGCCCTCCCTGAAAAATGAAGACAGTACATGTTTATGTGCTGACGAAGGGGATCTTGTGAGCCATACAATGTGAACTTTCTCTCCCTGGAGTAGAGTGCCTAAACTGATTTATTGGGGTTCTTGAGCTGGCACTCAGAGGGTGCTAAAAGCTGTTTATGTCCACAGACTTCATATGTTTTTGCCCTAACCTCTAGTGGATGGTGCTATGAGCAAGAGATTTTGTGGGTGACTTGAGGTAATGGGGCAGGGGTTCTATCGGTGTCTTTATAAGAAGGTGAAGGTGACTGAGACTTGAAGTGCCGAAGAAAAGCCCTGTGAGCATGTGGGATGAGAAGATCATGGGGAGTGGTGTCTTCTAGCATGTTGACCTAGGATCCCAGCCTCTAGAACAGTGAGCATCCATGACTCTTGCAAGAGTGTACAGGACAGAGCATCCAACTAGAAGTGCAGATATGATCATAAGAACCACAGTGTATAGTGAGCCATTGCTGGGATCTCCCAGAGGTCAAGAGGCTGTGAAGAAACAGCTCAGGGGGCCAGCTTCCCAGGATGGGGTGGAGAAGGAAGGAGAGCAGATCTCTAAGGGTGCACAATGAGACTCTCCTTGGACCTTTCCTGATGCTTACTTGAAGATGATGGAGTGCCTCCCTTATTTTTAGAAACAGCACAATGGAGACAAAGGTGTGCAATTGGTGCTAAATAATTGCCTGTCATTTCAGTGAATGCACCTGGATTTGAAGCTGCTTGTGAGCCCCATTCACTATGCTTGGTATCTCAGTGCTCTTTCTGCTGCCATAGCAAAATAGCACACACTTATAACCAACCTTTATAGTCACAGTTCCGGAAAGCCCAAGATTCATTGTCATGGTCTTATTTCTCTACCATCCTACAGTTTAATAGGTGAGAGGAGGAGAAATAGCAAGGAAGAAGGCTTTCTGTTATAATCAACCCATCCCTGTGGTCACAAACCTGTGTCTGTGACAGTGACTCCCATTCACCCACCCATGGTAACAGAGCACTTCTATATATCTCCTAAAGGCCTCCCTGTCAACAGTGCTGCCCAAGGGATGAAATGCACACCATGTGAGCTCCAGTGGACCCATGGCAGCCACATCCCTGGGATGTGTTTTCAGGGATGGTGAGGCTGCCCCAGCATGCCACCTTGCAGCCTGCTCTACAAGGAAGAGGTCCAGGTGGAGAGTGTGAGCTGCTTTTCTAGCCCTGGCCCCACACCAAATCCTAATCCTCACCTCCCTCCTGCCAGTTTTCCTGTCACATGAAGCCCACACCTGGTCACATTGCCACGGTCACAGGGCAAGTGAAGATGGGAATGAAAGTCTCAGGTACTGTCCCAGGGTGCACTGGTGGGTCTGCCACTGAGTCGGATGATGTTGCCCTTTCTAAGTGACTCCAGAAACAATGGAAGCCTGGAGTGGATGGTCACACTCATAAACCCCATTTTGAGAAACCATCAGATTTGTTAAAGTTGTTCTTAAAGAGAATCCAGAAAAAAAGAGGAAGGGGAGAAGGTAAAAAGAAAGAAGTGAGGAAAGAAAGGAGGGAGGAAGTGAGACAGAGAAGGGAGGGAAGGAGAGAGAGGGAAAGGAAGGAAGAATAGGAGAAAGAAGAAACGGAGATACTATTAATAGTCTCAGGTCATTTGCCATCACTCCAGGAAGGTGGTCTTAAGCAGAAAGTCGTGGTTTTCTATATGTTGATTTTCTCCTTCTTCAGCCAGATGCCAAGTAAAAGAGCTTGCTAGTCCCTGTCTGTAGCAAGTCTGCAGAGTATAAATCTCTGTGGAGCAGGTAATAGGAAGACCACTTGGCCCTCTGATAGAGCACAGGATTTAATGAGTTCTGTACTTCCTGGAGCCTTAATCTAAATAAGAAACATACCGAACACTATAAAAGCCAAGGCCCCTTCTTTGAACGCGCAATTAAAAACAACAGAAAACAAGAGTGTGTGGCATCTCCACTCAGGACCATCTCCCAGGAAGAAAAAAGAACCTCAAACTCAGAACAGTAAATGAGAACCAACCCTTCCTATTTCATTTAAAAATAAAGAAATTGTATGAAGCTGGAATTGCATACGGAGATAGTATACAGGTATGTCTACCAGTGCAGACTCAGTTTTCAAAAGATTTTGGTTCTGGCTCAGTGCCAAAGTGTGTTGTGATGAAATTCCTCCCCAAGAAGTGACAACCTCTGGGGCTCTGCGGGGAAATTTAATCCTGATGTTTCTGATTCCTGTACACTTTACTCATGCAAGGCTGCCTTCGAAGAGCCATTTGATGTTGGGGCCTTGGAGCTCTTTTTTATGAGGCCTTTTAAACCTTCCCCCTCCCTGGAAACAGGAAGCCAAGTTCTCCCAGGAGTAAACACTCAGCCCAAAGAGTGTCCCTAGCCATCATGCTTTGGCACAGACAGCCAGTTCTGAGGAAAAGGTTTAGCTAAAACCAGTAGGTCAAAGAGACAAGCAGGACAGTCCTGGAGGGAGGGAGCAGAATACCCTCTTCGCCTTTTTCAGGACAACTTCCAGCACATTCTCTCTGAAACACAGATGGGACATTGGAGGGAGAAGAGAGGTGTCAGTTTAGTCATGCTTAAGGTGGAGGTAGAACTGGTCAGCTTTCTGTCCCCCATCTGCATCTCTCACTGGGCGCAGAAGATGCCTCCCCAACTATGACTCATAAGCTCATAAGCATCATCTGAGGCAGGCTTTTCTGGAAAGGCTTGAGTTCATGGGACTGGCCACCATGCCCCAGGACAGCAGAGGAGGCCCTGGAGGATGAGGTATGTGAATGAGTGGAGCAGACACAGACAGAGATAGAGATAAAATGAAAAAAAGATAAAAAGAAAGATAGAGTGTGGGTGAGATTCAGAGATAAAGACAGAGTGAAAAAGAGGTAGAAAAAGGGACAAAACATGAGACAGAGAGACAGAGAAAGACAGTGAGAGACAGTAAGAATGCAAAAAGATAGACAACACATAGAGAGTCAGAGACAAAGGCAGAGAACCAAATAAAGAGAAACACGAGATTACATGGAGGTGGATTCTGGTCCTAGCTGTCCCCAGCGTGGTCAGTTTATGCCAGAGCTGTGACTCTCAACTCATGAACAGAGCAAAGGTTCCTTTAAGGCCAGAGCTTAGACTCTGCATGGACAGGTAACAGGGGGGCCGGTGGGCCCCTCTCAGTTGGCCAGCACAATGATAAGGTCCTCATGCTAGCATGCTGTCCCTCAGCACATAGGAAGTAGAGGAGCCCTGCAGTCCCTGAAGCTCAGGAAAGATGTCATCCAGACATAGTTTGCCTCCGGGCATACGATGTCATTCATGTTATAATGGCTTTGGTGCAGAGCTTCTTAAAGTCTCTCCTGGCTCTGCGCATAGGGAAGGCATCCTCCTCTAGTAAGAGGGACAAAACAGCTTCAGCTCCATGATGCAGAGGAGGACCATGTCTCTGCACTGAGCATCTGAGACTTGTTCAGGTCTCACTCAGGACACTGCTTCAGGGTGGGTCTCAGTGGAGTTAGAAGTGAAGTCAGCATGCCCCAAAACACAAGGATGCCACACTAAAAGGGTGAAATGTCACTGGGCAGCCACCAGCTCCTATTCCCTGGGGAAGCAGGCATGGCACAGTCACAAGCCTCTGGGATGAGGCAATGACTGTCTTCTGCTCTCAATAGGTCCTTAAATAACTTCAGAGCTGAGGGGTAGGCACTGTCCCCCAAATCCAAACACTTACACAGCAGACTCAATATCAGAACTCAAGAAACGGACTGCAAAGCCAGGCTTCTGAGGTTGCTCTGTGTTTTTTCTCTCCTACCCTCGTTTCCATAGAACACACGTAGGACGTGACAGCTGGTCACTTCCCTCAATGAGAAGACAAGTCTATATTTCAAGCCCATGACTCCAGAATCCTTTACCAAATGTTGGATGGCAAAGATTGGGAGCCATGACACAAGAGGTGTCATGACAAAACAGGCATCAAAGTTGCCGGGCTCCCCTGGCAGGTAGTGCTGAGGAAGGACCAGGCCCGCTGGTTCCTCCCAGGGGGTTGAGGAGGAGGGTCAGTGTCCACCGCCAGGAACAAAACACCCAGCCAGGAGTCTTGTCGAACCAGGAACTCACTTTATTGTTACAGGGGGGTGTTTATATAATGTTGAGAAGGAAGGTGGGGACTTTAGGGTGGTGCGAGACGTAAGGGCCAATAGCATACCGCGACCTCTGATATGATTGGTTCTAAGCACACAAGGGTGGGACTCTAACTTCCTGTGCGGAAGTAGCAGGCCAGAGGCCATTTGGCCCCCTGCTGAGTCATAGCTGGGCGGAGGCAGTTCGCCAAACTTTAGCTAGGCTTAGGAAGTTCCACTAGGCCTCACGGTCCAGGCCTCTCAAGGCCCAACACAAAGTGACCAGAAGATCATTATGTTATATGAAATAAACCAGACTACTACCTATCAAATTTTCTCTCATGCAGAATCCAAATTTGCCTCCCCTCATATCTCTCTCTTTCTCTCTCTCTCTCTTTCTCCTGCATGTTTTTGTGTCTGTGTCTGTGTAAGTGTGTGTGTGTGTGTGTGTGTGTATGTGTGTGTGTGTGTGTGTGTGTGTGAAGAAAGTGGAAAAGGAGCCATGTGATGAGAGGAAGCGCACTAAGGGAAGAGAGAGGGTAATGAAATACATGTGACATCAAAGCAGAAGAAGGGACTTTGGGGGACCCCCAAGGGGACCACCAAGGGGAGGCAGGGTAAGCAGTGGGGGGATGAATCAGAACAAAGTGCAATAGCATGTGTATGGAAATGCCACCAGGACACCCATAACTGTGTATGAAAACTGAAAAATAAACCAAATGCCCCTGGAAAATAAAGTGCCAGGAATAAGCAGGAGGAAGCAGAAGTTATTGGAAGTTACTGAAAGAAAGTTCAAGGACTGGTATGTTCTTGCACCTGGGTATAAGGAGATGACTTCTAAGAATAGAATAGGGTGGGGAAAACAAGTTAGAGCTTGCTTGGACCCCCCACATGGGGCACCCACGCAAAGCTAGGGGCCACAGACAGCAGGACAGAAGATTGCATATGCCCCCTAAATTCTAGTAAGAAGTCTACATTCAAATGCAAGAGATTTCGCAGTGGCACAAAACAATTATTCTGGTTTATCTTGAAATGCCAGAATGTCTGTAGCCAATGGGCACCCTGTCTGCAATGGGAACAATGGTAGGACATGTGATGGGGACTCCCCTTGCACGGACCCTAACTGTGTGTATGGGTACTACTGACCTACCACCCTCCTTGTTAATTTTCCCCCCGTGTTCCATTGTTTTTGTAGCTAGAAATCTCTATCTTCTATCTATCATGTATCTATCATTTGTTTGCTAGTCTATAATATATGATCTGTCATGCATCCAGCAATCATTTGTCACTCAGTAACCTATGTATCTACCTACCATCTACCCATTGTCACTTATCATCTATTATGCTCTTATCTATTACCTATATGTTTGACTTATCTATCATTTAACTATCATGGTTCTATCACTGAATATCATCTGTCTATTACCTATCTATCATCTCTCTACTCTTTATCTGTCTATCATCTCTTTATCATCTATTTGTCTATTATCTGTCTATGTATTATCTATTTACTATCATTTGTTATTTATCTATCATCTATTTAGTTACTGCCTGTCATATGCCATCTATCTATTTATGTCTATCATCTATCCATCAATATTTTTTCATCATCCCTCTACTCATCTATCATCAGTATATCATCTATTTATCTACTATCTACCTATCATATATCCATCATCTATTTATCTTTATCTATCTGTCATCTATTCTCTACTTATATGCTATCACCTATCACCAATCATGTATTTATCATCTATTTATCTCTCAATCTACCATCTATCCATCCATGTATCATCTATCTCCCAATCCACTTGTTTATCATTTTTCTTCACAATACACATTTATTGCCAAAACTCAATACTGAGAAAATATTAAGGAAGAAGACAAAGATTACCCATAATCCCAGCCAACATGGATGAACACTAAATATCCTATCTTTCTAAGGCTAGAAACACATTTTATAGAGGCATGAAGCCCAGACAAAGCCTGTATTCTAGAACCGGCTTTGCTCGGTGAATTGCAAAGTGATCTTAAAGTGTATAATCACTGATCAGGCAAAAGGGTGGGTCAGATGGGAACACACAAGCACGAGCAAACAACAGCCATCTGGTCCACTCTGATAGAATGCTGGCCGGCTTAGTAATGTGGCATGACCCGCTTTCCAGCTAAGAGGTGGCTGTGCAACATCTCCTCAGCGACTGCATAGCCCCATGCACTGGAACAGTCAGCTCACTGACATCCATTTAGGGTCCTCCCAAATTTTATTTTTTATTTTATTTATTTTATGAGAGAGAGGGTGGGGGAGAGTTGATCTGCCAGTGCATCCAGCTGCTACAATCAAACTTCAGATGTATGTACCACCTTGTGTGCATGTGTGGCCTTGCGTGCATGCGTGACCTTGTGTGTCTGGCTTACATGGGTTCTGGAGAGTTGAACCTGGGTCCTTAGGCTTCACAGGTAAGCACCTTAACTGCTAAGCCTTCTCTCAAGCCCTTTTATTTTTTTTTAATTTTATTTATTTTGAGAGAGAGAGAGAGAATCCTCCCAATTTTGATATATTTATTTCACAGTGACAATGCTAGGTGAGCATTCAGCTGTGGACATGTGGCTATTACCTCTGATAGATGTGGGTCACCTTTGTGTGAAGTGGGGAGCTCATTTATAGGCATTATCAGCCTAGAAAAAGCCAAGCCCTGGTCTGGTATGTGAAAATGGCCCTGTTCCTCACGTTTTCTTTCAGGACTGAGCAAGTAGAAGCAGCTCTGCTCAATGGTGCTGTCAGAACTTCTAATCTGAAGCACTAAACACAGACCTACACAAGAAACTGCAGCTGTCTTTCAATGTACCTTAAGAGGTTTAAATTTCTAATTTTAATAATTTTTGCCTCAAAGAACTTTATATTTTTAGGTCATCATATTATGGATTTTTAAAAAACACTTAAGCTTTGATTCATGCTAAGAAGGTATATTCTTGATATGCTAATAAGAAGATTTACCACCAGCAAGACTTGGTTATGGACCTGGCATGCCAGCTACTTGGGACTCTGAGGCAGGACAATCACATGTTCAT
This sequence comes from Dipus sagitta, assembly GCA_036346955.1. Classification (NCBI taxonomy): domain Eukaryota; kingdom Metazoa; phylum Chordata; class Mammalia; order Rodentia; family Dipodidae; genus Dipus; species Dipus sagitta. The sequence continues at coordinate 63,993,021 of CM070779.1, read as the reverse complement.
AGCCTTCCTGGGCTACAGAGTGAGCTCTAGACTACCCTGGGCAATTTAGTGAAACTATATCTCAAAATAAAATAGAAGAGAAAACTGGTGCTATAGCTCAGTGTCACAGCACTTGCACAGCATGTAGAAGATCCTAGGTTTAATCGCAAGCATCAGAAAAAAAAGTTACCAACATTTTCTTTCCATTGAATAAAGTACTTAGATGACATTTTTTCCTGACGGTGCTGCCACTTTTGCATTTAAATGTTTTAACAGTCTGCAATATGGATGAGAGAAATGAGTACAGAGGTTAGCTAACTCCTCAAATCTAAAAACAGCCTTCAACTCTATGTGTTGAATAATCTACAATTTCCTAATTATTTGCAATGTATTTGAGACTTTTTCTAGATTGTATATTTTACTACATTGATGTCTCTATTTTGACACTCATCCTATGATGGTCTAATTATTGAAAGTTAATATTCAGCTTCCCTCTCTGGGAGATAATGTCCTTTCAATCAATCAATGCTACAAAGTTTTTTTTTTTTTTAATTTTTACTTTCTCAGCTACTTCTACAAATTTGATGGGTTGAATATCAGTTTGTGGATTTCTACAAATGTGTATCATTAAATTTAAAGTTAATTAACTTTAAGAATTAATTTGGGCACAATTGACATATTTCCCAGGTATACCATGTAATTTTTTACTTATTTGAACCAAATATTTTTGTTCCTAATTAATTTTTTAGCACTGACTTCAGAAGGGCTTGTGACCTCTTATTTCTAGGGTCTTTCTGCCTCTTGAAGGCATTGCACAAATCTTTTTCTACATTACTACCTGGCTCGGGCTGGGGTAAGGGGTAGCTACTATTTTGGGATCAGTCTTCAAGACCCCCACATGGAGAAATCCTGGACAAGACCCCAAAGTTGTTAGAAATGAGTCTGGATTTGCAAGAATGGTCACACAGTCTCAAATATTTTGGCAGGGCAATGTTTTACTTCTCAGAAGGGTGAGCAGCCAGAAAGAGTTAAGAAGTCCTCCGGAGTTTCATTTCTAACAAGGGGCCTCCTATTCCTCACTCTGATTCATCAGTTTGGACTCACACTCTGTGTGATTGGCTAATTTATAGAATGGCACAGCTCCCAAGGAGACATGAAACTTATGGGAATGGAACCTTGAATTCCAGGAAGTGCTGACTTGAGGCACTTTTACCAAATGCCGTTTTCTCAAAATGGAGCTTCCCTGTTTTACTTCACTCCTTGGTAGGTGTGGTAGTTTGAATGTAATAATTTGAATGTTAGGCCCTATAGACTCAGTCAATGTGTGTGTGTATATATATATATATATATATATGTATGTGTGTGTGTGTGTGTGTACATATGTATGTATGTATAAACCTTCCCATTTGAGGCCCTAGTCCTGCTAGACAGGGCATGTCACTGGGGTCCAATCTGGGTCCAGCCCTATTAGGTGTGTTCAGACCAGTTTGAGCTCTGGAGGTTTCTGCTTGCTGATGTTGGTGTTTGCTTGCTGCAGTTGTTCCTCTCTGCTTGGATCTATGGAAGTGAGCAGCTTCTTCCACCATTGATGGAGCTTGCTCTGGGTTTTATAAGTCTGAAGTAAACCCCCTCCTCCCATAAACTGTCAGTTGGATGTTTGTCCCAGCAACATGGAGCTGACCACAACAGTATCTCTCACACCTCTTGCAACATGCCAGCCATTCAGAAATAGAAGTTAAAACCAGTGAAAACTTGCTCTGTGGAGCCTGATAACTGCAAAAATTGGCAGGGAACAACACATCTGAGCTTCCCAAAAGGAGACACAGCATGCCTCCCCACTGGGGGAGGGTTCACCATACTGCATTGCTGTGGTGTCCCTGGGTGCAGAAACATTTCTTGACCTTGAAACCAGCAGAAGCCCAGAATCAGAAATAAATTGGCAACATAGGGATAAGGGTCCTAAATCAAACACTGTGGTAGGTCCATGGACAAATATACAAAAAGTCAAATTTTAAAGTATTGCGTTGGTGGCTAGGACATTGAGGTGTGACTGTGACTGAGTTGCATAATCAGACACAAAGTGATTGCAGATCCCCAATCCCATGTTTCCAGTATCCTGTGAGGGACCTGACTGGAGATGGAGGAAGTTATTCAGCAAGAGTGCAAGAACCCTCAAGCAGAACCCAGGGGCCACTCCAGAGGAGATTTTGTACAGTGTAAAGAAGGCCACCCAGATGCTATCCCAGAGCAACCTAGTAGGCAGTTTATACTAACCTTCCTGTGGCCATGAAGTACCTCCGTGATATTTTCTGAGCATTTCCATGGTAGAAAGTGTAAGTTGAGCCTCTGATCAGGACACTATAGCCACAGGATAAGCATAGGGAAACAAGACTTTCTCTTTAGATCAGAGGAAACATGAGAGACTTAAGCTCAGTACCCAAATGTGTTCATATAGACCCCTGGGGTGCATGCTCCAGCACTGGGGAGATAATCCATGAATAGAAGCAGGAAAGAAATGACAAATAATAAAATACTGTTGCTTCATTTGGACCCAAGAATTCATTCTTCAATCAGCACTTTTTGGGAGGCCAAAATTCAGGTCCAGTGAAGACTGGCTGTGCCAGCATCTTATAGAATTCCTCCAACTGTTGGGTGTTGGGCCTCTCTTCTACATTGCTTCCTCTTGGGTCCCAGGGTCTCCTAGCCCAGACCCTCCACTGGAATTTCCTGCTCATTCTCACCAAACTGGGTACTAAGTGTTAGTAGATGCTGGAAGGAGAAAAAGCTGGAAGAGACCTAGATGAGGGACCCTTTTTTGGTGCTGTTAACCACCAAGACTGTTTGAACAGCAGGAAAGGGGTGGACTCATTACACTTAGGGGAAGAGGCTTACAAGACAGACTCCAATGGAGAGAGAATCAAGCCAATAGAATGTGAAGAGTGTCAGGAGAATCCTTGGAATTAACTAAAACTTTGAAAAAGATCTTCCCCTGATGAATAATTTTAAACCCACACCTCTGTCCAGTGTTGTGTTATCTATTGTTTTCCTGATCTTTACCATCCTGCACCTCTCCTGCCTCCCGAAATTCATCTTCTGGGTCATTTCTAGCTAGACAGTTGGTCTAAAACTCTGGAATAGATGACTCCTTTTCTAGCCTCGTGGAGCAATGGTTTGAAAATGTCAAGGGGCAATGAACTCAGTCCTGACCTTCCCTGCTACATCCTAGGAGTTATGACACAGTAGGGTATTGTGTTATCTTCTGCAAATGAGGACTAACTTAGAGACTTATAACCAAACAAACCTTGCATTTGGCCAAATAATTTATCAATGAAAATTTCAGAAAATTAAAAGCAATTAATCGTTTAAAAATTTGGTGAAAATGTGCTATAAAAGAGTAGGAAACTGTGAGAAATATACGGTTTTCTACCAAAGGGTTAAGTAGCTAAAGAAACTCCATCTTGAGAGAAGAAGCCATTTTGTAAAAGTCCTTCCTGAGTCAGCAGTTCCTAGAACTATTCTCCATTCCCTTGAGCTTCATTTCCCCTAAAAACTGTGCTGTCTATATAAATTAGCCAATCATGTCAAAATGTGAGCCTGAGCTCCGACTAATCAGAGTGAGGCACAGGACCCTCACATTAGGGATAAAAGCCCAGTAGGCTTCCTGCTGGGTGTGCCTGCTTGCCTGAACTCTTTGGGCTGCACACCCTTCTGCAGTAAGTAAAATATTGCCCTGAGGAAATACTATGAGTGGAGTGCTGTTCTTGTGACCCCAGACTGATTTCTAACAAGTGGCAACAACATGTCCAACTGCAGTTGCTTCCCGTGATCATGCATCACATCTACTGTGGTGCCTGGGAAGGGTACTTTTTCCATCTCAGAAAGCTGAACCCACCTATGGGCCCCTTATTTATGGGAATTTGGGCCCAGGGGCACACTCTGGAGATAGGCTTCAGATGAAGCTAAATGACAATCGCTATTTCCTGGGGTTGGACATCTCCATGGCCATCTTTAAGTGCAGCAGCTGTGATCGCCAGCAGCAGATCTGCCAGTTACCATTCCTCATCTCTGTGTAGGGAGGGGAGACTCATGAGGCCCTTCCTTGAGGTGGCGGTGGGAGAATTCTGGTGGTGCAGCTGCCTAGTTGCCTCTGAGTAGACATGTTCCATGGAGCAGCTTTCTGGATGTTATTTGTGTTGGAGATGGGCTTTTCAGTGGCGTAGCTGCCTGAATCACTCAAGCTTCTATAAGTGACCCCCATAAACTCATTTACCAAGCTGGATTTAGATGGAGTCCTCTCTTTGGTCTGTTGGGTGCTCCCCACCTCTTTCTTCACGTCTCTGCAAGTGAAGTTCCTTGGCACTAAGTTATTGGGGCAACAGTCATAAGAATCAAGAAAGCTGTAGCAAGCACATAACCATGAACTTCAAATCCACACATGGAAAGAGCCATACCTGTGTTAAAAGTAGGACTAATAGAAAAAAAGCCATAAGGAAGCAAATTCCAATTAATGCAGGACTGCATTTAACAGCCAGTATCTACCAGCACATGTATTGGGTGGAGACCAAGAGAAGCCCACAGAGCTATGGCCAGGAACACCATGAGGGTTTGAACTGCAAGTGGGTAATGGGTTACATCAGGCTACTTCAAACAAAATACAGATCTGTGGTGCACCCAGACCCACTGATTTAGCATCTCACTTAGCAAAAGCCCTGGTTAATCTGTATGCAGGCTCAGCTTCAAGGAGCACTGAGCTGGTGACTCAATCAAATCTACATTCAGAAGAGTAGGACACCCAGCTTGCTGACACTCAGAAAACAGCCCAGTTAATTACCTTGCCTAACAAGAAGCCTGGAGGTACAAAGGATTAATGAAGCCATCAGGAAGCTGGCTGTTTCTTCATTCTACCTGTCATTGAGCTTTGGCTTTAATATTAGGCTTAGTGTGTCATGGACACAAAATGGTCACAGTAGCACCACAGGTGACTTTCACATTCTGCACAGGAAAGACAGGTTTCTTCAAATCTGTCTTTTCCTAGGCCACACTATCCCTATGTGCACAGCCTACCCTAGTTGTGTATTGCATCTTGAAGATCCTCCCTGTATCTCATGGACAAGACTAAGGGACATCCATATACTTAATATAATGAGATCATCTTTCCTTGGGTTTGGATCCATACCTGAGACATGTGTGGCTCCTTTTCCTTGGAAAGAATAAAGCTCTCAAAAATCACAAACAGAAGGTGTGGAGGATTGAGAATATAAACAATATATTTCTCACCTGGTCCAAGGCCTCCTCCCTCCCTCACTGGTGGTGGTACTTGGAATCAAGTGTACCCCATAAACTCATGTGTTCAGAATGAGTGATCACCAATTGGTGGAATTTGGGAGGTGGAGCCTTGCTGGAAGAGGTGTGTTGTTGGGGGTGGGGTTAAAGGTATTACAGCCAGTTCCCCCTTGCCAGAAATGGGTTCACTCTCTTGCTGCTATTTTCTGCCTGATGAGGCAGAAGTGATGTCCAGCATCTGCTTATCCATGCTTTTTCCTGCCATCATGAAGCTTCGCCTCAAAACTGTAAGCCAAAGTAAAAACCTTTCCTCCAATCAACTGCTTTTGGTTAGGTGGTTTTTTCCCAACAACATGAAGGTAACTACACTAATGATTTTTCTCTTTACTGCTCTGTTTGCCAAGTAGCATGGCTAACACTGGCTAGGGCTGTGTAAGTTTTTATGATGAAAAAGTGTTGCTATGGTGTCCACTATGGACGAATGTTAACTTTAACAGCCAGCCTTTTTCTATCATTCCAATGATCCATTTGTTCACTTAGCCATGTATCTTCCTGAGAGCAAATGGGATCACAGACATGTCATGAATCCCTTTGCTTTATGTTGTGTGAGGAAGAGTAAGTGGCTAGCCCTCAGCTTCTGAGTTCAGCTCAAATGCCAGCCTTCTACCTGTATTTTGAAACCCAGGTGGGCTCAGAGGGTTGACAGGAACTCAGGACCTGCCTCAGAAGAGTCACTGCAGTGAGAGTAGCTATCCAGGGAAGAGCAGTGCTCTCAAAGCCAGCAAACACAGGGTTTGGGGCAGTGGGACCAGAGCAGGCACTGACGTTCTACGGGCAGGACACCAGAGGGAATAAGGTGTGCACCATGATCTCTTCACTCACTGATGTGTCTTCTATTAGTGCTGGTAACTTAAAACTCTGTTAGAAGAAACTTTTAGGGGCTTGAGACAGGACTTCACGCAGTAGCCCAGGCCAACCTTTAGCCTTCATTTCCTTCTGCCTCAGTTTTCCATGTTGGAATTACAGGTATGCACCATCAATCTTCTTTTAGAATTTTGTTTATTGTTTTCTTCTTTAAGTACAAATATTCTACAAGATAACACCACATGCTAATGCTGAGGTCTCTGTCCTGAGAGGACACCCTGTTTGGAAGACCCCTGGAAGTGATGGATTCCAGAAAGAGGCAAGTGTAAGGCAAGCACTATCATCAAAAACCCTGGATTACTCGGGCATGGTGGCACACGCTTTTAATCCCAGCACTCAAGAGGCAGAGGTAGGAGGATCACCATGAGTTTAAGGCCACCTTGAGACTACATAGTGAATTCCAGGTCAGCCTGGGCTAGAGTGAGACTCAACCTCAAACAAAGAAAAATCCTTGCTCTTGGAGGAGAGATTGGGAATCTTAATGTTTTTTTAACCAAAATTGTTTTCTACATTAGAAATTAAATTGGCACTGAGACACAAGCCATCTCCCTGCTGGATAGTGCCATGTTGCTGGAAAGCACTATATGCAAGCTACTGAGTGAGAAGAGTCATCTATTTTCAACAAGCAGTGGCTCCTTCAAGTTATAAAATTCAGCCAGCCAGGCAATTAAGTAATGAGGGTAATCAACTGCTCTGTGATTGGATAAGAGGTCCTGCTCAGTGGGAGGGAATTCATGCCTGGTACAGAGAATCAAATCAAAAACCTATGGCTTAGAAGAACATAAACACCAGAGGGAAGCTTCAACTGTTCTTTGGATAAACAAAGATGTTACGTCCATCAAATAGCCTTCTCAAAGTGTGCATTTAAGCTCTTTTCTAAAGCTGTTCTTACTTTCTATTAGAGAATCTTCTTTTTCCAGATGGCAGCAAATACCAGGAAGACTCAAGATTCATCAAGGTGAGGAGAAGAAGAGGAATCCCAGGGCTCAGCACTGGATCAGTCACCTCCATCACACCTGCCATGACTCAGGGAATGTGGCAGAGGTAGTCATGGGAAAAATATGAGTGTTGTTCTCATTGCTAGCCAGAGACCTGTTTCTGTGGAGATGGTGTCAGCCACTGAAGAGACTCAAAACTCATCAAAGTAGAGAATAAGAGGCTGTCCAGAGTTTAGCACTATAGAATATTTCTACTACACTCTCCAAGTATCAAGGGAAATTGTGGAAAAAGTGGTGGAAACAATGTCAGGTATGTAGGTGTGTTTGTGGTGCTGCCCTCCCACCATGAACTGGTGCATTCATGACCACACAGTGATTAATGTCATTCCCAGAAGAGCCGCACAGTTCTGAACCCATCAACATTTTGACATGGAGATTGGAGGAGGACAAAAGAGATGAGGCAACAGAGGAAGGACTACCTTGAAAGAAGAGAGTTCTTAGGGATTGGGATGAGGAAAGGGGACAAAAAAGTGATCATGACCAAATTACTATATGTACATATATTGAGTTCTCAGTAAGACATGTTTTCTAATAACAGACAAAACATGATGACTTTTGCAAGTTTCTATATGTATGCTGCTGAAGACATCCTGATCGATCCAAGCCCAACTGTGTGGTTTTCCTATGGGTGTCCCCAAATACAACTGCTCACCTCCAGGACTAAAACTCATCATTTGCAGATTTCAAAAGCTCTCTTTCCTCCCTCCAGCTTGGCCTTCACACTTTTCCTAAAAAAAGAAAAACTCTTTTTCCCATATTGCCCACTTGCAATATTCTGGCACACTGCAGCCTGGCTGCTTTCTCATCCACTTGCATGGGAAGGACTCTGTGCAGAAACCAAGGCCCAGGATCTTGCTGTAATGTGAGCGTGTGTTCAAAGCCACAAGGCGAGAATCCCTTTCACCACACGGAGCCACCAAGCCTGCCTTTTACACTTGAAAGATCAAAGGGTGCTCGCTGGATCCTGAGCACGGCACTGGACAAGTGCTTCTCTTTGGGGACCGACACTCATTAGTGTCATGCAGTTGACTACCTTGTGGCACTGGGCCCCACAGCCACCTGAGCACACTACACTGATAACCATACTTGATCTCACACTACGTCAACCATTTAGAAAATGTGAGGTCTTTAAGACAGCTGAACAAATAGTAATCACTCAGGAAGAATAGCTGTAATCAGAGTAGTGCTGAGACAGGTGCCATCATGTCCATTTCACTAATAAAAACACAGAAGTAGGGCCACTCTAAATTCCCAGAAGGAAAACCACTTATGCCTGGTTGCTTTGTCTGGAAACCAGTGCAGTGGGCCATATCCAGTCCCGACCTAGATGGTATCCCAGAACCTCCAAGTGTAAGATACTGACTTTTCTCCACTGGGTTACTGTTTGTGTTTCTTTCTCCCCCTTTGCTATGGTTTGAATGTGAAATGTCCCCCACAGGGTCATGTGTTTGATTTTTTGGTCCCCAATTGGTGACACTGTTTGGGAAGGTTGTGGAAACTTTAAGAGATAGGGCCTTGCTGGAGAAAGTAGGTAGCAGGGTAGTCATTAAGGTTTTAAAACCTAGTCTGGCTTTCTATTTGTCTTCTGCTTCCTTGTTGTGGATGAAATATGACCAGCCAGCTTCCCACTTCTGCTGTCATGCCTCCCCCCACCAAAATGAAATATTTCTCCTGGAACTGTGAGCTGAATGAAACCTTCTTTAAGGTGCTTCTTGTCAGCTACTTGGTCGCAACATGTAAGCTAACTGATCTAGCCTTCTGACCAAAAGCCATCTGTTGCCCAGAGGACATCTTGCTCTTCCTCTGATGTGTGTCTTGTTACAGTATCACTGGCTGCAGGGGTGATGACAAATGAGCTATGAGCTCATTTCTGTCTTGCTCTGGAAGCCCAGAATTCAGTTAAAGTTGAGAGATAGAAAGTGGACACAGTGGGCAGAGGGGAATCTACCCCACCACTCCATGGGGGTGCTTGGTTGCCTCCCTTGTCTACACCTAAGACTTTAGTTTCCACTCTGAATGAGTTCATTTATACCATTGTCTGTAATCCTCAAACTAGAGAAAGAGATACTAACCCAGAGATAGCTCTTTTGCATGGACCCTGGACCTCCAGGCATTCCTTCCTTCCTCTGACCCTGGAGAGGTCTGCCTGAGTCTGCCACATTCAGCTTGCCTCTTCTCTCACCCAGTCATACCTGGGGACACTGTGTCCACTCAAGAGACATCAGATTCATCCTTACTTCTCTAACATGCTCCATCCACTCCTCTGGTGTCACTCAGCCAATAGACCTCTCTGACAGGTCTCTGCCTCAAACCACACCTGCTGGCTCCACTTCCTGAGCCCTTCCCCACCTCCCTATTCATAATCCCTGACCTCTGCTCTTTGCTATAAGACCTTCCACAGGAACAAGGGCCCAGCAATGCTGCTGTGAGATGAGGTTGGAATGACTTAACTCACAGGAGGTTATGAAGCAAGGTAAGCCAAGAAGCCAACAGTGAGGAGGTGGTGCCCCAGAGCAGAACAAGTCTTAGACAGTCGTGCAAGCTGCTAACACCTTGGGGCAGTAGACTTGACCTCTCTGTGCTTATGAGAATCTTACCGCCAAAGTTTGTTAGAGAGCTTAAGAAACACACAAGCACTTTGTTTCCCATTCCCTCCTCCCCACATCATCTATGGGATGATTGCCTTCTGAAAGGGTGACCTGAGTCTAGTGTCCTGATTCCTGCTCTCACTTTTAACTGGGACATGACTGAGCATCTCTATCATTGTCTTCCTATGGAAGGTGATCTGCTAAGTATAGCTATCTGAATTGGTTGTGACAATTTGACCTGGAAGGACCTTGGCTGGGGCTGGGCCATGGCTGTTGCTATCCCAGTCTACTTTCACCATAGCTCTTAATGCCTACAGAAGGCTGAGTGCTGGTCCAGCCCATGTCCTTCCTCCTATTTCTCTTCTCTATTATAACTCTGCCCTCACCTTTTATGTGGACTTGTAGCCTCTCCATACAACAAGGTCATGCATACTGCATCTCCCACCCTTGGTACATTCTCAGACTCACTGGGGCACCTGGTCTTAGGATGCCTCCCCCCCCATGTGGACTCCAGGAGATATGAGGTGCCGTCCCCTGTAACAGGCTGTGGAAAGGGCCACTGCTTCCAGCCTGGATTTGAGCAGGATTGAGTGGGTGTGATGTTGTGTGACCTTAACAGTCACCTTCACTGGGGTATTCCTCATGACATCACCATTCAGACCCCCACAAAAACAGGATCCTGGAGAAAACTCAGACTGGGCAGTGATGTCAGCCTTTTCCAGATTAAGGAGTTAGTGATCTTTACAAGGCCTATGAGGGGTTGAAGAGTAGAAAGACTAGTAGTGTGTGTGAGAGAGATAGAGAGCAAGATAGAGAGCTAGAGAGATTTCTATCTGTAAGCCCTAATGCTTTTCTCAGAATTAGCTGTCTCTTCTGACATGGGTCAGATTTTAGCTGAGGGGAGGGGGTGGAGATGTACTAGAAACCACTTGCTGGAGGTGCTTAAATATGACCCCATGTTAAAATCCCCTGACATCACAAGGTACCACACTGAAACGTATTCAGGGCTGAACATTCAGCCCACATTCAGGTCTCATCCATGTCGTTGGTCTTGCCTTTTCCTGGGATCCACTTTCAAAGTCTCCAGGTCTGACCCTGGCTGCTCTGAACAGAAGCCTGGCCAGCTGGCTGCTCCACAGCATGAAAGCAGACCACCTCTTTGGGCTTTTCTGGTGCTCTGCTCCATACCCAAAGGGGTGTATATGCATAGCACTCACACTAGATATGTGTGTCATCATTCTCTTTGGGATGTAGACATTTTAGGTTTTACACTCACTAATTTGGCCTACCTGCTTATTTTGGTTTCTGGAACTTGTTCCCCAAATTACTTGTTCTCCTGTCCTGCTTGCCTCAGAGACCCATGACCCCATAAAGTCACTCCAACCTACCTGAGGCCTTTCTCAATGGCCTAGCTTTGCTGGAGAACCTTGACCCAGGCTTCCTTCTAGACATTTGCTTCAGAAAGCCATCACAGCAACTTGTTCCTAAGGACTGGGGAGTTGTTCAGGTCAGAGCTGGCAAGGATCCAGGGCAGCTGGGCTTATCTGTGTATCACCCTGCATGGCAGGGCAGGACAAAACTGTGTCCTTGGGTCCTTTTGGCCAGAACTTTGGGGTAGCTGCGCTTTAGCCCAGTGGATCCTGGGCCTGTGCCAGACCCTGCAGCTGCTGCTTTGACAAGAACACAGGGAGGCTGAGAGCAGCATGGTGCCCAAGCTTCTGGACTTCTCATTTGCCCTAGCTAGCTCCAAGTTCAGGTCAGAAAACTTGCCCATTGCTAGGAGCTGCAGTAAACTCAGACTGGGGCACACATAGCTTTGTGGTCATATGAGGTGGCCAAGGCAGATCAAGTGGTCCCTGTTGACTGAATCCTCTTAGTGGGTCAGTCCCGCTCAGCAGAGCCTCATTTGGACTCCTGAGTGCATCTGGACTTTGCAGTTAAGGTCCTGTAGATGGTGTCTAATGTGAAGCCTTGTTCTCAAGCTACCAATCCAGAAGCCACCTCCTATTTCACCCTGCACATACTACCTCTGAAACTCCTAACAGAATTATTCTGCCAGCTTCAGCAGCCACAGGGAGAGATATAACCAGCAATATCCAACCAGCAGCGCATATCCAGGATCTGCCTGAAACCAGAGAAGACATGCCTTCCTTACAACGCATAGCAACTAGCAGCAAACTAAAGAACGATTTTATTATTAATAAAATAGTAGAACATGAAAAATACCATATGTTACAAATATACAGAGGCAAGAATCATTCTCCCTGGCTGGTAGAAAAGGAGGGGACCGTCTGTCTTTCCCAGTGTTCTTGATCTATACATGGAAATCATTTAACAACTGAAAGAACCAATAAGCCCTTTGCATGTTTCAGAATGACCCTCCTTGCTTCTTCTCTACACACATCAGTCCAAACTTGTCTTAACACTGGCTTGGTTTTCATAAAAAAAAAAAAAAAAAGCCACAAAATGTAACAGGCTAAAGGGTTTACAGGCTAGGTCTTTTGATTCTTTTGTTGTTTTTATACGCAGTAAAACACTTGGTTCTTTTTATTTCCATGGAAGGAGAACAAAATGTATCCATTGCACAGCACCAGCTTCACCAGTGTTAGGCTAGGTTTCCATGTGGAGGATGGCTATGAAAGCTGGGGCAAGACTCTTACGGCACCCCAAAGGCCCTGGAGTGCAAAGACTGGTCAGGGTTCTTTCCTTCATCCTCAAACAGAGGCTGCAGCCTTATTGGGGGACAGCTCCTGGGTGGCTCATTTGAGAGCCCAAGGAGAAGCTCTTTAAATTGCAGAGGAATCTTGTTTGGAAGTGGGCAGCAAAGCCCACTCAGCACAGATGTGTATTTCTGACCTAAACAAAAGTTTTTTTCTAAGAGTCAAATCTACTACTTTACACATTACAGGAAGCTTCTGCAGTGAGCAGCCTCTTCACTGAAGCCCAGAACAGAATGAAAATGAACCCTTTACTTTCAGTATGCATGGCACCCTTAAATTATCAGGGCAGTCTTTAATATATATGTGTGTGTGTGTGTGTGTGTGTGTGTGTATATATATATATACCAAAAAAGTAAAGATTTTATACGTATAATGAGGGATATATATATATATATATATAAAATCTTTTTTACTTTTTTGATGTATATAGCTATGATGTATATAGCTAGATATATTTTCACTTTTATTTAAAAAGCCAACCAGCCAATCAAGAAAAGCCCATATAGTTCCCATCATTCTCCTGGCCTCCTTCACATGCAGCCAGGAGGGAGCTCATACTTCCCTAGGTGAGGTTTTGGGGGATACTGTGCTTTCTTATAGATTCCTGTGCCGGTGACCACACTGGCCGGTTTCCTCCGGCTCTTTCTCTTCAGCCCTCGGCTACACACATGCTGCCAGGACTGGAGGGTCTTGGAGGTCCAAACCCACACCCCACTGGTGATGCCTACCACCAGCAGCATGGACACTTTGACCATGAAGACCTCCATGGCAGGGATGGAGGAGGCCATCAGACAGTCTGATGTCTTGGTCTGATTGTTTATTTTGCATTTGTGCTGAGCAGCTAGCACCTTCCAGTAATCCATGTTGAGGCGTTCATAGAAATAGCAGGCGATCACACAGGTGGCCGGCACAGTGTACAGCAGGGAAAAGACCCCAATACGAACCATGAGTTTCTCTAGCTTGTCTGTGTTCTCCCCACCGGTCTTCATCACCCTCCGGATGTGGAACAGGGCCACAAAGCCTGAAAGGATGAAGGAAGTGCCGACAACCAGGTAGCAGGCCAGCGGGACCAGTACAAAGCTGGTGAGGGCACTGGCGTCCATGCTGCCCACATAGCACACTCCTGTGAGCTCATCGCCAGCCACCCTGCGCATCACCAGGATCAGAATGGTCTTCACTGCTGGAACGGCCCATGCCGCCAGGTGGAAGTAGCTGCTGTTGGCCTCGATGGCTTCGTGGCCCCACTTTCTGCCCGCAGCCAGGAACCAGGTAAGAGTGAGGACCACCCACCACAGGGAACTGGCCATGCCAAAGTAGTAAAGCACCAGGAAGACCAAGGTGCAGCCAGTGCTCTCCAAACCCTCCTGGATAACGTAGAGCTGCCCGCTGTCCCTGTCGCAGGCGATGCTCTCGGCCCCAGCAAAAAGGCGGATGATGTAGCCCACCGAGTACACGCAGTAGCACATGGAGAGGAAGATGATGGGTCGCTCGGGGTACCTGAAGCGGGAGGGGTCGATGAGAAACGTGAGTACTGTGAAGGCGCTGGAGAAGAAGCACAGCACGGACCAGATGGCCAGCCAGACCACCGCAAATCGCTTGTCGTCCCGGCTCCAGTACACGTCTACCCCGGGTGTGCAGAGCGGCGCGCAGGACGCGCTCTTCTCCACGTGGTGAAACTTGCCGGGATTGTCGCAGCCAGCGCGCACAGGACCCCCGTCTTTCAGCGGGTACTCCTGCGCGCTGTGGGGCCGCTGCGGCCTGAAGAGCGGTGGAAACATGCCCGAACCCCGGCTGGGCTCGTCGGAACCGTTGTTGGGAGCCTCCATGCACAGGTAGTTGGGGTCATTCTTGTTGGGGAGCTTGCTGCAATCCAGGGAGTCGGGCCACTTGAAGTTGAACTGCTCCATGATAGGCGAGCACTTGAGCCGGGCTTGCTCACACATGACCCGGCAGGCGGGGATGGGCGTGGAGACCTGCTCCGTGCACATGGGTGCGTAGAGGGAGCACAGGAAGAAGCGAAGGTGGCTGTGGCAGCCGTACTCCACTAGCGGTGCGAACTCATGCAGCTGGATGGCGGCCTCGCGCTGGTTCTCATGACCCATTAGGTTGGGCATGCGGGTCGTGTTGTAGCCAATGTCCTTGCACATCGGGATCTCCACTGGCTGGCACTTGCCATCTCCCGGACGCTCCATGTCCATGGAGCTGATGGCAGCGCACGAACCCACCACCTGCAGCACCAGCCATAGACGGGGTCCTGGGGGCCGCATGGTGGTGCCCCGTGGGGAGCTCGGAGCCCCTCAGAGCTGCGGCTTCCGGGCTCCGGTTGCTGCTGGCCCCGGTTCCGCGCCCCAACTTGGGCCCCCGCGCATGCCCGCCCGGCCTGGCGAGAGCCCTGCGCTCGGCGCCCGGGTCCCAGCTCCGGAGCGCCGCCTCCACCGAGTGGGAGACCCCAGGGCACGGGAGCGAAGTTTGCAAACAATACCGCGAAGCCAGCGGAGCGAAGCCGCCGGGGCTCTGGGGCGCAGTTTTCCAGTCCGTGCCGCGGCAAACTTTCGCCTCTTCTGGGCGCGCGCGTCCGCGGACCACGGTGAGGTCCAGCTCGGGCGCACGGCGGCGAGGGCCCGGGGACCCCGCGGCTCCTCCTGGTCCGCGCCCACCTCGCCGGGACCCGCCAGCAGCAGCTGTTTTGAGATTTCCGTCCCGGGAAGAGAAGACTTGTAAAAAGGCAAAGAGGGGTGGAGGAAGGGAAAAAAAGCCCAGCGGTGACAGGCCCCGCCCCGCCCCGCCCCTGCTTTTGCATGAGAAAGCCGGGAGCCTGTGGCCGCCTCCGGCCGTCGCCTGCCGCCCCGCCGCGCCGGGCCCCCGGGCCGACCCCGGCCCGCCGTGTCCGCCTGCTCTCTGTCCCGGGCACCCCACCCCCCCGTCCCGGGATCGTCCCGGCACCCCCAGGACACAGAGGTTACTGGAAGTGGCTGGCGTGGATCAGGGTGAGGGTGGTCTGCGACAGGGGCTGGAAGAGCATCTTTTCTTCTTTTATGGTGGGTCTCGGGCGGAGGGCTCTTTCTAAGAGAAATGGGATTTGCGTTTTATGGCTGTGCTCATAAAGTGGCTCCTTAGCTTGTAAACCTGCCCTCATCTTCCCCAGGCAGGGGGTTAGCAGCCCGGGACTCGGGGTTCTGGCTCTGGGGAGGGGTTGGCTTTGAAATTTCAAAGAGAAGTGCGCCGGGGAGGGGGATGTGTTCTGGAAAGCGGAGTTTAGGGCCGCGCCTGCGAGGTCGACTCAGAGGAGGAGGGATAGGAGAGGGGAAGCATTACAGGCCCTTGACACTCCTCACCCGGGGTAGAAGGACGTGTCTTGCTTGGATCGCGGTGACCCCCCGATTCTCCAAGGCCATGGAGTCCGAGGGCCTCGCGCCAAGCATGCTGGTGATTTCTCTAGGCGGCTGGGTTTATTTATTATCGGAAGTCGGGTATTTATATTATTGGGCGAGAGATGTACCCGGCTCTAGTCATCTGGCAGGGCGAGGGCAGGGCCAGCCGAGGGAGAGCGGGGAGCCTGCGCGGTCCGACTCAGGCGCGGAGCCTAGGCGGAGGCGCGCAGCGCCGGTTCCCACGCGACGCGGAGCGGCCGCGCCGGCCTCGAGCTCCTGCCACGCTCTGCTCGGGTCTGGGCGGGCTTGAGATAAGGTCGCCAGCGCCCCTGCTTCCCGCACACAGGGCGTGCACAGTGGGAGCCAACTCCCAAGGCCCTGAGTGTCCGGGCTTACTGGGGTGCCGCGAGCTCTAAAACTACTTCGGAAACTCTCAGGATCTGGAGTGCGGCCTTCCATATCTCCCCAGCACACCCCACTTCCCGAGCAGAGGTGCGCGGACGCCTGGGGACCCGCTGTGGCCGGAGCGAGTGCGTTCTGCCCTCTGTGAGACGCGGCAGAGGCCGGCTTCTAATTTAAACAAGGCCCGGGGTTTACATGTGCAGGAACGTTGGGAGTCCTTCATTGATGCTCCAGAAACTGGCAGACAAATCTGAGATGCGCAGAGAATTCCAGTTTACGCCACGCCCATCATTGAATCCCCGAGTCCCCTGCGTTTCACCTAGAGGGGACGGAGAGGAATTGAGGCGACAGAGACTAGCAAACTCAGAACTTCACCCAACATAGTTATTTTGCCCCCCCCCCCATCCTTTGTGTGTAAAGGGTCTGTCATTTGTATTGGGATACTTTTTTCTTGGAAGTTTTGTTTTGTTTTTAGTTGAATAAACTTGTTTTCAAAACTTTTAAGTTAGAAGTGATTCCAGGGTTATTCCTAGCTCTTCCACTGTCTGGCTTGCAAAGGTCCTTCCTGGTTCCTCTTCCCTTTTATTTATCCCCAGCTAGAAGAGCAAGCTTAGCTGGGCAGCAGGGTGCTAGCTGTTTGAGAGTCCTTCTAACTGTTCTCTGATGTGCTGGTTTAATTCCGCAGTATTCAGACCTATTATTTTAGCCATTTGCCACTTCAAGTGGCTTTCTTCTTTCTTTTTTTACGGAAATGTTAGCAGAAGTCCTCTGCTCTGCCCAGCCAAAGCAACAGACATTAGTATCAGAAAATGAAGGCCCCGGAAATCGGCCAGTCGAAGATAACTCTGTAACTAATAAATGAAAGGGTTCTTTTGATGGCTCCAGCTGAAAAGATATTTTATTTTATTATTTTTTTTTTCCTGTGTGTGGGATTTGAGATGTGTGACTCTGAAGAGCAGCCGGGTCCCCTGCTGCTCATCCCTGGCTCCAAACGGCCCCCCTCTGGCAAGCGTTATGGAGAATGGGGAGGAATTTTATGGCTGTCTCTCCCCTCAGCTCTTTTTTCTTTTGTCTTCTTTGAAGAATGACTTTAGACATTTTATTTACATATTTAACCATGGATGAAAGAAGCAAAAGAAAGCATTGGGGGCTGTCCTGGGAATAGTGATATGTTTAAATTAATGGAAATCTTATTAGACCTTTAAAATTTTGAGCAAAGGTTTTTAATGAAACTTTATAATTAAACATGATTTCAGCTAACATGTAGGATCAAGGAATACTTTTGCCCTCAAATCACCTTAATATATCCAAAATGCTATCCTTAAACATTACATGTAAGTTCCCACAAAGAGCAGGGGATGTATCTAGTTTTTGAAAAGAAATATTCCAGGAGGCAGACAGTATCTTGAACCAGAGCTCAGTATTTTTGGAGGTTGCAGGAAGTTGAAAAGCCCATTTTCATTCCTTAAAAAAACTGGCAAAGTAGACAGTAAAAAGTGCTTTGGCATGGGTTTTGCTAGCAATCAAACTTGTATCTTTCCTTATTATGTCATAGGGAATGAAAATCATAAACCCAGCACCAGGTTTTCTGAAATGGGATTAGAGAAAACCTAAATAATCTCTTTAAGATAAAAAGAGAGAGAGAGAGAGACTGTCAGCAATAAAGAGAAATTAAACCAGAAACTCATCCAGTTACAATCTCATTGCAGGAGCAGACACTTGGGATGTGGGATATCAGAAATGAAATCCTGTCTAGGAGTTTAAAGGTGGAGAATGGTTTAGGCTTTCTGAGGCTTTTTCAGTAGCTTCCAGTTGCACAGACTTTCTTGGCATGTTCCTCTCTGAGGATCCAGTTAAAAGGAACTCCTGTATTCTTCTCTTACCTTCTCATGTCATGAGTGTTTGCAGTTAGGATCTTTTCCAACTTTCTGTTGTTTCATCTGTTAGTAAGTTTCTCCAGAAAGTTATCAGTTATAAAGCATGCATGGAAGAATGCAATTTTCCAACCAAATGGGCTTGGTCCCACCACTTACGTCCTGTTTTGGTTTTTTGTTCTTGTTGTTTTCTTTTCCTCTGTAGTAAACACCTTTAGCAATACTTGTTTGAAACATGCACACACTGGCAGGCATGCACCCTTTGCACCACAAAAGCACCACAGCCTACAGCAAACTCCATGGGCACAAGTTTTAATTACCTCTCAAAACCGTACTTGTAAGATATGGTGATAATGAGAAGAAGAAAAACACACAGAAAAGCCCCCCCCCCCCCCCGCATGCACCATCATAAAATGCATGAAGGAGTGTCCAGTACTGAGGCAGAACAATCTAGGCTGCTATTCTAAGGCCAGTTCCCTTGAAATGTGGATTGAAATATTACCAAAGGTTCCACAGGGCGCTTTCGTGTGAATTGCAAATCACAGTCTTGCTTTAATCCTCTTTCAAGGCCGGGCCTTGGATCGCCTGGCTCCCCACTGCTTCTGGCGCAGAAGGGACCATTCAAGGGGCCAGCTCCCCTCCTCTATTCCCACACTCCAGAAAACAACACCCCCGACAGACACCCTCCAACTAAATTAGATTAAACTCCTTCTCTTCCACAGTGAATTAGCCTTTTTGCAGCCAGAGTCCCACAGACCAGCTCCTCCCTGTTTAAAGACACAGGGCTGCCCTGCCATCCCAGCAACTGCCACATGAATGGGATAGCAAATAATTTTTATAAAGGGTGAAAGTGCTTTTGTCTAAGTGGCTTCAAATTGCAAAGGATGTGGTCAGTTTTAAAGTACAAGTTGACCCAGGCAAGCCTGAGCCCTTGCAAAAGTAAACCTGCACTCTTGCATGGGGCTCTTTGGAAAAAAAAAAATCACAGAATCCCCCCCACACCCCGGCCAACATGAAGCAGGCAAGTGTGTGTGTGATCCAGTTTTGTGTTAGTTTGCTGAGATGCATGCCTCTTCTTTTCAGCTGCAGACTGCTCACTTATCTGGCCTTTGCCCCTTAGGAGTGTCCGCAGTGGCTCCCTTGTCTACTGTCTCATCTGTTTCCTTCTACTTTTCTCAGCCTCCAGGACTCTTCCCTAGGCTGTCCCCAGGACCTGGGTACCCTTTGGGAGGAAGCTGATGCCAGGTTCCTGATAGAGGACAGTTGGTTTCTTTTATTTAACACCAGTGCCCTGCACAGGTGATGAGGAAGTTGCCAGGGAACAGGGAAACTGTGACAAAGCTGGGGCACACTGGACCCTGACATGGCCTCACAAAGAAGAGGCTAAGGGCCTTCCTTCTAGCCTCTGCTGGCTCAGCCCCCAAAGAGGGAGCCAGTCGATCTAGACCTGCTCCTGGGGCTTGGCGGCCCTCCACCACCTTTAGCTACCTGAGTTGGACTGAGCTACCTCCATTTCTATATGCCTCAGTTTTCTCACCAGAAACAGGAGACCTGGAGGGATCTCCCCTGCTTGCAGGCCATGATGCCATGAGAATAGTAACAAGGTGACAAACAAGCTCAGTAGAGGGTGGGATGTGACATTCCTTCCTGGGCAAGGGTTGGGAAAGTAGGTAACTATGTTGGGACTGCAGTAGCAGGAGCTAAGCATCTCAGAAGTAAAGAAAGTTAGTGAGAATTGCAGGTGATACTCAACCCAGCACCGCTAAGCCTGTCATGAAGGAAGTCACTTGATCTCATGGGAAGCACTGTGAGAGAGGACTCCCACTTCAAGGATGATGCCCAAGGCCCTGGGATTCCCTCATAACCTCAGTCACAGAGGCCTCATCTGACCAAGGCTCAGAGCTCCCGCATGGCATGTGCCTCCCATCAGCACCTGCACTGGATGTGTTTGCAGCCCTGCTGGGCTTTCAGAAACAGACCCTGTGTCCGTGACATCTTTGCAGCCAGCTCTCTTAGGCTGAGTGAGAGGTGTCTATTTCTTATCATCTCGTGTTCTGCATTCTCTTTGAAGGAATTTTGCAAAGTCAGAAATAGAAGGGGAAATGTACTGGTTTATGCCTGACCTCACAAACAGGCAAATTGCTTAAGTTCTCTGAGATGTTTTCTGATTCCTCAGCTATAAAATAAGGCTAATAACAATTTAATAAGGTCTGTGATAGGGCAAAATCAGATAGTTCATGTGAAGGGTTTTGAACTATATCGGGCCAGGTGGGATTAACTGAACAGTAGACAGATAAGTTGACTTTTATCCTGTGTGTGTGTGTGTGTGTGTGTGTGTGTGCTAGTTCATATGTTTGTGGATTTGTAGGTATATGTGGATATGCAGTATACATGAGTACACATGGGTGTGGAAGCCAGAGGTCAATGTTAGGCATGTTTCTCAATTCCACCTTAGTTTTTGAAACAAATTCTCTCTGAACCAGGGGCTCACTATTCAGCTAGATGAGCTAGTCAGCTTGTTCTGGGGGTTCTTCTGTCTCTACCTTCCCAGTGCTGGGATTACAGGCACATTGCTGCCAAACCCCACTGAGCCATCTCCTCAGCCCTCAGTCTACATTTTCTTTGTGTTTTGTGAAGCTGGAAGGCAAAATGGTTCATTGATAGCATCATATTCAAGTGGCACAAACCTCCAGTCCTGGTGCCTGTGGTATACTGCTAAAATTGTAGTTTCCTTCTCCTTTGGGTGCATGTGAGTGGCAAAGTGGATCCCCCCAGAACTGGCCTGCTCAATCTCCCAGCCTAGGTGTGAAACTGTGCCTGTCCTGAGGCCTGATGAGTACCAACAGGAAAAGCAGCTTGCATTTCTGTAGCTTCCACCCTGTCTGCTGGGCTTTTCCTGCAGTGAACTTGAGAGTTTGAGAGTTGCACTTTTCTCTAACACAGCAATAGTGCTGGACTCCAGACTGCACTGCACCTTACTTCACAGGACCTGTCCCTGCTCTGGCAGCAGGGACCCACCCCTTTTACTGTGGCTGTCTATCTGGGCCAGCCCTCTCAACTTTTTTTTTTTTTTTTTTTTTCGAGGTAGGGTCTCACTTGAGCCCAGGCTGACCTGTAATTCACTATGGAGTCTCAGGGTGGCCTTGAACTCACAGCAATCCTCCTGAGTGGAGTGCTATGACTTTAATCGTGCCATCACGTTGGCCCAACTTTTTTACACAGCCATATGTATGTTATCTATGACTTTTGATTTTGGACCTGAATTTCCAAGGTGCACCCATGCCCATAATCAGTTCATCTCAGAGCTGAGTAATAAGATGCAGCCTGTGCAGGACCTGGGGACCTGGTCTTGGCTACACCTCCCCTTGTCCTTACTCAAGCACCACAGCTTATCCCCACCCCCACCCCAGGCACATGGCAGCCTCGCCCTGTGCTGTTTTGTCCCCTGTACTTTTCATGCTCTTGGGTGAATGCGTTTGCTTGTTGGGACAGGCCATCCCAGAAGTACTGTGTACCCTTCCTGTCTCTTTGGACAAGCACAGAATAAGTCATGCTGGCTTTTCAGGCAGCTCATTGGGCTAGGACCCAGTGGGCCGGTATCAGGCGGCCTGCACCCTGGAGGGTGGAGTGAGAGGAACATGACTGTCAGCACTGAGTACAGGTTTGCAGACTTGGGACATGTGTTCTACCAGAGGGCTGAGGGGCCTATAGGAGGCAACTGCAGTTTTAGGCTGGACAATTGGAGAAAAGGGAAGATCTAAGAGGAGGGCTCACAGGAAGGAGGGCTCCTGGACTTGAAAAGAACCTTCCAGCAGAGCTATGTCAAGAGACCAACTATGAGTACCAGAAGAACAGGGCTGCACCACCTTGAGAACTGGGAGAGGACACATCATCACTGCCAGCTTCATCTAGCAGTGGAGCCCCATCGTCCCTTGGTGCCTGTGCGTGCTGCGTGTGCGTGTGTGTGTGTGTTTTCTGGTCCTCATCGCTCCGCTCCATGGAGTGTTTCTCCGAGAAGAAAGAAAGAGTCAGAACAGGCTGGAGAGATGGCTTAACTGTTAAGGCGCTTGCCTGCAAAGCCAAAGGATCCCAGTTCGACTCCCCAGGACCCACGTAAGCCAGATGCACAGGGGGCACATGCATCTGGAGTTCGTTTGCAGTGGCTGGAGGCCCTGGTGCACCTCTCTCTCTCTCTCTCTCTCTCTCTCTCTCAAATAAATAAATAAAAGTAAAATATTTTTTAAAAAGAGTCAGAAGAAGGAAAGTAGGAATTTCATGGAAAATAGCATCACAGTTGTCATAATTTGCTACATTAATAAAGTGATTTCAGCATTAATGTAAGCACTAGTGCGAGGTCAGTCCTTGGATCAGTGTCACTCTGGGGGAACCATCTGGGAAAGCCAAAGTAGCCTTGGTGATGAGAGACAGGAGGGGTGAGGAAAGGAGAAAGATGAACTGGGGCTCTGGCTCCTGCAGCTGCAACCCTGTCTGACAGTTCAGAGATGCAGCTACCCTTCTCTTTTTTTTATCTACTGTTGTTTCTGTGCTGTTCAGTGACTCTTAGTGCTTTGCACGCTGGTTCAAGGGGTCCCAGGCCAAATCTCATGGATTCCTGGGGCCTTATGTATGCTTGGCTCTTCCTGTTCAGTGTTTCCAAGGACTGGGTCAGCCTGACCAGCACTAAACACAACTCTATTTGAGATAGTCATCCTGAGACTTGGGGAGGGTCCCCTTCCAAAACCCTTGCCAGTGCCGTATGGGAGAAGAGGACCACCAGACGCTCGGCATCCAGCACATAGCCAGTGCCACTGAAGACCAGCACCAGGCCGGGGAGGATCCCATATCCACTGCCCTGTGCCTGTCTCTCCTCTGCCCTGTGGCTTCTGACCCCTTGCTGAGCTCATGCTTTCATGGATCTTTGGAGTGACCAGGATCTAAGCCATTGGATCCCAAAATCCTTACGTACTAGAATTGAAAGACCAAAGGGAGGACTCTTGATATTAGGGCACTCCAGAGTGCAAAGGACAGAAGGCTTGAGATGCAAGACTTTGGCAACAAGGGGCTGGTATTACCTGGGACCTCAAAGCCACAGCTGGGAGAGTTCCAGGATTAGGCTGTTGGGATGAAAATTTCACCAAGACTCTCTTCATTCCTTCTTCCTGCTCTGCTCTATTCAGCCTGTAGGCTTGGCCTGGGTCAGCTTCCCTCAGGATTATTGCTGCTCTTCTGTCATCACAGGCACATACATTACCTGTCCAGTGAAACTGAAGAAGAGAAACATTAACCTTCATGTGTTTTAAGTAACTGTTTCAGAAACCCCTCAAGACTCCTTCTTTTATGACATCGGCCTGAATTGCCTCACATGTCCAGACTACACCCATGATCAGTGAAGGAAAGACTACTTGGGCTGCTGTAAACCAGCTAGGATATTCCTTAGAGAAAGATGAGAATCCTGTGCTAACCACACAGCTGTGTCTGTGGAGGCTGCTGCTTGCTGGGTTGATGGATAAAAGCAGGGGTGCTGAGTCCATAACCACACCCTGACTGATGATTGCACAGCAGCCCCTCCTCAGCTCCCACATCTGCTGGAATGTTAGCAAGGCGTCACTGGGGGGCTCAGGAGTCTTCCTGTGTCCCACCCAGGGAGGCACCTGTTTTTTTGTATTTTGGCAGCTTCTGTGTGTATCCACTGGGCCCAGGGAGTGGCTTAATTACCTACATAATAGCAGGTCACTGGTGGCTTCAAATTTCACAGGGGAGAAATATCCATGCAAAGGCTTTTGATGTGGTTTCTGAAGCCTGGAGACCTGGGAGACCTCAGATGATAAGTAATGGAATGCACCAGGGAAAAAAAGCTCCCATCATACTTTGTGGAGACATTTAGAACTAGCCTTTATGTTGAGCAGGCTGCTCTGGCTTCTTGTTTGTGAAGGACCAGGTAAGTCTACACCATCCTATTGGCAGAGCTCCTATGGAGCCAGCACACTGTTTCTGGACCACCTCCAAGTGACAAAGGTATACATTCTTCAGAGTGTGTCTGTCTCCCTGAGGACCCTACTGCTGTTCATTGAGTACATCCCTCCTCACCTACTTCAGAGCCACACACCCCAGTTCAGAGTTTGGAGCCAGAGTCTCCAGAGCCCACTGTGAACCAAGCATTTATTTAACCTGTCTGATCAATATTGTTGTTTACCGCAAAACAGCCATAGCCATTGCAGCAACTTCACAAGGTTATGAGGACTCGGTGAATAGTGACATGTAGAATGATAATATTCTAGAGCCTTTTAAAAGTTATTTACTTGCACAAGAGAGTGAAAGAGGGTATAGATGCAACAGGATCTCTTACCACTGCAAGTGATAAGGCACGTGTCATATTGTATATCTGGTTTTATGTGGGTACTGAGGATTTGAACCCTGGCTGGCAGGCTTTCCAAGTAAGTGTTTTTAGTTGTTAGAATTTTATGTCACAACCAAGGTAACAACTCCACAGGGTACAGCACTGCAGGTCTTCAAATAGTGCTAGAAAGGTACAGAGCAGGGTCTGGACTAGACCACTGTATGGAGCATGGGTAGTATACAGGCAAAGATGATCTGCCTTGCTCTGGGGGGTTGAGAAGCAGTACCTGGGAAGGGTTGCCAAGACAGACAAGATTCAAACAGAGCCTTGGGAAAGCAGTTGGAACCCCTCCAATGGAGAAGGGGACACACATACATTTGGAGCCTCCTGGTCTCTGGCAAAGCATTCCAGGGCCTACAGTACCAGCACAGAGCTATAAGGGCCTGTTTATGGGATGCTGAGATAACACATGGGAGTCTAAGAACTGATTCCAGCAGTCACAAGAGGGAGAGACCTGAGGGTGGAGAGTCTGAGGAACAGCCAGTTCAGGGTCCTCCAAAATAGGTCAAAAGTGGGAAGGCCATGACAATCACTGTGAAGGGAAGCCAGGATGAGGAAGAAGTAAGGGAGCATTCCAGAAGGCTTGGGTGGTCTTCCAGCTGGTCAGTGGGACCTGGATGGCAAGTGCTATTTTAGGCCTGAGCACCGGGTCCCTTGGGGCCTGGAATGTTCTGGCTGGGGCCAAAGAGCAGAGCTGGAAACAAGACCAGAGTGAATGGAGTGATGCCCAGTGCAGATCACCCAAGGGTAGCTATTTAACTGTCTGCACTGATTCAGTGTTGAAATGATAGGGTTTTGAAGTATTGGGTTATATAAAGTAGGTTACCATGACTATTTTATTTATGTTTCTCTTTACTTTTTAAAATATAGCTACTAGAAAACCAGACATGGTAGAGCACACATGCAATATCAGCACTTGGGAGGCACAGGTAGGAGAATCAAAAGTTCAAGGTCATCCTTGGCCACCTACTTCCAGGCCAGTCTAGGCTAATTGGGTGTCTGCATCAAAATAAACAAATAAATACATAGAACATAGCTGGGCGTGGTGGCACACACCTTTAATCCCAGCAGATGTAGGAGGATCTCCGTAAATTAGAGGCCACCCTGAGACTACATGGTGAGTTCCAGGTTAGCCTGGGCTAGAATGAGACCCTACCTCAAAAAAAAAAAAAAAAAAAAACAGTAAATAAATAAAACAGCAATAAAAATCACATAAAAACTTCCCCTCCAAAGTAACCATTAGAGCCCATGAAGCTGTGCCTGGTTACCTTACCTGTCACGACCCACAGTCCCTATGTGTTTCCTAAGGGCCTAGTCCATCTCTCCACAGTCTTCTTTGTTCCGTGATTCACATAAAAACCAGAGTTTCCAGCTCCCCCCTCAAACTCTCAAATCTGGCTACAGGTCTGGGAAAGGCCATGGGACACCCTAGAGAGGGTTGTGCCCATTTCTTGATGCTACCTGACTTGTCCCTTTTGATGCCTGATGGGCCTCTGAAGATAGCAGGTGACATCCAGTCTAGTTCCTAGGGAGAGAGAAACTTCCCAGGTCAGCTGTGGTGAGACAGTGGGACTAGGTCACTGGGTCTATGAACCACTTACGACACAGAAGGCACAGGTTTCTGCCTCCATTTCCCTGCGTGGGAAGCAGTGTAATTATATGTACAGAGCAGAGTTGGGAAGCCTAATTACTGTGTGGGAAACCCGGCAGTGGCTGGAGCAGACCATGGAAGGGTTCTCCTCCCAGCTAGGCAAAGATGGTGGTCTCCCTGACACCTTAGCTTATGGGAAGCCTGGCTTACCTGAGTGCCAAGGGAAGAATGAGTGTGCTATGACCATGGTGCTGTGCTGAGCCTGGAGACACAGCCTACTGTAGCCTCCCACGCCACCCAAATTTCCACCCTGGGACTCTCATACTGGCTAGACCACTGGCACTGGAATAATTAATATTCCTCACCTCCATGCCATCTCCTCCTTTGAGTCCCTAATATCTGTATTCTTCCAGGAGATGGGGAGGAGACACTTTAAAGTCCTGGGTTGCCCAGACAGCAATCTTATATTGTACCTTCTGAAGGACAATGCAGAAGTCTCCTTACCTCTGCACTGGGCACTGCCTGGAGGAGTCCCAGCTCTGGGTTTCAGCATACTCAGTGTGCTGGCAGGAGACATTGCCTTGTGGGGCTCTGGGTGGCTGAAGATGAATCAGGTCTTGGTTGCTTGAAGCTGGGGAAACAGGTGTCTGTGAGCCTCTTGGGAGAACACAGGAGAGGGTCTTGTCCCAGTTCCCCCGCTGGATCCTTCAGCCAAGATTAAATCTGAAATAAGAGGCAAGTAACAAGGACTCCACCCCACCACCACCACCATGACTATGGCTCAGCTAGGTCAGCCTTTCCATTCACTCTGCCCAGGTCCTTGTGGTGATACCTAAGATGGAAGGGTACTGGGAGCCAGGGTGGGGTGCTTTCTCTCAGTGCCCCACCTCAGAACCTCCCGCCCTACTGACCCCCAGTTTCCCCTGAGTTTTTGTTCTAGCCCTCATGGCCATACTGTTGAAGGGAGCCTAGTTTTCAAAGACAAGAAGTATGCCCTCTCTTCTTATTTTTTCCATAGGGGGTGGGCACCTCTGGAACCCAGGCCAGGGCTGGGAGGTATAGAATCTGTGCAAGGACAGATGGAGGGACACAATGTGCAGGCCACTGGCCATGTCTTTTTGCACAGTCTTAGGTCCTAAGGAATCCAGTGCTGACCCAGTATCAACAGAACTCTGCATCCCCTCATCTCACTAGGATCACTGTCCCATTTTCCAGGTAGAAGACTGAGGACAGGCTTGGCAGCTTGCTTTTGGGTATAGGAAATAGAGCCACATGCAACTTTGCCCCTACCTTTAGAGCCTGTTCTGGGTAGGACATTTAGCCCTGGGGTGAAGAGCCTGGCAGAGACCAGGGGTAATTTTCTCTGAATAGCCACATTAAAGAACAGGACAGTAGGGTGTGGTAGCTCATGCTCCAGTTCTCGGGAGGCAGAGATAGGAGGATCGCTGTGAGTTCGAGGCTACCCTGAGACTCCATACATAGTGAATTCCAGTTCAGTCTGGACTAGAATGAGACACTACCTCAAAAAACCAAAACAAAAGAAGAAGACAACAGTTTGTAGCCAGTGGCCATGGCAGTCAAGACCTCACTGAGCTCGTAATTGGACAATAGAGGATGCCTGCAGGGACACCCTAGGCAGAAAGTCTGACACCTGCTGACGGCCCCACAGTACAGAGCCACAGGGTGAACCGGGGCGTCCATGCTGCCAGTGAGAGCCAGAGCAAAGGTGATCTGTGCCAGGCTTCTGAGAGACTGTTGACACTGTTACAAGTTTGTCACCAAACTGGCTCCAACCACAGCAGTGTTTGTTCTGAGACCTTGGCTGGGCTCAGCCCTTCACAGTGACTATCCTTGCTCAGATTCCCACCGTCTCTCCCATGGTCAATAGCACAGGCAATACAAACATACTGATAAGAGTCCATGAGTGGCTGTCACTTGAAATCTGTGTATGATGGTTACTCTTCATTGTCATCTTGACTGGATTGACAACCTTTAGAATCACCATGCAAACACACCTCTACGTGTGTCTGGGAGGGTGTTTCCAGAGGGGTTTAGTGGAGGAGGGAAGACCCACTGTGAATGTGGGTGGCTCCATGCCCATCTGGACTGGTCCGGAACTGAACCAAAAGGAGAAGCCATCTGAGCAGTAGCATGCATGTCTCTGCTTCCTGACTGCGGCTGTGACATGACCACTGCCTCGTGCCCGTGCTCCTGCTGCTGCACCTGCCCTGCCGTGATGGACCATGACCCCTCAAACTGTGAACTAAATAAGCTCCTTGTTGTTGAAGTTGCTTTTGTCGGGTATTTTTTCACAGCAACAAGAAAAATAATAACACATTGTGAAGCATGAACCGCAATCAGAGAAAGAAGTGACAGTCATGGGAGACCCCCTCTTCTAGTGGGGACTCTGCATCTCTTGATCACCTTTGATTCTAGAAGGCCAAGTTCCATAGTATGCCATAATTACTCAGAACACATAGGCAGATTTCATTGTCCGCACCTTGGTGAAACCTAGCATGTTTTCTACTTTAGCTATCATGAAACCTCCCTGTCCTGCAGCCTGCCTTACAAATCTCATCCTGGTAGTTCCTCAGCCCCCTGCATCACAGCTTTCCTGGTTTTACTGGGCCTCACATTATTTCCACTTACTTCACTCATCTTTCTTCTCATTGCCACTTTCTGTTTTCTATATCCTGTAACATTGTGGAAATTCAGTCTTATTTTGGTTTTAATCTCCAAAAGTGCTCAGCCATCATTGAGGTCCTGGGCCATAGAACAAGAGACTATCTTTTGGCTTTTGATTTGTTGCTTTCACAAGACAAATTCAGTCTGGCTGCAGCATGCAAGGTGGCTATTTACTACTCAGCTTTCAGGTTGGGCTCAGAATGCAGGAGCTGGTGGACCCCAAGCCACCATAGTGCACTGTCTGGATGGACAGGTTTCCAGAGATTGAGTGAATGGAACAGAGAAGTGGAGATGCTTACTCAAGGGCATGCAGAAAGGAACCAGAACTCTACATCCTTCTTTGCCAAGATTTTGGCTTTAATACACTTTTCCTGGTTGCTCTAAAAGTCCTCAGTCCAGTGTGCCTGACCACACAGTTCCCATTCAGCTCCCTGGGTACTGGGAGCCATTTCTGTGGTCCTTGCGCTCACCCAGGGAGTCTTCTTCCTGAGCTGTACACAGTTTGCTTAGCTCTTCTATGTTCGAATTTTCATCTTTTGCTAGGTGGAAAAGGTTCTGCCAACTCTGTGTTTTTAATGACAGCCACCTGTGGGGCTTAAGATAACCAAGTCCCCAAAGACAGGCACTTTATGTCCCCAGGTTACTGTGAACAACTGGAAACAACACAAGGCAGTGGGGATTCAGCAGGAGGCCTGGAAAGCCCAGGGACCAATGCCTTTCACGTGGTGCTGACTGTTAACATGGCTCTGTCTGCCTCTCTCTGGCTTCTTAAGGGGCTCCTTACAAGAATGGCAGGGCTGTTTGGCTGGAAGCTTCTCTTCCAGCAGATTCCCATTAGTGGAAGCTGGCCCAAGAATTACAGGTAGGAGTGGGGCTGGAGGATTGTTCTGGGTTGTCTGGAAGCTCACATGGGGCTGGAGACCTGTGAGGTGTCAGACATCACTTATGGAGATTTTGTAGAGAGAGGGCACAGGTAAGATCTTGGTAGTGGTCACCATGGGTGGGGACTCTGCCTCCCTGAGTTACATTTGGGACTGGGCTTCGTACTTGTAGCCACTCTTTGCTGAGTTAGAAGACAAGAAGCACCTAGAAGCCTAGCTGCCCTTCCAAGCCCACTGCTTAGTGCTGTGGGACTCCGAGCATACAACCTCTAGTTCCTCATCCAGGAAGACCAGAATATGCCGGCCAAGGACTGCCAAAGGCTGAGGCCCAGCTTTCCTCTCCAGCTGCTGGGAAGGTGGGTTACAGGTGTGGCTGGCATCCGCTATCTGTACAGATTGCCCCATAGATGTGAATGGATTGTACCTATGTCATGGAAGGTCTGAATGGGCAAGCAAGGACCCCTGAGGAAGGAGAAATGCTGCCTCTGAGAAGCAGTGCAGCTGCAAATGGCAGAGTTACTGCACCCTATGGTTGATGAGCCAGCTCTGGGAAGCAAAGAAGACCATGTCTCTCTGTCACCTAGCTGTCTGTCTGCCTATCATCTATCTATCGAGCTTTCATCTATATCTATTACCTATTTGTTATCTGTCCTTCTATCTTCTGTCATTATCATCTATCTACTTGTCATTATCTATTGTCACCATCTATCCCACATCTACCTCCATCTACAAGTTCTCTAACACTAGGTGGGTATCACTCACTGCTCTCAGCATGTCTTCCTGGGGCTTGATTTTCTGCTAGCACAGCCTCAAGCCTAGTTACTGGTTGTCACTGAGTCTGTATATGCAAGGAGGGTCAGAGGGTGGCTGCGCTTGCCCAGAGCATTCTTCATGTTCAGATAGTAGTGTGAATCTCTAGAGGCTGATGTAACACACCCACTCCATTGTCCCCTCTGCTGGGGCCACACCACAGCTCTGCCCTGGGCCTGTCTGGGTGCCCGTTGAGATCCATTACAGCCTGCTGAGCCTGCTCAGTGAACTCTGTACTGGGCAACTCCTACATTCCTGGAGAGAGACAGAGTCAGTGGTGATAGATAAATGGGAAATTCTTGATACACTTCAGACAAAATCAATTCTGGGAGCACATGGCTATGAGAACCCAGAGGAGTGTGGGGCCAAGAATCCCATCTGAGTCCTCATTAGTCAGCTTGGGGAGAACCATGCGTGATCAAACACAGCTGAAACAGAGCTCGTTGTTATTTTTCTTTTTGCTTCTTTAATAGAATCATTGCATTCTGAAGCTGAGACTGGGGCAAGATGGTGTGAGGAGACCCTCATCCTGTCAACATGGCAAGATACATTTGCTATCATTAGAGGCTGTCATCTCAGGAACACCAGCTGTCTGTCTCTTTCCTGCCTTCTGCTTTCATTCTTTCCTGCCTTCTGCTTTCATTCTTTCCTTCCCACCAATTTACTCCTTGAGGAATTCTAAGCAGACCTCAATCTGGTCCTCTTCTTAACACTCTCTCCAGATACCTCCTGTCTCAAGCATCATCCTACACCCCAGCCAAGCACCCTGCCCGTCCTTGTCTTCCACACACATGCCCATGCCCCTTCCAGCCCCAGTCTGCACAGCCACCTGCTTATTCTCTATTCCACGAGTTAATGGAAGAAGTCTCAGAGCATCTGAATCACCATCCACAGAAAACACCCAGCTGAGCTCTTCAAACACCTCAGGCTGGCCTAGCATAGCAGGCTGCCTTCTGTGAGGGCAGGGTGAGCCCATCAGCTGGCAGATATGGCTCACTGACACCCTGAAGTCCAGGCAAACCCAGTAAGCAGTGTTTCTCTTAAGCTTAAATACATATTTCGAAAGAGAGGGAGGCCAAGCTTCATTTAAGTATTATTACTCAGCTGTTTGACCTACTGGGAGGACAGAGAGGTTTAGTTCACCTTACCCAGGAGGGAGGCGGTCTCCCAGTAGATAATCCTCCGCTGTTTACCTGGGCTAGTGACACACAGAAATGAGGCACCTCAGGACCCAGCCTAGGGCACTGTGTCGCAGGCCAACTGCTTGGAGTAGCTTGCAGTTGTTTCTATATATATATATGGTATATTTTGTTATATAGTTGTTTCTATATATATATATATGTATATATATATGGTATATTTTGATCATATTCACTCCCATTACCCTCCCCTTTCCTGCTTCCTCTCCCACTGAATCCCTTCTTAACTAGTCCTCTTTCTATTTCCATGTCCTTTTAAAAATATATTAATAATTGTGACAATTTTATACCTGTATATAATGTATAAAAATTTTGGTCATCTTCACCTCTCATTACTTTTCTCTTGTCCCCTCCTCTCCCACTGAACCTATTCTTCTTCCCAACTAGTCCCTCTCTTGTTCCATGTTGTGTGTGCATGTGTATGTCTCCCTGAGTTTAACTAGGGCTGCTTGCATGAGCATAGGTTGGGGGTTATTTTCTGGAACACGGGAAACTTACCAGTGGCTACACCACTGAAGAAAATGTCTTCTGCTGCTGGCAGTTAAGGGATTGTAGCTTTCTGCCAGCAGGAGATATACTGCCTCTGGCTGCTGGGAATGTTACAAGCGCTTTACTGAAATAAGATTGGCGGGAGGGGGCTGGAGAGATGGCTTAGCGGTTAAGCACTTGCCTATGAAGCCTAAGGACCCCAGTTCAAGGCTCCATTCCCTAGGACCCACGTTAGCCAGATGCACAAGGATGCGCACGCATCTGGAGTTTGTTTCCAGTGGCCAGAGGCCCTGGTGCGCCCATTCTCCCTCTCCCTCTCTCTCAAATAAAATAAATAAATAAAAATTAAAAAAAAAAAAAAAGAAGACTGGGCCCTGTGCTCTGGAGTTCTCCCTTAAGATGTCTGCTATGTCTTTTCAGGACTAAAGATCCTTTCCCCACAAAAGTACACTTTCCCTGGAGTTATTTAGCAAGGCTGTTAGGACCTTTGGGCTGCAGAAACAAAGAATCACACACCAGAGAGGAGAATCTGAATTCCAGGGTGGGTTGGACCAAGGTCCCCCTGGAAGTTCTCTCCGTTTATTGGTTTTGGTGTCCTGGCTTGTGGTTCTCCAAGCTCCTCTGTTTCATCTTCACTAGCCCTCTTCCTCCAGGTGTGTGTGTCGATTCTCAGGATCACTGTAAGCTCATCCTAACCACCCAGTTCTACAATGACCTTCTATCCTGAGTCACATCCTGGGGTCTGAGTCCAGGACTTGAACATATCCTTCTGGGGGCCACTATCTTGAAGTACTTAGCCTTGTATCCACTCATGGGTGATAAAATTAGGCTCCTTAATGAACTGTGAACTGGACAAAGACCACAGGAGCAGATGGTAGGAGAGACTAACCCTGAGAATAGGATCTGGGGCCCCCAAGTCCAGTCCACAGGAAGTGTTAGTAGAACTAGGTGTAAGACAGCCTCCTGCTTTCTGCTCAATGAGGGAGGCACAGGCAGACACCTTGAAACAAGGTGCTAGGGGTTCAGGAAAGTCTTTAAACCCCAAACCTTAGATTTATGTCTAATTTTAACCAAAGAATTGAATAAGATAAGACTGAGAAGGTTAATTATTAAATTATTATGTTTATTGAGGGAAGTACAGAGCCAAGGAAAGGATAAGGAATACACCCACATGGCTTGACAGCCCACATGATGGGCCTGAAAAACCATAGAGAGGGCAGAAAAGAAAGTACAAAGAGCTCCTGCCATGTGGAGAAAGAGCCCACGTGGATAGTAAGCCTGGCCAAGCTGAGGGGAAACTCACCAGAAGCAGGAGATTCAGGAGAGGTTGGGCAGCACAGAGACCTTGTTCTCCCCACACAAATGTATTTATAATGTTACGGTGGTGGGCCCTACATTTCAGCTCAGGTGAGCTCAGGGACAGCTGATTCATCTGGGCTAGGGGCTGTCTCAGGAAGAGGCTAGCCACGATGCCAAGTTCTGGGGGCTGAACTTGACCAACCACAATGTTAGGGCTAGATTTAAATCCTAGGAAAGACCTCCCTCCCAGGAGGGGCCCAGGTTACTTGTGGAAAGACACATCTCCTTTAGGCAAGAGATAAGAATCCAGATCATCCTTTGAACTCCAGCAAGTACAGATGCAAGGATAGGCCCAAAGACACTCCTGTTTCTTACTTTCAGGTGACCAGTCACCCTAACTGCTTTACTAAAAGAGCTACCTGACCCCCTTCTCAACCTTCCATGCCCCTGGCTTCAACATGAGAAGACATTTTAGGAAGATAGATGACAGTTAGGTCCCAGTATCAGGAATAGAGGCACGAGAGTATCTAGGCCTCCTCCACGGAGCACCTTCTGTACAGACCTCTGAGTCCAGGGCCTCTGGACTGGGCTTGCCATTATCATCCAGAGCAAATGACAGGCTTATATACCTTAGTCACATGACAGCTTTTAATAACCGTGAGCATACTGGTGAGAACGGGCAGGGTTGATCTTGTGAATGTCATGTTTCTTGACTCAAAATAAGCATGAAATAAGATGGACCTGATGTTACAGGCTTATAATCCCACCTCCAAGGGAGGCCGAGACAGAAGGAAGGCAAGGTCACAAATAGCCAAACGTACAGAGTGAGTTCAAGGCTATCTTGAGCAACTTAGCAAGACCCTCTCTCAAAATAAAACAATAACAAGGCCTGGGGATGTAGCTCAGTGGTAGAGTACTTACCTAGTATGCGTGAGGTTTGATTGCCCCATATGGAATAAATTAAGGGGGAAATTGAGGGTAACTTGGTCATGGTTCTAGACATTTCTGTGGTCGGTCAGATAACAGACCTTGGACATGCCCACATCCTGATTCACAGACAAGAGACTGTGGACTCCTCTGTCTTCCTCCTCCCTGCTGGCTCTTCCTCTTGAGGTTGCTGGCCATATCTGCAGCCAGGGATGTTCCCTGGCCATTCTTCCAGGGGACTCCTTGCGTAAACAGGCCCGAGACATGAGAGTTGTCCTGGATAGTCACTGGCTGTCTGTCTGCTTGTTCCTCAGATGGGCTTCTTCCTCATTGGTCTGAGTTCAACAGTGAGGCCTGACGTACTTGTCCGTGCCCTTCTTCAAGAGGCAAGTGAATTTCTCCAGCCACGTGTGGTCTCAGCTACTCTCCTGAAGTCCTTATGTGCATTATGTGTGTGAATCCCTTTGGCTTATGAAGCCACTCTTTTTTTATTTATTATTTGCAAGCAGAGACGTGGGGGAATGGGCACACCAGGGCCTTTTGCCACTGCAAATGAACTCCAGATGCATGCACCACTTTGTGCATCTGGCTTTACATGAGTACTGGGGAACTGAACCTGGGCCATCAGGCTTTGCAAGCAAGTACCTTTAAACACTGAGCCATCTCTCCAGCCATAAAGTCGCTCTTTTTTTTTTTTTTTTTTTTGTTTGCTTGTTTGTTTGTTTTGAGGTAGGGTCTCAATTTGGCCCCGGGCTGACCTGGAATTCACTTTGTAGTCTCAGGCTAGTCTCAAACTCCTGTGCGCCACCATGCTCAGCATAAAGTCACTCTTATTAGCTTCTTTGATAGGTGGGAAGGGACAGAAATAGCAATTAAGTTGTGAATGTGAATTGCCTAGGTGGTTGGGACAGAAGAGATCTGAACCCCCTGCAGCCAGAGATCACATTTTGTAGTGTGTGTGTGTGTGTGTGTGTGTGTGTGTGTGTGTGTGTGCATGCAGGGGCTTATGTGTGCATGTAAATGCAAAGGTCCCAGGACAACGTAAGGTGTCATCTTCAGGAATTCTGCCACCATGCCCAGCATTTCTGGGGATAAACATGCAGGTAGTCATGATTACAGGGAAACACCTGACCAACTGAGATATCTCCCTAAACCTAGACTTGCACATTTTTAATTGCTTTTATTTATTTATTTATTTTTGTAATACTGGGGATTGAGTCTAGGGCCTTGTGCATGTCAGGTAAATACCACTGAGCCACATCTATACCCCTTAATTTCAATTTTTAGAGATCATCACAGAGTTCAGGAAAATGACATGGAGATTCCATGGACCCTTAATGCACTTTCCCTCCATGAAAGCTGTATCCCAGTGTCATGATCAGATGCTGAACAGATCTGACTTCACTTTTCACTATGACATTGGTGTGCCATGCAAGCTGATATGTTTCCTCAGTTTGGAATCTGAGGTCAGTCCATCCATAAGGGTGCCCAGTTTTCCATAAGCAGTCAGTGAACAGAAAGATGCTTCAGTTTACTATCCTGCCTGGTTCTCGTTTACTCCTCATCTGAGGAAACTCACAAATCTACAACAGCGCCGCCCACCTCATGCCCTCCTCTGACAGTGTGACACTGACAGCAACTGCCATCGAAGGGAGGGGCCTCTGGGAAGCTAGCTCAGTGGGTAAAGTTCTTGCTGGGCAAGTGTGACACCGGAGTTTAGATTCTGAGCACATGCATGCTGGGTGGTCTTGGTGAGCAGCCTGTAATCTCAGTGCTTAGTAGTGGGGAGACGGATCAATCCTAGAGCAAGCTGGCTGGCTAAACTAGCCTAATTGGTGAGCTCTGAGTTCAAGTGAGAGAGCCTGTCTCAATAAATAAGGTAGAGAGTGTTTGAGGAAGACACCCAACCTCAGCCTCTGACTTCCACATGCACACATGTGCATGCCTACCTGTACATGTGTGCCCACACATGTATGTATGTGTGTATATATGCCCTTCCTCCCACATACACATGCGTAAAAGAAGAAAAGAGAAGAAGGAAGGCCTGGCATTTGTATGGGCTTGTGGTGATGGAGGAAGCAGTGTGTGACATCTGAGACTAAGACAGGTGGTGGAGCTCCCCTGCTTCCTTAGAGAATGCCTGTCTTGTGGTCCTGCTATCATGGTGAGGAAACCTCAACCGCCCCTTTGGAGAGACCTTAGGAAGCTAAAGCCCCAGACCACAGAAATGCAACATCAGTCACCAGTCATGAGGGTGCATTCAGCTTCCAGCCACCAGTCACCCCAGCCTTGGTGACAAATAGACTCAGCCTACCCTGTCTACATCCTTGTCCCCATGAATGTGACGTTTATGCTTTGAGCTAATTTTCTTATCTGGCAATGGGAACAGTGACCTAGTCCAGCAAATATTGTGTGGTGGGCTGGGTACAGGGGACAGAGGGAATGGTAGAGCCTCCCTTCCAGTGAGCATGAAGGAGAAAGTCCCAGAGCTGTTTCCTGTTGGGGTATGTTGTTTCTGCTCTGTTTTATTTATTTTTAAAAGATATTTGTATTTATTTATTTGAGAGAGATAGAGAATGGGCACACCAGAGCCTCTAGTCACTGCAAATGAGCTCCAGATGGATGTGCATCTGTCTTACATGGGGCCTGAGGAATCGAACTGAGGGCCTTTGGCTTTGCAGGAAAGTGCCTTAACCACTAAGCCATCTCTTCAGCACTTGTTTTATTTTGGAAAGAGGTGGAACCTTGGTCTCTGTCTTTGTAAGGCTTTGACTCTCCCATCAGGCTGTGACATCAGGAACATGTGGGTCTGGATCTGCCACCCCAGTGCAGCTAGCGCAGAACTACCTATGAGTACCTTTCTGTGGTTTCCCTGAGGGTTGCCACCTCCCAGGTGGGGTCTGCCGCCTCCTGAGTGGGTGCTTGTGTTTGGCTCAGTCCCACAGTGTCTGACTTGGGGACTGGGTGATGTCAGAGCTGCATGACAAAGGGAGAGAGGCCTGGCCCTGGCTCTGAGCTCCACTGGGGTAACTACTTTGGGAGCTGGCTGACACTGTTCCCAGAGCAGCCATCCTAGGGTCCTTGGAGGTTCCCCAAATGGTTTTCTTATGAAACCCCAGAGGTTGATGGAGGTGGCAGTGGCAACTGGAAAAAGCCAACTGTTACCCTGGGGTAAGGCTAAGACTCAAGTTTGTGAAGCTTATAAAAACAAACCCAAGAGGAAATGTTCCCAATCCAGCAGGCAGGAGGGGCATGCAAAGTGGATAGCCCACAGAGAAACCTGGTCTGAGAGCAACGTGCTCTTGGTAGACTCTCCCATGGGAATCTGGGGCTGATGTGGGTGGTCACAGCGTAAACTGATGTGGTAGCAAAAGCACACCCCAGAAATATCCTTTCTACAGTGTCCCCACATTCCTACAGACTCTGCTTCCTCCCAGGCGCACAGCTGCAATCAAGGTGACCTTCAACATGGGACCACTACCTGGGAACACATTGGGAACATGGTGGGCGCACTATGCTGTCCAGAGTGTGGATACATTGGGGGAAAGGCCACAGAGAAGAACAAGTGATGCACCATTTGTGTTTC
Organism: Dipus sagitta; assembly: GCA_036346955.1. NCBI lineage: Eukaryota > Metazoa > Chordata > Mammalia > Rodentia > Dipodidae > Dipus > Dipus sagitta. The sequence goes on along the minus strand of CM070779.1, from coordinate 63,955,018 downwards.
CCGTTGTCAGACCCTTACTTTGCATTTAAGAAAGTGTGTATTAGTTACTCTTCACATTGCTGTAACAGAAGCAACTTAAGCAGGAAAGGTTTCAGTCCATCATAGTGGAGAAGGTGTGATAGAGTTTGTAGTGGTAGAACGTGGTGGCTCCTTGTAGTTTGGCACGTCAGGAAACAGAGAGCTGCATTAGAAGCCCAGAAGCAGAATCAAGCTGTCACTCTCAAAGACCCACTTCTGCTAACGATGCTTTCCACCACAAAGGTTCCACAACCTTCTTAAAAAGTGCCACCATTGTTTGAACACCAAGTGTTCAAACCTGTGAGGACATTCACATTTGAACCATAAGAGCAAGTCAATAGTTCATTTTTTTTATTGTGCTTTATGATCTCTGAGTTGAGTCCTAGGGACTGAAGGCTGAAGAGCCCTAGCTCAAATCCGTTCTTGTCTCAGAAGTGATTGGCCATGTGTCCCTCAATAGTGTAGAGCGCAGAGGTCAAAATCAAGGGAGAACATTTGATAGATGCAACAAGCCACCACAGCCTCAAGACTCAGATGGCACATGTTTGTGTTCTGATAGCTGTGGAAGCCAGAGGACTTTTAGCAAGGGTCAACAACGTGTCCCCACCCTTCCTGCCCTTCCATGCCTCTGCAGCACCCACTATTCTGGGCTCCTGGCCCCTACCCCATCTTCAGAATGGCAAGCTTCTCAACTCAGTCATTAGTTCCTTGTGCTCATGGCTGGAAGGGGTTTGCCAATTTCAAGTCCTTACATGGACAGACAGGGCCCACTGGGGTGATTCATGTCACTGTATGTTGAGATTGTTCTCAACCTCACTCTGCAAAGCCAATGTGATAGGACATGGTCACAGTCCTCAGAGCTGAATATGTGGACAGAGAATATTCTGCATGCCACAGTCACACTCTCAGCAGGCTCCTATTATGTACTTATTGTATACTACAATAGCTGTTGAGGGCATAAAGAGGTTGCAAAATAAACACTTGATCAGGTTGCCCAGCTGAGAGTTTGATGATGGGTCCATGGAAAGGTATGTGTCTCAATGAACCAAGCACAGAGCCCCTTGGTTAGAGGATAGGACAAGATGTGAAATTCCTCTCATACTGAGTGAAGGTCTCCCACCCACACCATAGCCAGAGAAGTGTGTGACATCACAGCTGGACTGTAGGATCTGCATGGATGAAGGAAAGGAGCAGCCACTGACTGTAGAGGGTGTCTGAGAATGTGCAGGTCAGATTAGAACATTAGTGAGTGAAGCGTGTTAGTGTGAGTTCACAAGCATGAGCAGGTGAGAGCATATTTGAACAAGAATGTGTGGATAAATGAGTACTTCTGTGTGTGAATGAATATGTGATTTTGAGTGTGTGGGTCCAAACGTGGGGGTGACTGTGCATGTGTGATTGTGTGTGTGTGTCCTAGAACCACACCCTCACAGCCAGCTGGCTGTACACGTTTATCAATGCCCTGCCCCCACTCACATCTGACCTTCAGTGTGATGAGGCTCTTAGCTGCACTGTGTCATTTGGCCCACACATCACTTTGAAAGAGGTGTTATTGTAACTCTTCAGGGCACAAGACAGCCACCACAGCCATGCAGATGTAACTGAGGCCATCTGCCCACCCACACACAGCTACCTGAGGAGGAAGTCTACTCTTGTGGTCCCTGGCAGCCTGCATGGGGGGTGCTGTTGGGAGGAAGTGACAATAATACAGTGAGCATCTGCAAGCCTGTGTCAGCTTCCCTCTTCACCTGCTTGCTACCTGCAAGGTGGCTGTTATGCTCTTGTCATCCTCACTTCACAGCAAAGAACTGAGAGGAGCATCTAGGAACTTGCCGGGCTCACATGCACCTTGGGGTTCGTGCTTATGTAAGGTTGCAGGACTGTTCCTTCATGGGTTGGCGCTAAAGACCTGACAGTGGATTCACTCTATGCTTGGTGAGGGGTAATGTTATCCCAGTCCTGTGAGGAAAAGCTGTACACTGTTATAGCCTCAGGCACCTCAAAGTACCGCGAGTCCTGTCTTGTGCCTGTCTGCATGTGAAAGTGATTCCAAAAGCTTCTGGGCAAACTGGAATCAACTTCCCCGCCTTAATTGCACTGGGGGAGTTTACTCATTTGAGCAACTGGGGGACCACTCACATTTCCTCCAGCCATTCGAGAAATGAGGTGGCTTTTGCTAAAACTTGTTATGCGAGCTACAGGGACAATGCATCCGGAAATCTGTGGTGAAGAAACTTCTGAAGAAAAACAATTTAATAATCAAAGGAAAGTCTGCACAGACAGAGCCAGGGGACTTTCCTCTGGCTCCTCCCTCTGAGCTTCTCACAGTCCTGTCATCTAGATTGCTATGGAGCGATGTGCCCAGCCAGGAGGATGGAAAGCACACCCATGAACCAGCCCATCCAGAGGTGTGCAGAGCCAAGGGCATGTTTGTGGAGCATCAGCATGTGGCCAGCTGCTGTCTGGGTGCACGGTCCAGTACATTCTGCCCACTTCCCTGATAAATACTCAGGCCCTATGACCAACAGTGACCATTGCCACAACTGGTGGCAGGAGGGGGTTCTGTGGCTGCGGGCAGGGCTCAGGCCTTCTGTAGGCTCTCTCTATATTCCTCAGCTGGTGACCTCTTCCCAAGTACACTTACTCGTTAAGTCCTCTTCCAAGGACTATTGTGATAATGCAATCCTGGGATATCACCCATCCCTAACCTAGTCACCTCGACAAGCTCCCTCTTGTCGTGTACGGTCACAAATTCATGGTCCCAGGATCAGGATCTTTTCGAGGGGAGTCACAGACTCATAACCATGTGATGCCAGCTGTTGAGACTTTCTGATACTTCCTTCCCGTGAGAACTGTCTCCTTTGCCCACAGCCAGCAATAGACCAGAGGAGAAAAGCAGTGACCCAGGGAGCCCAGGGTGAGGCCTCGGCCTGGTGCAGACCAGTCTGGTAGGCAGAGACAACTCCTGCCTCTCTGAAGGGAGACACAGAGAGGGCAGCCAACCTTGCTGCACTTTTTTGACACTATAGCTTCCCAGTCCTTCAGTCCTGCTCCCTCCTCTGCTCTGCTCTGGGGAAGTCCCTGCAGGGCTGGTAAGGGAGGTGCCCCCAGTGCTCAGCCTGGACTGTGAGCAGGAAACACAGCCATGCGGCCCAGCTAACTCTTGGCAGGAGGCCCCTGCCCAAAGTGCTGTGTGTTGGCTTGACCATCAGAAGGAGCAAGTGCCCTGAGGCAGAGGCCACCTGAGGCTACCCTACTCAGACAGGGGCTACCACCCTTAGATAGGGGTGCTCCCATCAGACAGGTTGCTCAACCTCAGACAGGGGCTGTCTAGCAGGTGTCACCCAGCTGCAGTGGGCATGAGTGTCCAGGCCCATTGTGACAGCCAGCTGCCTTCAGGACCCCAGCAAGGTGTCAATCCATCTTACAGCCTGACTCATGCCCCAGAGTCTGTAAGAGCTGAGTTCTTAGCTGTGAAGATGAAGGTGAAACCCTGATGGAGGTTGGTGACACCCTCCCCCTTTGGGGGCTTCCCCGTCAACCATGATTGCCTCCAAGGACCTTTACTAGGAGGCTGGACACAGACACTGACTCCTCAGCTCTGCTGCTCAGGCTACAGTGCACAAGCAAGCCAGGCCCTGTCCCTGGGGACCTTGAGCAAACTCAATCTTCAGTGTCCCCAGTGAGACTAGCAGACTTTTGTGTTACTAAGGGTGAAACCTAGAGCCCTCACATGTTTGGTAGTGCCTACCACTGTGCTACGCCTTAGCCCCCTGTAGAACATTCTGAAACCCAAATGGGAATCTAAGGCCATAGTAGCTACCATGTAAGATGAAGGGAGTGTTGAAGAGAAAGGCTGGGCCCTGAAGCATCGAAGTCTACTAGAAAATGACATAGGGGGCAGAAATGAGGGTTTGAACTATCATATTCTCCTGCTCTGAACTCAAAAAGTACCAGGTTTGAGATGATTCTGGCTGATACAAGAAGTTAGGGTTTCTAAAACAGTTACTTTCTTGAGATACTTAGATGTCTCTCTGCCCAGAAAATTCTGAGTTTTTACAGTGAGGGAAGTCACAGCCTCTGCCCAGGACACAAGTACATTGAGATGAGAATGCTCTATGCCCAGTGCCTGGGACGTAGCAAAGGAAGCCAGTGGGGACCGTGTTCTGACTCCTTCAAAGACAGGCCCACCACCAAGAGTCACACTCAACCATGGACGTCCGCATGAGAGAAAACGGATCCCTCGCTGGGTGACTTCTAATATGCTGCCTGTCCTTCCATTGTCTCAGGATACTGAGGAACAGTTTGACCCATAGTTGGTGCTCACTATCCCCTCATGACTGTGACCAGTGTTCACCTCTCTCTGTCTTCATCCCTTCAGCCTTCCTAGAGCCAGGACTGCTGATCTGATCTCCAGGCATTTACAAGTACTAGGAAAATTAAAGCTTGGGGTTGGGTAAATGGCTCAGTTGGTAAAGTGTTTGCTGCATAAGCATGAGGCTCTGAGTTTAGAACTCCAGGTCCCATGTAAAAGCAGGCACGCTGGCATTGGCCTGTAATCCCAGCACTGTGGAATTGATGACTGGAGGAACTCTGAGACGCATTGGCTAGTGTAGCCAAATTGTGAGCTCTGAGTTCAGTGAGAGACCCTGCCTCCAGAACAAGTTGGAGAGTGATTAAGGAAGACACCTGATGTTGACCTCTGTTTCCACAACACACACTACAGCACACATATTTGCACATGTACCTGTACACACACATGTAGTCATTCACATATAAATATGCACACACACATAAGCATACTTTGCTGGGAAGAATATCCAACTAGACACAGTTTCTCAGGAGAACATGCTTATCTCAGACTAACAGACCCAGGGGCAGCTGCATCAGTGGGGATGAAGCTGCTCACTCCATGCACCCAAGCAGACAGGCAAGTGCAGCACACATCCCGCAAGCAGCCGCGCGAAGCCTGAGCTCAAGCTGCTCCCTCCACACCTGTGGGCTGTAATTCAGATTTGTCTCCACTGACATGCACCCCTGCTAGGGACTGAAGTTGCAAACTCAATTTTATTTAGTTTTATTTAGTTTTATGACAATTGACTCTATGAGGTCATGCATTTACATTATCGTATTCAAACTCCCACACACATATAAACACATGCAAAAACAAAAACAATGAACTTGTAGCACACAAAGCACAAGGCAGAGGAAGGCTGTGCCCAGTCCCCTGCAACTGCCAACATCAGGAGAGGTTCAGAGGAGGGGCAGGTTACAGGGCCATTTCTCCTTGCTGTGTTGTTCTTATTACACATTTGGTAACCAATAAAAGTGCTCTTTAGAGGCAAAGACAATGAGCATATAGAAGAGTTGATCGGCAGCGAGTCCCATGTAGGGTTTCTGGAATACAAGTTAATTTAAAGATTCAAATAACTGCTTAGGCCCACACATGAAGAAAGCCAGAGCCATATCATGTCAGGAGCTCAGCTGGGTGCTCCTGCTCTGTTGGTTATGATGTCAGTAATGTCTTTTCTTCTGTTCTGGAATTCCATCTTATTCTTGTCTGCCCAGATCCATTAGAAAACACTCAGAGCCCACACCAATATGGGGTGGGGCTTACACATGCAAGAGGATAGGTACAGCTATGCAGACCCTGGGCCTGGGCCTGCCTGTCCCTTTGCTGTCTACAGGTGTCTGGATACTCTACCCATAGCCCAGCCCTGTTGCCCAGCCCTTCTTGGCACATACGTCAACATTGTGCTCTCATGGCTCTTCATGTCACATTGGAGTCTAATAGCCTCTCAGTTCTACTTCCTGTTTTCAGGAAGAATATTTTCTGGTCCAGCTGAGTAAGGTGGAATGGCCCCTCCTCGCCAGCCAGCTGCTGCCTGGGTAGCATTCACAGTAAGTATATCAGCATGGTTCCTGGTGGCCCCTTCTTCCCACACTGTGCTAGAGAAGTCTCTTTCAGGAAAGGAGGCTGGATAGCCATTTCCACTCCCAAGGCCTACTATACTTTCTTCTCTGTAACATGGGAATGGTTCCCATCTTGTAGGTTTAAACGAGAGTGCCTCCCAGAGACACTGCCCCATGGCAATAGCATCTACTCACCATTATAGCTAAGAGACTTGATCCAAGTTTGTAGTAGAACACCTGGGTACAATTGTGTCATGAGACAGATTATTCCAATTGCCCATTTACTACCCGTGAATAATAAATGCCTCAGAAACACAGTGGCACAAAGTATCAATTGTTACCTGGTTTGTGCACTTTGTGGTGTGGTAGAGTTGACTCCTCTCAGCTCCATGCAGTGCTGACTGGAAGACCCCCTCTCTAATGGCTTGCTTACATAGGACAGGCCAAATGGAGTTGGTGGGGGGGATTGAATGGGAGCATGGCTATAGCTCTCTTTTCCCTCTACCTAGGCTTATCCAAAAAATTTAGGGCTTCCTCACACCAGGATTGTCTCAGGTGGCTGGCTTCACACAGAGTTAAGTCTTGAGAGGTCCAGGTCAAAATTAGAGGCTTTTCCTCATGTAATCCAAGCCTCTTGGAGCATTGCTTCTAATTTCCTCTGCTAAGCAGGTCACCAAGGCCACTCCTATCCTAGGACAGTCATCTTAGTCTACATGATTGGCTGTAGTAGTGGGCTATGGTTTTGCTGTGTTTGCTGAAATCAATGAATTCAAGACTTTCCCATCTCTCATTCATAAATGTAACCATCAGTGCTTACCCTTATATGCAGTATCAATTAAATTCCATTGTTAACTTGATCAGATTAGGAATCACATAGGAGATATGCCTTTTGGGCAGGGCTGTGTAGGTGTTTCCAGGAAGGATTGATGGAGAGAGAAAAACCTTTCCCCACAGAGGCTCTCTAGTGGTGCACTGTATATAAAGACTCTCCAAGGGCTGGAGGAATGGCTTAGTGGTTAAGGTGCTTACTGCAAAGCCAAAGGACACTGGTTTGATCCCCCAGGACCCACATAAGCCAGATGCACAAGGTGGCACATGCATCTGGAGTTTGTTTACAGTGGCTGGAGGCCCTTGCATGTCCAATCTCTCCCTCTCTCTCTCTCTCTCTCAAATAAATAAAGAAAAATAAGAAAAATTTAAAAATTAACAAAGACTCTCCAAGTGTATAGCATGCCTTTTGCCTGGCTGCCCATGCTACTTGCTGATGCACTTACCCTGCTGCTGCCATCCTTGATGGACGCTGGAACCCAGCTTCATCAGCCTTGCACTGTGGACTGAAGATGAACGGCTCTCCAGGAATCCTCCAGACCTCTGGTGCCAGATTGAGACTCCTGATTGCAGGGGTGCCTGGCCCATATTCTGTGCAATTCCCCATTATAATACATATTCATTATATCAATTCTGGTCTCTAGAGTGTCCTGACTAACTCACATGCTCAGGGCATCAGAGAGATGTATAGCCACTTGTGAAGACCTTCTGTTGTAGATGAATACAGCTAGTCTGTATCAGAGTTCAGAGCCCCAGGCAGGACTTGCTACACAGGAAGGCAGGGTAGGTGTGCTCCTGTGGGTGTCTGACTCTGAGAGTTCCACTTTACCATGCTGCTGCAAAGGGCTGTGCCAGCAGAATTAGCCAGATTTTCTTCTTGGAAAGGGGAAAAGCTGCATGGCCACAGGATCCACTAGGACCAAAGGGTGTATAGTGAGAATTGTATATTATTTTAACCACTGAGGACCCAGCTACAGCCCTAATGGAAGCAACAAGACACTGATTCACTTGATGTTTTGCAGTTATGTTAAGCAAATTCAAGTGGATATCAGCACATGCAAGTGTGTGTCTATGGAAACATGCATATGTGTAATTCTTGTTAAGGATATGTAGTCTTCTTTATGAAAATAGTATCTGTGTTGACCAGGTTCTTCAGAGAAATAGACCCAATAGAGGACACACCACACACACACACACACACACACACACACACACACACACACGTAAAGCCCAGTAAGAGGAGTAAGAGGGCTAGTGATGAGTCTCTGCTCTCTGATAACACAAATGGCCAAGAACAATGTTTGTGCCTACTTCCTCAAAACCAAGGAGGGCACACCTTGCTGGCAGGAAGCAAGCATCTAGAACTCAGGTGCCCTGGAAAGGCAGAGTTCTGACTTCTGGGTCTTTCTGTCCTTGCCTGTCTCTCTGCAGCAGCCATGACAGCAAGTCTTAGCCACTTCCATCCCAATACATGCAGGCATGTACCGGTCCCCTGTGATCACTGAGGTGCCTTCAGTGGAAGTGGTTATAATGCTCATACCACGAAAAATAGATTTTGCAGTTGCAAGCGAGATGTCCTGCTATCTGATTTCTTCCAGATTCCACTCTTGAGGTTGATGGAGTGAGCAAGTGCAAGAACAACAGCTGAGGCTTGCACTGCATTGATGATCTCAAAGCTCTGTGCCTGTGTGGATGGGTGTACAGTGTATTGTCTTTGGCAAATACTATACATTCTCAATGCCCAAAGGCCTCTGTACAACATACAAAGTTGGTGAATGTGCCTGGTACCTACATCAATGTTACTAAAGCACTTCAGCAGCAGCTGTGAGGTGGCCAGCATAAATAGAGTGGTGAGCTGCTCCATGTTCTACAGTACTTCTTAATTTTCAGAATCCTCCCCCTTTTCTTTCCCACAAGACACACAAAAACCATTACAAGTCTCCTGACAGCCTCCAGATGCCCTGAATTGTCTGTGCAAAATTCCAGGTTCTTCAAGCAATTTAATACCCTATGAAAGTAAAATAAAATGTGTACAAATAATTCAATAAGCTTAGGGAACTGGGGGGAGAAATGCTAAGGATGTCACAGATGGCACCTCCAGGCAGTTTATCAAAGAGAGTTTCATAATTTAACAAACTTGTCTTGGCACTGCACACAAAGGCCTTCCTATTTGATCCCCTAATAACACCGCTTAGCACTTTCTGGGGAACTGACTTTGGTGCCTGAGCTGTTTCCAAGCATTAGCTAATCAATCATCAAATGGATACTTTCCACACAGCATCAGACTCAGAATCCTCGCTTGACCTCCACCAAGGCTGTGGGAAACAAAGGTGTTCCAAGGTCAATCCAGGGTAAGGTTGTAGCTCAGTCCCAGTTAACAAGTGTCCTGGCCTTTTCAATGAGGCCACATGCTCTTCTTTGTCCACATGGCTCCACCTGTAGAGGTCAAGGAGCTGCCAGGTTTTTCTCCAGGTCTCAATCTGAAACACCAGTGTCTTTATCAAAGTACAGGTATGAAGTTGTCTTTATCTCCTCAGCCCAGTTCTGGGTATGGGCCAGGCTTGTTCTGTTTTCTGCAGAGTAGAGAGCTGTGTCCCTAAGTTCTGTTTGGTGGATTTCACTTGCTTTTACTAATTTTTTGTTTTGGTTGTTTATGAGCTAGTTTTTTTTCCACCTCAGAAATGTGATTTTTATTTACAGTTTAGATGATAAGGCTGTAGTTATTTTGGACAGTAGTATAAAAGGGGGCAATGAGAGGTGGTGGAGCTACTTTTTTAAAAAAAAATATTTTTGTGGCACACGCCTTTAATCGCAGCACTCGGGAGGCAGAGGTAGGAGGAGCTCTGTGAGTTCAAGGCCACCCTGAGAATACAGAGTGAACTCCAGGTCAGCCTGGGCTAGAGTGAGACCCTACCTCAAAAAACCAAAAAAAAAAAAAAATTATTTATTTATTTATTTGCAAGCAAAGATAGATGGAAAAAAGAGAGACAGAGAGAATGGGCAAGCTAGGGCCTCCAGCCACTGCAAATGAACTCCAGACACATGCACCACTTTGTGCATCTGGTTTTATGTGGGCCCCGGGGAATTGAACTCCAGTTGTTAGCCTTTACAGGCAAATGCCCTAACTGCTGAGCCATCTCTCCAGGCCTTGAGCTATATTTTTAAATTTATAAATAATATATGTGTGCGTTAATAAGGCCAACCCCTTTCCCTAAAGGGAAGAAGAATAGCTAATGGAATCTATGCAGCAGGGCTAGGGAGATAGCTAAGTTAGGGAAAGGTTTACTTTGCAAACATGAGGACTTAAGTTCAATTTCCAGAACCTGCATTAAAAATACCAAGTGTTGGGGCCTTGGAAGATGGCTCAGTAGTTAAAGTCACTTCCTTACATAGCCTGCCAGCCCAGGTTCAATTCTCAAGCCATTCAAGTAAGCCAGCCACAGAAAATGGTGTGTCTCATGTTCATTTGTAGCAGCATGAGGCACTGGTATAACCACACACATACACATGAAAATAAATAAATTTTTTTAAAACCAGGGTTTGAGGTGAGGTGCACACGTATAATGCCAACCCTGAGGAGGCAGAGGTTTGAGGCTCCTTGGGGCTTTCTGGCCAGCCAGTCTGGCCAAATTGCTGAGTTCCAGGCTAGTAAGAGACCCTATCTCATGAAAGGTGGATTGCCCCCTGAGGAACAACACCTGAGTTTGTCTTCTGGCCTCCACATACATGTACACCTACATGCACTCACATTCTCACATACATATATACCATACATGTGCACATGCATATATACACACAAGAATATATACACATGCAAAAAGGAATCAACACAACAGTCATCTAAGGAGGAGTGGGGCCTTGTAACACTTCTAGAGAGCAGTATAGACACCTGGAGGTCACAATGTCCACCATGGACTTTAAGTGGTGTCATGCATTCCAAAGTATTTCTCCTTAAACTCATTTTGATTGTGAGCATCCTTCCTGAACTGCACTCCTCGACATTTATCTAAGATTGCAAAAATCAGGGCACAGGAAGAAGGATGCAGGCTAGTGGAGCAAGAGGCAGAAGAACTATATGTAGCCTGGACTCCCTGCTGGGGTCCCAGAGCAGAAAAGACACTGGGAAAACAGGAAGTATCCAAATAGATGTGTCAGTGAAATGAGAAAGGAGTCATTGCTTGTGTCACCTCAAACAACAGTAATGCAAAGAAAGCAGGGAGGTGGGCTGGGACAATAGTTAAGTCAGTACAGTGCTTGTTTTGTAAGAATGAGGACTAAGTCCAATCCTCAGGACCCACCTAAAAATTTCGGGCTCACACACACACACACACACACACACACACTGACATCCACTTTTGACTTATTGGGTTGGCAGACAGGGAGAAGTTTGTAGGTGGTGCTGAGGAGGACATGGCAAATGGAGTATTGAATGTCCACATTTCCAGTGTGGTATGAGGTCATTTTGGTGTCAGCCAGGCACAGTTCCAAGTGCTTTCTGCAAGACAGTGTTTGAGAAAGTCTACGGTGGTGCAGCGGAGGCTAAAAGTTACTCTGTTCATGCAGGTACAGCACGTTCACCTTGAGAAAATCCTGAGTACTACGTGCATAATCCCTACATGCTCCACATTACACTTTAACAAAATGTTAAACATAAAGGGGCTCAGAAGGGAACAGACTCCCAACCATTCCTACACAACAAATATGTAAGAACATAAGATTGAGGGAGCACTCTCAGAAATGACTCTCCATGGCTTAACAGTCTCAAGAGAAATTATGTATACATACATTATACAAAAACTTCTGTGGCTCAGGCTGGGGAAGTGGCTCAGTGGATAAAGTTCTTGGTGCACAAGTATGAGGACCTGAGTTCAGATGAGTACCCATGGGTGCAGTGGCATGTGCCTATTATCCCAGCACTGAGGAGGTGGACATAGGAGGATCCCTGAAACTTGTTGGCTAGCTGGTCTAGCAGAATTGGTGAGCTGCAGGTTCACTAAAAGACTCTGTCTCAAAAAATAAGGTGAAGAGACACTGAGAAAGATACCCAGTGCTGGTTGCTGACCTCCACACATACAGGCATATTACAAGCATGTCACATCACAGAAGAACATATATACACATGCAAATAAATCTGGGACCAAATTTAGGAATTTCTTATTCATATGACACTATGCTTTCTATATTCAACCAACAAAATTATGCCTGTTTACATAAATTTCTTCTAGTAGGCTAGCTAAATAAAGTATACAACATAATTAGTCATAATTGTCATTTTAACTATTTATTTGAAAGGAGTTCAAAAAATATCCCTGGAACTTAATTAACAATTAGAGTAGGGAAAGCAAGAAAACTGATATAAACTAAGTCAATGAGATAAACTGTTAGGATGACCTTTTGCCTGGGAGAACACAAAGTAGAATCAAAGATGCAGGGCACATTTGCTCTGAGAAAAGGTCTCATTGCATAGCCTAGGCTGGTCTAGTCCTTGCAATCTTCCTGCCTCAACTTCCTGAGTTCCAGGAATGACAGGTGCCAACCACTATGCTTGGCTACAAAGATATGGCTCTTCCAAATCCAGCCCATGTGGTGGAGCTGGGGGGTGTGGCAGGAAGCAGCTGGGCCAGAAGAGCCAGCTACTGCTGCAAGAGTTAGAAGTCCCCAAAGGTCTCTCTTATGGAACAAGCCCATGGGCATGCTTGGGAACTATGGGGAGACACATGCCAAAGAGCTATATTGTGCCTGATAGCCACAAACATGTTTAAAGACTCTACAGGGTTGCCCAGAGCCAACCTGGTGGACCTCAGTCTCAAGGTGATACAGGTGGAGAAATGACATTGACCTCTCCACCCAAGAACCAAGATCAGCCTTTATGTGGGCTACTCTTTGATAAAAACAAAGTCCCCTCTGGTTTCTTTGCATGTTTCTAGCAGATTCAGCATGTCGCACAAGCCTTTTACATTATTAATAAAACTTTTGAATTTGGTTACTTTGCTCTTGAATATGAAAGGTTCCCTTTGGGAGACTTTGAAGCATGTAAGATGCACTCTTGTCATTAAGGCACTTTGAGATAAAGTCTGATGCTGGTCTTGCTTTGAACCCTCAGGGGCTTGAAGAGGCAAGACCTCCCATGGAATGTGGGATTGTATTCGCAGGAGAGGAAATTATTCTCTTCAGTGTGCCATAATTAAAAGTTTACTTTCTTTTGTCTGTTGCTACGGGAACAATGTTTGTTTGAGTGTCTGAAAAATCATAAGGCCAATGGGGATATTTTGAGGTCACTAACATGATGCAGGAAAGGGGTTTTAAGAATATGTGGTGTGGTTTGGCCTGGAGTGGTGGTGTATGCCTTTAATCCCAGCACTCGGGAGGCAGAGGTAGGAGGATTGCTGAAAGTTTGAGGCCACCCTGAGACTACATAGTGAATTCCAGGTCAGACTGAGCTAGAGTGAGACCCTACCTCGAAATCCAAAAATAAAATTAAAAAAAAAAGAAAAGAATATGTAAGGTAAGAGGGTTCACTCAATTCTATAAATAGAATTAATCTCATCTTCAACTTTTTTAATTGACCTCCCTCCTGTCTACTACAACAGAGGTTCTGAGGTACAAGTGAGTGTGGGGTGAAAGGAAGTATACTATTCCAGCTTGGGAGGCTTCTCGTCCAAGAGAGTCCATGGATGACTGCCAAACAGCACAGTCTGGCCTTGGCCCAATTCCTACCTTTCCCAGAAAGTCAGCAATATTCAGGCTCATACAAATGGATATCTCTCTCTTTATCGGAAATACCACAATAACTTACTTCTTTGCCTCTTTGCCTTCTGAGTATGTGAAGGCTTTGAGCATGCCATCTTGGGCCTTTCTGTTTTGATATTGAGTTAGTTTTATCATTGCTATGTCTAAGTTGGAGGAAAGATTTGTTTTGACTTACAGATTCAGAGGATTCAGTCCATGGTTGCTTGGTCCCTATGTTAGTTGCTCTGACAAAAACAACTGGAGGAAGGATGGGTTTATTTGAGCTTACAGTTTGGGATGTACACTGTACTATGGCAGGGTGAGCATGGCAGCAGGAGCATGAAGCAGTGGTCACATCGTATCTTCAGTCAGGAAGCAGAGAGTGATGGATGCTGGTGCTTGGCTTGCTTCCTCCCTTTCATACAGTTCAAAACTCCTAGCCCATGGAACGGTACCACCCAAATTTAGGGTGTGTCTTCCTACCTCAACACAGTCTAGAAAACCCCTCACAAATATGCCCAGTGATTTCAAATCTTGTCAAGTTGACAACAGGGATTAAATTCCACAGACCCCATACCCTTGGCAAAACATCATGGGGGTGAGACCTTGTGGCAGAGAAAGACTGTTCACCTCATGTGAGATAGGAAGTAGAGAGCATGGCAGGAAGTGGCCAGGGCTTAGATACCTCCAAGGACCCACCCCCCATGACTCACCTCCTCCAGCTGGGTCCCACTTTTTAAAGTTTCTATAACCTCCCAAAATAGTACCACCTCCAATGCCCAAAACAAGATCCTGTTGGGTGGAATTTCATACTTAAACCATAACAGATACAAGTTTTTGTTTTTTTTTTTTAAGATGCAATACGTATTTAGTATACAGTATCACAGCATCTAGATATATTTTATTATACTTTCATTACATAGCTGCTCCTTGAGGACACATGGGGAAAGCACATCAACCAGCCAGGCTGCCTTCAAACCCACTTCTAGGAAGCCTGTCTACTAAATATCTTCTGTGGAATTTAGAGACTGATGACTTTTAATTCCAAAGGGCCTGGATATCTTTGAACTTATCTTAACATTTCATCCCTGTTATCACATCCATACCCATGTTATTGAGGTCTGCAGCACTGTCCACTAAACACAAAACTAGATGTGAGTCTAATCTGTGCCAGCACATACACTTTATATGGCAGGTGCTTAAGTATTAGCTAAAAGGCAAGGAGTTTTTAAAATTAATTTTAAGTAAGCACACATGGCAATGGGTTTCATTATTGCCTTTGGATAGTCATTGCATTTTGTTCTAATTTTTCCCCTCTCCTACTGCCCTCCCCTGCGCTTCCTAACCCCTCTGGCTGCCTCCCAAACAATCTCCTCTTCTGTTTCCTGGCACATGTCCATCACCTTCTTTTCCTCCTTCCTGAAGACCTCTTCCCTCTTGAGGTCCCTTCTAGTTCCACATATATGCATACATATACACACATGTAACTTCAAATCTAGGCTCTGCATATAAAAAAGCATGCAGTATTTGCCTGAGTCTGGCTTATTTTGCTTAACATAATGATTCCATTTCCATCTATTTTCCTAAAGGCAATGAATTTTGAAAATGTATGTGCTTTACCTAAAAGAGTTTCTATAAGAAACAAGACCAGGAAATGAAAGAGCTAAAGAAATTATATATAGTAAAGTTATAAGAATATATATATTATAAGAATATATATAGATATGTATTTATATATGTATGTTATAAGAATATATATATTATAAGAATATATATATTTATATATATATGTTATAAGACTCTACACACTACTTTCTGTCAGTTCCAATGCTCACAAAGGCCTCAAGTTATGACCTAGCAGGTAAGTCTTACCCCTCGGGCCTCTGAGAACCCCTGGCAATGTCGCAAATATTCAGGAAACCTCTTGTCAGCTTTTCAAAGTCTTGAACACCTTTATGTCAGCTTCCACTATGAAATAATGACCTTTAGTGTCCTTTGTTTCTTCATTAATAAATCTGTGGTAGAGATCCCTATTCACAGAATTCATAGATGCTTTTGGCTGGTATATAATCTTGTATTTACTAGCTACTGCCTTGTTGATTTCTTTGAATGACATCATCAATTTGACAATAAGTTAAATGAGATTTCATGTATGCAGGCACACCATTGAACTCACCAGTAGTTATAAATGACATTTCTTTAATAATTATTTGTCCTTTTGAATGTTTCTTTGCTGGTACAGGTTCCTCAACTTTGACTGGTTCTTGAAGGTTAAGCTCTGGGTTGCTGTTGCTTTGGGCAAACGGGAAGGAATGTTCTCTTTGACATGGTCCACATCTTTAAAATTTTCAAGAGATTCACAGAGCTCCTTCAATGAGCATTGGTTCCTTCTTGATACTGGATTTCCAATTCAAACTTATTTAGAAGTTCATTTACTATAATGATTTCAGCTCCTATTTTACTTAATATATTCTTCAAGGCAAGTTCCTAGCCAAGATTTCTTAATGACAGAGTTTTCTTAATATTGCCAATCTTTTCATTAACGTGAGAACATAATTGTTACAGATGTGAAGCCATCTTTTCAGAACCTGCTGAATGATGTTCTAGATGTATCTGAGGCCAAGAACACAACACTAAACTCTCCAACTTATGCAGGACTGGGAGCAAAGACCCCACTCACTGCCACCCCACCAGAAATTCTGCGAGGTGGAAGAATTTTAACAAGTATAGCCTCTGTAATCAACTTACCTATTCAGTCTGTCCAGGCTACTCCAGCAGATGATTGTCTGTAGAGCATGTCTTTCATGGTGACACCCTCCCCCCAGTGAAGGAATCAGGAGGTCAAAGGATGGGAATGGGATCAACATTCCTTTATTTATTTGTTTATTTGTTTGTTTTTCCAAGGTAGGGTCTCATTCTAGCCCAGGTTGACCTGGAATTCACTATGTAATCTCAGGGTGGCCTTGAACTCACAGAGATCCTCCTACCTCTGCCCCCGGAGTGCTGGGATTAAAGTCGTGCACCAACCACCACACCCATCTTGGGATCAACATTCTTATGAAAGACACAGAGAGTGCCCCAGCTCCTTCCTGTGCTGATATAGCAAGAAGCCTGTGATCTGGAAGGCTCTGATCATATCAACTGGGTTGGAATTACCTTGGACTAGTCTACCCACCTTGGACTTCCATCACCTAGGCTATGGGGGATCAATGTCTATTGTCTGCAAGCCACCCAGCGTGTGACATCTTGCCATAGTAGTGTATTGCACATCAAAGTTACCCAGCTCAGGCAGGTCAGAGGTGACATGGAGTGCTGCCCTTTGAGTCAAGGCTCTGCTTTCTTTCACTCCCTAGAAAATCTCCTACTGTGAACTATGGCCTGCTAACTGCTTTTTTTTTTTATTTTCTCAATTTCTATTAATATTTTCCATGATTATAAAAAATATCCCATGGTAGTACCCTACCCACCCACTTTCCCCTTTGAAATTCCATTCTCCATCATATCCCCTCCCCATCTCAATCTTTCTACTTACATACATACAATACCAACCTAATAAATACTCTCCTCCCTTACTTTCTCTTCCCTTTCTATCTCCTTTTTAACTTACTGGCCTCTGCTACTGAGTTTTTTCTTTCTCGTACGGAAGCCCAATCATCTGTAGCTAGGATCCACATATGAGGGAGACCATGTGGCGCTTGGCTTTCTGGGCCTGGGTTACCTCACTTAGTATAATCCTTTCTAGATCCATCCATTTTTCTACAAATTCCATAACTTCATTTTTCTTTACCGCTGAGTAGAACTCCATTGTATAAATGTACCATATCTTCATTATCCACTCATCACTTGAGGGACATCTAGGCTGGTTCCATTTCCCAGCCATTATAAATTGAGCAGCAATAAACATGGTTGAGCACGTACTTCTAAGGAAATGAGATGAGTCCTTAGGATATATGCCTAGGAGTGCTATAGCTGGGTCATATGGTAGATCAATCTTTAGCTGTTTTAGGAATCTCCACACTCATTTCCACAATGGCTGGACCAGATTGCATTCAAACCAACAGTGTAGAAGGGTTCCTCTTTATCCACATCCCCGCCAATATTTATGATCATTTGTTTTCATGATGGTAGCCAATCTGACAGGAGTGAGATGGAATCTCAAAGTAGTTTTAATCTGCATTTCCCTGATGACTAGTGACGTAGAACATTTTTTTAGGTGCATATATGCCATTCGTATTTCTTCCTTTGAGAATTCTCTATTTAGCTCCATAGCCCATTTTTTGATTGGCTTGTTTGATTCCTTATTATTTAACTTCTTGAGTTCTTTGTATATCCTAGATATTAATCCTCTATCAGATATATAGCTGGCAAAGACTTTTTTCCCATTCTGTAGGGTGCCTCTTTGCTTTATTTACCGTGTCCTTTGCAGTGCAAAATCTTTGTAATTTCATGAGGTCTCAGTGGTTAATCTGTGGTTTCATTGCCTGAGCAATTGGGGTTATATTCAGAAAGTCTTTGCCAAGACCAATATGTTGAAGGGTTTCCCCTACTTTTTCCTCTAGCAGTTTCAGAGTTTCAGGTCTGATGTTAAGGTCTATAATCCATTTGGAATAATTCTTGTGCATGGAGAGAGAGAAGAGTCTATTTTCATCCTTCTACAGATATATATCTAGTTTTCCCAACACCATTTGCTGAAGAGGCTGTCTTTTCTCCAATGAGTATTTTCGGCATTTTTATCGAATATCAGGTGGCTATAGCTACCTGGAGTTACATTTGGGTCCTCTATTCTGTTCCATTGATCTACAAGTCTGTTTTTGTGCCAGTACCACACTGTTTTTGTTACTATGGCTCTGTAGTATAGGTTAAAATCAGCTATGGTGATACCACCAGCCTTATTTTTGTTGCTCAGTATTATTTTAGATACTCGAGGTTTTTGTGATTCCAAATGAATTTTTGAATTGTTTTTTCTATTTCCATGAAGAATGCCTTTGGAATTTTGATAGGGATTGCATTAAATGTGTAGATTGCTTTTGGTAAGATTGCCATTTTCACAATATTGATTCTTCCAATACAGGAACAAGGGATGTTTTTTCCATTTCCTAGTGTCTTCTGCAATTTCTCACTTGAGTGTATTATAGTTTTCATTGTAGAGGTCCTTTACTTCCTTGGTTAGGTTTATTCCAAGGTACTTTATTTTCTTTCAAGAAATTGTGAACGGGTGTGATTCTGTGATTTCATCCTCTGTGTGTTTGTTGTTAACATATAGGAAAGCTACTGATTTCTGTGTATTTGTTTCGTATCCTGCTACATGGCTGTAGGTTTTTATCAACTCTAACAATTTGCTGGTAGAGTCTTTAGGGTCCTTTATATATAGAATCATGTCATCTGCAAATAATGATAACTTGACCTCTTCCTTTCCAATTTGTATCCCTTTTATGGACGTCTCTTGCCTTATTGCTATGGCTAAGACTTCCAGAACTATATTAAATAAAAGTGGGGACAGTGGACACCCTTGTCTTGTTCCTGATTTTAGTGGAAAAGCTTCCAGTTTTTCCCCATTTAGTAATATGTTGGTTTTAGGCTTATCATAAATAGCCTTTATTATATTGAGATATGTTCCTTCTATGCCCAGTCTCTGTAGGACTTTTGTCATGAAGGGATGTTGGATTTTTTTGAATGCTTTTTCTGCGTCTAATGAGATGATCATATGATTTTTGTCCTTCAGTCCATTTATATAATGTATTACATTTATAGATTTCCGTATGTTGAACCATCCCTGCATCTCTGGGATAAAGCCTACTTGGTCAGGGTGAATGATCTTTCTGATATATTCTTGTATTCTGTTTGCCAATATTTTGTTGAGAATTTTTGCATCTATGTTCATGAGGGAGATTGGTCTGTAATTTTCTTTTTTTGTTCTATCTTTGCCTGGTTTTGGTATCAGGGTGATGCTGGCTTCATAGAAGGAGTTTGGTAGAATTCCTTCTTTTTCTATTTCATGGAAAAGCTTAAGAAGCAATGGTGTTAGGTCTTCCTTGAATGTCTGGTAAAATTCAGCAGTGAATTCATCTGGGCCCGGGCTTTTTTTAGTTGGGAGATTTTTGATAACTGTTAGGATCTCCATGCTTGTTATAGGTCTATTTAAGTGATTAATCTCATCTTGATTTAATTTAGGTAGGTCATATAAATCAAGGAAATCATCCAGTTCTTTCAGATTTTCATACTTTGTGGAGTATATGCTTTTATAATATGTCAATATGTTTTTTTGAATTTCTCTGGCATCTGCTGTGATGTTACCTTTTTCATCTCTAATGTTATTAATTTGTGTCTCTTCTCTCTTTCTTTTGGTCAGATTTGCTAAGGATTTATCAATCTTGTTTATCCTTTCAAAGAACCAGCTCTTTGTTTCATTAATTCTTTGGATTTTTTTTTGTTTCTATTTAATTAATTTCTGCCCTAATCTTTGTATTTCTTCCTGTCTACTGATTTTTGTTTTGCCTTGTTCTTCTTTTTCCAAGGCTTTAAGGTGAAGCATTAGGTTGTTTACTTGCGACCTTCCTAATTTCTTAATATAGGCACTTAAAGCTATAAATTTACCTCTTGGAACTGCCTTCATTGTGTCCCAGAGATTTTGGTATGTTGTGTTCTCATTATTGTTTGACTCTATAAAGTTTTTGATTTCCTTCTTGATTTCTTCACTGACCCATTCATCATTTAGTAGTGTATTGTTTAGTTTCCATGATTTTGTGTATGCTCTATAGCCTTTCTTGCTATTGATTTGCAGTTTGATTCCATTGTGGTCAGATAGAATGCAAGGAATTATTTCAATTTTCCTGAATTTGTTAAGATTTGCTTTGTGTCCTAATATACGGTCTATTTTAGAGAATGTTCCATGTGCTGCTAAAAAGAATGTATATTCTGCAGCATTTGGATGAAATGTCCTGTATATATCTGTTAGGTCCATTCCTTCTATGACCTCATTTAGTCCAGATGCCTCTCTGTTTAGTTTTATCCCAGGATGACCTGTCAATTGATGAGAGTGGGGTGTTAAAGTCACCCACTACCACTGTGTTTGGTGTTATCTGTGACCTTAGTTCTAACAGTGTTTGTTTGATGAATTTGGGAGCCCCCATGTTAGGTGCATATATGTTTAGGATTGTAATGTCCTCCTGTTGGAGTGTGCCCTTAATCAATATAAAGTGACCTTCCTTATCTTTCTTGAGTAACGTTGGAGTGAAGTCTGCCTTGTCAGATGTTAGGATAGCAACCCCTGCTTGTTTTCTGGGTCCATGTGCTTGAAACACCGTTTTCCAACCTTTCACCCTAAGATAATGTCCATCCTTTGTAGAAAGGTGAGTTTCTTGGAGACAACAAATTGTAGGATCCTGCTTTTTAACCCAGTCTGCAAACCTATGTCTTTTTGTTGGGGCATTGAGGCCATTGATATTAAGAGATATTATTGAAAGGTGTGTATTTATGTTTGCCTTTTTTTTTTTTTTGTGGTTCTGGTTCTACCTTTGCTGTCTTGTCTTAACTAGTATTTGAGTATTGCTTGTTGTTTTCCAGGTTCCTTATATGTGTGCTTTTCCTTCTCTTCAGCATGGAGGATTCTTTCAAGTATTTTCTGTAGAGCTGGTTTTGTCTTCAAATACTCCTTTAGCCTGCTTTTAACATGGAATGACCTTATTTCTCTATTTGAATGGATAGTTTTGCAGGATAAAGTAACCTTGCTTGACAGTTGTTATCTTTCAGAATTTGGAATACATCACTCCAAGCCCTTCTGGCTTTGAAAGTTTGTGTTGAGTAATCTGCTGTGATACTGATGGGCTTGCCTTTGTAGGTAACTTGATTTTTCTCTCTAACTGCTTTCAATATTTTTTCTTTGGATTGTGTGTTTGGTAGTTTGATTATAATATGGTGAGGAGAGGTTCTTTCCAGGTTTTGTCTGGCTGGTGTTCTAAAGGCTTCCTGTATCTGCATTGGCACCTCTTTCCCAATTTGGGGAAAGTTTTCTTCCATGATTTTATTGAAAATGCGTGCTATGCCTTTGGAGTGAAATTCTTCTCCTTCTACTCTGCCCTGAATTCTTATGTTTGATCTTTTCATAGTGTCCCGAATATCTTGAAGTTCCCATTCATACTTTTCTATTAGTTTGTCTTTCTCTTTGTTGGATTGTATTAGATCTGCCACCTAGTCTTCTAGCTTAGATATTCTGTCCTCTCCTTCATCCATTCTGCTGGTGAGATTTTCTACAGAGTTTTTTATTTCATTAACTGTGTTTGTCATTGCTAGTAATTCTGACTGGTTTTTCTTTATTATTTCTATTTCCTTATTTATGTCTTGTATTGACTTCTTTATTTAGTTAAATTGGTGTCCTGTGTCTTCTTTGATTCCTTTGATTTCCTCTTTTATTCCTTTGGTTTCCTCTT
Source organism: Dipus sagitta (assembly GCA_036346955.1). NCBI lineage: Eukaryota > Metazoa > Chordata > Mammalia > Rodentia > Dipodidae > Dipus > Dipus sagitta. The sequence continues at coordinate 63,933,104 of CM070779.1, read as the reverse complement.
TGATTCCTTTGATTTCTTCTTTGAGTTCATTGAACATATTTACAATCATTCTTTTGAAATCTTTCTCAGGCATTTCCTCTAACTCGTTCTCACTGGAGGTCATTTCTGATGCTTTGATACTTTTTGGTGGATTTATATTGCCTTGGTTTTTGGTGTTTCTTGTGTTATAATGTATATATTTTTGCATCTTGGATTAAGTTACTGCTTAGATTTTCCAGTTAGCTGGGTATTCTTAGCTGTATCAATTGATCTGATGTTGTATATCTTCAATGTAGGAGATTAAGATGTTAGGTGTGGCTCTTAACACTCTCAGAGTATCTAGACAAGTGTTCCTAGGGGTTGAGTTTGCCTGCTATGGGAGTATTCAAGTAGGTTGAGTGGAATAAAATACAGGTAGATTCTAAAATTTAACTAAACCCTGTACACATTCAGTCAAAAACAGCACCGAGTATTTATGCAAGAGTAGGTATTATAAGAACCGGATCCTCTATCAACAAAGAGGTTAAGATTTCTGGTCTGTTGAGGGAACCAAGTCAGCTTGTGACCAAGTGAGACCCTTCCCTGGTTCAGTCCCAGTTACCTTTTTGGATGCTTTTGGTCTCAGTCAAGTTGCTGGCTGGATCGTTGGGCCGCTGTTCTGTTTTCTGGAACTGGGCACTGGCTTTTCCTGTGGGGTAAACCGAGCCTGGCAACTGTGGCCCTGCAGATCGGCACCCCTGCTGCTGGATCTGCCACTGCTGCCACTGAAGCTGCCGCTGCTGGATCCGCCGCAGCTGATCCGTTGGAGCTGCCACTGCTGGATCCACTGCCGCTGGAGCTGCTGCTGCTGGATCTGCCACCGCTGAAGCCGCTGGAGGTGCCGCTGCTGGATCCACCACAGCTGAAGCTGCTGTAGCTGGTGCGGGAGCCGCTGATGTTGCTGTTGGAGCCGGAGTCACGGCTTCCACCGCCGCTTCCGCTGCCAGAGCCTGAGCCGCTGCTGCCGGAGCTGCTTCGGCCTGCCCGTGTGGGCTCTGGATGCTCTGGATCTCTCCTACTTCTCTGCTGCTGTTTTAATCTCTTATATACCTCCCTTTTTAGTAAAGGTGTGTATTTTGCTGGGTTTTCTTTGGCTTTTTCTCCCCTAGGCTGCTTTGGTGTGGTTCCTATGCCACCATCTTGACCCCTGCTAACTTCTTGGAACCTCCCTTTGTGGTGTCTTGTTCACTCCTCCTGGAACCCACCTAGACATAATTAGTTCTATTGCATAGACAGGGAGACATGTTCTGGAAAGTCAGTTGACCTGCATGCAAGTGGTGTCAGCATGAGGCAAGTTTAAACTTAGATTGCACAGGGCTGATTCTACCTGGGGCCTGATAAATCTGATCTCTTCTGTCAAGTGCCTTGGGGAAGGGCTTGGTCAACACCAGGTGCAGAAAGCATTAGATATTTTATGGGGTGCCAATGGGGGCAATGAGAGCCTAAATGATATATAAGAAGGGTGCTGCCAACATTGTGAGCCATTTAGGGCAAATTATAGACCTTTACTAAATCTGATAATCAGAAATTCTCACAAGACTATTTAATCACCTTGTAAATCACCAAATAGCCAGATGGCATATGGTCTGCTGGTGCTACCAAGTTTACTGTTTCTACATGTCACACTTACTGATTCTCTCCTGCCTTTATCCTCCTTAGTGGAGCAGCTACTGTGGACAGTTCAGCCAAGCTCAGCTTCTCTCAAGAGCTACCACTCTAAATGTACTCTTCCTCAAGCGCAGTCTCACCTATTTCACCCATCACCATTGTCCTAGACCAGCACATGGAGGCTCAGCCCAGCATTGTGGTGTCTTTCCCAGACAGACAGAGTCTAGGCTCCAGCATACCTGACCATGGCTGGGGCTCCAGGGCACCTGACTGAGCAACTACAGAAGGAGATGTTTGTTTCTGTGTGACCCTGATTGAGCAACCCAACATTTGATGCCAGCTCTGTGAGGTTTCTTCCTGCTTCCAGAATGAGCAAGCTGAGGCCCCACACAGGAGAGTGATAACCACCACTGGTGGTCTTCCACACAGAGGAATTCATTCCACTGGCATCCAAACTCATCTTTCAGCACAGAGATTGAAAACCTGAATTCTTTGGGGTCATAAAGAAACTATCAGGGTCTGGGTCACTACAGCTAAGGGTGACAAGGACTATGACCAGCAGAAGAGCAAGCCTCCCTGCTCCCCACTGAAGGATAAGCAGTGTTCATGGGCCAGATTGGCCTGGAATAATGTATCAATTTCCCAGAGACATGTGGATATAATACTCATGCCACATATCTAGGTTGTGGATGTACTAGAGGTGTACATCATCTCAAAATGCCTCCTTGTGGTGTGAGGACTTACAAATCACCCTCTTCCTATCTATATGAACACCACCCCACATTCTTCCCCACATCTAGCATTTCCTATTCTGTTCTCAGGACCTCCTGAACTTCAGGCCTGGTACAAAGCACTGGAGGAGGAAGGGGTGGTCCTCAGGAGACACACAGTGTCTGGAATATCTGCCCCACAGCCCTGATGAGCTCGTGGGATGGGGCCAGGAGCACTCTGGAAGTGCTGTTACCATGGGCATAGTGCTTCTTCTTTCTGGGTATTTATCGCTGGGTGTTCGTCAGAGACCCAGCTTTCCTGCATATTGTGTCTTGTCAGTCAACACAGACCTGATGGCAAGCAGAGGCCAGCAACATACCCTTCCATCTTTTGCTGCTCTGGTCCAGCTCCTAGCTTTCTCTACAAAAGCTGTAAAGAAAGCTTAGGCTACAGGAGCCTAAGTTTCATGGCCTTTGATCCTCCCAAGAATTCCTCCCTTCACCCCAGCAAAGGGTTTTAGCAGGATTAAGGTCTGAGGTTGTCCCTAGACCACCCAGCTCCAGCCCCTGGTGAGATTCTTAAGACTTTATTCCTAAGACACCATCTTATCATGACAATCTTGCACAGTTGTTAGAGACACTGAACACTGGACTTTATATAAAATCCCTTAATTTAAAAATGTGGGCTAGAGAGACATATGAGCTAAGACTGTTCCCTGGCTCCCTGTGGCTTCAACTGACACAGAGATGTGATCCTGCTATAGTTAACAACAAAAACTAAAGAAGGGGGACTGCATGAAGGAAGAGGCTTGTGGAGTGAGCCTGTAAAAGGAGGTGCTTGCCTCCACATGATCCGCTTGCCTCCACATGATCCCAAATATTTGAACAACTCAACTTTTGATGGCAAAGCAGCTACTTTTCTACCTACCTTCCACCACTATGCTGGACCTTGGAGCTAGTCACTCCATTTGAGCAGGCGATTCTTTGTCTCCATTCAAAGCCAGTGGGACAACCAAGTAGTGTTGGCTTCCTGTCATCAGCTGAGTTATTGTGAGGAAATGGATGTGGAAACCACAGCACAAGATGCCATTTGGTGACACCTGCTGTTCCTTTGTAGCAGTTACCTTGTTGTTGATGAGACCCAACAAAAAGCAGCTTATGGAAGGAAAGGACTTAAAGTTTCAAAGGGAAGTTTCATCATGGCAGGAAAAACACAGCAGGAGCAGACAGCTGGGTGTCACATCTCCACACCAGCATGGGGGAAGTAGAAAGGGTAAGCTGACCAGCCCCAGCAAGCAGAGTTGTACTATAACACCTCTAGGTCTGTTCTCAGTGACACACCTCCTCCAGCAAGGCTCTGCCTCCCATAGGTTCCACCAGCTGGAAGTGAAGTATGAGGCTAATCACAAACTCCTGAGGCTGTGGGGGACATTAAACATTCAAACTACCACATCTTCCTACCACACAGAGCCTTCTGGGAAATCTAAGTGGCATTCCAGGCTCTTCTGTATAGACTATGCATGGCTCATGGAAGTTGCTTTAGAAGCTGGGACCTGTAGCCTCCAGGCCTGGGGTGATTCAGAGCCTGAGATGGGAAAGTTCTTACTTCTGGCTGGAGGGTGGAGAGGGTGGGGAAGGAAAGTCTCCAGCTGCAACACTGTCTTTTCACTGCCTGTGATCAGAATCCCCTTCCAAGACCATAGGCTCCCATGGATGTGAGTGAGCTCACAGGCAACCGAAGCTGCTGTGGAGTACAGTGCAGAGAAGACTCAGGGCCTTCTCTTCTTTCCCATGGAGATGCCGCTTGGGTGGAGAAAGTCAAAACAACAACATCTACTGCTGGCCTGGGCTCAGAGGCCAGGACTGCACTGAACAAACCAGCTGCTTTCCACCAGGCGGGAGAATCCCCAGCTTTGAAAAGGACACAGGGGAGCTCTCTTTTCCTGACAACACAATCTTACCCAAGACCTTCAAAGCAGTCCAAGGATGGACTCAGTGCTCTGGGGTAACAAGGTGGGCTGGTGTTTATGAGTGCCCTGCAGCCTTAGGCTGTATATCTGTGAGTGTTTTCTTTGGACCCTGGGTGACCCAGTTGGTGGCTTCTGAAGACCTGGCAGTACTTTGAACAATAAGCACAAAGATTTCTTACTTTGTGAGCACCTTCAGGCTTCACATGAAGGATAAGTATCTGATTGGAGAATACCGCTCAGGAAGGGTTCTAAACAGATTCAGGAAAACAGCAGCACATGCCATGGTGCCAGCTAAAGGCTGGGCTCTCTCTTTCTCTCTCCAAAGTATGACTAACTCCAGGTTAGTTTGGTTGCAGACATGTGAAAGCACGCATGGCTCTGCCTCTTTGTCAACATATCTCCAGCCTGCAGGTCTCTGGGTTGTTTGGTGCCTATAGCCTCACAGTCACTCCCAGGCAGGGGCCAAGAATGGCCCGGAAAGTTACTCGACTTCTGCATAGCCCTGATAGCTGTCTGTCTACCAGGCACAGCCAGAACAGATGTGAGGAAGTCACTAGGTCAGAAAGACAAAGCAGGCCTCTGTGGGCCTTTGATCTCCCCGCTGAGGAAAGTTAGAGTTGGTGCTGTGAAATCCACAGTTGGGACATGGGAGACAAAGGGAGGGAAGTGTGAGCCGGGCAGGAAACAGGAAACCACATAGGGCAGGCGGTGGCTTTGAACAGCTTTGGGCCCAGTCCTGTACCACGTACCAGCACTAGCCATTATCTATATCCTGGAAGTTTGTCCTTTTCAACCTTTTGCCACTGCAGACATGCAGGCGCAGGCTTTTGATTGGGGTGGGGCCGAGAGGGTCATCCTGCTTTCCCACTGGCCATGGGCTTTAGCACATGAGGAAGAGCAAGAAAGCACATCCAAGGCACCAATCTGTGCATGCCATGCCCCACATCTCATCTCCTGTCTTCCCCCAGGTTTTTCCCCTAGGCAGGGAACCATGCACAAGGCTGAGTGGGCATCTGTGGGCTTCCACTCCAATCCAAGAGTGGCCCCCGTCCCTGCTGATTCCACAGCGATCCAGACAGGAACAGGTACGCTAGGTTGTTCCCCAAGACACCCAGACTATCTCTAAACTTTCTGGGTCTAGGCTACCCCTCACCACATACGTCAAAGGATGGGGTGTCTTCTCACAGGCTTGAGGCACAGGTCTTGCATGCTCTGAGTCTTGCCTGGATACTTGGGCTGGAGGAAGAAGGCCAAGTATGCTACCTACACTGCAAGACAGGAGTTGCCCCACTTTGATGAGTCTTGGACAAGAAGGAGACTCTACTCACTCTTGGCTTCAGCTTCTCCATCTGTCACCCCTTCTTTCTTTCCTCTCCCACTCACATCCTGACTGCCCATATTCAGCATGCTTTGGCCAGGCTCTATTGTGGCCAGACCCATAAACACCCTCTTCCTCCTCAACCACATGAGGTAGGTACCATGACACAACATTTTCCAGTTGAGAACACTGTGGTCCAGGAGGAAACCTTGGGCTCACATAGCCAGGAAGCAAGAGGACAAAAGAGAGACCTTTAGTATGGCTTCAGAGGGTGATATAGGCATGCTCTCAGGGTATGCTCCAAGTGATGAAGATAGTGAGGAGAACAGGCTGGTGTCCTGGGTTGTACCTGCGTTTCTGTAGACCATGGGTGCTGGGGCAGCTGACTTCAGGGTGCCTTTTTGGGCTTTGTATTCTTGCGCTGCTACAAGGTGTGATTGCTTATTTACTATAAGGGAAACGGCAGTGATAATGAAAACTTCCCAAGCTGGGGCTGGGCAGGGTTGTGACTGTATTTCTACAAGACACTGCACCTGACCCAGGGAGCCCCTGTAAACCACACCCCTCAACAGCTATTGCCCAAGACATTGGCAGGCACTGTGGAAGGTCTCTGACAATTTACAAAATTCAGTGTACAGTAGAGTAGATCCCCAAACCCCCAACAGCACTCAGGCAAGCTGGTAAGTCCCTATTCCTAAAATAAAACAATTGAGGACAGGACCTGGATGGTTAAGAGAACACACCTGTTCCTTTGTGCACTGTCAGGATTGTGAACAGTGGCAGTAAAGAAAATGTCAATTCTAAGCCACAATGACAGCAGTGACCTGTTGCCACAGGTCACTAGAAGCAAACACCCTGCAGCTCAGGGTGTTAAGAAACCACCCCACACCTGACCCAGCCTTGTTGAGAAGGCCACTGTGATTCAGCCAGACCAGCTGGGGAAAGCACCCCGACAACAAAGCTGTCCTGGTGAGGATGGTTTCCCAAAGCTTCCTGCTGTCTGCCTGCGCCACGGTTTCCCAAAGCTCCGTGATTACTTAGGCTTTCTGCTGCTTCTCTACCTGCCCACCCATCGGACCTCTTCCTGCTTACCCCACATCTCCTAAGTATACTAGCCTGGACCTTTCCACCTCCAACCTTCCCCACACTTCCTCTCACTTGTGTTTTCCTCCTCCTCTTCTCCTTCTCACCTCCACCACGTCTCTCCACCTTTAGTCACCCTGCCTCTTAGTGTCTTGCAAGGCCACACCTCTCCTATTTCCTGCTAACGTGTCTACTGGGAAGTCCCAGGCCCCACAGACCCAGCATGCTGGAATCAAACTTGCCATTTTCCCATTGTGGTTGGCAGCCCAGCTTAGCTGTCCTCCCCTCCCTGGGCTCTGGAAGGGTACTTGTTGAGCTTCCTGCCACTTGGGCTTTTGTGGCACTCTTAGGCTACAGCCAAGAGATCCCAGCTTTGAATGCATGTTCCCCAAATGGAACCTCAGAGCCCCAAAACCCTGTCTTCTTGAAGCTGGGCCACAGGCAAATGACTGGGACCCTTTCATCTGATGCACCCAGAAAACATGGATAAGAAGGGTCCAGTGGGAGTGAGGAGGCATTGGAAGCAGGTGCTGGTCAGATGTGTCTGGGGTGCTCCCAACATGCCTGGATCAGCAATGGGGAGGGGTTTACTGCCTGGGGGCACCTCGGCATGCACTGTCAGGGAAGCAGCAATTCACGCGAGGTTTTCCATCCCTATGTTTTGGGATATCATGGCAATGAGTACTGCACTGTTTCTGGAAACTGGTTGACTAGTGAGATGGCCCATTCAGTTCACTCTCTCACCCTCTGTTTTGCCTGCCTCCCAAGTGTCTTCAGTTTTACATCCTTGTCCTCCTGTCTTTCTTCTGCTCAGCCTTGAAAGGGATCTTCCTAGACACAACCTTGACCATGCAGGTCCTTGCTCCATCATCACCGTTCAGCCATCTTCCTCCTGCTGATTCATTCATTACCAGCTCTCCCTAGTTTCTCTAACTAACATGCTCAGGCCCAGGGACCCTCGTGTGACCAGAAGGCAGTCAGCTGGCGTGGATCACAAGAAGGGCCACCTCAGGGCCACTGGAGATGTAAAACTTTAGGTTTGTTTCTACTCAGTGCCACAACATTTTGTGCTGCCATAGATCTTCAAATCCTTACCCTTTGGAAAGGTGGAAATGGGCTGTCATGGTAGACACTAATGATAGGTGTCAGCCTCTTCCATGCATGAACTGGGGGTGTCTGCTTCTTTTCCTCATGTTGCCCTTCCATATCCTTACCATGGCTGGCCATGGGCTGCTTTATCCTCTTAGAATATGATTCATTTGTGGTCACTCGCATTGCACAATTTAATGTCTTCTGCACTTTGCTCCTGTTGGTGAGCTTTTTCATGTCAGTCCACTTCTTCCTTGAATTTAAGTGCAAGTGTTCTCTGGTAGATAATCAATGGTTATTGCTCACTACTGTGGTCTATTTGGCTTTGGTATCTGTCTGATACACATGTGCACACATCTACACTCATGTATATGTCACACACATACATACATCTGAATACTATGCATATACGTGCACATGTATCACACATACATACTCATATAAACACATGGTATATGAGCACAATATAAATAATCTATTTCTCACAGGATAATACTGATCACAATATGTAGCCACATATGAATACTATGTAACATACAACTAGTATTCTCTACAAAGAGAAAATAGAAAAGATACTTGTTCTACCTTTATGAGAAATGTATAATTATAAAAATCCTCATACATGTATTGATGGCAGTACTATACAAATGCTGGTCTCACTCCATCTTTCCCTCCTCATCTCTCTTTCTCTTCTTTCCTTTCCTCCTTTTTTCCTAAGATAAGGTTCCATGTAGTCCAGGTTGCCCTCAAACTTACCATGTAGTTGAGGATAGCCCTGAACTTCTGATCTTCCTGCCTCCTGAGTGCCGAGATGATAGCGTGAGCCACTATACCTGATTTATACAGTGTGGGGGGACAGAGCCAAGAGCTTCATGCATGTTAGGCAAGCAAAACACTCTACCAACTGAGCCACATCCAGTCCTTAACGTTTATTTGTTTTTGACAAGAGTTTACTAGGCCATCCATAAACTCAGCACATTCAATAAAAGGTTGTACCCTCACAGGAAATGCCCTGCAGGGTCTAACTCAGCATCCTTCTCCTGATGGTGATGATGGCTGTCAGGTAACCAGCCTCACTGTGCATCCAGTTTCTGCCCCACAGCCTCACCTGAGGCTCCAACACAGCTAGTGCTCTTTGCAGGAAAAGGAGTGGGGTAGGTACAGGGTGAGTTTGAGACTGGCTAGGCAGCCTTCTTCCACAGTGGGGTTCCCTGTGATCCACTGCCAGTCTCATTGCTGAACCGAGAGAAGCCTGGGTCTGGCACTGTTTAAGCTGAATTTTAAAGAAGCCCATTGTAAGTATAATCTTGACTTTATGACCCCTTAGATATCTTTATTTATTTATTTATTTATTTATTTTTTCGAGGTAGGGTCTCACTCTGGCCCAGGCTGACCTGGAACTAGCTATGTAGTCTCAGGGCGGCCTCGAACTCACGGCAACCCTCCTACCTCCGCCTCCTGAGTGCTGGGATTAAAGGTGTGCGCCACCACGCCCAGCTTAGATATCTTTATTTTTAAAAAGGAAAAAAAAGAAAAGTCATTCCCATTTGATTTTGAATGATGTTACTGACAAAATTTTATGTCACGTTTATATAATTTTCTCAGTCTCTTTATTATCATCACAGAAGCTTCTCTATATTCTTATACAAAAAGCATTAGCCTGGTGTGGGTTTTACATGTCTATAGTTCTAGCACTTGGGGGGGGGGGGTGAAGACAGTTCAAGGCCAGCCTTGAAATCTCAAAAAAAAAAAAAAAAAGCAAAATGAACAAACAGAAAAATCACCATAGTGTGGATGGACTGTCAGCTTTCGGGCATTTTCAATGCACAGACTCTTGCTTCTCAACACAAAGGTGGGTTGGAGACATTTTCTCCAGGTACCTCCCCATTCTTTCCAAATGGCCAGAGCCAACAGTGATGCAGTGATAAAGAATTACAAAGCCTTTGGGTTAGTTGTCTCCTTCTTGCAGTTTGTTCCAACCTGCCCTGTCCCTGTGTCTTTGGAGGGAGGATGAAATGACCACCTCCACCACGGCCTGCTTAATTGGTAACAGAGTCAGCACTGTTGGAGCTGTGCTAAAATTCCTGATATACTTGTGCTTGTAAAGCCCATGCCTGCCAGATGGTCCTTGTTCTCATTTTCCCAAAGTTCTTAGAAAGACCTCATATCTCTGTGGCTTTGTCTTGTTCCTAGTAAGCCAAAATTCCCAAGTGATGGCTTTTTGGGTAAGGGAATCGTAGATAGATCCTTTGGCTTCTGTTATCATTGGATTCAGCAAAGTAACATGCCCAGAAGGGGAGGAGAATGTCAGAATTCTCAGGATGACAACAGCCCCTTTGTGGGGTCAGCTAAGAAGGAGGCAAGGATATGGAGGGCAGAGCCCTGGGAGAGCTCTGTAGGACTTCTTACAGGGTCCCTTGTCCATATGTTCATATGTGACCTGCTACAAATATTCCTCAGAGGGAGGCCACTCTAATTCCTCAAACTGCATTTTCCCTACATTGAGTCCCAGGCAGTGAGTAACATTCAAGATGATGCTCTGATCCCAAAGGTTCACTTTCATTTCCTCACTGTGCATGGACTGGGTTAATGTTCTGGCTTCCAACTGTCTGTTCACCTGTATTTTAGCAATAGGCATTTACTGATCAAGTTAGGTCAAGCTGCTGAGACAAATAGCAGACTGCAGCCATCAGCAGCTTCACCCAGTGGGGTTTGCACAGACATAGAATGTGGGGTGCTCTGCTCCTTTTGGTAATGAAGGAATCCAAATGAAGTAAGGCTCCTCCATCTTTGCCATCCACCATTCCAGCCAACCTTGAGGTGCAGAGAGAAGGGGAAGGGCAAGGATCATGTTTGAGGGGCCAGATATGAAGACTTCTGTACACTTCTTATCATGAGTGCCTGGGGAAATGACATGGCTAATTAGCATCAAAAAGGAGCCTGGGAAATGCTGACCAGCCCTCTGCTAGGGAGGAAAGGACAAGAAATTTCAGGAATCCCCCACAGTGGGCAGTCTCTGTGAGTCTGTCCTTCAAGTCACCCTGATTCTACACTGGGCTTGGGCATGTGGCCCACACTTGGCCAACTGGAAGTTTCCTCCCATGACTTTTAAAGTGGATTGGCATTTACCTGGCCAGGCTGAAAGAGCAGATTTAAGTTGATTGCATCCTGGGTAGCTGAGGAAGCCTCTCAGTGCCTCTTGCTTCAGAGGCCTCTTTGTGCACATCTAGCACGCCAGCCTTCTGCTGGTCACAGGAACTCTCAAACCAGGACAGGAACCTCTTTGGTTCAATGAGACAAAGATGTTGCTCTGAGTAGCAAGTAAGGACTGCTGGGGAATTTGGGCTGGCCTGACTGTGTGATAGTGACAGTCATGTCAATGGAAACCAGGCTGGGGACTCTGACCCTCTCTCTGTTGTGTCACATTCCAATGTCCTCTGGGTCTTTTATTTCACAGGATTAAGTTAGAGACGCACAGGCTGTGATTGAACAGAAAGTACCTACAACAGAAGTCCTCAGGTGACAGTGAAGAAGTTGGAGTCTCTCAATGCTACTTCCCTGTGCAAAGTTGGTTTGGGACACAGGTTGCACTCTGGTCAAAGGACACACGAGTTCATGTCCTATGGAGCAATAAATTGAATTGTGAAGAATCACTGTGATGCACAACATTGAGGCATATTTAAACTTATATATACATCACACACACACACACACACACACACACACACACACATATATATACACACATACACACACATACATGTATGTATATCCTCATGTTCCTGGGATGACCATCCAACCAGATACTGTTTATGGGAAGAATAGGTTTATTTCTGACTTATAGATCTAGGGCAAGTTCCATTAATGGCAGAGGAAGCTGGATTTCTTTCTTAGATCCAAGCAGAGAGAAACCACCCAACAGCCAGCACCACCAGCAGGAACCCCCCAGAGCACAAACCACTGTCTTTATACCTTTGGGCTAGAATTCAGATCCTCTCCCAAACACACCTTAAAGCTGGTCTCAGATCCACCCCCCAGTGATACCTTCCCCAGCAGGGTGTCCAGAGAGCCAAGTTACAAGCTTATATTTTAATAAAATACCCAAGTCTATGGAGCCATACGTTTGCAGCATCACATTCAAAGTACCACAGTATTTATTTTGCTGTACTTATATGTATACCTATGGAGGCTAGGGGAAGATACTGAGTGTCCTCTTCTTTATTATTTTCCCGAGACAGTCTCTTACTGAACCTAGAGCCAACACAATTTTTTTTTTTTTTTTTTTTTTGGTTTTTCGAGGTAGGGTCCTACTCTGCCCAGACTGACCTGGAATTCACTATGTAGTCTCAGGGTGGCCTTGAACTCACGGTGATCCTCCTACCTCTGCCTCCCAAGTGCTGGGATTAAAGGCATGTGCCACCATGTCCATCCCAACACAATTTTTCAATTAGACTTGCTCACCAAGAGACCTAGTGATCTTCCTCCCTCCATCCCTCACAGCGCTGGTGCTATACAGCTATGGCTGGCTTTAAAAAAATATTTTATTTATTCATTTTTGGGTGGGACAGGCGGAAGGAGACCAAGTACCAGGGACTCTTCCTACTACAAACTCCAAATGCATGTGCCATTGTGTGCATCTGGCTTTATGTGCACACTGGGGAATAGAACCTGGGCCATCAGGCTTTACAAGCAAGTGCCTTTAAACATTTAACCATCTCCTCAGTCCCATGGGCAGCTTTTTATGTCACTGCTAAGGATTGAATTTAGGTATTCATGCTTGTATAGTAAGTGCTCTTAGCCATGGAGCCATCTCCTCAGCTTCACTGAAGCATTTTTAAATAATATTTTTATTTTATTTTTTATTATTTTTATTTTAAAGAGGGAGAGAGAAAATGAAAGAGAGAGAGCGAGGGAAAGAATGGGCACTCCAGGGCCTCCAGTCACTGGAAATGAACCCCAGATGCATGTGCTACCTTGTGCATCTGGCATTATGTGGGTTCTGGGGAATCAAACCAGGGTCCTTTGGCTTGCAGGCAAGCATGTTAACCAGTAAGCCATCTCTGCAGCCCCAACTGAAGCATTTTTAAAAGCACAAGTGCTTCACCATTGTAACATGATTTTTCCTCAGAAGCAAAACCAACGTGAAACAATATAGTGTTTAATCAGAACCTAAATTGCTAAAACAAAACAATGCAAACCAAAAATTCTTCAGGCCTGCAGGAGGAGAAAGATATCCCAGGATATGGTCAGCTAGGTCAAGATGCATATCCCATGGGAACATAATAGTGGCATGTAAGCCACATGTGTCTTCATGTGTGTGTTGACTTGCATAGGTTTTGACTTTTAAAACTATTACAACTTAAAGGCCAAAGAGTTTTAAACAAATGTTTTGACTCTGCTTTCCTTAAATGATAGGCGATCCTGCTACTTCCCAACTTGGATGCTCTGTGGTGACAGAAAATGCTGGCTGTGCTGCCTGCAGGTTTGTGGATAGCTCATTTGTTCACAGGTCAGCCTGCAGAGCAAGTGTGCATGTCTGCCATCTCCAACGAAGCCTTTGTAGGGCACACTTCAGGAAATGTGGCCAAGTAGCAGGGAGCCACACTGATCCATGGAGATGCCACCAGAGCCCACCCAGTCTCTCTCTTGATCATGCACATGGGAACTATAAGCCACGCTCCAAGTTTCATCACTGTCCTCAGATCCAGCCATCATTCTCTTCCCATCATGTTTACCCTGGTCTCCTAGGCCAATAAGAGTGATAGGAAGAGCTCCTCCATGTAGATGGAGTATAATTATTATCTGGAGCAAAATTATTTAATTATTTTTAATAACTTTTGGCAGCTTTCTAACCCCTTCCCAGTGTACGCCCACCAGCAGAGAAAGGTTAACAACCTTGGGGTAGGTCAGGGTTCTGGAAGTACTGAAGCTCTTGGCTGGCGATGATGAAGACAGATGCAAAAGTGTCAGCCTGGATAAACATGAAGGTGGGTGCTTTTAGCTCTTCATGCTGACCAAGGAGCCACTATTATTAGCAAGGGATGAAAAGAGATTCAGGCTGAATGGCAGGACTGTTTTCCCAAGAGTGAAATGGAGAAGCTTATGAAGTCTCAATGGGCAGTACCAATGTGCTTCAAGCCAGACTTGGAAGAACTTCTGAGAAAAGGAGCACGGATGTATTGTAGCAGAGCACCCAGCAAAGCCCCCCTCAGGTCTTTTTGCTTCATTTCTCTAATTTTTAAAAATAAATTTTGAGGCAACGTTTCTGTTTCTTTTCTCAAGGCCTGTTGCCATCACTGCCGTGTAAGTTTGCTGTGGACTTTGCAGAATTATGGTGGGTTTTGTGTTTATGCTTTCTTGGCATTTCCAAGCTAGGCATATAAGAGCATCCCTCATCCTTCATTTCCATCCTTGTGTTAGCAGTACTCTTCTTTCTTTCTTTCTTTTTTTTTTTGGCTTTTCCATACAGGGTCTCATTGTAGTCCAGGCTGACCTGGAATTCACTATGTAGTCTAAGGGTGGCCTCGAACTCATGGTGATCCTCCTACTTCTGCCTCCCAAGTGCTGGGATTAAAGGCATGTACCACTGTGCTGTCTCAGCAGTACTCTTCTTAATTTCATGATCTTTGGTCCTTCTCTCCTATGGTCACTTGACAAAATGCAGCCAATGTGGATTGTAAATACCAGACACCTTTGACTCATTGAACAGTAGGGTGTGGACCACAGGAGCTGTGCTTTGTGATGGGGTAATCCCAATTCTAATGAATGGGACAAAGAGGCTGGAAGGTGTAATGCTAAAGTGGAAGTGACAATAGTCAGTCTCTCCCTCCTCTTCCCCCTCTGCCCTCCTTCTCCTCCCCCTCTGGCCCCCGTCCTCATCCTGCTCCTTCTCCCCAGAACAACACATGTAGTTAGCATCACAATATGTCCAAAGCACTCAGTTTCCCAGACTTCCCTGCAGCATGGGTGGTCATATGAGCCAATCTTGACCCATAGGAGAGAAGCATAATGGTTGAATGGGTTTCTAGCAGCACTTATAAGGGGTGGAGGCTGCTGCAGCTGTGCCTTTGGCCTTGAACTTTCATTGTTTTGAACATGAATGTGAATGCAGTGTTCAGTCTTCTTGACACCATGAGGACAAAGCCACATACAAGGAGAGGAAAGGTCCTGTGTCTTGAGAAGTGATTTATACTGCCTGTAGTATCCTTGTGACATTAGGAAAATAAATTCCACAACCCAAAGAGATGTTGCATTCAGCAAAGTAAGTGCTATGCAAGCATGAAAACCTGAGTTTAGATACCCAAGCCCAAGCCAAAGCTAGGCATGGTGGTGTCTGCCTGTGATCCCAGTGCTGGGATCTCCCTAGGGATTGCTGACTAACTGGTCTAGCTAAATTGGTGGGTTCTAAGTTCTGTGAGAGAACTTGTCTGATAAAATAAGGTGAAAAGTGCTTGTGGAAAATACTGGGGACCAGCAGCCTTCTGTTATGGTCTATGGAGTGAAGAAGCTACCAGAGGCCTACCAGATCCAAGGACAAGACATAATGACTCCATCATCCCAGAGAGAACCAAGAATTGCAGCCTTGATTTCAAGAGCTTTACATCATCCAAAGGTGGACTCACAGTCCCCTTCTCTAAGAAACTTCCACCCCAGGCCTTTGCTTCTCCCCCACTAGGTAGCTTCAGGATCATTTATATGGTCTAGTGATGCATTCATTGCCATTTGTCCTCACCTTGTCCAACATCCCTGGGTGGACTGTGGCTGCCTTGTCTGTGAGACCATTCATCTTTGGAGCACAGATGCTCTCTCCCATCTGTTCTTTTCCTCTAATCTATTCTTTTATCTTTTAGCCTTGATGAAGGGAATATTTAAAAGCGACGAGGACTATGGACTTTACAGTCCAGAGATCAGCATTGGATTTCTGGTTCTGGCTTTTCCAAGCTGTGTAGCTACGGGCAAACAGCTCAAGCCTTAGTTTCACTCTCTGAGGAATGGGAATTACAGACTTCTGAACCATCTGTAAGCAGAAATCCAGTCCCTCTGTCCCTTCACTCAGCTTCCTCTGTTCCCAGCACCCACTACTCCCTGACATCATGTTGGAGACATGCATGACTGTTCACTTTCCATGTTCAGTGAGACAGCCTCCAAATCCTGGCCACAGCAAACTCATCTTGCAGTAAACTGCCATTTATGGGTTACATTTCACAGTGGACAGTGTCTGCTGAAGCTGGCAGATCCCCATAAGGGCAAGGAAGGAGTACACATAAACAGAATTCCAAGAGTCCATTTTTGCTTGTGCCTCATGTCACCTGAGCCTGTAGTCACATCTACTTTTCTAACACCAGGCAATGCTCTGAGCCAGGTCTGCCTTGATTCTGGGATAGACTTATAGCCACATAAAATAG
Source organism: Dipus sagitta (assembly GCA_036346955.1). Classification (NCBI taxonomy): domain Eukaryota; kingdom Metazoa; phylum Chordata; class Mammalia; order Rodentia; family Dipodidae; genus Dipus; species Dipus sagitta. The sequence continues at coordinate 63,916,903 of CM070779.1, read as the reverse complement.
GAAGTTAGTAGGTGGGGGTTGGGAGTTGGTGAATTCATAAAAATGGTTGTCTAGTGCTCTATAAGTAAGTAATGTTTAATAAGCTCATTTTACTCACCAAGATGAACTTGAATAAGTTATTCTTTGGGTTGTTGGGACAATCTTTGTTTGGGGCCAAATGTTAATTTTACATCTTTCCCCAAAAGTTACACATCATGGCTTATGATTATTGCTTACTTGTTATTTCTTCTTTGTCATGGGTTGCAGTCAGTAAATAGGTATGGCAGTGTGGATAACAACTTATCCAGGTTTGTGTGTCCAAATACATGGACTCTGGTAGTCTTCCACCTGAAACTTTTCTGCTTGACCTTCCCATAACCTTCCTGTAGCCAGGCTATCTGTGTTCTCTGACACAAAGGAGCAACAAGATAGAGGGACAGTTAACAACCCTTAGGTAACTAATGACCTCAAAGGTGGTCTTGTTCCTTAAGGCGCATTGTCCCTCATAGGTTCTGAGGTTCTCTAACATTGGTAAAGTCCACTTCACTGAGATTGTGTTTCTCTCCCAGGCTGGGCATCATCTGTGTTTGAATTCACTCTGAGGTTTGTTCCCACAATGCTAAGCTCCCAGAGCTATGATGGCTCACAAAAGTGAGAAATGTCTCAAAGTACAAATAGGAAAGACAGGGTGGCTTATGACCACCCCTTATGGTGTGGTGTCTGTCTGACTGATGTTACACTTCCATGTGGATCCATTGATCCTCCCAGCACCAGTGAGAGCAATAGTCACCCCATCTCTGTAGTTCATTGGTCCTTCTGGCTACCTGGATTCCTATGCCCTAAAACGTCCCTGATAATTTAAAAATACTCTCCAAAATACTTGGCCATTCCACCCATTCAAGAGGTAGAAATGAATTTCTCTCACTTCAGCATGGACTTGACTTGGAGACTTTTACTTCTAAGAAATAAAATAGTGTGACAACTGAGACAGCCATGGAAGTACGGAAGTGTGGCGGATTTTCCCTTACCTTCTCTTTTCTCTTACCTTTGAGGAAAGCAATGCCAGGTTGCAAGGACATTCAAACATCAACTTGGAGAGGTCCACATGACCAGGAAAAATGGCCTAATGCCCACAGCCATGTGAGGTGCCGTCTTGGAAACAGACTCTCATCCCTGATATTGTGTTGGCAACCTCATGACCCAGAACCAGAGCTATTTCCTGGCACCGCCCGCTGCTCTCACTTTACTGACTCAGAAACAAACATTTATGCCAATTTCAGAGTACTTGATACTCAGCAGTTGATACAAAATACCGAATCTCTGTTTTGTTATTTTATTATGTCTGTGTGTCTATGATGTCTGTTCATATGTGCGCAGATACATGTGCACATGTGCCCATGCTGTCAAAGGACAGCCTTGAGTGTTATCCTCAGAAATCCATCCACTATTGTTTTGTTGTAGCTCATCAAATAGGCTAGACTGGCTGGGCACCGAGCCCCAGGGATCCCTGTGTCTGCCTCCTCAGCACTGGGACTATAGGCATACACCAGACATTTCCTATGAGCCCTGAGGATCAAATACATGTTCTCTTGCTTACAAGGCAAGCACTTTACCAACTAAAATATTTCCCCAACTGCTTAAATTTCTACTTTCTTTGAGCTCATATCAATGACTGCTTGACCCTTCTTATATTCTTGCTATTTCTTCCTTTGCCCCCATGCCTACCCCATATATCCACCCTTTGGGGTCCATTGCTTATCTGCAGAGGTACTTTAAATGTTATAAGCATAGTGCCCCCAAACTGGTGAACTCTGGGCAATAGTGAGTCATCTTCAACCCTGGGCAGGCCTCTATGCCTGTTGATCTCCAGTCCTGGCATGCCTGATTCGCACATGCTCATTTCATAGGCCTATGACTCCTACCCCATGACCTGAAGCTACAGTCTAATTTATAGACAACAGTACACCTCTGAGAAAGGTCTCACAGTGTCATGCCCTCCATACTAGGGCACCCTTACCAAGTGCCCCCCAAATTCCTTAAGGCCATGAAGTACTTTGGACTCTGAAATTTTCTCAGGTGTGCTATATCAGGTATGAATTCAAATGATAGATCCTGCTCAAAGCTTCCCATGCCCAGGCAGACACATATGTGCAGGCAAGTGCCCTTGGGTATTAATTGGCAGAAAGGAGAGAGTGCAAATAGGGGTATAAATTCTGGATGTGGTTTTCATCTGTGTTTCTCCTTGTTAGCTTTGGAAAACCCATGGTTCCCCTTCCCTGGCTCCATCATCTGCTCTCTTCTTGAAATGTGAAGCTTAACAAATATAGATTCTCTGATGTTGTAAGTGTGTATTTAGATATTTCTGTGTCCTCTTTCAGTTTCACTTCCAAGTGAGTATCTGGGACAAGGCTGATGCCAAAGCCTGCTGAAAGTAGGAGGGGCCTTTGTAACTATCATGACTGCCCTGGAAGTGGGTCTGAGCTCAAAGTGTGAGCATGTCCATCTGGGATTGAAGGGACACATGTTAGAATCTAGACTGCATTTCCAGACAAGAAGCATGACAAAGGAGGCACAGGTGACTGGAATCACAAACCTGTGTTTGAACATGGATTCTGTTTTTACCTTGGAATCTTTTATGTCAATCATGTGGATATTTCTGCAGAATTTCCACTGATGACAGTCTGCATTTAAATTAATGCTGATATACTGGCCAGGGGAGGCCAGCTATGTTTAAAATACAAATATCAGAATAGACTTTTAAAGCTCTGAGCCAGAGGATGGATGTAAGGGGGGATGGATGACTGATTGATTGACTAATTAATTAATTGCTATGGCTTTGAGGTGGGATTCCATGGCCTTGCACAGGTCAGGTTGGCCAGGAGGAAGGATGGGCCTTTCAGAGTATGGCTCTGCTAGAAGCCACAGAGCAAGGAAGGGTAACTGTAGACCAGGGCCTCCTATGTGAACCTTGAAACACAACTGAGGACCTGAGCTGAGAACTTTTCAGGACATGCCCAGGTGATCATGTGTAATAGAAAACCAAGGACATTCATAGATAGTGCTCTTGCAGTCCCTGTGAGGAAGAAAGAAGAGATGGAAGGTGGGAATAGCAAAGAGAAGAGAATGAATGGAGGATAGAAAACAGAAAGAATGGAAATATGGATAGTAAAGAGAAGAGATGCAAGGTGGGATAACAAAGAGAAGAAATGGAAGGGGAATAGTAAAGAGAAGAGAGTGAAGAGGAATAGTACAAAAGAGATGGAAGGGGGAAAGGAAAGAGAAGAGATGGAAGTGAGATAGGAAAAAGAAAGATGGAAGGATGATAGTAAAGGGAAGGTTTGGAGGGGGCAGCAAAGAGAAGAGATGGAAGGAAGAGATAGTGAAGAGAAAAGAAGTAATGGGGATAATAAAGAGAAGACTTGGAAGGGAGGATATTAAAGTGAAGAGAAGGGGGATTTTTAGTGAGAACAGATAAAAGGGGGATAGAAAAGAGAAGATATGGAATAGAGATAGAAAAGAGAAGAGATGGAAGAGAATGATAGCAAAGAAAAGAGATGGAAAGTTGATATCAAAAAGAAGACATGGAATAGGGATAGTAAAGAAAAGTGGTGGAAAGGGAAATAGTAAAGAGAAGACATGAAAATGGGGATAGTAAAGAATAGAGATGGAAAGGGATGATAAAGAGAAGATTTGGAAGGGGCATAATCAAGAAAAGAGATGTAAGTGGGAGATAGTAAAGAGAAGAGATGGAGGGAGGAGATAATAAAGAAAAGAGATGGAAAAAAGGTATTAAAGATTAGTGATGGAAAGAGGAGATAGTAAAGAGAAGAGATGGAAGAGGAAACAGTGAAGAGATAGAAGGGGATAAAAAAAGAAGAGGTGGAAGCGGATAGTAAAGAAAAAAGATAGAAGGAGGAGATAGTCAACAGAAGAGACAGAGGGCTGGAGAGATAGCGTAGCAGTTAAGGTGCATGCCTGCGAAGCCTAAGGACCCAGGTTCAATTCTCCAGTTCCCATGTAAGCCAGATGTACATAGTGGTGTATGCATCTGGAGTTCATTTGCAGTGGCTAGAAGCTCTGGTGTGCCCATTCTCTCTCTCTCTCTGTCTCTCATAAATAAATAAATAAAAATAAATAAATGAAAAAGAGACAGAAGGAGGATAGTAAAAGGAAGTGATGGAAGGTGGAGATAGTAAAGAGAAGAGTTGGTAGGGGATAATAAAGAGAAAAGATGGAAGGAGGAGATAGTAAAGACAATATGGAAGGGGATAGTAAAGAGAAGAGGTGAATACGGGATATTAATGAAAAGCGATGGAAGGGACATAGTAAAGAGAAAAGATGGAAGGAGGATAGCAAAGAGTAGAGAGAAAAGGGGTACAACAATTAAAAAGGGGGAAGGTGGAGATATCATAAAGTATGTCAGAGTGAAGACACAATGTCACAGTGCCAGTCTGCAGCAACAGGATGATGTGGACCACAGCGGAGCCACAGTTGAACAGAGTAGGTAGATAGACAGGCTAGATGGTAGGGAACAGAAATACAGGCAGTCAAGTAGAATAAAATACATGCTGGGACTCAGGAACACATCTTTGGAAGTGTGCTGACTGAAATGAAACAAGTCTCTTCCATTCAAGAATAGCTAAAAGCATGGATGAGGTATCAAGGCAGGCTAAGGGACTTCTGGGCTCCCCTCCTACCAACCATCATTTTTCACCTGACTTCCCTGAGAGGTGGTGGCCCAGGTCACCTGCTCCAGGAGCCTTTAGCACGATGCCCATATACATCATCATAGGCTTGGGTGCATGAGATAAAAGTGTTGGCCCTTTGTGGCTTAACTCCATGAGAGTCAAGTCCACTTCACCAATGTGCTGTTGCATGTGTGTGCATAAGTGTATATATGCATGTTAGTATGTGTGTGAGCACATAGGTGTATCAGGTATATGCACTCTTGTGCATAAGCATGTGGAGGTAGAGGTCAGAGGCCAACCTCAGACATCCTTTTCAGGAACACAATCCTTTTTTTTTTTTTTTTTTTTGAAACAAGGTCTCTCATTAGCCTGGAACTTGCCAATTAGGCTAGACTGGCTGGGCAGCAAGTCCTAAATATTCCCCTGTCTCCAGCTCCCCAGTGCAGGGTGTCTAAGGGATGCCATCACATTCAGCATTTGTATGTGAGTTTAGGAGATGGAATTCAGGTCTTTATGCTTATGAAGAAACACTGTCAACCAAGCAATCTCTCCAGCCCTTCACCAACAATTTTTATGCCAAAGGGGTGGGGTTGGTACACAGAGGACCTGGAGCTTGGTCTGCCCAGGAGATGCTGCTGCAGGTCCAAGCTCAGGCAGCCTGAGCCTTGTGCCTAGGACCCTGGGGTTAGGGGCTGACAAGCCCCATAGAAGACCTGGTGGTTTGGACCCCAAATACCACTGAACTGGCCTATCAGGAGGACTGGCAGATCTCCCACAACCAGAGCCAGTTCATACAAAGTAGGTGCCCTCTCAGCTCTGACCTGGGTGGTCAGAGGGAATACTCCTGTGATGTAGTCAGGTTTTCATTGTTAGCAGAAATCATCCGACCAAGAGCAGCTTTTGGGGGGAAAAAGGGCTTATTTTAGCTTACAAACTTGAGGGGAAGCTCCATGGTGGCAGGGGAAAATGATGGCATTAGCAGAGGATGGACATCACCTCCTGGCCAGCATCAGGTGGGCAATAGCAACAGAAGAGTGTGACAAACCCTGGAAAGGGACACTGGCTATAGTACCCAAAATCCTACCCCCAAGAATACACTGCCTCCAGGAGGTGTTAATTCCCAAATCTCCATCAGCTGGGAACATAGCACTCACTTTGCCTAATTTTATGGGGACACCTGAATCAAACCACCACATTCTGCCCCTGACACCCATAAACTGATAACCATACATGATATAAAATACAATGCACTCAGTCCCACTTTAAAAGTTCCCATAGTTTTTATCAATCCTAATGATGTTCAAATATTCCCATAGCCCAAGATCTTTTAACTGAGCCATAATACCAAAAAAATTCCTCCCAAAACCCATAATGGCACAGAATAAACACTCACACTGCAAAAGATGGCAAAGAAACATTCAACCAGTACAAGATTTAAACAGGGCAAACAAATTCTGTAGTTCCAAGTTCAACAACTCTAGTCAGTGAAAAATCCCCAAGTCTGATAATTCTAACCAGGAACAAGTCTCTGGAGTTCCAATTCCACCCCTCCAGCTAGGCTACTCACAGTCCTAGAAAACTTCATCCAGTGCTGGCAGATCTCCTTGGCAGCCATCTCATAGTCCAGGAATCTCCACTGCAACCTGTGGTTTATTCTCATGGCTCCATTGGATCTGATGCAGGCATCCAGGAAACTTGCTTCACACTGCCAATGGCCATTTCCAAAACAACAGACCATGTTGCAAATTCAATGACTCTCTCTTTCTTGCATTTCTTATATTCCACAATACTAGGTAGGATGCCAATTTGTTAATCCAAGGGAGGAATAAAGCAGACTTTAAAGAACAGGAAACTCCTTGAACACTCAGCCCCTTCAAAAGAGTCTATATTCTTCCTGTTGCCAATGCAGGTCAGCTGGCCCAATCTCAAAGGTTGTAATCTCTCATAATTGCAACTGAACAGGCAGAAGTTTCAACCCAAAGACTTCATTTCTGTTCCATGTCCCTAGTCCATTTCTACACAAAGCAACCCTGCACAAATTCTCAGGACATGGCCATAACAGTAAGCCTCTCATACAAACTGCTTCTAGCCCAGTCCAGGCAAAGTTTTTTCTCACCCTCACAAGCCAAACCTCACAGTTCATAGTTCTTAATGTATTCAGGTCTTTCAACTCTGACCAGAATAGTCCATCAAGCTGTACTTACAGCACTGCAAGATGTCTCTTAGGCCAAGGTTTCAAATCCTTCCACATTCCTCTTGAAAATCAACTCCAAAAGGCCAAAGCCACACAGTCAGGTGTCTAGCAGCAAACAACCCTACTCCTGGTACCAACTTTACTGTTTCAGTCAGGTTCACGTGGCTGGCAGAACTCACCCAACCAAAAGCAGCTTTTGGGAATTTTTGTTGCTGTTGTTGTTGTTGTTTTTCGAGCTAGGGTCTCACTCTAGTCCAGGCTGACCTGGAATTAACTATGTGGTCTCAGGGTGGCCTCAAACTCACGGCGATCCTCCTACCTCTATTTCCTGAGTGCTGGGATTAAAGGTGTACGACACCATGCCTGGCTGAATTTTTTTTTCTTAAAGGTTTGCTTTGGCTTACAGGCTCAAGGGGAAGCTCCATGGTGGCAGAGGGAAACTATTTCATGAGCAGGGGTTTGACATAACTTCCTGGCCAACATCAGGTGGACAATATCAATGGGAGAGTGTGACAAACACTGGCAAGGGGAAACTGACTATAACACCCACAAGCCCACTCCCAACAACACAATACCTCCAGGAAGCTTTAATTCCCAAATCTCCATCAACTAGGAACCTAGCATTCAGAATGTCTAAGTTTATGGGGGACATCTGAATCAAACCACCACATCCTCCAACTCACAAAGGTTGGTGCTGTAAGCCATGAATGCCCCAGATGGATCTAATGGCTTTGCCACTGGCAAGCTCTTTGGTCCTTGGCAGCTTTCTTAACCTCTCTGAGTTTGTTTTCTCTATTTAAAAATGGAGATGATGACAACAGCAGATAATTTAGGGGATTTTTGTGTTGAAGCAAGTTATGTTTTAAACCCATCTGTGTTACTTAGCCATTACTGTTAATTATGCAGAATTATTATCAATTGTGTTAATGTTATTAATCCTGCATTGTGTTGAAGAGCTGGACTTCTCAGTAAAACTGGGTTTACATATATATTTATGTAGCTATATATGATTCCATTTCTCCCTCAGCTTGGATGGTGGGGTCAGAGGTATGTCAGGTGGGAGGCATTGAAGACAAGATTGTCTGACATGACAAGGCTGCTCCAGTCTATGACACACCTTTACATGATTAGTTATGTTCTGTACAAACAGGCTCCATATTTGAAACCTTTTTCTTATTATACTTTGTGCAGGATACAGTCTGCTCTGCTATTCTCTAGGCTTTTGAACACTCATGTTTTAATAGGAAATATGTGCATTCAGAGTTGTGGGTAGAAGTTGATAGTTGATAAGGTGGCATGTTATCTGAGGAGGAGGGAAATGAAGGCAGGGCATGGTGGTGTCCAAGGTCGAGTTTGGCTGCCTGAAATAGGGGATGTTGACTGTCACTCTGTAGGCACTTGACAATAGAATGTGGGGTTAATGCTTTGTTTCATAGCAATAGGGAGCCCCAGAAGGCTTGAGGGGGGCAGAACAGTCACTGAGATCTAAGTCAGACATTCCATCAGGACCTTGTTATCTTAGACATATGTTCATATTCCCCTGGGCTAAAAGAAACACCCAACCCTTCTACTTAGTAAGTGGTCTGGCTTAAGCAATGTGAATGAAGTTACTTGTATGGTTTCTGACAGATGCTGCTGCGTCCTCAAAATATTAAGACAGAGTTTGTGGTATTGTGGAATCCTCCTTGGGAACCACAGGTTAAGATACTATCTAGCTTCAGGCTGTGGTCTGCTTTCACTAGCTGTATATGCACAACACACCAGAATTAGCTCATGCTGCTCAGTTTCCTCTTTTGGTGGGGCAGGGGAAAGAGTGCCATCTCACAGGTGGACTGTGGATAAAGAAATGACACACTGAAAGTGTGATTACAGAGCCAGCCGACACATGCTCAGTGACCGTCTTCATGAGCATCACCCCCAGTGCCTTTGTGCAGTGCACCACCTGCTCAGCATCATGGGCTGCAGGGCCCCACAGGAGCTTATGAGTCTGTGGTCAAAGGGACTTGTGCCAAGCAGGGGCTCCGCAAAGTTCAGGAAACCGGAGAACCCTGGGAGGGCAGCAGTGCAGGGGTGATTAGCACATGCAGTAAGTTTATCCTCTTTCATTCTTTCTTTCTTTCCCTCCTTCCTACCCACTTGCCTGCTTGCCTTCCCTTCCTCCTCTTCCTCCATCCCTTTCCTCCAGTCCTCCGGATTTTACTCATTGGCACCACCTGCAGGTCACGAGTGAAGATACATCTCTCTGCGCTGTGGAGCCTTGCTGGGTCCCTCTTGGCTGAATATTTCAATCCCCCAGGCAGCTTTTTATGCTTTGGATCCTGTCCCAAAACAAGGGAATAAAAGGTAAATCTTGGATATGGCCTGGCTCTCCTCCGTGTTTTTTTTTTTTCTTCAAGAGACTTGCCTAAGAGTCCTGGTTGCCAGAGTGAGGGCTGTTGTGCACAGTGTCACACAGTGGCAAAGATGTCCCTGTTGTCACTACTGAAGCACTTGTCATCCCCGTCCACACTGCAGGCCAGGTGCAGGGATTCCTGGTGCTGCCTCCCTGTTCTAGAGAACCCTCACATGGAGATCCAGGGACTGCAGCTGCCGGAGACAGTAGGTATTTTAATTATAATTTTAATTGTTTTGAGACAAGAGTCCAAGCTGGCCTTGAACTTGCAATGTAGCCAAGAATTACCTTGAATTTATGATCCTCCTGTCTCCACTTCCCCAGTACTGGGGTTACAGGCATGTCCCACTATACCTAGTTTATGCAGTGCTGGGGATTGGATCTGGGCTTCCTAAGCAAGCACTACCAACTGAGCCACATCCTGAGCAATGTACTTTATTTCTTTTCTTTTTTTTTTTCTTTTTTTTCTTTTTTCCTGAGGTAGGGTCTCACTCTAGTCCAGGCTGACCTGGAATACGCCATGTAGTCTCAGGGTGGCCTCAAACTCATGGTGATCCTCCTACCTCTGCCTTCTGAGTGCTGGGATTAAAGGCGTGTGCTACCATACCTAGCTTTTAATAGTTGTACCCAGTTGCCCAGTAGTGGCTCTGCTAAGTGGTGGATCACTTCTGTACTTGCACAGTATAGTGCTAAGCCTCAGAACTTCTGCCAATGTGATAAATGCAGAACATTTTTCTAAAATGGCATCAGTTAAAACACAGTGGTACAGACTACACACCAGTTTGGTGAGGTCACTCTATTAAACTGGGAGATGAATGAAACAGGTTTCAGAATTAATTAAAAATGCACTACAGCCAGGTGCGCGCCTTTAATCCCAGCACCTAGGAGGCAGAGGTCAGAGGATCACTGTGAATTTGAGGCCACCCTGAGACTACATCATGAATTCCAGGTCAGCCTGGGCTAGAGAGAAACCCTACCTTTAAAAACAACAACAAAACAAACAAAAAGGAATGAGCTCAGCCATATTATCAATTACTGTCCAGGTAGACTCTGGCCTCAGGGTCTGATTATCCTGAGAAGGACTTTGAGAGGCCATGGGCAGCTGGCTAGGAGGTTGGGTGGGGGCTAGTCAGGTGCCTCTGGGTGCTCATGAAGGGCAGTGGGGCCCATCTGCCTCTCCATACTCCACAGAGACAGAGCAGCTCTGCCCTCAAAGAAAGATCATCTTGCTTGTCCAAAACCTCTGGGACTGAAGTTCAAAGCCATCAGCTCCAGCGCTGTCAGGCTGCTGCCTGCCTGGGGATTTAGGGGATTACTCAGTCCTTGTCACTGCAGTGGGCATCAGGGCCTCAGGTGCAAAGAGGCCTTTGATAAACTCCAGCCCTTTAGGGGCCCAACAAAGCCAGGACAGGCCAGCTGGGCTGCCCAGGAGGGGGCCGCCATGTTGACCCTTTCTTTCTAGTCCCAGAAAAACAAATACTTTATATTCCAAAGGAGAGCACACTCATGAGAAGGATTGTGGGCTTCCTGCCATTATCGTCTCCAGTTCTAGAAGCTTCTGGGCCAGTTCCCCCAGGGCAGAAGTGAGGGGTAGTGACATGGCCCTCCTGGGCAGGCCACTAGGCAGCCCCCACCCCTGCAACCTTCCGCAATTCCTCTCACAGGGTACTCAGGGTGCGAGGGTGGTGCCCTCATCCTGCCCTGGCTAACCCATTTCTAGACCATCTGCACCCCTGCTTCCTGCATCCTAATAGGCCAGAGCCATTAGGACAGACCTGCTGCCAGTGAGCAGCCTGGCTCCTGGGAAGTGCTGTAACCAGGTCCTTATCTGAGATTGGCATGGTGGGGGCACTTTTAGACATTTTTCTTATGAAAATTCTATTTCCTCCTCAGTATCACCCAGTGGCTTAAACAACAGAAGTGATGGCCTGTTCCCCCAGCGAGTCCTCCTTGGTATTTCTTCTATGAACCAGCATTGAGCACCCTGGTGCCTCCTCTTCTTATAAGGACATTGGCACTTAGGGTGGTGATCTACTCCACCAGACTTATTGTAACTTAACTATCTCTTCAAAGACCCTGTGTCCAAATCCTGCCACCGTGGGAAGTGCTGGATTAGGGCTTCATACTAGCGTGTTTTAAGACAGAGTTTTATGAAGCCCAGGATAATCTTGCTAAGTAGCCAAAGACCATCTTGAGCTTCTGATCCTTCTGCCTCTACCTCTCAAGTAATGGTGATACAAGTGTGTACCACCACAACTGCTTAAGCAAAGCTGAGGATCCAAGCCAGGGCTTTGTGTATGCTTGGCAAGCATTCTACCCACTAAGCTACATCCCCAGCCCCTGAATAAGGGCTCCAGGGTTGGCTTGAGACACAGTTCCACTGACAAAAGTGTCTTTTCTTGTTTGTTTGTTTCTTTTTTTCAAGGTAGAGTCTTACTCTATCCAAGGCTGACCTGAAACTCACTCTGTAGTCCCAGGCTGGTCTTGAACTCACAGTGATTCTTCTACCTCTGTCTCCCAAGTACTGGGATTAAAGGTGTGCACCATGACAGTAGTGTCTAGCTTGGCTCTGGTCACCCATCTGGTCAGTCAAGTTCAGCCCTAACTTGGTCTCCAGTGGTAACTGGACCCACAAAATTTGGAAGATCTACCACAGCCTCCCACATCATGCTCACACCATCTGCCTCAACCCCCAAGGCAACCTACTGCCTATCTTCTATCCCCCACACATTGTTTTACCTCGGTTTCCTTGATGTTTTTCTCATCTCTTAAATCAAACCACTTCTTCTTTCCCTCCTCCTCCTTCTTCTTCTTTTGGTTTTTCGAGGTAGGGTCTCACTGTCTCACTGTAGCCCAGATGAACTAAAACTATGTAGTCTATGTAGTCTCAGGCTGGCCTTGAACCCATGGCAATCCATGAGGAACCTTTGCTGGGATCAAAGGTGTGCACCAGCATGCCTCAAACCACATTTGAATTCAGCTCAGATTGTAAGTATATGCACAAATTCCATCATCATTTTCTGAGTTAGACACTTAACAGACTCAGAACTGGGATCAAAGAAGTATGTGAAACAGATTCTGCAAGGTCTCCCAATCTGCAGGTGAGGCAAAAAAGAGCTCTTAACCCATTCCAAGAGGAGGACCCACCTCCTCCCCCCACACAGTGGTTTTCTTGGAGAAGAAAGATAATTGCAGGGGCTCACATTCATAGCAAGTGGGTTGGTGAAATGCTACAGAATCCAGGACTGTGGATGGACAGCCACCTGCACAGAGGGCTGCTTCTGTCAGCTCTGGCTACAGTCACTGCTACAGAAAACTGCTGTGTCTTGCTGGAGACATGGCTCTTCAAGGTCCCAAGGAGCTTGTGTGCATGGGGATTCACTCAGTTCTTAAATGCTGACAACTCAAAAAGGTTTTAAACACTTGGGACAGTACAACACACATCTGTAGGCTAGGCGTGTCCCTCAAGGCTGAGGTTGCAACATCTGGTCTAAGCAGGATTTAGCCACGTGAGAAACTCATAAACAGGCAGAGGAAATAGTAGGCCCAAAGGCCTGCGAGGAAAGGGTATCCACCGGGGCCACATCCTCCTGGGCATGCCTTCAGCAAATGCTTGTCTAAACCGAAATGCCAGCTGCTATTCAGGAGGTGTGTCTTATGTACAAGTGTATACATATTTGTGTGTACAAGCAGGCCTGCATGTACCTGTGCCTGAGTGGACCTGTACACCATATACATACATGCTTACACATGCACATATATGTGTGTAAGTATGGGCATAAATGCCTATGTGCACACATGTTCATATGCTTATGTGTGAATGGGTATGCTTTTACAACTGTGCTTATACAGGGGCTTACTTGTTTATATGCATACTTCCATGCTCATGTATATGTGCATGTGCTTATGTGTGCATGTGCTCATGTGATATACATGTGAGTAGTATATGCACATGTGTGCATGCTTATGATGCACACACATGTGGGCACTAATGCATATTCAAGCACACACATGCATGCATATGATGGTTTGTACTGTCTGTGCATGTGTGTATGCCTATATATACACATGAACATGTGCATGTGTTCATGGGCACACGTCTTTGCAAGTATGCTTGCACATGGACATAGCTGTGTGTATTCATGCTCACACGCTCCTATGTGCACATACCATTGTGTATGCATGTCCACATACATTCCTGAGTATGCATTGTGAGTGGGAAAAGATACATGCATGTGCATGCAGATACACATGTAGACAAGCACGTGCGCTCATGGGCTTTGTGGCGTGTATGTATGTGCTATCCTAGGATGCCTCTTCTAGAATAGCCTGAGAGACTGCAGGGGCTGGCAGAGGAATTGTGGGAGAGGACTTTTAGGCTTGGGAAAAGTGGAAACACGGAGAACAGGAGCTTGCTGAATTCCAGATAGTGGGAGGAGAGGAGAAAAAGTGTAGGGTTTTTGAATTCACAGCTGTTTCTCTTGTGATCGTGTAAGCAGTGCAAATGTCGCCCTCTGGTGGTACGATGGAGATACTGCAGGTGCGCGTTTGGTGTCTGATGGGAGAAAGCTGTGCTTGGCTGGGAGCTTTCCTTGGTGGGTAGGAATGGAACCAACCCACACCTGCTTGACTTTTTCAATTTTAATTTTTTTTATTTTTTGGTGGATTTCAGGTTTCAGAGGCAAGTGACAGAATCTAAACAAGTGTCTCCAGGGCAGTGATATACATCAGGTGTGGACTAAGAGTGCAGCCTCTGGGCTAGGCACTCTTAGCTGCTCATAACCCAGAAGAGACTGTGGGTAGAGCCTAGACCCATTTTAAAAGGGAAAATTATTTATTTGTTTATTTTTTTATTTGCAAGCAGACAGAGACAGAGACAGAGAGAGAGGGAGGGAGGGAGGGAGAGAATGAGTGTGCTAGGGCCTCTAGCCACTGCAAATGAACTCCAGATGCATGCATCACTTCGTACATCTGGCTTTATGTGGGTCCTAGGGAATCAAATCGGGGTCATTAGGCTTTGCAGAGAAATGCCTTAACCTCTGAGCCACTGCTCGTCTACATCCCTTTTGCACAGCCTTGTGCCATGAAGTTAGTAGGCTCACCTCCTTCTGCCTCAGTTTCTCCATTAAAATGTATAGGTAGCAGCCTGTCACACCGAGAATCCCATGAGATGGAGCCTCAAAGCAGATCCTCTCCTAGTAGGCTTTCCTTAAGTGCCATATTTTAACCACAGTGACTGTCAGGACAGTCCTGTTCACAGACAGTGAATGGGTCAGGAAATGAACTCCATATGCATGTGCACACATGCATGTGCACTCACACACATATGAACATGCATACACACATGCACACACAAATATACATATACACACACACACACACACACACATATATATAAACCTATATATATGTATATATATACATATACATAACCCTAACCCAAGTATGATTCCCCAGTACCCACATAAACCAGATGCACAACGTGGTGCATGTATGTAGAATGTGTTCTCTGTGGCTAGAGGCGCTGTTGTGCACATTCTCTCTTTCTCTATCTTTCTCTCTCAAATAAATAAAAAAGATAAAAAGTTCATATTAGTCAGTCATATAAAATGCACCAGTATTTTGTATATGCTGTCACTTACCACTTCTATCCAGTTTCCAAACATCACAGACATTGGCATCACTCTGAACCTGTTGCCCTTCTCCAACACCATCCATTAGTTCTGGGCTATCAGTTTGGGGAACTCCATGTGAGTACAGTCAGATGGCTTGTGTGACTTTTCCCTGGCTCTGTCATCAAGGGTTGTCTGTCTTGTGGCAGGAAGCAGGCATCACTCCTATGCATGGCAGACACTCATCTATTGTATGAACACATCACAACCTGTCCCTCCTCCACCTGTCCATTCCACTTTTAACCTGTTGTGATGATTGGGGCCACACATGTGTGGTGAACATTCTGCTACTGTTTCATGTGCATATGAATGTGCAGTATGTTGAATTCTTCATTTTTGGCTCTTCTCCACACAGCTGAGGTGAGATGTGGGGCTGTGTGCTAATCCTGCTTGGGTACCCAAGGAAACTCACAAGCGCTCTTCATAGCAGCAGATGGATGACATGCTACTTCCCATAATAGACAGTGCTCCCCATCTCCACGTCCTCCCAATGCCTCTCTACAGGGCTGCGGCCAGTCCTGTCTTGTGTGGAAGCAGTTCCTGTGGTCTGCACGCATCCTTCCACTGCCCCCTTGCTCACTGGTCATCTGTGCTTTTGTTTTGGAATGAGTTGCATTTATTTGGCTCCTCGGTGCAGCCATGGTCCTGAAGTCCTCCTCAGAAGTAGGCAAACCCCAACTCCTCAGTCCCTCCTCAATGGGCCATGATCTGAGTCTCCTGTACCCTGTACCTCAGTTCCGTCCCCATGGTTCTTGGACACCCCAGGGCAGGTGGCAGATGTTGGTGCTGTTAACTCACCTCAGCATTGCCCTCCCACGTATCGGGTGACACACAAGCAGGCTAATGACACCTATATTGTAGGCTGCCATTATTATGCCTCCTATTAGGCCAAGTTCCCAGATGGGGATCTGAGATACAGTGTGCTTTTATGCTGTGGTGTCCCAGGGACACTAATTAAATCATTCATATTTTTAGTGCTCCTGTACATCAAGATGAAAGGGCCTATGCTGCACAGACCTGTTATTATCCGGATTCTTGCCTCCCCCAAGGAGGTGGTGTAAGAAGCCCAATTTGGAGCTGGCTTATTTCCCCCATTCCCACATAGAAAGTCTGATTCTG
The DNA here is from genome assembly GCA_036346955.1 of Dipus sagitta. Lineage (NCBI taxonomy): Eukaryota > Metazoa > Chordata > Mammalia > Rodentia > Dipodidae > Dipus > Dipus sagitta. The sequence continues at coordinate 63,900,859 of CM070779.1, read as the reverse complement.
GACTCACCCCAGCCATCAAAGCTCCCTTGGATGAATATCCAAGTCTGGGAGCTCACTGAGGTCACTCACCAGTTTACATGATACCAAGGCCCACCCTGTGGAAGCTCAGCAACTCCTTGACCCCCCTCTCGGAGTTCAGCAAGACTTCACTGTCTGTTGTCCACATCCTCTTGCGATCATCTCTCTCTCTCTCTCTCTCTGTTTTTGTGTGTAGTATGTAAAGTGCATGTGTATGTGCATGTACATGCCTGTAGTGATGCACCTTTGTGTGCAGATGTACATACCCAAGAACACCTGTGGAGAGGCAGAGGAAGATGTGGCAGGTGCCCTCCTCTATCGATCTTCTTACCTTGTTTCCCTGAGAGAGGGTTGCTCCCTGACTGAGTTTGCCATTTTTGAGTTAGACTAGCTGACCAGGGAGTCCCAGCAATATTTTTTGTCTCTGCCTCTCTCAGTGCTTAGGTTACAGGTATGTGTGGCCATGCCTAGCTCTTTTCATGGGTTCTGGGGATCAAACTCAGGTCCTCCTGCTTGTATAAGAAGTGCCAAGCTCTTTCCTTCACCAAGACCTTCTCTTTTGGAGTCTTCCTAAAGTGCATATGCTGGGCTGCTTGTTGATCCAGGGGGTATTATACATGGTTTCACACCAATCCCTGATAGAAATTAGTTAAGACCCAGTTCAACAAAAAGTGATTGAGCAGGGCTGGAGAGATGGCTTAGCTATTAAGTGCTTGCCTGTGAAGCCTAAGGACCCCAGTTAGAGGCTTGATTTCCCAGGACCCACGTAAGCCAGATGCACAAGGTGGTGCATGTATCTGGAGTTTGTTTGCAGCAGCTGGAGGCCCTGGCATGCCCATCCTCTATTTCTCTATCTGCCTCTTTTTCTCTCTGTCTGTCGCTCTCAAATAAATAAAGAAAAATAAATATTTTTTTTAAAAAAGTGATTGAGCAGATACTGTAAGGCAGGCCTTGGTGTCAGCAGTGTGGGAAGTCAGACTGGTACTGTCTCCTATGATGCTATGATGAGGAAGGGGGAAGCAGGTGGAGAGTATGCATGGGAAGAATCCCATGGGGTTGGGATTTACATGGTGAAGTAGATGCGGCAGGGCCATGCTGGACAGGGGTTTGGGACAAACACTAGGCAGGGAGTCACAGGGGGCTTGCTAGAGTTAGAGACAAGGGAGTTTCAGCCTCATGACCACAGCCATGCCAAGGTCAGGGGCGAGTGGAAGCCAGGCCCAGGCCCTGAAGCAGGCTGGAGCCTGGTGACTGAAGTACCAGGCAGGAGGTCACCCACAGATCCTGGGCTGAGAAGCAGGAAAGGGTTCACCACCCCAGGCTGTGTGGACTGTGGCTATTTTGCTGTAAGTGTGACAGAAAGTGTACTGGTCAAGTTGAGCCATGTCATGGCCAGTCCCCGCATCGCAGTGTTTCTGTTCTGTCTGTGAGGCTGCGGGTCGGTGGGTTTGGTTATACTTGGCTGAGCAGGGCTGGGCTTAATGCCAGGGGCCCTGATCTTCCAGCAATTTTGCTCTGGGCTGAACCAGGGCATCCTGTCTTCACAGGGAGGGCAGAACACAAGAGCCCAAGCCACCACACAAGTGTGCACGAAGCCAGCTGTGCCACCTGTTCACACCCCATTAGATGCAGCAAGTTACATGACCTTGACCAAAACAAAAGGCCAGAGGAGGCCATGGAGGATGATGAATCTCTCAAGCTAGTCCTGTCCTCCTCAGCCCCAGAGGCTGCACTGCTCCACTTGTATCTCTGCTCCCTGCTCATAAGCCAGCTTCCTCTTTCTTTGGTCTAAAATAAGACAACATTAGGCATGCACGTATGTGTGTGTGTGTGGGGGGGGTGTAAGTGTGTATAGTGGTGTGTGTGTTTCCTTACTTTTCTGAGGCAGAACTGAGCTGATGTCCACTTATTAATTCTCCAAAATTAACATTGACTTGTAATCTTGTAATACTGTTTTCAAGCAGGATTCACCTACTTACCATCTTAATCATGTTCAGGGCACAGCAAGGTGGCCTAAGGACATCCCAGTGCTCCGTAACCACCATCCACCCATCCTTCCACAGAGCCAAACCTTAGTCCGTACTAAGGCCCAGTCCTCCAGCCGTTCCCTGGGGCCTGGCACCTGCCATCCCACTGTTAGTTTCCATGGAGTTTTGACTTGGGGGCCTCACCTAAGTGCAGTCACAATGTATTTGTTTTTCTCACCGTCCATCTATGTGATAGGTGGTCATAATTTTCTTATTTTGAAGGCATAACCTTAGTCCAGTGTAAGTACATGCCACACTATTTTCTTGATCATGTTGTTATGAGGGTCCTATGAGTGATTCAATGTCTGTTTATCTGCTTTGAAGCATTTGGATATAAAACCCAGGTAGATTTCTGGATCTATGGTAATTCTCTGTTTAAACTTCGGAAGGACAACTGTGATAAGTTTTGTGGTGGCTATGTCATTTTACACCAGCACCAACAATGTACAAGGTTCCAACTTCTCCACTTCCTGCCCAACACTTCCTCCTCTTCCTCCCCATTATCCTCCCTCTCCTTGTCCTCTTTTTCACAATCATCCCAATTGGTGAGGCATGACAATTTTTTAAATCACTGTTTTATTTTCCTATTTTTTAAATATTTTATTCTTATTTAGTTATTTATTTGACAGTGAAAGAGGGAGAGGGAGGGAGAGAGAGAGAGAGAGAGAGAATGGGCACTCCAGGACCTCCAGCTACTGCAAATGAACTCCAGACCTGTGCATACCCTTGTGCATATGGCTAAGGTGAGTCCTGGGGAATCAAACCAGGGTCCTTTGTCTTTGCAAGCAAACACCTTAACCACTAAATTGTCCCTCCAGCCCTCCTTTTATTTGTAGGAATTTAGACCAAAGATTCGAATAAATTTCTGTAGATTCAATTTATTAGAAATTTCACATAACATGATGGTAAAATCCTGAGACATTTACAAGCAAAGGAAAGGGAAACACTATTGTGACTAGGACAGAAGACTATAATTTACAGAGTGAAAGGCAGTCTATTGCTATATAGTCTGGCAAGAGCCCAGTTATGATAAGATCAAATAAGAACTGTTGCCCACACCATACTGAGTTTATCTCTTCTGTGTGGCTGGATATGGATTTGTTCATTGTTTCAGCAAAGCTGCTCTTGAGAAAACCCATTGCTTCACTGTGTTTGAAAGCATTTTGTAAGAGGACTTTGTTGCTTTCTCTTGAAATTAAAGGTGCTTTTTCAAGGTGTCCCTGCCTCAGATCACATTAGGTTGTTGAGTTGAGTACAGCCAGGACACAGCTCACAGGTGAGTGGGCATAAGGTTGGTAAAAGGTGTGTCACTGCACTTGTGACCAAGTGTAGTTCCTGCAGCCATTGTTCTGTGAAGAATCACTATTGTTCAGGGGCTGGGCATGTGGTGTGTGTGTATAGGAGTGTGTTTGTGTGTGTACAGGCATGTGGGCACAGTGTGTACATGCAGAGGTCACAGGAAAATCTAGGTATTGTTTCTCAGAAATGCCATCCACCATTTTTGGAGACAGAATCTCTGGAGCTCATCAATTAGGCTAAACTAGCTTGCCAAGGATTCATCCATCTCCACCTTATCAGGGCTGATTAGTGTTCACGCCACACCTCCACTTTATATAGTCTTGTGAGGCAAGCACCTTACCCCCTGATCCATCACACTGTCCCATGCAGTGTCTTCTATAAGGAGACATCTGAGGCCAGGGAACCAGAGATTGGAATTTAAAATGAACATAGAAGATTTGTAAGTTACAAAATGCCAAAGCTGTGGTTGGAGCCAGAGTCATGTGGCATGGCAGAAGGAGGACATGGGCAAACACCAGAGCACTTTCCAGTTCTACTCCTTTGCCTGTCTCCTCTTCCAGTGGAGAGAATCGCCACAGTTGGTGACTTCCTGATCACCGATGCTCTTACCTGGGTCCTAACTAATCTCAGAGAGGGAAAATGACAAACGCTGCTGTGTGTCATTAATAAACTTAGTGCACATCTTCACATTCCCGTTCTCCTTCTTAATGTCTTTAGCTACTTAATGTTCTGGGAAAATAATAAATCAAGAATCAAGATACAATAATGTGTGAGAGACAACTTTTCTTTTGTTCTAGGCAAATCGAGAATAGAAGTCTTTGTTTCACAGAATGACTAAGACAAATCTTCCAGTGGGAGAAACTCGTAGGTAGCTTTGCTGGCCAGGGCCAGAGAAAATTACTTACTTAGATGTTATTTGTATATTTATTAAAGAAATCCTTGTGCTTTCAAACTAACAGTAGCAGCTGCATCTTATTCGCTCTTTGGATTAGAGAAGTATAACCAAGAGTTTGAATCAAGGCCAAAGATACTCCTGGGATTTGAGTATCTGTGTTACTCACGCAAGCTCTTGCACTTGTGTGCCTGTCCTGACAGCTGGCAGCAGAGGGCAGTGTCAGCCATCACTTTCCAAATTTGGTGTTTGTCCTGGAAGAGGAGCTGATTTTCAGATTGGAAGTGGGTTGAAATATGGTTTTCTGCCCCATCCTTTAAAACCTATTGTTTCTTTTATTGTTGCAATTCCTGAGCCACTGGTAATAAACTGAAATCTCAAATGCTGGATACATACATAACCTAATGCCACCTGGGCTCTGTTGTGTGGTAGTTACTGTGCTCATTTAAAAGGCTAGGAAATACTGTCCTTTGCTGAGATATTTCATGTTGCTGGAGGTGCACATGCACATGTGTGCATGTGTGTAGAAGCCAAAGGACAACCTCCATGCACCTCTTTTTAGATAGGGTTTCTTACTGGCCTAGATGGTCTAGCCAGTGAGCGTACCAGGAAATCTTTCTTTCTTTCCTTCCCAGGGCTGGGACTACAAGTATGCACCACTACACCTAACTTTCTTTAAATGGACTCTGGGCTCAATCTTAGGTCCTCATGCTTGCAAGGCAAGCACTTTACCACTGAGATCTTTCTGGCAAGCACTTTATCAACTGAGCCATCTTTCTGGCTAGTACTTTACCAACTGAGCCAACTACCCAGCAGATGCTACCCACTGAGCTATCTCCCCACTCTTTTCATCTTTGTCTCCATGCTTTCTTTCCATTGCAGTGTGGGGAAGATGGGGAAGAGTTGCACATTCTATAAGTCTCCTATGCCAAACATCTCACTGGTCCCTGTGTGGTGTACATTCTGTTCCATGGGCAGCATGGTAGGTGTTTTATATAGTCGCCCAGTAGTTATGGCTCCCTGTTTCACTTGACTTCTTGAGCTTCCCATGAAGATGCCCTTGCTCAAGGATTCTCATGTGCTGTGGCCTCCCACATTCAAGGCCAACACATCCTCCTAGGATGTCTGCTGCTTCATCTGCTGCATGGTTAGGGAGAGAATAGTGTGTATGTGCATGCATGTGAGACACTAGGGTTCAAGGCAATTATGGGAGCAGAAGTGGCTTCCAACCCACTCTGTGGCATGTCTGGTCCTGCTCCTGTGACTATGATGAGATGGGGAGTTTTTTGAGACCAGACCTGCGGGTGCTAGGGGAACTTTTCCTTGAGGTGTTAGTCAGTCTGCAGGTGTAGCCTGCTGATCTACACCAACTTTTCTGGGACAAGTTCCCTCTTTTACTAAGCCAGTCAGGCTAGCTTCTGCTTCCAGATATAAACATAGACAGTCCCAGGCATTTAGCATTTATCAGAGGCTGATTAATTTTTCCTGCATATAGCCAGATCCTATGCACTTGATATTAGGGGAGACAGTCTCGGCCATAACCCACATCTGTCACTGCATGGTAAAGCCATCATGATCAATGTGTAAATGAGTGGACAGTAGTGAGTTCAATAAGGTTTCATTGACCAAAGCAAGCTGCCATACTGTGGGCTGTAGTTTGCCAGTTCGGTGGGTGGAGTATGAATGCTGAAACAGAGATGCTATGCCACTATGTGAGCAGGAGGAGATGGCAGGCATTGTCACAAAACACCCCAAGTGCTTAAGTATGCCTGGCTCATTCAAGCAAGAAAAGGAACAAAGTACCTGGAGGTGACATGGGGGCCCTCACTCCAGCTTGTGGGAAGGAGCTTAGATTTTTGTCTGAAGCTCACTGGAAGCCACTGAAGAACTATGAGCAAGAAAGTGACAAAATATCATTTGAATTTCAGACGGATCTTTCCAGCTATCAGGTGGGAAACCACAAGATGGTCATGCAGACTCAGGAGGTCAGGCACTCTGTTAGCATTTGAATCTGAAATGTTCCAAACAGGATTGTCCTGAATGCTTGGTTCATAGCAGTTAGTACTATTTGGAAAGATTCTGGAAAATTTGGAAGGCAGAGGAAATAGGTCATGTGAGTAGGTCTTTGGAGTTTATGATTCCTGGTCACTTCTTGTCACTACTTCTGCTTCCAGGTGGACAATGAAATGAGTAGTTCTCCTCTGCCACAAACTCTCACTACCAAAATTTCTGATCAAGTGCATAGGGCTGAGCAGCAATGGGCTGAAGCCTCTGAAATTGTGAGCCAAAAATAAATCTTGCTTTCCTTAAGTTGTTTGTGTCAGGTTATTTGGTCAAAGTGACACCTATCTACATTGTGTCCAATCAAGTCTCAGAATCAAACTAACCACATCTCAGTCTTTCCCCATGACCCTTGTCTCTGGGGCTGAGGAGAACATCCTGTGCAGGTGTCTGTTCCCTCAACATCACTTGTCCCAGTTGCCCTTCCTGTTGGACAGGAGCCAAACAATAGCTGAGGACCTTATTCCTGTGTCATTTCAGGTGGGCAGAAAATGCCCAGGGGGGTTCAAGTTTGCTTCTGGTGTGTCTGAGAGCGTGTTTCCAGGGAACAGTGGCCCCAAATCCATAGACTCAGCAAGGCATTCTGCCCCATGTGTTTTCATATCTTGATAGAAGCATAAGCCCAGAGAAGTAGCCACAAGGACCACAGCTCGTGGTAGTGACTGGGGAGAGAGACAGCCTCTGTCTCAGAGCTGGATAGTGCCAGATGCAACCAACACACCGTCTGCTGTGTGATATCAAAGCCCCCCCCCCACTAAGTATTAGTACTCCCTATATACCATGTGTTCAAAAGAATGTCCTCCGAAGGTGAAATTGAGGCAGGTTAGGGGTGACAAGACCCCAACATGAATAACCTCTCCTTGACTAAACACAGGAATTGTTCTTGGGCCTATAAGAGAAAATCTAGGTCATTAAACTTTACTAAAGGTCAGAAACATCAGAAGGGTCTGGCCTTTCCTTATTTCTGCCCCCCTAGGGAGTCCTTCCACTCCCTTCTGTGAAGGCTCTTCCTAGAGAATTAAGATTTCTGGGAAGATTGCCCTTTTCCAGAAATCCTGATCCTAGACACTTAATGCCAAGATTAACTAGCTAAATAGGCCACCCTATCTATGGGGCTCATAAAAACCCTAACCTGAGTCTTGAGGCGGGCTTCTCAAGACCCTTCTTGACTTCCTTGGCCTATTTCCCTTCTCTTAACTTTTGGGCTTCTCATTGTCTTCCTTCCCTTTGGTAAGTTCCACTTCTTTTACAGGTTTCCCTCCAAAAGCTCTAAGCATAAAATTTCTGAACCTTATCCTCTGGTCTGTGAATTTCATTCACTGAATTCATAAGGCAAGAATATATGGGCACCCCGAAATTATCCGTGCATTGGTGTATACTGGTGTATTGAACCCCGGAATTCCTGTATCACTATTGGGGTGCTTGGTTGGGAATGTTAGAGGGCAGTGTTCTCCTGCTTCCTGCCTTGCATGGCATGAGATATGAACTGTTTTTCCCTTCATTTTCAGTTCTGTCTAAGCAACTCTCCTCCTCTTGGGAACTGGCCACATTTAAACTTTCTTAGATGGTAAGTGGTAGATTTAGGAAGTTTCTTTGAGTGACATATATTAAAACTTTCTGCTTGTTATTGGTGTAAAGCCAATAAAAATGTAAATGCTGTGTGTAGAACATTGACTGGGTTTTGTCAGCATATGTTTCTCATGTTTGCTCTGTGGAACATTGAGTTTTATTTTATTTTATTTTATTTTAATTAATTTATTTATTTGGAGAGAGAGAGAGAAAGAAGGGGGGAGAGAGAGAGAGAGAGATAGAGAGAGAGAGAATGGGCATGCCAGGGCCTCCAGCCGATACAAATGAACTCAAGAGATGCATGTGCCCCCTTGTGCATATGGGTTATGTGGGTACTGGGATATTGAACCAAGGTCTTTTAACCACTAATCCATCTCTCCAGTCCTGGAACATTGAGTTTTTAATACTAATGAACAACGCCAGTCTGCAGGGGAAATGCAGATTCTACCTAGGATTTCTGTGCTGGGTTTGTGCCACAGGCAGTGCTGTGGGACACACATTCAAGCAGTATGCACACATAGGGGATCACATTGGTGGGACACTGTGGAAAGAATAACCAAAGCTATGCAGCTTGTCATTCTCCTTTGCCTTGTCACAGAGGCAAGGGGTCAATTTGCCTCAGGACAGGTTCTGCAGGACACATGGTTTAAACCAGCTTAGGGTCTGAGATGAAGGGGTGTTGAGGTCAGGTTCACATTGCTGGCAAAAATCACCCAACCAAGAGCAGCTTGTGGGAAAAAGTTTTATTTTGGCTTACAGGCTCAAGAGGAAGCTCCATGATTGCAGGGAAAATGATGGCATGAGCAGAGGGTGGACATCACCTCCTCACCAACATCAGGTGGACAACAGCAACAGGAGAGTGTGCTAAATAGTGGCAAGAGAAAACTGGCTATAATACCCATAAGCCTGCCCCCAACAATACACTGCCTTCAGGAGGCTTTAATTACCAAATCTTCATCAGCTAGGAACCTAGCATTCAGAACACCTAAATTTATGGAGGGACATCTGAATCAAAGTACCACAAGGGGGCACCAACCTTTTCCCAGAAAAAATCTTACCATGAACTTTAACAGCATATGACAATTTATTAGCATAATTTACATTACAGTGAGGTAGAAAAAGTGAGAGAAAGAAAAAAATCTCAACATTGACCCTGATTTAAAGTCTCAATAGTCTTGTATGGCACCTTTATTTAGTTAGAATAGCTAAAATAACCCAAAGGGGCACCCAGACCTACAAGGCTTCAACCTGTGCTCAGTGGCAAAGGGTGATGGAGTTCCTGCAAGGTAACTTCAGGCCACAGCCAAACACAAGCAGCAAAAACAATTACACATTGAATTGGGCAGACGACTGAGAGACTCTTTTGCCTAATGTTTTCTGGTCTGTCATTGTAGATATTTTCCATCTGGGAACTGAACAGATTAAATGGTTGAAGACACTTGCTAGTGACTGTGTCTGTCTAACTTTTTTTGGATTGCTTCTGGTTTTAGAGGAAATAAGATGTTTTACCTGTAGACATCTTTTGGTTCCTGTATTGAATGTGATAAATTACAATATGGCTTTCATAGTTCAGACAGCCTGACAGATTTTTATGAGAAATTCAGCCTGAGGTCTAACACATGCTTGCATCCTACCTACAGTAAAGAATGCAGGAGTTAAATTGTTTTAAGGGTATATTAGAGGATGAATCCACAAGGGGGTTGAGACCCTCCCTGTCTCTTAGAGTTACTAGAAGCTATTTGGCTTCCCTGGCATATAAGTCTCAATATTTGTTCTAGAGGTTTTTTTGGTTTGTTTATTTGTTTGGTGCTTTGCTAATATGCTTAGAGCCTAAATGTGTGAACGTGTAGCTGAGAAAAGATCAGGCACAGCCCTGTAAAGACAGGCTCAGAAGTCATCTATATCATGGGCTATATAGAGTCACCTGCAACATGGTTTTCCTTTGAATACCACAAATTTTTAAAGGTTTATTTTTATTTATTAGAGACAGAGAGAGAGAGGGGTGGGGGAAGAGACAGAAAGAGTGAGATTGGGCGTGCCAGGGCCTCTAGCCACTGCAAATGAACTCCAGATGCATGCACCACCTTGTGCATCTGGCTTACGTGGGACCTGGAAAATCAAACTTGGGTCCTTAGGCTTTGCAGGCAAGTGCCCTAACCACTAAGCAATCTCTCTAGCCCACCATCATTCTTTTTTAAGTCATGACATAGAACCTGTATCTAGTGCTGTCTTATGTGGTTGGAAGAACCAACAGGGTTATAGATGTAGCAATCATATTTAGACTTGTTTTTTTTTCTCAGGGAAGCACTGACCTATGAACTCCTTGCATGGGTCTGGTTCTGTGAGGTCTCAAATAGGGTCTATAGTTTGGGGAAACACTGTGAGTCAGCTTGCTGCCGTGGTCACAAAAGCTGCTGGCACCCCAATGGAATGAATCTTAAGGGATTGCTCATTGTGTAATGGGAGCTGCTTTGTGCAGTGCAGACATCACTAGCCATGGGCTACGTGTAGAGCACAGGAACATGGCCAGTTCACTTGCAAGTGAAGTGCAGGGGAAACTAAAGCTCAGACTGAGGGTCCTTTCTATATGACAGAGGCTGTAGACATGTTTTACATTGATTACGTGTAGAACAATAGTATATGGGGCTGTAGACATGTTTTACATTGATTACGTGTAGAGACAATAGTATATGGGGCTGTAGACATGTTTTGCATTGATTACGTGTAGAACAATAGTATATGGGGCTGTAGACATGTTTTACATTGATTACGTGTAGAGACAATAGCATATGGGGTACACTGGGTCATGCAAAATGCACAATTAACAATGATTTCACCTGTTTCTCTTTATTTCATAGATGTAGATGATGGAAGATGCTCACGCTGCATTCTCTCAGACAGGGCTGCCTCACTGTGCAGCATATAGGTATTTTTACGGGCTGGCTTATGTTCCTTCTAAACTGTGTGTGTGGTCTAGGGAATGTCGTATCAATCTTTCCATCTGTAGAAAAAGTTCTTCATACCCAGCCTGTTGATGCAGCTAACACAGGTGTTCCCGAGTTCCTGAACTTCTGAATCATGTCCTCTGGACAAGGCAGTGTCTTCAGGCTACTGGAGAGGTGTACAGAGAATCCACTGCCATCTTTATTGCCACCTCGGTGTTTAAATCCTGTGTCTTTGACCTATACAGAGCTTTTAAAAAAGACAGTGGCTGGCTGGATGGTTTGTGGATGAATGGACAGGTGTATGGGTGGCTAGATGGTTATATAAGTTTCTTGATGACAGAAAACTTGACAATGCAATGCTCCTTTAGGCTACCAGATGGCAGCATTGCACCACAGCTCCACCATCTAATGCTTGCAAGTCTGTCTCTTGCTGGGGCCGTCTTGGTGGCTCACTTTCTCAAATACCTTTGCTTTGTCCTAACCTTGAAGTGTTCTTGTCCTTCAACATACCATCCATCCCCTTCTCGCTTTCATTTCCTCTCCAGGGCTCATCCCCCAAAGTTTCTTTCTGGGTCTGATGAGCTGAAGACACGAGGAAGTTCTGCTAAGAGTAAACTACCCAGTAGATTTTATTATGGATTCATGTATGACCTTCCACAGAGAACCACTGAGACTGTGTGCTTTGCCATGTCTTGCATTGCCAAGCAGTTTAAGGTGCTAATAATGCCATGGAGTGTGTGGTGATGGTCAGTTTTGGCCAGGTGGGGTATGTGGGTCTTTCAGTCAGTGATAGTTGGTGTGAAGGTATTGCTCTGTAAATGAGGCTTGCATTGCATTCGCTGACTTAAGGAAATGTGCTTCAATAACATGTCGGGCCTTTTCTAGTCAGTTGAAGGCCTTAAGAACAACAACTGAGATTCCCAGAGAAGGAATTCGACCTTAAGACTTTGGCTGACAGGTAAGCCAGTTCCAGAAACCAGTGCCTCCCCCTTACCCGTTCTCTTTCTTGCTCTCTCTTTCCTATCTAACTTTCATCTACCTATCAATCAACCAATCACTACCATCTATTTGCCTATTGATTCATCTACCCATTTTCAATGTAAAACACAGCTCTCCTTTCAAAGGGAACAGAGATAGTTTACTCTTAAGCCAAATATAAGTGACCATGGCCCAGTGCACAGGAAACTTCCCCTAAGGGGAAGTCCCCTGGGGAGACTCTAACACACATCTTCACCCCACTCAGATGGCAGATCAAAGTACGATTACACCAATACTAGTTTGGTAAACCAATGAGTATATTGAGGGTTACTTATAGAGCATGGAGAGGGGTTGTTTGTAGGAATGAGTAGCCCCAAAGTAGCCACTTTGATGGGACTTCCTGTTTCAAAGTTACTCTTGGCTGCTCCTCCCTCAGCTGCAGGGTGAGAGTTTACATACAGAGCATGGGGACCCCAGAGCAGCTGCACCACTGAGAAGTCTCATCCCACCCTGGATGACGACTTCCCTGTGGCCACTTATAGAAGAACCTTGTCACTGTCCAGTAAGTACTATGAGACCTCAGAGCAGCCCTTCAGTGGGGCTCCCTATGTTGGGATTACCCCCACAATGCTCCTCTCTCAGCTTTGGGATGAGGGCTTACTTACAGGACATGAGACCCCCAAAGTAGCACTTTAGTGGCACTATGTTGGGATTACTTTTGCAGATGATCCTCCCTCAGTCTAGGGGTGAGGGCTTACTTACAGAGCAGGGAGACTCCAAAGAAACCATCCAGGTGGAGCTCATTGTTCCTTGATTCCGTGATCTTTTACACTCAATATATTCTACCTCCCACTGAGGTCACAAGACCTCAGTTGTTTATTGTATACAGCTAGCACAGGGAGTGCCTGAGATTACAGGTGGGGTCTGATGACCTTCCCCATGTCGAGTTGTCCCAGCTGCTTTTAACAAAAGCTAGTAATAGTTGTTTACTGCTTTCAATGAAGAGGAATTTTGCCATACAACACCCAGAAACACAGATTCAGGTTGCTCCAAATAACATTATAGAATGGAAATGGTTTCATGAAGATTTCTAGTCTCAGAACAATAGGAAGCCATAAATCAAAGCATTTTTCAAATACACTAGTGGGAACATCAGGTAGGTGGGTTACAGTATAGCAGGGAGATCTATGCTATAAGCGTCAGGTGTGATCTGATGGCATTCTTAACTTTTAGCTTGGTGAAAGCTAGTCATCTACTAAGTTAATACATCCCAAAGGTTTCCTGTAATTGTCATAGGACATTAGGTCAGATATGAAAGGGGCAATGGATGTCTATTTCAGAGACTAAAGGCAGCTCAAGATAATATAGCCTCGATCTGCAATATTCTAATACTCCAACCAGGAAATTCTAATCAGCCTACCTTGAAGAATTCTCACCATAGTTGTGGCTTTTTCTGGAACTTCAGTTCATGTTACCTATTACAAGTTATCTAAATGTACATCTTCCCTCTACCAATCTTCCACCTGTCTATACCCACCAATTTATCTATAGTCTATTATATGTGTCCCTCACCACCATCTGCCTAAGGGATGCAGGGATACCACATTCTCAATCGAACCCTGAGACTTGAGGAAGCTGACCCTGGAGTCCATGGTCATCTCTCCCTCTGCCATACAAATGGGGAACTGCTGGCTGGTCCAGAGCTTTCTGGGGGAGGGAGATGAGGACTGTTTTGCAGTCCATTTCTGCAGTCCTATTTATCACACACAGATGCAGGAAGTTAGATTTTGATGATGTGCTGAGCTGTGAGGAAGGCTCTGGGAGATGCCCTCCCTTCCACACAAGGGAGAAAATGAAGCATTCTTCCTTAAGAAAGGGCCTGATTGGGCTGCCTGTGGATGCGAGTGCTGCTGCCAGGTTACTGAGCCTAATGTGCAGGGGAGGGAGTCCAAGCGAGCTTCTCAGGCCACAGCTCTAGGCTAGGGTTTTGCAGGATCCCCCAGCTGTGTGATGGGTGCTATGGTCAGACTTCATGGCCCTTGGATGTGGGTGGCACAAACATGTATCAGAGGTGGAGTGGGTGTCTAAATCCTTATCAGGGGTGAATCCTGGGAAAGCCTCCCCATGCGCCTCCAGGGTGGGACATTTAATCCTTAGTCTGCCACTGTGCAACTTGTAATGCTGTCAGTTTCAGATGAAAATAATATAATCTGATTGCTTCTGGGGAGATACGGGCTAAGTTAAACAGTGCACACTATGCAAGGGCCAGGGATTAATGGCTGGAGGTGGCAAGTGCACTGATCCTTTCAGCATATTTCCTCTGCTGTCGCCCAGGGTGGGCTCTCCATAAGACACCACCTTGTGCAGACAGATGAGGATGTGGCTAGACCCTGAAGAGGCATGTTCCTGTGTGATGCTTTGGCTCCATGGTTGACTTCTTAATGGGGACCACACCTGAGGGCTCTATTCTTCATGGGGATGATTACAGCAATCTATCTAACCCGAACACCTGTGAGGGCACATGGGCACAGAGAGAGCAGGCCTCTGACCCTCACACCATCACAGCATCTTGTTCCCAACAGAGGGCTCAGCAGCCATGCAGGGTGAAGACTATTTAGAAGAGCCTTTCCAGCAGTGCTGTCTGCAAGTCTAACTGTGAGCTGAAGGCAGGGCTGGGGCAAGGGAACCCTGGCTTTTTGGATTCCTAAAAGCTGACAGACCACCTAAAAGACATCACTAGAAACTTTGTTGGGGGATGCTGGGTTTCTGCTCCCCACTTATCTAGCAAAGGCTGTAGTGTGTTACCACTGAGGACTCTTGGGCAGGTTGTTCACTCTCCAGGCTTGTACTCCCTCTTGCTATGGACACCAGTACCTGGACTGCAGGCTGCTCTGGATTTGAGTCCAACTATGTGAGATTCCCAGGCTCCAAGGATGTTTCTGAAGTATCCAGAGGCCAGTTCCTTTAGGATATTTTAAAATTGTGCATGTGCATGTGTGTTCATGTGTTTGGGTGCACATGGGTGTGCAGGTGCATGTGCATTTGTGTGCACATGTGTGTAAATGTACAGGCCAGAAGATAGCCTCAGTTGTTGTTCCTCACGAACATTGTCCAACCTTCTTTTTTTTTTTTTGAGGTAGGGTTTCACTCTAGCCTGGCTGACCTGGAATTCACTATGCAGTCTCAGGGTGGCCTCGAACTCACGGTGATCCACCTACCTCTGCCTCCCAAGTGCTGGGATTAAAGGAGTGCTCCACCAAGCCCGGCCAACCTTTTTTTCTATATACATGATCTCTCATTGGCCTGTAGCTTGCCAAATAGGCTAGACTGGATGGCCCCCACTGACTCCATATCCTGAGTGCTGGGATGACAAGTGTGCATCATTCCATCATATGTGGATTCTGGCTATTATACTCAGGTTCTCATGTTTTCAGGATAAGCACTGTACTGACTGAGCCATCTCTTGAGCCCTTAGGATGATTTAACGAAAAGAGATCAGTGGGTTTGTCACAACAAGCCATGTATGGAAATAGAAAGTGCTTCCTCAGCTCTTTCTAACAGCTGAGCAAGCAGACCAGCTTCATCAAACACAGTAACCCCAACAGAACTTGTTCCAATTGCCTCCTAAGATAAGAAGCACTTGGGGTGCACTGGCCAGGTTGTCTCCAGGAGTCCCAGATGCCACTGGAGCCCCTCACCCATGCCCAGGTTCTGGGCATCCTGAGGCATACTGTTTCTCTTGTACATTACTTTGTCTAGATGCCCTTTCCCTAGCCCATGTGAACTGAGACACTGGCCCAGCCTCTTCTTGGTCAAATCATTGCCTAACAATGCTTTGTACACATGACAGTGATGTGGCAGCTGTGGGACAGGGTGGGAGGCAGTGTTGGCACTGCACACCCTGACATGAGCATAGAGAGAAGTATGCCTTCCAGCAGTGAGGGGAGGTGTAGAGGGCCATCCCTGCCTGAGTGGATGACTTTACATTCTATTGTGATAGGAAATAATAAATACATACATAACAAAATATATGACCAGACCAGACAACAGTGGGGGCTGTGGGCACAAAAGGCTGATGATAGGATTTTGAAGAAACAAAGAGCTTCCAAGTGGGGGAGGGTGAGATGATGGACAAGGCATGGGTGAGGAAGGATTTTTACAGGGAGAGTTAAGTACCTATGCAGAAGGTAGAGAAGCACTGCTCCCAGCCAAACCTAGCAATGTCCTGGACCTAAGAGGCTGGGTCAGCATGAGGCGAGGGCTGCTGGGAGGGTAGTGGCCTTTCCTTTAGGACAGCCCACAGAGAGCATTGGGAGAGGGAGGGAGGATGCCAAAGCCTGGCTCTGCCTCTCATCCATACCCAGTGCTGCAATGGTGGCTGGCAGAAATAAGTATATCTTGGCTTTAGCTTCAGTGTTTTCTTTTATAGATGTCTTGGTGCAGCCTCATCTTGTAATCAACACAGTATGACAACAATGCCTGCAGCTGAGATAAGATCTCTCTATCTCTCCCCTCTGAGCTCTACTTACAACATAAATTAAGAAATTCAGTCAAAATAATATGAATGCTAACACTTAGTCATATTAATCCAATATGTAAGTGCTTTGTACTGACTCTGCAAGAAGGCAATTAGCCTCCTCCTACTCAAAGTAGAACTTTCAGGATGGGGCAGCAATGCCTGGTGAGACCAGTTTCAGGATTATTTCCATAACTGGATGGACAGTCAACAAGTTATGAGCAGCGAGACAGAAAGAGTAAGTGGGCGCTTCTAGGAAGGACATCCTCTCTCTTTCAGGGAAAAACAAGGAACGCCTTGTTTGCTCCTTTCTCTGGTGATGGGGTTGTTTCTCAGCTATGGCACCGTCTCATGATCACAAGTGAGTCCAACTTGAAGAAAGGCTACTGTTCCAGGACAAGAGAGCACAAAGCTGTGGAGAACAGGAGTCAGTGGATGTGGGTGAGCCAGGTATGAGCCTGCTACAGTGGAATTCCTGTGACACAGACTATGCACTCCCTTTTTACTGCCTAATCTCTCGTTCTCGCTCTCTCTCTCTTTCTGTACACATATCCATGTGTGTGTAGGTGCATGTGTGTGCATATGCATATGCACATGTTAATGGAGGCCAGAGACAACCTCACCTTTTTGATCGAGGGTCTCATATTCAATATTGTCATATTGAATGACAAGCCAGCATGTTTTGAAACATGGGTTCTAGGGATAAAATTCAGTTCCCCATGCTTGCACAGACAAGCACTTTACCAACCAAGCCATTTCCCCAGCCCCTCCCAAGGTGTCCCTTGCAGCTAAGAGTATGCTTAGTAGGTGAGCGTCTGCTTTCCCTGTGTGTTGCACATCTCTTGGATTCCAGGTCATGTAGAATCAACTTGAGCACTGGTGAGTATAGTGGTGGGGTTCTAAGATTTCTGGTTCCTGTCTAACACTGAATGAACACTTCTGAGTCTTCTTCTGAGGACTGTCCTCAGGTGCAATTCCTGGTGCCCAGGGAAGGGCAGAACCTCTTCCTGAACATTCCAAGCCAGCCCATGCTTCCCCTTCCCAGCCCTGCACCTCCTTGTGTCTTCCTTTCTGGGCCATTGATTAACTTCTTACAGTTCAGTGAAGAAAAATGTCAGAGAGGACAGTGCTAGTTCTGGAAGAAAAGGAAGAAAATCTCAGGTCAATATAAAAGTTTCAAT
The DNA here is from genome assembly GCA_036346955.1 of Dipus sagitta. NCBI lineage: Eukaryota > Metazoa > Chordata > Mammalia > Rodentia > Dipodidae > Dipus > Dipus sagitta. The sequence goes on along the minus strand of CM070779.1, from coordinate 63,883,373 downwards.
TTTCCCCTGACTCAGAACAGCTGCCTTTAGCCATTTTATGACAGCTATCTATCAATTCAAGTATAATTTTATGAACCTCCATAATAAGAAAGTTGTGCATGGATTTTATATAGCCAGGCATTATTGACATTGCAAATATACATATATATATGTATATATATATAAATTTAGAGAGAGAGATGCAATAGATAACTGTAGAGCTGCTCCAAAGATGGAGGGCTCAAGATTCATTCGGGGTACTAGGGGGGCTGTGGGTTATGGGGCGTGGGACTTTCTGCTAGAACATTCACCCTGAGACACTAGACAGGGCCGAGTGATTCAAGCAAAATGGGTAAGCTGGTTGGGGGTGTGAGAATGGTCATTGTAGAAGCCAGTGTGGAATTTCAGTGACATCTCATTAGTCAGAGTGCAGGATCCCAAGACCCACCACAGTCATTTGAAGACCTGGAGGCTGCTTAAAAATCTCAAGTATGAAGCCAGGCGTGATGGCACACACCTTTAATCCCAGCACTCAGGAGGCAGAGGTAGGAGGATTGCCGTGAGTTCGAGGTCACCCTGAGAATACAAAGTTAACTCCAGGTCAGCCTGAGCTAGAGTGAGACCCTACTTTGAAAAACCAAAAAAAAAAAAAAAAAAAAAAAAAAAAAAATCTCAGGTATGAGGGGCCAAGGAGATGGCGCCATGGGTAAAGTACCTGCTGTACCAATATAATGACCTAAATTTGGACCCCCAGCACCACCGTAGGGTGTGGCACAGCATGTGCTTGAGATCCCAGTTCTGGGGAGATGGAGAGAGGAGGATCCCTAGGACTTGTTCAGCAGCAGCTAGACTGGCCAAATCTGTGAGTTATGGATCAGTGTGAGATCTTGTCTCATAAGTAAGGTGGAGAGCCACTGAGGAAGTCACCCGACAGTGACCTCTGGCTTTCCCATGCATGTATACACACATGCACACACACCCATGCTCACATGTGCACCCATTCACATATGAACACACATACACAACATGCACACACACATAAAAGAAAGAACAACCCAAGGCACAATTCCCCACTTATGTTTCTCTGCATATGGATTATACAGGGAAACCATGGATCCGAAAAATGTTAAAGGTGGAAGAAAGGTTAGAAACCACACTTTTCAATTGCTCTCGGCTCCAGCTCCGCCTGAGGAGGTGCTGACATCACTGCTGCCTGCCCTCCATTTCCAGGGGCTTTATTTGCTACTTTGGGGTGTGGTGCTCAAATCTGGATTTTCAAAAAGTTCTCTGGATCATTTGGGTATGTATTGCCAAATAAGAATCTTTGATAAAGGCAGAGAAAGGTGGACCCCTGAGGCTACCTGGCCACCTAGTGTAGCCTACTTGACAAGTTATAGAACAATGAGATCCTGTCTTAACTGGAACCTTAAGTTGATCTCTGGCCTCTGCACACACACATATGCACATGAACTGATAACAGATAAACTTAAGTCTTTGAAGTCTGTATGTCAGTGTTAGCTGCTTGTTACTCTACTTTGAGAATACAAAGCAGTCTTTGCACACGGTTTCATTTGTTCCCATATGGAGACACAGTGATTCCTGTATCATTAATCAGCCCTATCTGTCAAAATAGCTGCTTTGGCTGACTAGAATAAAGATTTCTGCCTCTGTGAGGCAGAGAACAGAAAGCTGAATCCTGTAATCTGTTCAAGTACAAAAGCTTTGATAAGACATGTCCCTCCCCTTACAGGCAAGACAGAGGGACCAAACACTGTCCTGTATTCCTCTGTAAGTCTTACCATGAAGATGCAGAATGTCCCCCTCTACTTTTGTGTTCCCAGCCTCCATCTTGGGGAGCTCATAAACAAAATCCTGTTCAAGCAGAGATGATGAAATCCATTCCAAACTTGATCCTTAAAAATAAAATCACGAGTTGCTCTCATCCCATTGTTACCACAAACTGGGATGCAGTGTGTTCCAGAGGAAGGCTTGGATCCCTGAGCCAATGCCCAGGACAGCCACCCTTGAGATTTGGTGGCTTGTATTGGATTGTCATGTGAGTATAAAATAAAGGTTGGTTGTGGGAATCCACCAGGACTGTTGGTGTACTATTGGGATCAGAGAGGCATTCTTCATTTACACACTAGTGTTGAGTGTGAAGTGACAGCCGAGAACCTCATCCTGTGGGTTTCAGTGCTGTGCTGTGGCAGGAGAGTGTCAGGTCTAAACTATGCCACACATCTGGATGCTGGAATCAGACAGACATCACTTCAAGTTCTGCTTCTTGCTACTTCCTCCTACTGCCTTCTCTCTAAGCCTGTTTCCCTATCTGAAAAAGAGTTAGTAAGCACACCTACCTCATGACTGTTATGGGAAGGAAATAAGGTATATTTACATCAGTGTCCTGAGAAAATCCTGGGCTATGGGCATTTTTTTTCTCTAATATGACAGGGAGACAAGAGAGGCTGATCAATGTGTCTCTGCTTTTGTATGGCTCATTGGAGTAGGGAATCTCATGGACAACTCCATCATCTTCCCGGCACCTGTCCCCAAGCACTGGCCTTGATCTTTACCCAACCCTGTGATCTTACCTAGCAGCAGACAGCTGGCTGATTGCTCCCCACATACTGAGTGCAAACTGCCTGTATTTGTAGCATCTAACCAGTCAATACTTGTGCTTAGGAGATAAGTTAATCCTATTGGTGTGTATTACAGATAGTCAACAGTTTGGCAAAGGCTTGCAGGTGTAGACTTGAGCCTGGGCATCAGCAGCATTTCTCAGTGGTCCCAGAATGAGAATTTTCTATGTGTGAGATCAACCACCACAGGGCACAGCCAGTTCAAAAGTACATACATCCTCACATGAGCATTAATTTAACTTTCTCCACTTTGTCCAGCATGTACAACGACCAAGCGAAATCCAAGGTCAGTCCTCTGTGTGTGGATCAAACCCTGTCAGAGTCATACATTTGTAGTCCTATGTTCATCATCACGTTTGGAACAACCATGTGCAGCCTTTTGTCTCTTCCTTTATCAATTTGTAGGAGATATTTACCTATGGGCAACATAGTTTCCCTTTAGTATTTTTGAAATGTAAATTTTCCCTAAGCCATTATTTTCCTTGGCCATTTCTTATATGTTTAGTTAGATTTACATATCTAAAAGGGAAAGATTTCTTCTATTCTCAGAGTGAAGATCAACCTTTGCACAGTTTCATTTGTTTCCCGTATGCCGTATGGCTACTCAGTAATTCCCACAATAATATGGCTGTTAAAATAGCTGCTTTGATTGACTGAGATAAAGATTTCTGCCTCTGTGAAGAAGAGAAAAGAACAGAAAAAAAAGCTTAAGTTTTGAATGCTGTTCAATTAGAAAAGATTCTTTAGGAATTTGGGCGATCAAATTGGAAACTTAATATTAAAATATAAAATGTTGACTGTATTCATAGTACTGACTCCATTTAAGAGAGAAATTAACAGATTAGCAATCTAATTTAGATAACATTGAAGTGTAATGTTACCAACCCATAAACCACAGGGACAAATCTAGCAACATAGTTTATTAAGCTTTGGGTGTCCAGGCAACATGGAATGGTGGGGACCACAAAGAGTTTTAAAGAGTCACTTTTCAAGAGCCTTTGATAACTGAGTTGATAGAACAGAGGACTATAGATAGAGGTTTTTTTTTTTTTTTTTTTGGTTTTTCAAGGTAGGGTCTTACTCTGATCTCTGGTCCAGCCTGACCTGGAATTCACTCTGTATTCTCAGGGTGACCTCAAACTCACAGCAATCCTCCTACCTCTGCCTCCTGAGTACTGGGATTAAAGGTGTACACCACCATGCCTGGCTTGAAAGAGTTCATCTTTAGAAAGAGATAATGGCTTCCCAGTTGTAGCTAATTGTTGTCAGGTAGAAGAGTCCAGTACAACTCCATCCTCCAGGCTTCAAGACAAGCTAGTACTTGATGTGGAATCACTGAGTTTACAACATTGTAATCATTTAAAAAACAGAATGGCTAGGATATATTGTGAGGAACAAGTAAAATATTTTTATGGGCTATGATTAAGATATAACTAACAATTAATTGCATCTGTTGGAAATACTGATGAGAAAACTTGGGTTTCACTATATCCTTCCTCTGTTCAATATGGTGGCGATGTAATGATGGTGGATATGATGGTAGTGATGACGGTGGTGGGTGGCAATGGTTGTAGCAGTTATCTTCTCGCTGCTGGGACAAAATATCTGACCAGAAGCAGCTTGTGAGAGGAAAGGGCTTATTTCAGGCTAAGAGTTTTGAGGGGAAGCTTCATTATGACAGAAAGCATGACAGAGCAGAGGCTGGCCATCACATCTTATCACATATCAGCAGTAGGAAGCAGCAAGAGTGAGCTAACTAGTGAACACCCAGTAGAGCTAGACTAATAAACCCCAAAGTCCACCCCCAGTGACTTACCCACGTCAGCAAGGCACTACCTACCAAAGGCTCCACCAGCTAGGGACTGAGTATGAGGGCTAATCACAAACAAATCATAAATACATAAGGTTAGGGGACAGTTTACATTCAGACCACCACAGTGGTGATGTTGATGGTTGTGGTGGTGATGACAGTGATGAGGGAGGTGATGACAGACTTCTGCCCCCAGCCTTTGCTCATGGCTTTACTTCTACCTTCTGTTGTCAGATGCTCAGTTAGGTCCTATAGGACAGTGAGGCCATCTGATTACTGATCTGCAGTTTCCCATATACTTCCAGACCCTTCACCTGCAGAATTAGAACACAGATGATTAAAGAAATCCTTGGGTCACAAAAAGAAATAATTTGGGCACAAATTCTCTGGAGCTTTTGTGATACCTATCACCTCCACCTCTTCCACTTTACAACCTTCCCTCCAAATAGTGTTTTGAGTCTCTATGAATATTTTCACAGGGTTCTTTCCAGCCTTGAATCCTGGGAGGAGATTCCTATTTGTGTTGGGGTTTTCTCTGGGTTCTTGGTCATAGGCTTATGTGTGCCTGACTTGTCCTAAGACATCATCAAGAGCAGCTGTGTTTTTAATGACTTCAGTATTCACTCTCCAGTGGGATAGTCCCCTACACAGCAAGGGCCTCTCTGACATACCCATGTTTTTTTTTTTTTTTTTTTTTTTTTTTGTAAGATTTTGAGTAAGGGAGGCATCCATTCTATGGCTACCAGTACAAGTCACATGGCATCTGCATTTATTGTTTCTAGTTAGAAGCAAAGCGTTAAGGTCCAACAGACTCTGATGATTCAAATGTCAGCAGTGATAAATGGCTCCTGGGCTCTGTGGCATTTCCAGTGCATCTGTCAGAAGTTTTTATGCTTTTATGATGGCTGGGCACATTCATCTTTTGTAGAAACAGTATAATCATTCTGGCCTCTGAGTTATGAAAAGTGACAATTTTTCTCTTGCGAATTATCATCTTATGATGTGGCACACACAGGCACATGGCTGACTAATTTTATGAAATGAGCAAAGCACACTACAAAGCTTCCTTGATATGTTTTGGGCTTTCCTCCTTGGAGGATTTCCTGCCTGTGACAGTGAGATGAATGGAAGCCAGGTTGGGCACATCCCAGCTGGGAGGGCAGAAGCATTTAAATTTGTAGGGCAGCTTGTATGTAGTATGTGAAAGAGGGTGTGACCTTTGCCTTGAGGGGTCAAATGTGCACTCCAACTATGATGTAGACTTGTGTCTATGACCTATGGTCCTCTCAGCTTTGTAGATTTTGTTTGGCTTATCTGATGAAACTGAACGATTTATAGGATTTTTTCCCCTAGGGTCTTTTAGAATGTGAATGAATTCAAAATGGAAATTTGTGGCCACAAATTGGTATAAAAAATATACAGGCTAAAGAGATGGTTCAGTAGTTGAAGTCAAATGCTCCCCAGCACCCTTGTAGAACTGGACGCACAGTGGTGCATGTGACTATAATTCCAATGTGGCAATAGCAATGGGAGGCAGAGGCAAGAGAATCCTGAAGTTAATTGGCCAGATAGTCTGGCCTTCCCAGCAGCCAACAGCAAGACAGACCCTGTTTTACACAAGGTGGAAGAAGAGAATCAGCACACTAATGTTGTCCTTTAACCTTCACATGTGCACCATGGTATACATGTACATCACATTCTCATTCACACACAAATAATAATTAAAATTACAGTGCACTTTTTTACTCCTAAAATTTTGCTGCCTTTTCTGGTGAGCAGATCTTTTTTTTTTTTTTTTTTTTTTTTTTTTTTTTTTTTTTAAGGTAGGGTTTCACTGTAGTCCAGGCTGACCTGGAATTCACTCTGTATTCTCAGGGTGACCTTGAAATCACGGAGATCCTCCTACCTCTTCCTCCTGAGTGCTGGGATTAGAGGTGTGCACCACCATGCTCAGCTTGGTGAGATCTTTTATCCATGCTCTATGGTGTCAAGCATGGTGTAACAGACAAGCTTCAGATTCCTGAGATGAACCTCCAAACCGGGCACAGTTATGAAGGAAGGGGTGTTAATTGAAGCTTACAGATCCAGGGGAAGTTCCATAATGGAAGAAGAAGTTGGCCCCCTCTTACAGGACCAAACAGAGAGAGAGAAAACCACAAGCCAAAACCCACAAGCTGCACCACCAACCAATACACTTGCAGAACTCCAGGCAAAGCTCAGGCACTTTGCATACTTTTAGACTGGAATTCCAAAAACCCCCACACCTTAGGACTGGACCCTGGATACAGCCACAGTGACACCTCCTCCAGCCAGGTGGCTGCAGATCTAAATTACAAACTTTAATAAGTCCTGAATATATTGGGAGCCATCCATTCAAACTATCACACAGGGTCACATGACTTTCTTTAGCCAATGGACTCTGAACAGAAGTGAGTACAAAGGTTCCAGAGGACATTGGAAAATGCTGTGTGTCTTTGCCATTGCTCTTTTCACCATCAAGTGGCTCCTTTGAGTCTCAGAGAGAACAGCTCTAGAGAGACCCGCAGCTGCCTGGTCAGAGGCCCCATGGAGGAGTTCACATTTCCTGTTTGTTAGTGCAGTATTACCTTGCATAAGCTGACTGATACAGATGCCCATAGGTGGCATTTCACCACTTCCAGGCCTGCACAGAGCTGACAACCTCTCATCCTGGCCACTGGTCAAGACTCAAAGACAGATGGTTGACTCATCCTTTTCCTCCATGCATGGGGTCTGTATACAGCCTGGTGAGAGGGAGGAAGGAGGGAACTCACAACTGGCGCTTAAAGTTTCTTTTTCTACATTTCCCAAACTTCAATGTGAAGCTCACAAATGAGGACCATAAAATATATGCACACATGCCCTTCTTAAAAATAGGTATGCTTCTATCTGAAAAAGAGAAGAAGATTCTAGAGCCAGAGCCTCAGAGGCCCCCAACACCTCATCACTGAAGCAGACCAAAAATGAACCCAACATGGCTCAGGGAAATTTTGTGGAAGAGGGGGCGGAAAGAATGTCAGAGCCACATGTTGGATCATGATATGCAGAGACATTTATCTTACCCATAACTATGGGCTAACTCCACAATGCATGACCCATATACCTCAACAAGGAGGGGCCAAGGGGAGGGGGTAGGTCACAGATGAGCCTAATAATCGTACCAAACTGACTGTATTTGCTGAATACAAAACTAACTAATAAAGAAAAATAAATAAATAAATAAAAAGTTAAGAAAAAAAAAGGTATGCTTTATTTTTGTAATTATTTTCTAGACCAAAATTTATTTCTGTGTCATATCATAAAAATAAATAATAGGGGGCAGATAAGCAAACGTGCTATGAGATGGTCCTCAGCTGTCTCCGTGACATTGAGGACTCAAGTTCTGGTTGCTTTTGTCATTTTCTGGCTATCTTGAGGTTTCTGCCTTGTTACCTGTTCTCTAATTCAGCTCTGAGGATGGAGACAGACTTACTTTACGTTGTCACCACTTCTTAGCTTCCCTCACATGGTGTCTTTACCCTCAGCCTGGCAGCCAGTCTGCAACAGGAACCCACTGGTTTGTCTTTCTCCAGGCATCACAGGTCTCCTGATGGATTTCTCTGTGACATCTTAGTCCTCCATCCAAACCACTCTGGCCAAGGGAGGACTGAGCACCCTAGTAACTCCTGCATCAGTCAGTGCTATTAATGCTGCCTGAGAGGACACAGCTTCTGGCACTTCTGCCATTTCAAAAGTTCCAAAAGTTTCAAAAGCAGAACAAAAACCCCGAATGTTTTGTATTTATTTCTGTTACACCTACTTCACCCAGAGTGATGTATTTCTCATTTTCACTCTCTGGAAAGGTGAAGGTTGCAAGAGAAACAAGAGGAAAGAAAGCATTATCCTGTAAGACAAAGTGTCAGCCATTCCCACCATCCCCCTTTAGCAGGAATCCAATCCCTGGAGACAACTGTACACACACGTTTCTGCCTCCCTAAGATCCTTAAAGCTTATGATACCAGAAAAGGAACTCTGGAAAGATCACATGTGGCCTACCTCCTGTTTTGTCAATAAAGGTTTATCAGAATAGTAGCACCCATTTGCATACCTAATGTCTCTAGCTGCTCGGGTACATCCACAGCCAGACTGATTGTTCCAGAGACTACATGGTTCATGTAGAGCCTCAGCATTTGCTGTCTGCCCTTTAGAGAGGTTTACAATCCTAGGCCTCAGACAGACTTTGTGGGCTGGTGTGTGTTTGTTATTTAAGGCAGGATGCATTCAAGGGTTGTTATAGACCAGGGCAGGTAACAAGGCTTTTTGTAGTCAGCCACCACCATGTGTGGTTGGCCACCTGTCATCATGAATATCAGAGCTTTTCCATCACCCATGCAGCAAATAGGGTGCAGAGGGATGGCCAGGCCAACCATTTGTTAACTTACTAGGGAGTCTAGGGAGAGAGTGCTTGGAACTTTGTTTTCTTAGGAGCCTTGAGATTTCTGTGGAGCTTTTATGGGTGACCTTCACTCTGGCACCTGGGAGGTTCCTTCCCTAACATGCTTTTCTCAAAAAGATGATCAAAGCAAGAATAATGTGGCTGCAAAGTGACTGCTATACTAACAGCTTTCTCTTTAGTAGGAAATGGGAAAGGAGGTGAGTTAGGCCATGGCACTGTGTGCCCTATATTGATGGGGCATTTTCAGTTTTAACCAAAATAATCCCTACACCAGAACAGCTGATCATATCCTGCCTTGCATCATGACTTGATGTGTGTGATGAGGGTTAGTATCTCTACTTGCTCCTGAGAACCCCAGGCCTGAGGAAAAGGGTATGTGTGTGCATAAGTTGTGTATATAGTTCCAGACTGTAATGTGGATTTCTTATATTTTTTTCATGTTTTGAGACATCGTGAAGGATCATAGGAGAAAACTAGCTTCTATAAGGCAGTTTCAGGTAGAGATTGAGTCACAAAGAGAACCAGGAGATGCTGTCCCACATGTCACCTCGCCCTGACTCAAGAAGGGAACTCTTGGCAGAAATAGATCATGCCTGATTGAAACTGACCTATAGCACCCCCTGCTGGGAAAATTCCAGTGCACTGTCTGGGTGGGCTGGCCCTGGGGTCTGCCCTCCAAATCTACAAACCAATCAGGTCTTCCCCTTGCATATCTGAACCTGATGTTATAAGGGCTCCAGCCTTCTGGTCCCTCCCTCTCTATCTTGACATGACCCTGACCCTGGGTGTTTGTGGCAGGTGATCTCTGTGGATTCCCTCTAATCTGTGCTCAGACACATGTGAGTCTGGCCTCTACCAGAGAGCATAGCGTGGTTTATTGATCTGAACTTTTCTGCTTGTCTCTATTGTAAAGTTTGGACTAATTTTCCACTTTTATTATCTATATGATTTTCCTCTGGTCTGTGAATCTACCACATGCACACTTCTCTTACACTCAGATCTACCACGTGGGTGCTCTCACCAACTCTAGGCTGGCTATCTGTGCATTTAAATTCAGGGTAACTGTGAGTATAACTCTCTTCATTACTCATTTCTCCTCTGAACCTCCTGGTCTCTGCTTTGATATTTTCTCCCTGCTATTCTTCCTTAAGTCACCATCATTTGCTCTTTCAACTTGCTTTCATGCGAAAAGCACATGCCAGATGCTATGTGGGTTCCTCTAAGTCTTCCTAAATGAGTTCCTAGATTCTGCTTTCCACAGGTTGCAGCTCCACTCTAATCCCTCTCTAAAGGCCTCAGTTTCTCTCAAGTGAGCTTCCCTCATGCTTGCAGCTTTACTCTAGCATCGCTTTAAAGGCCTTGGTTTCTCTTACCTTCCACACATTTGTGGCTTTACTCTAATCTCTCTTTAAAGGCCTCCGTTTCTCTTAAATACAAATCTCTTTTAAATGAACTCCATAATTCGTGATTTCCCTGAAATAAATTTAATTAGTAATTTATCCTTCTCGAGTCCATTTTTATTAATTCTTTATTAAAAGTAGTATAGAACCCAAAACTTGGGGTTCATAAATTCTGGAGGACCCTTCCTGAACCCCCAAATCCTATATCAATTATGTGTGTATGTGTGTGTGTGTGGTGTGGTGTGGTGTGGTGTGGTATGCAAGCATATGTGTTTGTATGTGGAGACATGTTTGTGTACCAGTGCACTTGTATGTGTGTGCATGCATGTGTGAAGGCTAGAGGTTGATTATGGTGATTTGAATGTAACTGTATGTCCCCTATAGCCTGAGGTATTTTTGATTAAGATTTAGCTTCATGCATAGTCTTCATCAGGCAGAGCCCTGCTGGTAAAGGTATGTCACTGGAGGGCTGATCTTGAGTCCATTCCTACTAGGTTTGTAAAGAGTCAGCTTGAGTTATGGCTGTTGCATCTGCCTCTCTGCTGTGGATGTAGGCAGTGATCCAGGTTCTTCCTCAATGATGGAGCTTTCCCTGGAATGTGTAAGTCTGAAATAAACCCGTTCCTCCCATCAGCTGCTTCTGATTGGGTGTTTGTTCAGCAATAAGATGACTTCAATCACTCTTCACCTTAGCTTTGTGAAAGGCTGACTCTACAGCTTACCTACTCAGCTAGACCAACTAGCCAGCGAGTCCAAGAGATTCCCACCTCTTCCCCCAGCAGAGATTACTGGCATGCATTGCCATGCCCAGCATTTCACATGAGTGCTGAGAAACTGAACTTAGGTCCCCATGGATCCTAGTGTCTGCTTTTGAAAATAATCATTTATTTATATTTACCTTTAAGTACTCAATGAGTGCCATAGCACAAGCTTCTGAATGTAGTGCTTCCCTGATACTTAGAGATCTGCTTATGTGGTGGTACATGCCTTTAATCCCAGTACTGGAAAGCATAGGTATGAGACTTGCTGTGAGTTCAAGGCCAGCCTAATACCACATGGTAAATTCCAGGTCAGGTTGGGCTAGAGCAAGATATTACCTACAAAAAAAAAAAAAAAAAAAAAAAAGTTCGATGGATCCAGGCAGCAGGAGACTGCTGAGTTTTCCAAGATTTTGTTGCCTGTGTGAAGGATCAGGGCCACTCCATGTTCAGATCAGACCAGTGAGTGCCCTGGGCTATGCTTGCTGCTCAGTGAATTCTCTTGGGGCCGAGTCATGAAATGCCCATCACAAAGTTGATTGGTAATTCCAGCCGTGGACTATCCAGGTCTGTTATTCCAGCTTTTTGGGAGGCTGAGGTAGGCAGATCACAAGTTCAAGGTCTGCCTGGGCTACAAAGTAAGTTCAAGGGCAGTTTGAGTAAGTTAGTAAAATCTTATCTCAAAATAAGAAGTAAAAAACATAGCTGAGGGTTGGAGAGATTGCTTAGCAGTTAAGGCACTTACCTGTGAAGCCTAAAGACCCATGTTTGATTCTCCAGGTCCCATGTAAGCTAGATGCACATGGTGGTGCATGCATTTGGAGTTTGTTTTCAGTGGCTAGAGGCCCTGGCGCTCCCATTCTCTCTCTCTCTCATTCTGTAATAAATAAATAAAAATAAATCAGAGAAAAAGATAGCTGAAAGCCTGGGGAGATAGCATGTCAGCCTGGATTCAAGCCTAGATTCAATTTACTATTACCTTCGTAAAGCCAGATGCACAGTGGTGCATGCATCTGGGTGTTTGTGCCTGGACTTCAGTTGCAGTGGCAAGAAGCCCTAGAATGTGTATGTGTATATATATATATATATATATATATATATATATATATATATATGTATATACACATACTTCTCTCTCATCACAAATAAATAAAAAGAGAGCTGAAGATGAAGCTCAGATGTAGAGTAACTGACTAGTATATTCAAAGCCCTGCCTGAATCCAATTCCAATCAAGGAGAGACAAGAACTAGATTGGTTTTCCTGAAATGGGGTAGAGAGGAGGTTTGAGGATCAAAGCTATATGATAAAATGAACATAGAATAGCAAATAGAGCCAGTGTCCTGGGAGCCAACCCTTTGTAAAGTGTCCAAAGCAGTAGTTAGCCTTGAGGTCCTTTCTCTTGCTAATCTATACTGTTCACTTGACAGGATCTAAAATCACCTAGGAGACAAACCTCTGAACATGTCCATGAGAGAGTTTCTAGATGGGATTAACTAAGAAAGGAGGATCTACCCTAACTGTGGGTGGCAGCATCCTTGGGCTGGAGTCCCAGACCAAATAAAAAGTAGAATGAGGACATTCATCTCACTCTGCTCCCTGACTGAAGATACCATGTGACTAGTTACAGCATGATCTTGCTACCATTCCTTCCCTACCATGGTAGACTGTACTTCAAACTGTGAGCTAAAATAAACCCTTCCTCCTTTAACTTAATTTTGTCAGATATTTTGTCAAAACAATGGTAAAAGTAACTAACACCCATTGACATTCTGCAAAACAAGGGACCTGTCTGTCCTCCAACACAAAGTCACAGTATAGAGAAGCTTTGCCTCCCTGTTCCCACAAAGGCCAATGAATGGAGACAAGAATTGAAAAAAAAAATTGAGTTAATGTCTCACTCTAGCCCAGGCTGACCTGGAATTCACTATGTAGTCTCAGGGTGGCCTCAAACTCACAGCAATCCTCCTACCTCTGCCTCCCAAGTACTGGGATTAAAGGTGCATGCCACCATGCCTGGTAAGAATTGATTATTTTTGTCTTTACTTTTGAGGTAGGGTCTCACTCTAGCTCAGGCTGACCTGGAATTAATTATGTAGTCTCAGGGTACCCTCTAACTCATGGCATTCCTCCTACTTCTGCCTCCCAAGTGCTGGGATTAAAGGTGTGTGCCACCACCCCGGCTAAGAATTGAATTTTTAATTTGAGCTTTAAGAACTAGCTGTATTAGTTACTTTATCATTGCTGGAACAAAATACTCAACCAAGAGCATATTAGGAAAGTGAAGGTCTATCTTCACAGGAAAGTCTATCATGGCCAGGAAATAATGGTAGGAGCAGACAGATGGCATCACATCATCATGTCAACAGTGAGAAAGAGGAGAGAAATGGGCTGTAATTAGGGCTGGGGTGTGGCACCTCACGGCCTGCCCCAAGTGTCACACCTCCCCCAGCAAGGAGGATTCTGCTCAAGGCTCCACGGTCTTCTCAATAGTGTCACATGCTCAGGAATCAACCAGTCAAACACATGAGTCTATGGGGGCAATTTTACATATGAGCCACCATATTGGTGATCTGAAAAGGTTAACATCCTAAAAACTGCCTTTATATCATCTCCAGCCAGAAAATTATATAGGGAGAAGGGGTGGTGACAAGGGTTGTCAATAATTCTGGAGCTCAGTCTTGTCTCTCTGGTCAGTCAAATTTCTGAGGCTTGTGATGTCTGCCTCTCTTATTATCATCCCTCTTTCTATGGCTGTCTGAGCTCAGGCATGGTTTGAAATACTCAGCCTAGTTATTGTGTGTCACATCCACATTGCCTCCTCTAGGAGCATCTGGTGGAGATTTAACTCAGAACAAGTGATTCATTAGTGGTGTGTACATGCTCGGCTATTAACAACATAACTGCAGATTCTTTTCTACACTATGGAATACAGAAATGCCATTATGCATTCTTATTCCTTATCATTCCCTCAAGGGAACAGTGGCAGCCTGGAAATTTGGTGAAGGTACCTTGTAGAGGAGTCCCTGGACCTGCTCTGGGGATTCTGATTTGGGAGAACATGATCAAGGTCCTCACAGCCTCACAGGGGAGAGAGAATGATCAATTGCCAGGCCCAAGCCATCAGCATGTCCTCCTGGACAGGTTACTTCAGCTGTGCCCAAGACTTACCAAGGTAGGATGAATGGGATCAACCACCCAGCCATGACCTTATCTAACATAATTCTCAGATTAATAGCTCCTAGGAGGAGTAAGCCATGGTGGTATATTTTACTTAACCTACACTGTGTTTTCATATTTTGAAATCTGTTTCAGCACTTGGACATTATGAGGTCTTGTGGGATGAATCTACTTTTTTGCTCCCAAGAAGATTTGAAGATCAGACAACCCTTGACTTGTGTCCCTGAGAGACAACAATGGGGTTGAGTGCAGGCTGTAGTAGGGTCTTACCATTAACCTTTGGCAGGTAATCAAGTGCTCTGACAGAAGTCTATCTTGTTTTGGAAAACCTTGTAGGTCTCTCTGATCAACAATTGCATCCTGGAACTGCAAGTAACAGGTCAGCACCAAGGTAAAAGAAAGAAGAAAAAGAAAGAATATAGACTAAAGAAACAAAGAAAAATAGAAAATAAAAGAAACAGGATAAATTTAAGGTTAGGCTTCATCTCACCCTCTCCAGGGCCCTTCTATTCAGGTGTTCCTTCTAAAGTCCTGTTGAGGGTTCAACCTTTTAGTCTATCTTCCAGGATATAGATTCTATGGTACTAGTTCCATTTGGGTTCAGTTTTGTGTCTCCCCGAACCTTTACCCTCCCCTCAAGCTCCACCTTCCCTATTGTCCTGGCCTCAAGATGCCTATTAGGTATGTCAGCATCTCGGGCTGATCCAGGTTAGGAGCACAGATGACTGAGACCATGTGATGACTATCTTTCTGTGATTGTGGAGTTCGCTATGATGTGTTCCAAGTTTGACTATTTTTGCAAATTTCATTGTGTCATTTTTTTCTAACTACTGAGTAGAATTCTATCATGTAGATATACCACAACTTGGTTATCCATTTGCCTGATGATGAGCACCTGAGTTGATTCCAGTTCTTAGCTATTATGAATTGAGCAGCTATAAACATGGTTGAGCAAGTATGTCTGAACTGAGGTGTGGAGCTTTTAGGGTAAATGCCCAGTAAGGGAATAATTGGGTCTGTTGGTAACTTTATAGTCAACCTTTTTAGGAGTCTCCATATTGCCTTCCGTACTGGTTGTAGCAGCATACGTTCCCACCAACAAAGAATGAGGGTTCCTATTTCTCCATTTCCTCACCAACATTTGTTTTCATTTGATTTTTTTTATGTTTGCTATCCTTACTGGGGTAAGGTGGAGTCTGTAAGCCAAAATAAACCTCTTTTTCCCCAGAAGCTGTTCTTGGTTGGGTGATTTCTACCAGCAATGCAAACCTGACTGCAATAGTAACAGTTGGTACCAGAGGAGTGGGATTACTGCTAGACACCTGTTCTTCAAAGTATGCTTTATTCCCCCTGGATTAACAAATTGGCATTCTACCTGTAACATGGTCTTGTGTTTGTAACATGGCCATGGGCAGTGTGAAGCAGGATTGCTTTCATGGAGACCTGATGGAGTCATGAGGATGAACCATGGGTTGCAATAGAAACCCAGTGGAGATGCTGGGACCACAAGAGGGCTGCCAAGGAGAGCTGCTGGCCCTGGGTGATGTTTTACAGGACTGTGAGATGCCTAGCTGGAGGGACAGAATTTGAACTCTATAGAGACTATTTTGCTGGTCAGAATTCTCAGACTTGGAGACTTTTCAGAGTTGTTGGACTTGGAGCTACAGTGTTTGATGTTTGCCCTGTTTAAATTTTGTATTGGTTGAATGTTTCTTTGCTATGCCCAATGCCATCATAAGCAGTGTGAATGTTTATTCTGTGTCATTATGGGGTTGGGGAGGGGATTTTTTTTGTATTAGGGCTCAGTTAAAAGATCTTAGACTATGGGAATGTTTGAACATCATTGGGATTGATAAATAGTATGGGGACATTTAGAGTTGGACTAAATGCATTGCATTTTACATCATGTATGGTGATCAGTTTATGGGGGCCAAGGGCAGAATGTGGTGGTTGGATTCAGGTGTCCACCATAAACTTAGATGTTCTGAATGCTATGTTCCCAGGTGATGGAGATTTTGGAATTAATGCCTCTTGTAGGTGGTGTATTGTTGGGGGTGGGCTTATGGGTATTATAGCCAGTTTCCCCTTGCCAGTATTTGGCACACTCTCCTGTTGCTATTGTCTACCAGATGTTGGTCACGGGGTAATGTCCATCCTCTTCTCATGCCATCATTTCCCCCTGCCATTATGGAGCTTGCCCTTGAGTCTGTAAACCAAAATAAATCTCTTTTCCCCCACAAGCTGCTCTTGGTTGGGTGATTTCTACCAGCAATAGGAACCTGACTGCAACACTTAGGGATGTTGAATGCTTTTTTAGGTGTGTGTTTCCCATTTGTATTTCTTCCTCTGAGAATTCCCTATTCATTACTCTGCCCCACTTTGTGAGTGGATTCTTTGACCTTTTTATTGTTTAGGCTTTTGAGTTCTTTGTAGATTCTATAAATCAGTCCTCTGTCAGTTGTATAGTCAGAAAAAATCTTCCCCATTCTGTGGGTAATCTATTGGCTCTGCTTATGGTATGTTTGTCTGTGAAAAAACTTTTCAGCTTTATGAGATCCCAATGTTTGGGTGATTGTTTAAGTTCCTGACCTAGTGTTTTTTTTTTCAAGGAGTTTTCTCCACTCCTATATTGCAAAACATTCCTCCTATTTTTTCTTACAGTAGTAGACGAGTTTCAGGTTTTATATTGAGGTCTTTGATCCATTTGGACTTAATTTTTCTGCATGGCAATATGTGTGGGTCTAGTTTTGTTTTTCTGCATATGGTTATCCAGTTTGTCTAGCACCATTTGTTGAAGATACTGTCTTTTTTTGCAGTCTGTAGTATTAGGGCCTTTGTCGAAGGTCAATTAGCTGTAGTTACTTGACTTAAAGTCTGGATCCTCAATTCTCTTCCATTGGTTTATATTCCTGTCTTTGTGCCAGTACCATGCTGGTTTTTTTTTTTTTATTTTTTTTACTACGGCTTTGTAATATAGCTTTAGATCAGGTATGGTGATGCCTCTAGAGGTGTTTCTTTTGCTGTGGATATGCCTGTATATCCAAGGTCTGCTTTGAAATTATTTTTTCTATCTCTGTGAAGAATGATGCTGGGATTTTTATTAGTATTGCATTAAATCTGTATATGCTTTTTGTAGGATTGCCATCCAGGAGCATGGGAGGTCCTTCTATCATCTCAAGTCCTCCTCAATTTCTTTCTTGGGAGCTTCTATGTTTTCATTATATATGTTTTTCACATCCTTGCTTAGTGTTATTCCAAGGTTTTTTTGTTGTTGTTGTTTATGCTATTGAAAATGGGATAGTGTTGCTGATTTGTTGTTCTGTATCATTTTTATGCATTGATTTTGTATCCTGCTACTTTGCAGAAAGAATTAATCACCTCTAAGAGTTTTGAGATGGAGGCTCTTGGGTCACTTATGTATAGGATCATGCCGTATACAAATAGGATTAACTTGACTTATTCCTTTCCAATTTGTATCCCCTTTACTTCTTTCTCAGGTCATGTTGCTTGGGCTAGAACTTCTAGTACTATGGCATAGAGAAGAGGTGAGAGTGAATACCCCTGTCTTGTTCCTTATCTTAGTGGGAATATCTTGTCTTTCCCATTAAGTATTATTTGGGCTTTAGGTAGTTTATATATAGCCTTTATTATGTTGAGATATAAATCATCCATGCCTATTCTCTCCCACATTTTGATCATGAAGTGATGTATTTTGTCAAATGCCTTTACTGCATCTATTGAAATGATCATGTGGTTTTTGTGATTAAGTTTATTTATGTGTTATATTACATCGACAGGTTTAACCAACCCTACTTTCCTGGGATGAAGCCTACTTGATCAAGGTGGATAATGCTTTTGATGTATTGTTGAATTCTGTTGTGAGGATTTTGTTCAGGATCTTTGCATCTAAGTTCATCAGGGATATAGGCTTATAGTTTTCTTGTTATATCTCTATCTGGTTTTGGTATTAGGGTGATACTAGCTTCATAAAAGGAGTTAAAGCACTTTACCTATTCTTCAATGATCTGGAACAGTTTGAGAAAAATTGGTTTCAGTTCTTCCTTAAAGGTTTGATACAATTCAGCCAAGAAGCCATCTGGTCCTAGAGTCTTCTTTTTGAGGAGGTTTTTGATTACCTCTTCAATCTTGATGGGTGTGATAGGTTTGTTTAGAAAATTAATCGGCTATGAGTTTAGTTTTGGTAGTTGGTATGTGTCCAGATTATACAGTTTTGTAGAGTAGAGGTTTTGGAAGTAAGTCCTGATTATTCTTTCAATTTCACTTATGTCTGCTGTAATCTCTACTTTTTCATTTCTAATTTTGTTAACTTGAAGCGTCTCTTTCTCTCTCTTTCTTCTTTGTTTATTTTTTTTTTTTTTTTTTTGCTTGACCAAATTGGCCAGGGGTTTATCAATCTTGTTTATTTTTTCAAAGAACCAGCTCTTTGTTTCATCAATTTTCTTAATCATTTTCTTAGTTTCCAATTCATTAATTTTTGCTCTTATGTTGATTATTTCTTTCTATCTGGAGCTTTTGGACTGGATTCTTCTTGTTTTTCCAGTGCCTTTAGATGGATGGTTAGGTTATTGATTTGGGATCTCTCTGTCTTTGTTATGAAAACATTTATTGTTATAAATTTTCCCCTAAGGACTGCCCTCATTGTGTCCCATAACTTTTGGTATGATGTATTCTCATTGTCATTCAATTCTAGAAATTTTACAATTTCATCTACTACCCATTTATTGTTTCCAGTGTGTTGTTCAGTCTCCTCTCTTGTTAATTTATAGATTTATAGCATTGTGGTCTGATATCATGCAGGAAATTATGTTGATTTCCCATATATATATATGGAGGCAGACTTTATGGCCCAATATATGATCTATTTTGGAGAAGGTTCCATGAGCTGCTGAAAAGAATGTGTAATCTGTAAATTTTGGGTATAATGTTCTGTACATGTCTCTTAGGTCTAGTTGATCTATGGTGTTATTGAGCTCACTTACTTCCATGTTGATTTTCTGTTTTGATGATCTATCTATGGATGATACTGGAGTATTAAAGTCCCCAACTATGATGGTGTTGGTTGTTATTTTTTTTTTATTGTAAAGTAGGTTTTGTTTCATGAATTGTGGTGCACCTGTGTTTGGTGCATAAAGATTGATCATTCCTGTGATGAGTAAGAAATGGCCTTCTTTGTCGTTTTTGATTACTTTTGGTTTGAAGTTTATTTTGTCTGATATTAGTATAGCAATGCTTGCTTGCTTCTTATTTCTGTTGGTTTGGATTATCATTTTCCACCTTTTCACCTTGAGAGGTGTCTGTCTTTAATGGTGTGGTAGGTTTCTTGGAGACAGCAGATTGAGGGTCTGATCCACCCTGTTAACTTGTGTCTCTTAGTGGGTGAATTCAGGCCATTAATATTTAGGGTAATAACTGTGAGGTTTGATTTAATCACTGCCATATTGTGGTGCTTTATGGGGTTTGGTGTTTCCTTGGACCTTGTAGTTTTTTGGGCCTTCTCTAGGTTTGGTTATTGTGGTCCACTTCTTATAGGCTCTTGAGATTGGTTATTTGACTCTTCTGTGTGGAGAATTTCCTGTAGTCCTCTCTGTAGGTTTGGCTTTGTGTTCATATATTTGTAGAGCTGACTTTTATCAGGGAAAATTTTCTTTTGCCATCTCTTATGAAGGATACTTTTTGCTGGATACAGTAGTTTGGGTTAGAAGCCATAGGTTCTTAGACTTCTCAGTGTTCCATTCCAGGCCATTCTGGTTTTCAGGGTTTCCATTCAGAAGTCTGAGGTAATTCTGATGCGATTACCTTTATATGTAATGTGTTGTTTCTCTCTTGCTGCTTTTAGGACTTTCCCATTGTTTCCATTGTTAGAATATTAATGATACTATGACTTTGAGAGTTTCTCCTTTGGTCCAGTCTGTTTGGAGTTCTGTTAGATTTTTGTACATTGATGGGACATTTATTTGAGAGGGTGGGAAAGTTTTCTTTGATAGTTTTGTTGAATAAATTCTCCATGCCTTTGGTATGAATTTCTTCCCCATCTGCTTTACACATTCTCCAAATGTTGGGACATTTAAGGGTATCCCACAGTTTCCTCATGTTCTGTTCAAAAATATTTTTTTTCTTAATTTTTATTAACATTTTCCATGATTATAAAAAATATCCCATGGTGCTACCCTCCGTCCCCCCCCCCACTTTCCCCTTTGAAATTCCATTCTCCATCATATCCCCTCTCCATCTCAATCAGTCTCTCTTTCATTTTGATGTCATGATCTTTTCCTCCTCTTATGATGGTCTTGTGTAGGTAGTGTCAGGCACTATGAAGTCATGGATATCCAGGCCATTTTATGTCTGGAGGGAGGACGTTGTAAGGAGTCCTACCCTTCCTTTGGCTCTTACATTCTTTCCACCACCTCTTCCGCATTAGACCCTGAGCCTTGGAAGGTGTGATCGAGATGTTACTCAGTACTCCAGTCACTTCTTTCCAGCACTATGATAATATTTTTAATAGATATATTTTTATTGACAACTTCTGTACTTAAAGACAACAAACCATGGTATTTCCCTCCCCTCTCCTTCCCCATGTTCCCCTTCATAACTCTGCTCTCCCTCATATTCCCTCCCTCTCTCCATTAGTCTCTATTTTAATTTGGTGTCATCATCTTTTTCTCCTTTTATGAGGGTCTTGTGTGGGTATTGCTAGACACTGCAAAGTCTTGGATATCATGGCCAAAGTCTGTCCAGACAGTTGTAATTAAGGAGTGGTACCCTTCATTTGTCTCTTACATTCTTTCTGCCACCTCTTCCACAATAGACCCTGAGCATTGGAGAGTGTGAGATGTTTCAGTGCTAGAAACTCCTCCATCCCTTCTTGTCAGCAATATGTTTCCTTTTGGGTCATCTCAGGGGGCATCACCATCTGAAAAAAGAAGCTTCTCTAACCAGAAGTGAGAGTAGCATCAATATATGAGTGTGAACATTAACTGTAGTGCTTTCAGGGCAACTTGGTGAGAGTAATATATGCATTTATCCAGACAAGAGCAGGCTTTATACCCCTAAGGCTCATGGCTTCCCCTGCCATAGGCTTTTGTTTAGGTTTTCAGTACCAGCCACTTATTCCCTCCCATAGAGTGGGCCTTTAGTCCAATTAGAGAGCAGTTGGTTTCCCCCAGAGCAGACATGCCACTATTGCACTTGTTCAGTCATTTGGCCTGTCTGGCCAAACTTGAGGTTTCCAGTGTCTACTGTTTTCACTGCTGATGACTTCTGTCTCCCACAAGACTGTATGCAGTGCAGCTTTTTCCAGCTTTCAGTTGTCTGGGCTACAGGGAGGTTTTCTGCTCAGCACCAACTTGATTTCTCAGTGACTGTGCCGCTCAGGCATGTGAAGTGTTCTGCAATAGGGTATTGCCATCAATTCCTCATGGAAAACCAAGGACCTTGGCAATAGCCTGTAATGTTTTGGAGGCAACAGGGACCTCTCTGGCCAACAACTCACTGGAAGGTATCCCATCCCAGGCACTGAAAATTTTCTAGTAACAATCTATGGCTTCTGGATGTGCCATTATTTAAGAAAGTAGATTTTTATATGTCTTATTCAGAATATCTTGAATTTTGATCGAACTCCCCCCCACCTTTATTTTATACAATCTCTTCCCCTGATCTTGCTTAGGCCTTTCCCCTCCCTGTAATCTGTTCTTCTACTTGCATATATACAATACCATTCTCTTAATGACCTTCCCTCTCCTCCCTCACTTAGAGCCTTTTTCTAGCGTATGGGCCTCTGCTACTGATTTTTGTTTTGTTTGTTTGTTTTTCAAGGTAGGGTCTCACTCTAGCCCAGGCTGACCTAGAACTCACTATGTAGTCTCAGGGTGGCATCAAACTCACAGTGATCCTCCTAAATCTGCCTCTCAAGTGCTGGGATAAAGGCATGTGCCACCACACCCAGATCTGCTACTGATTTTTGGTTCCAGATCACACACAAGTCTATACATTTGTAGCTAGGATTCACATGTAAGAGAGAACATGTGACATTTGGCTTTCTGGGCCTGGGTTACCTCACTTAGTATAATCCTTTCCAGATCCATCCATTTCCCTGCAAATTTCATAATTTCATTTTTCTTTACTGCTGAATAGAACTCCATTGTGTAGATGTACCACATCTTTATTATCCATTCATCTGTGGATGGACATCTAAGCTGGTTCCATTTCCTGGCTATTGTAAATAGAGCAGCAATAAACATGGTTGTGTAATATCTCTAAGGTAGTAAGAAGAGTCATTAGGATATATGCTTGGGAATACTATAGCTGGATCATATCGTAAATCTTTTTTTAAATTTTTTTGTTTGTTTATTTATTTATTTGACAGCGACAGAGAGAAGGAGGCAGAGAGAGAGAGAGAGAGAGAGAGAGAGAGAGAGAGAGAGAGAATGGGCGTGCCAGAGCTCCCAGCCTCTGTAAACGAACTCCAGATGCGTGCGCCCCCTTGTGCATCTGGCTAAGGTGGGTCCTGGGGAATTGAGCCTCGAACCAGGGTCCTTAGGCTTCACAGGCAAGCGCTTAACCGCTAGGCCATCTCTCCAGCCCTCATATCGTAAATCTATTTTTAGCTGCCTCAAGAACCTCCACATTGATTTCCACAATGGCTGCACCAGATTACATTCCCACCATCAGTGCAGAAAATTTCCCCTTTTACCACATCCTCACCAACATTTATTGTTATTTGTTTTCTTGATGGTAGCCATTCTGATGGGAGAGAGTTGGAATCTCAAGGTAGTTTTAATTTGTATTCCCTGATGGCTAAGGATGTAGAACACTTTTTTAGATGTTTATATGCCATCTGTATTTCTTCTGGTGAGAACTCTCTTGTTCCATAGCCCATTTTTTTGATTGGGTTGTTTGATTTCTTATTGTTCTGTTTTTTGAGTTCTTTGTATATTCTGGATTTAACACTCTGTCAGATGTGTTGCTGGCAAAGATTTTCTCCCATTCTGTAGGTTGTCTCTTTGGTCTATTCAAAGCTTTGTAATTTCATGAGATCCCAGTGGTTGATTAGTGGTTTTATTTGCTGAGCAATTGGGGTTATATTTAGAAAGTCATTACCTATGCCAATATGCTGAAGGGTTTCCCAGATCTTTTCCTCTAGCAATTTCAGAGTTTCAGGTTTGATATTAAGGTCTCTGATCCACTTGGATTTGATTCTTGTGCATGGAGAAAGACAAGGATTTCTTCTCATCTTTCTATATATAGATATCCAGTTTTCCCAGCACCACTTGTTGAAGAGGCTCTTTTCTCCAATGAATATTTTTGTAAAAAATCAGATGGCTGTAGCTGCCTGGATTAATATTTGGGTCCTCTATTCTGTTCCATTGATCTACATGTCTGCCTTTGTGCCAATACCATGCTGCTTTTGTTGGTATGGCTTTGTAATATAGCTTAAAATTGGGTATGGTGATACCACCAGCCTTATTTTTGTTGCTCAAAATAGTTTTGGCTATTCAAAGTTTTTTCTGCTTCCAAATGAAATTTAGGATTTTTTTTTCTATTCCTGTGAAGAATGCCATTGGAATTTTAATGGGGATTGCATGAAACATGTAGATTGCTTTTGGTAAGATTGACAGTTTCACAATATTGATTTTTCCAATCCAAGAACATGGGCTATCTTTCCATTTCCTTGTGTCTTCTGCAATTTCTTGCTTGAGTGTTTTATTGTTCTCAATGTAGAGCTCCTACACTTCCTTAGTTAAGTTTATTCCAAGGTACTTTATTTATTTATTTATTTATTTATTTATTTATTTATTTCTTGAGGCAATTGTGAATGGGAGAGATTTCCTGATTTCATTCTCCACATGTTTGTTGTTAGTATATGGGAAGCTACTGATTTCTGTGTATTGATTTTGTATTCTGCTATGTTGCTAAATGTGTTTATTAGCTCTAATAGTTTGCTGGTAGAGATTTTAGGGTCTTTTATGTATGAAATCATATCATCTGGAACTAGTGATAATTTGATCTCTTCCTTTCCAATTTGTATCCCTTTTATGAGTGTCTCTTGCCTTATTGCTATAGCTGACTTCAGTACTATATTAAATAAAAGTGGGGACAGTGGATACCCTTGTTTTGTTCCTGAATTTAGTGGAAAAGCTTTGAGTTTTTCAACATTTAGAATGTTGGCCATAGGTTTGTCATAAATAGCTTTTATTGTATTGATATATGTTCCTTCTAGTCCCAGTGTCTGTAATACTTTTAACATGAAAAGATGTTGGATTCTGTTGAATGCCTTTTCTGCATCTATTGAGATGATTATGTGATTTTTGTTCTTCAGACCATTTATATGATGTATTACACTTATTGATTTGCATATGTTGAATCATCCCTGCATCCCTGGGATAAAGCTAACTTGGTCAGGGTGAATAATCTTTTTGATATTCTTGTATTCTGTTTGCCAATATTTTGTTCAGAATTTTTGCATCTATGTTCATGAGGAAGATTGTTCTGTAATTTTCTTTTTTTTGTTCTGTCTTTGCCTGGTTTTGGTATGAGGTTGATGCTGGCTTCATAGAAGGAGTTTGGTAGAATTCCTTCCTTTTCTATCTTATGGAAAAGTTTGAGAAGCATTGGTGTTAGTTCTTCCATGAAAGTCTGGTAAAATTCGCCAGTGAATCCATCTCAGCCTGTTTTTTTTTTTTTTTTTTTTTTTTTTTTTTAGTTGGGAGCCTTTTTGTAACTGCTTGGATCTCTGGACTTGTTATAGGTCTATTTAAATGGTTTATCTCATCTTGATTTAATTTTGGTAGGTCATATGAATCAAAGAATCCATTTCCTTTAGGTTTTCAAACTTAGATGCACATATATTCTTAAAGTATGTCCTTATAATTGTCTGAATTTCTTTGGTATCTGTTGTAGTGGTGCCTTTTTCAACTCTAATTTTATTAGTTTTTGTCTCTTCTCTCTTTCTTCTGGTCAAATTTGATAAGGATTTATCAATATTGTTTATCCTTTCAAAGAACCAACTCTTTGTTTCATTGATTCTTTGGATTTTTTTTTTCGTTGCTATTTAATTATTTTCTGCTCTAATATTTATGATTTCTTCTCATCTAGTGCATTTTGGTTTGCCTTCTCCTTCTTTTTCCAAGGCCTTAGGGTGGAGCATTAAATTGTTTATTTGTGAACTCTCTTAATTTCTTAATGTAGGCACTTAGAGTATAAATTTCCCTCTTAGGACTGCCTTCCTTGTGTCCCAAAGGTTTTGGTATGTTGTATTATCATCATCATTTGATTCTATGAATTTATTGATTTCCTTTTCAATTTTTTCAATGACCCACTGATCATTCAATACTGTACTGCTTAGTCTCCTTGAATTTCTGTATGCTCTGTAGCTTTTCTGATTGCTGATTTGCAGTTTAATCCCATTGTGGTCAGATAGAGTACAAGGTATTATTTCATTTTTCCTATGTTTGTAGAGATTTGCTTTGTGTCCTAATATATGATATATTTTAGAGAATGTTCCATGTACTGCTGAGAAAAATGTATATTCTGCAGTATTTGGATGGAATGTTCTATAGATATCTGTTAGGTCCATTTGTTCCATGACATCATTTAATTCAGATGTCTCTCTGTTTATTTTTTTGCTAGGATGACCTGTCAGTTGATGAGAATGAGGTATTGAAGTCTCCCACTACAATTGTGTTTGATGTTATCTGTGATCTTAAGTCTAATAGTGTTTGTTTCATGAAACTGGGAGCCCTGATGTTAGGTGCATATATGTTTAGGATTGTAATGTCTTCCTCTTGCAGTGTTCTTTTAATCAGTATAAAATGACCTTCTTTATCTTTCCTTACTAATGTTGGTTTTGAAGTCTATCCTGTCAGATATTAGGATAGCAACCTCTGCTTGTTTCCTAGGGCCATTTGCTTGAAATACCATTTTGCATCCTTTCACCCTAAGGCAGTGTCTATCTTTTATTGAGAGATGAGTTTACTGGAGCAACAAATAGCAGGATCTTGCCTTTTAATCCAGTCTGCAAGCCTGTGTCTTTTGGATGGCACATTGAGGCCATTGATATTAAGAGTTATTATTGAAAAGTATGCATTTATTCTCACCATTCTTCTTATTTTGTAGTGTTTCCTGATTTCCCTTTACTTGTTTGTTTTAACTGTTATTTGACTGTGTTTTTATTTTTTCCTCTTTCCTCCTATGTGTGTTTTGCTTTCTCTTCAGCATGAAGAATTCCTTCAAGTACTTTTCTGTAGAGCTGGTTTAGTTGTCATAAATTCCTTTTAGCCTGTTTCTGTTGTGGAATGTCCTATTTCTCCATCAATTTGGATAGGTAGTTTTGCAGGATAATGTAATCTTGGTTGAAAGTTATTATCTTTCAGAACTTGGAATCCATCATTGGGTGGAATAATTTACGGGCAAATTCTAAGCTTCAACCAAGTAACATAAACAATCAATAAAAACCACCACAAAGTATGCAGTTGTGGGGATTAAAACAAAAAGATAGTCATATAAAGCCAAATTCCCTAAGGGAGTGTGTTGTTCTACACTCTATCTTTTCAGCTGGGAGATAGAGATTTCTGTTCTGAATTGGGTTCCTGGTCAACCTGGATCTGGATCAGACCCTGCCCCCAATAATGACAAGCAAAAAACAAAGGCCCTATATATATATATATATGAAAGCACCAAAGGCAATAATATTCAACCCCCAAATACAGGTTATTTGAAAATGGTAAAGCCAACCAAGAATATATACCCCATAACCTGCCCTGACAAGGAAAGAAAGATTAGCTCTTATGGCCTGTGTACCTTTTTTTTTTGTCAGCCTCGTTACCTTTTGGGGTGGTTTCCAATCTCACCAATGCTGAGTGCTCACCTCAATCCCTTCATGTTGTTCTGTGGAGCTGTACCTCTGATCTAGTTTGCTGGCTGCGCTGCCAGTGGGGGCTGAATGCTGGAGGTTCACGGTTCTGATGGTGGGGGATGGGAGAGTTCAGACTTCTGGCATTGCTTGCACTTTCAGTAGCTCTTTAGTTGATCTCAGCTGTCTTTTCTTCAGAATTCTTAACTTTGGAAAAAGGCTGATGGAGTTGAAAAATTTGTTGCTTGGTCTCTGCTGCTGCTGCCGCCTGGTGGGGCTGCACTGGGGAGGCACATGGAGCACGGATTGTGGGCCACAGGTGCCTCTTTGTGGGACTCTGGCTGCTTTCTTCCTTTCTGGTGGACCTTGGTCTCTCTGACTTCTCCACTGTGTCTAGGAATAACCTATACTCTTTCACTTTTCAGAAGAAGAGTGTATTTTGCTGGGGTTTTGCTTAAATCCCTCCCTAGGCTGGTTTGGTGTGGCTCCTATGCCACCATTTTACCCAGAAGTCGCTCTGTTCACAAATATTTTTGAAGTTATTCAGGTTTTTGGACTCACACACTCTTTCTTCTGTCTTGTCTTCCAGTTCTGATGGTCTGTCCTCCACATCACTGATTCTGTTCTTGAGGGCTTCTAGAAAGTTTTGGACTTGTTCAGCTTGGTATGTATTTCTATTGCCTTTTTCTGTATACTATCCACCCTCTGTCAAGTTCCCTTTTCAGGTCATTTTCTGATTTTCTTAATGCTTCTTGGAATTCATCTAGTGTTTATTTATGTCTTCATTGAGCTTAGCCAGCTTATTATAGAGGTTCTCCCTCTCCCTCTTTCTCTCTCTCTCTCTCTGTCTTTCTTTTTTCCCTAATAGGTCCAAATTAGCAAGGATAGCATTCACACAATTTTTGATCTTTTGTTGATTTTCTGCAAGTTCTGCCAATTGCTTGGTCAGGGTCACATACCTTGTGTCTTTATTTTGGGGCTCTGATCCTGTTGTCTCTTCTATGTTTTCATTAGAGACTTCCATTGTGGGACCGGGCAACCTTGTTTGTGTTCCTTCCATTTGATGTTTCATGTTGCTGCTTTTGTGCTGTGGTCTGCCCCTCACAGTGTGGGAATCTTATTTAATTCAGGAGGAAGCTGTAGTTTGCCCTTGAAGGGTCTTCAGTGATTGTTTCCTATTATGGTTGACTAGATTAGAATTTTGATTTCAAAGGGGCATGTCTACTCAGGTGGTAAGAGTTGGAGCAGCCCTGGAGGTGACCTACAGACTGGTGGCAGGGCAGGGAGAGGGGCCTGGAAAGTGTGTGGTCTTGAAGGCAAGTTGCTGGAGGGTGGGGTAGGACAGTTCTGATCCATTAATGGGTGGCAGGGAAGGAGGATGGGATGGTGTGGACCCATTGATGGGTGGCAGGGAAGGGGGGTATGGGACAGTGCAGACCAGGTGGTGTGGACCTGGTGGCAAGGATTTGGTGGTGTGGACCCAGTGGCACAGTGGGGCAGGGGATGGGACAGTGCGGTCCCGGTGGTGGGGAAAGAGAGCAGGAAGGGAGCAAAGATGTGGGAGGGAAGAACAAGACCCAGTGGGCAGGAAAGGTGAGAGGCATTTGTGCCCAAATATGTGGAGCATGGAGGTAGTGCAGGAGCAAACCTGGTCTGTAGCATAGTGGCTGGGGACGGCTGCTTTAAGGGTCTGGGGGTCTAGTGGGCTACCCAAGGGCATGAGAATTAGTTGATTCTCTACTGTGCTCCTCTGTGTACTCACAGTGGAGGTCTGCTAGGACCTGATGATCCTGTAACCCCACAGATCTAGCCTGCTATGGCCCCAGGAGTTGAAGCATGGTTAGGCGGACACCATCTTGACTGCACTGGCTGTGTTTTGATCGCTGTCATTGAACTATTAGCCTATTTTTCTACATTTCTGGTGTTATCAATAGAACTGATTGCCTGTCATCTTGTTTCAAAATAAACCCTTGAACACATTAGGCCAGGACTAGCAGGAATAATGAATGTCTTCAGGCCTCCCTTTTGGTTTCATTTATTTTCTACAATCCTGTAATGTCAATTAGGATTTCCTTCTCTTTCTTTTATGGTGCTTAACCCCTAACAAATTCTCCTTATCCTGTCCCACATTTTCCCTCCTTTGCTGTTTATTTTCATACATATAAAAAGTAGAAAGTCCTACAGCAAACACCAAGATGTTGTTTAATGAGATTGAATAACTCAGCATTTTGCTTTTATCTTTCTTTCTTCTTTCTCTGCAGTAGGACTGCTTGAACGGACTCCTCTTTAATCCTAATCATAATGTTAAATTTTTCCACACCTAGCCACAGAACATGGCTTTATCTTTCATCACCATAGTAGTTGAGATTTCTGGTCTTCTAATAATTCCATATTCAAATTTTCCCCAACACCTCCAAGAATCTTCCAGAGTGCTAACAATTTTCTCAAGCACATTTTCTATCCTCTTGTCATTGTGAATTTAACAATGACTGGCCCAAGAACAGAACACATGTAAGGAAATATCTTAGAACAAGCTCTGTTCCTCAGAGCCAGGCTTGAGATCCATGTCCCAGGTACAATTTCTGTGAGGCAAAGTCACCAGAGCCCCTGTAGACATGGCATTTGCTTTCACATGGTTCTGAAAACTCGGAATCCTAATGTTCCTTTGTTGTGCTTCTCAGGTGTTGGTTCAGGACCTGAATAGGAACCATAGGTAGGGGTTTTTTGACACTACTGCATTGCTTTGATCTCTGGGGTTTCACTTGGGATGGTTCAGCACTGGGTGCAGAAATTAGCAAATCACCTGAAGGCCTGTCCTCTTTCTTGCTTGTCCCCTGGCTAGAAGCCCATGAAGACTGAAGATGCTGATGGAGACCCCTACACATGTGGGAAGACCAGGCTGAGAATCTTAACAAGTTGTCACTTGAGGAACTAAGCCATTGAAATCCCATAGCATGCCTCTACTGTGCAGCCGGAGCCCATCTGAATCCCAAAGGCCAGAAGCAGTAGTGCCTCTTGTTGGAGGGACTAGGGCTTTTCTAGAAGTGCACATTGTGGGGAATGTTGGAGCCATCTTTGGAACACAAAATCTACCTCATCATAAGCATGAGATCCCCTGGTACCTTGGGAACTGATGGTCAAATGGTCATGTTTTGTAATTTCCATGATCCTGAGAGATGCATTCTGTCATTTTAGAAATCTCTTTCCAGTTCTGAAGAGGTTCATGGATCTTCCCACTCTCACCTGCTCCCATTGAGTCATGTGGGAAGATGCTTACATTGGGAGGCAAATCTGTGGCTTCCCTGTCTGATAATTTTCTCTCCACAGCAACTGTGAGTCCTTCAGGCTGTTGCTGTATTAGAGGAATGTGTGGTGTGGGTGCTTTCCTGGCAGCCACTAGCCCAGGGGTGCAGTAGAACCTGCCCTCCCTCATTCTTGGAAGACTTGGCCCTGGCTAATTGACGATCACCAGGCTCTCCACTGCTGTTAAAGTTGATGTGGTGTTGGTTGGTGGTCAGGGAGCTTCCTGTGGGCAGATTTCTTAATAGGTTTCAGGGTTTGGAAGTAAACACATTAGCAGGCTACAACTGCTAGAGTGGAGAACTCATTTTCCACTGGTGATTAATAAAGAAATTTCTGCACATTGCTTTTCTAAAGAGTTACTGTTTTTGAATGGGCAGTTGAGGCTCTTGAAGATGTGTGATTGCAGTCACTGATGGCCCCCGGAGGAGCCAGCTGCTGTGTGAATCCAAACTGAGCATGTAGTGTTAGCCTTGCCATGCTTCCAGTCTCACAGTGTTTTGGCTCCCTGGTTACATGATACCTGCTGGCTCCATGTTCACCGCATATGTCCGAGTTGACTATGATCATGTCTGTGGGGGTGGGGAATTGTGGAATAATAATTGGTTTTACTTTGTCTAAGTGAGGGTGGTTAAATATCAAAGTTACTCTATTAGTTGCTTTACTCATTGCTGTGACCAAGTGAATAACAAGAAGCAGCTTAAGAAAGAGAGGGCTTGTTCTGGCTGACAGTTTCAAGGGGTGACAGTCCATCGTGGCAGGGAAGGCATGGTGGCAGGTGTAGGAGGCAGATTTTCACATCCAGCTCATAGTGAAGAAGCAGAGAGCAATGAATGCTTATGCTCAGCCAGCTCTCTCTTTCTCTCTGTATTATTATTATTTATTTATTTATTTATTTATTTTGGTTTTTTTTGTGGTAGGGTTTCATTCTAGCCCAGGCTGACCTGGAAGTCACTATGTAGTCTCAGGGTGGCCTCAAACTCATGGTGATCCTCCTACCCCTGCCTCCAGAGTGCTGGTATTAAAGGCATCTGCCACCATGTCTGGCCAGCTCTCTTTTTTAATACCATGCAGGACCTTAGCCCATGGGATGCACACACAGTGAAGGTGGGTATTTCCAATACCCTGAATAGCCTGAATCTAGATAATCCTTCACAGGCATTCCTAGGTAATTCTGGGTCATGTTATAGAAGAAAAGAAGCTAAAAGTTGAACCGATTCACTGAATTACTGTAAGAGTTGATTGCTGAAGAGCTAAAACTTATCTTTGTCAACAGATAGGAAAATCCCAAAAAAGAACTGTCCAGAAAGAGCCCAAAGGGATGATAAGAAGGAAAGACAGTTTAGGCTAAACAAAGTAAAATGGAGTTCATTGTTAGTGGGGCCTGACTACAGAAATGATTGATATGCAAATTGTCACATCTTGTTTGTTCACTTACCCCTCCCCTTGGCTATGAAAACTATAAAATGGAAATAAAATCTCAGCTGGGACCAAAGCTTCTTTGGAGGGCTACCTCAAGCTTTCTGGCCCCCAGATAATAATCTACTTTACTTTCACTCATTCTGGCATTGGAGTGATCTTTCTAGAGAATTTCTACAACAATCTCAAGTTGGGAAATGGGATTAATTTGAACTCAAAGGAATGTATCCAGGACAAGAGCAACCCTCACTTTAATGCACTTAATTATGTGTCCATTAGTGACAAATGAATTATTAGTTCACTAATGTGAGTCTTCCTGTATTGGTCAGGGAGGGAAACGCCAGCCCATCCAAGGAGAAGCCACTGGTCTTTGAGCTCAACCACCACTGATCTCACCAGGTGATGGGAGGGTTCCTTCATGCCCTCTACCACCAAAGACACACAGGAAATGCTCTTTTCCTACAACTTCTCTGGAGATCTGGGGTTTCCCTCTCCTTGCCAAAGACATAAGTGTAAATTGAGTTTCTGCTTTTGAATTTGTGCTTCTTTTCAAAGAATATTCTTTCAAAACCTAAAGGGGAAGAGAATAGAATAAAAGGATAAGCCTAGGTTCCACTGGCCCTGCCTCTGCCCTGTCTAGTAAGTTATTTAGAATCTGTCTCAGCTGCTTGCAGACTCTAAGTGGAATTCTTGGGAAATGCTCAGTTTTCAAGTCTGTCTTCTGAGGCTCCATCAAAAAAAAAAAAAAATGTCCTCAGTTTTCTTCTATAGACAGGGAAGTCTTAGCATGTGCCAGGCAAATGAACCACCTTGGCTGGTATCTGATTTGGACCCACATCCAACAGCTGATCTTTCCAGGAATCTCTGAATCACCTCACACAAAGGTGTATGGGTCTGTCCTGACCAGGCAGAATGTACAGGGCCCGCCCCTGTGAGAAGTCCAGGGTAGGGAACAGCAGGCTAGCTCAGGCTGCAGACCTCCTTCACAGGGAGAGAGTTGCTTATTGTGTTGAGAAATGCTTTCAAAGTCGTTGTTATGTCTGGTATGGCACCACATGCCAGACGCATTCTTTCTCAAGTAAACCCCAGATTTGTGAAAACAGACACCCACATGCCTTACCTCTCCTCAGCTCTGTATGATGATGAGACTAAAAGTAATGAGCTGATGAAAATGAAATTACCAGAATGGTCTCACCTCCTTCACACACACCCACAAAAACACCTCTCTGCAGTTTTTAGGATGTTCAAAGACAGGAGAGAGAGAGAGAGAGAGCCTTGTGCTTGGTCCTCACAAGAGTCTCTTCCTCTCTCTCTCTCTCTCTAAATATATATTTTTAAATTGAGAACTTTAACACATGAACATACAGTAATTTGACTGTGTTCCTATCCCTTTATCATCTCTTTTCTCCTCTCCCTGGCTCCCATTCTCTGAAGACACTCCTTTTTCAAGTTTTTGTTTTGCTATCTCATTCCTTTTGTCCTCCTCTGTCTTTCATGTCAAAATGTTGATGGACTCAGAACCATGCTGATCTTTTGGGGGATTTAATTTCTTAAATTGCCTGAGCCAGAAGGCAAGGACATGACCTGGATGTGTCCCTGCTTTGCATGACGGAAGCAGAGAGCACAGTGACATGCACCAAGTAGAGTCTCTGTGTGGAGAGTTTCTAGAGAGTCTGGATGTTGCCTAGGATGCCACAATGCTGTTCGTGGGCAGCAAGAACCCAGCAGTCCTTGCACACTCTGAGAGCTGGGACACCTCAAGCTCCAGACATCTCTGCAGTTACTTCCCTCAGCAGCTGGAATCTTTCTAATTAGCCATTGTGTTTCTAGGCTGGCCTCAATTTCAGCTCACCTGAGAAGATGAGTTGATACCCTCACCCTCAGCTGATGGTTCATTTCAATCTTTATGTCCATGGTGGTGAAAGAGAATAGGAGAAAGCTAGCTTTATTTAAAAAATGTTTTTGAGAATGTGTACATCAGGACCACTAGCCACTGTAAATGAACTCCAGACATGTGCACCTCCTTGTGTATCTGGTTTATGTAGGTACTGGGGAATCGAACCTGGGTCCTTAGGCTTTTCAGGCAAGTGTCTTAACTGCTGAGCCATCTCTTCAGCCTGAAAACTAGCTTTTGAAAGGCAGTTTCAGTTAGGGATTGAGGTTCAAAGTGAAGTATGAGATGCTACCCCACAGATGGACCTTGTGTCTGATGGAGACTGATCTACAGTGGCCCCTGCTGCCCAGTTTAGCACAGACGTAGACAGATGGCCTGTTGGGCTGACCCAGGGATCTGTCCTCTAAATTCACCAAACAATGGGGTCTTCCCCTTGTTTATAAAGGCTCCTGCCTTCTTGGCTCAGCTCTTGTCTGTTTCGCTGCTAGGCCTGCCAACCTCTCTTCCCTAGGGCCACAGGGATACACACAAGGTCAGCTTCCCCCTCAACCAGCCTGGCTGAGGCGGGGCGGGGGAGTGGTAGGAAGAGCATAAAACTGTTTTTGGTTTGGATGGCTTCTCTGCTCGTCTGTTTCATGGTTTGGGCTAACTTATCCCATTGAAGACATGCATTATTTTCCTTTGGTTTCTGAATCTACCATTGCACATTCTTCCCAGGTTTCTCTGC
This sequence comes from Dipus sagitta, assembly GCA_036346955.1. Lineage (NCBI taxonomy): Eukaryota > Metazoa > Chordata > Mammalia > Rodentia > Dipodidae > Dipus > Dipus sagitta. The sequence continues at coordinate 63,848,948 of CM070779.1, read as the reverse complement.
ACAAGCTCCTAGATTCTACTTTGCATGTGCTTGCAGCTTTAATCTCTCTTTAAAAGCTTCAGTTTCTCTCAAGTCCACATGTTTGCAGCTTTACTGTAATTTCTCTTTAAAAGCCCCAGTTTCTCTTAAGTCCATGTGCTTGTGGCTTTACTCCAGTTTTTCTCCATTTCAAACCTTTGTTCTGTAGGCAACTGAGATGAAGCCTTACACAGAGAGTTACAGAAGCATCATAGGGGAGTACTTTAGGAATTAATGCTCCATGTACTCTGTAATGTGTTTTTCATTCAGGAAAATTATATCAGACATTCCTGATCAGTCCCAGGAACATTTCTAAGTGCTAGATTCAGGGAGTCCCAATCTGTCTTCTCAGAGGTATTGCCATGGGAACCACATGGGCTAGAAAGAGGACTGATCCCAGAAGGGGAGGGATGCTGGGAAGGCAGGAGCCAGTAGACCAGTGTTGCTGTGACTTTCTCCATGCTTGCGTCTTCCCAAGATATGAGCTTGCTGGACTCTACCCGGCACACATCCATCCAGCCCATTCCTGTCTCTAACTGTTTTCTTTTTGTGTGTGTGTGTGAGTGACCCAATATCAATGGTTGTAATCTCTCAATTACTTCTGAATGGGCAGCAGTTTCACCCAAAGATTTCATTTTTTTTCTCTGTGCCATTTCCTTCTAACAGCAGTCCATTTCTATGTAATGCACTCTGCACAACTCAGGATATGGCCATAACAGCAAGCCTCTCACACAAACGGCTTCTAGCCCAGTTCAGACAAAGCTCTTGCATGAGTCTCCTGGGGCACTAACTGTTGGTCACAGATGCCAGTGCTCCCCAAAGGAAGTGAGCACAGTGATTCCATCCTTCAGCTGTCCTCCTGCCCTCTGAATGTGCAGAAGAATGATCAAAAAATGGGGTGTCATCGAATATCAGTCACTCCAGAGGTGGCATCCTAACATTCTCTTAGTTCTTGACCTATAAGAAAAAAAAAAGTCTTTGAGCATTTTTTTGCTTTAATTAATTTTTTAATGTATAATTTTATTATTGACAATTTCTGTACTTACAGACAATAAGCCATGATAATTCCTTCCCCTCTCCCACATTCCCTTTCACAACTCCACTCTTCATCATATTCCCCCCTCCATTAGTCTCTCTTTTATTTTAATGTCATTGTCTTTTTCTCTTATTATGAGGGTCTTGTGAAGATATTTCTAGGCACTGCAAAGTCATGGATATTGAGGCCAAATTCTGTGTGGACAGTTGCATTGTAAGGGGTTGTTTCCTTCCTTTGGCACTTACTTTCTTTCCAACACCTCTTCTGCAATGGACCCTGAACCTTGGAGGATGTGATAGAGATGTTTCAGTGCTGGGCACTCCTCCATCTGTTCTTCTCAGCACTGTGCTGCCTTTTGGGTCATCCTAGTAGTTACCACCATCTGAAAAAAGAAGGTTCTCTAACCCAAAGTGATAGGAATATTAATATATGAATATGAATATTAAGTGTAGTGCTTACTGGGCAGTTTGGTGAGCACAATACATTTATTTAGCCAGACAAGGACAGGCTTTATACCCCTAAGGCTCATGACCTTCCCTGCCATAGGCTTCTGATTAGGTTTTCAGTACCAGGCATGTATTCCTCCCATAGAGTGGGCCTCCAGTCTAATTAGAGAGCAGTTGGTTTCCCCCAGAGCAGATATGCCACTATTGCATCTGTTCAGTCATTTGTTCTATCTGGCCAAACTTGAGGCTTCCAGTGTCCATTGTTTTCACTGCTGATGACTTCTGTCTTCCATAGGGCTGCATGCTTTTTCCAGCTTTCAGTCAGATGGTCTATAGGGAGGTTTTCAGCTCAGCCCCAGCTTGATGTCTCAGTGACTGTGCCGCCTAGGCATGTGAAGTCTTCAGCAATAGGGTCTTACCATCTGTTTCTCATGGGAAACCAAGGACCTTGGCAATAGCCTGTAATGTTTTGGAGGCAACAGGAACTCCCTGGCCAACAACTCACTGGAAGGTATCCCATCCCTGGCACTGAAAATTTTCGAATAACAATCTATGGCTTCTGGATGTGCCATTATCTAAAAAAGAAGGTTTTCATTGACTCTCCCCACTGCACTTCTTTTACTCAATCTCTTCCCCATGCCTCACTTAGGCCTTTCCTCTCCCTGTAATCTGTTTTTGTACTTACATACATACATATGGTAATCCCCTTAATTCCTTGCTTCCCCTCTCTTCATTATAGCCTTTTTCTAGCTTATTGGCCTCTGCTACTGATTTTTGGTTCCAGCTCATACACAAGCCTACACATTTTTAGTTAGGATCCACATATGAGAAAGAATATGCAATGTTTGGCTTTTGGGGCCTGGGTTACCTCACTTAGTATAATCCTTTCTAGATCCATCTATTTCCCTGAAAATTTCATAATTTTATTTTTCTTTACAGCTGAATAGATCTCCATTGCATAAATGTACCACATCTTTATTATCTATTCACCTGTTGAGAGACATCTAGGCTGGTTCCATTTCCTAGCTATTGTGAATAGAGCAGCAGTAAACATGGTTGTGCAAGTATTTCTAAGGTAGTGAGAAGACTCATTAGCATATATGCCTAGGAGTGCTATAGCTGGAGCATATGATAAATCTATTTTTATGTGTCTCAAGAACCTCTACATTCATTTCCACAATGGTTGTACCAGACTATATTCCCACAAACAATGTAGAAAGGGTCCCCTTTTTCTGCATTCTTGCCAACATCTACATTCATTTGTTTTATTGATGATAGCCAGTCTGACGGGAGATGGAATCTCAAAATAGTTTTAATTTGCATTTCCCTGATGGCTTAGGATGTAGAACACTTTTTAAGATTTTTATATGCTATTTCTATTTCTTCTTTTAAGAAGTCTTTATTTAGTTCCACAGCCCACTTTTTATTGGGTTGTTTGATTTTTGATTGTTTTGTTTTTTGACTTACTTGTATATTCTGGATATTAATCCTCTGTCAGATGTATAGCTGGCAAAGATTGTCTCCCATTCTCTAGGTTGTCTCTTTACTCTATTCACAGTGTCCTTTGCTATACAAAAGCTTTGTAGTTTCATGAGATCCCAGGGGTTGGTTAGTGGTTTTTATTTTCCTGAGCAATTGGTGTTATATTCAGAAAGTCATTGTCTGTAACAATATGTTGAAGGATTTCCCCTACTTTTTCCTCTAGGTATTTCACGTCTGATATTAAGGTCCCTGGTCCATTTGGATCTGGTTCTTGTTCACGGAGAAAGACAAGGATCTATTTTCTTCCTTCTACATATAGATATCCAGTTTTCCCAGCACCATTTATTGAAGAGGTTATCTTTTTTCCATTGAGAGTATTTTTTGGCATTTTTGTCAAAAATAAGATGGTTGTAGCTGCCTGGATAAACATCTGGGTCCTCTATTCTGTTCCATTGATCTACATGCCTGTCTTTGTTCCAGTACCGTGCTGCTTTTGTTACTATGGCTATTCAAGGTTTTTTTGTTTTTTTTGTGTGTGTGTATGTGTGTGTGTGTGTGCTTCAAAATGATTTTTAGGGTTGTTTTTTTTCTATTTCTGTGAAGAATGCCACTAGAATTTTAATGGGGATTGAATTAGACATGTAGATTGCTGTTGGTAAGTTTGACATTTTCACAATATTGATTGTTTCAATCCAAGAACATAGGGTGTCTTTCCATTTCCTAGTGTCTTCTGCAATTTCTCACTTGAGTGTTTTAAAGTTCTCATTATAGAGATTCTTCACTTCCTTGGTTTATCCCAAGGCTCTTTCTTTCTTCCTTCCTTCCTTTCTCTCTCTCTTTCTTTCTTTCATTCATTCTTTCCTTATTTATTTGAGACAATTGTTTATGGGAGAGATTCACTGATATCATCCTCCACATGTTTTTTGCATCCTGAGTTGATTTGATGCTTGGGTTTTCTAATAATCTGTGGTTCTTTTAGATTTGGAAATGCAACTTTATGTACCTTCAGAGTAGGAGTTTAGGGTGTCATGTATAACTCTTGTACTCCAATATCACTGCAGAAGTAATCCTAGGTGTTGAATTGCCTGCTATTCAAGTATTCTAGAATTCTAGTGCGATGGGTGGAGCAATTTACTGGCAAATCCTAAAATTTATCTGAGTAATATACACATTCAATAAAAATCATCACAGAGTATGCAAGTGTAGGGATTAAACAAATAGATAACCTTATAATGCCAAAATCCCTATGGGTGTGTGTTGCTCTACACCCTTAATCTTGTCAACTGGGAGGTTGAGATTTCTGTTCTGAAATGGGTTCCAGGTCAGCCTGGGTCTAATTCAGACTCTGCCCCCAGTAATAGCAGAGGTAAAAGACCAAGGCCCTGTGAATCTGAAAGCATCAACGGCAACAATAGTCAACCCCCAAATACAGCTTAGTTGAGAATGGTAAAGCCAACCAACTATATGTAACTCATAACCTTCCCTGACATAGAAAGAGAGATCAGCACTTCCAGTGAAGGCCTGTGTACCTGCTCTTTTGTCAGTTAGCCTCATAACCTTTTGGGGTGGCTTCCAATCTCAGCAATGCTTAATGCCCACCTCAGTCCCCTTGTGTTGTGCTATGGATCTGGTGTTCTGATCAGGTGTGCTGGATGCCCTGCCACCTGGGGCTGAATGTGTTCTCTGGAGGTTTGTGGTTCTGGTGGTTGGAGGATGGGAGAGTGCAGGAAGCCTGGAGTTATACTGGAACTGCTCAGCATGTCCCAATTGTATACCTTTCAGCAGCTCCTTAGCTGATCTCTGCTGTCTCCGCTTAAGGTTTGGTGAGGTTGGAAAATCCCCTTGTTTGGTCTTTGCTCCTGCAGCTGGGTGCTGGGCCAGGCATGCATGCGGACCTGTGCTGGCTGCAAGCACCTCCGTGGGATTCTGGCTGGTTTCCTCCTTTCTGGTAGATCTTGATCTATCCTGCTTCTCTGCTGTGGCAATAAAAAGCTATACATCTTCACTTTTTGGAAGAAAAGTAAAGTGTATTTTGCTGTGATTTTCCTTAAATCCCTCCAGGCTGGTTTGGTGTCACTCCTACGCATTTGAGCTTTTTAAGAAGTTAATTTTTTAAAAAAAATATTTATTTGAGACCAACAGAGAGAAAGAGGCAGATAGGGAGAGAGAGAGAGAGAGAGAGAGAGAGAGAGAGAATGGGCGTGCCAGGGCCTCCAGCCACTGCTAACAAACTCCAGATGCATGAGCCCCCTTGTGCATCTGGCTAACGTGGGTCCTGGGGAATCAAGCCTTGAACCAGGGTCCTTAGGCTTCACAGGCAAGTGCTTAATGGTTAAGCCATCTCTCCAGCCCTAAGAAGTTATTTTTTAAAAAAATATTTATTTATTTATTTATTTATTTGTAAAATAGGGATGAGAGAGAGAGAGAGAGAGGCAGGGAGGGAGAGAGAGAGAGAATGTGCACCAGGGTCTCTAGCCCCTGCAAATGAACTCCAGACACATGTGTCACCATGTGCATATGGCTTACGTCTGTACTGCGGAATTGCACCTGGGTCCTTAGGCTTCACAAGCAAGTGACTTTAACTGCTAAAACTATCTCTCCAGTCTTTAAAAAGTTAATTTTTACTGAGAAGTTCAATATATGAACATATTGCGAATTGGTCATATTCCCCTGGGTTATACTTCTACCCCCCACCCCTGCTTGTTCACACAGTTGGTGACTTATCCCCAGCAGCTCACAAAGTGCTTTCCAGTGCTAGGAGGGCTAACCAGCAGAGAGGTCACTTCCAACTCAGTTCCAGCTTCATTCCTCAATATCCTGTGACTGCAGCCTGTGGTGTCTTCAGAAGAAGTTTCTTACAGTTTAGTTCTGGTGGGTAAGTAAGTGCTTTGGCAGTGGTTTATATTGTTCCGGGGAACTCATGGGCCCAGTGGCTCACTGTGGGAATAGCCCTGTTCTGGCACTGGGATTTTTAACTATGCAGCCACTTTATCATAGTATGTGTTCTTTTCTGCTTAAGCTAATCAATGCTAGTATCTTTGCTGTACTATAGAAATTCAAGTGGTGTGTGTGTGTGTGTGTGTGTGTGTGTGTGTGTGTGTAGAGGCTAAAGGACAACCTTGGGTATCATTCCTCTGTCTTCATCATCATCATCACCCACATTTTTTTATTTTTCGGTTTTTTGAGGTAGGGTCTCACTCTAGCCCAGGCTGATCTGTAATTCACTATGTAGTCTCAGGGTGGCCTCGAACTCATGGCGATCCTCCTGCCTTTGCCTCCCAAGTGCAGGGATTAAAGGTGTGCACCACCACGCCTGGCTATCATCCACATTTTTTGAGGCTCATTGGCCTGGAGTTTGACAATTAGGTTAGACTGGCTTGCTAGTGAGCTTCAGGGATCCACCTGTTTCCACCTTCCTGTTTTTTTTCTTTTTTAATGTGGGCACTGGGAATCAAACTCTGGTCCTCATGCTTGTAAGCTAAGCACTTTACCAACTGAGATCCCTCCAGAAACTTGAGGGAGGTAAGATTGATTTTGGGTCATAGTTTCAATCCACTCATAGCAAAGAAGGAATGGTAACATTTGTGGTGATGGCAGTGTGTGGCATGGATTGCTTACAGCTTATAGCTTGGCAGATCAGGAATTAGAACTGAGGCTGGATCCAGAAGCAGATTCAGTACCTCAGTGACCTATTTCTGCTAGCTAAGCAACACATTCAAAAAGTTCCACAAACTACCAAAACAGGTGCTCAAACACATGTGGGGAGCATGCCACATTCAGACCACATTCACCTCCTAAGGCTGCTTGAATCACCATGGTGTTTCTCTTCTTTCTTCCTGCTTCATGACTTGTTTTGCAAGGTCTGGAAGAATCAAACACTAGGTTTATGCTTCCTTTTGTGAGCATGAGCTGGTGTACTATATTCCTTAGCCTCCACTAAAGCCTCTCTAAATCTACATCCTGCTTTTATTTTGGCTCTTACAGGCAGTGTTTGGGATCAGAATTCCACAGGTGCACATGAATGAGACTTTGTCCTCTCTTACTACTGCAGTCACATCACCAGCCTCAGCATGAATTTAGAAGGCCACACCCTTAGCAAGCTGCTGTCACAGCAATTCTGTGCCTCTAAACATGGCAGCACACCTCCAGCTATGCAGCATTTTGAAGCCTTTTTATTTAACACAGTTTATTTTTGAAGCCAAATGTGTTCCTTTGTTGTGTGTTTCTGCTTGCGTCTTTGAGACAGAATGGAAGGCATCTAGGCAGGAAGGAGGTAAAGGGCATGTCCCTATGCTAGACTAACCCTGGCAGACCTGTGGAGTGAGCTGTCCTCATTCTCCTCCAGGTTACTCATGAAGTGTACATGAGAATGAAGCAGTAAGCACAAGAAGAGATTGATCAGTCTTGACTCCACAGGGTAGATAGAACAAGAGAAACTAACTACGATCTGAGACAGTTTTGGAGTTCAGGGCTGCTCACCCTGGGAAGCCATGTCTACTTCTAATCTGAGGCAGGGGAAGGAAAGAGCTGCCTGGAAGCCTAGTGTGTGGCTTGGACAGTGCCTGTTCGTGAGGCAAAGTCTTTGGAGGAAGACCATGATGGCCACAAGGGCCTTCAGGGGAGGAGCAATAAGCAGAAGGCCCTGGAGCTGTTGGCTCCACCCTCTGTCATTGGCTCAATGTCTCAGGAATCTGGGAATGTGGTTTCTCTTTCCTTCCTGCCTGGATGTCTCTCATTCCATCTCAAAGAAGTAGACAGAAGCCAGATTCTGCTTATGATGGTTCAGAGGAAGTGGAGAAGAGCCAGGAGGGGCCTTCAGGGTGGAGGAGACCCACTCCCAGCACTGCCTGCCCTTGAGACCAAGGAGAATTCTCATCCTATGCAGGGTGAAAGACAACCTTCCAGTGGCTATAGGACCTTGTGCATGTGGCCTCTGCCAACTTGCAACATTGTATCCTAGGAATCCCTTGTGCTAATTCTATTTTAGGAAAAATAACATTCCTGTTGGTTCTGGAAACATCAGTAGGTCTCCAGCCACTTCATGTCAGCCATTTCCTTGGACACAGTGGTTCTCAAGCAAGGATAATTTTGGCTCTAGGTTGATCTTACAATGTCTACAGATATATATTTTTTTCACCAATGGGGAATGATGCCACTAGATTCTAGCAGCAGAAGACATGGATACTGCTGAGCATCATAGAGGACATGAGGCAGTTTCCACATGATGGTGATGAGTTTGAGAATCCCTGCATCTATATGAAAGCCCATTCTATCAGACATATGCACATATTTTCTGCAGTAGTATGTTTTACACTGGATGCTTCTTTCTCAATAGGCCTTTCTCTGACATCGTGTGTGTGTGTGTGTGTGTGTGTGTGTGTGTGTGTAAGCCAGAGCTTGATATTGGGTGTCTTCCTCAATCTCTCTCCACCTTATTCTTTGTCATAGGGTCTTCTCACTGAATGTGGAGCTCACCAATCCTGCTAGACTAGTTAGCTAGTAAGTCCTAGAGATACTGTCTTTGTTTTCCCTGCACTAGGATTACAGGCATGTAGCAACATATTATGTGGGTGCAGGAGATCCAAATTCAGGTTCCAGTGCTTGCATAGCAAACACTTTACCCACAGAGCCATCTTTCCAACTGCCTGACATGTAATCTTTCAGTCCTCATTCCAACACTTCCTGCCCCATATTACTAGTGTATTCGCTACATAACATTTTTTTTTTATCTTCTAAAATTCTAGAATGGATTTTTATTAGCAACTTAATGAGGTCTATGAGATTTCAACTTATGTGTATTTTTGCACAATGCCACTTCCCCAGTGTGGAGAGAGTGTGGGTATAGATATATAGTGGGCACATGGGATTTTCCTGGATGAGGAAATACTTTTTAAAAATAATTTATTTATTTACTTATTTGAGAGAGAGAAAGAGGCAGATAGAGAGGGAATGGCATGCCAGGGCCTTCAGCCACTGCAAATGAACTCCAAATCATGCACCACCCTATGCATATGGCTTTATGTGGGTACTGGGGAATCAAGCCTGAGTCCTTTGGCTTTGCAGGCAAGTGCCTCAAACACTAAGCCATCTCTCCAGCACTGAGGAAATAAATTTTTACAGAGATACATTTATTATCTCCACCTTCTCTTATTTCTAGCATGGAATTTGAGTGTCATATTTATTAGTCCCCAAATGTCCATGGTTATCCCAAATCAAATAAAGACACAGCATGCTCCATAAATGGATTCTTCTGAGGTACATGGAGCAAATAGGCCGAACGACAGGTACACTATGGTGTAAATATGAAGTGCTGTCCATAAGCTCACATGTTAATCTTGGTTGCAAACTGGTGGTGCTATTTTTGGGAGGTTCTGGAAACTTTAGGAGGTGGGGCCTATCTGGAGGAAGTAGGTTCTCCTGGAGGTTACTCCTGATCTACAGTCACACCTGTCTCTGCTTCCTGTCCATCATTCAGAGAACAGCCTTCTCTACTGCCCACTCCTGCTGTCATCACATTCTGCCTCAGACCCAGAATTAACAGATCAAGGACTGTGGAGTGAACCCACTGAAACATGAGCCCAGGTAAATCCTTCCTCCCCTGGATTAGGATTAGGGTGTTTCTGACAGGTAGTTTATCAGACCGGTGAGGAAAGTAATGAATACAGGTATCTTACTACTTTTTTTCAGAAAACAAATTAAAATGATGACCTCTGATAGCCTGCCTTGTTGGAGCTGCTAAACTGGCTGTTCACTTTTCTTGGACTGCATGGAGCTCCACTATACCTGCTCTAGGAGCTCAGAGAAGAGCAGCCACCAATGCCCCCAATGGCACTCTGTTAGCTCCACCACACCTGTCTGAGGCCACCAATGCCCCAGATGGCACTCTGTGACTTTATACATAAGCAGAGGTTGTCTTTACCTTTTTATTTTAAATTCTGAGCACTTATTTTTCCATGGATACACAACCTTTTGGGATCCATTCTATACACACAGTATACTGGCATACATAGAGTATGTTTAATATCCTACTAGCCATACCATACTGTTCATTTTTGCCACTGTAATTATCCTTTTCTCTCAGTATCTATAAAAATGCACACAAGAATGCAATCCCAAGATATTGGGATTCCATTATATCTAGCTCACCCATTATTGGCATAATCTATATTGCAAAAATAATTTATTGTTCCTCTGGAGGTAGTTCGATGTCTGAAATCATTCATCTCTCAGTGAATAAAATAAAAATTTGATGCTGACTTAACCTTTCCCTTGACTATGGCCGAGCAAGGCAATTGAGAAACTTCTTTCAGATCGAAGTTGAACTTCACCATAATTGGAAGGGTTTCATTCTCTCCTTATGATCTCACCTCAGTGTTCAATTTCCTGCGGATTCCAGCCCATTTTCTGCAAGTCAGATCCCTGTGGGCTCCTTACTAGGAGAAGCTATGGATATGAGTATCTTGTTTGCACAATGAAACAACACTGGGGCTCCATTCTCTTGTGTTTGATGAAAACCATGGTGAGGAGAAAAGCCAAAATGTGCTGGCGTCATGACCAGTGGGCTTCTGAGTCCTGCAATCTGCCACACCCATCTCAGTGTCACTCTTGGGAAATGGTTGATAAAACCTGAACAAATAGTCCATGGCTCATTTTATGAAGTGACTAAAAACTCTTTGGTTCAGGATACATTGAACAGTGGCAGAAATCATTCTCTGTGCAGGTATTGAGAGACTTAGGTTAGGGCTGGGTGGGAGGTCAGGGATACTGTCTCTGTAGGCAGAGGCCACCGTGGGAGGTGAAGGGCCCACCTTAGATACCACTTGTAAACACCCAAGTAGCTGGCTCCCAAAAGCCTACTAGGATACAGATGCAGTCAATGGGACCCAACTAGACACCTCTGGTGGCTCCAGTGGAGGGTTGGCCTTTAGGAGCATGCCTGGAAAACACTGTGACTTCTCTACCATATGTCTGCTTGCAGGTGACTGCAGAAGACAAGCTCCTGCTTTGGCTGCAAATTGCACCTCCCAAGCAGGTTCTCTGATAGGCAAACTAACCTGCCAGAGCTATTTATTTATTTATTTATTTAAGAGCGACAGACACAGAGAAAGGGCAGATAGAGAGAGAGAGAGAGAGGGAATGGGTGCGCCAGGGCTTCCAGCCACTGCAAATGGAACTCCAGATGCGTGCGCCCTCTTGTGCATCTGGCTAACGTGGGTCCTGGGGAATCGAGCCTCGAACCGGGGTCCTTAGGCTTCACAGGCAAGTGCTTAACCGCTAAGCCATGTCTCCAGCCCTGCCAGAGCTTTTATGAATGGGATTCTGGGAAATGTGGCCCCAGCCTTGAGGGAGGGGTTTGCTGGGCTCAGTTTGGCAAGTGACCCTCCAGTTTGGTGGCTCATTAAATATTGCTTTATCTTATGATAGATGACTTCAACCATGAAACTAATTGGAGTGAAAATTAAGTTTTTTTTCCAGATCTTTATTATTGGTTGCCAAGGGCTATAAGCCAAAGGACCACTCCTCTCTGTTAGTGGAGTAATGAGCCAGAGTTTGAGAAATATAGTGATGTTAACAAAGACGACTTTGACCATGATGTTATCAGACTTACAAATGGGGAATATTTTCACCATGTGATGAAGTTATTTCACTCACATGGAATCAGAGGCCATTCCTACTCTGCTTGGAGCAATATTGTCTTAATTATCTTTTGGGGGTTCAGGAAAGAAAACGAGCTATGTGGAAGCCATCTAATGACAATGTCCTTTCTAAATGACCCCTGTGGTAACAAAGGGAAATGAGTCACATGGAATGGTTGAGCACCCCCATATTGAGTGAGTGGCATATGTGTGGTGGATTTCTCCCTCCCTCCCTCCCTCCCTCTCTCTTTCTGTGTGTGTGTTTTGAGGTAGGGTCTAACTCTAGGCCAGAATGAACTGAAATTCACTACATAATCTCAGGGTGGCCTCAAATTTGCTCTATCTCTTTATTAAAAGTATTTTTATGATTTTTTCCATTTTCTTCAAATATTTTATTTATTTATTTGAGGAGGGGGAGGTTTGAGTGTTCTAGAGCCTCCTGCTGCTGGAAACAAACTCCAGAGGCATGCAGCACACAATATGCATCTGTCTTTAGATGCATGGGTCCTGGGGAATTGAACCTGGGCCTTTAGGCTTTGCAATAAAGCACCTTTAACTATGGAGCCATCTCTCCAGCCCACCTCCTGTTTCTTCTTTTTTATGCACATGTGCATGTATTGGCACCCTAGAAGCTCTTGTCATCAGACACATACACTTAATTTTATTTTTGTTTAATATATATATATATATATGGAGAGAGAGAGAATATGAATGGGCACACCAGGGCCTTCAGCCACTGCAAATGCACTCCATATGCATGCACCATCTTGTGCATCTGGCTGTATGTGGGTACTGGGGAATCAAACCTGGCTTTGCAGGCAAGCACCTTTAACCACTGAACCAGCTCTCTAGCCCTCCTGTTTCTCATAACGGACAATTTTACTGTCTCCACAGTGAAAGATTCACCATTCAAGAGAACTTGAATATGTGTTGCCAGGCCAAAGTTACTCACAACTGGCTCAGAATCAGCTGAATTTGGATGCCAGAGCTTTTGAGCATGTTTTTCTTAGTTGCACATTTTTCTGTTTTGCTTGTTCCCTGACAGAGTGTCTTTCATATAGCCCAGGCTAAACTTCAACACCTTTGGAAGAAGGGAGAGAAGGAGGGAGGAAGGGGGACTGGAGAGAGAGAACAGATGCACCAGGGCCTCTTGCTGCTACAAAGAAAAGGAACCTCTTGGTGCTTCGGCTTTGCATGGGGAACCAAACTTAGGCTGGCAGGCTTTGCAAACAAGACTCTTTAATGGCTGAGCCATTTAAAAAATAGGAGAGAGAGAGAATGGGTGTGCCACGGCTTCTAGCCACTACAAATGAGCTCCAGATGCATGATGTGCCACTTTGTGCATGTGGGCTCTATGTGGGTACTGGGGGATTGAATCCAGGCTGTTAGGCTTTGCAGGCAAGCACCTTAACTCTGAGCCATATCACTATGACAATTGCCTGAGACCAGGTGACTTAGAAGCAATAGTTTATTCCACTCATGGTTCTGAGGCTTGGGCAATGTATAAGGTTGGTACTAGCATCTGTCAGGCATGAGCTGAGGGGCTTCCTGCTGTATCCTAACATGGTGGAGGGCATCGCATGATAATATGGAGCAAGTGTGCCAGCTTGGGTTTCTCTTTCCCTTCTTACAAGGTTATTAATGCCATCACAGGGGACATACCTTCATTACCTTTTCTAGTTCCAATTGCTGCCCTGAACCTCAGTCCAAATACTAATTCACAAGCACATGTAAGCGGGGATTAAGTTTCCATATGTGAATGTTGGAGGGTCATCTTGTTAGAAAGTGGTCTTAACTGCTTCCTGAAAGGAAGCAGAGATCTAAGCTGGATAGTCAGCCTATATATAATTGCTGATTGAGTTATGTTGACAATAGGTCATGTGGCCAGCCTTCTCTGAAAGTCCCTTGCCATTGTGACAGCATTTCAGACGTCCTCTCCTAGTCTTCCTCGCACTCTGCCCTCTGCTCTGCCACCTCTATGGGACCTCAGTGGACATTCTTAGCAGCAGTTTTTGTTCCCTTTTTCCTTTATCAATAGCCAGCCCATCACTGTGGGCTTCCTGGTCATCTCAGCAGCCACATTAGTCCCTGGAAGGTGGAGTGGATGTTTTCCAGTCACAGCCTTGCCTCCTGCTTCCCAGGGCTATTCTGGCTCAGGTGCACTTAGAGATTAGAAGGGATGCTCCATTTGCATGGGACTCAGGGGTCTCTCTGAGATCTAAAGTGCCAATGGAAGGAGGGAGATGATTTCTATTGACTGGGCTTTCTTGGTAAAAGAGGTAGCCAATGGGACTTCTGTAGTTTGCAGATCTGTCTTACCAAGCTAAGTGATAGCAGGGCTGAGCAGTTCTGGGGTTGCATCCATCAAGCCTCATTGCTTTGCTTCACAAACAAAAGCTCAGACATCCAGATCTAACACACTGTTGAGTTCTTGCTATCTTGCGGATGGGTGTTTTCTTGTCTCTGTCATCCTTGTTTGCTCTTCTCTGTATCATTTCCTTTCTTCCTGTGGCTCATTCCTGCACTTCTTCAGTCATGACTCTGTCTCATTCTCCCTCCCAGTGGACCTCTCTCTCTCTCTCTCACTTGCTTCTCACCACTAGGGACAACAAGGTGATGACAGCGATATGTGTTTCCATCACATGACACCACAAGCCTCTCCTACAGGAACTCTGTGGCTTGATGAAAATAGGGAACAACTTGGGGTCCAGCAGACAATGAACAGAGGGCAGCCTGAAGGGCCTTCTAGCAACTTCAGGGCATTTGGGGGCAGTTCCTTCCCCTACCAAGTGTTCATAGGAGTCTTCTGAGACATGACCACACCCATCTGCACATCTCACAGCACACAGTGAAGCCACGCCTATATTCCAGACCCACAGAAATGGTGGATAAGAAACCAGTTGTATCAATAGATTTGCACTCACTGTTGAAGCATGTGCTTTTCCACAGCGGCCCCTGAAATGACTTTAGCCAGGTTGTACATGATCTGGGTCTGCTAGCCCCTGGTGTCCCACTCTCTCTTTTGTCAGTATGCCCCCATCCTAAAATGCTGGACTTCTAGCCTGGCTCCCACTACCTCTGTCTGGATAAATATGTGGTTCACTTCCTGCTGGCTCTGCCCTCTTCATGCATAATTTGTTTCAGACCAAAACCCTGCATAATTTGTGGGCCACCTTCCCTTTAAAAAGCATTTCAGACAGCCACTGTCATCAGTGGGTGAGTTTGGCTTTTATAAATGAGCTGCATTATAAATCAACAACTCTGACTCTTAAGTACATGGGGTAATTTATGGGTGTTATGGAAGGCGGCAATGTCTTCTCTTAAGCTCATGATTAAGTATGATGCTACCTGTGAGTGGGAAGCCATCGTTCACTGTCCTGCCTGTTCCAACCACTGCCATTCCTTGAGGCCCCATCTCACTGTTACATCATAAAGGGCAGGAAGAACTACCTGTAATGGATGGTTTATTCACCCCTAAATGTGCTTCATTCCTTGGTCAGCTACTCCACTATGGGCATTGTGGGATCCTAGACATGGCCCTTCCCATGTCTAGTTTGGATGAAGTGAGACAAAGGCTGATCCCTGCAGAGGACAGTATAACACTTGTTTCTTCAGAGCAGAGTAGAAGTTATCAAACTGGACTTTTCCTGTTTGCTCTCAACCCTTCTTCTTGGTTACATGTCTTGGGGACTGAATTTTATAAGTGGCTCTTGTTATGACTAATCTCTGGTTACCAACTTGACAGAATTTAGAATATTTTACTTATTTAAGAGAGAAAGGAAGGGGGGGGGGAGAGAGAGAGAGAGAGAGAGAGAGAATGGGTGCACCAGGGCCTTCAGCCATTGCAAAGGAACTCCAGACACATGCACCACATTGTGCATTTGTGCATCTGGTTTACTTGGGTACTGGGGAATTAAACATGGGTCCTTAGGCTTTGCAGGCAAGTGCCTTAACTGCTAAGCCTTCTTTCCAGCCCTTGACAGAATTTGGAATAGCCATGGAAATAACTTCTGGGAGTGTCTGTGAGCAATTTTCTGGATAGATTAATTTAGGTGGGAGGACTTCACCCTGAATGTGAGTGACACCAGCTCATGGGATAGGACTCCAGACTGAATAACAAAGGAGAGTGCTATCTGTGCAGCAGTATTCTCTCTGCTTCCAAACTGTGGGTGCAATGTGACTAACTCTTACACTCCCACCACCATGCCTGATGACATGGCAGGTCCTGTCACCATGATGAATTGTATCCCTGGAATTGTAAGGTGAAATAAACATTTTCCTTCCTTCAGGTGCTTCTTGTCAGCTGTTTACATGGGTACTGGGGAATGACACTCAGGTAGTTTCAGGCTCTCCAAGGTCCTTGTGCTTATGTTGAGCACTCTTACTCATTGAGCAATTTCCCCAGGCTGCCTCAGAGATTTTAAACAGAATTCCATTCTTGAACAAAGCAGTACCTGCAGTCACACCATCACTGACTAAAGTTCCTAAATGCCATCTCATTGGGAATCTGCATGTCTGTCTTTGGTAACAATTTCCAAGACCATCAATTTTAGACGTAACTGTTGGATAAGTGAAAGGCTCAACTCTATAAATTGTGGGTCATTTCATGTTCAACATCAGCTTCTGCCAACAAGACACTGTGCTTTACCCAAACTGTCTGCCTAACGTACAAATACCAGTTATTTGCCTGCAACATGCAAAACCAGCGTTTTCAGGTCACATTTCATTTCTCAAAACCACTACTTAAGAAAATTGCTACAAAAGTTAAAAGGGCCATGAATATCAAGTGCTGGTGGCTTAGAAGCAAGTCCCTCTGTATATAGTGCTAAACATAACATCTCTTTATATAGTGCTACACATTGCATCTCTGCATATAGTGGTACACATAGCATCTCTGTATATAGTGTTACACATGGTATCTTTCTATATTTTAGTGCACATGGAAATTAGAACTTGGAAAGCATACAATTTCACTTCTTTGAAATTTACACTAAGCATGTTCCTTTTCTTTACATAAGATGCTTATTTCATCACAAGCACATAAGGGAAACCTGAAGACAATTGAACCTGTTCATTAGTAGGGAGATGTAGCATAACAGAATAAATTTTACCTAGGTAGACTGGTATATCAATGTTTTTAATCTGTATTGTTGGATAACTATGTTGCTTAAAAATATAAATAAGATATAGGGCTGGAGAGATAGCTCAACAATTAAGATCACTTTCAGTGTAAGCATGAGGGTCAAAGGAGGCCTGAGAGATCAGTCAAGTTTGAATCCCAGGACCCACTTAAACAGTTGGAAGTAGCCACACATTTCTGTAACCCCAGTCATATAGAGAAACAGAGACCTGAATATTGCCAGAGTTTGTGAAAAAGAAAAACAACAAGGTCTGGGATCAGTAAGAGATTCCAACTCACTTAAGAATAGGCAAAGAGTGATGGATCAGTTTGCCTCACATTTCATTCTGGCCATTTCAGGTGAGCACCCTCTGCTACAGGTGAGTGTATAGGGTATAGTATATGTATAGGGTGAGTGTATAGTGTATGGGCACATATGTGTGCATACACACACCACACTACACACAGACACAAGTAAAAAATAGTAAACTGTTGATTGATCTTAGTACTTTGTTCACTTTTCATGAAATGCCCACAAAGACAGGTACACACCAAGTTTCAACCTGTCAAATTCTCTGCTCTGATACTTCAAGCATGTTCCAGAGGTCCCAGAGCTTGGAGATGAACAGGAATCTGTAATTGACTGCAGAAGACAAGAGTATCTGCTTGGTAGCCCCTGATAAGAACACCTGTGTTAGCCTTGACTGTCCATGTCTTCTAAGGAAATTTTTTGCATGTATTTCTGATGCAAGTAAAATTTAATAAAACAAGGACTAAGGAGATGGCTCAGTATGTAAAATGCTTGTTGTGCAAGCATGAGGACCATAATTTGATATCTAGAAATCAGTTACAAAACCTGGGTGTAACCAGGTGTGGTGGTGCACGCCTTTAATCCCAGCACTAGGGAGACAGAGGTAGGAGGATTGCCATGAGTTTGAGGCCACCCTGAGATTACACAGTGAATTCCAGGTCAGTCTGGGCTAGAGTGAAACACTACCTCGAAAAAAAACGTAGGTGTAGAGGTGTGTGCTTGTAATCCGAGTATCGTGAAAGCAGATACAGGATCCCTGGGGCTCACTGGCTAGGCAGTCTAGCCTACTCCGTGAGCTCCAGACCAGTGAGAGACCTTGTCTCAAAGGAAGTATATGATATTCCTAAGGATAACACCTGAGATTGTCCCATGGCCTCCACATGCATGTGCATTCACATGCACCTGAAGCCCCATTCCCAAACAAATTTTAAACAAACAATGCCACTGTCATGTATGTGTGTTGGTGTGTAGAGACAGAACAGCCACACAGTTTTAAGATGGAGCACTCCCATATTGAGACAGTTTTCCATTATGCCATCAAAGATAGGGATCCTGGAATCCTTCAGTCTATCCAAGAGACCAGCCGTTCTTTGTGTATTGGGAAGTTGATTCCTCTCAGAATTCCTGATGAGAACATCCTGGAGTCAAATAGGAGCTGACTAGCACTTTTTGTCAACCTCTGTCACTTGGTTCCTCTCAAGCAACAAGGCGATGAAGTAGGTACTTGTCTGTCTGCTGGCATCTCCCTTTGTTCTCATAATAGTCAGGTCCTCTGGCACCTTGGCTGGTTCATGATGGGGTCAGTAAACCAAAACCAAACCTATCAGAGAACTTCTCTAGATGTAGGAATTTGGAAAATGGATGGCAGGGACACCCACTCTATCTTTAAAACTTGGGCACTGTTGCAGCTTTATTTCCCACTCAACAAGGAACTCAGGTCCCTGGTGTGAGAATACAACTGAGGTGACACAGAAGAATAAGAGATGGAAATAAATAGTTAGATTAGCCTTTAAGTCCTGTTTCACACTTTCCTGACTTTGGTCCTGGTCCTCTTATTTAGCTACCTGGTCCCCTTTAGGTTCCAAGAACATTAGGTTTCCACAGTGGATGGAACTTAGCAGCCTGTATCAGGAGTGTGAACAGAGAGTGGGAGGCACACATACTCTTTAACTGTTGCTTCTTCCCCAGAATGGCTTCTGTTCTTGTCCATGGAATCTATTGGGGGCAAGGAAGTTACTGGTGTCTTTGATAATTCCAGCTTTTTGGCAAGAAAATGCACAAGAGAAGCCAGCTAACTACTTTAACACATCCAAGGTCACCCTGTCTATTGAGCACCAAGATTACTTCATATTTATTAAATATCCATTGGATTATTTATCAAACTGCAAGACTATATGAAGAAATTCTGTGTCTACAGAATGTTCCAAAAGAGCACCAGTTCAGGGCCTGTCACTTGGCCTTATTTCAACAACACTGAGGACTTCAGGTCCTGCTTCCTGATTTGCTCCTTAGAGTTTAGCTTCTCTTTTGACTTCCCACTGTCTGCTCCAAAAATACTGTTTGTGACCTCAGCAACTTGCCTAAGGTGAGAGGTGTACTATATCTTACAAGATTCCATGGTAACTTTCATAGTAGTGTCCAGAACCCACAGACATGGGGACAGTGCAATCCTAAAAGATAAGTCATCTGAGCTATGAAGAAATGCCTGCAAACTTTTCCATTTTACCACCAAGAATGCTCTCTACCATCATGTTATTATTATTATTTTTTTACCTAGGAAAGCACATATCTCCCCTACTTAGGACTGAAAAATGCTCTATTCTTGCCTCTCTGAGCCTTTCTCTGTAGAATAAGGTCATATCTAACGATACAGTCTCTAAATTCAGACAGACCTATATTTGGTACTAGCTTAGCTATGGAATACGCTAAGGCAAGTTGTCCCTCTGCAATTCAGTTTCCACATCTGTAATATGTGTATGGGACTCATATTAATTAATAGTTTACTTCTAGATTTCTTAAAAATAAAAATAGGATTTACTTATCTCAGGAATCAGCAGTCCTGAGGAATCAGTTCAGTGGGTCAGATGTTCCCAAGCATTGCATGTCTATAAATCAGTCTCTTAGTCTTTCCCTCATGCTTACAGTATGATTGCCATGGTTCCTGATACCAAATTAGTGCTAGGGATGCTAAGTTAGTCAATGGCTGTGACAGTAGTGCAAGGGTAATTCGTGGACAAAACCTCTGGCTCTGGGTCTCACTTTATCACTCACAGATGGCCTTATAAGAATGGCTGCCTGGAGTGGGTTATTTGTCTTGTTCTGATCCTGGGATCTTGAGGCCTTGCCAGGAGTTATGTGGATCAGAGGAAGCCAAAACATTGGACAGAAGACACCTATCAGCCAGGGAGGCCATGCAAGGTTCCCCAGCAGGCATATTGGAGGCCAGCAATGGGGCCTCATCTCACTTTAATCTGGTTTAAGCAAATGATAGATAGACCACCTCCTCATTCACTGCTACTCCTTACTGCTACTCCTCAACAAAGAGAGAACTACCTGGTGAAAAGAACCAAGGAGACCCAGGCATGAGGGTGTGTGCCTGTGAACCTAGAACTTAGCAAAAGGAAGCAGGAGGATTATGAGTTCAAGGCTAGCCTGGGCTACATAGTGATATCTGTCTCAAAAAGCCCATGAAAGAAAAGATAAAAAAGAGAATAAAGGAGATATATTCATAAGCTACATGCAATTTTGTTTATGGGCTAACTCCACAATGCATGACCCGTATACCTCAACAAGGAGGGGCCAAGGGGAGGGGGTAGGTCACGGATGAACCTAATAATGGTACCAAACTGACTGTATTTGCTGAATACAAAACTGACTAATAAAGAAAAAAAAATTTTAAAAAAAGAAGACGATCACTTTGTATGCCTGCTGTGAGTGGGTAACAGGGATATGTAAGAGTAAATCAGGCTGAGCTGGGCTCAGTTCCTGTCCTGATACTTTCTAGTATGTCTCTGTGTTCTCTACAAAGTGAAAACAGTAGCAGTCTCTCTCCTGCAGTTTCAAGAATCAAACCAAGTAAAGTCAGTCAAAGGATCAAAGGCCACCTCACATTTAGTAAGCACTTACTGTGACCTAGAAATGGAGACACAACAGTGTGCCTCTGTCATATTACACTCAGCTCTAGAGAATATGTCATTTTAATAACACAGACATATGTTATCCATCACATATCACTGAACAAGAGTATTTCAGGATGAATGTATTAACTTTATATATATTAATTTGGTCTGTTTAGGAAGATAAATGAGACATAAGTGAATGTTGATAGTTCCAACTTTAGTAATCAGAACTTACAGGCCAAAATGCAAGTATGTTTTTTTATTTTTTTGATGTATCTTTTTTTTAATTTTATTTTATTTTTCTCCATTTTTATTAATATTTTCCATGATAACAAAAAAAGTCCCATGGTATTACCCTCCCCCCTTTCCCCTTTGAAATTCCATTCTCCATCATATCCCCTCCCCATCTCAATCTTTCTACTTACGTATATACAATACCAACCTAATAAAAGCCCTCCTCCCTTTCTTTCTCTTCCCTTTCTACCTCCTTTTTTAACTTACTGGCCTCTGCTACTGAGTTTTTTCCTTCTCACACAGAAGCCCAATCATCTCTAGCTAAGATCCACATATGAGGGAGAACATGTGGCGCTTGGCTTTCTGGGCCTGGGTTACCTCACTTAGTATAATTCTTTCCAGATCCATCCACTTTTCTGCAAATTTCATAACTTCATTTCTCTTTACTGCTGAGTAAAACTCCATTGTATAAATGTGCCATATCTTCATTATCCACTCATCAGTTGAGGGACATCTAGGCTGGTTCCATTTCCCAGCTATTATAAATTGAGCAGCAATAAACATGGTTGAGCACATATCTCTAAGGTAATGAGATGAGTCCTTAGGATATATGCCTAGGAGAGCTATAGCTGGGTCATATGGTAGATCAATCTTTAGCTGTTTTAGGAACCTCCACACTGATTTCCACAATGGCTGGACCAGATTGCATTCCCACCAACAATGTAGAAGGGTTCCTCTTTTTCCACATCCCTGCCAACATTTATGATCATTTGTTTTCATGATGGTAGCCAATCTGACAGGAGTGAGATGGAATCTCAATGTAGTCTTAATCTGCATTTCCCTGATGACTAGGGATGTAGAACATTTTTTTAGATGCGTATATGCCATTCGTATTTCTTCCTTTGAGAATTCTCTATTTAGCTCCATTTCCCATTTTTTGATTGTTTTTTTTGATTCCTTATTATTTAACTTCTTGAGTTCTTTGTATATCTTAGTTATTAATCCTCTATCAGATATATAGCTGGTGAAGATTTTTTCCCATTCTGTAGGTTGCCTCTTTGCTTTCTTCACCATGTCCTTTGCAGTGCAAAATCTTTGTATTTTCATGAGGTCCCAGTGGTTAATCTGTGGTTTTATTGCCTGAGCAATTGGGGTTGTATTCAGAAAGTCTTTGCCAAGACCAATATGTTGAAGGGTTTCCCCTACTTTTTCCTCTAGCAGTTTCAGAGTTTCAGGTCTGATGTTAAGGTCCTTAATCCATTTGGACTTAATTCTTGTGCACGGAGAAAGAGAAGAATCTATTTTCATCCTTCTACAGATATATATCCAGTTTTCCCAACACCATTTGCTGAAGAGGCTGTCTTTTCTCCAATGGGTATTTTTGGCATTTTTATCAAATATCAGGTGGCTATAACTACATGGGGTTACATTTGGGTCCTCTATTCTGTTCCATTGATCTACGAGTCTGCTTTTGTGCCAGTACCATGCTGTTTTTGTTACTATGGCTCTGTAGTATAGGTTAAAATCAGGTATGGTGATACCACCAGCCTTATTTTTGTTGCTCAGTATTATTTTAGATATTCGAGGTTTTTTGTGATTCCAAATGAATTTTTGGATTGTTTTTTCTATTTCCGTGAAGAAAGCCTTTGGAATTTTGATGGGGATTGCGTTAAATGTGTAGATTGCTTTTGGTAAGATTGCCATTTTCACAATATTGATTCTTCCAATCCAGGAACAAGGGATGTTTTTCCACTTCCTAGTGTCTTCTGCAATTTCTCGCTTGAGTGTTTTAAAGTTCTCATTGTATAGATTCTTTACTTCCTTAGTAAGGTTTATTCCAAGGTACTTTATTTTTTTTTTGATGAAATTGTGAATGGGAGTGATTCTCTGATCTCATCCTCTGTGTGTTTGTTGTTAGCATATATGAAGGCTACTGATTTCTGTGTATTTATTTTGTATCCTGCTACATGACTGTAGGTTTTTATCAGCTCTAACAGTTTGCTAGTAGAGTCTTTAGGGTCCTTTATATATAGAATCATGTCATCTGCAAATAATGATAACTTGACCTCTTCCTTTCCGATTTGTATCCCTTTTATGCATGTCTCTTGCCTTATTGCTATGGCTAAGACTTCCAGAACTATATTAAATAAAAGTGGGGACAGTGGACACCCTTGTCTTGTTCCTGATTTTAGTGGAAAAGCATCCAGTTTTTCCCCATTTAGTAATATGTTGGCTGTAGGCTTATCATAAATAGCCTTTATTATATTGAGATATGTTCCTTCTATTCCCAGTCTCTGTAGGACTTTTATCATGAAGGGATGTTGGATTTTGTCGAATGCTTTCTCTGCGTCTAATGAGATGATCATGTGATTTTTGTCCTTCAACCCATTTATATAATGTATAACATTTATAGATTTGCGTATGTTGAACCATCCCTGCATCTCTGGGATAAAGCCTACTTGGTCAGGGTGAATGATCTTTCTAATGTATTCTTGTATTCTGTTTGCCAATATTTTGTTGAGAATTTTTGCATCTATGTTCATGAGGGAGATTGGTCTGTAATTTTCCTTTTTTGTTCTATCTTTGCCTGGTTTTGGTATCAGAGTGATGCTGGCTTCATAGAAGGAGTTTGGTAGAAATCCTTCTTTTTCTATTTCATGGAAAAGCTTAAGAAGCAATGGTGTTAGCTCTTCCCTGAAGGTCTGGTAAAATTCAGCAGTGAATCCATCTGGGCCTGGGCTTTTTTTAGTTGGGAGATTTTTGATAACTGTTAGGATCTCCATGCTTGTTATAGGTCTATTTAAGTGATTAATCTCATCTTGATTTAATTTAGGTAGGTCATATAAATCAAGGAAATCATCCATTTCTTTCAGATTTTCATACTTTGTGGAGTATATGTTTTTATAATATGTCCCTATGATTTTTTGAATTTCTCTGGCATCTGTCGTGATGTTACCTTTTTCATCTCTAATTTTATTAATTTGTGTCTCTTCTCTCTTTCTTTTGGTCAGATTTGCTAAGGGTTTATCAATCTTGTTTATCCTTTCAAAGAACCAGCTCTTTGTTTCATTAATCCTTTGTATTGTTTTTTTGGTTTCTATTTCATTAATTTCTGCCCTAATCTTTATTATTTCTTCCCGTCTACTGATTTTTGGTTTGCCTTGTTCTTCTTTTTCCAAGGCTTTAAGGTGAAGCATTAGGTCATTTATTTGCGACCTTTCTAATTTCTTAATATAGGCACTTAAAGCTATAAATTTACCTCTTAGAACTGCCTTCATTGTGTCCCAGAGATTTTGGTATGTTGTGTTCTCATTATTGTTTGACTCTATAAATTTTTTGATTTCCTTCTTGATTTCTTCATTGACCCATTCATCATTTAGTAATGTATTGTTTAGTTTCCATGATTTTGTGTATGCTCTATATCCTTTCTTGCTATTGATTTGTAGTTTGATTCCATTGTGGTCAGATAGAATGCAAGGAATTATTTCAATTTTCCTGAATTTGTTAAGATTTGCTTTGTGTCCTAATATATGGTCTATTTTAGAGAATGATCCATGTGCTGCTGAAAAGAATGTATATTCTGCAGCATTTGGATGAAATGTCCTGTATATGTCTGTTAGGTCCATTCCTTCTATGACCTCGTTTAGTCCAGATGCCTCTCTGTTTATTTTTTCCCTGGATGACCTGTCAATTGATGAGAGTGGGGTGTTAAAGTCACCAACTACCACTGTGTTTGGTGTTATCTGTGACCTTAGTTCTAACAGTGTTTGTTTGATGAATTTGGGAGCCCCCATGTTAGGTGCATATATGTTTAGGATTGTAATGTCCTCCTGTTGGAGTGTGCCCTTAATCAATATAAAGTGACCTTCCTTATCTTTCTTGACTAATGTTGGAGTGAAGTCTGCCTTGTCAGCTATTAGGATAGCAACCCCTGCTTGCTTTCTGGGTCCATTTGCTTGAAACACCGTTTTCCAACCTTTCACCCTAAGATAATGTCCATCCTTTGTAGAAAGGTGAGTTTCTTGGAGACAACAAATTGTAGGGTCCTGCTTTTTAACCCAGTCTGCAAATCTATGTCTTTTGGTTGGAGCATTGAGGCCATTGATATTAAGAGATATTATTGAAAGATGTGTATTTATGCTTGCCATTTTTTTTTTTTTTTTTTGTGGTTCTGGTTCTACCTTTGCTCTCTTATATTAACTAGTATTTGAGTGTTGTTTGTTGTTTTCCAGGTTCCTTATATGTGTGTTTTTCTTTCTCTTCGGCATGGAGGATTCTTTCAAGTATTTTGTGTAGAGCTGGTTTTGTCTTCAAATACTCCTTTAGCCTGCTTTTGTCATGGAATGTCCTTATTTCTCCATCTATTTGAATGGATAGTTTTGCAGGATAAAGTAGCCTTGGTTGACAGTTGTTATCTTTCAGAGTTTGGAATACATCACTCCAAGCCCTTCTGGCTTTGAAAGTTTGTGTTGAGTAATCTGCTGTGATCCTGATGGGCTTGCCTTTGTAGGTAACTTGATTTTTCTCTCTAACTGCTTTCAATATTTTTTCTTTGGATTGTGTGTTTGGTAGTTTGATTATAATATGGCGAGGAGAGGTTCTTTCCAGGTTTTGTCTGGCTGGTGTTCTAAATGCTTCCTGTATCTGCATTGGCACCTCTTTCCCAATTTGGGGGAAGTTTTCTTCTATGATTTTGTTGAAGATGCCTACTATACCTTTGGATTGAAATTCTTCTCCTTCTACTATACCCTGAATTCTTATATTTGATCTTTTCATAATGTCCCAACTATCTTGAAATTCCCATTCATACTTTTCTATTAGTTTGTCTTTCTCTTTGTTGGATTGTATTAGATCTGCCACCTGGTCTTCTAGCTTAGATATTCTGTCCTCTCCTTCATCCATTCTACTGGTGAGATTTTCTACAGAGTTTTTTATTTCATTAACTGTGTTCTTCATTGCTAGTAATTCTGACTGGTTTTTCTTCATTATTTCTATTTCCTTATTTATCTTGTATTGATTTCTTTATTTCGTTAAATTGGTGTCCTGTATCTTCTCTGATTCCTTTGATTTCTTCTTTGAGTCATTGAACATATTTACAATCATTCTTTTGAAATCTTTCTCAGGCATTTTCTCTAACTCGTTTTCACTAGAGGTCATTTCTGAAGCATTGATGCTTTTTGGTGGATTTATATTGCCTTGGTTTTTGGTGTTTCTTGTGTTATAATGTATATATTTTTGCATCTTGGATTAAGTTACTGCTTAGATTTTCCAGTTAGCTGGGTATCCTTTGCTGTATCTATTGATCTGATATTGTATATCTTCTATGTAGGAGATTAAGATGTTAGGTGTGGCTCTTACCACTCTCAGAGTATCTAGACACGTGGTCCTAGGGGTTAAGTTTGCCTGCTATGGGAGTATTCAAATAGGTTGAGTGGAATAAAATACAGGTATATTCTAAAATTTAACTAAACCCTATACACATTCAGTCAAGAACAGCACCGAGCATTTATGCAAGATTAGGTATTATAAAAACCAGATCCTCTATCAACAAAGAAGTTAAGATTTCTGGTCTGTTGAGGGATCCAAGTCAGCTTGTGACCAGGTGAGACCCTTCCCTGGTTCAATCCCAGTTACCTGTTTGGATGCTTTTGGTCTCAGTCAAGTTGCTGGCTGGGATGTTGGGCCACTGTTCTGCTTTCTGGAACTGGGTACTGGCTTTTCCTGTGGGGCAAACCAAGCCTGGCAACTGTGGCCCTGCAGATTGGCGCCCCTGATGCTGGATCCCCGCTGCTGCTGCTGGAGCTGCCGCTGCTGGGACCACTGCTGCTGGATCCACCACTGAAGATGCCGCTGCTGGGTCTGCCCCCGCTGATCCGCTGGAGCTGCCGCTGCTGGGTCCTCCGCCTCTGATCCGCTGGTGCTGCCGCTGCGGGATCCGCCTCTGCCGCTGAAGCCGCTGGAGCCTCCGCTGCTGGATTCGCTGCCCTGAAGCCGCTGTGGCTGGTACCGGAGCAGCTGATGGTGTTTTTGGGGCTGGAGTCACAGCTTCCACCGCCGCTTCCGCTGCCGGGTTCTGAGCCGCCGCTGTTGGATCCCGAGTCGCCACTGCCGGAGCCCGAGATGCAGCTGCCGGTGCCCGTGCTGCCGCTGCCGCTGCCAGAGTCCGAATCGCCGCTACCGGGTCCCGAGGTGCCGCTGCCGGAGCCCAAGTCGCCGCTACCGGGTCCCGAGCTGCCGCTGCCGGATCCCGAGCTGCCGCTACCGGGTCCCGAGCTGCCGCTGCCGGAGCTGCTTCGGCCTGCCCGTGTGGGCTCTGGATATCTCCTACTTCTCCGCTGCTGTTTTAATCTCTTATACACCTCCCTTGTGTATTTTGCTGGGTTTTCTTTGGCTTTTTCTCCCCTAGGCTGCTTAGGCGTGGTTCCTATGCCGCCATCTTTACCGGAAGTTCCCCTGATGTCGCAAGTATGTTTTAACACCTATGGTGGAGTTAACCAACACTTGGCAGAAAACTAGAGCAATAATAAAGAAACCAAGTTAGCATCAAGATTAACAAAGGAAAGCATTAGCTGCTGAGAACCATATCTCAGGCAAGACAGTCTGAAGATGGGTTGGTAATAGTGGGGCCCTCTTAAGACTGTGGAAATGGCAACTGCCTGTCTCCATCCTATACTTACTGAATGGCAGACATTTGTTATACATTGACCACATTAATCTTTTGTCATATGCAGATGTCTTCCCAATTTCTTGTACCCACTGCTATGCCACAAGATCTCACACCGTCATGGACAAGAGCCAGACCCACAACCATGCCTCTTCTTCCTCTCCTCAATTATGAGCCAAAATAAATCATTCCTCCATTCGATTACTTCTTGCCAGGTATTTTGCCATAATAACAGTAAAAAAGTAACAACTAAAGGAGATAAGTTTGAATATATGTCTTCTTGTGGTTGCACAGTGCAATGGAACTGGGTAGCTGACTCAGCCCCAGAATTTAGGAGGCTGAGGCAAAAGAACTGCCATGAGTTCAAAGCTAACCAAAGCTGCATAGCAAGACCCCTTCTCCAAAAACAAACATACAAACAACTCACGTGAAGGACAGACTGAATGGCATATGTCACATGCCAGGACGTCTTATACTCCTCCCCCTCTACCCAGTCCTAGGTCCACCTGTACAGGCAGAAGGAACCTGGTAGGTGACATTTTCCGAGGCAGACAAGTAAACTGTACAGCCACCAGCCCACCATCCTGGCCACACATGTTTTCTAGCCTCCGCTATCTCTGGGACTTGTTTTTGCCATGGAGATGGAACAAAGACTATCCACCCTCCCTCCCAGCGAGGAGAAGCAAAGAGGACATACAGCACATTTCTGAGAATCACTTGGGGAACTAGTGCCAGCCAGCTCAAAGGGGCACAGGCTACATTTGTCATTTCTGCAGAGCTGGAGTTAACAACCACCTCCAGTACTGTCCTCCCACATGCATTTCCAGCTATACTTGGTTCTGTCTGCACTACAAAGTTGAGAGATAGGCATCTTGTCACCTAACTTTCTTTTCCTTCCTTGTTTTGGGGAAGTACGTGTGTCTTCAAGACATAGATTTTGTTCTTGGCTTGTGCTTTACTTAGGATCATGTATCATGTTCTAGACCAAGCACTCATGGCATGGTTTTGCATGTGTGTGGCCAAAAATGGCTCTTCTGAGCAACTATTATGGTGGACATCCCACTTTTTACTTTCCAAAATGAACTGTTAACAAGGCAATCTCCATTCATTCTACCCCTTACTTGCTCACTGTATTCCAGTGTGATTTAAAACCAGCTCTCACACATAATGGGATGTTACATCCAATATTTATTTTTTCCTTTCATTAGATAAATACTATTAAATTGGATTCTTGATAAAATTGTACCAATAGTATCCTATTTGAATGTATTTTAAGCTCAAGACTCACTCAGGCAAATTTTTATCATATGCAAACTGCCATCACTATGCAAATAAATGCACTCTCATTGCATTTCAAGTGTGAAATGGATGTTTGTTTTTATGATGATAAATTATCTTTCCCAGGAGCAGTAATCTGCAGTGTGCAGTTTGGAAATCTGTGTGGGGGGTTGCATTTGCTTTACAGACATTTTTGTTGTTGGTTTCAATGTAAATTTATTGCCAGTGTAGGCAATGTGGGGAGCTTCTCTTTCTAGGTCTAGAGTCTTCCTGATCTTTATGTAGGGTAAATGCCCAGAAGGGGAATAACTGGGTCTGTTGGTAGTTCTATTTTCATCTTTTTCAGGAATCTCCATATTGATTTCCATAGTGCTTGTACTCATTTGTACTCCCACCAACAGTGAATGAGGGTTCCTCTTTCCCCACAGTATTGCCAATATTTGTTGTCATTTGATTTTTTAATGATTGCCATCCTGACTGGAGGAAAGGGAAATCTCATAGTTGTTTTAATTTGTATTTTCCTGATGGCTAAGGATGTTGAACATTTCCTTAAATGTTCATTAGCCATTTGAATTTCTTCCTCTGATAACTCCCTATTCAGTTATCTACCACATTTTTGAGTGGCTTCTTTGATTTTTAAAAATTTCTTAGTTTTTTGAGTTATTTGTAGATTCCAGATATTAGGCCTTTGTCAGAGGTATAGCTGGTGAAAATTTTCTCCTATTTTGTGGGTAATCTATTGGCTCTAGTTATGGTATGTGTGTCTGTGCAAAAGCTTTTTAGCTTTATGAGATCCCACTGGTTGAGCAATCATTTAATTTCCTGGGCTACTAGGGTTTGTTCAGAAGTCTTTCCCACTTCTTTATCATGGAGAGTTCCTCCTATTTTTTCTCCTAGTACTTGAAGAGTTTTGGGTCTTATATTGAGGCCTTTAATCCATTTACTCTCCATCTTTTTGATCGAACATCACTGAGGCTTGTTGTTATAAATGTGTAGTCATACGCTGTAGCAGGTCTATAGAGCAGTTTGGCAGCAGACTTGAGAAGCTGAAACCCTCCTTTGTGCTAAACTAGAATGTTCCCTGCTGGCTTTCATGATCTCATGAGCTCTTTACTGACAGCCAAATGGCTATATAGACTCTCTCAAGGGAAGAAAATGGTACACAGAGAATTCTCAGGGACCCATTTTCCCCAGCCCCCTGGGAGTAACATAGGATCTGGCCACTGACATGTTTTTTTTTTTTTTTCCTTGATGTGTGGAGAGAAGGGAAGAGAGTGCTGAGAGTCCATGAGAGCTCTTCCCTCAGCATGGGGAATTCACATGTACAGAAAGACCCTGCGAGAGACTGAAGTTGGAGTTACTTGCCATTGCCAATTCTGGAAGGTACTGCTGAAGGGAGGCTTGTCCAGATTCCTGCCTCCTGGAATTCCTCAGCCCTGCTCTGCTCGTGTGGTCTTATCCTGTCAGTCTCAGCCTCCTTCTCCACTGGTCTGCTTGCTTGCTTGCTTTCTTTCTTTCTTTCTTTCTTTCTTTCTTTCTTTCTTTCTTTCTTTCTTTTTCTTCTTTCTTTCTTTTTTGTTTGGCTTTGGTTTTTCGAGGTAAGGTCTTGCTCAAGTCCAGGTTGACCTGGAATTCACTATGTAGTCTCAGGGTGGCCTAGAACCCACTGTGATCCTCCTACCTCTGCCTCCCAAGTGCTGAGTTTAAAGGTGTGTGCCACCACACCCGGCCTTACATTCTTATTCACACATTCCAGGCTTAGAAGGGCCAAGGCTCAGGAGTGAGAGACCCAGGTGTTGTAGAATGTCCTTCCAAGGCTGGCTAGTGTCCCCATTATGTAGTGTGATATTTCATTTTCGCATGCTCAACATTTTTCATGTTTGAAAATAGCAGCCTGGTTTTCTTGTTGGGAAATAAATATTTTTCCCAATTTTTCAATTTTCCAGACAATCAGTTCTTTCTAAGATTATGAGGGGGTCAACCATCCTCCTTCCTGGAACTCAATCTTGAAGTTGACAAAACAACTAGGGGCAGTGGACTTCATTCATTCTGAACAGGCCTGCAGAGATACTCAAGTACTCTGCTGTAGGACCTCTGCAGTTGACCTTGGAGGGACACATCTTCCAAGCTTCCTGCTGATTCTTGAACATCTCATGTCTACTGCTGCTTCCAGCTTGCCTTCCTGATAGCCTCCATGGAGCAGGTATGGGAGAAACAGCCCCTCCCTTCTGGATGGGGCTAGCAGATCTTCCAGCAACCCAATAAGAAAGGAGCCACTACATTGACCCTTGGTGCTTCATCTACATGTCTGATGGTACACAGAATGGGTAAGTAAAGCCAAGAAATTCTTGAGGTCCCATTTTCCCACAAAGCTGCACTTAGAGGGGTCAAGGCCCCAAACCAAAGGTCTTTACTTATTTGGAGGCTAAGGATATGTTGAAAGGGGTAAGAGGAAAGAGTGGAGAAAGACCCATCCCTGTGGAGAAGAAACCTTTGAGATAGGAAGCCTCTGAGCTAATGGTCCCCATGTGCACCTCTGGCCTCTAGTAACTTGTGCATACATGGGGGACAGCTTCCTCAGGACCATCCCCAAAGCTGTGGGGTCCCAGGGTCAGCTGTGGAATAACACATTGAGGTCTGGCCTAGAGGCATTCCCTTGTATCTCATGCTGAGAAGGCCATATGGACCTTCCAGAATCATGAGTGTCCAACCCACAGCCTGCAGGCTACATGCACCCAAGATAGTATAAAATTGTAAACTTGGGCTGGAGAGATGGCTTAGCGGTTAAGGCACTTGCCTGCAAAGCCTAAGGACCCATGTTTGACTCTCCAGATCCCACATAAGCCTGATGCACAAAGGTGAGACAAGTGCAAGGTTGCACATTCCCACTACGCGGCAAAAACATCTGTGGTTGGATTTCAGTGGCTAAGGCCCCAGGGTGCCAACTCTCTCTCTCTCTCTCTCTCTCTCTCTCTCTCTCTCTCTCTCTCTCTCTAACATGGTTAGTCGTGATCCTACCCTCTCCAGTGTCTTGTGGTTCAGGTGTTCCCTGGAAGGGCCTGGTGAAGGATCAGCCATTTGGTCTGTCTTTTAGTAAGTAGACTTTTATGGTACCATTGCTGTTTGGGTCTAGATTTGTGTTTCCCACCCGTTTGATGCCCTCCGCTCCCTCCCCTTCCATCCTAGTGTCTAGTCCATGAGATGCTTGCTGAATATGTAAGTTATCTTGGGTAGATTCAGGTTAGGTGCTGTAGAGTGAGACTATGTGGCGATTTTTTTTTTTTCTGTGATTGGGTAAGTTCACTGAGAATGATCTGTTCCAGGTTCAACCATTTTTCCTCAAATTTCATTATGTCATTTTTTCTTACTGCTGTATAGAATTCCATTGTGTAGATATACCCCATCTTAGTTATCCATTCTTCTAGTGATGGACATCTGGGTTGATTCCAGCTCTTAGCTATTATGAATTGAGCTGCTACAAACATGGTTGAGCAAATCTCTCTAGCCTGTGGATTGAAGGTTTTAGGGTAGATGCCCAGTAAAGGAATAACTGGGTCTGTTGGTATCTCTATACTCAGCTTTTTCAGAAGTCTCCATATTGCTTTCCAAAGTGGTTGTACCATCCTACATTCCCACCAACAGTGGATGAGTGTTCCTACTTCTCCACATCCTCGTCAGCATTTATTTTTATTTGATTTTTTGATGTTTGCTATCCTTATTGGGGTAAGGTGGATTCTCATTGTTGTTTTAATTTGCATTTCTCTGATGATTAGGGTTGATAAACATTTTCTTAAGTGTGTATTTGCCATTTGTATTTCTTCCTCTGTGAACTGCCTGTTCAGCTGTTTGCCCCATTTTGTGAGTGGGGTGTTTGACTTCTTACTGTTTAGATTTTTGAGTTCTTTGTAGATTCTAGAGATTCGGCGTCCATCAGTTGGAAAACCTGCAAATATTTTCTCCCATTCTGTGGGTAATCTATTGGCTTTGCTTATTGTATGCTTGTCTGTAAAGAAACTCTTCAGCTTCATGTGATCCCATTGGTTGAGTAACAGTGTAAGTTCGTGAGCTACTGGGGTTTTGTTCAGGAAGTCTTTTTCCATTCCTATATCATGGAAAGTACTTCCTAAATTTTCTTCCAGAAGTAGTCGAGTTTCTGGTCTTATATTGAGGTCTTTGATCCATTTGGACTTGAGTGTAGTGCATGGTGAAATGTGTGGGTCAAGTTTCAGTTTCCTGCATATGGTTATCCACTTTGTCCAGCACCATTTGTTGAAGATGCTGTCTCTTTTCCAGCCTATATTGTTTGGGCCTTTATCGAATATCAAGTAGCTATAGTTGCCTGACACAAAGCCCGGGTCCTCAAGTCCATTCCATTGGTCTATACTCCTGTTTTTATGCCAGTACCATGCTGTTTTTATTACTATGGCTTTGTAATATAGCTTTAGATCAGGTATGCTGATGCCTCCAGAGGTATTTCTTTTGCTGAGGATATGTTTGGATATGTGAGGCCTTCTGCCTTTCCATATGAAATTTGATATCATGTTTTCTATCTCTGTGAAGGACACTGTAGGGATTTTAATTGGAATTGCATTAAATCTGTATATTGCCTTTGGTAGGATTGTCATCTTCACAATGTTAATTCTGCCTATCCAGGAACATGGGAGGTCTTTCCATTTTCTCAAGCCCTCCTCAATTTCTTTTTTGAGTGTTTTTATGTTTTTGTTGTATACATCTTTCACTTCCTTCGTTAACGTTATTCCAAGGTATTTTATTTTTTTTTGTTCCTATTGAAAATGGGACTATGTCCCTTATTTCTTCCTCTGTATCTTTGTCAGTTGCATATATGAAGGCTACTGATTTTTGTGCATTGACTTTGTATCCTGCTACTTTGCTATAGGAGTTAATCACCTTCACGAGTTTTGGGATGGAGTCTCTCGGGTCTCTCACATATAGAATCATGTCATCAGCGAATAGAGCTAACTTAACTTCTTCCTTTCCAAATTGTATCCCTTTTATTTCCTTCTCCTGTCTTATTGCTTGAGCTAGAACTTCCAGTACTAAATTGAAAACAGAGGTGAGAGTGGACAATACTGTCCTATTCCTGATCTTAATGGGAATTCCTCCAGTCTCTTTTCATTAAGTATATTCTGGGCTTTTGGAGCTTTGTATATTACCTTTATTAGGTTAAGACATGAACCAACCATGCCAATTCTCTCCAATGTTTTGATCATGAAGTGATGTTTTATCTTGTCAAAGGCTTTTTCGGCATCTATCGAAATGATCATGTGGTTTTTATGTTCAACCTTGTTTATGTGGTGTATTACATTGACAGATTTCCATATGTTGAAGCACCCCTGTGTTCCTGGGATGAATCCCACTTGGTCAAGGTGGATAGTGCTTTTGATGTGTTGTTGGATTCAGTTTGGGAGGATTTTGTTCAGGATTTTTGCATCTAAATTCATCAGGGAAATAGGCCAGTAGTTTTCTTTTCTTGTGGCATCTCTGCCTGGTTTTGGAATTAGGGTGATGCTAGCTTCATAAAAGGAGTTGGGTAGCTTTCCCTGTTCACCAATTGTGTGGCACAGTTTGAGTAAGATTGGTTTGAGTTTTTCCATGAAAGTTTGATTAAATTCAGCTGAGAAGCCATCTGGTCCTGGATTCTTTGTTTTTGGGAGGTTTTTATTACGTTTTAAATCTCCATGAGTGTGAGGGGTTCATTGAGGTGATTAATCTGCTCTGTGTTTAGCTTTGGTAGATGGTATGTGTCCAAGAATTTATCCATCTCCTCCACATTATCCAGTTTTGTGGAGTAGAGGTTTTTGAAATAAGTCCTGATGATTCTCCCAATTTCACTTATGTCTGTTGTGATCTCTCCTTTTTCATTTTGAATTTTGTTAATTTGAGGCTTCTCGTTATTTTGCTTGATCAGATTGGCCAGGGGTTTGTCAATCTTGTTTATTTTTTCAAAGAACCAGCTCTTTGTTTTGTCAATTGTCTTAATTGTTTCCTTCGTTTCCAGTTCATTGATTTCTGCTCTGATTTTAATTATTTCCTTCCTTCTGGAGCTCTTTGGGTTGGATTTTTCTTGTTTTTCCAGTGCCTTCAGGTGGATGGTTAGGTCATTGATTTGGGACCTTTCTGTCGTTTTTATGAAGGCATTGAGTGCTATGAATTTTCCCCTGAGGACCGCCTTCCAGCATAGGGCTATCATCCACAATGAGCTTTTGATCAGAGAGACCTACAAGGTTTCCTAAAAGGCAGGCAGATTTATGTCAGAGTACTTGATGACCCACCAAAGTCTAATGGTAAGACCCTACAGCTGAAGATACCTTAAGTGATTGACATGCAAATTAGAATGGCATGGCTGGAAGTTGGAAGAGAGTCAGGCCCCAGACAGTCAGTGCGTCTAGTGCCAGAAGGTGCTACATGAGCAACTGGGGGAAAATGACCAATATCTGTCCAAGCAACTTAGGTGGATGGTTGGGTTATTAATTTTGGACCTTTCTGTCTTTCTTATGAAGGCATTGAGTGCTATGAATTTTCCCCTGAGGACCACCTTCATTGTGTCCCATATGTTTTCGTACGATGTGTTCTCATTGTCATTCAATTCCAGAAATTTTGCAATTTCATTTTTTATTTCATGCACTATCCATTTATTGTTTAAAAGTGTTCTGTTCAGTTTCTAGATGCCGTTGGGATTCTTGGTGGGTCTTTTGTTCTTGATTTCTACCAATATAGCATTGTGATCTGATATCATGCAGGGAATTATGTCAGTCTTCCTAAATATGTGCAGGCAGTCTTTGTGACCCAGTATATGGTCTATTTTAGAGAATGTTTCATGGGCTGCTGAAAAGAATGTGTAGTCTGTGGTATTGGGATGGAAAGTTCTGTAGATGTCCGTTAGGTCTAAGGGATCTATGGTTTTGTTGAGCCCTCTTATTCCCTGTTGACTTTCTGTTTGGATGATCTGTCCATTACTGATAATGGTGTATTGAAGTCCCCAGCTATGATGGTGTTGGTGGTTATTTCTGTTTTATTGTCAAGTAGGTTTTGTTTTATGAACTGTGGTGCCCCTGTGTTTGGTGCATACAGATTTATGAATGTAATATCCTCTTGACTGATCATTCCCTCGATAAGTAGGAAGTGGCCTTCTTTGTCTTTTTTGATTATTTTTGATTTGAAGTCTATTTTATCTGATATTAATAAAGCTACACCTGCTTGTTTCTTATTCCCATTTGCTTGGAATATTGTTTTCCACCCTTTCACCTCAAGGATGTGTCTGTCTTTAGTGGTGAGGTGGTTTTCTTGAAGGCAACAGATTGAGGGTTCTAATTCTTTGATCCATCCTGTTAGCTTGTGTCTCTTGATGGGTGAATTAAGGCCATTAATATTTTGGGTAATGATGTGAGCTTTGATTTGATCCCTGCCATATTGTGATGGTAAATATGGGTTGGTGTTTTCATGGACTTTGAAGTTTTTTGTACCTACTCTGAGTTTGGTTATTGTGATCTGCTTCTTGTAGGCAATTGAGTTTGATTATTTGTTTCTTCTCTGTGGAGAATTTCCTGAAATACTCTCTGTAGGTTTGGTTTTGTGTTCATATAATTGTAAAGCTGAGTTTTGTCGTGGAATGTTTTTCTTTCACCATCTGTTATGAGGGATACTTTTGCTGGGTAGAGTAGTTTGGGTTGAAAGCCATGGGTTCATAGACTTTGCAGTGTTTCATTCTAGGCCCTTCTAGGTTTCAGGGTTTCCATTGAGAAGTCTGAAGTAATTCTGATGGGGTTACCTTTGAAAGTGGTGTACAGTTTTTCCCTAGCTGCTTTTAGGATTTTCTCTTTGATGTCAATGTTTAGAGTCTTAATGACAATATGTCTTGGAGAGTTTCTCCTTTGGTCCAGTCTGTTTGGAGTTCTATTGGCTTCTTGTATCTTGATGGGTCTTTCTTTTAAGAGACTGGGGAAGTTTTCTTCAATTATTTTGTTAAATAAGTTCTCCATGTCTTTGGTCTTAATTCCTTCTCTTTCTGGTATTCCAATGATCCTGATATTAGGACTTTTAAGTGTATCCCACAATTTCCTCATGCTCTGTTCACAGGAGCTTTTGAACTTACTGAAATTTTTGAACTCTCTAACTGTTTCTTCCATCTTGTCTTCCAGATCAGCGTTTCTATCCTCCATTTGGCTGACTCTATTCTTGAGAGCTTCTAGCGAGTTTTGGACTTGTTCAATTAAGTTTGCATTTTTATTACTTTTCTATGTATAATTTCCATCCCTCTGTCAAGCTCCCTTTTCACAACATTTTCTGATTTTCTTGATGATTCTTGGAATTCATCCTTGCATTTCTTTATGTCTTCATTTAGCATGGCCAACTGATTTTTAAGGTCTTCTTATTTTTCACTCTTCCTCAAATCTCTTAACTCTCTTTGAACTCCTTCCAATTTCTTATCTATTAGTTCTAGTTTAGTGATGGCAGCATCCACACTATTACTGGTCCTTTGTTGCATTCCTGGAAGTTCTACCAGTATGTTGGTCAGGGTTGCATTGTTCATAGCTTCAATTTGGTGTTCTGATCCTAATGATTCTTCTATGTTTTCGTTAGATGTATTCATTGTAGGACTGGGTGATCTAACTGGATTTTCTTGCATTTGATTTTTCGTGTTATTTCTTTTGTGCTGTGGTCTGCCTATGAGAGTGTATGGGCATGTAGGTGGGTGGATCAGCCTGGGTTCAAGCACAATGGGATTCTGAGGCAGCCTGGGGCAGTTGCCAAGCAGCCCGGGCTTTGGCTCTCACTTGCCATAGCCGCCTATCTACTGCCTGGCAGGGGCACCAAAGTTGCCTGAATTTTCAACTGGTAATGTGCCAAAGCTGCCTGCATTTGATATAGGAGTGACACTGAGGCATCAAGCACTGAAGCAGCCCACACTCTGGCTGGGAACACTGGGACCCGGAAGCAGTCTGCGCTCCCCTGCCACAGGACATTGGCAAATGGCTGGCGTGGCAGACAGTTAGGGGATGGCACCTGAGCTGGCACAAGTGAGAGACACAGTCTGAGCTTGTGGGGCAGTTGCTGTGGGACTGGGCTCACTCAGAAAGTGGGCAAGTGGACGAGTGTGCGCAGCAGTCCAAGCTTCCACACGCAGGTATCAATTGGTGTGCAGCAGCAGCAGCGGTGGTGCCAGTGGCAGCGGCGGACAGCACTGGCAGCAGTGGAAGTGCTGTGGACACAGTGGTTATTTGGGGGAAGGGGTGGGCTACCCACCCGCGAGGGGTATCCATGATTCCCTGTTTCCCCCACCTCTGTGCCCTCCCTGATTTCTCTCCCCTAAAAGTCCCATTGAACCCTTAATATCTTGCCTTTCTTTCCCCGGGATTTGCAGCACAGCTAGGTGGTTGCCATCTTGGCCGGAAGTTCCACTCTTTGATTTTGATTAGCCCTTCCCACATTTCCTTTACTTAATCACTTTCCCTGACCTCACTTAGGCCTTTCCACACCCAGTAATCTGTTCTTCTACTTACATATATATAATACCATCCTATTAAGTTCCCCCTTTCCACCCTCCATTTCTATTCCCTTTATATCTCCTTTCTAGCTTACTGGTCTCTGCTACTGAGTTTTATTCCAACTCACATAGAAGCCCAAACATTTGTAGCTTGGATCCACATATGAGAGAGAATGTGGAATGTTTGGCTTTCTGGGCCTGGGTTACCTCATTAAATATATTCCTTTCCAGATCCATCCATTTTCCTGCAATTTTCATAATTTCATTTTTTTTTTACTGCTGAATAGAACTCCATTGTATAAGTATACCACATCTTCATTATTCACTCATTAGTTGAGGGACATCTAGGCTGGTTCTGTTCCATAGCTATTGTGAATAGAGTAGCAATAAACGTGGTTGAGCAAATATCTCTAAGGCAGTGAGGCGAGTCCTTAGGATATATGCCTAGGAGTGCCATAGCTGGGTCATATGGTACATCTGTTTTTAGCTGTCACAGGAACCTCCACATATATTTCCACAATGGCTGTACCAGATTGTGTTCCCACCAATAGTTGTAGAAGGGTTCCTTTTCTTTTGTATCCTTGCCAGCACTTATTGTTATTTGTTTTCTTGATGGTAGCTGTGTCGGTAAGGTTCACATTTCTGGCAGAAAACACATCAAGAGAAGCTTGTGGGAAAAAAGTTTATTTTCGCTTCCAGACTTGAGGGGAAGCTCCATGATGGCATGGGAAAACGATGGCAAGAGCAGAGGGTGGACCTCACCTCCTGGCCAACATCAGGTGGACAACAGAAACAGGAGAGTGTACCAAACACTGGCAAGGGGGAGCTGGCTATATTACCCATAAGCCCACCCCTAACAATACACTGCCTCCAGGTGGCATTAATTCCCAAATCTCCATCAGCTGGGAACCTAGCATTCAGAACACATAAGTTTATGGGGGACACCTGAATCAAACCACCACAGTAGCCATTCTGACAGGAGTGAGGAGAAGTCACAAAATACTTTTAATTTGCATTTCCCTGATTACTAAGGATGTAGAACATTTTTTAGATGATTTTATACCATATGTATTTCTTCTTTTGAGAACTCTCTATTTAGTTCCAAAGCTCATTTTCTAATTGGGGTTTTTGATTTCTTATTATTGAGCTTTTTTAGTTCTTTGTATATTCTGGATATTAATCCTGGCAAAGATTTTCTCGCACCCTGTAGGTTGCCTCTTTGCTCTATTCAGTGTCTTTTGCTGTACAAAAGCTTTGTAATTTCATGAGAGCCCACTGGTTGCTTAGTGGTTTTATATCCTGAGCAACTGGGATTATATTCAGAAAGTCTTTGCCTGTACCAATATGTTGAAGGGTATCACCTACTTTTTACTCTAGCAGTTTGAGATTTTCAGGTCTGATATTAAGGTCCTTGATCCATTTGGACATAATTGTTTTGCATGGAGAGAGACAAGGATCTACTTTCATGCTTCTACATATAGATTTCTAGTTTTCCCAGCACCATTTGTT
The DNA here is from genome assembly GCA_036346955.1 of Dipus sagitta. Taxonomy (NCBI): domain Eukaryota; kingdom Metazoa; phylum Chordata; class Mammalia; order Rodentia; family Dipodidae; genus Dipus; species Dipus sagitta. The sequence continues at coordinate 63,809,091 of CM070779.1, read as the reverse complement.
GAAGAGGCTGTTTTTTCTCCAATGAAATGTTTTAGTGTTTTAGTAAAAAAAAAAAAAAAAATGGGTGCAGCTCTCTGGATTAACATCTGGGTCCTCTATTCTATTCCATTGATCTGCATGTCTGTTTTTGTGCCAGGACCATCCTGGTTTTGTTATTATGGCTTTGTAATATACCTTAAAATTGGGTACGGTGATATTGTCAGCCTTATTTTTGTTGCTCAAAATTGTTTTGGCTATTCGAGTTTTTGTGCTTCCAAATGAATTTTAGGATTGTTTTTTATATTTCCATGAAGAATTCCATTGGAATTTTAATGGGGATTGCATTAAATATGTAGATTTCTCTTCGTAAGATTGACATTTTCACAGTATTGATTCTTCCAATCCAAGAACATGGGATGTCTTTCTATTTCCTAGTAACTTCTGGAATTTCTTGCTTAAATATTTTAAAGTTTTCACTGTAGAGATGCTTAATTTCCCTGGTTAGCTTTATCCTAAGTTTATTTTGTTGTTGTTGTTTTGAGGCAATTGTGAATAGGAATGAATCCCAGATTGCATCCTTAGCATGTTTATTGTTAGTATGCAGAATTCTGTTTTTTTGGGGGGGAGGGAGGGAGAAGACCTGTCAATTGAAGAGAGTGGGATATTGATGTTACCCACTATAATTGTGTTGGTGTTATCTGTGACCGTAAGTCTAATAGTGCTTGTTTGATGAAACTGGGATCCCCCATGTTAGGTGCATATATGTTTAGGATTGTAATATCCTCCTGTTAGTGTGTTCCTTTAACTAATATTTGAGCATTCCCCCTCCTCCCAGGTTCCTTATGTGTGTGCTTTTCTTTCTCTTCAGCATGGAGGATCCTTTCAAGTAAATGCTCATATATTCTGTTATCCTGGTTTTGTTGTGGAATGTCCTTATTTCTCCATCTATTTGGAGTGATAGCTTCGCAGGATAAAAATAATCTTGGTTGACAGTTGTTATCTTCCAGATCTTGGAGTACATCATTCCAAGTCCTTCTGGCTTTTAAAGTTTTTGTTGAGTAATATGCTATTATCCTAATGGATTTGCTTTTGTATGTGACTTGATTTTTCTCTCAAACTGCTTTCAATATATTTTATTTAGTTTGTGTGTTTTGAAGTTTAATTATAATATAACAGTGAGAGGTTCTTTCCAGGTTTTGTCTGGTTGGTGTTGTATACGCTTCCTGTGTGTGTATTTGCATCTTTCCCTACTTGGAGGGAAGTTTTCTTCTATGATTTTGTTAAGTATACCTGTTATGCCTTTGGAGTGAAATTCTTCTCCTTCTACTATGCCCTGAATTCTTATTGCTGGAGACGGCAAGCATGCCATTTCAGGATCATGAGGAATCGAGTGCTGAAGAGCTGCATGACACAGTTCCAGCCCAGCTGTCTCTTTCTTGAAGTCCAATGTGGCCCCTCTATAGAAAAATCTTTGGCTCTCTATGCTACAGATATCTGTGGTTTTCTGTATAATGTTTGTCTTTCTCTGTCTTTCACTTGGTGTCCCACTCTGTAAGTTTACTTTTCCAGTAAAAATTGGTGTTAGTGAAGTGTTGGCCAATGTATCTGAAAGAGGCTGTGGCATAGAATTGGAAAAACAAGAAAATGGGTCAGAGATAATTGTTTTCCTTAAAGGCTGTAATTAAAGTCAGGCATGGAGTACAGTACACTTAGGAGGAAACAATGAACCTCCTGGAACAATGTAAAAATTGTTCTATGACTAATTTTTCTAAATGGTGGCAGTTGCAGCAGACTATGACTCTTTACCAAGAATCCTTACAGAAAAACAACCAAAGTCAGAAAGAGTTCGTTTGGGGGACCAAAGTCTTAAGTATTGGAGAGATATGAAAAGGAAAATTCAAAATAAACGATTGAGGGATAAATAGATCTATTGGATCAATGATTAATGATGGGAACCCCCATTTGTGGTTGTTTTGTCTCTCACCTTTAATATAATAATTGAAAATAGAAGTTCAGGAAATCACAAGTGCTTGACCACACAAGCATGGGGAAAATGTGAAAACAGTTAATCATTATAGGGGCCTGATGACTTTACTTGAGGTGAGTAATTATGGGATTGTTTGATGAAAAGGAATAACAAAACGTTTCTACGAATTCTGTGAAATTGTACCTTTCTTGAAGTTTGTTCTTGCATGACGTGATCAGAAAATAAAAGACTGAGGCTAAGAGCTGTGGCAGCATAGAAACAGAGAAGCATAGAAGCATAGAAGCAGGGAAAAACAGAGAACAGAGAAAAAGACAAAAGAAAGAGAAAAAGAAAAAAATAGAAAAATAAAAAGAGAAAAAAAAAAAAGAAACAGAGAAGCAGAGAGAGAAAGATGGAAAAACTCAGCTGCCTTCAGCATTAACCTGTCAGCTTGAACCAGAACTTGACTTCGAGACATTATTTTGCCACTCCCTTTCACTCCTCTCTTTGGGGACCCTCCTTCAAGCCAGGGCTGGACCCCCGGCATCTTCTGTTTGTTCTTTTCATAGTGTCCTGAAATTCCCATTCATGCCTCCTATTAGCTTGTCTTTCTCTTTTTTGAACTGTATTAGGTCTGCCACCTGGCCTTCTAGTTTACATGTTCTGTCCTCTCCTTGATTCATTCTACTAGTGATACTTTCTATAGAGTTCTTTATTAGACTTACTGTTTTTCATTTCTAGTATTTATGATTGTTATTTTTTCTTTATTTCTATTTCTTTGCTTTAGTCTTGTATTGACCTCTTTATTTCATTTAGTTGGTTTCCTGTGTTCTTCAGGATTTGGTTTTCTTCTTTGATTCCTTTGATTTCTTCTTTGACTTTTTTGAATATAGATATTATTATTATTATTATTATTATTATCATTATTATATTAGGCATTTCATCTAAACCAGTCTCATTGGAGGTTATTTCTGATGCATTTATAATTTTTGATGGGATTGTATTTTCTTTATTTTTTGTATGTTTCTTGTATTATAACGTAGAGATTTGTTTTACATGTTGAGTTAATTTGATGCTTGGGTTTTCTAATTATTTTCAGTTTTCTTAGCTGTGTAAATATGATTTTATATATATTCAGTGTAGGAGTTTAAGGTGTCAGGTGTAGCTGTTATACTCTAAGAGAAATAGCAGAATTTACTCTAGTTGTTGAGTTTGCCTCCTTTTCAAGTATTGCAGTAGACTGGGTGAAGCAAATTACTGGCAAATTCTAAAATTCATCTGAGACATATACAAATTCAATCAAAACTAGCACATAGGGCTGGAGAGATGGCTTAGCAGTTAATCGCTTGCCTGTGAAGCCTAAGGACCCTGGTTCAAGGCTCAATTCCCCAGGACCCACATTAACCAGATGCACAAGGGGGCACACGCGTGTGGAGTTTGTTTGCAGTGGCTGGAAGCCCTGGCACTCCCATTCTCTCTCTCTCTCTCTATCTGCCTCTTTCTCTGTGCATTGCTCTCAAAAAAAAAAAAAAAAAACCTAGCACATAGTATTTATACAAGCATGGGGATTAAAACAAACAGATAATCTAATAAAGACAAAGTCCCTAAGGGTGTGTGTTGCCTCACACCCTTGATCCTGTCAACTATGAGGTTGAAATTTCTGTTCTGAAATGTGTTCCAAGTCAGCCAGGGACCAGTCAGACTCTGTCCCTAATAATGACAGAAGAAAATAACAAAGGACCTAAAAGTCAGGAAATGTCAAAGGCAACAGTATTCAACACCAAAATACAGCTTATTTGAGAAGGGTAAATCAAACCAAGAATATATATCATTCAAAGGTAGGTACTACATAACCTTTCCTGACATGGAAAGAGAGAATAGCACTTCCAGTACAGGCCTATGTATCTGGTTTTGTGTAAGAAGGCTGTTACCTTTTGGGATGGCTTCCAATCTCACCAATGTTGAGTGGCCACTTTGGTCTCTCTCAGTGCCAGGTGGCCAGGGGTGAATGTGTTCTCTGGAGGTTCACATTCCTGACAGTTGGGGGATTCAAGGCTATGCAGGATGCCTGTAGTTGTATCAGAGCTGCTCAGCTGGCCTCTGCTGTCTTCTCCTTCAGGTTTCTTGACTTTGTGAGGAGGCTGATGAGAGTGGAAAATCCCTTCACCTTATTTTTGCTCTGTGCCAGGTGGGCAGGCAGGCATGCAGATCAGGGCCACAGGCACCTCAGCAGGATTCTGGCTGGTTTCCTCCTTTCTGAAAGATCTTAGTTTCTTCTGCTTCTCTGCTATGGTTGATAATTGTGAGTCCCTGGATCCTCAGGGCCACGGTTCCCCAAAGGCATCCAGGCAACGGTGGAGAGCAGGGTCTTGAGCATCCATGAGCATGATGGGAAATACACCTAGGAAACAACTTCAGGGAGTAGCTCTGTTTATTCAACAGAGAAATGGGTTTATAACTAGTTAAAAGAGAGCAAGAAGAAGGTCCTAAGGGGATTGTTGGGTTCAAAGGTTGCTTGCTAATGCCTAGGGATGTTCATTTCAGCATGTAGGGAGAGAGTCAGGTGATCTACTTAGTGTCAGGAAGAGGGTCGCAGGGGGATGGGCTGTGTGAAGGCTGCTGGATGATACCATATAAGGAGCTTCCTAGGCAACTGGCCAAAGGTCACAGGACTATGAGGGAAGCTTATGGCCAGGTGTGTTGGGCTTGGAGAGGGAGTGGCCTCCTGTAGCCCTGTGGGTCCTTAGCCATGCCTGGAAGCTCAGGTCCATTTCAACCCTCAGTGGCCCAGGGCTCTAATCTGTGCCCCACATATAATAACTTATACACCTTCACTTTTCAGTAGAAGAGTATATTTTGATGTGTTTCTGCTTATTTCCCTCCCTAGGCTGTTTTGGTGTGTCTAGTATTCTACCATCTTACCCAGAAGTCTCCCCAGAGTAAATTTTGTAGGTAACAATATTGTGTCACAATGTCAAGTAAAATAAATGTATGTATGACTTTGCAACCTGTGTGCTGTAGGTTGGACACCCCTGGTAATGTGTGGTCTCAAACAATTCTTCTTCATTTAATATGGCCCAGAGGAGCCTAAAGTTTTACACCCTTGATTACTCTTACTCTAGCAGTAAACCCCAGAGATGCTTTTACACAGAAGCAAAAGTGTGTTCTGGTATTTCTGAAATTATGTACTTTCTAAATAATTTCTTTTCCTTCCACTGAGTTTCCTATATAGGTTTAGGAGTATGAGGAGGTTGCTGGGACACAGTAGGAGCTTGAGATACACACCGGTATGCTTATATACACACCCATGCAAACACACATACTCATGGAAGTAAGCACACACAGGTACACATACGGTATCCTAAAAACAGTTTTGGCAGCTAGGTCATGCTTCATTATGGATCATTTCTTGGCTCTGAGGAGCTTATTACCAACCAGCTCTATTTGAGAGCACAAGGCAAATGCCATCTTGCATTCTTTCTTCACGTAGAAAATTGTGACTACCTTCTTCTGAGTCTGCATTTTATGGCTTCTGGTTTCCCAGTCACACAGAGTCCCACTTACACTGTGTTCCCCTTTGGCCCACATACTAGGCTGCTTTGCCTTACCATCTGCTCTTCTTCAGGTCTATGACTTGGCTCCCATTTACCATCCAGAAGTGTGAGCGTGCCGTCCCTGATTAGTGTCTAGACCTCCCAGTGTGTCTCCTCACATTAGTTGTACTAATCAGGAGTTTGGGTTGTCAGCAACAGAAAACTAACTTTAGCTCTCTCAATCTACCTTAAATGTACTCATAATCTCCAGGGTTCTGGAGTATTAGGAACATGCATACAACTCAGCGATTCCACTGGTAAGATGTACAAAGTGTTCACAACAAAAAACACTGGAAACAATTCACATGTCTGCAAACATGTGAGCAAATCAACAAAATGACATTTTTTTTCACACTATAGAATATTATTAACCAGTGAACAAGAATGAACTGCAGATACATGGTACAATCCCAACAACCCCTTCCCAAACATTATACATATGATTCCATTTATATTAACTATCTAGAAAGGTCCCCTTTAAAGTGACAGAAACATTATACATACTGTATGATTCCATTTATGCCAACTATTTGGGAAGGTCCCCTTTAAAGAGACAGAAACACTATACATACTATATAATTCCATTTATGTCAACTATTCAGGAAGGTCCCCTTTATAGAGAGAGAGACATTGTACATACTGTACAATTCCATTTATATTAACTATTCAGGAATGTCCTCTTTATAGAGACAAAGACATTATACGTACCATATGATTCCATGTATGTCAACTATTCAGGAAAGTCCCCCTTACAAACAAGAGAGAGTCATGAGGACAGAGCCACTGTACCAGATCTCAACCCTTCCAACATGGGCCTGTTTCACCCCCTGCCATATTCTCCCTGAGATTCACTTTCAGACAGGACCATCTGATGCACTCAGCTTGGGCAATCTACACCACCAGGGTGGTAGGTTCTTCCCTCAAGGACAGGATACAGAAAAGATGTATAGAGTAGTTAATCCTATAAGCTCTGTGTCCCGTCTTTGCAAGGCAGCTTGAACAACTTAATGAACTTTTCAAAGTTTCCCATTCCTGAGAGAAAATACAATATTTTCTATATAAATCTTGTGGGTTAAAGATTTTTGTTTTGTTTTCAAAGTAGGGTCTCACTCTAGCCCAGGCTGACCTGGAATTCACTATGTAGTCTCAGGTTGACCTTGAAGTCACAGTGATCCTCTTATCTCTGCCTCCTAGGTGTTGAGTTTAAAGGTGTGTGCCACCATACCTGGCTTGTTTTTTGATGTATATGCATGGTATGCATTAGTATATATAGATATTCATATGTGTGTGGGTGCACTTGTATATACATGTGTGTGGAGGTAAGATTTTGATATTGGGTATCTTCCTCAGTTACTTTCCACCTTATTCTTTGAGACAGGGTCTCGTGCTGAAACCCAGAGCTCACTGATTCAGGTAGAATAGCTGGCCAGTGAGAGCCAGGGATCCTCCTGTCCCCAGCAATTGTATAATAGGTGTTCACTCTTATACTCAGCTTTTACCTGGGTTCTGAGAATCAAACGCTTGTCTTCATGCTTGTGCAGCAAGCACTTTACCCATCAAGCCATCTCCATAGTCATGAAGTTTTATGGACACAGAAGGCTATACACATTTAATTCATATAACTTAGTGAGTTTGGAGATAAGTACATACTTATGAAATTAAAGTTCAGTCTTGTTTATTTTTCAGAAATTCTCTTCCAATACTAGAAACGGATAGACATATGAGCCTGTCTGTAAGATTAATTGTCCAGAAAACTGTGTTGATTAATTGCTCACATTGTTAAAGGTCAGAGGAAGCAAGTGGTGCTTTATACAGAAGTGGTCCATTGGTGAATGTTATCGGCTGCTCTGGTGTTTTCCTAGCTCAAGGTTATAGAGGTATAAACAGAGCTCACAGGTCTCCCAAATAGAGCCTCAGTGACAGCAACAATCCATGGATTATGAGGTGAGTGTGCACTGAAAATATCTCCTACAGAGACAAATGAGAAGCCCCTAGCCCTCCCCAAGACACTGGGCCTAGTGTTGAACACTGTCAAGTACTGCTGAATATTTTTGAGTTGCATTGAATGCTGTTACCATTGTTGATTCTTGAGTTTCAGATGAGCCTTTCTTGTATATACCTTCTTAATCATTTCTGTGAATGACTGACACTCTCAGGAGTGGACCAATTTCATGGGTCCAGTATGTCTCGCTGCCTTGAGTAGGGGCCTGCCAACCAAGTGGCCTCTCTTTGGACTCCATCTAGACTGTCCTCATGACAGCCCAGCTCTACACATGCCTTGAGAAAGATACACAGCAACCACACCTGCTTGCTACCAAAGCTCAACTCTGTCCCCAGAAGGCACGACTGTTTCAAAGGCCATCACAAGACCCTCAAGTGTTTAACTTGCAGATATTCTCCTTCAGGCAAGAGGTGGAACACTTCCTTTGGTGCAAAGCAGAAAGCTTGTGGTTGGTGCAAACATAGTTCTTCATTTGCATAAAGAACTGCGGTGATGGGTGCATTCTGGTCATGCCCTCTTTCTTGTTATAGAAGCAGTCTGCTGACTCACTTTTCAAGTCAGTGGGAGATACCTCCCATGCTGTTACCCTGTGTTGCAACCCTAGGTCAGTAAGATGCTTCTCTGTGGTGGTCTTTTCTTTCCATACTTATGATTTTTTAAAACCGTAGGTAGAGTGGGCTGAGCTAGAGGAGCAGCAGCAGAGGTGGCAAAGGGTAGACAAAGAGATGAAGAGAGTGATAGGAACAGAGACAGTGGGAAGCAGAGGTGATGGAGACAATGGGGTTGGCAGAAGTAGAGAAAAGGCAGGAAAGGGCAGAGAAATGAGGCTGAAGAAAGCTAGACTTTGACAAATCAGAGATGAGAAACTGAGTTATGATCACAGGGAGCGTTCCATGGAACTGTAACAGCAGCTGAGGGCCCTACACCTGAGATCAATCCAAGAGTGTAGCTCTAGTTGGTCCTTCCCAGTGCTGCTGCTGCTGTGAGTGGAGGATTTCACTAGCTTTGGAGGCTGGAGCATTGGCAGTCATAACTAGGTAGTAGGCACCTCTAACCTGACCTCCTAGAAGCCTCTGACTTCTAAAACCTGGAGCCATAAGTCTCTAGTTCTCAGGGTGTGGAGCTATAAGCACTGGAGTCTGTCAGCCTAGAACACAGCACTGGGCACCCAAGAACTTAGGACTGCCCACTTGAGAAGAAATGTTGTTTGTCTATTCATGGTTTTTTTCACAATAGACCCAAAGAGCTCCTGCCAGCTCCTGTTGAGGACTTTCTACCCTGTTCCCATTGTGTTTCCAGAGGACCTGTACAGAAGCAGAGGGGAAACAGCCACTTTCTTGAGCTTCTTGCTTTGTTTTGTAGTTAGGCAGAAGGGTTAACTTTGTTTTGTCTTCCCTTCACCTAGATGCCAAGTGTTGGTGATCAGTCCCAAATTCCACTGTGGATCTCCCTGGAGTTAATTTCCATCATGTGGTCCAGGGGTCAAGGCTGATTATGTGCAGTATCCTCCTGGTCACTATGAATGGCTTAGCCTTGAGGACACGACCCAATCAGAGCCATTCAGAATAATCAATCACAAAAGACCTCCCTCAAGGTTACCTTGAGAGTTTGCATGACTGAAGATCCAGTGGTCACTGTTCATGGGAAGCGAGCCACTGGGAACTACTTTGGCACAGATGCACAGTCAGCACTGTGAGAGAAGCCACAGCGCAGGCACCACATGTACCTCCCATCAAGTCCTGTCCACAGCCAGACCTCAGCTTGTTCAGTTACTTGGTTTAATAACTTACCTTTTTTTTTTTTTTTTTGTCTACCAGTCAGACTGACTATGAAAGCTCCATTTCTAGGTGAAACATCTAATGACAAAGATATTGTTCCATGGGTGGCTTGAACAAATGCCTGGTGCAAAAGAGAAGAGCTGGTTCATTTCTGTTATACATTGCTTTCATGCCAACTAAAGGAGCTCCTGCTTCCTACCATGAGCAGCCTCAACCTCGGAGTCCCCAGAAATGATCAAGCAGAGATGGATCACATTGAACAAAGGTAGACTTTGAGTGTTTGCTTACAGAGCAACAAGATTAAGCCACAAAACAAAAAACTGACTTCACTTTTCAATACATGATGTGAACTAACGTTCCTGGGAAGCACCTGCAACCACACTGAACATCTTACAACAAAGCTCATTGATTAATTTAGAATATCAATGATTGTGGAGAATTGGAAATGTTGCAGGTCCACATCCAAATTATCCTGGGCCATTTAGCTCCTTAATGGTCATTTGTTGCCACATCTGTGTGTGACACAACTCTGTAATTATTAAGTAAATCCTTTTGGAATATATGAACAGACCCTTAGCTTCCATGAACCTGAACACTAAGAATGCCATCAGTGGTATCTGAGTTTTCTCCACTTTGCTGTAACTTGATGTTTCCACAAGTGCATCTGATCTGTGATTTGATCTATAACCTTCCTTAGTTCTATAAATATAAAATCTCAATGAAATTGGTAACACCTTGGAACATGGAATTTGTGGTAATCCCGATCAGTATTCCCAGTCCATGGTCATATTTGGCTGCAGAATAAGCTGTTTCTCATTCTCTTTGAGATGAGAACTGTGTTATTCCCATTAAGAGTGACAATAAACATTGATTTTCTAAGATACAAGGAAAAAGATAGTGGCTTTAGAAGAAAGAAAACATCTTAGATCCAGCATGCAGGAGGCAAATGTAGGATTGTTGTAAATTCAAAGCTAGCCTGGGCTATCTGGTGAGTTCTAGGCCTGCCAGGACTATACAGTGATACTCTGACTTAAAAACAAAATAAAAAAATTCCCACGAAGACAGGAAAAAAGAGTTTATTCCCCCAGTGACATGCTCTTGAATTACTCCATGTCAATATAATAACTAGGTAATTAATGGCATCATAAGTAAACTTTACCCTCACTTCCTACCCCTCCTTTTGTAATATTAACTGTAATGAGACATAGCATTTGCTATGAAATTCACTAACAGTTCCCTTATACATTATAGGACCCAAGGTGCAAATCAATGGAAATAGGAACAAATGGCTCAGATGTGTTAAGTAACTTGGCTGAGATCACATACCTCATACACAAAGCCTGAACCCTGCTTCTCACCACCAGTGTATAAGGGTTTACCGGAAACAAAGGATGGAGCACCTGAGTCACACAGGTGGCAGTGATGGTGAAGACTGTATGGCAAGTCTGTTCTCAATGACCCTGGTTGATTATCTCAAAGTCTAAGGTGGAAGAGAGCCCAAATTAGGGTCTGGCTTTAGCAGCTGAAGTCTGTGCACAGAGCAATGACCTGGGGTGGTGGAGGATGACCTAGAGAGGCATGGCATGGGCATGCATTATGATCTTGGGAGGATGCCCAGCTGAGGAGCCCATGGGCAGCTCCAGGAAAAGCAGACTGGTATGGGAGGAGTCTTCCACCAAGAACAAACATGTGCATATGGGTGAGAGGTATCCAAGCCCAGACCAGGCACCAAAAGAGTATGCAGTGTGGACACTAGTACACTAGTTAAAAGAGGATGGCAAGGAAGCTGGGGCCATCCTGGGAGGTTTTTTTTTTTGGGGGGGGGAGACATGAGGTGACACTGCCTACTGTGACCTGTATGTACCTTTATATCAGAGAGCATCCCCCCCCCCCCCCCGTGCGCTCTCTCTCTCTCTCTCTGGACCTCTATGGGCTCACCTACTTAAGAACCTGGTGGCCAGATATCCTGGATGAGGTGACCTTCAGGGGCCCAGTGTCACTGCTCCTTACCCAAGCTGGGGAATTACAGGATTAAAGGGAGGGATACAGGGCAGAGCACCTAGCATGTGACATCCGGACTTGAATTCAGTTCTCTGCTTTAAAGCACAGTGGAACTCTTAAAGGAAAGTTGTTTCTCCAGATGCTACTAGTGACCACGTGATTTACTATAAAATGGCAGTAGTAAGGATGTTTATGGTCACATATTATTAAGATATCAGCCATGGAACTGGGAAGATGGATAGGTGGTAAAGGCACTTGCTTGCAAAGCCTGATAGTCTGCGTTTGATTCCCTATTACCTATATATGTCCAGATGCACCTAGTGGCTCAAGTGTCTGGAGTTTGTTTGCAGGAGCAAGAGGCCCTGGAGTGCTCATACCTACTCTGCCTTTGGTTGTCTGTCTCCCAAATAAATAAATAAATCTCAAAAAAGTTATCAGCAATAGCCATGAAACTTGTGTTTTCATCTTGTTCCATTCAGCTGAGGCCCCAAGCTGTTTATTCAATGCATTAGGAGAAGCAATTCAAATCATTTATTAATGGTGCTTATTTAATTTGATATGTTGGGAGATTTCTGAGTGTGTCTGATGTCATTTGGGAAGCAGACTTTTGTCTTCTGTTTGTACTCCTATGAAGCAGAGTTGAGACAGTCATTCATGGGTTGCTTAGGTGGGGGAACTTTGACAGGGTGGAAGAAGGCCTGACTTTCTCTTCCTTTATTAAGATCAAAGTTGCTTAACAATAAAAAGATCCTTGTTAGTACTTGTTTTCATATCTATATTTTTTTTATTTCTTTCCAGTTGTGGTAATGACGTTGATAAAGGTAACTGGTTTTACAGATTCCTTGTCATCTCCATGTGGACTTTTAGTCAGTGAAAGAATGCCATACTTGTCCTGGAGACATGTTTCCTAAATGTAGGAGGCTTGTCGGCAGGAGCCACATGCAGTCCCCCTGAAGAATGCTGGGTACATATGAGAGCCATAAACCATGGGTAAGATGCTGCACTGTTTTAACTGCAGGTAGGATATGGTTACATCCTCACAGAAAAAATGAGGTCGGGTTCAAGAGAAAGGTCCATGGTCACAGTCAGAGAGACTGGCTGTGGCTTTTCTCATTTTGTTACTCATGGAAAACCTCCCCTGACCCTAGCAGAGTGACCAGAAGTTAAAATCACAGGTGGGATTTTATTCTATGAATGAATAAAGATACATGCTGTGGTACAGACATGTTCATGGCTGCTCCATAGAAAGGCTGTAATGTTACCTGTGGTCTTGTGGTTGAGTTCACCTTTAGTACCTGTGAGTGAATGGGTAGCTAATTTGTTAGGACTCTTGATTGCAAATGACAGAAGCTCAATTTAGACTTAGCAAAAAGGGAAGCTTGGTGCATTCTGTTAACACAAAGAATGAGCTTAGGGCATGGCTGGGTTGAGGCACTCATACATAGACCAACTTCTTCATTGCTAAGATCTCCATCCTCCTGAGAGATGCCCTTTTGGTGGGTAGCCTCTCCCTTCCCTTTGGTGAGATGACACAGTGACTGCCCAGTATGAGTCCTAGCAGGTGATTCTGGTGGCTCCACAGACCCAGAAGAAGGTTGAGTGGCTTAGTGGCTCTGATGAAAACATGTGCCCATCTTTCAACTCATTGCTGAGGCAGTGTACTATATTTTTACTGTTCTTGTTGCTGTTACCAAATACCTGACAAGATACAACTCAAGGGAGGAGGGCTAACTGGCTCATGGTTTGAGGGGACAGTCTGTCATTGCAGTGAAGGCATGGCAGCAGGAGTGGCTCGGGAATAATATAGCTGGAATGTGGCCTGCTTGTTCACATCTCCATGGAGCAGAAAGTGGGGAGAGATTGGTGCCTGCACTAAGCTGGCTTTTTTCTTTTTCCCTTTTTATTCAGTTTGAGTCCTGCCCAATGAATGGTGCCACACACATTCAGAGGGGGTCTTCTCACCTTGGTTAATTCTGTCTGGAAACACCCTCACAGACATGCTCAAAGGTGTGCCCCATTAATGGCATATGTCTTTCTTAATCCCATAATGTGGGCAATTGAAATCAACCACCACCCTCACCATGACCGTAGGAAGCTTCTCATTGTTCCATACCCTCCCAGATAACACAGGTTACTTCTTTTTCTTTAAATGTATATTCCATTAGGCCTCAGACTAATGACTATTTAGATTTTGGTCTGTAAGTCTCCAGGGATATGACATCCTCATCTAGTGGAACACCCTCTTTACATAGCAATAAAATGTATACAAGGGCTGGGGAGATGGCTTAGTGGTTAAGCGCTTGCCTGTGATGCCAAAAGACCCTGATTCAAGGCTCGATTCCCCAGGACCCACCTTAGCCAGATGCACAAGGGGTGCACGCATCTGGAGTTCTTTTGTAGTGGCTAGAGGCCCTGGCATGCCCATTATCTCTCTCTATCTGTCTCTTTCTCTCTCTGTCTGTTGCTCTCAAATAAATAAATAAATACTGAAAATAAAAACAAAAAAATGTATACAAGACAGATTTTTAGACATCCTCACTCATTCTTTCCCTAACCGTCTTAATAGCATTTCTATAACAAGTGAAGTTGGTCATTTTAGTGTGAAAAGATTATTTTTTGGGGGTCGCATGGATAGAAGTAATAAAAACTTCATGCAAATGTGCATGTGTGTGTATCCCATTTTCGTGCCCTGCATGATCCATGCGCCACCTCTGTGAGGACAAGTTCCGATGGCATGCACTCTGCATGAACACATCTGCAGGACCTGAGAGCTTTCTTGTGACCCCCAGACTCTGCTATCTCCACGAGCTCTTCCCTCCCAACACCAGTCCCAGCTTCTTTTCCTGACATTAGCCTGCTTCAGGATTAAATTCCAAATGCCACAAAGCCTGAATGGGTGGCTCCAGTGGGGATAGTTGTACTCCACTGGTTTCACCCTCAGTGGCTCAAGGAAGTATCCCTTTGTACTTCTATGACCAGGAACCACTGAAGAAACAGACATAGGAATCCAGGCATGCTGTACCAAAGATGCTCACCAGAGCTCCTCAGATGTGGGAGAGGAGAGAAAGGTGAGAGATGAGCCTGTCTGCCACTCAGGGATTTCAGCTGGATGCTTGTCCTCTGCTAATAGTGAGGTGCCACAGGGCACCTGCTGTGGCCATTAGCATCTGGAGACTGTGGGGACAAAAGTGGCATTATTCATGAGTATCTGTGGGCTTGTGGACCATGGCTGTCTTCATAATCCTCATCTTTCAGGAGGCCATTCTCATTAGTAATTGAGCTTCCAGTGTGAAAGTCCAGTTTTCACTGAACCATGTTACCTCCATCCTATTTGCCAAGGAACAAGGAATGAATAAATGCACTCAGAAATATAAATTCATAATGAATGAAACAAATGGCAACAGGACTTAGTTTACCCTATAAATTTCCTACTTATTTTAATAAAAGCATTTGTTGTAGTATTTTCCAGTCATGGGTCCAATCACAATAAAGTCTTACTAAGGCATCAACCTCCCATGGTGTTTTCAAGACACCTATAAGATCCGGGAGGATTTCTACTTGTTAGCCCAAATGTGACTGATAGATTGTGCGATGTGGATCTAGAAAGAATGGATGTACTTATTTTTGTCAAGGCAGGGAAAATGGTTTTGATTAAAACACCATGAAGTCCAAAATAGTCCATTGTTATGTACTCAGCAAAGAGTGTGCCTGTAATGAGTGACCTTCTATGTCTGAGGGTGATGGATTAGAAAAATTCTACCTAGTTAGGGTGACTCCTGGATATTGAGCTCCCAATCACCCACGTGGTCTTTCAGATGGATCCACTCAGTCAAGCCCACAATTATGAGGGTTTTTTTAAATGAAAGTTGAGGTTTTGCTACATAATGCCTATGGCTTGAAAATGCTATCTCCAGAGGTTTAATAACACTGTCTCTATTTCATTTCAGAGTGGAGAAGGAGAACACTTAGTCTCCGGATCTGGAGCAATCTGTCATTCTTGTGGGAAACCCTTACCTCGCACTGCAAAGCATGATCAATGCCAGCCAAGGAATTCCAGCCAGGCTGGTGTAGGTGGTAGTAGGCTTCCAAAGAGGCTGTCCTGTTGTCCCTGCAGGAAAAGACAGTGGTCTTGTTGAAGGTGACTTTGGACTTGGATATAATCAAGGCATACACTGTATATTTTGGAGGTAAAACAAAAGATATGATATGTGTACTAGAGTTGAACACAAGTTTAATATTTATCAGTGAATCATCAGTGACAGGGGCTTTTCTCTCAGCCCCTTTGGAAAGCAGGCATGTGTCCATATAAGGTGAATCACTCCACCATATAGAAGGTGATGAACCTTCAGCCCTGCTTCTATGGGAACTCCCTCTCTAAGCCTGTGTTGTGGTTTGACACTGACATATTCACATATTGAATGTTTGAAGCAGACTCTGCCATACACATACACCACCATGAACTGAGCTGCTTGGCCATGCTTTTTCTCATTGACAGCAGTTGGAACCATAACTAATACAGCCTCTTTAGCCTGTAATTCAGCCCTGTTAGTAATGGGATTTCAGACATTATTGGCTGGTCATGTCCAGTGTTAGCTTTTAGCTGTTAGGCAGATGTTAGGCAGATGGCTCCATGTTCTTCTCATTGGTTGTCTCTGGAGGTCAGAAGTTCTTGTCCCCAGATCAGAAACTCACAGATGTCAGGACTGACATTCCCATCATTCTCCTGATTCTGCCTCTTTGTTGCAAGATGGTTGGAGGATACTCAGCATAACTTTCTGCAGTCTCTTGTAAAGCCACACGAGGGAAGCCAGTAGCAACCCAGAACCCATGTGTATGCTGGCCCTGGCAGCACATGTCTGTACTCTCAGGACTGGGAAGTTGGAGACAGCTGGATCTCTGGAGCTCTCTGGCCACCTATTCTAGCCTAATTGATGAGCTCCAGGCCCGAGAGATACCCAGTCTCAAAAAGAGATGGACAACATTCCTGAGGATGTTGTTCTACATGCAAGCACATACATATGTACTCTCATACATATGAACATGTATATACACATACACACACACATACACAGCAAAAATAAAAGCAAAGGAAAAGATGATTCTCATAGCAATCTCAGATGTGACAATAAGGGACAAATAATAATTTGTACTCCATGACCAATGAACAAATGAGTCCTCCATTCTTCACAGGATGTGACATTAGCTAGACTGATTAATGGCTAAGACCACCCTCAAAACTGAATAGTGGTCAGAACTGTAGCTTTCAAAGTCAATTGGATGTCGACATCATTTCTAGGAGGAAGTCAGTGTTGATGCAAAGTGATGTGACTTGGGCATATGACACACATAACAGGAGAGAATGCTTCTTGTGGGCTGAAAACTCTTAATGTCTATTTCCATCCATCCTGGTCATTCCAGGTGCAAAGGAAGCCTCAGGCATGGATATTCAAATTTCACTGGCTTTTAGACCATGTCTCCCTTGTCACCTGTTCTCTCTAGAACTAGTGTTTTGGGTGGAGTTGGATAAAACACTACATACTTGGCCATCACTTGCTAGAATTCCATGTCATGATGGCTTAACACAAGTGGCAAGTCATTGTGGTTGGCTTTCATACACATGCACGCACACCTGTGCACACACATTCTTCTCCCACATATGAACATGCACACCATACACATTCAAATGCAAAAAAGACCCAGGTTCTTGGGCTTCCATAGAGTGTTGTCTTTTCTACTTGCAAATTCTGGTTCCCTTCTCTTAGTGAGGCCCTTGTTACTGCTGGCCCTGGACCTTCCGTCTTTCCAGCAGAGAAACAGAATTCTGACTTCATGCCCCAGTTTGTTTCTTCTCAGAGAAGGACCATAACTGATCCCTACTTGTGCAGTTCAGGAATCCTCTAGACCAGTAACCTTATTCCAGGGCAAAGATAAGCTTTCACATCAGGGGCAGCATAGTCCACATGACAGTGGGGAGCTGTGGGGTCTTGCAGAGAAGGTTCTGGCCAGACCTGCCCATTACAATCCATTGCAATCTGCTTCTGCCATTCAGTGCTTGAGAAGAAAGCCTCCTTCCCCACATACCATGCAAAAGAGCCTATGTACAGACACTTGTATCTCATACATACATCTCTGCACAGGCTCAAAAGTCTCACTTCCAGCCTCAAGTTCTGTCTGCAGGTTGAGAATCAGTGAAATCCAGGAATGGTGGCACACTCCTTCATGCCTTTAATCCCAGCACTTGAGAGGCTGAGGTAAAAGGATTGCCATGAGTTTGAGGCTTGCCTGAGACAATTACAGGTCAGCCTGGGCTAGAGTGAGTGAAATGAGATGTCCCCAACAATCTATTTGAAAAATGACTTGATGTATTTTTTTTTTGTTCTTTGACTAAAAGTTCATATAATCTGTTCAAAATGGAATATGTATTTCAGGACAACCTGAGCCCAAGTTTCTAAACCATGGCCACTCATGTTTGACTAAGATAAACTCCCTTACTCTCTTTGCGATGAGAGCTGTGTTTGGTCCATGGTCAGAGATTGGTAATGCAGGGTCAAACACATCTGTATGCCGCATCTTGCAAGTCATGGTTGACTTGAGCATCTGAGTTTGGTGGGATGGAGTTCACCAAGAGATAGCAGTAATGGCTTCTAGTATATTCTCTGAAATTTGACTCCACAAGCATGAGTTGAGTCCCCTGCCCTGTGGAGAGGAGAACTGGGCCATGTGGGAAGCATGGGAGGTGCTAGTGTGCAACAGACAGCAGAACCAGCCCAGTCCTGGGTGTTGGGGCCCTGTATCAGCTCTGGTTTGCTCTGGGGGTGCTGTGTAACCATCCCTTGTCACTGAGGATTTTTCTTCTTGGTTTCTCTATCTGAAGATACAAAGGTGTCCCTAGAAGTGTTTGAATGTCTGCACTTTAGGGCATTTCTCATTTTACAGGAACCCAGTATTCATTCTTCCTTCTGGGACTTTCATTGCCATTGGATGCCCATAAATCACTGCTTTATACACCATGGTCCTTCTCACCTGTGTCACACACACTGTGGGTAACCTCAACCCTCCCATGTGACTAACACCAAGTCTACCTAGATGAGTCCAAAATGGCCTCTTTTGGGCACAGGATCAGGTTGACTTAGTGGCATAAAATTTTATTTTGTTAATATCTCAAATTCTGTGGGTCAGGAATCCACACTGTGGTGTTAGCTACCTGCACGCAGGCTTGAGGCTGTGATGGGAATCTTGGAAGTCTAGATGAATCACTGGTGGGGACATTAGAGCTTCTTGGGACTGGCCTTTGAATATGCACACATGGCTACTCCAGGGGGTCTGGTTATCCCTGCCATCAGCACAGAGGGGCCTCAGACGTCACTTGATAGTGCATGAACACTGTTCAGTCCATGGGCACAGGTAGAGGTCCCACCACAGGGTGGGGATATAATGGTCACATTGAAAAGTGTCACTGAACCACCTCCAGAGGTCACAACCTATCCCCATGGATTTGTAAAAGCATATTTGTTTGGAGTGTGGCAGGGGATGGGAAATGAACAAAGCCAGTATGTATCTTATTCTTGAGGGGTTTGCTTGTGTGCATGTGTGTATGCATGTTCAGATGTGTATGGATGGCAATGTGTGTCTTTAGTTATTCTCTATTCTATTTTTTGAGACAAGGTGTCTCACTGAACCTGGAACTCAGATTTGGCTAACAAGCTAGCCAGCAAGCCCTATGGATCCTGTCTCCACCTGGCCAGTGCTTGGATTGTAGGCACATACCACCACACTTGGCATTTTACATGAGTGCTGGGAATCCAAGCTCAAGAAGTCATGCTTCTACAGAACATCCTTTACTCACTGAGCTATTTCTCCAGTCCCTTGTTTTGGATTTGGAAACAGTGTCTCACATTGCAGGTCAGGCTTGCCTGGAACTCACTATGTAGCCCAGGCTGGCCTTAAACCTGTGGCAGAGTGGTATGACTGCACACCTGAGTTCCCACACCTGGTTTGTGAGGTCAGTTATTAAACACTGAATGACTTCAGCCTCAGAGGCTGTGGCTTCCATTCCCTTGTGCAACATGAAGGTGAAACCTGAGGAATGTGCCCACCAGAGGATCAGAAGAAGGCATGTTCACTGAAGACTGCCTCTGCTGACAGTGGGAGTCACTGGACCTGGAGTGGGATGCTCCTTCAGGGACAGTGCCCAAGTCCCAGCACAGGTGAGCTCTGCATCTTCCTGCCACAACATGAAGTTACATAAATGCCCCAGCAACACTGTTTTAAAATGGAAAGTCTGACACTCAACTTGAACTTGGAGGTGCAATAGCTCAAGTACAAACCCTGAAAACGCTGTGAGACACAGAGGTTTGCAGCCGAGTCAGCACTTCTCCAAGCATGCGTGGAAATGAAAACCAACAAGTGGCCCACACCTGCAGCCCAAGAGTGACAATCACAGAGGTGCCCTTTCTTTTCTTCTTCCCAAGACTTGGCATCTTTTATGCAGACAAGAAGAACTTTCATAACAACAAAACATCAACGTTCTTATTTTAAACTCCAGGATGAGTTGAGTAAATTAGGGATTGGAATTGTAGGTCTTACTTCCTTCCTATGACTGCTCTTTGGGCTCTGATGTGAGCAGAATACCTACAAGGATTTGCTTTGCTTTCAAGTGGATCCCCACAGAGCTAATGTAACACTGTGCTGAGAAAACCTGTACCTGGTATTGACCCTACAGTAGCCCAATAACTTATATGGCAAGTCAGACAGGGACCTAGTAAGGAGGAACAGAGCTTTGTGCAATACATTTCTGTTCTGCTTGAAAGCAGACACCAACAGTATCCCATTTTCTGACTGCTAGCTCTGTGTTGGGCACCATTCAGGAAGGACCTCGTACTGGAATGCATGAAGGCATGCATTCTACAATAGCCCAGTAAATTGAGCAGTAGTATGTTTTGTCCTGTATGTTTATATGTATATGTATTACACATGTGTGTATGTATGTTTATCTTGTGTGGCTGCAAATGTGTGTGCATATGTGTGGAGGCCCGAAACCAATGTCAGGTGTCTTTCTAAATCACTCTCCACCTTAATTTGTGAGTCTCTCACTGAGCCTAGAGCTCACCAATTAGGACAGACTTGCTGGACAATGAGTCCCAAGGAGTCCTCTTGTCTCCACTTCCTCAGGGCTGGGATTACAGGAACATGTCATCACACACCACTTTTACTCTGGGTTCGGGGTATCCAAACTCAGATCCTCATGCCTGTGTGGCTATATGAGCTATCTTGCCAGTCCTCTAGATATTTTTATGATGTGGTAGTTGTGACTCAGAGGGTTTAGGTAGCTTGGCTAGGGTTATATAGCTCTTAACTACCCCCAACAAAGGCTTCTCTCTAGCCATCTTACCACATTACTGTAGCATTACACTGAAAAGTAAGCAGTGGTGTCAGGTGTCACATTAACTCCTGAAGGTGACAAGAACCCCCTCAGAAACAAGTAAAGTGGCCTCTACTGTGGGTTGAGCATGAATTGTCACTATAGGCTCTTGTGTTGGGACTTGGCTGCCAGCTGCCAGACTTGTAGAAAGGTTTTTTCTTGAGCCCTCTGACCTGGGCAGATTCATGACATGATCACATCACTGGAAGCTGGTGGAAAGCAGGAGGCAGGACATAGATGGAGGCACTGAGTCCTGTGCTTGGAGCTGCATCTTGTGCTGGATCCTATCTCCCTCTCTCTGCTTACTGACCAGCAAGGTGATTCTGCCATATGCTCCTGCCACCATGATGCCTCACTGGAGGACTATGGCCTAAACCCTCTGGGAGCCAAAATAAGTCACTCCTAATCTGTCCTGTCATATCTACAGATGGTAACACATGTACAAAATTTCAGTTTCTCTTGAGGGAGTTGGGTGGCCTGATTAATGGAACAACAGAGTTAGGGGCAGTGTTACCATTAAGTTGAATGGTTATTCTGCCACAAAATGGTAATGATAATAAAGGGTAGAGCCCAGGCCTCAAACAGGCTGGACTAGGCACTCAAGCTACCTCCAAGCACATGGAGAGACGCACTTTCTCTCAGACTAGGAGAGACATGGCTAAGAGGAAAAAAGGGTAGCATCCATTAATTTAGTTTTAAAGAGTATACAGGGCTGGGGAAATGGTCTAGTCAGTAAACAGCTTGACACACAAATAAGGACTGTTGTTTAGCTCCCCAGCACCCATGTAAGTGTGAGGCAGGTATGGTGACCACCTGTAATCTCGGTGCATGGGAGGCACCATAAATGACCTCCAGTGAGAACGAGTTAGAAGAAATACATGAGAAAGATTTCAAAAGGATGATTATAAATCTGTGTAAAGAAGTCAAAGCAGAAATCAAAGGGATGAAAGAGGAAATCAAAGGAATCAAAGAAGACACAGGACACCAATTTAATGAAACAAAGAGGTCAATACTAGACATGAATAAGGAAATAGAAATAATAAAGAAAAACCAGTCAGAATTACAGGCAATGAAGAAAACAGTTAATGAAATAAAAAAGTCTGCAGAAAATCTCACCAGTAGAATGGATGAAGGAGAGGACAGAATATCTAAGCTAGAAGACCAGGTGGCAGATCTAATACAGTCCAACAAAGAGAAAGACAAACTTATAGAAAAGAATGAGTGAGAATTTCAAGATATTCTGGACACTATGAAGAGAACAAACATAAGAATTCAGGGCAGAGTAGAAGGAGAAGAATTTCACTCCAAAGGCATAGTAGGCATCTTCAACAAAATCATAGAAGAAAACTTCCCCCAAATTGGGAAAGAGGTGCCAATGAAGATACAGGAATCCTTTAGAACACCAGCCAGATAAAACCTAGAAAGAACCTCTCCTCACCATATTATAATCAAACTACCAAACACAGAATCCAAAGAAAAAAATATTGAAAGCAGTTAGAGAGAAAAATCAAGTTACCTACAAAGGCAAGCCTATCAGGATTACAGCAGATTATTCAACACAAACTTTAACAGCCAGAAGGGCATGGAGTGATGTATTCCAAGTCCTGAAAGATAACAACTGTCAAGCAAGGTTACTTTATCCTGCAAAACTATCCATTCAAATAGACAGAGAAATAAGGACATTCCACGACAAAAGCAAGCTAAAGGAGTATTTGAAGACAAAACCAGCTCTACAGAAAATACTTGAAAGAATCCTCCATGCTGAAGAAAAGGAAAAGCACACATATAAGGAACTGGGAAAAAAAACAAACAATACTCAAATACTAGTTAACCCAAGAGAGCAAAGGTAAAACTGGAAGAGCTACAAAAAAAAATGGCAAAAATGAATACACACCTTCAATAATCTCTTAATATTAATGGCCTCAATGCCTCAAACAAAAGACATAGGTTTGCAGACTGGTTTAAAAAGCAGGATCCGGGCTGGAGAGATGGCTTAGTGGTTAAGAGCTTGCCTGTGAAGCCTAAGGACCCCGGTTCGAGGCTCAATTCCCCAGGACCCACGTTAGCCAGATGCACAAGGGGGCGCACGCATCTGGAGTTCGTTTACAGTGGCTGGAGGCCCTGGCGCGTCCATTCTCTCTCTCTCTCCTTCTCTCTCTCCCTCTCTCCTTCTCTCTGCCTGTCGCTGTCAAATAAATAAATGAAAATAAACAAAAAATTAAAAAAAAAAGCAGGATCCTTAAATTTGTTGCCTCCAAAAAACCCACCTTTCTATAAAGGATGGACACTATCTTAGGGTGAAAGGCTGGAAAATAGTATTTCAAGCAAATGGACATAGAAAACAAGCAGGGTTTTCTATGATAATATCTGACAAGGTAGACTTCAGTCCAACATTACTTAAGAAAGATAAGGACGGTCACTTTATATTGATTAAAGGCACCCTCCAACTGAAGGACATTACAATCCTAAACATATATGCACCTAACATGGGGGGCCCCAAATTCATCAAACAAACACTATTAGACCTAAGGTCACAGGTAACACCAAACACAATGGTAGTGGGTGACTTTAGCACCCCACTCTCATCAATTGACAGGTCATCCCAGGAAAAAATAAACAGAGAGGCATCTGGACTAAATGAGGTCATAGAAGGAAAGGACCTAACAGATACATACAGGACATTTCATCCAAATGCTGCAGAATATACATTCTTTTCAGCAGCACATGGAATATTCTCCAAAATAGACCATATATTAGCACAAAAAGCAAACTTAACATATACAGGAAAATTGAAATAATTCCTTGCATTCTATCTGACCACAATGGAATCAAACTACAAATCAATAGCAAGAAAGGCTATAGAGCATATGCAAAATCATGGAAATTAAACAACACAGTGCTAAATGATGAATGGGTCAATGAAGAAAGGAAGAAGGAAATCAAAAAATGTATAGAGTCAAACAATAATGAGAACACAACATACAAAAATCTCTGAGATGCAATGAAGGCAGTCCTACGAGGTAAATTTATAGCCTTAAGTGCCTATATTAAGAAATTAGAAAGGTCGCAAGTAAACAACCTAATGCTTCACCTTAAAGCCTTGGAAAAAGAAGAACAAGTCAAAGCAAAAATCAGTAGACAGGAAGAAATAATAAAGATTAGGGCAGAAATTAATGAAATAGAAACAAACAAACAAACAAACAAACAAAAACAATTCAGAGACTCAATGAAACAAAGAGTTGGTTCTTTGAAAGGATAACGAAGATTGATAAACCCTTAGCAAATCTGACCAAAAGAAAGAGAGAAGAGACACAAATTAATAAAATTAGAGATGAAAAAGGTAACATCACAACAGATGCCAGAGAAATTCAAAAAATCATAGGGACATACTGAAAAAGTATATACTCCACAAATTATGAAAATCTGAAAGAAATTTATATGATCTACCTAAATTAAATCAACATGGGAATAATCACTTAAATAGACCTGTAACAAGCATGGAGAACCAAGCAATTATCAAAAATCTCCCAACTAATATAATTCCAGGCCCAGATGGATTCACTGCTGAATTTTACCACACATTCAGTGAAGAACTAACACCATTGCTTCTTAAGCTTTTCTATATAATAGAAAAAGAAGGAATCCTACCAAATTCCTTCTTTGAAGCTAGCATCACCCTGATACCAAAACCAGGCAAATACAGAACAAAAAAAAAAAGAAAATTACAGACCAATCTCCCTCATGAACATGGGTGCAAAAATTCTCAACAAAATATTGGCAAACAGAATACAAGAATATATCAGAAAGATCATTCACCCTGACCAAGTAGGCTTTATCCCAGAGATGCAGGGATGGTTCAACATATGCAAGTCAATAAATGTAATACATTATATATATGGACTGAAGGACAAAAATCATATGATCATCTCATGAGACGCAGAGAAAGAATTTGACAAAATCCAACATCCCTTCATGATAAAAATCCTACAGAGACTGGGAATAGAAGGAACATATCTTAATATAACAAATGCTATTTATGACAAGCCTACAGCCAACAATTACTAAATGGGTTAAAACTGGAACCTTTTCCACTAAAATCAGGAACAAGACAAGGGTGTCCACTGTGCCCACTTTTATTTAATATAGTACTGGAAGTCTTAGCCATAGCAATAAGGCAAGAGATGCACATAAAAGGGATACAAATTGGAAAGGAAGAGATCAAGTTATCATTATTTGCAGATGACATGATTCTATATATAAAGAACCCTAAAGACTCTACCAGCAAACTGTTAGAGCTGATAAACACCTACAGCCATGTAGCAGGATACAAAATAAATACACAGAAATCAGTAGCATTTCTATATGCTAAAAACAAACACACAGAGAATGAAATCAGAGAATCACTCCCATTCATAATTGCGTCAAAGAAAATAAAGTACCTTGGAATATACCTAACCAAGGAAGTAAAGGAACTCTACAATGAAAACTATAAAACACTCAAGCAAGAAATTGCAGAAGACACTAGGAAATGGAAAAAACATCCCTTGTTCCTGGATTGGAAGAATCAATATTCCGAAAATGGCAATCTTACCAGAAGCAATGTATACATTTAATGCAATCCCCATCAAAATTCCAAAGGCATTTTTCATGGAAATAGAAAAAACAATCCAAAACTTGCGGCTCCCAAAAAAGGGGGAACCCCGTTAGGGGCTCCTAGCTCCAACTGGCCAGCAGTCGAAGCTGTCCCAGAGGTTGCCGCACAACGTGGTGGGTGTAGTTCTCCTGAGTACCTGTGGAAGCAAAAAGTTAGTAGGGAAGGGATGACTCCAGACAAGGGATGAGGTCTGAGGCGCTTTATTTCTGGGGGCGAAGCCTTTTATGCAGTTGGAGGCAGGAAGAAAGGGTGAGGGGAAGAGAAGGAGGAGTGAGAGAGGGGCGTCCAATCAGTAGTTGCCAAGACAGTCTTTTGTGGTATCACATTGCACAAGGGAAGCGGTCAGGGACCACTGACATGTTCTGCACGTACACATTTCGATGGTATGCAAGATAAGTTGTTTTCACAGATCAGTTCCCAAGAGTATGCGCACACAAAATTCTTCCTGAGTAACTGTTAAACCCATAGGAATTTCCTGTATCCAATGTTTTCTTAAGTCTGTTCTATATCATGGCCATGACTACTTGTTTGATCAGAGTGAAGGTGGGGGCAAGACGGCAGCGCTTGATTTACTCAAGCCTGTCTTGTGACAGTTAAATTTGGTTTGCACACATCCTGTTTGGCAAGCCTTCAGGCAGCTGCTTGTTTCAATCTTGCAGGAAAGGCAGGCAGGAAGTCAGCCAAAGGTTAGTGGCGGAGAGCTGAGGAGGGGGAGGTCTTCATGGTTCCCGACAAAAACTTCTTTTGGAATCACAAAAAACCTCGAATACCTAAAATAACACTGAACAACAAAAATAAGGCAGGTGGTATCACCATACCTAATTTTAACCTATATTACAGAGGCATAGTAACAAAAACAGCATGGTACTGGCACAAAAGCCGGTATGTAGATCAGTGGAACAGAATAGAGGACCCTGATATAAGTCCAGGTAGCTATAGCCACCTGATATTAAATAAAAATGCCAAAAACAATCATTGAAGAAAAGACAGCCTCTTCAGCAAATTGTGCTGGGAAAACTGGATATTTATCTGTAGAAAGATGAAAATAGATTCTTCTCTGTCTCTATGCACAAGAACTAAGTCCAAATGGACTAAAGACTTTAACACCTGAGCTGAAACCCTGAAATTGCTACAGGAAAAAGTAGGGGAAACCCTTCAACATATTGGTCTTGGCAAAGACTTTCTGAATATAACCCCAATTGCTCAGGCAACAAAACCACAGATTAACCACTGGGACCTCAGGAAATTACAAAAAATTTATACTGCAAAGGCACTGTGAATAAAGCAAAGAGGCAACCTATAGAATGGGAAAAAAAAATCTTTGCCAGCTATATATCTGATAGAGGATTAATATGTAGGATATACAAAGAACTCAAAAAGTTAAATAAGACTTTTCTGAGACTTCCGGTCACTTTTCTGAGACTTCCGGAAAGATAGCGACCGCCTAGCTGTGCTGCCAACCCCGGGGAAAGAAAGGCAAGATACTAAGGGTATATAGTGGCTTTTAGGGGAGAGAAATCTGGGAGGGCACAGAGGCGGGGGAACAGGGAATTGCGGATCTCCTCGCGGGCGGGAAGCCCACCCCTCACCCCAAATAACTGCTGTGTTCACAGCACAGCCCCTGCCGCTGCTGCTGTGCCGGCAGCCTCTGCTGGAGCCTGCACGGCTGCCCTGTGCGCTGATTGTTCCCTGCACGCGGAAGCTTGGACTGCTCCGCACTCTCTTCCACTCACCCACTTACTGAGCGTGCCCAGTCCCACATCAGGTGCCACGCAAGCTCAGACTGTGTCTCTTGTTTGTGCCACCTCAGCTGCCATCCCCTACCTGCCAGCTGTGTGGCCGTCCACAATTGTCCTGTGGTGGGGGAGCGCAGACTGCTTCCAGTTCCCAGCATTCCCAGCCAGAGTTTGGGGGGCTTCAGTGCTTGGTGTCTCAGTGCCACTCCTAGCTCGAACGCAGACAGCTTTGGCACATTACCACTTGAGAACTCCGGCAACTTTGGCGCCCCTGCCAGGCAGTAGATAGGCGGCTTTGGCAAGTGACAGCCAAAGCCCAGGCTTCTTGGCAACTCCCCCAGGCTGCATAAGATTCCCATTGTTCTTGAGCCCAGGCTGACATGCCCACCTATCTGCCCATACACTGTCATGGGCAGAACACAGCGCAAAGGAAATAACATGAAAAATCAAATGCAAGAAAATCCAGTTAGATCACCCAGTACCACAATGAATACATCTAACCAAAACATAGAAGAACCAATAGCACCAGAACACCAAATTGAAGCTATGAGCAATGCAACCCTGACCAACCTACTGGTAGAACTTGCAGGAAAGCAACAAAGGGTCGACAATCATGTGGATGCTGCCATCACTAAACTAGAACTAATAGATAAGAAATTGGAAGGATTAGATAAGAAATTGGAAGGATTTCAAAGAGAGTTAAGAGAATTGAGGGAGACTGAAAAAAAAGAAGACCTTAAAAATCAGTTGGCCATGCTAAATGAAGACATAAAGAAATGCAAGGATGAACTCCAAGACTCATCAAGAAAATCAGAAAATGATGTGAAAAGGGAGCTTGACAGAGGGATGGAAATTATACATAGAAAAGTAGTAGAAAATGCAAACTTAATTGAACAAGTGTAAAACTTCCTAGAAGCTCTCAAGAATAGAGTCAGCCAAGTGGAGGATAGAAACTCTGATGTGGAAGACAAGATGGAAGAAACAGTTAGAGAGTTCAAAAATTTCAGTAAGTTCAAAAGCTCCTGTGAACAGAACATGAGGGAATTGTGGGATACACTTAAACGTCCTAATATCAGGATCATTGGAATACCAGAAGGAGAAGACATTCAGAACAAAGGCATGGAGAACTTATTTAACAAAATAATTGAAGAAAACTTCCCCAGTCTCTTAAAAGAAAGTCCCATCAAGATACAAGAAGCCAATAGAACTCCAAACAGACTGGACCAAAGGAGAAACTCTCCAAGACATATTATCATTAAGACTCTAAACATTGACACCAAAGAGAAAATCCTAAAAGCAGCTAGGGAAAAACAGCACACCAGCTTCAAAGGTAACCCCATCAGAATTACTTCAGACTTCTCAATGGAAACCCTGAAACCTAGAAGGGCCTGGAATGAAACACTGCAAAGTCTAAGAACCTAAGGCTTCCAACCCAAACTACTCTACCCAGCAAAAGTATCCCTCATCATAGATGGTGAAAGAAAAACTTTCCATGACAAAACTCAGCTTTACAATTATATGAACACGAAACCAAACCTACAGAGAGTATTTCAGGAAATTCTCCACAGAGAAGAAAAAAATAATCAAACACAATTGCCTACAAGAAGCAGATCACAACATCCAAACTCAGAGTAGGCATAAAAAACTTCAATGTCCATGAAAATAACAACCCACACTTACCATCGCAATATGGCAGGGATCAAATCAAATCTCACAGTCATTACCCTAATTATTAATGGCCTTAATTCACCCGTCAAGAGACACAAGCTAACAGGATGGATCAAAGAATTAGAACCCTCAATCTGTTGCCTTCAAGAAACCCACCTCACCATTAAAGACAGACATTTCCTCAGGGAGAAAGGGTGGAAAACAATATTCCAAGCAAATGGGAATAAGAAACAAGCAGGTGTAGCTATGTTAATATCAGATAAAATAGACTTCAAACCAAAAATAATCAAAAAAGACAAAGAAGCCCACTTCCTACTTATCAAGGGAATGATCCATCAAGAGGATATTACAATCATAAATCTGTATGCACCAAACACAGGGGCACCACAGTTCATAAAACAAAACCTACTTGACAATAAAACAGAAATAACCACCAACACCATCATAGCTGGGGACTTCAATACACCATTATCAGTAATAGACAGATCATCCCAGCAGAAACTCAACAGGGAAGTAAGAGAGCTCAACAAAACCATAGATCACTTAGACCTAACAGACATCTACAGAACCTTCCGTCCCAAATCCACAGATTACACATTCTTCTCAGCAGCCCATGGAACATTCTCTAAAATAGACCATATACTGGGTCACAAAGACTGCCTCCACATATTTAGGAAGATTGACATAATTCCCTGCATGATATCAGTTCACAATGCTATATTGCTAGAAAACAACAACAAAAGACCCACCAAGAATCCCAAAGGCACCTGCAAACTGAACAGCACACTTTTAAACAATAAATGGATAGTGGATGAAATAAAAAATGAAATTGCAAACTTTCTGGAATTGAATGACAGTGAAAACGCATCGTACCAAAACTCATGGGACACAATCAATGTGGTCCTCAGGGGAAAATTCATAGCACTCAATGCCTTCATAACAAAGACAGAAAGGTCCCAAATCAATGACTTAACCATCCACATAAAGGCACTGGAAAAACAAGAAAAATCCAACCCAAAGAGCTCCAGAAGGAAAGAAATAATTAAAATCAGAGCAGAAATCAATGAATTGGAAACTAAGGAAACAATTAAGACAATTGACAAAACAAAGAGCTGGTTCTTTGAAAAAATAACTAAGATTGACAAAACCCTGGCCAATCTGATCAAGCAAAAAAAGGTGAAGCTTCAAATTAACAAAATTCAAAATGAAAAAGGAGAGATCACAACAGACATAAGTGAAATTGGGAGAATCATCAGGACTTATTTCAAAAACCTCTACTCCACAAAACTGGATAATGTGGAGGAGATGGATAAATTCTTGGATGCATACCATCTACCAAAGCTAAACACAGAGCAGATTAATCACCTCAATCAACCCATCACACTCATGAAAATTGAAAAAGTAATAAAAAACCTCCCGAAAAAGAAGAGTCCAGGACCAGATGGCTTCTGAGCTGAATTCTATCAAGCCTTCATAGAAGAACTCAAACCAATCTTCCTTAATCTGTGCCACACAATTGGTGAACAGGGACAGCTACCCAACTCCTTTTATGAAGCTAGCATCACCCTAATTCCAAAACCAGGTAGAGATGCCACAAGAAAAGAAAACTACCGGCCTATTTCCCGGATGAATTTAGATGCAAAGATCCTAAACAAAATCCTTGCAAACCGAATCCAACAACACATCAAAAGCATTATCCACCTTGACCAAGCAGGATTCATTCCAGGAACACAGGGGTGGTTCAACATACAGAAATCTGTCAATGTAATACACCACATAAACAAGGTTAAACATAAAAACCACATGATCATTTCGATAGATGCAGAAAAGGCCTTTGACAAGAATCAACATCACTTCATGTTCAAAACATTGGAGAGAATTGGCATGGTTGGTTCATATCTTAACCTAACAAAGGCAATATACGAAGCTCCGAAGGCCCAAATAATACTTAATGGAGAGAGACTGGAGGAATTCCCATTAAGATCAGGAACAAGACAGGGTTGTCCACTCTCACCTCTGCTTTTCAATATAGTACTGGAAGTCCTAGCTCAAGCAATAAGACAGGAGAAGGAAATGAAAGGGATACAATTTGGAAAGGAAGAAGTTAAGTTAGCTTTCTTCGCTGATGACATGATTGTATATGTAAGAGACCCGAGAGACTCCATTCCAAAACTCCTGAAGGTGATTAACTCCTATAGCAAAGTAGCAGGATACAAAATCAATGCACAAAAATCAGTAAGCTTCCTTTATGCAAAGGACAAAGATACAGAAAAAGAAATAAGGGACATAGTCCCATTTTCAATAGCAACAAAAAAATAAAATACCTTGGAATAACGTTAACCAAGGAAGTGAAAGATCTATGCAATGAAAACATAAAAACACTCAAAAAAGAAATTGAGACAGACTTGAGAAAACGGAAAGACCTCCCATGTTCCTGGATAGGCAGAATTAACATTGTGAAGATGACAATCCTACCAAAGGCAATATACAGATTTAATGCAATTCCAATTAAAATCCCTACCTTGTTCTTCACAGAGATAGAAAAAAATGATCTTAAATTTCATATGGAAAGGCACAAGGCCTCACATTTCCAAACATATCCTCAGCAAAAGAAATACCTCTGGAGGCATCACCATACTTGATCTAAAGCTATATTACAAAGCCATAGTAATAAAAACAGCATGGTACTGGCATAAAAACAGGAGTATAGATCAATGGAATAGACTTGAGGACCCAGAATTTGGGTCAAGCAACAATAGCTACTTGATATTCGATAAAGGCCCAAATCAACATAGGCTGGAAAAAAGACAGCATCTTTAACAAATGGTGCTGGACAAACTGGATAACCATATGCAGGAAACTGAAACTTGACCCGCACATTTCACCATGCACTACACTCAAGTCCAAATTGATCATAGATCTCAATATAAGACCAGAAACTCGAATACTACTGGAAGAAAATTCAGGAAGTACTTTCCATGATATAGGAATGGAAAAAGACTTCCAGAACAAAACCCCAGTAGCTCATGAACTTAAACTGTCACTCAACCAATGGTATCACATGAAGCTGAAGAGTTTCTTTACAGACAAGCATACAATAAGCAAAGCCAATAGATTACTGACAGAATGGGAGAAATTATTTGTGGGTTATCCAGCTAATAGAGGCCTAATTTCTAGAATCTACAAAGAACTCAAAAATCTAAACAGTAAGAAGTCAAACACCTCACTCACAAAATGGGGCAAAGAGCTGAACAGGCAGTTCACAGAGGAAGAAATAGAAATGGCAAACATACACTTAAGAAAATGTTCATCATCCCTAATCATCAGAGAAATGCAAATTAAAACAACAATGAGAATCCACCTTACCCCAATAAGGATAGCAAACATCAAAAAATCAAATAAAAATAAATGCTGGCGAGGATGTAGAGAAGTAGGAACACTCATCCACTGTTGGTGGGAATGTAGGATGGTACAACCACTTTGGAAAGCAATATGGAGACTTCTGAAAAAGCTGAGTATAGAGATACCAACAGACCCAGTTATTCCCTTACTGGGCATCTACCCTAAAACCTTCAAACCACAGGCTAGAGAGATTTGCTCAACCATGTTTATAGTGGCTCAATTTGTAATAGCTAAGAGCTGGAATCAACCCAGATGTCCATCACTAGAAGAATGGATAACTGAGATGTGGTATATCTACACAATGGAATTCTATACAGCAGTAAGAAAAAATGACACAATGAAATTTGAGGAAAAATGGTTGAACCTGGAACAGATCATTCTCAGTGAACTTACCCAATCACAGAAAAAAAAAAAAATCGCCACATAGTCTCACTCATCTACAGCACCTAACCTGAATCTACCCAAGATACCTTACATACCCAGCAAGCATCTCCTAGACTGGACACTAGGATGGAAGGGGAGGGAGGGGAGGACATCAAAGGGGTGGGAAACACAAATCCAGACCCAAACAGCAATGGTACCATAATCTTCTACTTATTAAAAGACAGACGAAATGCCTGATCCTTCACCAGGCCCTTACAGGGAACACCTGAACCACAAGACACTGGAGAGGGTAAGATTAAGACTAACCTTAATCTCCTACATCTTCCCTTCCTCACTTCTCCTCTCCCTGTCTCTCTCTCTCTTTTTGCTAACTCTTGTATATTAGTTGTCTTTTTCCTCATTTTCTTAGTGGGCACTGACCTGTAACTCCCACATCCAGCATGGGGCTATCATCCACAATGAACTTTTGATCAGAGAGACCTACAAGGTCTCCTAAAAGACAGATAGATTTCTGTGAGAGTACTTGATGACCCACCAAAGGCTAGTGGTAAGACCCTACTGCTGAAGATACCTTATGTGATTGACATGCAAATTAGAATGGCATGGCTGGAAGTTGGAAGAGAGTCAGTCCCCAGACAGTCAGCGCGTCTAGTGCCAGAAGGTGCTACATGGGCGACTGGGGGAAATTGACCAATACATGTTGAAGCAACGCATGGTCTAACCTACTTAGCAGCAAATAACTTGTTGTGATGCCCACACAAGTGCAGTGGTGGCACACAGCCATGGTGGGGAACCAACTGCTCTCAATTTGGCTAACTGTTCCCCTCAGTGGTATGGGACCCATAGCTGGAGCTGGGAAACAAGTCAGAACCAGATCCAAACGTAAACCCACTCTCCAATATCAAGCTACCATCAATTGTGGGCTACAAGAGGGCCTACACCTATTAAATTCTCTATAAAAAAAAAGTAAGGGTTATCTCATTTGTCCTGGTGCTAACTTACTCTCCATTGGAGAATGTGCTTCTCTTTTTCAGATAGATGTAGATCCTAAGGAGAGAGCCACCCCATCATACCTCAAAAGGGCCCCAGCTGAAACTAAGAAAAATTGGCGAAACAAGCAAGGGGGCTGTTTTCCTGATGAACCGGATACCAGCACAAGGGGGAAGGAGATCAGCACAGAGAAAAATCAACTTCTACCAAATCAGAGAGCAAGAGCCTCAGAGGCCCCCAACACCTCATCACTGAAGCAGACCAAAAATGAACCCAACATGGCTCAGGGAAATTTTGCAGAAGAGTGGGGGGAAAGAATGTCAGAGTCACATGTTGGGTCATGCTATGCAGAGACATTTAGCTTACCCATAACTGTGGGCTCACTCCACAATGCATGACCCGTATACCTCAACAAGGACGGACCAAGGGGAGGGGGTAGGTCACAGATGAGCCTAATCATGGTATCAAACTGAGTGCATTTGCTGAATATAGAACTGACTAATAAAGAAAAAAGAAAAAAGAAAAAAAAACTTAAATAATAAGAAATCGAACATGCCAATTAAAAAATGGGCTATGGAGCTAAATAGAGAGCTCTCAAAAGAAGAAATACAGATGTCGTAGAAGCATCTAAAAAAATCTTCTACATTCCTAGTCATCGGGGAATTGCAGATTAAAACTACATTGAGATTCCATCTCACTCCTGTCAGATTGGCTACCATTAGGAAAACAAATGATCATAAATGCTGGCGGGGATGTCGAAAAAGAGGAACCCTTCTACACTGTTGGTGGGAATGCAATCTGGTCCAGCCATTGTGGAAATCAGTGTGGAGTTTTCTAAGACAGCTAAAAATTGATCTACCATATGACCCAGCTATAGCACTCCTAGGCATATATCCTAAGAAATCATCCCATTTCCTTAGAAGTACATACTCAACTATGTTTATTGCTGCTCAATTCATAATAGCTGGGAAATAGAACCAGCCTAGATATCCCTCAACTGATGAGTTGATAATGAAGATGTGGCACATTTATGCAATGGAGTTCTACTCAGTGGTAAAGAAAAGTGAAGTTATGAAATTTGCAAGAAAATGGATGGATCTGGAAAGGATTATACTAAGTGTGGTAACCCAGGCCTGGAAATCCAAGCACTGCATGTTCTCCCTCATATGTGGATCCTAGCTACAGATGATTGGACTTCTGTGTGAGAAGGAAAAAACTCAGTAGCAGAGGCCAGTAAGTTGAAAATGAGATATAAAGGTAAGAGAAAGGAAGGGAGGAGGGTACTTAATAGGTTGGTATTGTATATATGTAAGTAGAAGAGTAGATTAATGGCTTCGAAAAGGCCCAAAGTGAGGTCAGGGGAAGAGATTGAGTAAAGGAAAGGTGGAGCAAGGGCTAATCAATATCTCAGAGGATGCAAATAAATCATATGGAATCCTCCAGTTTTGGACAATGGAACACTCAGGAGCCATAGATTGTTGTTAGAAAATTTTCAGTGCCAGGAATGGGATACCTACAATGAGTTGTTGGCCAGGGAGGTCCCTGATGCCCCCAAAACAGTATAGGCCATTGCCACGGCTCTTGGTTTCCCACCAGGAATAGATGGTAAGACCCTATTGCTGAAGACTCCACAGACTTGGGCTGCAAGGCCACTGAGAAATCCTGCTGGAACTGAGCTGAAAATGTCTTCCATGTAGACCAGCTGAGAGAAAGCTAGAAAAAGTCATTCTACATGCAGTTCAATGGGAGAATAAGATACCACCAGTGAAGATACTCAACAGTGGACACTGCAAGCCTCCTAATTGGCCAGCCATGCCAAATGAGCCAACAGGTGCAATAGTGGCACGTCTGTTATGGTGGAAACCAACTGCCCTCCAATTGGACTGGAGGCCTGCTCCATGGGGGGGGGGGGAATACATCCCTGATACTGAAAACTTAAAACAGGGGTAGTCATGAGCCCTAGGGGTGTAACATCTGCTGATGTCTGGAAAAATGTATATACTATGCTTATCAAACTGCCCAGTAAGTACTTGTCTTAATATTTACAGCCTTATATTAATGCTACTCTCACTTTGGGTAGAGAATCTTCTCTTTTCTGATGGAAGTGACCTTGGGATGACTCAGAAGGTGTCATAGTGCTGGAAAGAAGTGACTGGAGTACTGTGTAACATCTCGATCACACCTTCCAAGGCTCAGGGTCTTATGCGGAAGAGGTGGTGGAAAGAATGTAAGAGCCAAAGGAAGGGTAGGACTCCTTACAACGTGCTCCCTCCAGACATAAAACGGCCTGGATATTCATGACCTCATAGTGCCTGACACTACCTACACAAGACCATCATAAGACGAGGAAAAGATCATGACATCGAAATAAAAGAGAGACTGATTGAGATGGGGAGGGGATATGATGGAGAATGGAATTTGAAAGGGGAAAGTGGGGGGAGGGAGGTTATTGCCATGGGATATTTTTTATAATCATGGAAAATATTAATAAAAATTGAGAAAAAAAGAAACCTATTTGATTCTGGCAGTAGATGCTAGAGGCCAAATGATTGTGTCCACCCAAATTCATGTGTAGATATATCACCCTAAAATTGATGGTATTAGGAGAGAGGTCTCACGGATATGAATAGGTCATAAAGAAATGGCCCCAGCAATGGGATTAATGCCTTTATTGAAGAGACTCCAGAGAGCTTGCTGGACCCAGCTACTGTGTGAGCTGAATCCTTTCTATTTATCTGAATTGTTAATAATACTATAGAAAGCAGTGCTGGTCCAAAACGATTTGCAAGTCTTTAGTTACTGGATAGATTAAAAAGAACTAAAGTTCTGGCTGGAGAGGCCCAAGTTCAGTTCCACAGCATGCATTTAAAGCCAGATGCACAAAGTGGCACATGCATCTGGAGTTCATTTGCAGCAGCTGGAGGCCCTTGTTCACCCATTTTCTCTGTTTCTCTGTCTCTCTCTTCTGGCAAATAAAATACAATAAAAGGTCATCTTAAAAAAAGTTCAACTTAAGAGAGGGTTTGCATAATATGAATAACTCTCAACTCAATCACATATTTTAATTTCCATTTTTAGTAGTACAGAATGTGTAGATACCCTCCATTCTACACCTCCTTATCTGCCTGGGATTAGTCACTTCCTTAATGTGCTCCAATGAGGTGTTGATAAACCTTCACAGTTAAAAAAATGCGGTATGACTGAAGCAAGCATGACTGTGTGTGCTAGTTACAGCACATGTCCTTTCATTTGTTCCTTGGATGGGAAAGCAGCTGCTTGAACTGCCACTTGCAGTCACTAGGGGCCACTGCAGGTCCACAGATGCTGTGCCCACCTGCGTCTGTCTAGCCATCTGTGTGTCCTGGACCCACAGTGACACTCTGTTGTGCACGCCAGCTGTGCATAAGGAAATGTTTAAGACAGTTGGATTTCCAGAGCCCTTTAAAACCTCTGGACCCATTAAAATAATGATAATGATAATGGTACCAATCTCCTGTTGCCTATTTTATTAATTTGAGCAAATTTTAAATTATCTCTTATACTGCCCCATCCAAATAGGCAGCTGTCGAGCAGATGTTTCCTCTGGATTGAAACAGTACCTCGTGGAAGGAAGCAGAAAGCTAACAAAAGTCACAAGAAAGTTAGGAAAACACATGGGAAAGTGAAAAGTCTCAGGAGGGCCTTCCTGGAGGTTATAGAAATAAGCAGCTGCTGGGGGAGAGCAGACTGTCCAGTTCTCAAGTTGTACAGGGAGCTCCAGTAATGCAGGCTTCAGAGGTCCTCAGCCATGCTGGGGTGGGCTTTTTGGTGATGTGGCTGCCATTGAATAGTGTGTGTTCCTGTGAGTAACCGCTGTAAACTCTGGCTCACCAAGCTAGATGGGAAGAATTGTTTCTTTGGTCTGCCATTGGTGCCCTGACTGAGGTGAACAGAATTTGTTTAGATCTCCCAGGAAAACTTGCTCAGCCATCACAGTGCTGCTATGCCCCTGCATTCATTTTGAGACCAGGAAACTCACTCTCAAGTGAGTCATTACTCAGCAGTCCGTTTTTATTTTTTTTTAATGACTGACATTTCTCATGGGACAAGTCAGAAATGAGTTTACAAATAATTGGCCCTATGAGATCACATTGCATTAATCCCATATTGAACAACTGAAGTGCCAGGCCAACACAGGTCTGTGATAAAATGAAAAGCTGGGATGGAATTAGTAGAAATAGTTTGTTTTTTTTTTTGAAGGCATATGTGCTTTGTGAAGACAGACTCTGCATCCTGACAGGACTGCAAAGATTAAGAGTCCAGGAGCATCCTAAGTCTTCTATCTCAGCATCTCAAACACAGAGACCCATACTGGCTGTGCAGAGAAGGGAATTTCAAGAGGAAACTGGATCACTTATGTTATTTATTTAGTGAGCTTATACTAAGTAGACATATCTTCTCTCTAAATCAAAACTAGCCCCAGCCCTATTACTTCAACATGTATATTCCCCAAAGCATCCTTTAATAACTTCCAAATTGGGCTGTTGAAAATACTCTCTTTTCGCACATGGGGTGGGAATAGTGCATCATCTTTATAGTCTCTTTGATGTTGGCAAATTCAAAAATTGCCAGCTGAAATCTCCCCTCTGGTTGCCACTGA
The DNA here is from genome assembly GCA_036346955.1 of Dipus sagitta. Taxonomy (NCBI): domain Eukaryota; kingdom Metazoa; phylum Chordata; class Mammalia; order Rodentia; family Dipodidae; genus Dipus; species Dipus sagitta. The sequence continues at coordinate 63,770,878 of CM070779.1, read as the reverse complement.
CCATTTCTCTTGGGCAGCACTAGCTCCTTGAACATCAGTTTCATAAGTCATTTTTATTTGGGGGCAGAATAAGGGAGTTATTTCTCATTGTTAGTGATACTGGCTTGTGTGCTGAGGCTGGAAAATTTCTGCAGTAAGTGATTCACTTTTCACAAAAGGCCATTCTTATCCAAGCACAAAACTCCTTGAGTCTATTAGAAAATCTGATTTTGAATGGACAAAAGAAATCAACCCATTTGGACATTTAGCCAGGGAAGTAAATCAAATGTTCTGTCTCATGTCAAATGCTAACTCATTATGGGATTGTGGCTGAGGCCAAAGCAATGCCAGTACCTTCTTGTGCTAGTGGCCTATCATCATGAAGAGATGGTAGCCACTGTGCTGTTCTGGGAATGTTGGCCTTGGCTGACCTCCTTCTCTCATTGGTATGTGTGCTGACCTCCAGCCTCACAGAGGTTGGCCTAGCTCTAGCCCTTAGCCTGCATGGTGACATCTCCCCCTCACCAATGTGATATGACATATGAAACGATACTATCAGACACAATTCCCAGTACAGCCAGGACTCCTGAGCTGACTAGCCTGCTACTGTAACAGCTTTCTTGGCCCTGAAAACCAGAGCAGCAGATATGGGCAATCACAGATGCGGTACAATCCATACTTACTGGATGATGCCTGGAAAGACAGAGCAAGAGTGAGACAGAGGGAGGGAGGGAGAGATAAAGGAGAGGGAGAGAGAGAGAGAACTAGAGAAAATTAGAGGAGAAAGGTGAAACAGACTTCCTGTGCTAAGGCCAGCAAAGGATGTATTCATGAAACTTCTACAGGCTGCTCTGGGCACTCAGACTCATTGTGACACATCAACTCTCAGCGCTTCCAACCTAAAATATCTCATTTCTTGCTCATTGAAAGACCAAGTCAAAGAATCATCCCTGGAAATTGAGGAAGACTCCTTCCTACTTGCCACTTGGCCATTCATTGCCAGAGTCCTGGGAGTTCTCAGGGGTTTTCACACTGCTGGAAACTGGGAAGAGCAGAAAGGCTGGCGGGTCACCCAATGTTTCTTGGGCTTTGATTGCAAGCTGCACACTTCCTTCCACCAGTAGGCTTTTGGCCATAACTCAGCCCCTGGCAGCATGTCACCTTAGGAGGCCACTGTGTGCTCTGGTTATCCAGGCAGCAGAGGAAGCTGGAATCAGGACACATGAGACAGCTTTTGTCACAGGTTTCAGGGATAAGTGGAAAAGCCCATGAGATTTTTCAAAAGTAGTCCTTCGGTGTATATGACCTTGTATGGAATCCTCACCCTGGTTAGAGAATACACAGGGGCCCGTCAGGCTTTGAGTGTCAGGAAGCACCTGAGAAACCCAGCATATACGTTCAAAAAATGGCTGCTCAAGGCCTGTGGATCTTTCTGTGTTGATCCTCCCTCCTATAGATCTTTGCATAAGCTGGTCTTCCAAGATCACCTAGGAGATCTCAAACATTCTGTATCCCTGGGAGGAAGTGCATGGGAGAAGGACAGAGGGAGGAGATGAGAAGAGTGGTCTAATCAGAATTTGTGTTATTGAACAAAAGTAAAAATGAATTTCACTTGGATATTTCCCATGTAGATACTAGCAGGGCTTTGCTGTCTCCATCCCCATTATATATGCCAGGCTTCACGGGCTGCTGGGGGTGCCACCAGCCTACAATAGCCACAGCATCTTCTATACCAGTCATGTGACTCCCATGTTAGGGTAAGTACAGCCTGGAGAATCATGGGTGGCCTTTCAGTTGCCTCACCGTGGAGGAAATCCTTGTACTTCTGTTCACATTTAGTTGGTCAGATAAATGAAGTCCTTCAAGGAGAGTGACAGGTGGGAAGAACTCCTGATTACTCTTTATGGAGGTGTTGGGTGAACTACACAGGCCCTCTCTCTGTAAGGCTATGTCCATCAGAATTCTGTCCCTGCTCTTGCAGGAATGCCATAGATTGATCCAGCAGTGGGACATTTCCTTGCGCCCTCATGAATTTTAGGAAACTGGGAAAAGGGTTCAAGGAGGTGCTGCTGCTTGTTCCAGAGGAGTTGTCTGATATTTGTCCCTCAGCCTGGCATTTCCCAAACATGGCTGCCTTCAAGAGGCAAGAGAGAAGACAGTGTGCATGTGCACCTAGGCCAGGCACAATCCAGCATTACTCGTGCTTCAGAAATAGGCTTAACTATATTTAAAAAGAAACACTGCTGAAGTTAAAAGTATGAAACCAAACAAAAAAGATCAGCAATAACAGTAAAAATTCTAAAATTCCAGCTAGACATTACCACTTTGTATGGAAAAAGGGTCTCTCTTCATTTATTTGCAGGGCTAGGGATTGAACCCAGGGCCTGCCACATGTAGGCAAGCACACTATCAGTGGGCTACATCCCCAGCCCTTCTATCTTTGTTGCAAATCAAGGATATTGGAATTGTTCAAAGGACATTGCACACAGCCTTCCTAGCAGCATCGTCAGAAAGACAGAGGCCTGGGATTACGCTTCACACAGTGCCTGCCTCTGCAGTGCTCTGAAGCCTTTACATGCGCCCAGTGTGTAAGTCCCTCAAAAGACTTGGGATCCCAGACTCCTCATTTCTTTACCACTCTGGAACAAAGCTGGCATCTCTTGAAGCTGCCATAGAGAATGTTTCTGTCTCCTTGGAAAACAAGACTTGCCTGTGTCAAGGCCTCACTCCTCACTCACTCAGCAAGAACAATTAGCACTACTTAAGCTCCAACAAAATTAGGTTTACAAATTGATTTATGGCCCTGTCAAAGTAACAGATACTTGAGGAAAGCACATTTCTGACAGTTGGTTTGAGAGCAATAAGGCAGAAGGTTCTGATGGGAAGGAGTTCCAGAGGCACAGGCTGCAGGGAGAACCTGGCAGCAGCAGACTTCCAAAGACTTCTGAGAAGGCTCTTCCACCATTGACTGACTGTTCTAAGTACACTGAGGGCCAGGTGCACACACTCGAACAGGCATTCTAGCTGGAGAAGGAGGGAGAGACATTCTATGATCTTATTTTGTTACTGATTGGGTTTGTACACTGACAGCTTCTGAAAGAATAGAGAAAACTTTGCTCTAGCCAACTTTCCATGATAAAAACATTGTAGAACAGTCTATGCAGCAGCTAGAATCTGGCAGTCTCCTTTATCTTAAGGATATGGATAGAGAACACTTGTGTAATGATGTACTTAAAAGATCACATGATGATTGCAACTCATGAAAATAAAACTCAATTTGATTTAGGAAAAAGATGGAAAACGAAGATTTTTTTAATAAAGAACATTAACTTCTAGTTAGTAAATGTAAGAAATGTCCTGAAAATAGACTCAGTTGCACAGCAGAACTGAGTCTGTTATGAGGGAGGAGGACCCTGGGTAAGACAGTTGGTCTCTACTGTGAAGTTGATTGAATCTGGAAGCAGTAGGGACAGGTCCACGAGACATTGCCAGGATGAATTAACTTGAGGGAAAGGCTTTTCCAAGGTAGGCAGCCCTTTTGGTGGCAGCTGGCATATAAAGAGGGTTAGGAAATGGAGCTTTGCACTTGGGCACCCTTGTTACTTGCTGGTGAGCGCATCTGCTTTGTGCCTGCCATCCTTCACTGACATCATGGCTTCTTCTGCCTTCGAAAGTGGACAGATGACCAGCGGCTCTTCAGGAATCCTAGAGGCCTTCAGTTCCAGGTTGGAACTGCTGAGAGATCCACTACTGTGGACTGAGCAGCTACCAGGTTTTCTGGTTGTCCAGCTGAAGACAGCCATTACTGAACTGCCCAGTGCATATCCTCTAAGCCAATCTAACAAATCCCTTGTAATGTAGATTCATTGCATGGGTTCTGTTCCTCTAGATAATGTTGACTAATACACTGGGCTAGGCATGAGGGGCACTCAGAGCCCAAGGTGAGAGAGTATGCATGGGATGAAGCCTCAGTTTCTCAAGAACTCAGTTGAAGGGAGCAGTGACCCAGAGCAATGGCACATATTCCCTGCACAGCTGCACCGTTGTGGACTGGAACTTGTCAGGAAGTTGGTCTGGAATGCCATCCATCCCAGCTTCATCAGCTGATGCTGGCTTTAATGCAGAAACAGCAAAATGGACAAACTTTTGGGTTCTTAGCTGCACCAGTTTTGTGGAGCTTATAGGAAAGATATACAAAGACAAATGAAGGCTCAAGACCTACACAAAAGAAAATTAGAAAGATGGACTTACATTTAGAAAGATACCTGCAGGATAAGGCAGAGGCCCACATCTCAAAGACAGGAACAACTAGAAAGACAATCTTCTGTAGGACAGCTTGGGCTCCTCTGATCTTTTTGGAAACTTTGAAAGCTGAAAAACAAACAAACAAACAAACCGTGTGTGTGTGTGTGTGTGTGTGTGTGTGTGCACGCGTGTGCATGGGTGTTCATGTGTGTGACTGTGGGTGCACAAATGGTGCCGTGGAGCCTGTGTGGAGGTCAGAGGACAACTTCAGGTGTTCTTCCTCACCTTCCACCTTGTTTGGGGCAGGGTGTCCTGTTCATAGCTCTGAACACCAGCCTAGCGGCCCGTGACCTTCCAGATAGTTCTTTCTCCCTTCTTGCCAGAGGTATGGAGGGACTACGAGAGCTAACACTATTGCATCTGGATGATAAGTGGGTTCTGGTGATCTGAACTCACATACTCATGCTTGTATGGAAAGTGATTTATCCCCTGAGCCATCTCCCCAGCCCCAAACCTGAACCTCTTAATGTGTGGGTGTATTTTGCAACCACAAGGCAAAAAGAATCAGAAATGGTTCCCTCACCCCTTTGGACAGATTTGGACACCTGTGGTGGTTAATCTTCATTGTCAACACAACTGGATTTAGAATCTCCATGGAAACACATCTCTGGACATGTCTATGAAGATGTTTACAGCAAGGTTAATAAAAGAGGTAAGACCCACCTTGATTGTGAGTGCCACCATGCATGGGTTGGGGTCCTCAATAGAATGAAAAGGCATAAGCAACCTGAACACCAGCATTCATTTCTCTGCTTCCTAACAGCCCATGCCGTGTGACCAGCCCCCTGAAGCTCCTACTGCTATGACTTCCCCACAGGGTCTGCTTGAATCCAAGGCTCTGTGGACCAGAGTGTGCTTCCACTCAGAGTCCTAGGATGGGGCCTAAGAATCTTGCCGTATGTCTAAAACGCCCCAGAAGGCACAAGTGGAGAGCCATACTTTTTATTTTCTTAAGGCAATGTCTTCCCCAAACTGATCAATTCTTGTTTCCCAAGAGCCAGCTGGGGGTCAGGATGGACTTTTTCTGGGGACTCTAATTTTGATCATTCTGAGATGGAGCTGAGTCAGCATGATTCCAGGATCTCAAGCTTCCTCACTGAGAGATCACTATATAGTATAGGGTGTGGGTCATGGGCCACTTCCTGGCCTGAGGGCCTTCTGTAGCCAGAGAAGTTGAGGAAGGGGGCAGGTGGCCATCTGACACCTGTTGTATGTGTAGGCAGTTCACTGCTCAGGCCTCCCAGTAGCCTGCCGCATTTCGCGCACTGAGGGTGTCCGGGAGGCTGGGTGCCCAGCAGACCAAGGAGGTGGGATCTAATTTGCGGATTGGGGCTCACAGCTGTCACTCCGAAAGGGTGGGACTTTAAAAAAAAAGGACATTATTTTAAGGCAAAACCTCCAATCCCCGCAGGGCAGTGTGGCGCTCGCAGGCGCCCCGGATGCGGTGTCGGCGGCCGCGGGCCGAGCCGGCGGTTCCTCCTCCTCTCGAAGCCCACCCGCCTTTCCGGGGCGCCGCGAGTTGCCCCGCGTCTCGGGAGTCGGCCCTGCACTCGGCGTGCCTAGAGCCCGGCGGGTGCCGCAGGGCGACCGCACCGGGCAGCGCGGGCGGAGGCGCCGGGGCGGAGCCGCAGCACCCAGCAAACTTTGGGATCCGGAGCGCGCGCTCGGGATGGGGACTGCGAGCCAAGGCGCCGCGGGCAGCCCCACGCGCCGGGCTCCCTGCCGCGGGGCCTCCGCGCAGCCTCTGCCCGCGCCCCGGGCACCGCAGCTCCGCTGCCCGGCCGCCCGCGCCCGCTAGCCAGCCACAGCCGTCAATCCTGCGCGCCCAGGCGTCCGGCCCCATCTCCTGGGACCGCTGTGGGCTTGGGGACAACAGAACAGAAACCTTCTCGTGGATCAAATAATATTAAAAAAAAAAAAAAATCCCAGAGCCAATCCCAGTGAGGGTGAAGGAGAGAGGTGGGTTTGGCCTGCGCGCTGCTGGACCCAAGAGCTGCTCCGGAGCTCGCGCGGCGTCGCCTCGGCCTGGCCAGGGATCTGCAGGAGATGGGCTCAGGACTCCGGGGCGACTGGGAGCCCTAGGGGACTCTCCGCTGTTCTGTTCAGCCCTCTGTGGACCTGGCGATATCACTCCTTCACCTAGTCATCGCCGAGGTCTCCGGGATGTGCCCCTCTGAGATGGGGACGCTGTGGCACCTTTGGTCCCCTGTGCTCATCAGCTTGGCCGCCCTTTGCTCCAAAGGTGAGGATGTTGCCACCACCTGGTCCCGGACTGGGGGACTAACTTTGCCGGAAGTGCATGAGCGTGTTTGGATTTTGTGTGTGTGTGTGTGTGTGTGTGTGTGTGTGTGTGTGTGCGCGCGCGCGCGCGCATGTGTGTGTAAGAGAGAGAGAGAGACGTGTGGAACCAAGGACCTGGGCAGGCTCTTTGACCAGGATGCCCTAGGTGAGTATTGCAAACGGACAGGGGTGTCTCTGTCTAGAATGTGATTTCAGTAAGGAGGGGTTGTAATATGTATGCTTGTCAGCAAAGGTGGTCATTGCAGGGCCGAGCCAGATGTGATGGTTCTTCAAAGGAGTGGTAATCAAGTGACCTGGAAGCTTCCTGGAATCTGGATTTGACTTCCCCACTGGCCCTCACCTGTTTGGAAATAATTCTGGAACAGTCCTGTTGTGTGGGAATGCCATTTAGCTCACCACAGGGTGCTAAGAATATGAAGTGTCCTGGAGTCCCTTTCACACGTCCCCCGCGGGACAATCTCCACTGCACCACATTTCAGTCCAAGGTCTCCTGAGGTTCCCCCCCCCCCTCCTTGCACCTACTTGTTGGGCACAGCATCCCCACAGGCCCACTGAGCTGTCACAGCTGGGTCCTTGTCTGCCTCATTCTTTGTTGCCATCCCTGAATGCCTGAGGGAGAAGCAAGTTTGGAAACCTGGAGCAGATTCCTTGAAGAGCAACTGATTCCTGTAGAAGATTGCAGAGAGGATCAACCGTTCTTTCAGGACTGTTGTGGGTGGGGTCCTCCAGAGCACCCCGTTACAAGAAAATACATGGAGAGAAAAATGAAGATTCTTTCCTCTCCAGTGTGTGCCAGAAAAAATGTAAACATGTTTTTCCCATGAATATTTTTCAGGAGAGATTTCTCTTTGAAACTTCAAAGCCAGTTATCATGCACACTTTTCATTTTATGAATCTTCTGTTATGCTTTCTCTGGTATCTGTGAGATCTGGTTGCTTTGGATCTGGAAATAGATTTAGGCAGATGACTTGCTGGGCTTTTGTGCTGGCTAGAAGGATCTAGGGAGGAGATTTTTGTGTTTACCCACTCTACTGTCTTTTCAAGTGCCACCGAAAGTAGCTCAGATCTGCTAATGATGAGCTAGGATCACCCGTGTGGACCAGAGCTTCTGGATGAAGTGGAGAGAGAAAGGAGTGCCTCCAAGTTAGGCAGGTGTAAGGTTAAAACCTACATCCACAGCGACTGCACTGCTGTGACCATGGCTGCGAGTGTTCTGTGTTGATGTCACGTTTTGATAGGATTCAGCTTCTGTTTCTGTTCTGCAATGACAAGATTTGATTAAGAAAGGTGCAGAGTAGTCCTGTGGTTCTGCTTTGACAGTGGTGCTTCCTCCGTGGTGTGCATAGCTCTCTTACTGATTTCCACATTACATTCAGCAGTAGAGTTGCATTTCCCCAGTGTTTTTGCAAGGGGAAATACTGAAAGTCCCCAAACAAGGTACTGTGTGAGTGGAATTCTCTTCCCTAAGTGACTAAAATCTAGCCTGAGAATGATGCCATCAGCTTAGCATATAACATGTCGTGTGTGGACTTGGGAGAGCTCAATTCAGCCAGACAGCTGAAAGTGAATTGGTTCTGTGTGGAATCTTCCTTCACATAGCTGGGAACCTGGCTGAGCACATGGTAGGGACCTCAGTCAAGTTCCCAAGCCATGAAGAACAATAGTAAATGAATGTTATCAGATTGTGTAAATGAGAATTTTGTGGGGGGTAGATATGACTTATACACCCAGGGACAGCTCAGTCTGTGTCCCAATCTTTCAAACTCTTTCCCATGAAATTGTGTGACCACCTGCAAGTTCTAACTTGCTTGAAATCAAGTACAGGCTGCACTGCAGAGGATTTTAATCAGAAGTAAACACACTTTGAGATGTCTTATTGGTCTGCGACTGAATGCAAAGTGAAGTTAGAATCAGATATTAAATATTTGCTTCTGTACTACTGATAGGAACCCTTAAATAAAATAGAATGTACACGCTAATACAATGTCAATGACCTTGAGCCTTATGTATGTTTTCAAACTCATTGTCAATGCCCTTTGCAAATATAAATGCAAATAATGTGCTATCTCTTTGGAGATAAGAGTCATGTTATGAAACAAGTTTGGCAACAACCTTGGCATATGGCCCCAAATATGTCTGGAGAGTGGATTTACTTTAAGTTGTCAGAGAGCTTTTGTCTGCTGTTCAAATTCAAAATTTTGTTGTACACTTGATGTTGATCAGTCTGAAGATGAATGAATTCATGTCTCTGGGCTTTGTGAGCGAGAACAGGTATAAGGACAAGGAAAAACAAGTATAAGGATAAAGAAAAATCAGTGGGAAGATGGGATGAGTAGAGAGCCAGACAGTTTTCAAATGCAAGTGCGGGAAAGTTGGCACAGTTAGGCCTCTTGTCACCACCTTCACCTGTATGCATCCTTTAGTTGTGTTCTCTTGCAAGTGCCAGTGAGAAGCAGATGCCGACTCCTGGCTCCAAGAGAGGAGCTGATGGTGTGATGAGGTGCCTGAGCTCAGCAGTCTAGCCTTGACTCTGGCTGCTGCTAGCTGAGGGCAGTGTGCATCCTGAGCTGGGAGGGCCCATCCTGGGCTTAGTGGTTTATGGTGTAGAGCCCCCTCATGATCAGAGCAAGCTTCTGGGCAGCAGGGCACCACCTCTGGCTCTAGCTGGCCTAGAAGGCAAGGTGAGAGCTTCCCGGTGTCAGAGCTTTGTAGGGCATGAAAACCACAAGAGGAGGGAGCCGTGTGTGTGTGTGTGTGTGTGTGTGTGTGTGTGTGTGTGTGTTTGTGTGTAGGTATATATATGTATATTTGGGCAGAGGAAGGCTTTATAGTTCACATTAAAAAAACTACCACAATTAAAATGCTGAAAATAATGGGGATATCAGAAAGGTTTTTGTTCTTTCTCTGAACAAATGAGCTAAATAAAATGTGATTTTATTGAAAACACTTACATGTGCCTAGGTGCATCATATGCCTGTAGTCTCAGGAGACTGTAGCATCACAAGTTTCAAGTAAGCATAAACTGCATAATAAGACTATGTTTCAAAAAAAATAATAAAACCTCACATGTGTAAGTTTTTAAAATTTTGTAGAATTTCAATTTTGAGGATCTGCTAAGTTTAGTTACTATATCAGTTACTTTCTTGTTACTGTGAACAAATACCTGAGCATAAGCAACTTAAGGAAGGAAAGGGTTTGTTTTTTGTTTAGTATTTTTTTATTTTATTTATTTATTTATTTGAAAGAGAGAGAATGGGCACACCAGAGCCTCCAGCCACTTCAAATAAACTCCAGATGCATGTGCCCCATTATGCATCTGGCTTACGTGGGTCCTGGGGAATCAAACCAGGGTCCTTTGGCTTTTCAGGCAAATGCCCTAATCACTAAGCCATCTCTCCAGCCCTTGTTTAGTATTTTGAGAAGAAATTTAATGATGGGGAAGGCATGGTGACAGGAGCAAGAGACAAACTGGTTAAATCAGTAGGTAGGAAGAAGAAGACAAATAGGAAGTGGGGCTGCATTATAAAACCCCAAGGTCCCTCTCAACGACTCACTTCTTCCAGCAAGGCTCCACCTTTTGCAGCCTTCCCAAACAGTGTCACCAGCTAATGATCAATTATTCAAATACACAAGTCTATAAGGGTTATTTTATATTCAAACCACAAGTTATACTGTTAAAAGTCAAGGGGATAAAAGAAATCTTTCACAAACAAGTTGTTATAGAAACACACTTGAATTTACATTTCCAATTCATACATTGAACCATGTATCCATTTATTTAACTAGTCATTGTCTATTTATCTATTCATCTATCCACTTATCCATCTACCATTTCACTGTATCCATTCACCATCCATCCATCCATTCATCAAATGCTGAAGACTGCTTGTTTTCAGTGTCATCCTCTCCAGACCTCACAGGAATAATTTGTAAGTGTTGTAATGACATAGGATGAGGAACTCAAGGGTTCTCACACTGAAGAAGTTTCCTGTAGTCATTCCTGCAGATTTCAAAGTACCACAAACTGTAGCACCATTGCTTGAAGTTGCAGGTGTGAATCTTGGAGAATTGGCCAGTGTGGTATATGCTTTGAGGGGCAGAATCAAGATCTGTGGAAACAGGTGATGAGCATTTGACCAAAGCAGATGAGTGAGAGCTCCCTTCTCTTGATGACTGTTGTTGGCTGAGGTAAAAGAAAGGGAAGAGATGTGTACAAAAGGTAAGAACAAGGTAAGGAAGGACAGTGTAGCTGGGGTGAAGGGAGAAATGAAGACACCGTGCTTCATGAAGGGAGAGGAAAGGCAGTGGTCAGACAGAGCCAAGGACAGTGTCCACACCTTTTTCCCTCTCAAGATCATGCAGGTGGAATCTCCTTCATGGGCTTTGTGAGGGGCTGGACCATTGTTTAAGAAAGCTCTTGAGGGAAACAGGGATGAATTTCAGCCCATGAGTGTGTTTCCTGTGGGTGCTATAATGAATGGTCCCAAACATGACTGCTTTAGACAACAGCAGCCCAGAGTCAAGATCAAGGCAGGAAGTTCCAAGGGAAGACCCTTCCTTTCTGCTCCAGATCCTGCGGCCACCAGTCCCCGGGCATAACAAACATTCCTCTAGATCTCAGAGTGCTGTCAATCACAGAGGTTCCAAGTCAGCAGCTGCAATCTCCCCTTTTCCGGGCACCTGCACCATAGCACTTCCCATCCCAATCCTACATCTCCCACTGCCCCTCTTGCTAGTGTACATGAGATTGCATTTAAGGCCACACAAACAATTCCCTCTTCATTTAGTCACATTCTTGCTTTGTCTCCAAATGAGGTAACATATTCAGGACCCAGAGATTTGGATGTGAATATCTTTTAGCGGTTGGGGATGTGTGACATTCAAAGAATATTTTCTTCTTCCTCTCTGAAACCTTAAGTTCCTCTAGGGATAGTAAATACATATTTTTCTATCTATCTTTGACTTCTCTTTAGTACTTAGCATGGCACATTAGACATTTCATAGATGCAATAAAAATTTTTAAGTGTGCTTAAGAGTGTAAAATATTGCCAGAAGAATCTTTGCCTGATAGTAAAATGGCTTAGGGCTGTCTTTTCCAGTAATTTCAAACAACTTCAGGAAATATGTTGATCAATAATAATAATAATGACTATTTAAGTGATTATTGCATGGTAGACATTGTACTGAGAAATTTATGCAAATAGTTTTATTTGTGAATTTGCAGACAGGCCAGTAGTTTCCATACATGCAGAGGCTGAGGCTCAGAGAAGCTCACTAACTTGTCCAAGACCTGATAAGGGTCTGAATTCTGCTGTTGCTGCTCATACTGTCAGGCCTGCACCATGCTATGTGGGATTCTATTTCATAACTAAACCATTTGTCCAGCAGGAGCTAATGGGATCTGCTGCTGAGGGGTCCATGTAGCTTCAGGGTAAGCTCAGAGCCTAAGGCCTGGTAGATGTTCAGTGTTTCTTGGACAGATGAATAGAAGGAAATCATACTGTTTAATTTTTCTCAGCCTTTATTTTTCCAGGAGTAATAAAAAATGACAACTACAATGGACTAAAATCTAGCCTATTAATTTTAGGACTGCTGTGTAGTTGAGTAGGTGTGTTAGGTTTGGGAGCTAGCCTATTTGATGGATTTGCAAATGTGAGATATGATCCATGGATGTGTCTGTCTGTCTACTTAAGTCACATGAATACCAGTAGCCAAGGTACCTCCATGCCAACAGTGGCCCTTGTCCTCCAGAATAAAAAAGAATAGGTGGTCTCCAGTGGCCTTTGGAAAATTGACAAGAGAGAAGGAGAAACACATAGAATGAAAACAGATAAATGTTAATCATGTTTGGGAAAGGTGAGTGTGAGATTCTGGGAACACATGGATGGGTTAGCTTGACTTCTAATGGCAGAAATGAGCTTGATAATGTTATGGGAAGAATGTTGTGGGGACTCAAGTAAAAGGAACAGGAAACCATCTTGGGTTTGTTGTGAAATAAGACTGAAGACTAAAAGCTTCTTTTTGTGGTTGTCATTTATTTAAAAACACTATAGGGAAAAAAGACAGAAGCCACACATCTTAAACATTGGTTTTAAGGCTGGGGGTTATACCTAGGTAACATAATATGCCCCATCAATTCCCAATATTAAGAATCTAAATGAGAAAAAGGACCTCACATTGAAAATAAACGCCCTTGTGATAAACATTTGAGAAGAAACTCGAGGAGATATTGTCAGGACAGGGAAGACAGGAAGAACCACAGAAAAAGAGAACATCTGGAAGAAGATCTGACAGTCCCTACCGTGCTTGTCTCCCAAGCATGTGAATGAGAGGATCTGATATACATTTGAGCAGATTGAGAGTGTTGGGGGTGCTATGGTCGTGGACTCACATTTACACTCAGGAGAGGTTGTGACACTAAGTTATTTTTTCTCATGAGCACAACATTAAATCCTTATGTCTATAGGCCTTCCTTGAGCCTTCATCCAATATTGGTCAAATTTCATTTTTGTTTGTTTTCATTTTGGATCAGGAAAGCCACATGAGTGGGTATGGGATGTAAGTTCTCAGACAGTTTGGGATTAGCAGAGTATCTGACATGTCTTAGGATACAGTGGCAATAAAATATTTCATTGTCAAAGCAGACCCACCTTGCTCTGCCATGCTCCATATTCCCCATAGCTGCCTTCTTTCTGAGCAAGTGCACAGCATGGAGAATGCTGCCTGTTGGTGTAACAAAAAGCTCAGGATAGAAAGCTGAATTCCTGGGTTTTAAATTCAAAAATTTACATCCCGCAGATGAGAAAAAGATGGATAAACACATATGTTCTCAGGCAATTGTTTTCCTGGCCTGTTCATCTTCTTTACTGAGTAAAGATCCCCCCAGGAAGGAGAGGTGACTTTAGGGGTATAGATTGGGGCTTTTCATAGGCATGCTTTTGACATGCCATCTCCCTTCATGCTAGTAGAAGGTTGGTTACCCACTCTGTAAGCATCTGTGGAGAACTACTCCAGGCCTGTGGGGCAGAGTACATATTGGGCTGGGTGAGTGGGTGGTATGCCCTATGTGGAATTAGGCAATGCAAGGATGCCTTCTTGGCCATCCATCCCTGATGCATAGGAGGCTGAGGGAGTGTGATTGACCCAAGGAAGCTCAGGGTCAAGGCCAGGGAGGTACAGCCATGTCTTTATGGAGTGATCATAGAGCTGAGATGCTGTCTGGACACATCTCAGAACTCTCTTCATTGGAGGTGCTCTGACCCTTTCACAATTTGGACATAATATCTGGAATTGTTGATGGTAGGCATTGTATTGACAGGGCCTTCCTTTAGCTATGGAATGAAAATATTTAGGTGGTTCACACCTATAACCCTGGCACTTGGGAAGCTGAGGTAGGATTTTTGAGTTCAAGGTCATCCTGAGCTACAGAGTGAGACCCTTCCTGAAAAAAAAGAAAGGACATAACACTTGTTCTCAATGCAGCACTCTTACCATCAGAATAGTAAATATCCCACAGGCTGCCATGCCTCAGGTGTGCCTTTGGGAGCTGTGTTTTTTTTAATCCCTTCTAGCAGATGGGATGGGGTCAACAATACCTGGTCCTGTATTTGTCCTAACCCTGCCCAGGTGATTGCTTGTACTGAAATCTGGCTGTCAACTCAGATGGGACACTCATCCAGCTATAAGCAGCCAGTACTTGCTGTTATCCAGCATAGCAGCACTTGAATCCAATGGATCTAAAGTTGAGCATCTAACACATGTGATGGGCAGAATCCTTGTAATGAAGGAATGAAGGTCTAACACTGCAGACTGTGGAAGCATAGGAGAGAGGAAGTGTGAGTCCACACATGCAATCTGGGACCCATGCAAGAAGTCAACAGAGTTATGTGGCCATCAGTACTCGCCTATCTTGCAAGGTAGAAGCATCCTGGGGCATTTGACCACCCTGTTGACAGCCCCTGCTTTAGTCCCTGCTGAGTGACAGTGTGTATTTTCCTCCTTGGTGCAAGTGCCCCCCTGCTCTTTCTGGGCTGCACCTTCCAAGAACTCCATGTCCATGTGGTTTGACAAAGGCCACCCTTAGTGAATCAATGATCTAAGATTGGCTGAGTTTAGATGAGGAAGTCTGGAGTGTCTGTTGTCACTATTACCCAGTTCATCTTCCTCATCTCTGCCACTGTTTCTGCTCCACTCCTTGACAGCTGTGGTCAGCAGGGTGGCACAAGGACCACACACTGCAGCATCCTCTGATGCCGGTGTGGACCAGGCTTCCTTTGCTGCTTCCTGCAGAGTCTTGAGATTGGCTTGCAAGGTCTAGAAATCATGCTCACCTGTGATCTACTCTCACCAGTGATGGGGAGGTCTAGAGAGGCCAGGTGGTCCATGAGATGAGGTGAGATGAGGGGGTCTGGGGAGGGGAGAATCCTGTGATCCACAGTGAGATATTCCTGATCAGAGTGGAATGTATGGAACTTGAGGGATGGGTCTGGGCCATGGTCCCAGGGTTCTAGTGAATGAAGGCTGCCAGAAAAGAGAGGTGCTGTCCTTGTGTGGCTCTCTTTACAGGGTTACAGATTAGGGGCAGAGACAGCGTCCTCATTGACTTGTACTCACTGCTGTTACATCAAATCCTGCACCTGGACTCTTTAAAAAGAGGGATGGGAAAGAGTACTGGTATCTCCATCACCTGTAATAACAAGGACATACTGAAGGGGTCTGTCTATGTTTATTTGGGAGAGAGAGACCATGTCCATTTATAGGGCTGACTCTCTGCCAGGAAGCATGTGCCCATCTCTGTGGCTTGGGGGCAGAAGTAGGTGTCCAGACACCAGAGGCGAGTCCCATGAATGGCCAGAAGCTCAGAGGTACTTCTCATTGAATGGAAATCATACGTGTCTTACCATGTTATGAATGTTCATTTTGACCAGGTAGGGTGCTAGGTGTTTGACTCCATTCCCTCATCACAGGCTCACCACCATCCTGTAGGTAGGTTCTCTCCATTCTACCAGGGGATGTCAGACATGGGAACTGAAATAATTAGTCCAGGTCAGGTTGACAGTGTCTTCTG
Organism: Dipus sagitta; assembly: GCA_036346955.1. Classification (NCBI taxonomy): domain Eukaryota; kingdom Metazoa; phylum Chordata; class Mammalia; order Rodentia; family Dipodidae; genus Dipus; species Dipus sagitta. Next base: position 63,755,226 of record CM070779.1, on the reverse strand, counting down.
TTGTTGTTAGACAGTTATAAGAAGTTAAACAAATTCACTTAAAGAGCATACTTCTTTTGATTATCTTTCACTGATGCTGTAAGACCTTGAATGGAGGTTTTGTGGCTAGGGTTTAAGGACATGGTGAGTGGGAAGTGCTGCATCCAGGAATATGAGCTTCAGTAACAACTTGCAGCTCCAAGCGCACTTTGTGGCTTCTGTAAAAGACAGGGAAGGGATGAAGCCCAAGTGTTTGGAGTGTGTTTGCCATTTCTTTTTGCATGTATGTGTATGTACATTCTCACAAGTGTGGGAATGCATGTGAGTGCATGTGGAGGCCCAGGCTGACATCAGCTGTCTTTCTTGATCACCGTCCACCTTACTTCACTGAGAGAGGGCCTCACACTTGAATTCAGCTAGTCTAGCCAGCTTGACCTAGAGACCTCTGTCTCTGCTTGCAGAGCCCTGAGACCGCCATGTCCACTCAGCAAATATGTGGGTACTAGGGATCAGAACTCTGGGCCTTATGCTTACACAGCAAGTGCTTTATACACTGAGTCATCTCCCTGGCCTGTGTGTTTCCATTCAGAAACTATTTCTATTTCTTCAGTCAATGGAAAAATTTTAATTCAGAATAAGAATTATAGTTTGTCAAAAATGGTATAAGAAATAGCAAGAAGGGAGAGAGAGCAGGAGGGGAAAAGAGGAAAGAAGGGAAGTAGAGGGACAGCAAGGGGGGAAGGGAGGGAAGAAAAGGACAGATAGGAGAAAGGAAGGGGAGGAAGAAGTGGGAGGAGGAGAGGGTAGGAGGGGGACAAGATAAAGGGTGAGGAGGGAGAGTGGGAAGAAATCCTTGACTCTCTAAGATTAGGCTCACACCAGGATCTATGCAGATTGAACCTATAACCTTCTTTAGATTGACCTGGGCTTCAGTGTGAGGTCAGCCAGGATTGAGTGCTCATATAAACACCTGATGGCTTTAAGGTCATCATCTACTAAGATGTAGACTTCCCTTTGCTGTGATACCTGGGAGAGATTCTTAGGTCCTAGAACTAAGGAAAGGGTGTGTCCAACAGGAGAGTGGTTCTTACTTCTCCTTTGAGCTAGAAGAGTCATATCTTTACTGGATCATGTGCTCCTCTCTGCTGCCCCCTTACCTGGCCTCTCTGGCCTGAATGTTCTTTTTTTAATGGCAGGCTTCGTTAGGAGAGCCACGTCTTAAGAATCTTTGTCCTTGGCTCGATCTTATTTTCCTGTCCTGTTCTTTCTCTCTTTTCTTCTAGTTCCCTGCCTGTTTATCTTATCACACTACACTGTTTAAGTAAGCTACTTCAAATTATTTTGAAAAGAGGGGTAAAAAGAAACAATCTCTTGCCTGAAGATGGTTGCTTTGTCTTTTTATGTATCTCACTCATGTTGGTTTCTTGTGAATTCTTAAACCAGTTATATATAGTACACACATGTAATTTCTTTTCAACTTTTTTTGAGATCATATGTTTATGTAAGCATTTTCTTCTATTTTAAAAATATACCATGGATGTAACCTTTAATGTCTGCTACACAGTTTAGGACTGTCTGCTGTTGCTCGATGATTATATAATGCACAGTCTTCTGCTACCATAAGAAATAATGATCTTCTTGCATCATTTTTGCTTTGTTACTTTCTTAGACTCAGCATCTTAATCACCAAAGAGCTTTGCTGCCAAGTTCATTCCTGAAAGGGACGGGTCACTCGTTGTTGGTGACATGGGAAGGTGTCTGAGTGGCTGAGCTTGACCCTCACTATAGCAGCGGTTGGTTTCTGCTATGCCCACTGACATTGGCTGAGTGCTCCCACGTCCTCTTGAGCATGGTTCAGACTCGTCGTGGAGAGTCATGCACTTTGACAATAAGGCTCTATTTGACCCAGTGGGTCTATGCCCTGTGATGTCAGCCCTTGATGGATGATGGGTTTAGGGGCAAGAAGGAAGAACCAACTGTCCTAGAGTGCTATATGTTTTGTGAAGAGAGCCATATGAGAGAATATCAGTGAGAACATTTGACAGACAGGGGTTTGTCAAAAGGGTGAAGGGAAAACATTGCTTCATATAACTGAGATGCTGGGGACAAAATGGCATCAGGCAGGGTTTGATCTGGGTACTCTAGGGAAGTCTTAGTAATCTAGACTATTTTAGCTCTTCTGTCTCAGTTCCACACAGACCACTGTCTGTCTTATAGGTAAGAGGATACCCTAACTTAGAATTTTACATTTTAACCTCAATTCTAAACAAAGTGCTTTTCACTGCTGTTCCATCAAAATCCCAGGAGCGGCACTGCTGCTGCTTCTCCTCTTCCTCCTCTTCCTCATCCTTCTTTGTTATTGGTATGAACCAATAAGATGGGACAGACTTGGGCTAATAGGCTCAAGGTCAGGTAGTAGGCCCCTCCTTTGCAGGCTGGAGTAGAACCTAGTCCAAGACACTTGATGGTAATATGAAGGGAGGGGTTACTGTCAACAAAAGCGACTGGGGAGGCCACGTGATTGCCATGCCAGCAGCATTATACTTGTAGGCTGTGGCATCTTTATACCCACGATGGCAGCATTCAAATTTCCTTTTGATTTTAACCATCAAGGCAATTCTATATTGCTCCTTCAGTAACGAGGACCAGTATGGAATTCTACCCTCTTGGGGAAGATGCTTCATTTTTTGAATGTTTATTTAAGTGGAATACAAGCTTTTGTGTCCAACAACTGTAATTTTTCAGAGTCCTTAATTAGATGTGTAAACTATGAACAATGGAAATTACTGTTGTGAATAAATATTTGCATGATGCTCTGTTAAAAGCAAGCATGAAAGCACACAATTGCTTGTTTTACAAGCATTCAGTATTGTAAAATATGAGATCAGCAGAACTGTTGAGAATTCTATTGAATGGGAGAGAGAACCACTCAAGTGATTCATTTACATTAAAAAAAGTACTGTTAAGGGTCTTTGTAGATTGGCTTACTTGATATGGGCTGGCTAGTCCACCATTGGTCATCTGCAGGCCAGCAAGGCTGAGAAGCCTGGTAGCTTCTCAGTCCTCAAGGCTGGATGCCTCAGCAGTAGTCCTATCATTTACATTTGGGTAACAGTGTCAGCAGCAGGAGGGTGCAATGATTTTCATATACAGTAGTGGAAAAACAGGTCACAAAGCATTCTGCCTTATTAAAGTTTTGCATGCCTTGCTTAATTTCCTTAATTAAGGAGTACACAGCCAGGGGTTGGTTTTAGCCCACAGTTCAGATGAATGTAACCTCAAAACAAGGAAAGACACTTTTTTTGGTGCTGAGAACTGAACCCAGGGCCTTGCCCTTGCTAGGCAAGCACTCATCCACTGATTTAAATCCCAACCCCAACGAAAGACACTTTTGAAGACATTCTAGTGCTACAGACCACCTAAGAAATCAATAAGAGACACACTTCCATGGCAGGTCTGTGAGGGCATTTCCAGGAAGGATGAACTGAGGGAGGAAGTCCTTCCCCCAGAGTGGATGGCCCTTCCAGTGGTGAATATGTACAAAGAGGCTCCTTTTGCCTGGCTGCCTTTGCTACTCGCTGGTGTGTGCATATGCCCTGTCACTGCTGTCCTTGTGGGCATCAGAACCCAGCTTCCTCCCACCTTCTAATGTGGACTGAAGACCAGCGGCTCTCCAAGAACCCTCCAGGGTTCTCAGCCTCTCTAGCCTGCAGACAGTCTGTGTTGGATTACCTAGTCCACATTGTATAAACTCATGTAATAATGCCTGTTCCTCTAGAGAATTCTCAGCAAATCACATGTGTAATACAGATTTTACATGAAGAAGTGTGCTGTTACTGTTCTTTTATATCTTAAAAGTGCACCTCTATGAACCCAAAGGTCATTAAAGAGGCGAGGAAACCTGTGCAGGGATGGGCCAGCCACAAATAGAGGAAAAAGTTACTCTTGCTGTCCTTTTTCCTTGTAGCCTGTGAGGCGTGGGTTTGGACTGACCTGTGGAATGATGCAATTTTACACGTGTTTTATATCCACTGTGAACTTCATGTCAGTATCCTGAGATGAGGAGAGGGTCCTTACCAAGTGGATTTTCCTGCTTGTCTGGAGTTTGGGCATGCTAGCTGCTGCCTCGGCCCTTCCAAAGGACGGCTGCCACCTGGCCAGCTACTACAGCAAGGTTTCTCTTCCCTGGTTGTGAATGTTATGGTCTTGTCCCGGGTATAGTGCAGATATGAAAGTTCTCTGCATTATGTTTACTGTTTATGCAGTTTTTAATTAAGTGGAAACTTTGTATGGACACATTATGTTAGTACCATCATTTTCCTCCTCCCTGCCCGCAATCCACTGAATGCCCTCCTCACTGGGATTGCTGGCATTCACCATGGGCTTGTAGGTTATGAGTTGTGAGAACAGCAGGTAGTCATTGGGTGTAAGGCAATGCCTCTGGATATTGCCTCCCACCATGTGGCTCTTACTGCCTCTTCTTCCTCAAAATTCTCCCTAGTCTTGGTTGGTATGTTTTAAGTCTACTTTAGTGTTGAGCTCTCAGCAACTTCTGGAATTCTGCTTTGGTACATTTTTGAGAATCCTGTATCTGTCGCCTTCACCCTGTGCAGGTTGTCAGGCTTGCCCTTGGAAGTACTCTTGCTCATCATGCCAATTCCTCCGTGGTTTCACCTGAGCCCTAGCTGCTGTGCAAGGGGTGGCTTTTAAGCATCTGTTTGGTTTTGTGCTTTGTTTTGTGTGAGTTTATGCTGATTAGTGTGCTTTAAACCAGGTTAAATGACTATGGGAGTAACACCAAGGGATGTGTGAGTGGGATATTTTATGACGCGATGCAGCCAGCCCCATTAAGGAGGCATGATATTTGGGGATGCTTTTAAAGGATGTGATTCCCAAATCCCCAAGTTCTGTGTGTTTGCCTTATAAGTTTGTCTGTCCTGGGCAGGAGAGATGCCTTAGTGGTTGGGACACTTGCCTGAAAAGCCAAAGGACCCAGGTTTGATTCCCCAGGACCCACATAAGCCAGATGAACGAGGTGGCACATGAGTCTGGCGTTCGTTTGCGGTGGCTGGAGGCCATGGTACAACCATTCTCTCTCATGCTCTCTCTCTCTCTCTCACTCTCTCTCTCTCATAAATAAAAATTAAAATAGTTTTAAAAAAGAGTTACTTTGTCTAATGGATTCCAGTCACCTGCTCATGTCCTTTTGTCTCCCTATCTCTTCCCCGACTCTCTCACACACATATAGAAAACATATGCATACATACATTCAGCCTTTTTGACTTTAAATTTAAAATGAAAATTCCCTCCTTCCCATATCCTGTGTCATTGTGATTCATTCCTATAACCCAGAAGGCAAGTCCAAAAGCACAAGGGACACAGTTCAGCCTGTGCTCACTAAGGGACACACAACAGACACACTTTTTCTTTTTTCTTTTTTTAAGTTTTTAAAAAAAAATTTTGTTTTTATTTTTATTTGAGAGTGACAGATAGAGATAGAGAAAAAGAGAGAGAGAGAGAGAGAGAGAGAGAGAGAGAGAGGGGAGAGAATGGGCATACCAGGGCTTCCAGCCACTGCAAACGAACTCCAGACACGTGCGCCCCCTTACGCATCTGGCTAATGTGGGTCCTGCGGAATCCAGCCTTGAACTGGTGTCATTAGGCTTCACAGGCAAGCGCTTAACTGCTAAGCCATCTCTCCAGCCCACACTTTTTCTTTTAATAAGGTATTGGAAGCTACTTTCTGGGGAGAGGCACACAAGTGCTTGCCCCCACCACAGGCAGGCCACTATGACAGCCTAAAGGCCCATGCCACCAATGTCCAACCTGACTTTATCGGACTTCCTTAAAGAGCATGGTGAGGGGTTGCTTAGAGGTGCATGAGACCTCAGTGAAGATATAATGTAACACTGAGAAAGTCTCCTGCTAGCATGGACGATGACAGTCATGGCTGTACAGATGGAACACCTTGTCTTAGATCTTCCACCCTCTATTCTATCTCCCCCTGAGACCATGAGACCTCAGCATTATTGCATATAGCTGGAACAGGGGAAAACCTGAGATCTTGGGTGAGAGTCTAATGACTGTCTCCACTCAATCCTTCTTTTTTATTTTTCCTCCAATTTTTCCCCAACTCTGACCCGCTCCATCCTTCTATGGGGAATGTCAAGAGGCCCCATGTCAAGGGTGTTTGATGAGCAGCCCCAGGTGTTTCAACCATTGTTTTTCTCAGCCAGCACACACAACAGATATGTATTAAATGTGTTATGTTAGTGTTGTTTATGTAGTGACCATGACCAACATGCCAACTTGAAGACATTTTTGAATACTGAGAATCTTATAGTGAAAAGAAACTTTAAGAAGTCTGAGTTCAATACATTGACACAGATTTTGTTGTAAGAAGATACAGTAGAGTGATGAATGCTTTTCTTTCAAGGTTAAAAGTATATTTTAGGCTAGGGTGAAACTTCAAGGGAACTGAAGGCAGTAAGAGTTTTGGGAGGAAAAGGAACAATATGACATTTCTGATTGTTAATGAAGAATTATCATGGATTTTATAAATGGATGGTGGTGGGTGTCAAGCCATTCTGTTATTTATATTCCAATAGATGCATTCAAAAGAATGATATAACAGTTGAATCTTAAAATGTCAAGATTTACAATACACTAGAAACTACATCCTTAGTAGCTATTGAAACTGGTGGAAAATACTTAATAGTACTTCTGAGATGTGCAAGTGGGTGAACGATTTTCCAAAGTTTTATCTTAAGACTTAAGGAGTGGTGATGTTGGAAGTCCATCATTTTCGGGGGGCAGTGGTTCTCAGCCTAGGTGTTATATGTCAGGGTCATCTGTGGAGGTCTCCTCATGACAAGTACCTAAGCCACAGTGGCCATCATGAGATCCAAACCAGTCAGAGTTAGACCTAGGCATGCTCTGGTTTAGTGATGGAGGCTAAGAGACGACAAAGGCTCTGAGGGAAGCCAGGTCGCTGTGAGTGGAAGGGATGAAGGTGATCTGAGGTCTGACTGTCTGCTAGAGTTACATAGGAGATATTGTATGGGGGTGGGTTCTGTTACCGAAAGCAGTTTGCATGCAACAGTTTATTTTACTGTACAATTCTGCTAGTTTTGACAAATGCATATAATGTAGTAATCTGCTACGACTAAGATGTAAAACCTTTATATCACTCCCACCTATCACCTTTGGGGTACCAGTGCCCCCTTCTTTCCCTAGGAAGCACTATCTCTCCCCTATTTTTCTGCCTTTGTGTGTTTTGTAAAATGTTATTGAAAAGGTATCACCCAGTATATTACCTGTTAAGTTCTGCTTTTTTCCCTTGGCACATGCCCTTGGTATCCTCCGGATGGTTGGGATGGGGTAGTATCTGCATCTGTGAGTGGTGTTCCATAGTACAACAGACCCAGACTTAAAAATGCCAGTGTAAAGGGTTTTGGCTATTTCAAATGAAGTCATGATAAGGTTTTGGCATGACTATATGTTTGTATTTCTCTGTGGGCATACTTAAGGATGAGACTGTGGGTCATACAGGAAGTGTATTTGATATTGTAAGGGGATGCCAAACTGTTTTGGAAATGATGGAATTGTTTGGCATTTCATTAGCCACGTGCATACTAACAACTGCTCTGTGAGCAACAGTTACCTTCTCTTTGCTGCAACCAAAACCCAACCAGAAGCAGCTCATAGAAGAAAGGATTTGTTTTATAGGTTTACAGTTTGAGGAGAGGTTTCCTCATGATGGGGAAAGCATAGCAAGGGCAGATAGCTAGGGTGTCCCATCAGCTGGGAGGAAGCAGCCGGAGTGAGCTAGCTGACAATGTCAAGTAGGCTGTATTATAAGATACCAAGGCCTACACAGAGTGGCACACTTACTTCAAGGTTTCATCAACTAGGGACTGAGTATGAACCTTAATCACAAACACATGATGCTATAAGGAACATTTGACTTTCAAACAACCACAGTGTGCTTGCCTGCACTTGGTGTTTATAGCCTGGAACCTTACTTCAGCCGTGTGTGTGTGTGTGTGTGTGTGTGTGTGTGTGTGTGTGTTGCCCCTCCTGCCCCTGTGGTGGTATGCACTTCCCTGATCACCAATAGTTTCAAGTAGTTGTAAGTGCTAGGCTATTGTCCACAGAGCATCTTTGGAAAAGATTCTAAGTACTTTGCTGTCTTAAAATGTGCCACTCACTTGGGTTGTCTTACCATTCAGATCTGAGAAATGTTGGTATGTAAGACATATGTGACTTGAAAATATAATTTTCTGTCTATAGCATTTTGGTTAACATGTCTTTTGCAAAGTGGACTATTTTTTATTTTATTTGGAAAAGTTCAATTCATCTTTTTTTTTTAAATGAAATTGCTTTTGTTGTAATTTCTTAGAAGTCTTCTTCCAGAAGTCTAGCAGTTTAAGGTCTACATTGAAGTTTATGATTCATGCTTGGTTAATTTTTGTAACTGGTGAGAAATGGGCCAAAATTTCCATTTTGTATAGAATTGGTGACTTATTCTAGCATAGTTTATTGTAAGACTTTTATTCTTCTCTTAAGGAGGCTTTGAATTTTGTTGAGATCATCTGAAGATATATGGCATACCCTGAGCTTTGTTCCTTCCCTGAGTAGTTCTGTGTCCCAGATTTCAAACAGTATAGTTTGTTCGTTCGTTCTTTCTTTCTTTCTTTCTTTCTTTCTTTCTTTCTTTCTTTCTCTCTTTCTCTCTTTTTTTAATCCTGAGGTAGGGTCTCACTCTAGCTTAGGTTGATCTAGAATTCATTATGTAGTCTGAAGGTGGCCTCAAACTCATGGAAATACTCCTACCTCTGCCTCCCAAGTGCTGGTTTTAAAGGCATGCACCACTATGCCCAGCTGTATTTTCTTGATTACATTTCTTTACAGTAATGATTGAAATTTGACAACGTGACCATTCTAATGTTCTTTCAAAAGTATTGTGACTACTCTAATTCTCTCCTGCTTGATGTAAAAGTATTGAGACTTAGTTTGTCATTCTTTTTCAAAAAGATTTTTGGAATTTTGGTTGAAATTGCATTGAACTTGCAAAAAATTCACGATAGTAATGAGTATTGCCCTCTTCGTGAGGACTCTAGTCCATGGATATGGTTTGTATGACAGTTTATCTAGATTTTACATGATTTTTATCATCACGGTTTAATTGTTTATAGCATGTAGATGCTACTTGTAGATTTTCATGATTTATTCCAAAGTGTTTCAGACTGTGACTGCTATTAGGAATAGTATTTTTTAAAAATTTCAGCTTATATTTCTGTACTTATGTCTTAACCTTATTTTGTTTTAGCTGACCTTTTTATTAGTATTTGACAATATTTTCTATTGCTAAACCTATCCTGTCGGAATGATTTTTCAGTCTTTCTACCCTCTTTCTCTTTCTTCTATCTTGTCTCAGAATAACTTTATGTAAATGTGGTAAAGGGCATACATCTGTGCCCTGTCACCATTGTCAGGCACTGTTTTTAAAGCAGTAAGTATGATGTCAGCTCCAGGTTCCTGTAGATATTCACAAAAATGGGAAGTTCTGGTCTGCCCCTGATTTGCTGAGACATTGAACTTTATCAGATCCCTTTACTGGATTAATTGCCACTATGACATGATTTTTCTGTTTGCCTCTGGATATGGTGGATTACATTAATTTATTTTCCAATGTTGAGCCACCCTGCAGTCCCGAACAAACTCAAATTAGTCATGGCATTGGATTATTCTTATACAGTGCTAAACTTGATTTGCCAGTGTTCTACAGGCTTTGTGTCTAAATTCAGGAAACATATTTTCCACAGATATATGTTCTGTCTTTCCTTCGAGTATTGGGAAACTGACTTTGACATGAGGAGTATGCCCTCCTGTTTGTGTTTTTGGAGCTAGTAATCTTGGAGCCATACATTTGGTGCTAGTAATTCTTTAGATGTTTGGGTGTCTGGGGAAACCATCTGGAGCTGGAGATGTTTTTTCACCAGACTTCAAATTGAAAATTAAGTCGACTTCATAGTACGGGACTGTTCAAATCATCTTTTTTTGTATGGGTGAACTTTGATGCCTTATACTTTTTTTTTTATTAGTCAGTTCTGTATTCAGCAAATACAGTCAGTTTGGTACCATTATTAGGCTCATCCGTGACCTACTCCCTCCCCTTGGCCCCACCTTGTTGAGGTATATGGGTCATGCATTGTGGAGTTAGCCCACAGTTATGGGTAAGCCTTATACTTTTGATGATTTGCTCCATTTTATCTACATTTTCAAGCAGATAGAAGTAATTTTGTTCATAATATGATTAGCCATTTCCTGCCTTTCAAACTTGATGTGATGCTCTGTTTCATTCCAGTTGCTAGTAATATTCTGTTTCTTTTTTTCGTGGTCAGTGTGCATAGAAGTTTACAGATTTTATCTGTCTTTTCAAAGAATCAGCCTTTCATTTCCATTGAGTTGTATTTTTTCTCTATTTTCACTTTTTAATAGGTTTCTGCTTCTAATATTTATTATTTTCTTTTGTGATGTTTGGTTTATTTTTTTTTCTTCTTTTACCTGGTTACTGTCACATATAACCTTAGATGAAATTTTGAGACTTCTTTTTCCTCATACATGCCTCTAATGCTATAAGTTTCTCTCTAGGAACTGTTTTAACTATGTCTCTCAACCTTTTATGTTATACTTTTATTCAATTAATATTTATTTTTCTAATGTCCTTTTTGATGTGTATGTTATTAACGTGGTGGTGTATTTATTTGGAAGTATTTGAGGTTTCCCAGATACATTTCCTCTCTTTTCCTTTTCTCCTCTTTCCCCTCTCCTCTCCTCATTTTTCTCCTTTCCATTCCTTCCCCCCTTTCTGTCCCTTTTTTCTTCTTTTTTTTCTCCTTCCTTCTTTCTTTATCTTTTCTAACTAAGAATTCAGCCTAGGGCTTCGTGCATGTGAGGAAAGTGCACTAAGACTGATTTATATACAACTCAGGGCTTTGTGCATGCTAGAAAGTACTCTACAACTGATTTACAGTCAAGGCTGTCTTTTTACTTTTTCTTTTGCAGTAGGGTCTCACTAACCTTCTCAGGTTGACCTTGATCTCACTATGTAGCCCAGGCAGGACTTGAACTTCAAATCTTCTACCCTCTGTCTCCTGAGTAGCTGAAAACATATATCCTTCTGATAAAAATTTCTAGTTTATTCCATTTTGGTCAGATAACATCTTTGTTAGGATGTTACATATATATATATATATATATATATATATATATATATATATATATATATAATTTGGTTTTTTGAGGTAGGGTCTCATTCTAGCCCAGGCTGACCTGGAATTCACTATGGAGTCTCAGGGTGGCCTCGAACTCACAGCAATCCTCCTACCTCTGCCTTCCGAGTGCTGGGATTAAAGGCGTGTGCCACCACGCCCGGCCATAAATATGTTTTTAATGATTTTTTTTCTTTTGTGAAAAAAATCTCACTGTGTAGCCCAGGCTAGCTTTGAACTCATAACCTCCCACCCTTAGCACTGGTATTAAGGTGTGTGCCATATCTCCTTCACCTCTCCTCAGTGATTTTCAACATGGTCTGCCTTGCCAAATCCTCCCTGTGCTCTGGAGAATGATGCTTTGTTTTTGCTGGCTGGGATTCTTTGTGAATGTCCAGCAGGTCTCGTGGCTGATGGTGGACACTTACCAAACGTTTATACACATTTCTTACATTGCTGACAGGAGACAGTTGGGATTTTCAACTATAATTATGAATTTTAATGTTTATTCATAGAATTCTGTGAGTTTTGCTTTATGTAATTTTAAATTCTGCTGTTAGCTGCACATACATATAGCACTATTCTGCATTCTAGACAAACTGATTCTTTTGTAAATATATATTATGCTTTTCCTATGGTACTATTGTTTATTTGGAAATTTATTTTTCTAATTTTAATATAAACACTTTAGTTTTTAGAATTGATATGTGAATGGTATGTATTTCCTTATCTTTTTCTCATTTTTAGCTAAGTTTTTTGGAATAGTTCATGTAGACATTTTGAGACTGGGTGTTATATATCCTGACAAGCTATGCATTTTAACTGGTGTGCCTAGATTACTTGCATTTCATATAATTTTGCGTATGGCTGGGAATGAGAACACCCTTCTACTAGGTTCATTTTACTTCTCTCTGTTCTTTCTGCCTCTTCATTTTCAATTAGTGGAGCTTAGTCGATAATTCTATTGTGTATCTGACAGTGGGTTATAATTTATGCTTTTGTACTTTAAAAATATTTATTTATTTGAGAGATAAAAAAAGAAGGAGAGAGTGAAAGAGAAAGAGAGAGAGAGGGAGAGGGAGAGAGAGAGAGAGAGAGAAAGGGCACATCAAGGCCTCTAGCCACTGCAAACAAACTCCAGACACAGGTGCCACCTTGCCACCTTGCACATCTGGCTTACATGGGTACTGGGGAATTGAACCTGGGTTCTTAGGCTTTGAAGGTAAGTGCCTTAACCACTAAGCAATCTCTCCAGCATTGCCTTTATATTGTTGATAGTATATTCTAGTTTAGGCTGACCAACACAGACCTTTAGCTTGTTTCTGTCTGGCTTGTAAGCAGTCTCTGGGGTGGTATAAGAACTTGTCAGGAGTGTATTTTCATTCCTCCCTTTTCACTTTTGGTCTTGATGATATTATTTATTTTACTTTTGTAAGTCCACAATACATTGTTATTATTTTTGCTTTATATAGTAAATTATTTAACTCTTTTAAATTAGAAAAAATGATTGTTTCTTACTTCACTTTAATCATTTCCAGATGTATTCCATTCTTCATGTGGATTTCAAGTCATTCTGCCTGAACCACCTCCACCAACAGCTGGGGTCAGGGGTTTGTTGGAGGTGCACCCCCAGCTGTTATTTACTGAAAATACTTTTATTCCACTCTCATTTCTGTTGGCTCTTTTTACTCAACGCCTTATCCTGGGTGCATCATTTCCTCTTGAGTACTTTAAAGATGTCATTTCCGTGTCTTCTGACTGACATAGCTTCTGACAGGAAGTCTGCCAGATTCTTATTTTTGATGTTTCTTTTTGTTCTGGCTGAGCTTAAAATTGTACTCCCTTTCAGCAATCTGAAAATGATGTGTCCTTTGTTTACTGTACTTTGGATCCTTTGAGCTTCTTGAACATGCAGCCTGATGTCTTTCATTATCCTGTAAATCCCATAGCTACCCTTCCTCTTCCTCCTTGTCTCTCTTCTTGGGATTCAGTTACATGTATGGACCTGTGTTTTCCTTTTATCTCTCAGATCTTGTTCTGTTTTCTTTTCAATTTTACTTTTTCTACTTAGTGTTTTCATTTCAATAGTTTTTGTTGAGCTATTTGCCAGCCACTGAAGGGATTTGTCGTCTGTATCTGCATGAGGTTTCTATTTAAGTCATTTCTAGGACTTCCATTTGACATTTTCCTTGTTTCCATTTCTTTGCCTATTTCTCTGGTCATAAACTTGTTTACCTACCCCTTGTTGACTGGATGGTGAGTTCCTGTGCCCTGTGTAGATGAACAGAGCATAGTTTCTTCTCTCCTGGGAGCAATATGTCTTTCCTTGGCCAGTTGGTTTCTATGTGATTGTGATCAATGTCCTCATGAAACTTTACTATCTCTTCTAGTATGTCCCCCTCTCCAATTATGGAGGCCTTGTTAGCATGAGAACAATGTTTTCCAGTTATCTACCTCACTGAGGATAACTTTTGAAATGCACTTTTAATAATCAGAATCAGAAATGCCAGCTGATTTGAGGGGTGCCCAAGTAACTTTCAAGATCCTTCCAGGTGACAATAATATTAGGGCTGAGGACTAATGCTACAGGGAAGTGTGGCATGTGGCCAGTGAGATTGTTTGTGATAGTGATATTTATTTTCCCTATTGAGGTTTTCTTTTTTTTTTGTATGTGTATATTCATGTGGTATACATGTGCTCATATGTGATGAATTCAGTCACACATACTTTTGTGTGCAGATATATGAGTATCTGTGTGTGGAGGCCAAAGGGCAACCTTGGGCATCGTTCCTCAGGTTCCATGCACTTCTTCTAGAAGTGGAGTATCTCACTGACCTGGAGCTTGATAACTAGACTAGACTGTGTCACCAGTGAGACTCCAGAATCCTCCATCTCCCCAGCACTGGAATTATAGTACACACCACCAGATGTGGCATTTTTCATTTTTATGTTGGTTCTGGGGTTCAAAATCAGATCCTCAAGCTTGAAAAGTAAGTACTTTACCCACTGATCTATCTTCCCAGCATGAAATTGCTTCATATATCACTAACCAGGAAAACAAGTGTTTCAAGTATTTCAAATATGCAGAATATAATAAAAGAAATTGGTTTTTGAGTGGTGGAACCACTGAGGGCTGAATACAGGTCTTGAGGAAACTCAGAGTTTAGCAATGCAGGAAACAACTGCAGTCTCTAGGATGTATCACTTATTTTCTTATTGCTGGGACAAAATACCTGACCAGAGGACCTTAGGGAAGGAAGGGGTTTTTATTGACTTATAGTCCCAGGGGATAGAGTCCATCATGGCAGGGAAAGTGTGGCATGGAAGGAAGCCAGTGTCATCACAATATTGGTGGGGGGTGAGGAATAGAAAGTAATGGGTACTGTTGCTCAGCCAGCTTTCTCCTTTTTACATAGTACAAGACCAAAGCCCATGGAACAGTATCACCCACAGTTAGGATGGGTCTTTCCATCTCATTTAATCTAACCTAGAAAATCCATCACACATGTGCCAAGAGATTTGTTTTTATAGTGATTCTAAATCCCATCAGGTTGATAAACAGAAAACAACCATCAAGTGGGATGATGAATCAAAGTGAGGATATGATGTCCTAAAGTCCAGATGAGGAGTTTACAAGGGAAAAGATGGAGATGGCACTTGAGGTGTCATGTGATGGGGACAAGATCCGACTCTTGCCAGTGACTGCCATCAATCCAATGCAGAACATAGCAGAAAAGGTCAAGCAGATGCTGTGTGGGGCAGCTGTGCATCTCTCAGCGAAAAGAGCACAGCTTTATTATTAAAGGAAAGCTACCTTTATTAGATGGGGCCATAAAGGACACAGCTTCCTGAGCATTTGCAAGTTATCAGATGACAGAAATGAGAAGGTGTGGTAAGTTTGGGGTTCTGAGCCCAGGTGGCTTAAAGTTAGTCCTTCAGTGTAAGGGTCAGTTAGGCATGACCAAGAGAGAGCTCAAGTTGGCTCTTCCTGTGCATGCAGTCTTTTGAAAACAATGCTTTTTGCTTAGGTGAGCAATATGCTACTCAAATCAACCAGCTTTGGGGAATTTTCTGAAGTAAACACTGAAAGTATTAACTCTTCATAGTCCTGTGTTCTTGACAGGAATTTTCTTGGATGGGTTGGTAGTAAAATCATTTTTATAAAAATTGTTGGTGCTAGAAAGATTTCTCAGTGGTTAAGGCACTTGTCTGTAAAGCCTAAGGACCCAGGTTTGATTCCCCAGTATCCACGTACAGCCAGATGCACAAGGTAGCACATGTATCTAGAGTTTGTTTGCATTGGCTAGAGGCCCTGATATGCTCATTATCTCTCTCTCTCTCACACTGCCTCTTTCTCTCTCTAATAAATAAATTTTTTTTTAAAAAATGGTTGTATCACCCTTCATTCCTGTTAGATGAACTTTGTGGTCTTGGTTCTCAGGAAGAAACTGCAACACAGATTCTATCCATGTGGCCTTGAATGCATATTACAGGAAGTGGTTGATATGGGGACATTGAAACAGATTATTCTGGCATGCTTAGAGGACAAACTGCTTCTGGTTGTCAGCATGCAGATACTTGGGAGCCAGCTTTGTGAAATGGCTTGTTATCACTGTAGACAGCTGTATAGGAGCTTCAGGTGAGGATTCAGCTAATAGCTGTGTGTGTGTGTGTGTGTGTGTGTGTGTGTGTAAGTGTGTGTGCACACATGAACCAATATGTGCATACACATTTTCACATGTGTTCTTGCCTGTTGTTTGACTGGTTCTCTGACATGTAACTGTTGCAAGCTTGCTGTGGAGAGGCAGAGGAGGGAGCATCTCTGTGACCTTACCTGTCCTATGGGGCATTCTTCCCTCTGCTAGCATACTTGTCACCAATGCAGCTGCTGATTCTGATGTTGCTTATGTGACATGTGTGCCTGCCACATGTGGGATTTAAGAATGGGCACAAGACACTCTGTGATTCTTCTGACTCACAGTGTGGCTCCCTAGACATATTGTGCTTCAAATTGCCACCCAATTTTATCTCAGCTCTGGGGTGGTATCATAGTGTCTTGGTCTGTCTTTGTGTGGCATGGAAGAAATCATTTGTCCATGAACTATCAGCTAATTATAGGAATGGATAGGAGATTTGCTTTATAATGCAGCTTCCTTCAACACACTCCATTCCCACTTCCTATAGCAGCATCTCATTTCCTTTGGAGGAACCATCCCCCTCATTTCAATCTATATGGTAAAATTAGGCTCAGGAGACTCATGAGAGAGGCAACGAACACATCCCACCTGCTTGCCCACAGTAGGTCAAAAATGGGTCACCTGAGCTAATTCTAGCCAAGGGGACACATGACTTTAGTGTGTTTATGTATAGAAACATATGTGTGAGTGTGCATGTGGAGGTGAGAGAACAACCTCAGATGCTGTTTGTAGCAGACAGCTTCAGGTTCACTGAGCTGAACTTCCAGACCAGGCACAGTTATGGAGGAAGGGATATTTATTGAAACTTACAGATCCAGGGGAAGTTCCACACTGGAAAAAGGAGCTGGCCTGCCTTCACAGGTCCAAGCAGAGAGAGAAGTACAAGCCTAAAGGTCAAAAGCCACAGCATACTTCAGGAACTCCTGCTAGGCACACTTTGCATGTCTTTAGATTGAAATCTGAAACCCACCATCACACCTTAAGATCCACCCATTGACACTGCCTCCAGCCAGGTGGCAGCAGATGCAAACTACAAGCAAATAAACAACTGAATATATTGGGGGCCATCTATTCAAACTACCACACTGTTCCTCAGAAACGTCATCCACATTTAAAAAAATATTTTGAGGCCAGATGTGGTGGTGCACACCTTTAATCCCAGCACTCAGGAGGCAGAGGTAGGAGGATCGCTGCTGTGAGTTCGAGGCCACCCTGAGACTACATAGTGAATTCTAGGTCAGCCTGGGCTAGAATGAGACCCTATCTCGAAAAACAAACCAAAACAAAAAAAAAACTTATTTGAGAGAAAGAGAGAGAGAGAGATATGGAGAGAGGAAGAGAGAGAGAGAGAGAGAGAGAGAATTAGAGAGAGAGAGAGAATGAATATGGGTACTCCAGGACCTCTTGTCACTGCAAACAAACTACATATGCATGTGTCACTTTGTGCATCTGCTTTTAAGTGGGTACTGGAGAAATAAGCAGGCTTTGCAAGCAAGTACCTTTAACCACTGAGATATCTCTCCAGACCCAGCTATCTACCTTTTTTGAGACAAGGTCTCTCATTGGCCTAGAGCTCCCAAGGAGGGTAAACTGGACAGCTAGTGAGACCCTGGAGATCTGTCTACCTGTCTCCAACCTCCCTCCATTGCTAGGATTTTAAGCACATACATGCTTGACAATTTTATATGGGTTCTGGGGATCAAATTAAGGTCCTCATGCTTGCAAGGCAAGCACATTACCAACTGAGCTATCTCTCTAGCTCTAGGCTCATGACTTTTGTTAGAGACTTTGAGAGAGATAAAGTCACATATTGTAAAGACTAAGAGCAGTAATGATGATGCTCCTGGGAGCCACCTGACAGAATTTGTCATAGCAAAACATAAAGAAAGAGCAAACATAGAGAAAGAGAAACAGCCTTCTATAAGGCTTGATCCAGTTGTACCTGAAGGTACAGCTTTATACTAAAGCTGTTTTCTTTCATAGGACAATACATTATATTTTTAAATTGTAAGATAATTTAATTTAGGTTTGTCTTAATTGTGGTTAAAAGAGTCCTAACTAATGTAGTCACAGAAGGACAGAATGGCAGGCATGGATAATCCACTAGCTCAAAATAAACTCCCAGGCAAGCAACAGTGGCTCTGTTGGAAATCAGGGTTTATTTTATTCATTTTGGGCTTTGCTAAGTGTTCTTATTCTAAATGACCATGGTCAGATTCTTTGATGCTAAGTATGGAGTTTAGTTCATCAAAGAATTGGGTGTGAGATAGGATCTCTGCTCATGTCTTGCTTCTTTGGCAACCTGGGACCCTCCCCCATGTTCATTACTTGTGTGTTTGACTTCTATGTCCTGTTTCTGGAATGCATGGTGAGCTATTTGAAATCAAGCACTGTTTGTCAGGGCACACAGCCTGAGCATTTTAGCTTTGCTAAGAACAGAGCCTGGCATACATTTGAAATTAATGTTGGATGGACATATGTTGCTAAATTGATGACATTGGAAGTCTCCAGGCCAGAGAGAACAAAATGGCAGCTGTATGTCAGGCACAGCCAGTGGGCATGCCATATGTGATTGATCAAGGGAGAGAGTGCTGCTGTTGCTTTTTTTTCTTTTCAATTTTTTTATTAACAACTTCCATGATTATAAAAAATATCCCATGATAATACCCTCCCTCCCCCCACTTTCCCTTTTGAAACTCCACTCTCCATCATATCCCCTCCCCCTCTCAATCAGTCTCTTTTATTTTGACGTCATGATCTTTTCCTCCTATTATGATGGTCTTGTGCAGGTAGTGTCAGGCACTATGAGGTCATGGATATCCAGGCCATTTTGTATCTGGAGGGAGCATGTTGTAAGGAGTTCTACCCTTCCTTTGGCTCTTACATTCTTTCCACCACCTCTTCCACAATAAACCCTGAGCCTTGGAAGGTGTGATAGAGATATTGCAGCACTGAGCACTCCTGTCATTTCTTTCCAGCACCATGATGTCTTCTGAGTCATCCTAATGTCACTGCCATATGAAAAGAGAAGATTCTCTACCAAAAGTGAGAGTAGCATTAATATAAGGGTATGAACATTAAGAGAAGTGCGTACGGGGCAGTTTGATAAGCATAGCATATACATTTAGCCAGACTGCAGCAGATGTTACACTCCTAGGGCTCATGACTACCCCTGTTTTAAGTTTTAAGTATCAGGGATGTATTCCCTCCCATGGAGCGGGTCTCCAGTCCAATTAGCGGGCAGTTGGTTTGACCATGACAGACGTGCCACTATTGCACCCAATTGGCTCATTTGGCCTAGCTGGCCAAATATAAGGCTTGCAGTGTCCACTGCTGAGTATCTTCACCGGTGATTTCTCTTTCTCCCATTGCACTGCATGCAGAATGGCTTCTTCCAGCTTTCTGTCAGCTGGTCTACATGGAGGAGGTTATCAGCTCCTTTCCAGCAGGATTTCTCAGTGGCCTTGCAGCCCAAGTATGTGGAGTCTTCAGCAATAGGGTCTTACCATCTATTCCTGGTGGGAAACCAAGGGCCTAGGCAATGGCCTATAATGTTTTGGGGGCAACAGGGACCTCCCTGGCCAACAACTCACTGGAATGTATCCCATCCCTGGCACTGAAAATTTTCTAGCAATAATCTACAGCTCCTGAGTGTTCCATTGTCCAAAAAGTAGATTTCCACATGATTTATTTATATCCTCTTAGATTTTGATTAGCCCTCCCTCCACCTTTCCTTTACTCAATCTTCTTCCCCTGACCTCACTTTGGGCCTTTTAACCCCCATTAATCTATTTTTCTACTTACATATATACAATACCGTCCTATTAAGTACCTCCCTCCCTTCATTTCTCTTCCCTGTATATATCTTTTCTAGCTTACTGGCCTTTGCTACTCAGTTTCCTTCCTACTCACAAAGAAGTCCAATCATCTGTGCTTTTTGAGTGGGGATGTCAACATTTTCAAATCAGGCATCAGTGTGAATTTGGATTGCTAGTGTCTGTGGGGCTGGCATTCCCGTAACCTTCATCAGTGGCTGGATGACCATGGCCTGTGCTGTCACCAGCCACACATGCGTATCAAGCCAGTTTACTCACGTATCTCTGAATGGCAACATAGTCATCAACCTGCCCACCTGTCTTCCCATCTGCACTTGTTGGGTGTCCTCACATATCTTCTCAACATTTATCTTAATTGGAACCTGCAAGTCTGTTCATGAATTGGGACAGCACCAGTTCCATTACTTTTTGAGCCTATTATGTTTTAATGGAAGAATTTGGAAGAGTAAGAAAAGCAGATGTGGCCAAATAGAGCCTCCAAAATTCTGGTAGGCATTCATCATTCATATTCACACATACAAAAAGTCTCCATAGGATCTCAGTTATAACCAATACAAAATGTTTGTTTTCTTTTACTGTGAGGCCTCTTGGGAATTGAAAGTAAAGACTGTTTTCTTGTTGCTATCTCATGGGTAGAAATTTGTTCTATTAGTTTCAGCCGGGGCCCTTTTAAGGTATGATGGGGTGGCTCTCTCCTTAGGATCTACATCTATCTGAAAAAGAGAAGCAGATTCTCCAACGGAGAGTAAGTTAGCACCAGGACAAATGAGATAACCCTTACTTTTTTTTTAATAGAGAATTTAATAGGTGTAGGCCCTCTTGTAGCCCACAGAGAAACAAGCAAGGGGGCTTTTTTCCTGATGAACAGGACACCAGCACAAGGGGGAAGGAGATCATCACAGAGAAAAATCAACTCCTACCAAATCAGAGAGCCAGAGCCTCAGAGGCCCCCAACACCTCATCACTGAAGCAGACCAAAAATGAACCCAACATGGCTCAGGGAAATTTTGCGGAAGAGGGGGCGGAAAGAATGTCAGAGTCACATGTTGGGTCATGATATGCAGAGACATTTATCTTACCCATAACTGTGGGCTAACTCCACAATGCATGACCCGTATACCTCAACAAGGAGGGGCCAAGGGGAGGGGGTAGGTCACGGATGAGCCTAATAATGATACCAAACTGACTGTATTTGCTGAATACAGAACTGACTAATAAACTAATAAAAAAAATTTGTTCTATTGCCTGTTCTGTAGACTTTATAGGTTCATTCATTGGTTTATTCATGCAACTCTGGTGATCATTGGCTGAGTCAAAGATTCTTGGATAGATAGGACAAACGTGATCACCTTGTGAACTCATGATCTTGGGGAAGACAGAGAAAAACTGAAGCAAACACAGAAATTGCAAGTCTTCCCTGTGTGGGGATGGGAATCCTGTGAGTGAGTGCAGAGTGATTGTGGTGCACCTTCTAAGAAGGGCCAGGGATGTGGACAAGGTGGAGTGTTTGAGACCTGTTATGCCACCTCTTTTTCTTTTTCTCCTCCTCCTTTTTTCTCTTCCTTCTTTTTTCTTGTCCTCCTCTTCCTCCTCCTCCTATTTCTTTTTATAGCCCTGAGGATGTGCTCAGGACCTCATCCACCATGCAGGTACTCTGCCCCTGGTACATGCTCATGTTCCCTCACCTTGACCTGTGGAAACTATTCTTTGGTTGTGAAGGTGTCTGAATGAAGCCTTTGGGAGATGATCTGGATTCATGGAGACCATTCAGTTGGAGCCCCACAAATGGATTGGTGTCCCTAGAAGCCACCATACAGATTGTTCTCTGTCTCTGCTCCTCACTCCTGAAAATAGAAGCATCAAGCAGTCTTCTGTACAGGAAGAGGCCTTTCTCTGGAACCCATGTTACACCCAGACTCTCATACCTGGCATCTAGAGCTATGAGAAACACTCTTCTGTCAAGTGCAAGTTGATGAGTCTAGAATGAGCTATCACAGAAGGCAGAAGACTAAGGCTGAGGCTTCTGTAAGGGACCAGAGCTTCCTGGTGCCTTGTGCAGCCTTATAGGATGGATGTTTTGTATTCTAAGTCCCTTTTATAACTCTTTGCACAGTGTCCATGGCCCAAGGCACAGGCTTTGGGGATACACCATTTCCATCAGCTGATCAACTACTCTGTCTCAAAAGAAAAAAAGGCACACTAACATTGACACTGGGGTGTCAGACACTTTTTATGTATGGAACTTTATTCTTCTCTTGGTTTTAGGCCATTTAAAATGGCAAAAACGATTTTTCCCTATAGGTTTATGAAAGTCATGGTGGTAGGGTTAGATCTTAGAGCCAGGGTTTCTCAACTTCTAGTTTTTCTCCATTTCATTGAAATGTAATTGACAAATAAATTGGTATTCCTTTAAAATATGCATATGCATGTGACATGACATAAGCATGTTACAAAATGATTCATACAATTCACATACTCATTAATTCACAATAACTTTAAAATTGTATTTATTATTAATTTATTTATTACAAGTACAGATTATTTATGTCTATATGTGTTAGAGAATGATGCTTTGTTAAGTATAAATACATTGTTGAATGGCTTTGTTGGGATATTTAACACGTGTGTCAATCCACATATTATCTTTATGTGTGTGATGTGTGAGTGGATGTATGAATGTCTGTGTGTGTGTGGGTGTTTGTAGGTGCATTCATGCATGTATGTGTGTCTGTGTAAGCATGTAGAGGCCACAGGTTAATGGGTGTCTTTTTCCATTATTCCCCATCATAGTTACGGAGGCAAGGTCTCTCACTTGACCCCAGAGCTCACCTGTTCAGCTAGTCTAGCTAGACAGCTGGGTTCAAGAATCCCATCTTTGCCTCCCCAATCTTGGATCATAGACAGGTCGCCACATTTACATGGGTGCTAGAGATCTGAATTCAGATGCTATTCTTTTTTATTTTAATTAAACCTTTTTAAATTTATGTATTTATCAGAAAAGAGAAAGAGAGGAAGAAACAGATATATATATACAGAGCAAATGGTTGTACCAGGGCCTACAGCTACTGCAAACGAACTCCAGACACATGTGCCACCATGTATATCTGGCTTATGTGGGTCCTTGGGAATTGAACCTGGGTCCTCTGGCTTTGCAGGCAAGTGCTTTAACTGCTAAGCCATCTCTCTAGCCCTCAGGTGCTCTTCCTGATTGGCAGGTCCATTACTAACTGAGCCATCTCTCCAGCCTCTCCATATATATATATATACATACACACACACACACACACACACACAAACACACACACATATATATATATATGGTTAACACATGAAAATCTATTTTATCAGCATATTCTCATCCCACATTCCAGATACTAGTGTCATTACTAAAGGTCCTAGGACTCACATTGTATCCTCAGACCTCACTAATCTCAGAAGAAAATTTGTGCCCTTTGACCCTGTACCCTCTTCTCAGCAGGTCCCTGAACTTGGGATGTGACAACTGAGAGGCAGAACACATCATGTTCTCTCTGAAGGCTAACCCAAGGGAGGAGGGCAGTGACCAGAGCCTTGGAAGGTGTTGGGGAGGGGTGAGAGAGAGAACTGTTGGTAGGTGCAGGGTTCAGGTGTGCAGGACCTAAAGCATGGTGGGGTGATGATAGTTTATAAGAATCAAGTAAATAGTTCAAAACAACAGTGACATGGTCTGAGGTGATAGATATGCCACTTACTTTGATCTGACCATCACACACTGTATACATATAAATACCACATGATACTCCATATATATGCATACATACATACACACATGTGGTTCACACATGTATGTATGTGTGTATGTATGTATATATGTATGTATATGTGTATATACACTCACAAATGTAACTGACCATGCTCAACTAAACATGTAAACATAAAATGCAAAGACAGAGAGGACAGTTTCCCACATGGGAAGTCAACGGAAAGTTTTACAACATGGAGCTACATGATCTAACCCACAGTTTTAAAACTCTGGGGCCAATCAGGAGTACTTATCTCTAACAAGTTATATGAAATTTGTTCTCAAGAAAGTTTTTTATCATGCACAAAAATGCCACAAAGGTCTGTTTTGTGTGTGTGGCCAGGCTGTCAGGAGCTCTGCTTCTGCAGGGTTTGATTTCGTGGACTCATCTGGTCATTCAGTCTCCTTGCATGGAAAGTCATCCAGACAAGGTTGCAATGATTCCCAACAAGAGAGCTCCTTTCTGTGGTGCAGCGGTTCATGCTGGTTCAAGGTCTAGTCATTAAATGGCTCTGAGGAGTGCAGGGATTTAAAAAAATCCTATGGCTCAATTCCCTGCTGCTTTCCACAAATCAGCTTATATTCTCATTGTTTATTTTGATAATAACGCAAGCAAGAGCAGGCTGGCTCTTCCTAATTGTCTTCATTTCTGCCCCATCTGAGCCACTGTAAATCAGAGAAATGGTGTGATCGTGACAATTGCAACAGTCTTTTTCCTCTTGGCATGCGGCATGCCATTTTCCCGTCCATTTTGTTAATCACAGTCTAAACAATGCATCTTCTCAGGCCTCCACTTCAGTCAGCTCTCAGAATGCGAGGAGGGGAGATGTGAAGATGAATAGTCCCTGTCTTTGCCTGCAAATAGTGTCTCCTCTGCGGCCATCACAGCCTGAGCTAGCATTTCTTGGCGGGCCCTCTGTCTTTTTATTTCATAGTTCTCGTAGGCAGGGCATGGGACTTGCTGAGGCTCTTTTGTCTTTTTGTTTTGTTTTGTTTTGTTTTGTTTTTGGAGAATAGCTAAGTTATGAGATTTAGTTTGAGAGAGTTGAGGTAAAAGGGGAAAAAAGCAAGAAAGTGCCCAAGGCAAGAGAAGCTCCTCTCTTCCCAGCCAGGCTGGCTGGTGAGAGAGGATGCCGACAATCTCAACATGGTTTTGACAAGCTTGAGAATGAGGGTTTTTGGGGAGTACTACCTACTTTGCTCTGACCATAGGCACATGCTTCTCCAGGGAGCAGGGCTTTCTGATTTTCATGGAGAGGCTCCTGGGGCCCCCTCTTTCCATTCACGCTGTGTGAAGAGTGATCTGGGTGATTCTTAAGCCCTGGCTCAGCTCTGAGTCTTTATAAAGTGTATCTTTCATTAATGGGTTGTGGATATGGTGGATTGGCCTTGGTCGTTCAAGCAGGACTGGCAACATCTTGTTTGGAATTTAACCCAGAGCCTTCTGTTTGAAGATGTTTGAGGATGGGGCGTGGAGGGATGCTTCCAGATAATGTAACATGTTTGACATTTCAGTGTATGCGCATGAGCAACGCTTCTCTTCTCAATTATCTTCTTAGTGTTGTGTCTGCCTTGGAGGAGCAAATCTCAACTTAAATCTTGAAGACCTGGAGGAAGATGCGACCTCCATTTGCTCCACAGTTGGATGAAAATCCCTTCTGCTCAGTTGGGGCTGTGGCAATTGATCCCAGCAGGGGCTGAGTGGTGATGTGATACATGTTATTCTGGGACCTGGCAGTGGGGTACACATTCAGTCTGGAGATTAAGAAGGTAGTTTTATCTGGAAGCTCATGTTGAGGTGCTGAAAATGCTTGTCATTTCTACCTCCCATACAACCTGGATTAGGACTTCTATATCTTTGAGTGTCTCCTGTGGTGGTGGTGGTGGTGGGGGGGAATACCGTGTGTTAAATGGGCTTCAGTCTGCCTCATAAAAACTCAGTGGAGGGCTTTAATCTTTCCTGTATAGCTTCTGAGGACACTAAGAAATGACTGAATAAGAGAATGATCTCACTTTGGTGTATGGAAGTTGATTATATTCCTTGACAGGGATTCTGGAATTCTGAAGAATCTTGATTCATTACCTTTAGGAAGGAATCTATTGTCTTTGGGTCATGGCTACTGATAAAGGAAAGCAGCCCACTGAGACACTTACAGCCATATAATATTCTCGTTCTCTTCCCATTCCTGGTTCCCTTGTATCCACTGCATTGGACCAAAAGGACACACTTGTGTAAGATGTCTTTAGGGGACCAGAATATAGGACTACCCCTTAACTCCCTCAAAGCTCAAGGTCTCTGAAGATAGACTTGTGACTCAAGGGCTAGACCATGGTATATGTAAATAGTTACTAAACTTGGCTCCCAGAGCCAGTCATGGTGGCACATGCCTTTAGTCCCAGAACTAGGGAGGCAGAGGTAGGAAGATTGCTATGGGTCTGAGGCCAGCCTGGGACTACAGAGTGACTTCCAGGTCAGCCTAGGCTAGAGTGAGACCCTACCTTGGAAAAAAAAAAGGACAAAAACAAAAACAGTAAAACACCTGGCTTCCAAACCTGAGGAGACTCAGCTGTAATAGCTACCTTCCACTACTGGGGCCAAACACCCAACCTGAAGTAGCTTAAGGAAAGAAAAAGTTTATTTTCACCTTACAGTTTTGAGGGGAAGTTTCATCATGTGGGGAAAGCAGGACAGGAGCAGATAGTCAGGTGTCACATTTCCACAGTTGCAGATAGCTCACTGAGTGTAGCAATTGGGACTAGACTATTACACCCCAAGGCCCACCTCCAAGACACACCTCCCTCAGCAAGGCTTTACCTCCCAAAGACTTTACAAACCTCCCAAACAGTGTTATAACCTGGGGATCAAGTATGAAGCTTAGTTACAAACACATGAGGCTATGGCTATAGGGGACACTGTACATTTAAATCACCACAGTGCATTGGTGGATAGAGTGCTTATTGAGCAAGTGTGAGGAACTGAGTTCAGATCCTCATGAATTCCCTGTGGGTATGGCAGCCAGACTGTAATCCCAGTCCTTGGGAGGCAGGGCAAGGTGAATCCTATGTTAAGCAAGTTGATTTGCTCTGGGCTCAAGTAAGAGAACTTGTTCCAATAAATAAGGTAGAGAATAGTAAAAGAGACACCCAACTTCCACTTCTAGCACTTGCACATGTACAAACATGCACACAACACACACAAACACAGTACACACACAAAAGGAAAAGTCTTGTTGCTCACACTGCCAGAGCTGATTTCAAGCTAAGTGAGAGTGTAATCCCTGACTTGTTAATATTCTAAAGGTTCAGGTTGGCACCTGCAAGCCAGTCTGAGCTGGCTTCTGTACAGCATGAACATTTGGGGAAGCTGTTGTTTGTTGGAAGAGTTCAGTTGGGTTTCCACTGGGAGTATTTCTCAGGTCTGTTTGCATGCTGGTTATAGAAAGTTCCCGTCAAACTGGCTAGAATGGAAAATGTGGTTTATGGTCTTTCATAGCTGAGAGGCTGGGGTAGGGCACATCCTCCTGTCCAGCTGGATATGGACCTCTATCCTCGCTGTTTTTTTTTTTTTTTTTTTTTGAGTGGAGAATAAGTTTATTTTCATGCCAGTATGGCCTCAGAGAAATCTCTTCCGAAGCCTTGATCCCAGGCTCTGATAGCTCTGAGTTTATCTACTTTATCTTGGGTGATTCATTATGGTTAGTTTACAGAGCTCAACGCCCAGGCCTAATCACACCTGGATTTGTTTGGTGTTCATTTCATTCCTCCACAGTTGATGGACATTTAAGTAGTTTCCGTATCTGAGCTCCTATGAGTACCACTGTGATGAAAAGAGCAGGACAGGTATCTCTTCAAAACAGGTTCTACTCCACACAGATGGGACTACTGGCTCACAAAATAGTTGTTTTCAGTTTTCTGAGGTGCCACCATGCCCACATCTGGCTATGCCAGTCTAAGCACTGGTACTCCAAGCTCCTCTGTTCTCATTTCTCTTGATGTCAGAGATGTGACGTAACATCTCATTGTGGTTTGACTTTCCCTGGCAATCAGTGACCCAGCCTGTTGTTCATGCCCATGTCAGTCACGTATGTGTATTCTCTCCAGAAGGCACATGTTATTATTATTATTATTTTAATTTTTATTTTTTTCTTTATTAGTTAGTTTTGTATTCAGCAAATACAGTCAGTTTGGTACCATTATTAGGCTCATCCGTGATCTACCCCTTCCCCTTGGCCCCTCCTTGTTGAGGTATATGGGTCATGCATTCTGGAGTTATCCCACAGTTATGGGTAAGCTAAATGTCTCTGCATATCATGACCCAACAAGTTCTTTCCACCCCCTCTTCTGCAAAATTTCCCTGAGCCATGTTGGGTTCATTTTTGGTCTGCTTCAGTGAAGAGGTGTTGGGGGCCTCTGAGGCTCTGGCTCTCTGATTTGGTAGGAGTAGATTTTTCTCTGTGCTGATATCCTTCCCCCTTGTTCTGGTATCCGGTTTATCAGGAAAACAGCCCCCTTGCTTGTTTCTCCAATTTTTCTTAGTTTCAGCCGGGGCCCTTTTGAGGTATGATGGGGTGGCTCTCTCCTTAGGATCTACATCTATCTGAAAAAGAGAAGCACATTCTCCAACGGAGAGTAAGTTAGCATCAGGACAAATGAGATAACCCTTTTTTTTAATAGAGAATTTAATAGGTGTAAGCCCTCTTGTAGCCCATGATTGATGGTAGCTTGAGATTGGAGAGTGGGCTTATGTTTGGATCTGGTTCTGACTTGTTTCCCAGCTCCAGCTATGGGTCCCATACCACTGAGGGGATCAGTTAGCCAAATTGAGAGCAGTTGGTTCCCCACCATGGCTGTGTGCCACCACTGCACTTGTGTGGGCATCACAACAAGTTATTTGCTGCTAAGTAGGTTAGACCATGCATTGTTTTGACAGATATTGGTCAATTTCCCCCAGTCGCCCATGTAGCACCTTCTGGCACTAGACGCGCTGACTGTCTGGGGACTGACTCTCTTCCAACTTCCAGCCATGCCATTATAATTTGCATGTCAATCACATAAGGTGTCTTAAGCAGTAGGGTCTTACCACTAACCTTTGGTGGGTCATCAAGTACTCTGACAGAAATCTGTGTGTATTTTAGGAAACCTTGTAGGTCTCTCTGATCAAAAGCTCATTGTGGATGATAGCCAAAGGTTGGTTCTGGGAGTTACAGGTCAGTGCCCACTAAGAAAATGAGGAAAAAGATAACTAATATACAAGAGTTAGAGATAAGAGAGAGAAAGAGAGGAAGAGGGGAAGTGAGGGAGGGATGTAGAAGATTAAGGTTAGTCTGGATCTTACCCTCTCCAGTGTCTTGTGGTTCAGGTGTTCTCTGTAAGGGCCTGGTGAAGGATCAGCCATTTGGTCTGTCTTTTAGTAAGTAGAAAGTTATGGTACCATTGCCGTTTGGGTCTAGATTTGTGTTCACCACCCCTTTGATGCCCTCCCCTCCCTCCGCTTCCATCCTCGTGTCTAGCTAGCAGATGCTTGCTGGGTATGTAAGGTATGTTGGGTAGATTCAGGTTAGGTGCTGTAGATGAGTGAGACTATGTGGCGATTTTTTTTTTTTCTGTGATTGGGTAAGTTCACTGAGAATGATCTGTTCCAGGTTCAACCATTTTTCCTCAAATTTCATTGTGTCATTTTTTCTTACTGCTGTATAGAATTCCATTGTGTAGATATACCACATCTCAGTTATCCATTCTTCTAGTGATGGACATCTGGGTTGATTCCAGCACTTAGCTATTACAAATTGAGCCACTATAAACATGGTTGAGCAAATCTCTTTAGTCTGTGGTTTGAAGTTTTTAGGGTAGATGCCCAGTAAGGGAATAACTGGGTCTGTTGGTATCTCTATACTCAGCTTTTTCAGAAGTCTCCATATTGCTTTCCAAAGTGGTTGTACCATCCTACATTCCCACCAACAGTGAGTGGATGAGTGTTCCTACTTCTCCACATCCTCGCCAGCATTTATTTTTATTTGATTTTTTGATGTTTGCTATCCTTATTGGGGTAAGGTGGAATCTCATAGTTGTTTTAATTTGCATTTCTCTGATGATTAGGGATGATGAATCTTTTTCTTAAGTGTATGTTTGCCAATTGTGTTTCTTCCTCTGTAAACTGCCTGTTCAGCTCTTTGCCCCATTTTGTGAATGGGGTGTTTGACTTCTTACTGTTTAGATTTTTGAGTTCTTTGTAGATTGTAGAGATTAGGCGTCTATCAGTTGGATAACCCGCAAATATTTTCTCCCATTCTGTGGATGATCTATTGGCTTTGCTTATTGTATGCTTGTCTGTAAAGAAACTCTTCAGCTTCATGTGATCCCATTGGTTGAGTGACGGTTTAAGTTCATGAGCTACTGGGGTTTTGTTCTGGAAGTCTTTTTCCATTCCTATATCATGGAAAGCACTTCCTAATTTTTCTTCCAGTAGTATAGAAGTTTCTTGTCTTATATTGAGATCTTTGATCCATTTGGACTTGAGTGTAGTGCATGGTGAAATGTGTGGATCAAGTTTCAGTTTCCTGCATATGGTTATCCAGTTTGTCCAGCACCATTTGTTGAAGATGTTGTCTTTTCTCCAGCCTATATTGTTTGGGCCTTTATCGAATATGAAGTAGCTATAGTTGCTTGACCCAAAGTCCAGGTCCGCAAGTCTATTCCATTGATCTATAATCCTATTTTTAAGCCAGTACCATGCTGTTTTTATTACTGTGGCTTTGTAATATAGCTTTAGATCAGGTATGGTGATGCCTCCAGAGGTATTTCTTTTGCTGAGGATATGTTTGGATATGCGAGGCCTTCTTCCTTTCCATATTAAATTTGAGACCATTTTTCTATCTCTGTGAAGAACACTGTAGGGATTTTAATTGGAATTGCATTAAATCTGTATATTGCCTTTGGTAGGATTGTCATCTTCACAATGTTAATTCTGCCTACCCAGGAACATGGGAGGTCTTTCCATTTTCTCAAGTCGGCCTCAATTTCTTTTTTGAGTGTTTTAATGTTTTCGTTGTATAGATCTTTCACTTCCTTGGTTAACGTTATTCCAAGGTATTTTTTTTTTTTGTTGTTGCAGTTGAAAATGGGACTATGTCCCTTTTTTCTTTTTCTGTATGTTTGTCATTTGCTAAAGGAAGGCTACAGATTTTTGTGCATTGATTTTGTATCCTGCTACTTTGCTATAGGAGTTAATCACCTTCAGGAGTTTTGGAATGGAGTCTCTCGGGTCTCTTACATATACAATCATGTCATCAGCGAATAAAGCTAACTTAACTTCTTCCTTTCCAAATTGTATCCCTTTTATTTCCTTCTCCTGTCTTATTGGTTGAGCTAGGACTTCCAGTACTATATTGAAAAGCAGAGGTGAGAGTGGACAACCTTGTCTTGTTCCTGATCTTAATGGGAATTCCACCAGTCTCTCTCCATTAAGTATTATTTGGGCCTTCAGAGCTTCGTATACTGCCTTTATTAGGTTGAGATATGAACCAACCATGCCAATTCTCTCCAATGTTTTGAACATGAAGTGATGTTGTATCTTGTCAAAGGCCTTTTCTGCATCTATCGAAATGATCATGTGGTTTTTATGTTTAACCTTGTTTATGTGGTGTATTACATTGACAGATATCCGTATGTTGAACCACCCCTGAGTTCCTGGAATGAATCCCATTGGTCAAGGTGGATAATGCTTTTGGTGTGTTGTTGAACTCGGTTTGGAAGGATTTTGTTTAGGTTCTTTGCATCTAAATTTGTCAGGGGAAATATGCCGGTAGTTTTCTTTCTTGTGGCATCTTGCCTGGTTTTGGAATTAGGGTGATGCTAGCTTCAGAAAAGGAGTTGGGTAGCGTTCCCTGTTCGACCCAATTGTGTGGCACAGTTGGAGGAAGATTGGTTTGGTTCTTCCATGAGAGGCTTGATAGAAATCAGCTTGAGAAGCCATTCATGGTCCTGGACTCTTCTTTTTCGGGAGGGTTTTTATTACTTTTTTCGATCTCCATGAGTGTGATTGGGTTGATTGAGGTGATTAATCTGCTCGTGGTTTAGCTTGGTAGATTGGTATGCATCCAAAACAGGTTCTACTCCACACAGATGGGACTACTGGCTCACAAAATAGTTGTTTTCAGTTTTCTGAGGTGCCACCATGCCCACATCTGGCTATGCCAGTCTAAGCACTGGTACTCCAAGCTCCTCTGTTCTCATTTCTCTTGATGTCAGAGATGTGACGTAACATCTCATTGTGGTTTGACTTTCCCTGGCAATCAGTGACCCAGCCTGTTGTTCATGCCCATGTCAGTCACGTATGTGTATTCTCTCCAGAAGGCACATGTTATTATTATTATTATTTTAATTTTTATTTTTTTCTTTATTAGTTAGTTTTGTATTCAGCAAATACAGTCAGTTTGGTACCATTATTAGGCTCATCCGTGATCTACCCCTTCCCCTTGGCCCCTCCTTGTTGAGGTATATGGGTCATGCATTCTGGAGTTATCCCACAGTTATGGGTAAGCTAAATGTCTCTGCATATCATGACCCAACAAGTTCTTTCCACCCCCTCTTCTGCAAAATTTCCCTGAGCCATGTTGGGTTCATTTTTGGTCTGCTTCAGTGAAGAGGTGTTGGGGGCCTCTGAGGCTCTGGCTCTCTGATTTGGTAGGAGTAGATTTTTCTCTGTGCTGATATCCTTCCCCCTTGTTCTGGTATCCGGTTTATCAGGAAAACAGCCCCCTTGCTTGTTTCTCCAATTTTTCTTAGTTTCAGCCGGGGCCCTTTTGAGGTATGATGGGGTGGCTCTCTCCTTAGGATCTACATCTATCTGAAAAAGAGAAGCACATTCTCCAACGGAGAGTAAGTTAGCATCAGGACAAATGAGATAACCCTTTTTTTTAATAGAGAATTTAATAGGTGTAAGCCCTCTTGTAGCCCATGATTGATGGTAGCTTGAGATTGGAGAGTGGGCTTATGTTTGGATCTGGTTCTGACTTGTTTCCCAGCTCCAGCTATGGGTCCCATACCACTGAGGGGATCAGTTAGCCAAATTGAGAGCAGTTGGTTCCCCACCATGGCTGTGTGCCACCACTGCACTTGTGTGGGCATCACAACAAGTTATTTGCTGCTAAGTAGGTTAGACCATGCATTGTTTTGACAGATATTGGTCAATTTCCCCCAGTCGCCCATGTAGCACCTTCTGGCACTAGACGCGCTGACTGTCTGGGGACTGACTCTCTTCCAACTTCCAGCCATGCCATTCTAATTTGCATGTCAATCACATAAGGTGTCTTAAGCAGTAGGGTCTTACCACTAACCTTTGGTGGGTCATCAAGTACTCTGACAGAAATCTGTGTGTATTTTAGGAAACCTTGTAGGTCTCTCTGATCAAAAGCTCATTGTGGATGATAGCCAAAGGTTGGTTCTGGGAGTTACAGGTCAGTGCCCACTAAGAAAATGAGGAAAAAGATAACTAATATACAAGAGTTAGAGATAAGAGAGAGAAAGAGAGGAAGAGGGGAAGTGAGGGAGGGATGTAGAAGATTAAGGTTAGTCTTGATCTTACCCTCTCCAGTGTCTTGTGGTTCAGGTGTTCTCTGTAAGGGCCTGGTGAAGGATCAGCCATTTGGTCTGTCTTTTAGTAAGTAGAAAGTTATGGTACCATTGCCGTTTGGGTCTAGATTTGTGTTCACCACCCCTTTGATGCCCTCCCCTCCCTCCGCTTCCATCCTCGTGTCTAGCTAGCAGATGCTTGCTGGGTATGTAAGGTATGTTGGGTAGATTCAGGTTAGGTGCTGTAGATGAGTGAGACTATGTGGCGATTTTTTTTTTTTTCTGTGATTGGGTAAGTTCACTGAGAATGATCTGTTCCAGGTTCAACCATTTTTCCTCAAATTTCATTGTGTCATTTTTTCTTACTGCTGTATAGAATTCCATTGTGTAGATATACCACATCTCAGTTATCCATTCTTC
The DNA here is from genome assembly GCA_036346955.1 of Dipus sagitta. Lineage (NCBI taxonomy): Eukaryota > Metazoa > Chordata > Mammalia > Rodentia > Dipodidae > Dipus > Dipus sagitta. Next base: position 63,721,667 of record CM070779.1, on the reverse strand, counting down.
TAGTGATGGACATCTGGGTTGATTCCAGCACTTAGCTATTACAAATTGAGCCACTATAAACATGGTTGAGCAAATCTCTTTAGTCTGTGGTTTGAAGTTTTTAGGGTAGATGCCCAGTAAGGGAATAACTGGGTCTGTTGGTATCTCTATACTCAGCTTTTTCAGAAGTCTCCATATTGCTTTCCAAAGTGGTTGTACCATCCTACATTCCCACCAACAGTGAGTGGATGAGTGTTCCTACTTCTCCACATCCTCGCCAGCATTTATTTTTATTTGATTTTTTGATGTTTGCTATCCTTATTGGGGTAAGGTGGAATCTCATAGTTGTTTTAATTTGCATTTCTCTGATGATTAGGGATGATGAATCTTTTTCTTAAGTGTATGTTTGCCAATTGTGTTTCTTCCTCTGTAAACTGCCTGTTCAGCTCTTTGCCCCATTTTGTGAATGGGGTGTTTGACTTCTTACTGTTTAGATTTTTGAGTTCTTTGTAGATTGTAGAGATTAGGCGTCTATCAGTTGGATAACCCGCAAATATTTTCTCCCATTCTGTGGATGATCTATTGGCTTTGCTTATTGTATGCTTGTCTGTAAAGAAACTCTTCAGCTTCATGTGATCCCATTGGTTGAGTGACGGTTTAAGTTCATGAGCTACTGGGGTTTTGTTCTGGAAGTCTTTTTCCATTCCTATATCATGGAAAGCACTTCCTAATTTTTCTTCCAGTAGTATAGAAGTTTCTTGTCTTATATTGAGATCTTTGATCCATTTGGACTTGAGTGTAGTGCATGGTGAAATGTGTGGATCAAGTTTCAGTTTCCTGCATATGGTTATCCAGTTTGTCCAGCACCATTTGTTGAAGATGTTGTCTTTTCTCCAGCCTATATTGTTTGGGCCTTTATCGAATATGAAGTAGCTATAGTTGCTTGACCCAAAGTCCAGGTCCGCAAGTCTATTCCATTGATCTATAATCCTATTTTTAAGCCAGTACCATGCTGTTTTTATTACTGTGGCTTTGTAATATAGCTTTAGATCAGGTATGGTGATGCCTCCAGAGGTATTTCTTTTGCTGAGGATATGTTTGGATATGCGAGGCCTTCTTCCTTTCCATATTAAATTTGAGACCATTTTTTCTATCTCTGTGAAGAACACTGTAGGGATTTTAATTGGAATTGCATTAAATCTGTATATTGCCTTTGGTAGGATTGTCATCTTCACAATGTTAATTCTGCCTACCCAGGAACATGGGAGGTCTTTCCATTTTCTCAAGTCAGCCTCAATTTCTTTTTTGAGTGTTTTAATGTTTTCGTTGTATAGATCTTTCACTTCCTTGGTTAACGTTATTCCAAGGTATTTTTTTTTTTTTGTTGCAGTTGAAAATGGGACTATGTCCCTTTTTTCTTTTTCTGTATGTTTGTCATTTGCTAAAGGAAGGCTACAGATTTTTGTGCATTGATTTTGTATCCTGCTACTTTGCTATAGGAGTTAATCACCTTCAGGAGTTTTGGAATGGAGTCTCTCGGGTCTCTTACATATACAATCATGTCATCAGCGAATAAAGCTAACTTAACTTCTTCCTTTCCAAATTGTATCCCTTTTATTTCCTTCTCCTGTCTTATTGGTTGAGCTAGGACTTCCAGTACTATATTGAAAAGCAGAGGTGAGAGTGGACAACCTTGTCTTGTTCCTGATCTTAATGGGAATTCCACCAGTCTCTCTCCATTAAGTATTATTTGGGCCTTCAGAGCTTCGTATACTGCCTTTATTAGGTTGAGATATGAACCAACCATGCCAATTCTCTCCAATGTTTTGAACATGAAGTGATGTTGTATCTTGTCAAAGGCCTTTTCTGCATCTATCGAAATGATCATGTGGTTTTTATGTTTAACCTTGTTTATGTGGTGTATTACATTGACAGATATCCGTATGTTGAACCACCCCTGAGTTCCTGGAATGAATCCCATTGGTCAAGGTGGATAATGCTTTTGGTGTGTTGTTGAACTCGGTTTGGAAGGATTTTGTTTAGGTTCTTTGCATCTAAATTTGTCAGGGAAATATGCCGGTAGTTTTCTTTTCTTGTGGCATCTCTGCCTGGTTTTGGAATTAGGGTGATGCTAGCTTCATAAAAGGAGTTGGGTAGCTTTCCCTGTTGACCAATTGTGTGGCACAGTTGGAGGAAGATTGGTTTGAGTTCTTCCATGAAGGCTTGATAGAATTCAGCTGAGAAGCCATCTGGTCCTGGACTCTTCTTTTTCGGGAGGTTTTTTATTACTTTTTCGATCTCCATGAGTGTGATTGGTTGATTGAGGTGATTAATCTGCTCTGTGTTTAGCTTTGGTAGATGGTATGCATCCAAGAATTTATCCATCTCCTCCACATTATCCAGTTTTCTGAAGTAGAGGTTTTTGAAATAAGTCCTGATGATTCTCCCAATTTTACTTATGTCTGTTGTGATCTCTGCTTTTTCATTTTGAATTTTGTTAATTTGAAGCTTCTCGTTATTTTGCTTGATCAGATTGGCCAGGGGTTTGTCAATCTTGTTTATTTTTTCAAAGAACCAGCTCTTTGTTTTGTCAATTGTCTTAATTGTTTCCTTTGTTTCCAGTTCATTGATTTCTGCTCTGATTTTAATTATTTCTTTCCCTCTGTAGCTCTTTGGGTTGGATTTTTCTTGTTTTTCCAGTGCCTTTATGTGGATGGTTAGGTCATTGATTTGGGACCTTTCTGTCTTTTTTATGAAGGCATTGAGTGCTATGAATTTTCCCCTGAGGACCACCTTCATTGTGTCCCATGAGTTTTGGTACGATGTGTTCTCATTGTTGTTCAAGTCCAGAAATTTTGCAATTTCATTTTTTATTTCATCCACTATCCATTTATTGTTTAAAAGTGTGCTGTTCAGTTTCCAGGTGCCCTTGGGATTCTTGGTGGGTCTTTTGTTGTTGATTTCTAGCAGTATAGTATTGTGATCTGATATCATGCTGGGAATTATGTCAATCTTCCTAAATATGTGGAGGCAGTCTTTGTGACCCAGTATATGCTCTATTTTAGAGAATGTGCCATGGGCTGCTGAGAAGAATGTGTAATCTGTGGATTTGGGACGGAGGGTTCTGTAGATGTCCATTAGGTCTAAGTGATCTATGGTTTTGTTGAGCTCTCTTTCTTCCCTGTTGAGTTTCTGTTTGGATGATCTGTCTATTACTGATAATGGTGTATTGAAGTCCCCACCTATGATGGTGTTTGTGGTTATTTCTGTTTTATTGTCAAGTAGGTTTTGTTTTATAAACTGTGGTGCCCCTGTGTTTGGTGCATACAGATTTATGATTGTAATATCCTCTTGATGGATCATTCCCTTGATAAGTAGGAAGTGGGCTTCTTTGTCTTTTTTGATTATTTTTGGTTTGAAGTCTATTTTATCTGATATTAATATAGCTACACCTGCTTGTTTCTTATTCCCATTTGCTTGAATACTCTTTTCCACCCTTTCACCCTGAGGAGATGTCTGTCTTTAATGGTGAGGTGGGTTTATTGAAGGCAACACATTGAGGGGTCTCATTTTTTGATCCATCGTATTAGCTTGTGTCTCTTGATGGGTGAATTAAGGCCATTAATATTTAGGGTAATGACTGTGAGATTTGATTTGATCCCTGCCATATTGTGATGGTAAATGTGGGTTGGTGTTTTCATGGACGTTGAAGTTTTTGTGCCTACTCTGAGTTCGGTTGTTGTGATCTGCTTCTTGTAGGCATTGTGTTTGATTATTTTTTTCTTTTCTGTGAAGAATTTCTTGGCATACTCTCGGTAGGTTTGGTTTTGTGTTCATATAATTGTAAAGCTGAGTTTTGTCATGGAATGTTTTTCTTTCACCATCTATTATGAGAGATACTTTTGCTGGGTAGAGTAGTTTGGGTTGGAAGCCATAGGTTCTTAGACTTTGCAGTATTTCATTCCAGGCCCTTCTAGGTTTCAGGGTTTCCATTGAGAAGTCTGAAGTAATTCTGATGGGGTTACCTTTGAAGGTGGTGTGCTGTTTTTCCCTAGCTGCTTTTAGGATTTTCTCTTTGGTGTCAATGTTTAGAGTCTTAATGATAATATGTCTTGGAGAGTTTCTCCTTTGGTCCAGTCTGTTTGGAGTTTTATTGGCTTCTTGTATCTTGATGGGACTTTCTTTTAAGAGACTGGGGAAGTTTTCTTCAATTATTTTGTTAAATAAGTTCTCCATGCCTTTGTTCTGAATGTCTTCTCCTTCTGGTATTCCAATGATCCTGATGTTTGGGCGTTTAAGTGTATCCCACAATTCCCTCATGTTCTGTTCACAGGAGCTTTTGAACTTACTGAAATTTTTGAACTCTCTAACTGTTTCTTCCATCTTGTCTTCCACATCAGAGTTTCTATCCTCCACTTGGCTGACTCTATTCTTGAGAGCTTCTAGCGAGTTTTACACTTGTTCAATTAAGTTTGCATTTTCTATTACTTTTCTATGTATAATTTCCATCCCTCTGTCAAGCTCCCTTTTCACATCATGTTCTGATTTTCTTGATGATTCTTGGAGTTCATCCGTGAATTTCTTTATGTCTTCATTTAGCATGGCCAACTGATTTTTAAGATCTTCTTTTTTTGCACTCTCCCTCAAATCTCTTGACTGTCTTTGAAATCCTTCCAATTTCTTATCTAATCCTTCTAATTTCTTATCTATTAGTTCTAGTTTAGTGATGGCAGCATCCTCACCATTATCGGCTCTTTGTTGCTTTCCTGTAAGTTCTACCAGTAGGTTGGTCAAGGTTGCATTGCTCATAGCTTCAATTTGGTGTTCTGGTCCTATTGGTTTTTCTATGTTTTGGTTAGATGTATTCATTGTGGGACTGGGTGATCTAACTGGATTTTCTTGCATTTGGTTTTTCATTGTATTTCTTTTGCGCTGTGTTCTGCCCATGACCGTGTATGGGCAGGTAGGTGGGCATATCAGCCTGGGCTCAAGAACAATGGGAATCTTATGCAGCCTGGGGCAGTTGCCAAGCAGCCTGGGCTTTGGCTCTCACTTGCCAAAGCCGCCTATCTACTGCTTGGCAGGAGCGCCAAAGTTGCCTGAGTTCTCAAGCAGTAATGTGGCAAAGCTGCCTGTGTTCGAGCTAGGACTGGCACTAAGGCACCAAGCACTGAGGCCTCCGAACTCTGGCTGGGGACGCTGGGAACTGGAAGCAGTCTGCGCTCCCCCGCCACAGGACAATGGCAGAGGGCCGGCGCCGCAGACAGGTAGGGCATGGCACCTGAGCGGGCGCAAGCGAGAGACACAGTCTGAGCTTGCGTGGCACCTGCTGTGGAACTGTGCTCGCTCAGTAAGTTGGCTAGTGGTCGAGAGTGAGGAGCAGTCTAAGCTTCCACACGCAGGGAACAATCGGTGCGAGGTGGCAGCAGTGGCGGCTGGCGCAGCAGCGGCGGCACCGGCGGTGCTGCGAATACGGCGGTTATTTGTGGTGAGGGGTGGCTACTCACCTGCAAGGGGATCGGCGATTCCCTGTCCTCCCCCACTCTGTGCCCTCCCAGATTTCTCTCCCCTAAAAGCCACTATGTGCCCTTAATATCTTGCCTTTCTTTCCCCGTGATTTGCAGCGCAGCTAGGTGGTCGCCATCTTGGCCGGAAGTCCCCGGCACATATTATTTTTAAGTTGAGGTGTGTTGATTGAAATCATTGTAGTACAATACGAAAACCCAAACTAACATTATTGGAGTTGTTGGACACATTCTGACAGAAGAATTCAGCCCAATCCTGTCACATTTCATGACAACATAATACTGACAGAGCCCTGCCGCAGACCTCTAGGTTTCCAGACCTTGTCACTATTGGCAACACTGCTCTCTCCCCTGCCTCTTGCAAGTAACATGATACTTTCCCCAGGGCTGTGAGAAGTAAATGAAATCATACCCATGAAGAACCAGCAGCATGGCCTGCCACAGGTGATGCCAGTAACCCCGCTGATCATAATGGATTGATTCAACTGTCCTGAGGAAAGTCTGGCATTCCCTTTCATTGTGTATGTGTTGCAGGGAGAGGCTGTGGTTTTTGCATTTGTGACCTGTCAGTTTCCATTTGTGTGACCTGGCTACTCCTTTAGCATTGCCCACACCTGTCTGATCAGACTCACAACTGTCCCATGCAGTTTTTCCATATCCTTTGAAATGAAATCTCTTTGGCCAACATGAAGTCTGCAATGCACACTTCTGCCCAAGCTAGAAGTGTGGTGCTCTTCATGTGATACAGTCCACATTTGTCTGACAATCCCATTGGCACGGCAGGTCCAAGATCCTCTTCAGTGGTCAACACTGCACTTGTCTGAGCTGACGAGTGACCTCCAGTCCCATTTCCATGTGCTTTGGAATGCCACACAGTGTGCACACCAAGCAGGATGCATCAGCTGATCTGTTTAGTCTCATCTCCATGCAGGCCACAAGACCCTATGCTTTGCTTCTGCAGGTCGCCACTGCACAGTGCAGTTCCATTCTTTTCCACTTGAGTGCATCCTAGCGCATTGAGCAGAGGAGTGAGGATTGTTGATGTTTTCATTCTGTCATGGCGGAATGGTTCTGTTGAGCATGCTGAGAAAATGGCTTGGCAAAGTGCTTATGAATCACAGACCCCAGCTTTCGTTGTACTCCAGCCCCTTGATGTTTTCTGGAACAAGTGCCTTTATTAGATTTTTTTCTGAGTTCTTTTAGGGATGTCAACATGTTGCTTCTGGGATGTGGCAAGAGATACAAAGAAGATCATCCTTGCAGCTGCTGTGAACTGGTCCAAGCCTTTGGGAGTTTAGAGGGTGTTGGAGCAGCAGACTGACCCAGTGGTGGGTGGGCAGAGAGGCAGCCAGGCTCTAGGCTGATATGTGTACACAGTGTCCTGAAGCTCACAGCCTGGAGAGTTGTGGGTAGATCTTAGGGTATGGAGGTCACTAGCAGGTCCTTAGCAAAGACAAGTAGATGAGTTTGAGGTCTCTTCCCAGTTTGAGGTTTGGAATTGAGGAATGGGAAGCCTTGTTTGCTGTGGGGCTTCCTATGTCAGCCTTCCACAAACAGCAGAGCAGCAGAAACTTTTAGGCTGATCCTGATAAAATGACTAAAGTGTTGTCAAAACATAACTTTTCAAAAAATAATATTTTCAGTAAGTGAAGAATATTTAAAAATTCTGTTCAGGGTCTGGAGAGATGGCTCCGTGAGTAAAGTGCTTACCATGCAGTTGCCATTGGTGTCACTGGTAGAGCCCTCTGCTGTCATGTTTTTCCTTATTGTATCCCCTTATTTTATAAGAGTGATGAGAAAAGAAACGAAGACACTAATCCTATCCATGAAGACTCCAACACTAATAAGCCATCCCCTTGGGGATGAGGACTTCTCCATATGAACCTTGGAGAGGCACAAATCATTCTATGGCTAGTGGACAGGATTTCTAAGCAGTGACTGAGGGCTACAAAGATGGCTCAGTGAGTAAAGCACTGCTGCACAAGTGTGCGGACTTGAGATTTGGAGCCCCAGAACCTGTGTAAAATCCCAGCTGTGGCAGGGAGCACCTGTTATGTCAGCACTGAGGAGGCAGAGACAAGGTAACCTGGAACCTTGATGGATGGCTAGTCTAGACTAATTGGTGAGCTATAGGTTCAGTGCAAGATGCTGTCTTATAAAATAAGGTAGACAGTGAATAGAAGACACCTGACATGGACCTGTACCCTCTGCACACAGTCCTGTACATGTACAACCAACACATGTGGGCATGCATACATGCACAGACACCATACACATATACAAACCTACCCTCATGCACATACATGCAACACACAAAGATACCAAGTGATTGAGCACAGTGTGAGTGGCATGGCCCCAGCAGGAATGAGGCTGATGTGTGGATACAGTGAACTGTTTTGTGTATCTGGATTTATGATATATGTATAACATGGTGGCTCCCAAGTCTCGCCTGTCCTCTCTGCGTAGTATGTTGCTATTAATGGTCAAGAGAGCACCTGGCACACTGGTGACCCTTGGGACATGTCACCTGCACTACACTGGGGCAAAGGAATTTTGAGACTCTCCTGGTGGCCGGTTGTCAATGTGACCAATGGATTGCTCTTTCTCACAGTTGCATGAGGCCATGTTTTCTGTCCTCATCCCATCTCAGTGCTTTCCTCAGGGATTATGATGGGTTATGGGGGAAAATTCATGCTGGCCTCAATTATCAAGCCACAGCCCACTGTCCACATGTGCGGGCTCTGCAGAGCTCCTCTGTGATCATGTGCAGGTTCCTCTTGTATGTGACGGTGTCTTGATGGGGAGAGGATTCCATAAGGAAAGGTGTGGAAGGAGCTTCGAGATGTCAGGATTATGCCTATAGTTCAGTGTACATCTGCTCTTAGGTGCCACTTGATGGCTATACTTTAAGCCTTGTCTGGGTCTAATTTCATTCTTTGGTCCCTTCAAGTAGTACACATAAGCTGGTGACATGACATGCTATGGAAAGTCAAGCATCGGGAATTCAATGACTATCAGTAGTATAACCTGCTCATCCAAAGTTGGGAAACTGAGTCCCATCTCCTAGGTGGCTTTTCTCCCCCCTTGCCTCATCATGTCTCTGTCTGTCCCTGCCATTGTTTAGTCCAGTATAGTGCTGTGTTACTTGGAGGCTGTTCTCTTTGGCTCAGATCTCGAAACTGTCTGTGTCTTTTTGGATTCCTCACAAATCAGGCCTCTTCTCTTTAGCACTGGGGAGGGGGTGCATGACAAGGCCTTTATCCTCAGCTTGTGTGGCAAATATAAAACTTCCCCCCACCCAAGAATCCACTAAGGCACAGTGTTCTGCAGGGATGTAACCATGAAAGCCAACTGCTCAGGGTTTGCTCCCACAGCACTTCAGAGAACTGGGTGCAAAGGGACTTCTGCAACACCCAAACCCAACAGTTGTACCCAGCACCTACCCTGGCCAAGAGATGGTTTGAATATGAATGAATATGAAACACAGGCTCATGTGTTTGAACTCATGGTTCTTAGATGATGATGCTACTCAAGAAAGTTGTGTAGTATGTAGCAGGAAGAAATGGCTCACAGAGGGTGGATCTTGATGTTTTGTATATCTGGCTCACTTTCTTCTTACCTTCTGCTTCCTGATTGGGGATTCAATGATATGAGCTGCTTCATGGCATGGTCCTGCCCCCATGTCTTCCCAGATGTGATGGACTGTATCCTCTCCAACTTCTGAGCCAAAATAAACCCTTCCTGCAGTTATTTTTGTGAGATATTTTTGGCACAGCACCTAGAAAGTAACTAATAGATGTCACGTTGGATGCTTTTAGACAGCGGCTCCCAGGTGAGACTCATGTTAAGAAGCGGGGCTAAGAACCTGGCTGTGGCTGTGTAGATTGAAGTGGGAAGGATACAGTCTCAGGAGGCAAGAGGAGTGGAATTTTCTCCAGCCATGGTGAACCCCTCAGTGGAATGGAGCTCCCAAGCAGTGGGGCTGTGTATTGGTCAGGGTTCTATTGAAGAGCAGAACCTATCAAATAAATATATATTATAAAGGGGATTTATTACATTGGCGTTCATAATATCAGCTGGTTGTCCATAGGTTGGAGACTCAGAGAACCCAGTAGCTGCTCAGTGTATGCCTGGATGCCTCAGCAGTGTTATTCTGACACTGAAGGCCAGGAGGATTCCTGGAGAGTTGCTGGTCTTCAGTTCAGAGTACAAGGCCAAAGAAGCTGGGCTTTGATGTCCCTGATGGAGGGTAGCAGCAAGGTAGCAGTAAGGAGCAAGGGCAGCCAGACAAAAGGCACTGCTTTTCCCTGGAACCTCTTTATCTACAGGGTTCTCCTGGAAGGGCTGCCCCTCTGTGGTAGGTGGTCTGCCCCCCTCAATGAACTCTTCCTGGAAATGCTTTCACAGAGCTGCCCAAGAGGTATGTCTCATACTTGATTCCTGATCTGATCAACTTGACAACAGAGTTTGAGTGTCACAGACTACGTGTATGTATCTGTTTGCAGACCCTCCTTGGGGTCTAACTCTGGTATTTGAGCTTCAGGGGACCGTGGAATTGCTGCAATGGAGTGCATGTGGAACCTCAATGGTTCTCAGGGGCAATATTTCCCGCACATAAGTTCCACCTTCACCCCTATGTGCAGCCTTAGGTCCACTGATCATAGATACACAGATGTTCTGCCTATTTAGTGAAATTTGCTATGTTCTGTCTAGTGGGAAAATTTCTTACATGATTGAATAATAACCTAAGTGTCTCTGAACAACAAGCCAAAATAACAGTGATAAATAGGAGCTGCTGGTATATGAACATTCTCTCTGGGCTTTTTGGGGGGGGGTTGTTTTTGGTTTTTCGAGGTAGGGTCTCACTCTAGCTTTCAGGTTGACCTGGAACTCACTATGCAGTCTCAGGGTAGCCTCGAACTCATGGCAATCCTCCTACCTCTGCCTCCCAAGTGCTGGGATTAAAGGCATGCTCCACCATGCCGGCACTGGGCTTTGTTTTTGATAGTGTTTGTCCAAAACTACTCCATTCAAAAGCATCTTCCTTATATTCCACAAACTTAAAATGTCACACCCATTCTATAAAACCAGCAAAACACCTGCCATAGAAATTTGGATAATCTGTTACTGGTTCCTGTAAATATGTACAATGTTGAGTAAGGACTATATGACTCAGGAAGGAGAAGAGAGGGGAGAGAGAGAGAGGAGGAAGACAGGGAGTAAAGGAGAGAGAACAGAAGGAAGAAAAAGGGAGGAATGGAAGGGAGTGAGAGGGGGACAGAGAAAAAGATGGAGGGGGAGGTAGCCAAGCACAGGCACAGGCATAGGGACACAGATGTGCACACAGATATACACAGAGGCAGGCACACTGCTAAGAAAGCACTGAGGGAGAACCCAAATCGCTGGTGCTGAAAGGTAGACTGACTGAGGGAAAAGCAGACTTTGGAATCAAAGAGAATGTATTTGGGCCCATGTTAATTGTGAACCTACACTGGAATGCCTGAAAGTAACACCCACCTGGTCAGCAGCAGGGTATGCTGAATCACTGTCATAAAAAGAGATGGTAATTGAAATGAGTAATCCTCAATACTGCCTGGAACATGCTGAGCACGGAGCGTGGGCAAAGCTAGCTCAGTCAATGGGTATGGGAGCATTCCTGCATATTGCTGGGGGCCGGAGAGGCCAAGGAGACTGCAAGAGACTCTCTTTGCCATTGCCAGGAAACCCAGTGGTTCTGGGGACCAGGGAGCCCACTGTCTTGGTGTCCCCGGGATGGAACTTTGGCTTCTTATTCTTCAGCCTCACAGAAGGATGAGAACTTCATTGTCTTGCTTCTGTACAATGTCTATTTATCTGGCTCTGGGCTGGAGCAGAGCAGGACTTGAAGGAGAGGCCTGCTTGCTGTGTCATGGGTCTTGTATTAGTTACACTCTTTTCTTTTTGGTTTGATCAAATACCTAACAAGAAGCAACATAAGGGAGGAATGGTTCATTTTGACTCACAGTCTGAGGGATGGAGTCTGTCATGGCAGGAAAGCCTGGCAGCAGGAATGTGAGGAGGCTGTGTCATTGTGTCCACAGTCAGGAAGCAGAATGTGAGCAGGAAATGACATGGCTTATGAACCTCAAGACCTGTGTACATATGGCCTGCCCATAGGTAGAAACAATTTTTACTTTTTTAAGTGATTAAACCATGCAAAATAAGGTAATTTTTATGGATAGGAAAATTATATGAATTTCTGCTTCTGATGTCCAAATACAAAATTTTATTCGAACAGAGCCAAACTTACATATTCATATTTGGGGCAGAATTTTTCTTCTCAAGTGGAATATCTGTGGTTGAGGAAGCCCAAAACATTTACTTCTCTGCATGACTGAGCATCACATAGACTGTAATATGAGTCTCCTCTGGAGTTTTGCAGTGCACAACTCACACAGCTGGAGTGAAACAATACTGCACACACACACACACCACCACCACCACCACCACATCCATCAAGGAAGTAATGCTATGATCACACTGTCATTTCTCTCATCACTGCTGTCATTAGGTCTTCTGACATTTTACTATTATGAATAAGGCTTCAGACACCATTTTGTGCCTGCACACAGCTGTTTGCATGTGACAAAAGTCATAATTAGTTCCCATTGAGAACAGTACAATTTAATCAACACTGTGGAAACTTGTGGCAAATGAACAATTTTTCAATTTAATATTTATGATGGAAGCCTACGAGAAGAATATATGTTCTGACTGGTTAAAAAAGAAGTCCATAATGAACCAGAAGTTTTTGAAATTCTAAATGTGAAAAGCCAATCAACTAATTTCCAAATAATTGGGAAACTATTCAGCATGGAGAAAATAAAGCTCTTTCTGTGCTTGGGTTCACCACGTATGCAAATTTGCCCTCATTAATTTCTTAGACGTCTGTTCCCCAAAGGTTGGCAACCTCTACCTTTGAGTCTAGATGTGCTCTGAGTCTAGATGTGCTCCATATTTGAACAAGGAACTACCAGTCCACACTCTGTCTCCTAGAGAGAGCTGAGCCTTGTATGGACTTGGAAAATGTGTTGCCTCGTCCAAGGGCAAGGTCATCTCCAGTGTCCCCTTCACTTCTACACTCAGGTCAAAGTGTGCACGTCTATTCTGTTGACAGTGACCCTATTTTTTTCTTTTTTAAAATGTTTCCTCTTCTTATTATTATTAACAATAAGATGTTTCATATGGATACCTCATGTGTTGGTACTCTCTTTTCCCTTGTCCCTGCCTGGATTCTGTTGGAGTTGCTCCTCAGTAGGGTTGCAGGTATTCCCCATGGGGTTGTGGTTTGTGCATTGTGGGAGCAGCAGTCAGTTATTTTTTGGGGGGGAGAAAACGTTTCTGGGCATGATGTCTCAACCTGTGGCCCTTACAATCTTTTTCCCCCTCTTCCACAAAATTCTCTGAGCTATGGTGGGTAAGTTTTAAGTCTATTTGAGTGCTAAGCTCTTAGGAGCCTCTGGATCTCTACTTTAGTAGGTGTTGAGTATCCTCAGTGTCTATCTCCTACATCCTTGTGCTGATATCAGGTTCACCAAAAAGCAGCACTCTTGCTCATTTCCCCAATTCTTCTGTGGTTTCAGCTTGGGCTGCGGTGAAGTGTGTTGGATCATTGATCTCCTGTTGTCCCACTCTCATCTGAAAAAGAGAAGCAGAATCTCCATTGGAGAATGAAGTCAGCATTGGTTAAATGGGATAACCATTATTAATTTAGAGATAATTTAAAGGGTGTAGAACTTCTTATAGCCCAGGATTAGTGGGAGCTTAACATTGGAAAGCAAAGTGCTCTGACAAATGTTGACCACTTTCCTCTGGGAGCTCATGTGGCACCTTCCAGGACTAGATGTGCTAACTTTGGTGACTGGCTTCCTTCCAGATTCCAACCAGGTCTCTCCATGGTACATGCAAATAGCAAATGGTGTCTTCAGCAGTAGGGTCTTACCATTAACCTCTGGTGGTAAATCAAGTGCTCTGACAGAATACTGTCTTGTTTGTTTTGGTAGACCTTGTAGGTCTCTCCAATCAAGAGCTCATTGTGGATGTTAACCATGCCCTGGTACAGGGTATTACAGGCCAGCACCAAGGGAAAAGAAAAAGACAGAAAAAAAGGAAACAGGAGAAATTTAAGGCCAGGCTTCATCTCACCCTCTTGAGGGCCCTTTTATTCAGGTGCTCCCCCTAAGGTTCTGTTGAGGGTTCAATCTTTTGGTCTAACTTCCAAGATATAGGATTCTATGGTATCAGCTCAAATTGGGTTCAATTTTGTGTACCCCCCTCACCCTTCCCCTTCCCCCAAGCCCTGCCCTCCTTATTTTCCAAGCTTTGAAATGCCATTCAGCAATTTGGGCTGATACAAGTTAGGAACTACAGATGAGTGAGACTATGCAACAACTGTCTTCTCTGTGATTATGTGGGTTTGCTTAGTATGATCTGTTCCAAGATCAACTATTTGTCTACAAATTTCATTGTGTCATTTTTTCTTACTGCTGAGTAGAATTCCATCATGTAGACATACCACATCTTCGTTATCCATTCATCCAATGATGGGCACCTGTGTTGATTCAGTTTTTTAGCTATTATGAATTGAACAGCTATAAACATGGTTGAGCAAATATCTCTGAGCTGAGGTGTGGAGCTTTTAGGGTAAATGTCCAGTAAAGGAATAACAGGGTCTGTTGGTAACTCTATAGTCATCCTTTCCATGAGTCTCCACATTGTTTTCCATATTGGTTTTACCATCTTACACTCTTACCAACAGTGAATGAAAGTTCTTATTTTTCCACATCCTCATCAGCATTTGTTTTCATTTGATTTTTTAATGTCTGCTATCCTTACTGGGGTAAGGTAGAATCTCATAGATGTTTTAATTTGCATTTCCTTAATGGTTAGGGATGTTGAACATTTTCTTAAGTGTGTGTTAGCCATTTACAATTCTTCCTCTGAGAACTCCCTATTCAGTTCTCTGCCCCACTTTTGGAGTAGGTTATTTGATTTTTTTGTTTTTTTAGGTTTTTTCTTTTGAGTTCTTTGTAGGTTCTAGATATTAGGCTTCTGTCAGTGGTATAACTGGCAAAGATTTTCTCCCATTCAATGGGTAATCTATTGGCTGTGCTTTTATTTATTTATTTATTTATTTGTTTATTTATTTATTTATTTATTTTTATTAATTAGTTTTGTATTCAGCAAATACAGTCAGTTTGGTACCATTATTAGGCTCATCCATGACCTATCCCCTCCCCTTGGCCCCTCCTTGTTGAGGTATATGGGTCATGCATTGTGGAGTTAGCCCATAGTTATGGGTAGGATAAATGTCTCTGCATATCATGACCCAACATGTGGCTCTGACATTCTTTCCGCCCCCTCTTCCGCAAAATTTCCCTGAGCCATGTTGGGTTCATTTTTGGTCTGCTTCAGTGATGAGGTGTTGGAAGCCTCTGTGTCTCTGGATATATGGTTTGGTAGAAGTTGATTTTTCTCTGTGTTGATCTCCTTCCCCCTTGTGCTGGTATCCAGTTCATCTCTTTTCTTTGTTAGGAGTTTTAACTATGATGTGCCTTAGGGAGTTTCTTCCTTGCTCCTGTCTGTTTGGTGTTCTGTGGGCTTCTTGTATCTGGATGAGCCTCCCTGAGAGATTGGGAAATTTTTCATCCATAATTTTGTTGAATATGTTCTCTATGCCTCTGGCCTGGATTTCTTCTCATTCTGGTATACCCATGATCTGGATGTTTGGCCATTTTAGGGTATCTCACAGTTCCTCATATTCAGTTCACTGATTTTTTTGAAGTTAGTAAAGCTTTTGGCCTCCTGACCAATTTCTTCTGTCTTGTCTTACAGGTCAGAGGTTCTGCCTTCCACATGAGTAACACTGTTAGTGATGGGTTCTAGGGAGGTTTTTATAAGTTCTATTTAATTTTTTTTCTATTGTGTTATTTTGCATTGTGTCCATATCTTTTTTGAGGTATGATTTCAGTTTGAGTTGTGATTTTCTTGATGCTTCCTAGCATTCATTCTTACATTTGGTCAAGTCTTCATTAAGCTTAATCAATGAGTTATTTAGACCTTCCATTTCTTGACTCACCTTCAGTTCACTCATATCTCTCTTGAGCGTTGTAACATTTTCTTTAATTAAGTTGAGCCTACTGTCAAAAGCTGAACGCTCTGACAGATGAGTCTGTTTAATTTAATTGATAGGATTGTTGGGATTTTTTTGATGGTTTTCTTCAAGTTCAGCAATTCTTTTGATCATGGTATCATTGGTTGTTATGGATTCATTTTGGAATTGAATTTCTATTGATTTCTCTATGGTTTCATTGGAGGCTTCCATTGTGGGACTAGGCACCCTTGGTGGAGATCTTATAATTTTTCAACCTTTGTTGCCTTTTTTGCATTGTGGGCTACCCATCTTGGGTAGACACTTTTTCATATTGAGGAGAAAGTAAGTTTTTGTCCTTGTAGGATCTTCAGAGGGTATTTTGTTTAAAATGTTAACTGGATTGTTATACTGGTGTATGATGTGGTTATAGCCACAGATGCACAGATTGCAGAAATTGCAGATACATCCAAGGTACTTAGGGAACTGGGAGCTCTGGCCTACTCACTTCTCTTGCATGCACTCTTCAGCTCACGGGAATCATGGGTTAGGGAACCAGGTGCCAGGAAGCTGGAGACCTTGAGGCAAGAGACCTGCTCCCACCGTGGCCCATGCACACTCTGACTCAGGGGAATGGGGATGTAGGTACCCAGGGACCAGTCAGGATACCAGAGCACAAGGTATGTTTCCACAGCTACCACACAGGGACCAGGTTTCCACAAGGCAGGCGCAGGGGATCCTACAGGGACAAGGAAACTGGCAGGAGCCAGGGATCTGGCCTATTCACTCTGCACCGCATGTACCCTCTGGCATGCACTCTCTTTTGCAGTGTATCTGGGAGTTTGGACTCAGGGGCACTTCAATCAGGAAGGTGGAGCAAGCTCCTGCTTCCACAGCAAACTCACAGGGACCAAGCAGACCCAAGGCAACCTTTCTGGGACCTGCCCAGCCCAGGAAACTGGGAAGAGCCCAGGGAAACAGGGATCTGGCCTACTCACTCTGGACCTTCTGTGGCCATCCTCTGGCACAGGGTATCCAGGAATTGAGAGTAACCTTTATTTCTGGAAGGATCTGCTAAACCAATAAAAACTGACTGGAGAAGGGCTGGGATGTAACTCCCTTGGTAGAGCACCTGCCTAGCATGCAGGAAACCCTGGGTTCTACTCCCAGCATGACATAAACCAGGAATGGTGCTACCTACCTATAATCCCAACATTTGGGAGGTAGAAGCAGGAGCTTGACCACATAGTGAGTATAAGGCCAGCCATAGCTTCATGAGATCCTTCTCAAAAACCCTAAAACAATAATAACAACAACAACACAAAACAAAGCATGAGCTTTGTCTTAAAAGAATCTATTTAAGAAATACAGTTTTTCTCTTTTGTATATTTTATATTTGACAAAGAAAGAGGGAAAGAGAGAGAGAGAGAGAGAGAGAGAGAGAGAGAGAGGGAGGAGAAGGGAGAGAGGAGAAGGGAGAGAGGGAGGGAGAGAGAATGGGCTCACCAGGGTCTGCAGCTGGTGCAAATGAACTCTAGACACATGTGCTGGCTTACATGGGTGGGTCCTAGGGAATCGAACCTGAGTGCTTTTGCTTTGCAGGAAGTGCCTTAACCGCTAAACCATCTCTCCAGCCCCATTTTTTTCACATGTGTGGCAGAGCCTCGACGTTAATGACCCACCTGTAAAATTACAGGTGTGTGTTTGTTTATTTTGTTTTGTCTTATGGTGATTGGTGATAAATGTTTTGCAATTGGTGGCAATGTTTGCATGATATAGTTGCTGTCAGTTCCAGATTCATTTGTCCTATCCAATGGGTACCACCTTGCTCTCCTTTCAACCACATTAGAAGTGCTGAGCTGAATATGGAGGCTCAGCATGTTATTGGCTTGAAGACCCTGGCACATCTGTGGAAGCTGCTACTTCATGGTCCTCATTTCTGCCCTGCCAGCTCCTTACTCATCCCTGGGAATTCATTTCAGAAAGAGAGAACACATTTACAAATGTCCTGTTCACACCTAGGAACCTCCAAACACACAAACTAAACCCCAAGCTACCTTGTAAAGGACAGATGACAGCACCTTCCAGAGGTTGAGAAAATTGTTGTTGACATTTCTCCACCTGTATCCCCTTAATATGTTTTACCTTTGCATGCTGAATTTTCCATGAGCTTTAAAAGAAGTAAGTGACTGGTACCTAATAATAATGTGACAGGCCAGCCTAGAACATTCCAAGACAAATATAGGAGTTGGGAAGATGGCTCAGTGGGTGAAATGTTTGCTGTGCAAGCATGAAGACCTGTGTTCAGGGATCCAGTATCCACATAAAAATGCTATGGGGTATGGTGCTGCATGCCTGTTATTCCAGTGCTGGAGAGAGAGAGGAGGATCAGTGACAGTGCCCTGTCTTCCCCCAGTGGTGGCTCTGACCCTGTCCAAATGAGCAGAGAGAAATGGATTCACCTCTGCATGTGACCTGGACCTGTCTGTACCCCGTCACCAACTTTCACATAGCTGCCTTCAGACATTCAGTGTGGGTCATATCTCTTACATCTACTTCTACGTTCCACATTACCAAACAGGAGGCCATTCTTATAGATCCAATCATTTTTCATTTTCAGTTAAGAACTGTTTGGCAGGCTGGATGGTGTGATATGACATGACGGGGTAGGAAATCCATGGGTTTGGTCAGGCACCCATACAGTCAATGGATTTCTTTATGCTTAAATCTTTAACATTTCCCAACTCAGTTTCCTTGTCTGCATACAGGTTGCACTAATACAGAGTTCTCGAAAGGGTACAGCATCCAAGGATGACAGATGTCTAGTGTAGTGCCTAAAAGGAAATGTCCTCTAGAGAGGATGGCTTCCTCCTGCTAAGTGTCCCTCAGCTTCCCTTCTCAGCAATATTCCCAAAGTGACTGAGTGGTTTCTCTAAGTGATGAAGCTATATTCCATTTTCCCTTCTGTAAGTTATGGTTGCTATCATATGGATATGAAATGTCCCCCACAGGTTCATGTGTGGAAAGTTGGCATTATTTGGGGGAGATTGTGGAAGCTTTAGGAAGTGGGGTCTATCTAAAAGAAGTACATCACTTGGGCGTGACTTTTATGGCTGTACTTGGGCTTAGTCTCTTGCTGCTTTGTGTTTTCTAGAAGGTGAGTAGTTTTCTTTCTCTGCCATGTCCATGGGACAAAGGGCCCACAGACCAAAACACCTGAGATCATGAGCAAAAATAAATCCTTTATCCCTTAAGATGTTTCTGTAAGGCATTTCATCAAAGCTGCAGAAAGGTAACAGACTTTAGTATGATTCCACATTGTGTTTGTGTATATATATTTGTTATATGTAGGTATATCCATAGGACTGTAGTAAATTCAAATCCACCTGTTGAACATCTAAATGAAGATATTTTCTTTTCTCTGGAGTCAAAGAAACCTGCATCCCAAGAATTCTGCTTCTGTTTTTGAATGGATGACTCAAGCTCAAGAGATTTTTCCGTAGGAAAACAAGCTTGTATTTGGTATTTAGTTCTACATTTTATAAGAGCGTGTTCTTGTTCTTAAGAAGAATGTTTGGAAAAATTGCATACACATATATAAAAATACCAAATTGGAAATTCATTGGGGTTTAAAAACATGATAACTGGTGAAACATGGCTATGCTACCATGAATGCATTGAGACCTCACTCTGTAGAGGTGATGGTGGAAATAGAGGAACACCAGAAGCCTTGTTGTGTTCTTCTGAATTCCTGTCCATGACTACAAGAAACATTTTTTTTCCTCTATCATTCTTCTGGTGAATTATTGTGTCTATACTCAGTTCTAGGGGGTAAATGCATATGCCAACCTGAATATGATAATTTGTAGTTATAGGAGAGGAGGCAGTAGAAGCAGTGGTCTGAGGGACAGAGGGCATTAATAGGAAATGGGATGAACTTGGGAGTGAAAGTGACAAGTGAGTGCTTGAACAAGGACTCTCTTCTTCCCATGGCATTGTCACCTTACATCATGAGGGCTAAAACCATGCTGCTTCTTCAGAGTCAGTTGCCTCTTCCAGAGTAATGATCAAAATGGTCCCTCAAGAGTATTGTTGATCTTCATGATTCATCTGGAGAAATAGGAGAACCTGAAATGACAAATCAGAGACAAACACAATTGAGACAAAAGGGCTTAGATTTTCCTAGAAAGAACACTTCCACCTCATTTGTGCCAGCCTGCTAAGAGACTACCTTATCTTTGTAAGTTATTATTTTGCTTTATCCCCATCAGAAAAAGAGCCTTTTCTGACTTTCACATCATACTGCTAGGACAAACTTATCAAAATAAAACTTTATTTTTAAATCTCAACACTTAGCTAAAGTATTCTTGTTCTGGGAGGCAGAGCTTGTTATTTATCAACTATCACTTCTGTGTCCCCATCCTCTATGTTTTATTTCAGGTAAGGGCCTCCAGGGACCACTAATACCTGAAATCTTTGCAAAGTCTCTGTGATGATTTTCATAGGAACCAGAAGGAAATTATCTTTGCATATTTCAAATGTCATGTCACATCCCAAGGAGACTCCCAGATCTCAGATAATCCTCTGGGTATAAACAGCAAGGCTCCAGACCTAGTCGCCAGTCAGACCTCAGTTCACACAGTTGAGCTGAGTAACATAGTGGGACAGATTGGCCTACATACGAAGGAAAGCAATCACAGAGCCCAAACGTCATACAAGACTTCTGATTTGGAACAGAAACACCCTCATTTAAAATATTATTCATTCACCTTTATTAAAAGAAAACCATGATAATTTGAGCAAAAGTGAGTGGTTTGTTTTGGAGAGAATTTCTGGTTTGGAATAGTATTTAGAAATTTCATTAATTACTTTATTCATTGCTGTTACAAAATACCTGAAAAGAAGCAGCTTAAAGAATGAAGTAGTTTTTTAAAAATATTTTCAGAACATTTATTTATTTATTTATTTGACAGAGAATGTAGGGGAGAGAGAGAGAAAGAGAGAGAGAGAGAGAGAGAGAGAGAGAGAGAGAGAGAGAATGGCTGTGCCAGGACCTCTAGTCATTGCAAACGAACTCCAGACGTGTGTGGCCCCTTATGCATCTGGCTAACGTGGGTTCTGGGCAATAAAACATGGGTCCTTTGGCTTTGCAGGCAAATGCCTTAACAGCTAAGCCATCCCTCCAGGCCAGGAATGAAGGTTTTATTTCAGCTGGCAGTTTCAGAGGATACACTCCATCCTTGCTGGGAAGGCATGGTGGCAGGAGCAGGTGACTGATCCAGCAGCAGTCAGAAAGTACAGCAAAAACAGAAATGAGGCCCACCCCTAGTGACCCACATCCTTCAGTGAGGCTCCAGCTCTTCAATGTCCCACAACCTTCCCAATCAGCTCCTCCAGCTGGTGCATTGCAGATGCAGGTTTTGGTGGAGGGGACATTCACCATCTACAGCATGCCTGGGCATGTGCCAGAGGGAAACGTGGACAGTGAGGTGTGCTCTGTTCTTACACCTTCTATCATGGAGTGCCATGTGCTCCCACTTCCTTTTTATTATTGGTCAGTGTGATTCAGGTGGCCTTGCATAAATACCTTCCTTAGGTATGGAAGCAAGTACCTCTTGGGTCCAAAGGGAGAGCACAACATATTGTAAAGTCCCAAAGACTGTCCACAATACTCAGGGCAATCACCTTGTAGAGCGGTGTCATAGTCTTTAAAGGAAGCACAAAGATGGCCAGAGGAAGGGGCCTGGATAGGCAATGTGCCCAGGATGGGTGGTAAGCGATCGAATCTCAGGGATGAGTAAGTTAGTACCATCCATGGACCTGCCCTCAGCAATCTGCACAGCACGTGTTGCCTGTTCTGTTAGGGCTTCTGAATTACTCTGTGCTTAGGACAGACTTAACTTCCTCTTCTGGCTTAATAAGTCTGAGGCCCCAGCAATCATTAGAGTGACAGAAATTACTGGGATATATTGGTCCTGGATCAGGCTTTAGCACAGAGAAAATTCTTTTAGGTTGTATGCAACTTCCCAAATCACAACTTGCTAAGGTCACCTGTGATGAAGGAGCCATGTAAAACCTGCTATCATCAAAGAACTAGTCAAAACCTGAGTCCTACCTGGCAAACAAGTCAACAGAGGAAATAGCCCTGTTACATCCGTTTCCCTCTCCCTTCCCCCATTCTCTGTCTTGCTTGTATCTTCCTTTAAATGTCCTGCTCAGATGCTCCTGAGCTTGGCAGTTGATCATGCACATGCACATGTACCAAAAGGCAACCAATCAGTAGAACCCTGAGGAAAGGGGTGTTATGGCTATCTCTGTATTACATGGAATCCCACAAGTTAATGCATTGGATTGATAATTTGTCCATGTGTGATACTGTCATGCCTATAGTCCCAGCACTGCTGAGGCAGGAGAATTCCAGACATGCTTGGGATGTAGAGTGAGACTTTGTCTCAAAAAAAAAAAAAAAAAAAGAAGCAAACAGCAAAAATCCTATGACAGGTTGGTGAGATGGCTCAGTTATTATGGCACTTGACTGCAAAGCCTAAGAACCCAAGTTTGAGTTCCTAGTATTTATGTAAAGCCAGATGCACAAAGTGGCACATGTGTCTGGAGTTTGTTTGCAGTGGCTAGAGGCCCTGGCATGCCCATTCTATCTGTCCCTCAGATAAATATTTTAAAAATCCTATGATAATTTATTGTCATTCTTCACAATCCTTGGAGTTGATCTTGGCACTGTCACCATTGTTCAGGGTCTGTCATATCCCTGAAATAGACAGTGGATGGAGTGGGCAGGTGTTACTGATAGCTTCTCCAATCTTGAGTATGACTTTGTCCCTGAATGACATTGTGTACCCTCTCTGCAGGACTGCCATGGGCTTCCTTACAGGATGGGAATTTTGAGGGTGCCACTCTGCTTGCAGGATACCTCTTTTTTCCAGAGTTGAGGTGCCAGCCTTTGTAATCTTGAGCCCAAGGGTGGCAGAGTCTTGTTGCAGCCCTGCTTGGCAGGAGGCCACAGCAAGCACCGAGTTGCTCAGCAAGGGATGTATGCCTTGTCACTCAGAGGATGCCAGAGGACATGCAGATACTCAGGGCCCACTATGAAGATGCATGCTCTCAGTTTGCATGGTATCTTGAGCCACCTTTTGGCCATGGCTAAGAGGGAACACTTGAATCATGGCTTTAGAAGCCCCTCAGACCTGAGAAACCAAAACTGGAGTTGAAGTCACAAAGGCAGGCAAGACTGAAGCTAATAAGCCAGAGAGGAAGGAAAATCATAGAAGTGATCCCACAGCCTGTGCTCCTGTCTTTCTTGACATATTGGCTGGTTAATAAGTACAGAGACTCAAGAGCTGAGTAAGAGTCCTCAGCAGTCTCCCTGGGTCTTTACACAAATACCAACAGAAACACACTACATTTGGGACTTGCTTGGAGGGTTGGACTGCAAGCACACAGCTGTTAAGCTGGGTGCCTATAGGGCAGCAGCAGAGAACAAGGATGAACCAGAAATAGAAGAATCCACAGAAGAACTCAAACCCACTTTCAGAACACCACAGAGTATGATCATCCCTTGTTCTAACAGTCTGCTTGAAGCAAATAAATCCTCTCTGAGGAAGTTAACACAGTCCAATGTCCTTACAAATTTTCTTGTACATTGTCTGACATTCAGTCAAAATTTCCCTGGCACAGCCAAAGGCTAGACCAAAGGAGATGATCAAAAACAGAGACATGGAGGGTTCAGATGTCAAAGTTTTCAATGCATTTTAAAATACCTTTTGGGCTGGAGAGACGACTTAGCAATTAAGGCACTTGCCTTCAAAACCAAAGGACCCAGGTTTGATTCCCCAGGACCCATGTAAGCCAGATGCACAAGGTGGTTCATGTGTCTGGTGTTTGTTTGCAGCAGCTGGAGGTACTGGCATGCCCATTTTTTTCTCTCTCTCTTTCTCAAATAAATAAAAATAAAATACTTAAAAATGCCTGTTGTAAATGTATTCACAAAGTGGAAGGCATTAGCAGGAAATAAAAATACATAAAGAACTGATGATGGAACCAGGGATGCTAAAGATACAAGGAACTAGCTCAGGAGCAAAAGAGCAGATTACAGCAGAGAATTACAATGAAATTACAGGAAATGTTCTGAAGGAATGAGAGGGAGAGGAGAGAGAATATTTTTCAAACTATTTCAAAAAATGTTTAGTGAAAAACATAAAACTATAGACTAAATAAGGGCCGAAGGTCCAAGTAGGTGACTTCAAAGGCAATAGCACACATGTATATAAAAATAGAACCCTGAAAAGGAAAAACCAAGCAGCAATAATGACATTGCTTTTTCAATAGGAAAAAACACTGTCCAGGAGTCCATTGGATAGCAAACTTAAAATGTAGAAGAGGGCTGGGGAGGTGATTCAACAGTTGAATGCATTTTCTTGCAAAGTCTGCTGGCCCGAGATACAGTTCCCCAGTATACAGGTAAAGCCAGATGCACAAAGTGTTGCATGCATCTCAAATTTGTTTGCAGTGACAGGACACCCTGGCATACCTGTACTCTCATACTCTCACTCTCAATGAAAATAAAGAAAATGGAAACGAAAGAATTTTCTTCCAAATCAAGAGTTTTAGTATTGCAAAACCATTTAAC
The DNA here is from genome assembly GCA_036346955.1 of Dipus sagitta. Classification (NCBI taxonomy): domain Eukaryota; kingdom Metazoa; phylum Chordata; class Mammalia; order Rodentia; family Dipodidae; genus Dipus; species Dipus sagitta. The sequence goes on along the minus strand of CM070779.1, from coordinate 63,697,390 downwards.
ATAAAAACAATAAAGGGCAGGCATACAGCTCAGGTGGTAGGGCACTTACATAGCATACTGGCAAGTATGGCCCTGGGATCACTCCTCAATTCCTAAAAATATCAATCAATGAAGAATAAATCATATTTCTGAAAAAATAGGTGATAATCTGTAATGCTCAGGGTCTGGTCTATCATATCCCATGCCTGGTTTTTCATATGGATGCTGGGGGTTGAGCTCAAGTCCTCGTGCTTTCCCAGCAAGTGCTTTCACCTGCTGAGCCATCTCCTCAACCCCTTAGATTCACTATGATTGGAATTCTACTAAAAACTGTTTATAATATGAAGCTTTCCTCTTGAGGATCTTTAAATTTGGGTTAAATCTAATAGGAACTTATCAGCCAATAAAAATACTGCATATGTGTGTAGAGTATGTGTGTGATATGGTGTGAAATGTGTGGTGTGTGTATGTGTGTGTGCAGATGTTTGCTGCTCAAGTGCATGTGGAAGCCAGAGGAGAACTTTGGGTGCCCTTTTCTATCGTTTAACCATGTATTTCCTTGAGACCTGCTCTCCCAATCCAAATTTGCCATTGGTCAGTGATCCCCAGTGATTCTGCTGTCTTCCCCCTGCCCACTGGGGTTATCAGCATGTATATTCACACCTAATCTTTTAAGTGGGTTCTATGGAGTTGAACTTTGTGGTCTCTGACCTAGAGGCCCTCATGCTTAGGTGTCAAATGCTCTTAACCACTGAGCTTTCTCTCTCCAGCCCCTTGTCACCTAATTTTGACAGACTCTGTGGAGCAGCTGTGGTGACACTTTGCATAGTGATGTCTGACCGTGTTCTAGAAGTAACATGGAAGGCAAGCGAGGTGAGATGGCTATATTTGAATTTTGTGTTTATGTCCCTTGAGTCATGTTCATCTGTCTTCTTCCTTCGATACCAAATGCAGAAGCTGGCTGGTCACAACTCTGTACCCAGAGAGGTAAGCTTGTTCTGAGTATAGGGAGCCAGATGTTCCGTGTTTTCCCAGCTCCAGCTGCTCCAGGGATCCCAGACGTCTCAGCCTGACTCCATTCTGCAGTACAAGAAGTGTTAGGTAGTAGCCAAGCATAATAGCCATTATGTAGAAATTCTTCCTGCCTGGAAAATTAGATTGCTGTTTGTTCAAGTGGATAGTGCTAATGTGACTCCCACCACTTAGAGCTACAGTGGAAAGTGTGCTGTAACTCAGAATCCTGCTAGTACTGCTCTTTGAAGGACTATGTTTCAATCCTTCTACAAAGGATCTCTGGTCTCTAGAAGTAGACATTATGGATGTGCTGGAAGGGCAAGTATTGATTTCACCCCTGAAGCCTTATTCTGTTTATGTTGTAGAAGTTTCTAGAAGTATGAAGCTGCTAAAGTGATTACAGTGCATAAAGGGCTTGTGTGCTTTCAGAGTCTATCATAGGAAGATCTTACAGAAATGGAAAAGCCTTGTTCCTTCAGAGGAGCCCTGGGGACAATGACTGTACTTTGCAATAAGAGTCATGTCCTTAAGTACTAAGATTACAGAATCTCAGCAAGATTCTGGCAGTATGAGGAGCAACAGGAGACCCTGGCAGTTTGAGGGAAGGATGAGAACATGATTCTGTCTTACCTACAGTCCCTACAAGATGCTACTGTGGCAGGGTCATTTGCATGTGCCATTAAACATTTTATTTACTTATGTATGTGTGTGTGTGTGTGTGTGTGTGTGTGTGTTGTATATGGGCATGCCAGGGAGTCTTGTCTCTGTAAATGAACACCAAATTCTTGCACCTGAGGCTCACATGGGTGGCTTAGGAATTGAACCTCAGTTGGCAAGTTGGCAAGCTTTGCATGCAACCTCCTTTAACCACCAAATCCCGTCCCCATCCCCCAGGTGCTGTTCTTTATACTACTTCTCACTCGGTCTGCCTCTGTCTCTCTCCTTTTTCTCTTTCTCTCCCCTCCATGGCTCAGATTTTATAAGCACATAAGATTGAGTTGATGTGTTATTATGTTTCATCAAAAACAAGATGTCATCTTGTAAGATCTGTCTTGTTTTCAAATACTGTAAAATGAACATCCAAGGTGATAAAATATAACCCACGCCTGTTCTGAGGGGCTTGGAAAGTTCTGCTAAGTTCCATAAACCCTGGAGACAGGGTCATGAAAGTGTCCTTTGGTATCTGTTTGATTAGTGTAGCAGTAGTCATCTGAGGTGTATTGTAATTTTCTGTGGCAAAAGCAACATAACTGCTTTATAAGAACCTGATGACAGGCGAGGACCCAGGAGTTGTCCCTGCAGCTCTTCCTGCCTGCGGCTACGTTGCTGTTCACACGGAGTCAGCGCCTTTCAGGATGCTGGTGTTTGTTCAGAACAAAGCAGGGTAGATCTGATCAAGTACTTCATAGTGCAGATGACTGAGAGTAGTAAGAGCAAGAGCCACAGTGACCTCCTCACAGACTGTCCTTGCCTCTGGGGAGGTGCCTTGTCACAGACTTCAAATGAGTCTCATTTTATTGCCAGTACTTTGATTCCATCCCTTGTGACTGTATCAATAATTGGTCCACGTCATTCATTTAGGCATTTGATAGTTTTCAGTGAACTTTTTCTGTGCCATCTAGTATGTGAGCTGGGTTTCTGGCTTAAACTCACAATTGTGGTTGTACACTGTTGGCTAGAATCCTGTCATCATCTTTAAATTTATATAAGGGCACCTATGTAGCAAGTGATTGAAAATAAATTATTTTCAAATTTAGTATTTTCAAAAGGAGCATTCTTTTTTTTTAAAAAAAAATGTTTTTGATGTAAGGTCTATCTCTAGCCCAGACTGCCTTATGGAGTCTCAGGATGGATTCAAACTCATGGCGATCTTCCTACCTCTGCTTCCCAAGTGCTGGGATTAAAGGAGTGTACCATTGTGCCTAGACAAAAGAAACATTCTTAAATATCTTATTTTTTTAATCATTGTACTTGAAACTGTATTCATGCTTTTGAAGATACATGTGTGTATGTGTGTGTGGATGTTTGCATGTTTGTGAGGAGGCCAGAGGACAACGTCAAGTGTCATTGTGAGAAATATTGTTCACCTTTTTCTGAGACAGGTCTCTTACTGAACCTGTAACTCACCAATTAGGTGAGACTGGTTGGTAAATAAGTCCTAGATATCCTCCTGTCTCTCCAGTCTCAGTGCTGGGGTTACAGGCCTATGCTGTCATGCCTGACTTTTATGTGGAAGCTGGGGATGGAACTGATGTCCTTGTGCTTGCAAGTGAAGAATTTTACTAACTGAGCTATCTCCCTGGCCTTATGCCTGCTTATTCTAGAAAAGTATTGTTAGACAGTTGGTCCAGGGACACTGATTTGATCAGTCATTGTAGATGCTCCCTCAGAGAGAGACTGCAAGCATATGTGCTGCGAGGTCTCCAGCCACACTGCCGAGATTTTCAGTTTTCTATTTTTCCATAGCTGGAGCTAGCAGGTCTGTTACTAATTCCATGTTCTCTTTTATAAAGCTACACTTTCAAAATTAAAAACAGTAGAGTAAACTTATATATTGCTAAGGAAAAGGTAAAAATTGATCTTAAGGAAAATAAGCAGGCTGGAAATTGGGCAACTTGGAATGGAAACTCTTGAATCCATCCTTCAAGAGTGTGGCTTAGGGGCTGGAGAGGTGGCTTAGCAGTTAAGGTGCTTGCCTGTGAAGCCTGAGGACCCATGTTCAACTCCCCAGGTCCCATGTAAGCCAAATGCACAAAGTGACACAAGTGTGCAAGGTCGCATAAACGCACAAGGTGGCACATGCATCTGGAGTTCACTTGTAGTGGCTGGAGGCCCTGGCATGCCAATTCTCTCTCTCTCTCTCATACAAAAAGAAGTATGGTGGTAGCTGCTGAAGGGGCCCTCATACCCAGTACTCACTGGCTGTCAGCTGTCATGATTGTTGCTATTACTTAGTTTCCTTACAAATTCTTTTAAAGTGACAAGGGCCTTTTTTATTCAGATGAGATGACTTTTTTGTGAGTGAGGCGGGGTCTCATTAGATACAATTATTGCTTAGGTACCTAGCAACTCTCCTGCTTGCCTCATATTCCTGCCACTGTTTTTTTTTTTTTTCTTTTTCCTGAGCTTCTCGCCCTGTAAAACTTCAGCTATTAAAAAGAGAGGTCTTGGGGCAAGAGTTTAAGAAGTAGTCCAAATGAAAATCCCAAATAGCATTAACATTTCCACATACCTCGTTATTATGAGAGCAGAGGTAAAGAAATACAAAAGCTAAAATTAACAAACTCTTGGCTGAAGTTCATGGCTCTGAGGAAGAACTTCTCTCTGAGGAGCAGTAGTGCCAAGGGTTGATTAAACTGGGATTTCTTTGTCTCCCAGCCCTGAGTGGGTGAAATAAAAAGTCATCCAATCTAATTAGGCAGCCCTGGTGGGGCTTTGAACCTCCCACCTGTGGTGAATGTTTTTTTTTTTCTCTTTCTGTTTTTAATCTTAGAATTAGATTTTTGGAGGTATGTGAATTTTTTCTTTGTATTGAGATTTGAGGTCCAATAAGTAGGCCAAGCTTGATATCTTTCTTGAAAACTTTTAATGACTTCTATTGAGACTTCAAATATATAAATATGCACACATGTATGTGCACATATCTGTTATGTTGCATGTGTGTGATCATACATATGCCATATGTACTATGCCTTGTGTAGCATGACACGTATATGTATATATTATATATGTCTATATATTTCCAGTGCCCAAATCTGAATGTCTTTGTGTTTTGATAACATATACTGTTATATGGATTCCCCCCAATTTTATAACCAGTTAGCACACTTAATTCATGCCAACTTTTTTTGCTTGTTGTGTTTTTGAGGCAGGGTCTCACTCAGTAGCTTAGACTTGCCTGGAACTCACTATGTAACCTCACGCTAGTTTTGAATAGCCATCCTCCTACCTCAGCCTCCAAGATGCCACCACACCCTGCTCATGTTTAGGGATGACTTTAGTAACCACCGAAGCAATCATAGGTAACATTGGTTGGCACTTTTCTGCACCAGCCATTCACCTCAAGCACTGCCTTAGGTGTCTTGCAGTCCCACAGAATGGGCACTTTTGAGGTTCTGTGGACCGAATATAGGAACTGAGGCACTCAAGGTTTCAGGTGTCTCTTGGTGGTTGGGGAAGCTGCTGCAAGGTGAGTTCCTCTGTGGGGTTGTAGGAGGTTCCTTGGACGGGTTTCTCATCCTGAGCAGTGCTCTATGGGGCTGTAAGAGGTTCCCTGGGTGGGCCTCACATCCATTAAGCTGTACTCTATGGGATCATAGGAGGGTCCCTGGGTGGGTCTCATATCAACTGGTTTGTGCTCTGTGGGGCCACAAGAGGGTCTTTGGGTGGGTGTCATATCCACTGAGCTGTGCTCTGTGGGGCCACAGGAAGGTCCTTGGGTGGGTCTCATATCCACTGAGCTGTGCTTCTCTTTCCATTGAGCATTTCCAAGCATGAGTATCCAGATAAATACAAAATATCAAATAAGTATAAATCAAATAAACATATGACCATGCTCATATTTGGAAAGGGGAAGAAAGGGACAGGGAGAGGGGACAAGAGAGGAGAATATGGAGAGGAACATGATCAAATAAACATGCATGAAAATTGTTAAAATGAAACTTATCAATTAAAAACAGTAAAGAAATGTGTCCAGTGTTTTTTTTTTCTTTCTACAGGCATAATCCATGAAGGGGGCTTCTAGGTCAAATAATGGTATAATGGTGTGTTAAGAAGATTTTTAATTCCAATTCTGCCACCAGAGTATCATTTACTGCACGGGCCACAGGTATAGATGATTACTTCTGTAGTTCCTAGGGCCATCAGTAGCCTTATGATAGTGATCTTTAATTTGCAGTTATCTGTTTGCTATTTTATTAAATGGGTCCCTTGTGCAGTATGTATATCCGTAGGTAAGCTGTCCTTAAATAGTATGACCCTGCTATTTAAGAAATGGGGTCTTCACCCTTGAGACCTATTTTGCATGGATGATGCTTTCTCAGTGGCTGACCGGATGCTTTTGACCCATTTTTTGGCAAACAATAACAGGCCCATGTTGGTGGTCAGTCAGCCTTCCGTGCTCCTTTCCTTTGAATACAGTGGAGTGGTAGGGATATGAATCAGTCCTGGAAAAGGCTCAGTGTTTGCATGCTGACAACGTTCCTTGCAGATTTGCCTCTCCAGAGCAAGAGCTGCTCAGCTCCCTCCAACTGTATGTGCACAGGACAGGGCCATTCAGGCAGACCCTCAGCAAGTGGAAGGGGTCCTCCTCAAGCTGGCTGTCCTGACTTGCCTCTCATCCCTCGCTGATGAGGATTTAGGGAAGAAAGCACTGACATTCTCACTTAATAGTAGCTCACACCTGGCTTTTAATCCTCATTTATGTCCTTCATTTGAGACCAGAAGCCCAGCATTTTTCTATAATGGGAACAGTAACCAGTCCTGAAAGTTATGTCCAACAATCAGATTTTACTGGCACATAAAAAGTCTGAGGTTAGTATCTTTCTTCGGAAAGATGTTTGTTTCAAAGTCTGGTCAATTGCTCTGTTTTTTATTTGAAGAGAAAAAATAAAATAGATGGTTTTGGGTTATATTTGTGTGTAATTGAATGTGACAGATGTATTGAATTAGCCTTGCCAGGGCCTTTGGATTTCTGCCTCTGAACTGTAAATTTTGCTTGATTTTTTCATTTACAGGTGGCATGAAAGCATTTCATGTATATTTCATGGTCTGGGAAGGGCAGGAAGTCTAAGAATGCTGTGATGTTGTGGTCCATTCATTCTGAGGAAGACATGGGTGTGTGCTTGGGAAATAAATCGTCTGCATTTATGGTTTGGATAAAAACGTTAACAACATATCGAAACTACCAAGAGCTTATCATTTGGTGGGAAAACATTTGCTCTGAGTGAAGACTGGAGTAGGAATTTATTTTTCTCCCTTCTTTTCTCCTCCATTGAAACCTAAGTGCTTCTATTTGGGGAACTTGACTCAGGGAAGAAGATAAAATGAAGGTGCTATTCTTTACTTTAAAAAAAACAACAACTGATTCTACTACAAAAAATATGTTAAAAGACATCTTGTGTGTAAACTTAACCACTTAACAAATTCATTAGCATGCGTGAATTCTGTATTGAACTCTGAATCTAACACCCTCGGCCTTGTCATTTACCACTCCAGACCTGAACTTATTTGAGGATTTCTATATTTAAAAAGGGAAATACTCCCTTTTAAGAAAAAAAAATACCTGAAAATAAATTCTTTTCAAAGGATACCAAATAAGAACATTGTCAGGAAATATTTTCTTTTTTTAAATTTTTTTGTTTATTTTTATTTATTTATTTCAGAGCGACAGACAGAGAGAGAAAGACGCAGATAGAGAGAGAGAGAATGGACGCTCCAGGGCCTGTAGCCACTGCAAACAAACTCCAGATATATGCACCCCCTTGTGCATCTGGCTTACATGGGTCATGGGTCCTGGGTAATCGAGCCTTGAACCAGGGTCCTTAGGCTTCACAGGCCAGCACTTAACTGCTAAGCCATCTTTCCAGCCCAGGAAATATTTTCTCAAGGGGCCTGGGAAGACAGCATGGGGTTGGCACGCTCAAGCCTGGGTTGCATCTGCAGCCAAGGCAGCAAAGCCAATCCAACAAGGGTGCATATCACAGAGAAAGAGGAAGTGGCTACAAAGTATTAGCGCCAGCCAGCACAGCTGAGGCTGAAAAGTTACACAATTTCCTTCCCAGGGCTCCCTGTTAGAAATCATGGTTACACTCAGGTGCTCTTCTGGGATAACTAACGAGCCCTGGAGTCATAATTTCTGTCCCTGGAGAGAGTCTTTGAGCTAAATTCCTTTCTCCTATAGGTTAAGAGCAGACTTAGATGGCCCCGTCTTTTTCTCTGCTTTGTCTCCCTTGCTTGGCAAAATTTGGAATCAATTAGGATAGATTTGTTTATGGTTATCTTAATTGGTCTGTTAAAACCTATAGGTACAAAGCACTTTTAATAAGCTGCCCAAATCTTTGTAGAAAGATAAGGATAGTGTCTCCAACTGCTGTGGTTAATCACTGAGTTAAACATCATTGGATATATAGGGAGTCTGTTAATAGTGGTAATTCACATATTTCTCTGGGGTTCAGGACTCTTTTTCTGATTTTAATGATTCATGGGAAGTGTTCATTTTATGAACAGAAGGAAAGCAAAGCCATTCCATTATTATGTAAGCACCACTTACTGGATAAAGAGCTAATGTACACATCTTTTTACTTACAAAATGGAGAGTATACTTATGTAAGATCACATTCTCTGATTATATCCCTGCATATGCACGTGCATGCACACATACATAGAATCTCAATTCCTGTAGACATATTTTTTCTCAATTATAAGAATTCCTTAGTCAACAAGCAACAGTTCTACTGACAGTGTGAAAGAGCATATAGCTATTACCCTGAGGATAGAAGATGCTCTTGTCTTCAAAGGACTCTGATGGACTGTGTTGGCTAAGAAGCTGTTCCTCAGTTATCCTGAACTCTGGTGGCCATTCCTACAGTTATTTGGGTGGGAAGTATTAGGATATGCCAAGTCCTATGAGGTCTCAGACAGCACAACAGCCTTACTTGTCATACCTGTGAAATGTTTAGCACAAGATGGGAATCCCGCTGCTTAGAAACTCAGCATGTGGAAACTCCAGCAACAGAAGAAATGTACTTGGCCATGGTCATTCCATGCATCAACTAACTGCCAAGGAGACGAGGAAGCATGGGAAAGAACATGTTTATGCCCCATTATAAACATTTCAAAGAGTTCTGCATGTATCCAACCAACTCAATTCTCCTTCATATGATAGTATTTTAATATGACTATTAAAAACCTCATATATGAAAAATTGAGTTAACCTACCAGTGTGAGGACTGACTGTTATTAACTTTAGCCAAACTCATCTCTTGCCTATATTCTGCTTTTCCTTATCTTTTTACCTTAGGTCTATTTCTCCTAACCTATGGTCTCCTGATGTAATGCACATGGTATTGCTATCAAATGTGCATGCGTCTCATAATGTCAGGGGTCCTTGTCTTGCAGGCATGTGCTCCATGATCATATCCAGTGCTTTTTCATATCTGTGTACATTAGCAGTTTGTGTTTTGTAAGACCTGAGCTATATCCCATACCCTCCTCTTGTCATCCTTAGCAGCTCCTTATATGATACTGCAGAGTTGTGAGTTCCATTCACCTGGGCCCCTGTTCCCAATGGGTAACACAGCCCAGTGCACAGTGTGTGGAGAGCAGAGCACATGGCTTCAATTTTCCATATTCAGATCCTAGCTGTTTCTAAACACTGCACTGGCCTCCACCCCTCTGCGGGCTCAGCTCCATCTGTAGATCCATGGTAGTGTTATTTTTAGGTATGCAGGCATTTGGGACAACAGCTGACATCCCTAAATCTAGTTATTTTATTTAGTTGAGGCACATTTCTTGAGGGTGCATACCAATTGACTAACTGGATTGTCAAGGAGAGAAATGAAGACCAAGGCTGTAACTGCGGACGTCTGCAGGAAAGGAATGAGTGGGATATTAAAAGGGAACAGAAGGGACAGGTTTGCATGTGTGAATGTGAGTCTGTATTCAAAATAGTTCACCTCCAAATACCACCTATTGGCATGGGGACATTCCATCTATCCACAAAGTGGCCAGTAGTGTTTGACTTAATAATACTATGGGATATACATCTAGATCCCAGGTGATCTGTCCTCAAGGATGGGCAGTTTAAAGATAAAGGCCCCAAATCTGCCAGAGCTAGTAGCCATTTGCCAGAGGCCACTCTAAAGAATCCCGTGTATCAGGGCCAGTTTCTGATAATGACCCATGAGGGTGAAGAGTGGGTGGGACCCAGAAAATGCCATGGTGTTGCCAGCCCTTTATGGGCAGGAAGTCTGGCTGAGAAGCTGAGAACCAAATGGAAACAGGTCCTGACAGATACAAGTGGGATTATGGGAGACATGGCCTTTGATGGACTCCTTAGAACTCAGAAGTGTGACACGTCAATCAAGTATCTGCCTTGAGGATCACATAGCAGGTGTTGGGGCAGCAGTGACAGGTAGAGCTCAGTGAGTCCCAGCAGCAGAATTCAGCAACATCTCACTCTGCATAACTGGAGGCTGGAAGTCAGAGGACTTTAATAGTCTATTTTGTTTTGTTTTGTTTTATGGTATGTATGGGGGATAAATCCAAGGCAGAGATCATGTTCTACCACTGCAGAGCTATGGTTTGGCAGTTAAGGATGCCTGTTTCACTCACAAACTTCCCCTAATTTAGGCCAGGAGTCAATACACTTTTGTGGTAAAAGCTAGAGAGTGAACATAGGTATGTACCTACTATTCTGTCAATTTCTACATGTGGGAGTTGGTTCAGATATGTGCTTGTTTGTACATAATACCCATCTGTTACATTTCCTCCTTCTCCCTCACCTCTTCCTTCCTTCTACTCGCCTTTCTCTTCCTCTTACTCACCTCTTTCTCCTCCTCTTCTCCTTCTTTTCCTTCCCTACTTGAAGGCCTGGCTGGAAGCCCAAGTTGCTGGGACAAAACACTCAATCAGAAGCAGCTTATGGAGGGAAAGGATTTATTTCCACTTTACAGTTTCATCCTGTTGAGGTGAGCCTGGCAGGAGCATACAGCTGGGCATCGCATCTTCACATCAGCAAAGAGGAAAGAGTAGGAGCTAGCTGAGTGCAGCAAGCAAACAGGACTGTGGCACCCCCAAAGGTCACCCCAGTGACATACTTCCTCCAGAAAAGCACCACATCCTAAAGGCTCTGCAACCTTCCCAAACAGCACCAGGAACTTGGAATTAAGTAGTCAAACACCTGAGGCTATGGTGAGCAATTTTCCATTGAAACCACTGCTCAAAGATTTTGAGGTTTGCTGGGGTTTCCATCAATCCATGAACGTGCAGAGAACTGAGTTCTCCTGGCCCTGAAAGCAGGTCTGCTCTTACTGAAGAGATAAACAGGAAGTTAACTCTGTTTTAAGCACTTACTTTAGGAAAAAAGACTTGTCAGGATGCTGTGTTCTAGAAACATCCACATGTACCATTCATCTGGAATCTACCTTGTCCAAGACCAGACCACTTTGGGCAGCAGAGCCTCCCTAACTGTGATACCTCAGCACTTAGTATGGGATACCTTGACATTTGTATGGAAGCCTATATCTGGTTATATCTGCATGTTAGGTCAGTGACATGGGAGGGACAACGTCTTTCCTGTTGCCTAGTGCACAAGGGCCCTGAGATCTTCTCTCTCCTTCCTCCCAGGGGTAAATTATTGCTTTACTACCCCTCAAGGCCATCCAAACTCTCTCCAGCTGTGCTGTGAGCTGCTGAGTGGTACAGATTCTGACTCATCCCAGTGGTGGCATGTGATCCAGGGCTGGCCAGTCTGACCATCTCTTCTCCGTGTACACAAGCTGTGGAAGAGGGCTTCCAGGGACATGTCCAAACAGGCCAGCTGGGTTCTGCTTCAGGTCTCGTGGTGAATATTTGGGAAGTAAGGTTTGCCCATGGGTGCCTTGAGCAACCTTGAACATTGAGTCTGGTTGGGGAAGAGAAGGATAAAAAGAAAGAAAGAGGAAGGAGAAAGAGTGGAAGAGAAACCTTGAATCCTTTGTGACTTTGAAATTTGAGTCTCATGCCTTCTCATCTCTTCTCGGGCTGGAGAAATGGCTTAGCGGTTAAGCACTTGCATGTGAAGCCTAAGGACCCTGTTCGAGGCTCCATTCCCTAGAACCCACGTTAGCCAGATGCACAAGGGGGCGCACACGTCTGGAGTTTGCTTGCAGTGGCTGGAGGCCCTGGCGCACCCATTCTCTCTCTCTTTCTCTATCTGCCTCTTTCTCTGTCTGTTGCTTTCAAATAAATAAATAAAAATAAACAGAAAAAATTAAAAAAAATCTCTTCTCAGTTTGCATACAACTGTTTTCTGTTATTAGTTACTGAACTTTTTTTTTTTTTTTTTTTTTTTTTTTGGTTTTTCAAGGTAGGGTCTCACCCTAGCCCACACTGATGTGGAATTCACTGTGTAGTCTCAGGGTGACCTCGAACTCACGGCAATCCTCCTACCTCGGCCTCCCGAGTGCTGGCATTAAAGGTGTGTACCACCACGCCTGGCAGTTACTGAAAATTTTGACCAGAACACTCAAGTTTCAGTTTTGGTAATAAACGTTGTAGTAATACAAACCTTTATAAAGTATGTTCCAGATTCTATGCACTCCTTTAAGTCTATTTGTATATTTTCATCTACCTATGTACCTATCAACTGCTTATTATTTATATCATCTGTCTGTCTACTGAGTTACTGATCTATTTACCTCTCTATATAAAGTAGATACGCCATTCTGTTACTGGAAGGATTGAGGAAATATACCCCCACCCCATGTCATGTGTGTGTGTGTGTGTGTGTGTGTGTGTGTGTGTATAAAATACATGAAGGTGGACTGGAGAGATGGCTTAGCAGTTAAGATGTTTGCCTGCAAAGCCTAAGGACCCAGGTTTCATGCTCCAGATCCCACGTAAGCTAGATGCACAAGGTGGTGCATGTGTCTGGAGTTTGTTTACGGTGACTGGAAGCCCTTGCATGCCCATTCTCTCCCTTTCTCCCTCTCTCTCTTTCTCTCTCTCTCTTTCTCACTGTCTCAAATAAAATATATAAAATACAATAAGTAAAATACATGAAGGAATATATATATATATATATATATATATATATATATATATATATACACATATATAATTGAAGAAATATCTATCATTATCTATCTATCTATCTATCTATATATCTATCTATCTATCTATCTATGATATCTCTTGAAGAGCTTTATGTAGAAAGACCACAATAGCACCAAAGCAACACTTTGAAAAATAGGTATGCATTTTATATTTGAAGAGACTCATTGAGGGGGTCTTGGGTCTATTATGCATTATATTCACTTGTCCCTAATGGAAGACATGGATTGTAATGTTATCCTTTGGAGAGAATATGCTGGTACAGGGGTAGATTGTCCCAAGTTGGCTTGAATTCCAAGCTCTGAACTGCTCTGCATCTGCGGTCCTGTAACCTGGTAAGGTCACACCATATGTATATATTTTTCATGATTGGATAATGAATCAGACCTTATTGCTGGTGTTGTAATGATGGCTTGATGTATAGGCCAAGTCTGGGTTTGGTGTATTATTCATTTGGATAGTGAGAGGCCTGGATTTCTTAGAGGGTAGCCAGGGTTTTCTTCCTTTGCTTCAGCCATGGCAGATGGAGTGTCAAGAGTGCCTGTCCTACACAGGTGGCAGATGACTCATAAGACTCACTCCTCCCCATGCTCTGTAGTGACCTCTTTGCTGCTTCTGAGTCACACCTCAGGCTCCATCCTTGAGGGATTCTTCTTAGCAGAGGAGAGGTCATTGGGAACAGATGCCACAAGGCTGGACCCAGATGTAGACATTTACAGAGCAAAATATCCCACATTTTTTTCTGTCATTCTCACTTGTGAAGGGACCCTTTACCCATTACCCACCTGGTGGTCCCATAAATACTCATTTATCATGATGGAAAATGCACTGCCGCAGCTCTAGTGCCACAAACTCTGCATCTCAGGAAGGCACCCACCTCTTCTCTGGGTGTTCTGTTCCCTTATGACCGTGTAGTTTCAGAAGAGCCAGCCGCTGCTGAATTCTGACTCAGAGAATTCCAGCTTGGTTCCAGTTTCTGTAACCACAGCCCAGGCTTCACTTTCCAACTTGTTATGGCTGATGGTTCATATTGTCACTTAGGAAAGCTTTCACCTGCAAGCTCTGGAAGATACATCAGCAGAGCCTTAGCCACCCTATATGAGTTTTGCCCATCTCATGTGAAAGGAACCAGAAGGTGACAGCTGCCAGTGTTCCTGGCTTAGAAGTACAGTCAAAATCAAGATGCAAAATGGCCATTCTGAACTGCCCCTGGCCTCTTCTTTCTAATGACAACAGGGCTTCCTATCCCCACTCTTACAAGAGGCAAAAAGGAGAGGGAAGATTTCTTAGAGAATGATGCATAAAGATCTCTTACCAGGCAATACACTTTTTATCCCATATGTGCTTTCCTAGCCTTTCTTCTTTCTCTCTTTGCCTTCCTCTTTCTCTCCCGCCCTTCCTTCCTCCCTTTCTCCATGCTCCCCTTTTCTCTCCTTCCTTCTTTCCACTATTCTCCCTTCTCCCTCCTCCTCCTCTCCCTCCTCTTCTTTCTCCTTCCTATCTCCCTCCTTCCTTCTTCCCTTTCTTCTCCCACCTTTCCTCCCTTCTCTCTTTCCTTCCCACCTTATTCTCTCCCTGCCTCCTTTCTCCCTTTCCTTTCTTCTCCTTCCTCCTTCCCTCCATCCTCCTCTTTTTTTTCTCCTTCCTCCCTTATCTCTTGCTCCACTCCCGCACCCTCCCTTTTCTCTTTCCTTCCCCTCCCCTTTGTCTTCTTCCTTTTCTTCTCCCTTCCTCCTCCACTCCCTCTTTTTTTTTCTTCTTCCTCCCGCCCTTCCCACCTTCTTTCTTCTTTTCTTTATTCTCCCTCCCCCACTAACCAAGAAGGAGAATAATGGTGTGTGGGGGTCAGCCAACCACATACTATTGCATCATTTCAGGAGCTCACGTGGCATCAGTGGAACAGGCATTGAGTGATCCTGGTGTCGGATGGAGGAGAAACCTATGTGACTGCTGATACAGAGTCTGAGTTTATCTGCATGGATAAATTACAATTGTTCATATTATTTATGGAGATAACTATGTAATTTATAAATTCATAGCAATAGTTTTCCTTAATGATTTCTAAATGCATGTAATAGTACATTAGGCAGCTTTTATTAATTCTATTATGTCTGGAGAAGCAAGACAAAGCATCCTGAACCTTAAGTATGCCCAAGGAGCAAGCCTGAGGAACTCCTGTGGAGAGGGCTTTCAGAGTCCTGCCCAGAGTGGGGTTACTTTTCATGGGCTTCTGCTCCCCAGGCCACTAGAGCAGCTTTGTATGTAATTTGCATACAATTATTTTCACTGCAGTACGAGAATATAGTTATTAATGCTATTGCCCAAACTCGGGTGAGCATATGCTTCCATTTTCAGAGTCTATCTTTAGGGTACACTTCATTTCACTTAGAATAAATTATCATACATTTATCATTAGTTAGCGAGTTACTAACATCAATATAAACAAATAGATGTCAATTTCTTTGGGAAGATTGCATTTTTAATCACTTACTTAATGTGGAAGGTGGCTTACACATACTTTGTTTCCGACGAATGCGCTTTCTGGTTTCATATTCACACTAATGACATCGTTCCATCTCATTGCATCTGTTATCTCAGAATGCACTTAATTGAGGTGAGAGGGGTTCAAAAATTAACTTTTCTCTTCCAGTGAAAAACAAGAACTTCTTCAGACACTTTTTAACACTCCAGACACTCTGTAATCTGTTAAGGACATCTCTGTTCATGGCTAGGAATGCTTTTAAGATTTAATTTACTGAACTGTCACAGCAAGAAACAAAGTGGGCTCTGCTTCCTTGGAGGCACCTGTTCAGAACATGGGTTCTAACGACCACTTAAGAAGGACAGAAAGTACTGTGGACTCAGCCTAATAAATTATAAAGCTAATCCAGTGACATTTGGTATTTTGTAGAGTCTGTTCTTGGCTTCCATGAGACCAGGCATGTGGGGTGGGGGAGCCAGGGCTATGCAGTTAGGTGTGCTCTCTCAGCTTTGGACACCATGGACCACCTTTGAGTGGCTGGGCTACGATCTTTTCTGTCTGTGGGTGCTGCGGGTCAGACCCTTTCACTTCCTCAGGCCTTGGTTTCTCCATCTGCAGAATGAGGATGAGAACAGCACTTGTTTCATTGAGCCAAGTGTTAACGAAATGAAGCACACATAGAACCCGTAGTAATTTACTCATTGCTGTGACCAAGTACCTTAAGGAGAAAGGGTTAATTTTGCTCATGGCTTCAGGGATTTCATTCTGTTATAATAGAAGCACGGTGGATCCCATGGCGGGAGCACTGGGCTTCTTGTTCATAGTACAGCAGGTAGGAAGCCGAGAATGAGTCAGAAGGAGCAGGTATAATTTGCAAAGTTATTAGAAAGTTATGGTTCTCATTGAACCACTTCCTCTAGTAAGACTCTCTAGCATAGTTTTCACAACCTTCCCAAACACTGCCACTAGTTAGGAACCAAGTGCTCAAACACGAGTTTGTGGAGGAAATTTTACATTCAAACCAAATAATCTGTAATTTAATGCTTTGCGTAGTTCATCATATTCTAGTTTTTGGACAAAGCTAGTAGCATGGTCCATCTCTGTTTGCCTTTCATTCATGACAGAATTGACCTATTCACTGTCAAAGGCAAGCATCCTCAAACTGACCCTGACTCTGTCCTTTCACAGCCAAGTTTATGGGAACACTTCCATTTTCCCTCTGCCCTTTTGCCTCCAGCTTACTGTAAGAGCAAGGTTGGCCCTTCCATTCCTGGCAGTGCTCAGTAAGGGCCCCTGTTCCAAACATGCTGTCTTTTTAGAACATCCTGTGTCTGGTTACATTTATCTGCTCTGTGAGAGCACTTGGCCTTTAAATGGCACTGTATAATGGGATAAAGGCTCAAGCTCCTAAGTCATCAGAACAGTGTCAAAGAAGATACTCAACACCTACCAAAGCAGAGATCCAGAGGCTCTAATAGCTCAGCACTGAAGTAGACTTAAAACTCACCCACCATGGCTCAGGGAATTTTGCGGAAGAGGGAGTAAAAAGATTGTAAGAGCCACAGGTTGAGACATCATGCCCAAAACATTCCCTCCCCCCCAAATATAACTGACTACTGCTCCCACAATGCATAAACTACAACCCCATGGGGAATACCTGCAACCCCACTGAGGAGTGTCCTCAATGGAATGAGGGCAGGATGAGGGAAAAGAGGGTACCAACACATGATGTATCCATATGAAACATCTTATTAATAATAATAATAAATAAACATTTAGAAGGACCTCTTTACTTACCATGAAGAATACCTGAATTGTATAACTTTTCTGAGGAAATGTAAATTTAACATATGCCAACCAAACTAGGCTAATGTCAACAGCTCAAAGGATGACTCATCACACTCATCTTGAAGAGCAGCATGAGTTAATGAGGCATGACTTACTTATGGAGTGGTAGAGAACTACGGATAGTTGGAGTTTACTGACATCAAGCCCTGTCATACCTTATGTGTGAAATTTTTCATATAGATGTGTGGCCCCCATCTGGTGATGCTGTTTGGGAAGGTTGTTAAATACTTACAATGTGGAGCCTTGCTGGAGGAAGTGGGTCACTGGGGGGTGAGCATTGAGGTTTCATAGCCTGGCCCACATCCTGTTCATTTGCTTCCTGACTCTGGCTGTGCTGTAACAAGCCAGCTTCCTGCTCTTGCTGCCTATCACCTCTGAATTGTCAACCAGAATAATCCTTTTTCTTCCTTAAGTTGCCTTTTAAAAAATATTTTATTATTGATTTGTTTGAGAGAGAGAAAGACACAAGGAGAGAGAGAGAGAGACAGGGAGAGAATGGGCACACCAGGGCCTTCAGCCACTGCAAATGAACTCAGATGCATGAGCCACCCTGTGCATCTGGTTTACATGGATCCTGGGGAATCGAACCAAGGTCCTTTGGCTTTGCAGGCAAACGGCTTAACCACTAAGCCATCTCTCCAGCCCTTAAGTTGCTTCTTTTGTTAAAATTTTTATTGACAACTTCTATACGTACAGACAATAAATCATGATAATTCCCCTCCACTTTCCCCTTCATAGCTCCACTCTCCATCATATCCCCTCCTGCTCTCCATTAGTCTCTCTTTTATTTTGATGTCATCGTCTTTTTCTCCTGTTATGAGGGTCTTGTGTAGGTATTGCGAGGCACTTTGAGGTCATGGATATCAAGGCCGATTTCTGTCTGGATAGTTGCATTTTAAGGACTGGTACCCTTCCTTTGGCTCTTACATTCTTTCCACCAACTCAGCGACAATTGACCCTGACCCTTGGGGGATGTGATAGAAATGTTTCAGTGCTGGACACTCCTTTGTCACTTCTTCTCAGCACTGTGTTGCCTTTGGGTTCATCCCAGTGGTCACCACCATCTAAAAAGAGAAGCTTCTCTAACCAAAAGTGAGAGTAACATTAATATATGAATATGAACATTAAGTGTAGTGCTTATAGGGCAGTTTGGTGAGCATAAGATATGCATTTAGCCAGACAAGAGAAGGCTTTATATCCTTAAGGCTCATGAACCTCCCCGCCCAGCCATAGGCTTTTGATTAGGTTTTCAGTACCAGACATGTATTCCCTCCCATAGAGAGGGCCTCCAGTCCAATTAAAGAGCAGTTGGTTTCCTCCAGAGCAGACACGCCACTATTGCACCCATTTGGTCGTTTGGCTTGTCTGGCCAAACTTGAGGCTTCCAGTGCCCACTGTTTCCATCACTTATGACTTATGTCTCCTATAGGGCTGCATGCAGTGCAGCTTTTACCAGCTTTCAGTTGGCTGGTCTACAGAGAGAAAGTTTTCAGCTCAGCACCAGCTTGATTTCTCAGTGACCTTGCTGGCCAGGCATGTGAAGTCTTCAGCAATAGGGTCTTATCATCTGTTACTCATGGGAAACCAAGGGCCTTGGCAATAGCCTGTACTGTTTTGAAGGGAACAAGTACCTCCCAGGCCAACAACTCACTGTAAGGTATCCCATCCCTGCCACTGAAAATTTTCTAGTAGCAATCTATGCCTTCTGGATATGCCATTATCCAAAAAAGTAGGCTTTCATATGTCTTATTCAAAATATCTTGAATTTTGACTGACCCTTTCCCACTTTTATTCAGTATCTTCCCCTGGCCTCACTTAGGCCATTCTACCCCCTGTAATCTGTTCTTCTACATATATATAGTATCATCCCCTAAAGTCCTTCCCTTTCCTCTCTCCCTTATAGCCTTATTCTAACTTACTGGCCTCTGCTACCAATTTTTGTTTCCAGCTCATAAATAAGTCTAAACATTTGTAGCTAGGACCCACATATGAGAGAGAACATGTGGCATTTGGTTTTCTGGGCCTGGGTTACCTCAGTAGAATCCTTTACAGATCCATGCATTTTCCTGCAAATTTCGTAATTTCATTTTTCTTTACTGGACTCATGCAGGGAAGGTGCACTGTGGCACATGCTGCCCTAGTCACTGAAACGTCACTGCACTCTGTTCCATCTTTATTTTTGCTACCCATCCTTTCATTGTAATACATGGAAATGTCTATTTATTTATTTGATAGAGAACAAGGCAGATAGAGAGTGAGAAAATGGGTGTGCCAGGTCCTCTAGCCACTACACATGAACACTAGATGCATAGCACTACCTGTGCATCTGGGTAGTGGGGAATTGAACGTGGGTCCTTTGGCTTTGCTGGCAAGCATCTTAACCACTAAGCCATCTCTCAAGCCCAAGAGTATATTGTGACTTAAGTTTCAGAAGATATACGTCATGGCAGAGAAGGCATGATGATGGCAGGAGCTTGAGGAAGCTGTACACATTCAGTCTACAGTGAGGAAGGCGAGACCAATGCATGCTGGTACTCACCTAGATCTCTTCTTTTTATATAGTTTAGGACACTCCCCTTCCATAAAATGGTGCCACCCACAGTTAAAGTGGGTCTTCTCACCTTAATTAACCTAATCAAAATTATCCCTCATAGGCATCTCAGATGCTAACCTAATCCACATAATTACTCCAAGGTGATTCTGGGTCCTGTTAAGTTGATAATCAATAAAAAGCCATCACAGATGGTAACTGCCAGTGGAATCAAAGGCTGTATCCTGTGAGTGCTGTTAGCAAGACACACATCTCAGGCACTTTAGCCACTGGCTGCTTTTCCCTCCAGCTCAGCTCAGTGTCCATCCCTGGAAGCTCCTGCCCCGATTGGCCTCTGCATGATGACCCCTTCTACTACTTCTACTACTGTCTACTACTACTGTCTACCACTTCTACTACTTCTACTACTGTCCTCTGATGTGGTACTGGTTTTCTTCTTCTTTTTTATTTTCCAGCTTCCATCTCTACTGTTTCTCTCATGTATCTTTTTTCTGCCTCCTCACTGATTTGGCTCTATGAGAACAAAGACCATGTCTGTCTTCTGCACTGTGGTATCCTCCACACATAGCATGCTGCCTTAGACACAATAGGTAACAAAAAAGTATTTCCTCCACAAAGAAAGCCAACATCCTGGCTCATTTAACCAGAGTACTCTGTCATACTCTCCTTCAGAGAGTCAGTATTTTCAGATCCTTGATGCTCAAACTTGTCCTGTTCACTCCCTAGACTGGTGAAGATTGGAAGTTGGCTAGAGATGCAAGTTCATGTCCTTCTTCCCCTCTCCCCAGACTGGAGGAGCCAAAGTCTGCATTTGACATGTTTCCAAGTAGTACCCCCACACCTCAAGGTTCATGCTATGCATCCCCAAATGGTCCATGTGTATTTTCACTTAGCACTTTTACTCAAGTTTTGCCCCCACCTGCATCTTGTTCTGATGTTTTACATTTCGTCAGACCAAACAGGCAGTGCAGATACACCTATAGCCCAGTACTCCATGCAAGTCCTTCTGCAGTAATTTCTGCAGCCCACCTGCTTCTGGGAAAGGAGAGCAGATGCTCATCACCTGGGCCAGGGGCCCAGCTTTGGTGCCTTCCATGGAGTTCCATGGGCGAACAAGAATGGAGGCTCCAAGCAGCTTTGTCATCTGTTAAAATTCAAATCCAGAGCTGGGAGACAGCTCAGTGGGTGAGGTGCTTGCTGTACAAGTATGAGGACCTGAGCTCAGATCCTCACCATGTACATAAAATGCTAGAATGGTGGTGGTTGGATGCTGTGCACGCTCAAACCCAGTCCTGGAGAGAGAGAGAGAGAGAGAGAGAGAGAGGCGGATCCCCTGGGCTTGATGTCTAGCTGAATCAGTGAGCTCAAGGTTTAATGAGAGGCCCTCCCTGTCTCAAAAGTAAGGTGGAGAGTGCTTGAGGAAGATACCCAGTGTTGATCTTGGACCTGCACACACATGCACACTCATGTACATATAAACATGTGTGTCCACAGGCACACACAAAAATAATTCCTTCAGTCACCCTCTAAGTGAGATGCCCAAGAATGTGTGTTCAATGCATAAAATTCACCAAGAGATCCTGTGTTTTTGTGGTGAGATGCATTTGAGGACACTAGGCTCAGGGCATGCACCATCATGTTAAAGGTCCATGTATTCCTTAGGGAAAAAAAATCCATGTTCATCCCTGGATTTTGTGTCTTTCAAATGTTTGGACATGGAATATTTTCTCTTATCCTATAGAATACTAAAATTCATAATTTCAATCAGGACATTTCAAGGTAATTTCAGATCCTTTCTTAAACAGGTTTATATGAAATGATGAGAAAGAAATCCAGGGAAAGTAGGAGAGAGGGAGGAGGAAAATTAGGGGATGCTGGAGAGCTAGAGCCATCTTTCCATTGTGAATCTACCAGAGCTTGGTCTGGGCCTTCTTGACTCCTTTGGATTTATAATTGAAATTCACTGAATTTATTTCTGCAATTTGTCCCAGTTTTTTACATATTAATCATATTTATACACAAAATGTAAGTTCCTTCATGAGAGAGTCATCATATAGTTTTCAGCTGAAGGTCCCAAAGTCCTATGAACAAATTGAGTATCAAGCCTAAGTAGGAATATTTTGTCTTAATTGGGTTTTTGAGCTATCTCTGACTAAGAAAGGAAATGTAATTCAAATAACCTTGTGGCTAATCCTGAGTTTGGAGTACTTAAGCAGACCCATACTAGGTGTGCATTTGAGTTTGTATATTAACTCTGAACATCTGAATGACCCATTGACTATGCCTTGATCCCTAGTGGAGCTTGTTCAGGGGAAGGCAGAAAACATATAGGCAGTGAGAATGCAAGCTTAAGAATTAAAAAGGAAAAGCAAACCCAGGGCTGGAGTGATGGTTTAGCAGTTATGGCACTTGCCTGCAAAGCCTAAGGACCTAGGTTTGATTCCCTAGTACCCAAGTAATCCAGATGCACAAGGTGGCATATGTGTCTGGAATTTGTTTGCAGTTGCTAGAGACCCTGGTTTGCCCATTTTCTCTCTCCTCTCTCTACCCACCTATTTCTCTCCTTCCCCCTCTCAAATAAATAAATAAATAAATGAAATATTTTTTTAAATATTAAAAAAAGAAAAGCAAAACAGGTACCACATCAGAGGACAGCAGTGGTAAGGGTCATGATGTGGTGGATGACCATGCATGTCCAAGGCACTTTGGACTCTCTGCTGGTCTCATGATGTGACCAAAAGGTGCAGAAGTAATTGTGGTGGACATGCACTAAGGAATATTTGTACATTTCTAGTCCTGGCTCCTATTTCAGGGAAAACAGCCTTTGAGATTTTCTCTTGGAAGGATTCAGGTCCTTGCCATGCCTGGTCTCTTCTGAAATGGAGGCAGAGCAGCCTGTAGATATGGGAGGAGTGTGCTTTAGTTTCAGAGAAAATGGAGTAAGAGGTGACAGGAGCTGAGACAGGAAATGAAGCTGGATTATTCATTGAAAGAGGGCTGAGAGAATGCTCGGATGTTAGGAAAAGAAGTCTTCAAAACAGGGACTTCTGGGAATCAATGGAGACCTTAGATCTTTAGGCAGCTGGAACTACTGCTGTATTAACCACTTGTTGTTGTGACATAACACCTCACAAGAGCAACATAAGGGAGGAAAGGTGATTTGGCACACAGTTTGAGGGGTATACAGTTAGTTCATCATGTGAGAGGTAGAAATGCATGGCGGTAGGTGCACGAGGCAGCTGGTCATATTGCACCCACAATCAGGAAGCAGAGCATAATGAATACTTGTTCTCAGCTTGCTTTCACCATTTTATTTAGCCTGGGACTCCATACCATGGAATGGTGCTGCAAACACTTATGGTGGGTCTTTTCACCACATTTAACCTAATACAAAAACTTCCTCACAAACATATCTAGAGGTTTGCCTCTTAGGTGATCCTAGATCATGTCAAGTTGACAATATTAGCCATCACACCTGGGCACACCAGTCTGGGCCCTAGATCATGCAATGACAGTTGAATGCTTTGGGTGGGAAGCATTTTCTTGTGGATGAAGGTAGTTAAAATCCTGTTGAAACCCAAGGAATGTGAAACTCAGTAGTGGTGATGGTGATGATAGTAATGTTGATAATGATGATATAGTGATGGTGGTTATGATGATGATAATGGTGATGATAGTAATGTTGATGATGATGGTGATGAAAGTAATGTTGATGCTGATGCTGCTGATGATATAGTGATGGTTATGATGATGGTGATGAAAGTAATGTTGATGCTGATGATGCTGATGATATAGTGATGGTTATGATGATGGTGATGAAAGTAATGTTGATGATCATGATATAGTGATGGTTATGATGATGGTGATGGTAGTAATCATGGTGATGATGATATAGCGATGTTTATAATGATAGTGATGGTGATGGCAGTGTCAGTAGTAACAGCCGAATCCTTTAGGATGGAAATTCTAAGTAGCTTTGTTGCCTGTTACAATCCAAATTTCAAATAAGGACAGCCCTTCATATTTCTAAAACCATTTTCTAATGACTCTCCACATGTGTGTCCAGAGAAAATCAAATTTAGTTAGTGGCAACTAGCTAGCTAGCTAACTAACTTAGCATTTGTGATGTGCCTGGCACTCTGTAGATGATGTTATTTATTATTACCAGCAGGGCTGCTTGGGGGGTGTCACCTAAGTAGAGAACATGATGTGTGGTGAGGTGACTACATTGCTACTCCTGGAGTCAATAGGCTCTGGGTATACACAGTCAACATATTCTACACAAGCCGCTTTTCCTTACATGTCACAGAACAAACCTGGGGTGACTTATACCTCCAAATGTGATATGACTAAGGGTTTTAGCTAATTTTTTTCAGATCTAAAAAATGGATGATTCCCCAAGACCTAGTTAAATTGCATACAGTGATGTTGCTTTTAGTATATTTTAGTTGTCCAGATATTTTATGTCAGACAAGGATGAAGCTAGATGCAGCTCTCCTTTGCACCTCCTGTTGGTTTGCTTTCACCCATCAGTTCATCCACTCCCTTGAGAAATGTGCCATTTGTGTGGCACAGCGCAGGTGGGGAGACAGGAGGGAAAGCATCTTCTCTTTAAGGAATGTATCCTTGTGTCTGACAGTATGCACTTGGGACCTCATTTTTTTTCAAGGATTTCTCCAGATAAACAGGGACCCTGCTACTCTTTCGAAGGGGAAAAGGGAGGCAGGGTGCTATATGAAAGTCAGTAGCTTGTCAAGAATGAAACCCCAGAGCATGCTGTTCTGTGTGTCATTCATACAGCTGGATGAGTGTGCAGAGGCACACATGACTGTTGATGTGATCTCTTCAGGAAAGGCAATTTGCCATCTTAGGAGATTCCTGCTCATAGTAACATACTCTCCAGTTTATCTTTATCTCATCATTTGGATCTTCCCATTATCCTTACTGGATTTTTTTTCCCCTTGGTTTCTTGGTGTATATTCAAGTGTGTGCAAATGTGATGTGCTTTTATGTGTTTGTATATGCATATGGGAGGTTATATGACAACCTTAGGCATTTTTCTTTAGGTGATGTCCATGTTTGTTTGAGACAGAGACTCTTACTGGCTTGGAACTTACCAAGTTGGTTGGACTTACTAGAAGCAAGGCAGTCTCGGGGTCTATCAGCTTCCACCTCCTCAGCACTGGGATTACAAGTGTGCAATACCATGCCTGTTGTATTTTCTTAATGCGAGTTTGGGGATGAAACTCAAGTCCTCATGATTAGAAGGTGAACACTTTACTGACTGAGCTATCCCCTCAGGCTCAGGCTCCCTTGGATGTGCAAAGTAAGTGAGTGAGTCCTGATCTGAGCTGAGCTCAAGAAGTAAGGCCAAGTAGTGCCTTGTGTTCCAGACCTGACTTTATTTCCCCCAGCTCTAAAATGCAGACTCAAGATGTGAAGAGTCTAGCTCAGTTCCTGACACTTAGTAGGTCTTGAATAAATATACATTAAGGCAATGAATGAATAAAAGTGTGAAGGTGCTGCAAAGAATTTTATGAGCCTTCTAAGTGCAGGCCTTGCATATTCATGAGAAATGAACTTACTGTGCCGATTTCTACATGACCAGTCTTAGCCATTCTTTTGCAGCCGTAAACATTTTTTCACACAATCCATTTCTATTCTCATGAATGCCAGCTTGCTATTAAGCTGAATCCCAGCTAATTAGCCAAATGCTATTCTTGGATGAAATTGGATGGTGTAATAAGAGCTGACTCATTATTTGAATAGGAAAATATGGTATCTATTTAGGTCCCTGCTTGTGATTATATTCCAGAATTTGTGTCTTCTTTGATAAAACTATGCTAGTATTTCACAAAAATTCACTCATGTGCAAGGCCATCATCTTGGTTCATTTCAGCCAATGCTGTAATCAGAGGCTTCCTGTCAGAGAAGAATTGTCAGCTATGTGTTGGGGGTGTCAGGAAGTGCTTGTGGCAAACCCCTCTTGCCTGTTTCAGAGATGAACTACTCTTTCTCCCAGACTTGGAAAGATACAATTTCAATATAGCCCTTTCTCCTATTTCATCATAATTGTGGCTTTCATCATTTTTATCTTCTTTTTATAGGCACCGAGATGGAATTGGTTTCCCTTTTATTTTGGCTTTGCTATTTGTATATGCTTTATTTTACTTTTGTTTCCCTGTAACTAATATTGAGTCCTTCTTGTGTACAGGAAGATGGAAAGTCAAGCAGGCGTATTCCAGTAAAGAGTTCTGCAAAACTTAAGAAGTCTTGGCTTGTATAAGAAGCTAAGTGACTCAGTTTCCTCATCTGGAATGGAATGAATGCTTCTGTGTGTTTCCTTTCTCACCAACTTAGGACCCATAGTAGCAAATATTTTGAGGCATTATAAAGTGACCATTATAATATAATTCCAGTATTTATTTGTTTTGATCACATGCACATTAATACATATGTTCTGAAATTTATTTTGCTAAATTATCAAAAAGACAGAAATAGCCCTGAAAAATGCATTCTGAAGTGTTGGAGTGGAAGTGGAGAGCTTGGAGACAGACCCAATCCTAGTTCTTATAGGCAGGTGTCATTTGGAATAAATGACAGGGAAGCACACATCACAAGTCCAACAGTGGTCCTTTGCCAGTGTAGCCCATGGGTTCTGGTAAAGGTTAGTGGGAATAAGACAAGCCATGTGTCCTTTGGAATACTGCTAATATCTAACCTCTTTGTATGGGGACGAGCCTCAACACCTGAATGGAATTAACTATTTAGTCATTGCCTTTCATTTCTGTTAAAAAATATTCTTGAAAACAGTTGAACACAGACAATCTACAGACAGTAAAATAGCTGGAATCCTATCATAGGGAGAAAAAAGCTAAGTAAGTTAGTTAAAAATTATTTCTCTTGAATAGCTACCCATATAGATAGGTGTGCACTTTACCAACAAAAGTAAGCATGAAATACTGCTCAACCTCACCACCCCTGGAAGACTGCAGAGAAAAGGCAACTCTTATACACTGCTGGTTGGAATGTAAACTAGTCCAGCTTCTATGGAAATCAGTGTGGCTATTCCTTCCTAAAAAAACTAAAAGTAGATCTACCATGTGAGCCAGCCATTCTACTCCTGGGTATTTGCCCAAAGGGTACCCAAAGGACTCTAAGTCAACATATCACAGATATACTTGCATATCCACATTGCATCCATATTGCAGCCCTATTCACAATAGCTAGCTTGTGGAATAAAGGTGGTATACCTACATAATAGAATTTTATTCAACCATAAAGAACAATGAAATTCTGCTGTTTGCAGGAAAATGTAATAGGAGATAGTCATATTAAGAAAGTCAAGTCACCCAAGAAAGACAAACAATACATGTTTTCTCTTATTTAGGGATCCTATATTTTATCTAGATACATAGAATTATGTGTATATCTATGACATGAAAATACAGGCAAAACTATCTAGGGGAACAAAAGGGACTAACAAGAAGGAGAGGGGGGATGAAGGATGGGTAAAGGACATGGTCAAACTACATCATATAGTGATATGAAAACCTCTTTATGGGGGGTTGGAGAGATGTCCCAGCATTTAAGGCACTTGTTTGTAAAGCCTGATGACCCAGGTTTGATTCTCTAGTACCCACATAAAGCCAGATGCACATAGTATTGCATGCATCTTTGCAGTGGCTGGAGGCCCTGGTGTGCCCACTCTCTCTCTTTCTCTGTTCTTGCAAATAAATAAAATATTAAAAAGAAAACATGAATGAATATATTTAATAGAAATCCCTCAGTAACTATTTTAAGTGCATCTAACTTAACTGGAATGTGGGGGAAGGGAAAGTAATGATAAAAACATGTAGAAATGGATGAAAAGGCCTCAACAAATTGAGGGGACTCTAAAATGATTTGGTGGTGAATAGCAGATGATAGAGGGGTTTATGATGATTTGTCTGGAATTGTCTCTGTGAAGGCAAGGCACGCACTGCACTGGTGTGGGTGAGCACATGGCACTGGAACCAAGCAGTGGTCCTGACCCTGGGAGGAACAAGGGGCCTGCATGGATTCAGCTTGGTTAGTAGTGAGGGGAAGGCCATAGCTGGGCGGCTGGCATTTCACATGCCTACACGAAGGACTTCAGCCATTACTGCAAGAATGTATTAGACTGGATTGCAGCAAGACCACCAGCCAGGGAAGGCTTTTAAGCAGGAAAGCAAGAAGATGTTATTAGTTCTTTCAAGTCCACACTAACAAGTGTGGAACTGTGAACTGGAAGGAGGTGAAGGAGGTTGTGAGGAACCAGAGGCACAGGCTTGTCATGGTCTTCAAGGGAGATGGTTATGGTCGGATCTTCCATTGTTACAAGGATGTCCAGTCAGAGGCAGACTACAGAAGTCCAGAGTAAGGCCCACCGATGTCTTGGGATGGACAGGGGCATGCAATCAAGGACTCCACTATGCTTACTTCGGTAACACACATACTAAAATTGGAATAGTAGAAAGAAGATTATCACAAGGATGACATGCAAAGTTGTTAAGTGTTACATATTTTGGCCATTACTGTAGTCTCATAATTTTTAAATTATGAGTACCAAAATTAAGTGACTGCTGAGTAAGTGTTCAGCCTTATGTGAGACATGTACATCATCCTCTTACAAGGCTCAGGGAACATCACAGTGAACGAGGCAGAAAGAATGTAAGAGCTGGGGTTAGGTAGGAGTGCTGTGGAACACTGTCTTCTGGTCATAGCAACTGGAGTTACCTGCTAACGGTGTTCACAAGATGGAGCTGATCACTATTCTCTCTTGGATAGGCGAAGGGCTTTAGAGTCCCCACCCATCCCAGAGGAGCTAGAGATAAGTCAATAGTTTCTGGAGGAGAGAGCCACCTTCTTCAATGATGTGTCTACTTGTATGTGGGAAGAAGGGGTTTGGTGGAAGTGGAAAGGGGACAAGAGAGGGTAATGGGGAGTCTATGTGATCAAACTACAACTTATATATGTTTGAAAATATGAAAGAAGAAAGACATTATTGTCTGTTTTGAGTGAGCATTGCTCTAAGGTACCCACAGGGGTAACCCAGGAAATAGTTTGTGAGAAAGTGAGGTGAGAACTAAAAGGAAAAGCCAGGGTTTGTGGAATCTGTTATTTCAACAGTGCAAGATGTTCCCATGCATGAGAGAGAAGCAGTGCCAGGTGCTGTGGCATGTCCAGGAGTGTATGCTTGTGACCACCCAATGGGCAGTGGAGTTACTCAAGGGTGTGGCAGGCTCAGGGATGGTGGGGAATTCTGGAGAATTAATAAAAAAATGGAGATGGCTTCCAGAACAATCCTTAAGAGAAGCTAAAAAAAGGGTTAGCAGTGGATAAAAGGGAAACTTTTAAAGATGTACTGGAACATGATTGTATTAGCTTCTTAGACAATAATGGGTTGAAACATTCTGGACAATTTATGCAGAAAAATGCTTTCTAAAAGGATGTCATGTGGTTCAGAGAAACTCAGCAAGAGTTAGAGGGCAGATGCCAAAACTACAACTGCCAGAAATGGTTCTCAGAGGCTTTGCAGAGTCTCCTTTGCTGAAAACCACAGATGGGAGAGAAAGGAGAGGGAAAGGGTAGGGAGGTGATGATACAGGGGAGAGTGTGGAGAGAGGATAGCAAAATGGGCTTTGAAGTCAGACTGTGAACTTTGGCTTGAGGACTGAGATGGAGCAGCGTCAGGATGCTATAGGACAAAAAGGGATACCATAGGTCTTCTCTGAAGTGTGTTCATTTCAGTAGCCTGAGCAGCTGACATTTATTAGTTCCACTTTCCATGGCATAGATTTCCAGACATCTCAGTGGTGTTTTTTGCCCAGGTCTTCTAAGGCTTAGTCAGGTTTCAGTGGTGGTTTGGGGTGAAGAGTGGGCTCTTGTGTGTAGGTTCCAAGGCAAGTCTTCTTCTGGGCTTTGTCTGGCTGTTGGAGGAATTCAGTTGTGTGGGGGTGAATGATTGGAATCCTCCCTGGTGGCTGTTTGTTCCTTGGACAATTAAACTACATTTCATTCTTCTCCTATCTCAAGTCTGCCTGGCCTCCTGGCATCTGTGATGATGCAGGCTACATGCTAATCCATGGCAATGACTCCACAGATCATTTGCAGCTATCTGCACAGTCAACTTTGCCAGGGAAGTGACATTCATAGGATTTGTGTCTCATGCTTGCCAGCCCTGATCTCTTGGGTAAGGACAGGGTCCTCTCAGGGACTGACACTGTCCACAATGAAGGGATAAGTGAAGGACACAGAGCACAAGTTGACAGGGTCCCCTTGAGGATGGATGGCAGTCAGGCACTGAGCAACTCTGGTACCTGTAACTGGTCTTCATGTCCAATGGAGAGAAATGTGGGAGGCACCTGAGCCCAAGGGACATGCAGCCAGCAGGTGTGCATATGGAAAGAGTGGGAGAGTGAGGCAAGACCCAGCTGTCCCTGCCCTTCCCTGAGGATACTGAGTGTGGAACCCACCAATTGCTCTAGGAAGGAATGGTGTGTGTGCTAGAGGGTATGCTTTTGCTTAAGTTAAGGTCATTTTCCTAATGATGTAATGTTTTATATTCCTCAGGAAAGCCTAAACATTTTCCTTAGAAGGTGAGACAAGTATCTGTTCAGTCTTCTCATGGATATTGTGTTCTTTGAGTACTGTAAGTAGAAGCTTTCTGTCATTGTGTTTCCAACCGCCTCTGCTTCTGTAAAGGTGACTTTGGTTCTGTAAAGATATCCTGGATTTGTGCCTCCCATCTGATGCCACCATTTCCTGAAGTTCTCCGTTAGTTCAATTGTATTTTCCCACCACACCCTGCCATTAATTGCAAATATCAATGTATTTTTCCTTTAAAAATAACTATCCCTTTTATGTTGCTTGTGACGCCATTTTTACTTAGGAATAATTTTGATTTTCCTTAAATGGATCTTTCAACACAACTTGAAATCATTACATATTTTTCTCCAATGTTGAATGAAAAATGAAGACATACCTTGTATTTACTCAGAGAATACAGTTAGTCAAAATACCACAGAATTATTTTATTTAGTTTTGAATGTTGATTGAGTACTATCTATAATAGTTTTGGGGCATAATTTTGAGGAGGCTATTTTTTAAGTTTTAGTTTTTTGAGGTAGGGTCTCACTCTAGCCCAGGCTGACCTGATATTCACTATGTAATCTCAGGATGGCCTCGAACTCACGGCGATCCTCCTACCTCTGCCTCCCAAGTGCTGGGATTAAAGGCGTGCGCCACCATGCCCGGCTAGGAATACTCTTTATTCTGGATGCTGAACAGGTTTGATAAAGCATGTGCAGCATCAGAGCCAGACTTCTATCCTTCACTGAACATCTGGAGACTGTTACACACACCTGCACACATAGGCATGCATAACTGCACATCTGGGGCTGTCACACACACCTGCACACATAGGCTTGCATAACTCCACATCTGGGGACTGTCACGCACACCTGCACACATAGACATGCATAACTGCACATGGGAATACAGACGTACTTTTGCATACACTACACATCCATTTAGACATGCAGGCATGTGTGCGTGCGTGTGCGCGCACGTGCACGCACACACACACACACGTACATACACTACCAGAATCAATATAGCAATTACTTATTTATCCACAACTGAAAATGTAGAAATGTTAACATTTTGTCATTTCTCTCCTTTAGTTTTTTTTTCAAAATAAAGGAAAAGAGCATTTCATATTTTTTTGTAGGGAGTCTTAGACTTTAACTAAATAAATACATGGTGGTGTCCACCTGTTATCCCAATGCTTTGAATGCGGAGGCAAGTATAATTCAAGGTCATCCCTAGCTACATAGAACATTTGAGGTCAGTCTGGGGTACATGAGACCCTGCCTCAAAAAAAAAAAAACAAAAAAATCAAATGCATAAATTAATAATAGTTTTATTTAAAAGTAGTGGTACATTTCATTCTTTTTTTTTTTTTTTTTTTTTTTTTTGGTTTTTCGAGGTAGGGTTTCACTCTAGCCCAGGCTGACCTGGAATTCACTATGTAGTCTCAGGGTGGCCTCGAACTCATGGCAATCCTCCTACCTCTGCCTCCCGAGTGCTGGGATTAAAGGCGTGCGCCACCACGCCCGGCTCTCATTCTTTTGTCTATATTAATTTGTCCATTCCCATTTTTTTCTGGGCCTCTCCTATCCTGAAACCTAAGCTGTCAGTGCTGGAGCTAGTGGGCTCTCCTGTGGCTCTTGAGGAAATGGATGTCCTGTTGTTTCCCAAGCAGCATGCATGGGGCTATCATTTACGGACTCCAGGGTAAGGAAGTGGCTCTGGTCCAGATGGGGATTTCCTGTCTTCTGCCTTCTCTTTCTCATATAAATGCTTTCCCCCAGAAAAGTCTCCTTGATCCCTATTCAGAATTTTTAGACCTTTATTATTACGATTATTTATTTTATTGACAACTTCCATGATTGTAAACAATATCCCATGGTAATCCCCTCCCTGCCCCAACTTTCCCCTTTGAAACTCCGCTTTCCATATATCTGTCTCCCTCTCAATCAGTCTGTCTTTTATTTTGATGTCATGATTTTTTCCTCCTATTATGATGGCCTTGTGTAGGTAGTGTCAGGCACTGTGAGGTCATGGATATCCAGGACATTTTGCATCTGGAGGAGCACATTGTAAGGAGTCTTACCCTTCCCCTGGCTCTTACATTCTTTCTGCCACCTCTTCCGCAATGGACCCTGACCCTTGGAAGGTGTGATAGAGATATTTCAATGCTGAGCACTCCTCTGTCACTTCTTCTCAGCACCATTGTGCCTTCTGAGTCATCCCAAGGTCACTGCCATCTGAAAAGTGAAGGTTATCTAACCAAAAGTGAGAGTAGCATTAATATAGGGGTATGGACATTAAGAGAGGACCTCACTAGGCAGTTTAGTGGGCATAGTATATACATTTAGCCAGATAGCAGCAGATGTTACACCCCTAGGGCTCATGACTACCCCTGTTGTAGGTTTGCAATATCAGGGATGTATTCCCTCCCAAGAAGCAGTCCTCCAGTCAAATTGGAGGGCAGTTGGTTTCCCCCATAACAGATATGCCACTATTGCAGCCATTGGCTCATTTGGCCTGGCTAATCAAATATAAGGTTTGCAGTGTCCACTGTTGAGTATCTTCACTGGTGATTTTTCTCTCTCTCCCATTGAATTGCATGCAGCGTGACTTTTTGAGCTTTCTGTCAGCTGGTCTACATGGAGGAGGTTTTTAGCTCAGCTCCAGCAGGATTTCTCAGTGACCTTTCAGCCCAGGTATGTGGAGTCTTCAGCAATAGGGTCTCACCATCTATTCCTGGTAGGAAACCAAGGGCCTTGATAATGGCCTGTAATGTTTTGGGGGCATCAGGAACCACCCTGGCTAACAACTCACTGAAGGTATCCCATTCCTGGCACTGAAAATTTTCTAGTAACAATCTATGGCTCCTGTGTGTTCCATTGTCCAAAAAAGTAGGTTTCCATATGACTTATTTATATCCTCTTAGATTTTGATTAACCCTCCCTCCACCTTTCCTCTACTCAAACTCTTCCCCTGACTTCACTTAGGCCTTTTCACCCACATTGATCTGTTCTTCTACTTATTATACAATATCATCCTATTAAATCCCCACTCCCTTTATATCTCTTTTCTAGCTTACTAGCCTCTGGTACTGGGTTTTCTTCCTACTCACACAGAAGTCCAACCATTTGTAGCTAGG
Organism: Dipus sagitta; assembly: GCA_036346955.1. Classification (NCBI taxonomy): domain Eukaryota; kingdom Metazoa; phylum Chordata; class Mammalia; order Rodentia; family Dipodidae; genus Dipus; species Dipus sagitta. The sequence continues at coordinate 63,663,949 of CM070779.1, read as the reverse complement.
ATCCATATTTGAGAGAGAACATGCAACGTCTGGCCTTCTGGACTTTTATTATTTTTATCATTTGCATGCATATGTATGTTCATGTGTGTGTGCATGTGGAGACCAGAGGGCAACATGCAGTGTAGTGTTGTCCTTAGGAACACCCTCTACTTTGTCTTGAGAAAACATCTGTCATTTTCCTGGCTACTGAGCTTTAGTTATCCACCTGCCTCCACCTCTCCAGTGTTGATATTATTAGCATGAGCCCATCATGCCTGGCATTTTACATAGGTTCTGGAGATTAAACTATGGTCCTCATGCTTATGAGATAAGCTCATTGCCCCCTGAGCCATCTCCCAAGGTACATCTTATATGTTATGATTGTATCTTCCCTCAAGTCTGTTTCAGAATGTAGTTTCCCAGAGACCCATCTTCTCCAGATTCTCAAATGTATCAGCATGGGGACTTTTACAGTATTGTTTTGTTGATTCCCTATGCATCTCTTTTTGTTTATTCTCATCTATTTCTTTCACTTCTATTTCTATTTTTTCATTTCATTTTATCAGTGGTATTTATGAAAGACTTATTATTTAAAAGCATTTCCCCAGAGGCTTAGACCCACTAGATGAGCCCTATGGAGGTCAGCAGAGTGACAGGAAGGATTTGATCATACTGTCCTAGGATCACTCAGACTCCAGGTCTCAGAGCAGTACTCTACCCTGCCTCTTCATGTCAAGTTTCATTTCCTCCAAGCTATTCCTAGCTGCTACTAAGATGGGCTCCTAGAATGCCTTCATTAAGCCCCAAGGGTGCCTTTCATGGACCTACCAGTCAGCCTCATGAGGGTTTCATTTCTAATACAACCCAAGATGTCTTTGAAGACTTCATAAATTTCCATGAGATTGACTTGATGGCACTGTGGCCTTCCTAACTTAGAAAACATATGACTATATTACAGTTGAGGCATTTTTCTACTTGAATATAAAGGTCTGCCAAAGTACATTCTCTGTAAATTTTTAGTTTTTGTCTAAACAGAGAAAACTATTACTTCCATCTAATTAGTTATTCAGGTTCTCCATGCCTTCTCCCACTTCTCTTTCCACCCTCTTTGCCTTCTTCTCCACGAACCTTTCTTGGTCTGATGTGATTCTGCCCATCTTTATCTTTAGTGGCTCTTTTCTCTTGTTCCTTCTCCCACAGCTGCTGACATAACCTGAGTTCCCTCTTCTGTTTACTATTACTGAAGCCTTAGGCAGATTTGTTTTCTGCACCAGTGTTTTCTTAGAGTATTTTCTTATAGTAGCTGTTTGATGGCCATCTGGATCCCCATCTTTACTCTGCATCGACTGAATGGATCTCATTGTGCTGAACCCTGCTGGTCCCACAGCCTGAATGAAGAACAGAGCTTCTCAGACAGAGTGGAGGAGGACGTGGTGTGTACATGCGATGTTAATTTGTGCTCTGTCATGTTTGTGACACTTCAATTTCTTCTGTCATTAACAGTAATATTTAGTACATGCCTTGGTTTTTTTGGTTGAAAATCTAAATCTCTGTTTCCTAAAAAGATCCTATATTTTGTAATGACATTCTATTAAATAAGAAGCCAAGACCAACAGTAAAAAGTTTTGTTAGCAAAATTAATTATATTTTTAAGTTTTTCTCATGGTAATTCTGGACAGTCAGTGCTGCCTGGAGCTCATTGTTCAGCCTAAAACTGTAGCTCCAGAGCCTCTGCCTACTGCTGAGTGCTGAGTCCAGTGAATCTGAGAGAGTGCAGAGTTCTTTACAAATACCAAGAGTGAATAATGGAGCAGCTGCGGGAGGATGGTGCCAGGCTGTGGACTGGTGGCTTGGGCCTCAGGATATGCAGCCATTTTTATCTGGATTATCCAAGCTAATCCCCATGGCCCAGCCTGCTGCCTCTCCTGCTATGTGAAATTGCTTTTAGGAAGACATGCAAAAGAGCTGGCACAGATTTGTACCATCCACAATCACTTCCTCTCTGAACATCACAGCTCTTATTTTCTGAGAGGAACTGTTAGGGACTCCAGTGTGGCATGGTCAGGTGGAGGTGACTGTCTGGCCACCGTCATGGAAGGATAGATGCCTGTGGCCTCACAAGCTGCCCAGGTAGCAAGAGAAGGCAGAGCAGGTCCAGGTAAAGGGGTCAAGTGAAAGGGCACAGCCCATCCCTGGGAACAGGCTGCTTGTGTTACTTGTGATGGGACAGAGACACAGATCTATACTGTCATTCTCAATAGCCTGAGGAATTTCCCTAGACTTTTAGGGGCCTCAACTTAGACAAACCCAGGAATCCTGGCTTCAACCCAAAGAATATTAGGAAGAGCCAGTATAAAACAGAGTTGAAGGTTTTAACAAAGATACTCTCAAGGAGAGAATCAAAGAACACCTGAGAACATTGGTGTGGGTTTCTCTAAGAGAGTACTTAAAGTAAGATATACCCAAGTGTTAGTATGGTCTTCTCAAGGGGACTAGCAATTAAATGTCTTTACATTAAACATATACACCATTTTGGAGGCTCTTAAGCTACATTTCAAAAGGTTACTTAGAATCTTTTTTTTTTTTCCCTCTCTCTCTGACTTTTGATAAGTGAGATTATAGGGTTGTTCTAGAGGTGCCCTGGATGGGGTTATAATCTGATAAGGTAAAACCACCGGCCACTAGGGTAGCTCCCTGACATGAAAATGCTAAGAGTGGCACATACACAAGTTAGATTATTCAAAAAGATGTTCATAGATGGACTGGCTAGTAACAATTCTCACAATTTAATCTTATTCAAATTTCTTTCACAAATTTCATGCATTGTTTTTTATTTACACAGGAGGAATATCATTATGTAGAGAAGACATGATTATCTTCCTTCACAATTAAAAGACATCAAACATCTGCAGGAATGCCACAGTAATAATTCCCCAATAATAGCAATGATTATTTTGCAAATAGTGTCAGGAATATATATCTCCTTCATGAATAACAGAAACATAAATGATCTAGGGATAATACAGTAAACATGCACAGAGCTGAAGAAACTGGCCAACAGGACTAAAATCTATAATATGAAAGAACACATAAAAGATTGGAAAGCTCAATATCACATTATATCCCCAAATTAATCTATAATTTCCCCTTCCCAATCAAATAGAATGTTGTTTTAAACATAATTTAACAAAATAGCCCTAAAGTTTACTTACAAACATTCATGTATAAGTAAAGCAAGACATATATTTAAAAGAAAATAGAGCAAAAAACCTGGACTGTAATATATTAAAATATACTATAAAATTAAAATACTGCTAGGTGACCTCGAAACAAGAATTTCAATGGAACAAAATGGAAAAATTATATATAATATGATATATATATATATATACACATATGTATATATTATATACATATATAATATTGTTGCAGTCAGGTTCATATTGCTGACAGAAATCACCCAACCAAGAGAAGCTTGTGGGAAAAAAGGTTTATTTTTGCTTACAGAGTTGAGGGGAAGCTCCATGATGGCAGAGGAAAATGATGCCATGAGCAGAGGGTGGACATTACTTCCTGGCCAACATCAGGTGGACAACTGCAACAGGAGAGTATGCCAAACACTGACAAGGGGAAACTGGCTATAACACCCATAAGCCCGCCCCAAACAATACACTGCCTCCAGGAGGTGTTAATTCCCAAGTCTCCCATCAGCTGGGAACCTAGCCTTCAGAACACCTAAGTTTATGGTGGACACCTGAATCAAGCCACCACAAATATATTATGTATTATTATATATTATATATAATTACATATATTTATATATATAATATAAATAATATAAATATATGTAATGTAATATATTATATATTATTTCCATTCTGATATATATATATATATATATATATATATATATATATATATATATATATATATGGTATATGAGGGGAGAGATGCTGTATTAGCTACATTATCATTGCTGTGACAAAAATATCTGACCAGAGGCAAGTAAAGGAAGTGTATATTGTGGCTCATAGTTTGAGGATGCAACCTTTCATAGCAGAGAAGAGACACAGTGGTCAGAGCATGAAGCAGCTGGTCACATAGCATTCCCAATCAGGATGAAGAGAACAGATGAATTGTGCTGCTGCTTAGCCAGCTCTCTCCTTTTTATACAGTTTAGGACTCCAGCCCATGAAATGGTACTGCCCTCAGTTAAGGCAGGTCTTCCTACTTAAATTAATCTAATGAAGAGTATCCCCTGCAGGTGATTCTAGGTCCTATCAAGTTGACAGTCTAAACCATCACATATAGGTATATGTGTTTTCTGTGTGTAAGACCTTCAATCAATCCTAGTGGCTTTTTACTTGTAAACAATGTTGTTTCTGCATAGTTAAGCAGCATAGTCAAAATGAAAAGGCAAGTTGACCATGAGGCAGCACTTCCAGAACAACTAGCCATGTGTTTTGGGGTTTAGCAAAGAGCTGCAGATCAACAGGATAGAAAAAAAATGATACAAGAACTTTAAAAGGCAACTAGTGACAACAATAGGAAGACAAGTATTATGTCTTTATTTTCATTTCAAGATAAAGAAGTACAGCCTCCAAGGAGCCGCCCTTTCACCTGGTACATGGATAGAGGTTCAAGGAACTTATCTGGGGGTAAGATAAGGGGTTGTGTCTAAATTCCTGGCAAGTGGAACCTGGAAAATGGTGAAAGGAAAATACTGAAAGGCAGTCTGACAAACTCATTAAAGACACTACAGTATTCCTATTCCACAACCTCCCTTAATCCTATGGAAAGAATAGAGAAGAGGGCAAAAATCCACTCTCAAATGCTGTCCCTACCTAGTTAGAGAATTTTTGGTAGCATAGGGAATATCTCAAGATATAATCTTTAGTAAAAAATGAGGGTTTTAATGTTGATATTCATATACATGAATATTCTTGTATGTACATTTTTAATGAAACACAACACAGATCACCATAGAAGGAAATACTTGGTAGTGTGAGTACTGTTTTCCCTCTTGGTGGAGAGATTACTAGTGATAGTACTTAATTCTTTGTACTTTTCTATAATTTTCTTATTATGCAGATGTGATATACTAAACCACACTTAGAAAAATATGCCCAAATTAACTTTTTCTTCTCTTTGACTTGACAAGATTCATTCAGTGTTTTGTTTGCAGCTTAATCTCACTCTCAGAAGGAATTATTGCCAAAAGCCCCCAGATCCAAGGAGGAATCCTTCTGTAAGTCATCAAGGAAATGTTGATTTCCTTCATAGCTTTTTGCATAGGCATTCTTCCAGAATCTATTGGTGTTTGAGTTGAGCAATGCCAGTCTTTCCCCAGAATGCTGCAGGACCCTGCTGCACATGACACTGCCTGGCTTCTTTCCCATATTCAGCATGGTGTCGGTACCTTTAAGGCAAACATTCCCTGGATGGAGAATGGCCATGTGGAAGGATGGGTTGCACCTTGATGCATTGAACAACAGCTGACATACACTGAGTGGCCTTGCATAATATCCACTGGCCACTGTCTGTCTCATTCATTCCCACAATATCCCTGTGCCCGTTCACCCCATTTTGCAGGGCAGGAATTTAGGCTCAAGAAGATGATATGGCTTACCCTTGATGATGCAGAAAGTGAGTAGAATATGGCTTAGTTGGTAGGATACTTGTCACACAAGCATAAGGACTAGAGTTTAGATTCCCAGCACCCACGTAAATGCTGGGTAGACTTGGTAGCCCACTTGTAATCCCAGCACTCAGGACAGGCAGGAGATCACCAAAGCAAGTTGGCTTGCTCAACTACATGAATTGGCACTTTTGGTACAGGTGACAGAAGCAGACATCTGACATCAACCTCTTATTTCTACATGTATGTGCCCACACACATGCATACATGCATAGACACATGCACACAAACTACACATATGTAAACAAACAAACCAACAACTAAAAACAAAAATAATGACAAAAAAGAAAGTGAGTGGTATAGGTGGCATTTTGTTTGAATAAACTCCAGAGCTGAGACACAGCTGGCACACAGGGGGCATCATTTATATGTAGACAAGGTTCATGTTCCTCAGAACCAATAAAGTGTTACTTTTGCTTTCTGTCAGAGTAACACAAGCATTAGCTTTGGACTATGGATGTCACCCCAAGAATTTGATCTATAGATCCCTGTAGCTTTGCTTGGTCAAAAGCCCACCCCTGGCAGCCATGGGCAGGTGATTTCTATTGGGTCAGGGCATGAAGCCATCAGCAGGGGGGACACCCTGGCTTCTCCTGTTCTCACCTCTTATGGCTAGCACACTCACACGGAGCTGAGAGCAACCTTCTCAAAGCCATCTGTCGATTGTATCCCTGCTGATGGCTGTTAGAATATTTGCTTTACAAATTGACTTTTTTATAGCTGCATTTCCAGGCATCAGTAGCTAAAACCCTAAAAGCTGGGCTGAGATGGAAAGAGTCATTTGATAATTAGATTTTGAGAAATCATAACCTTGGTTCTTGGAAATGTGTGCAGGGGTGGATTGGTGGCCGTGGAGGTTAATCCTCTGTCTTCCTTCCCAGGAATATGTTTGTGATTGGGGGCAGGGTGAATCTAAATTAAAATTTGTCTTTTGTATTCTAAAGTGGGCAGAGTTCAAGGCAGTGACAGTGTGTAAGTCATTTCAAATGCTTTCCCACCCCTTCGTTGACAGTGAGGCAGAATAAATGGTTTCCTTTCTCTTCTCCACCTGCGATTGGAACCATCATTTAATCTTTAAAGGAATAAATCATATGGAATAACTGTATACACTATACCTTGAAGGCTTATATTAATGTTCCCCATAATGTGTAATGTACAAAGGTCCAGTTCAGCTTCAGTCTAATTAGTCCCATTTTACTTTTGACCATTATAGTTCAGATCCTGTTTCCATAAGCAACTCATATTAGAATGTAAGCTTTTGTGATTCTTATAAGCTAGAGCTGGCTGATCTCCCTCTCTTGTCTGTTCTGCCTCCTCTGGTGAGACACTCCTAATTTGATTGTGTCTTGGTGAGCAGTATTATGCTACCTATTGAAATTAAAGAAACGTATGCAATTTACATTAGACTTCTACTTCCAGTGAGGAGATGGTGTCTGCCCCAGAATACAGATGTCAGGAATGAAATATTAATGACCTCAGTACTTCTGACTCCAAATGACAATTGCCAGCCTTAAAATCTCATTCTATTGAGAACAAATTCAAAGTTTTATAAATGCAGATATTCTGAATACTCAGAAAGTTGTGAGAATGCAGCTCTTCCCACATCTATTATTTTACCTTGCAGGCATTGTGATTTCTACAGAGGACATAAGGAGCTTATTTGTGAGCCATGTGGTGAGTGGGGCACAGAGTGGCAAATAGGGGCTGATTTGTAAGTTTAGATATGTGTGTGCTCCTACAGCCCATCCCGTGGTAAAAGGATTGCTGTAATTTTTAGTTCAGAATGACCAGTAAACGGTTTTTATGGATAAAAGATTATATAAGCCAGGTGTGTTAATGTGCATCTGTAATTCTAGTACTTGGAAGGCTAAGGCAGGAGGATTGGGAGTTCAGGGTCATCTTTAGCTACATGGTGAGTTCAACACTAACCTGGGCTCTATGACATTCTATCAGGAAACAAAACAAAGCAAATCAAAACTACAGCAACAACCAGGAGGTTATAGCTCTTTGTTTTATACTGTTAGGACTAAAATAAAGAGCCATGATGGTCCTTCCTTGGAAACTCCAGCCCTGACTTCTCCCTGCTCCCGTCTCCAATCCTTGTTGATCATACCTCTGCAGCTCACGCAGAGCCTCCTCCTTGCTCCCTTGCCCTCTTTCCTCCCTGCAGCCTTCTGTCATTGGTGGTGAGCTAGATCTTCCAAAACATAAATCCACAGCACTGATGGTTCCTGATGAACCCCTCTGGGTCTGCAGCCAGGTCTGATGCAAAATGCAACCTCTTTCTGTGGCCCTCTCTTCATCTCCTTACCTCTCTTGACATCACTCACAACATTCCCACTTTTCTGCCCTCTTCTCTATTCCCCACATGTATCTTTCAAGCTCCTGTCTGCTTTTCAAACTGTGTCCTTCCATGGCTATGTGCTGATCATTTATGTCAATTCCACATCTTCAAAAGCATGGCAGTTCCCTTGTCAGAGACTGGCAAGACCTGTTCCTTGATGAGCCATCACATCCTACTACAGTAGGCTAAGATTGAGAGCATGAGGAACTGAGTTCAATTTCAAGCATTCATAAAAATTCGAGGGCTTGCTTGCCTGCAAAGCCTAGGGACCTAGGTTCTATTCCCCAGTACTCACATAACCCAGGTGCACAAGGTGGTACAGCTTCTGACGTTCACTTGCAGTGCTCATTCATATATATGTATGTATTATTCCAGCCATGGTGCCATTGTTAATCCCAGAGCTGGGGAGGTGAAGGCAGGAGGATCCTTGGGGCTTACTGGCCAGCCAGTCAGCCTAATTGATGAGCTCCAGGAAAATTCAAAAAGTAAGTGGAATTCCTGAGGAACAATACCCAAGGTTCTTCACATGCATGCACACATGTGTACAGACACCTGAACACACATCTGTGTCCACACCCATACACAACACACACACACACACACACACACACACACACACACACACAATACTTCTTTCTCAATTGGTCATGAAGTATGTGCTTAATGAATACATTCCCAGTACACAGTGAGTGAGCCAGTCCATATCTCTCCCTCTCAAGCTCTTATTTCGCATACATACTTTTTCTACCAATGTCTTTATAACTGAGGGATTTCTGGCTTTTTGCTACTATATTTATGGATTTCTATTTGTATCGATATCTTTGTATCTTTTTGGCTGAAAATAATGTGTATTTCCATTGAAAAATAATTTAAGTGTTCATCAGGGATCATTGACCTATTCTCTGTGCTTCTCACAGTGATGTGAGGATTCTCTGGAGAATGAAAGTGCATGGGAGACAGAGTTCTGCTGTCACAAAGCATGGTCTAATGCTTGGAGCCAATCCCAGAGCATGAGTTATGACAGGGCAGAGCAGGCTGACCTGGATGAAGTTTCTGCAGCTGGTCTGCCATCAGAATATTCCCTTGTTCAATGTCTGTAGGAGCTTAAGAAAGAAATAAACACACCTACTATCTATTGCATGGTCTTGTACCAACAGCAGTCATCCATGGAGTCAAAGTCTGTGCCATGTGACTGCCTTGGACCCACGTCCTGATATGAATGTGAATCCCCTGCTCCAAGGACTTAGGCAGTGGCAGTGGTGTGTGGGTGCACAGGGTATGTTGGCGGGGAGGCGGGTGGTCAATGTTGTCTTGTGGCAATACAGGCCATTTTTCCCTTTTTTTGGCTTCTGTCTTGTCCCACCTCCTTGGCACCTGACACTTCATGGGATCAGGGATATAGCAGTGACACCTACTCTTCCCTTTACCACTGTCCTCTCTGCTGGAATGATATGCTATTATATTGGAGATCCAGTGGTCACCAATACCTTATCAGCATTTAATTCCCCTGCAAATGTTTGGGCACATCCAGTGTTGTTTCCATACCCCCTGTGTCCAGCAGCGTCTGTATTTATGGCTCTTTCTCTATTTGCCTACTAGCAGGCTTTGAGAGGGAGCAGAGGTGGACCTCCATACTCCTGTAGCCCTGGGGATGCTTCATGAATCCTTACTTTAGAGTTCCATTATCCTTCCTGAGCTGGGCATGATTGGGGATTTGGGGAAAGTGAATCAAATGTTGTTAAATGTGGGTTTTCTATCAGTTTGGGTAAGTCAACTTCACTCTTCTCAGCACTCAGATAAAACTCCAGAATCTAACTTCAGACACCACCTAAGAACAGTGCTTCCAGTTGGTGAGGGGAAACCAGGCTGAGAGAGAAGAGAAGATCCCTTGATGTCACAATACTAGGCTCTGGCTGGGCTGGTGTTAGAACTCATAGATGTGCTAATTAACCTGTGAGATGAAGAAGATCCTTCCTGTGGGAAGCTTTCCCTACTTCTTCCTAATCTTTTACCTGTCTTCTTCCCTTCCCTCTTTTTCTCTCTCCTCCTTTCTCCCTCCGTGACTTGTCTAGAAGCTAGAATGTGAGGGCATAATGTGATATAGCCCAATGTGTCCCAACACATAGAAGAAAATACACTTACTGTGATTCCTTCAAAGGCTGTGCATGTTCTGCTGCAGACTCTCTGCCACAGGCTCTATTTCCAGTGGCAAAGCAGAGTGTTTGTCCATACATGGGTCCTCTCCATGTCTGGGCTGCTGTGACTGACACATAGCAGCAGTGACTCTGGAAACCCACCCATTTATAATGGAATAGATCGTGATATGGTCCTGAAAGTGGGTATAAATATAATCCTTAAATAAAATTCGATGAATCTATCCAGAAATCTGATGACAGTCAACTTTGTTTTTGTTTCCAGGGAGTTGTATACATGTTCCAGGTGAAGGACGGAGTCATTGTTCTTTCTTAGCTCGAACCTGCTGAGAAACAGGACACTGGGATGTTTAGCCAGTGGCCACTCTGAGATACTCACATTGCTGCTGTGAACCTTTGTACAGGAGACAGAAAGATATGTCCTGCAGGGAGGGTCACAGTTATGCAGATGACCTTCAGGACCAAATCTGACTTCCTCATGCTCCTCATCTCTCTTGGAACCTTTGAAGGGTTTGGTGTCACTACTCACGGTCCAACCCCATTGTCAAACTTTGTCACTTACAAAGGAGCTCTGTACCTTAAACTAAGCTTGTTACATGTCATAGCATAGTTCTTGTGTCAGACCTTGCATAGATACCTGTTCTCCCAACTACACACACATGTGTTTGAATGCTTAATCTCTAGTTGGTAGTGCTATTTGGGAAGGTTTTGGAATCTTTAGGAGGAAGAGTCTTGCTAGAGGAAGTGTCTCACTAGGGGCAGGTCTTGAGGTCTTACAGCCCAGCTCCACTTGCTTCTATCTTTGTCTCTCTCTCCCCTTCTCTCCTTCCATCATTTCTCTTTTGTCCCAGCAACACAAAAGTAACTGACACAAAGCTCCATTTTTATTTTTTGAGTCAGGGTCTCTCATTGGCCTGGAGTTCATCAATTAGGCTAGACTGGCTAGCCAGCAAACCTCAGTGGTCACCCTGCTCTGCCTCCCCAGTGCTGTTATTGTAGGCACTTGCCATGAGGCCTACAGCAAACCCCAGTGATCACCCTGCTCTGTCTCCCCAGTGCTGATACTGTAGGTAAGTGCCATGAGGCCCAGAATATTCATTTATTTCTTCATTTTTATTCATGCACATGCGTATATGAGTACATTCATGCTATGGTGTGAATGTGGAGGTCAAAGGACTGCCTCAGGGTGTCTGTGGCCTACTTCCTTCTTCTTGGAGATAGGGTCTCTCTTTCCATTGTAAGGAAAGCCATTCTAGCTAGCTCATGAGCTCCAGATTCTCCTTGTTTTACCCTCATTGTTGTAAGAGCATTTGGATCACAGACACACTTTGTATGCAGCTTTGACCCCAGCTTTGTGTGGGTACTGGGAAGGATTAAATCTCGATTGCCAGGCTTTGCATGCAAGCACCATCTCCCCAGTCTTGAGGACAGCATTTTTATGAGTTCTACAGGTCTAGACTCAGGTCCTTGTGCTTGTCTAACAAGCATCTTACCCACTGAGATATCGTATCAGCTCTTAGGATCACTTTTTAAAGTTAGTTTTTTTTTCTAATAAAACTTGTGTATATGTATTTGATAAAACATGAGGTTTTGAAACATGTTAGAGACACTCATTGTTAATAGAACATCAACTATTACATTGAGAATTATGATCAGAACTGACAGCCCTCCATATTTCTCAAGCCTGCCTTATAGTCTGTTTCATTGAATGTTGGCAACTATTTCTATGACACACACATCATAATTATTATCACACTTCCAAAGATTAAGACAGATGGAGATGTGTGTGTTGTTGGATCTATAGGGTCCATAGTAGACTTAAAATCAACTGCTGCTCTAGGATTTGATGAATTTTAACATGTACTTTGTGGTTGGGGAGATAGTCAGTCATTAAAGTGCTTTCCTCAAAAGCATACAGAACCGAGTTCCATCCCCTCTACCCATGGAAAATTGCAAGGCATGATGTCATGTGCTTGTAATCCAAGCTCTAGAGAGGTACAGACAGGAGGACTCCTGGAGCTTACAGACCAGAAAGTCTAGCCTAATTGACAAACTCCATGCTATTGAGATACCCTGTCTCAAAAAAGATGTGTTTGGTGTTACTGGGGTTAACACCTACACCAGAGACCATCCTCCAACCTCCCCGACATTTATGCACACCAGACACATATGGATGAAGAAATATTTAAAGACATTAGAAATGTAATAAAACTTGTGACTAACTGTCTCTGTCATTCACTTTGCGCCCTAAAATATGAATCACACCCCCAAAGCTCCATCCCCCAGGAGTGAATGACATCCAGCACCATCTCTTCCCTTGTGCTTCTGGGATTGAGGAGACACCTCTCACTGGTGGACACCCCTGATGGAGGCTGTCAATGGAACAGTGCCAAGCTCCATGTTAATCAGCACTTGTCCCAGAAACATGATTATTATGTCTCTTGCTGTAGCTCAAAGAAAGATCACAACCACAATTCCAATTTTCTTCTCATTTTAATGAGGACAAAAGGTAGGGGATTAGTAGCCCCAAGTTATTTCTGTGATTTATCTGTATAGCAGTTTGGAAAGGCACAGGGAAGGCTAAAATCAGTATTTCAGTGTACCAGGGGCATGGCATAGCTAGCTGTGTCACCGAGCTCCCTCCTACAGCTCACACACTCAGATCAGTGGAGCCAGGCAGGGAAACAGGGGCAGTGCTAGGTGTGAGTGGGTCTCCATGGATATGCACTCAGCCAGAGGAAGGTACTGCTTCTTGATGTTTGCCTCTGGGGACTGGGCTGGGTCACCGCATTTTCCTCTCCTGAGGAAGGGTGGCATCAAGACTTCTGTGGGATACCTTGGCTTTTACGGGTCAGTGCTTACTTTTCTAAGGAAGGGTTTGAAGCCTAAGAGTCCAAAAGGAAGACAGTGCTCACCTGGAAGTGTTCAGGGGTGAAGGTCAGGGACATGGGCTGTAGCGGCTTGTGCTCAGGAACATAGTGCTTCTTCATGCTAGGGCATGGGGTAGGCTTGTCTCTGTTTATTTAGAGCTGGACACATGAGGGGGAGGGGAGGGAGAGTTGTTAGTGAGGGGAAACTCTGCAGCATCCTTGGGCATATCTGCTCTGCTCTGCTCTGCCAGGTGACAATGGGCTTTTCCACACTGCTTTCTGTGTCACTTTATGGATTAGTTTACTTTATTGTTGCTGTGATGGTATTTCTGACAGAAACTACTCAAGTGAAGAAAGATTTGTTTGCGCTCCTGGTATCAGAAATCTCAGTCCATCATGATAGGAGGTTGGGGTGGAGCAGAGGAGTTCAAATCATTGGATTCAGGAAGTGGGGTAGAGTGAGAAGTCAGAGACAAGATATCCACAAGGTCCCGCACCCCAGTGATCTACTTCCTCCAGCTAGGTTCTACTTCCTAAAGCTTCCAGAATGTTCCAAAAAACAGTGCCACCTGGGGATAAATTATTGTACACATGAGCCTGTGGGAAAGAGTTTAGATTCAACCCACACCTTGGGCCACTCAGCCTTCTGATTACTCATGGATGAGTCAGGGCAATGAGAGCCATTGTGAGGTTTAAGGACTACCAGAGCCAACGCATGTGGAATCATGCTGATGATAATAGTAAATAAATAAGCCAAGACTTGCCAGGCAAGGGCTGTGGCTAAAAATGGGTGGGACCTTCTAGGACAGAGTCTCTGGCTATCTTTGCTGAAATATGTCCTCCCAACTTAAACTGCATGCATAAACACCTGGGAACAAAACTAAATTTCCATCATCCCTTCCAGCTAAGTGAAGCCATTTCATTGTGCATGTAGAAGCATCTGGTGGAAGGTTTTAGAGTAGAAAATGTGTTCTTTTGGTATTCTTTCCTTCCTGCTATCCTAGGAACTTGGGGTGTGCTACGTAGAGGTGTTGTACCCATTGTGTTACATGAGAATACTAAGGACGTGATGGTAAAGATGGAAGGAGCCAGATTCCCTCTTTTTGGATGCATTTATTACAGCTCTGGAAAGCTTTGCACTAGATATTTGCATGAAGGAGAAACTGTACTTTGTTTTGATTTATTTGAAGGAAAGTGTAAAAGAAAAGCAAAAGAGAACATTGGACTTGATCTCTACAGACAGACTGTTTTTTGGGAGGTACAGTGAGGGGCAGCAGCCTTCCTGGGGGATGAAGGCTGAAGCACTGAGTTGGGCTGGGGTGCAAGCTTATAAGGAGGCTCCTAAGACAAACAGGCTGAACCAGCTGCAGGTACAAAGGAAGTAGATAAGGAATGGAAGTTATTTGTGTCCTTGCTCAGAATAGGCCTTTTTGCAGAATAGTCTAGAGAGGACTGGACATCTGTATTCTTTATGGCCTTCTAATCTTAAGATTAGTTATTAACTCTTTAGTTCCCTCTAGCTTTCAGGGAAGGCTGTTAACCTTACAGTTCATATGATCTTTATCGTTGTCTTTCAGTTCACAAGTTCATTTTCTTATGCAGCAGTGGCAAGTTGAAAATAATAAGGACAGAAGCATCCAGATGTAGCTAGCTGAGACCTTCTTGAACACCTTCCTCCCAAGATTAAAAAGAAATCAGAATTAAGTTCTATGTTTCTATGATCATAGCAACTTTTGAAGATAAGATTTAAAAACTCTTCCCATGTCTGGGTCAGAGTTCAATCTATGATTTCTTTATAGCCACCAAATTCAACCATATATTTAGCATAAAGTCCCTGTTTGTCTAAAATCCCTATGCAATAGCAACTTACAACCAGTTTTCTAAAGCTTCCTCAGTTCCCTGGGTTGCTGCATTCCTGGGTGTCATAGAGTCATGTTAATGTTGGCCTGACAGTGCCAAGTGATCAGACAGGTCTCTCAGGAGCCATGAGTGGCTGGTGATAACCCAACAACTCCAGATGCGCCTATCCTGTGTATCAGCAACTGTCTCACTTCCAGATGCTCATGGATGATTGGGCTCCATGGGCCAAGCTCAGAATCCACTGGGGGTATTTCAACCTAGACTTGGAATGACTCTTTGGCAGGCAGGGTCAGGGGAAGCTGGCCAGCACAGTGAGTTAGAGAAGCTTTTTGAAATTTAAACTTATCATGCTTTTTTTTTTTAAGAGTAGGAGGAAAAAGCAAAGGTTTCTCCCCCCTTCCCTTTTGGTTTGTCTTTTTAAAACTATTTCCCTTTCTTCTGTTAAAAATGGTATGAGTGTAATAGGATGATTATTTTGGCCTCTTATTCTCTCTCTCTCTCTCTCTTTTTTTTTTTTTTGCATTTGATCAAATGTACATGTGCTTTTCCTGTGTATGCTACAGAGTGCTATCTGGGGTCGTTCTGTCCCCGAGGCAGAGAGCCAAGAGTTATTATTCTCTGGTGACTCTCAAGGGTGAAGAAGAGGCAAAATAGGGTCCTTCCTGGTCCAGAAAATCAAGGAATCAAGATTCAGAAGCAGGGACTGACAGGCTGAAACTTGCTCACAGATACATGCAGGAGTTAAGGTCTCAGGTGTTATCACATTGAAATATGAAGGGTCTCTATATTGTTGGTAATGACCAGGGCTTATCCCAACTTTCCCTGGAGTCTCTGAAACTGCCTTGTTGCCTGGCTTACTTTTTCCACCCACAATGTCAGATGAGCCCTTATTACCTCTCTGGGAGCAGGACCTGCTTGTCCTGAAGAAATAAATGTCATAGAGAATAACCTTAATGAACCTCACCGATGGCAGGCTGCCCTGGGGGAGGTACAGTGTGTGGACCTGGCCAGGTACTGTTCAGAGCTTCCCTCTCAAAGCTACTACATGGAGTAAGTATGACCCAAACACTTTGCCATGACTTTGTAACAAACAGGCCACATGATAGAGCCACATGTAGTTGTTGAGCATGCCACTATTCAAAAGTATGGATCTGTTTTGCTACTATAGAAGTGTGAAAGGTGAAAACAGCAGGCTTTGTAATAAAAGAGAACATTTTTGTTTGAAGCCTCTTATCTAAAAAACTATAGCTAAAGACTTGACAAACGCTCCTTGCTGATTCTTCCCTAGTTAAGAAGTGAGAACTTGTATAAAAGATTAAGGAACACAATCTTTTGCTCCTTGAGCATTCATTTTAAACATGTTTAAGAAATCCAAGCAGCAAGGTGTGCTGTCCATTCTCTGTGCTGAGTGAGGAAGGGTGTGGGGCAAAGCTGCGCTGCTTCCATCTCGGCCTGGTAGCGCCCTTCTCACCCCTCCCTACTTTGCTTCCTGTGGTTTTAGTTCCCTGAAGTCAGCCATGGTGTGAAAACGTAGTATGGAAAATCCAGGTATAAAGAATACATGTATTTTAAATTGTCTTTCTGAGTAGTGTGATGAAGTCATGTGGAGCTGGGTCCAGTCCCATCCTGTTTGGGATGTGAATCATCTTTATATGCAGTGTGTCCACACTGTGTATGTGGCCCACCCATTGATCTGAGAAAGAGCTCTGAGTGAGGCTAAACTTCCATACCAGTAGCTCTCAGGTCTGGAGTTCTTGTCCACATTATCAAAGAATTGAAAAATGCATGCTCAGAGAAGGGTAAATTATGAGATTTATTTTTAGGAGAGTTGAGGTAAGAGGGAAAGCCAAAAGAAGTCACCACCTTCCCAGCCAGGCTAGGAAAGAGGTGAGGAAACTGGACAATCTCTGTCTAGCTCAAAAGTCTCTGAGGGATGGGCTCACACATGTGGCTCAGGTCTATTTATATGGATTAGGCACCACTTAGAATGAGCCTTATCACCAGACTCAAGTGTGTGAGTGAAGTGGGAAATGCCTCTCCAGAAATTGACCTGACACAAAATTTGGTGGAAAAGAGGAGCTTTTATTCACGCTGACAGTCTGAAGCCAGGATAGCTCCTGAAGCAAGCAAGCAAGTGGACATTCCAGAGGCAGATATGTGTCAGCAAGCAGGTACAATTTGCACAAGAAAGTGGGGAGGGGTGTACAAAGGAGAAATTCCAAAACTGAGTATGTGACAATTGTGCAATTCTTACCTTTAGCGAACAGGACTGACCTGTCCCATGTCCTTGGGCCAGAAGGGGAGGGGGACTGGCTATGGGCTGATGAGGCAGCCCCAGGCCTTCTTTCTTAGCAACTTTGTAATTTTCTATTGTTCAACCACATTTCCTCCTCCTTTACCTGATCTTGTGGGAATCGGTTGATACTCTTGGCATAACACCTGTAATTTTACTTCCTCTATCCAGTTCTTGACAAACCTAGATAAAAGGTTGAAAATGCAGGGCCCAAACAGCAGACCTAATAAGATTATGGTTAGGGACCCCATTAGGGGCCAAGCCAGGGTTTCCACATCATCCAAACAGCTTTCTATTGTGTACCTTCCTTTTTGTTTCTAGACTCAATTCTTTTTAACAATTGTCTAGCATGTTTTTTACTAACCCTAATTGACTGGCATAAAATCAACATTTTTTTTTCACCAAGGAAGACAATATTTTCCCTTTCCCTGCTGTAATCAAGTCTAGTCCTCTCCAGTTCTGCAGGACCACGGCTGCCAGTGAGTATACTTGATTCCAAAGGGTGATTATGCTCTTTTGGACCATGGTCAGGTCCTCTTGAATCTGGCTAGAGAGTTGACTATGCTATACTTGTTGGAGGCCTATCGTAGTGGCACCAGTGACTGCAGTTCTTGCCAGGGTAAATCTTAACAAAATAGGCAAGAGCACCAGGTCACTCTTCTGTCTTGCTTCCCTGGGTTGTAGGTATCAACGGACTTAATCTCCTGTGAACACATCCAAGTCAGGGGTAAGGAATACTCCCAGATAACAAGTATGGTTACCTTTAGAGCAGGCAATGTAGGTTCCCTTGGTGGCCACTATTTTGGCATCCAGCCTGATGCAGGTTTTCCCTGTTCCAACACTGGGGGCCCGGTTAAGCAGTCTCTTCTGTTGTGTTAGCTAGGTTCAGGTTAGCTATTTCTACTCCAGTGCAGAAAATCTGCCTGGCGTTCAGAAATAGCCAGTAGTTTCTTCCCAAGTAGGGATTAAACTGGTTAAGAAGTTCATGGCTAGCATTTAGTAGGACCAACATCTTATAAGGGGGCTTCAGGGTCAAATGGCCTCAGACTGGACTGATTGTTGGGCTTTCTTTTTGCCTTGGGGCTCAGGGATGGTCCAAGGAGTTGACTTTGTTCACCAAGATGGTAACTTGTTGTACTGTCAACAACTGGAGGATCATGGTGGGTTGATGGGCTCTCAAATCATTTAATTTTAATGCCACTCTGCGAGTTGCCCAAGTAATGGGGCTTTTAAGGGTCAATTCTATTTGGACTCTTCCCTTTTCATCTGTGGGAAGGCTCTTGATATTTTGTACCCCTTTTCCAGGGAAAAGTATTTTTCTTACCTCCCTATTATTTGTGTCTTTTATCTCCCTGTTGGTAAATACATGTCCACCATTTTAGATGATGCCCAGTGTTCCACCCTCCAACAGTCACCATCTGTTCTGATCATTTGCCCAATATGACAAAGCCTTTCCCATCATAACAATTTCCTCTCCAGGAATCAGTTCTGACCTACTCCTTTGGCTGTGGGGGTGTCTCATACCATACACCACCCGAAAGAGATGGTACTGGGCCAGTCTCTGAACAGGCACTGGAAGTTTTAGGGGAAGGCCCAAGGTCTGGAGTGCATCAGCTACGAGGCCCCCAGAATCTTGGTTAAGTGTGGCCTCCAAGGTCACATGTGCTTTGGCTGTGGTATGTATTGTCATCAGGCACACCATCAAGATTTGGGATGTGGGCAGGGTTTTCATCTCGGCTCTTCTTGAAGAGCTTTAGATGCAAAGGATGTTGGAGTCCACAAGTTCTATCCAAGTTTGTTCCAGGTCAGAGGCTGCTTTTGTGTGCGTGTGATGGATCCATGGCTTGACACCTGCAACTTTAAGAGCTGAGGGAGTAGTTAGAAGTACTTGGTATGGCCCTCCCATCTGGGATCTAAGCTGCACTGTACTGGGATATTTACCTAAACCCAGTCTCTTGGGTTCCCAGAACGTAGCTGGTTCTGAGTCATGAGCGGAGGAGGCAGATTTAAATGACCAGCAATTCTTGCAGTGTTGACTAAGTTTTTAAAAAATAGTTGGAAGTGAGTTAGTCCATACTCTTGGAGGTCCCCAGAGTCTTTCAGGAGCAGCAGGGGAAGGCACTCAAACAAAGTTTCAAAGGGGAGAAATTCACATTTTTGGAGGTGCAGAGCACTCTGAATGGTACAAACACAGAATTTCAGGCCAAGGAAGGCCTGTTTCCTGGCAGTATCTGGCCATTGTAGTCTTTAAGGTCCTCTTCATTCTCTCGACCTGGCCCAAGGATTGGGAGTGATACTGCATGTATAGATTCTAAGTTAGGCCCACCACTTTGGACACTTGCTGAACAATTCTGTTGACAAAAGCTGAGTCATTTTCTGACCTGATGCTTATTGGGACTCCAGAGTGCAGAATGATTTCTCTGGCCAGAACATGGGACACCTCTTGGGCTTTTTCTGAGCAGGTGGGGAAAGCTTTTACCTAGCCTAAAAAGGTACAGACTATAACTACCAAGTACTGATATCTTACTTGGCTGGATGTCCATGAAGTCCACTTCTAGATGTTCACATGGATAGGATTCCCATTTTTGTGGCAACAGTAGGGTCCCGAGCCTCTGGTTGGGGTTATTTTGTGCACATCATAGGCAGGCTCTGCTGGCTTGCTGGGCTGACACTGCCTATCTTGGGACCACCAGTTATCTCTGAAGCAGGTCTTTCAAGGCTGTCTTTCTCAGGTGAGCCACTTCATGGGCTTGCTGGACCAGGCTGGGTACAGTTCCCCCTTGGGACTATAATTTTCCCATATGAGGTGATTATTCAGCCCTCAGGATTCTTGGTTGCTCCTTAGTCTGTTGCCTCTTTTCTTTCTTCTGATTATACACGGGCTGCTCTGGGAGCACTGGGAGTATGAAACAAACGTTCTGAGAGGTAGTGGGAAGGGATTGTAGGGCTATGTCTTCATGGAGGGCCGCTTGTTTTCCTGACTGGTCCACCAGCTGGTTTCCCCATCTTACCCATTCCTGATTCCTTGTGTGAACTTGGAAATGTGCTACTGCTGCTATGGTCCAAGCTTGGATTTGGTCACTCTTTATATATATATATATATATATATATATATATATATATATATATATATATATAATTTCTTTTCCCCTGAGGTAAGCAGTCCCCTTTCTTCATACATTGCTGCATAAATGTGCAGGGTGGCAAGGGCATACCGGGAGTCAGAGTTTATGGTGGCTCAATTTCTCTCCATGAAGAAGAGCACTCTCGTTAGTACATGGAGCTCAGCCTTTTGGGCAGACCAGTGATTGGGTAGTTAACCCTCTCCTATGACCTTGTCTGTAGTGTTCACAGCATACCCAGTGAGGAACTCCCCTGTTGCAGGCTTTGGCTCCCATCAGTAAAGAGTTTCATATCTGCGTGGCAGAGTGACTCTAAGTCCAGTCAGAAGGAGACAATCTTCTCCATGACCTTTTTGAAAGTGTGGAAGGGCTCTCCTTCCTCTTCTGGTAGGTATGTGGCTGGGTTCAGGGCCCAGGTAGCTTCTGTCTATACTTGGGGATTTTCTCCTAACGGCCTGATATAGAGCCACAGGCTTTCCAGTCATCCAGAGGCTGGATATACCATTTAGAAAAGAGGACCTGGTGTGGTAGTTTGACATTTCTGTCCCAAAGTTAGTTTGTCTGTTTTCTCCACCAGTACTACCAAGGCTGCTAGTGCCCAAAGACAAAGGAGTCACCTCGAGGCCACTGGTCCAGTCTTTTGGACAGGTATGCCACTGGCCTAGTCCATAGGCCTAGCTTCTGGGTTAGGACCCCTAACCCAATTCCTTCTTTCTCATGTTCATAGAGGGTAAAGGGGCAGTGACATCTGGGAGTGCCAATGCAGGCACCTCACTTTGTTTTTTTCTTAAGTTGGTCAAAGGCATCTTCTTCCTCCTTTTCCCACTTTAGTGGGTCTGTCTGTAGTGGGTACTGTGAAGTGGTTTCATGATGGCAGAGAATTCTGGGATCAAGAGTTGGCAGAACCCAGTTACCCTTAGGAACACTCTGAGTTGTTTCTTAGTTTGGGGGTGGGTGTTTGGGATGATCACTAATATTCATCCTTTCCCCAGTCTCCCTCCTCTGTTTCTGGCTGAGGTAATATCTCAAGCAGGTGACCTCCTCCTGACAGATCTGAGCCTTTGCCTTCTTCTTAGAGACCTTTTATCCTGCCTCTTGTAGGAAACATAGCAGCTCTTCAGTGCCCTTCTTGCAGACTTCTCTCATGGGAGCTATTATCAGCAGATCATCAATGTACTACAAGATGGTACATCCAGTGGGTCAGCAGTTTTATAAGTCCTTTGCTGGTGCCTCCCCAAAATGGTAAGGGAGGTATTGAACCCTTGTGGTAGGTAAGTCCACATCAATTCCCCTTTGAACTATTCTCTAGGTCTTCCCACTCAGAGGTGATAGGGGCTGGCTTATTTCTGCTAACCTCAGGCAGAAGAAGGCATCCTTCAAGTCCAGGCAAGAGAAAACAGCAGCCATTAGGGGTATCAGACTTAGCAAGGACTACGGATTGGGGAACATGAGGTGCAGGATCTCAGTGGCATCATTGACCCAGCAGAGGTCTTGGACTGGTTGATAATCACTGGTCTGTGGCTTCTTCACTAGAAGTAAAGGGGCGTTCCATGGAGATTGGATTTCTCATAGGTCTCCCTCACCTTTGAGTCTTTTGATGTGGGGGGCTCTCCCAAGCTGAGCTTCCAGGGAAATCACGTATTGTTTCATCCTCACTGGGGTGGCTCCTGGCCTTAGTGCCACCACCACTGGTGGGTGGTCCTTGGGAAGGCTAATCCTTCCTTGTATGTCTCAGACCTGGAGAAATTGCTCCAGGTACCAGTTAATATTGAGTCTTTTCTCTTGTCTCCTAGTGAAGCCTCTATTTTTATTCTGCATGGACTTCCAGTGTTATTACAGGAAGGGGACCAGGGCTGGTTGCAGGACCCAAGTCCATGGTCACTGTAGCACCCAGTTTATATAGTAAATGTCACCCTAGAAGAGGTCCTGGAGCCTCAGGCACATATAGGAATCAATGACAGACCCAGTGGCTTCCTACTGAGAACTCTCATGTTTCACAGAAATGGTATTTTTGATGGTCTCTCTTGCTCCTACAATGGTGTTGTAGCGTTTGTTGAGTCTTTTAGTGGGAGTGGACACCATGTAGATGGCTGTACCAGTATGTACAATGAAGTCCATGGTTTGGCACCCCTCATCAATTCTGACTATGGGCTCCTGAGGACCAAACATACAAGTGAGCCTGATCATCTTAATTCTAATTCAGAGTCCCAATCAGGGCTTTCACTGTTAGGGGCCTGCGCCTACTTGGAAGCTGAGACTACTGTAGGTTTTAACGCTTCCCTCTCCTAGAGGTCTTTTTCTGGACATGTTTTTTCCTTCCTCCCATTCCAGGCATTCATTTATTTTTTTCAAGGTAGAGTTTCACTCTAGCTCAGGATGACCTGGAATTCACTATGTAGTCTCAGGGTGGCCTCAAACTCATGGTGATCCTCCTGCCTCTGCCTCCTGAGTGCTGGGATTAAAGGTGTGCACCCCCAAGCCTGGCACATTAATTTCTTTTAATGGCTTCTCCTTACAGTGAGCATACTGTTTTTTGTCTAAGGAGGGGCATTGTCCTCTTTCCCTTGTTTCTTCCCTGGACCTGTGGGGGCCCATGGCTTCTTTCATGGCAACTGCAAGTACTCAAGATTTCCTCCCATATTGTCTGTCCTTTTTCTTTCTGGTGGCAGCAAGAAAGATTTTAAGAACTTCATCTATGTTTTATTTTTTCCTACAAACACTTCCACGTACTATAACTTGAGTCTCACATCATAAGCTAATTGAGTTACGAAGGCTGTGTTTACCATTAACCAGTTTTTGAGGTCCTCTGGAGCAAATGGGGTGTATCTGAAATATGTACCATAAAGTCTTTCATAAAACTGGCTAGGGGTCTCTCATTCTCCCTGGATGACTTTGCTCAGTCACATCAGTTTGGTGGTCCTCTGTGTTCCTGCTCTGGCTCCTTCAAGAAGAGCTTGTCTTGGACTGGAGAGATGCCTTATCAGTTAATGCACTTGCTTGCAAAGTCTAACAACTCCTGTTCAAATCTCCAGGTCCCACATAACCAGATGCACAGTGACAAAAGCATGCAATGGGGCACCCATATCTGGAGTTTGTTTTCAGTGGCAGAAGGACCTGGCATACCCTTTCTCTCTCTCTACCTCTCTCTCTCTCTCAAAATAAATAATAATAATAGTTAAAAGAAGAATTGCTTGTCTTATCTGGTTGAGAGACTGGATCACTGCTTCTGTATTTGGGTCCCAATTCAGCCAGCTATTTGCATTGTTTGCAAAGCCCTCTGTATTCATTTTCCCAGCTGCAGCCTGTGCAGCCATCCATGTTCTTGCTGCCTGGTGAATTCACTGCCTTTCTTCAGAGTCAAGATCATGGCGAAAAGCTGGTGGCAGTCATCTCAGGGTGGCCTGTATGTCTTGATAATGGAGGACAGCAAGTCTACCATGTCCTGGGGCTTCTCCGAGTAGAGTGGGATGTGCTTCCACCAGTTTAAGAGGTCAGTGGTGGTGAAGGACTGATAGACAAGAGTTGCTGGCCCAGTGATGTATGTGTCATTTTGCAGCAGGGAAGGGCCTGGTGTCTTCTGCAGCAGGAAGAAGGGTACGGATTCTTTCCAGGATTTTAGTTGGCTGGAGGCAAGGTAGTAGCCTCATGTACTTAGCAGTCCTGGCAGGACTACTGGGTAGAGAGTTGGGGCTGATGCCAGGTCATCAAAGAGGGAGACAAGAGGAGCCTCAGCTGGCTAGTCAGGAGGAGGGTGCTGTTCAATATTGGACTCTGGGAGCTGTAACTGGTAGGGAGGTGGCACAGTGTTCTCTGTTGTAGTCGGCAGTGGCACTGGTTAAAGTTTTCTTAAAAATTTTATTTATTAACAACTTCCATGATTATAAAAATACCCATGGTAATACCCTCCCTCCCCACACTTACCCCTTTGAAATTCCACTCTCCATCATACCCCCTCCCCAACTCCATCAGTCTCTCTTTTACTTTTGATGTCTTGATCTTCTCCCCTCTTATGATGGTCTTATACAGGTAGTGTCAGGCACTGTGAGACCATGGATATCCAGGCCATTTTATGTCTGGAGGGAGCATGTTGTATGGAGTCCTGCCCTTCCTTTGCCTCTTACATTCTTTCCACTATGTCTTCTGCATTAGACCCTGAGCCTTGGAAGGTGTGATACAGATATTGCAGTACTGAGCACTGAGGTCATTTCTTTCCATCACCATGATACCTTCTGAGTCGTCCCAAGGTACTGCCATCTGAAAAGAGAAGATTCTCAACCAAAAGTGAGAGTAGCATCAATATAAGGCTGTGAACATCAACAGAAGTGCTTACTGGGCGGTCTGATAAGCATAGTATATACATTTGGCCAGATAACAGCAGTCGTTACACCCCTAGTGCTCATGACTACCCCTGTTTTAAGTTTTCAGTATCAGGGATGTATTCCCTTCCCATGGAGCCGGCCTCCAGTCCAATTAGGGGGCAGTTGGTTTCCCCCATAACAGATGTGCCACTATTGCACCCGTTGGCTCATTTGGCCTAGCTGGCCAATTATAAGGCTTGCAGTGTCCACTGATGAGCATCTTCACTGGCGATTTCTCTTTCACCCATCGAACTGCATGCAGAACAACTTCTTCCAGCTTTCTGTCAGCTGGTCTACATGGAGGAGGTTATCAGCTCAGTTCCAGCAATATTTCTCAGTGGTCTTGCAGACCAAGTGTATGGAGTCTTCAGCAATAGGGTCTTACCATCTATTCCTGGTGGGAAACCAAGGGCCTCGGCAATGGCCTATAATGTTTTGGGGGCATCAGAGATATCTCCCTGGCCAACAACTCATTGGAAGACATCCCATACCTGGTACTGAAAATTTTCTAGCAACAATCTATGGCTCCTGAGTGTTCCATTGTCCAAAAAAGTAGGATTACATATGTCTTATTTATATCCTCTAAGATTTTGATTAGCTGTTCCTCCACCTTTCCTTTACTCAATCTCTTCCCCAGACCTCATAATGGGCCTTTTCACCCCCACTAATCTATTCTTCTACTTACATATATACAATACCATCCTATTAAGTACCCCCCTCCCTTCCATTCTCTTCCCTTTGTATCTCTTTTCTAGCTTACTGGCCTCTGCTACTGAGTTTTTTCCATCTCACACAGAAGCCCAGTCATCTGTAGCTAGGATCCAAATATGAGGGAGAACATGCCATGCTTGGCTTTCTGGGCCTGGGTTACCTCACTTAGTATAATCGTTTCCAGATCCATCCATTTTCTTGCAAATTTCATAACTTCATTTTTCTTTACTGCTGAGTAGAACTACATTGTATAAATGTGCCATACATTCATTATCCATTCATCAGTTGAGGGACATCTTGGCTGGTTCCATTCCCCAGCTATTATGATTTGAGCAGCAATAAACATGGTAAAGTATGTACTTCTAAGGAAATGAGATGACTCCTTAGGATATATGGCTAGGAGTGCTATAGCTGGGTCATATGGTAGATCAATTTTTAGCTCTCTTAGGAACCTCCACACTGATTTTCACAGTGGCTGGAGCAGATTGCATTCCCACCAACAGTGTAGAAGGGTTCCTCTTTCTCCACATCCTCGCCAGCACTTATGGTCATTTGTTTTCATGATGGTAGCCAATCTGATAGGAGTGAGATGGAATCTCAATGTAGTTTTAATCTGCATTTCCCTGATGACTAGGGATGTAGAACATTTTTTTAGATACTTATACATCATTCGTATTTCTTCTTTTGAGAACTATCTATTTAGTTCCATAGCCCATTTTTTAATTGGCTTGTTTGATTTCTTATTATTTAATTTTCTGAGTTCTTTGTATATCCTAGATATCAATCATCTATCAGATGTATAGCTGTCAAAGACTTTTTTCCCATTCTGTAGGTTGCCTCTTTGTTTTATTCACAGTGTCATTTGCTGCACAAAATCTTTGTAATTTCATGATGTCCCAGCAGTCAATCTGTGACATTATTGTCTGAGCAATTGGGGTTATATTCAGAAAGTCTTTGCCAAGACCAATATGTTGAAGGGTTTCCCCTACTTTTTCCTCTAGCAGTTTCAGTTTCAGGTCTGATGTTAAGGTCTTTAATCCATTTGGACTTAATTCTTGTGCATAGAGAGAGAAGAAAATCTATTTTCATCTTTCTACAGATAAATATCCAGTTTCCCAGCACCATTTGCTGAAGAGGCTGTCTTTTCTCCAATGAGTATTTTTGGCATTTTTATTGAATATAAGGTGGTTATAGCTACCTGGACTTGCATCTGGGTCCTCCATTCTGTTCCATTGATGTACATGTCTGTTTTTGTGCCAGTACCATGCTGTTTTTGTTACTATGGCTCTGTAGTATAGGTTAAAATCAGGTAGAGTGATACCACCCACCTTATTTTTGTTGCTCAGTATAATTTTAGATATTCGAGGTTCTTTGTGATTCCAAATGAACTTTGGATTTTTTTTTCTATTTCTGGGAAGAATGCCATTGGGATTTTGATGGGGATTGCATTAAATGTGTAGATTGCTGTAGGTATGACTGCCATTTTCACAAAATTGATGCTTCCAATCCAAGAACAAGGGATGTTTTTCAATTACTTAGTGTCCTCTACAATATCTCACTTGAGTATTTTATAATTTTCATTGTAGATATCCTCTACTTCCTTGGTTAGGTTTATAATGAGGTACTTTATTTTCTTTGATGCAATTGTGAATGGGAGTGATTCTCTGATTTCATTCTCTGTGTGTTTATTGTTAGCATATATGAAGGCTACTGATTTTTGTGTATTTATTTTTTTATCCTGCTACATGGCTATAGGTGTTTATCAGCTCTAACAGTTTGCTGGTAGAGTCTTTAGGGTCCTGTATATAGAATCATGTCATCTGCAAATAATGATAACTTGATCTCTTCCTTTCCAATCTGTACCCCTTTTAAGTGCATCTCTTGCCTTTTTGCTATGGCTAAGACTTCCAGTACTATATTAAATAAAAATGGGGAGAGTAGACACCCTTGTCTTGTTCCTGATTTTAGCTTCCCATTTAGTAATATGTTGGCTGTAGGCTTGTCATAAATAGCCTTTATTATATTGAGATATGATCCTTCTATTCATAGTCTCTGTAGGACTGTTATCATGAAGGGATGTTGGGCTGTGTCAAATGCTTTTTCTGCATCTAATGAGATGATCATATGATTTTTGTCCTTCAGTCCATTTATATATTGTATTGCATTTATTGATTTGTGTATGTTGAACCATCCCAGCATCTCTGGTATAAAGCCTACTTGGTCCGGGTGAATGATCTTTCTGATATATTCTTGTATTCTGCTTGCCAATATTTTCTTGAGAATTTTTGCATCTATGTTCATGAGGGAGATTGGTCTATAATTTTCTTTTTTTGTTCTATCTTTGCCTGGTTTTAGTATCATGGTGATGCTGGCTTTGTAGAAGGAGTTTGGTAGGATTCCTTCTTTTTCTATTTTATGGAAAAGCTTAGGAAGCAACGGCACTAGTTCTTCCCTGAATGTCTGGTAAAATTCAGCAGTGAATCCATCTGGGCATGGACTTTTTTATTTTTGAGATTTTTTTATAACTGCTTGGATCTCCATACTTGTTATAGGTCTATTTAAGTTATTAATCTCATCTTGATTTAATTTAGGTAGCTCATATAAATCAAGGAAACCATCCATTTCTTTCAGATTTTCATACGTAGTGGATTATATGTTTTTAGAGTATGTCCCTATGATTTTTTGAATTTCTCTGGTATCTGTTGTGACGTCACCTTTTTCATCTCTAATTTTATTAATTTGTGTCTCTTCTCTCTTTCTTTGGTCAGATTTGCTTAGGGTTTGTCAATCTTGTTTATCCTTTCAAAGAAACAACTCTTTGTTTCATTGATTTTTTGGATTGTTATTTTTTGTTTCTATTTCATTAATTTCTGCCCTAATCTTTTTTTTCTCTATTTTTATTAACAGTTTCCATGATTATAAAAATATAGCCCATTGTAATACCCTCCCTCCCCCCACTTTCCCCTTTGAAATTCCGTTCTCCATCATATCCCCTCCCCATCTCAATCGGTCTCTCTTTCATTTTGATGTCATGATCTTTTCCTCCTCTTATGATGGTCCTGTGTAGGCAGTGTCAGGCACTATGAAGTCATGGATATCCAGGCCATTTTACATCTGGAGGGAGCACATTGTAAGGAGTCCTACCCTTTCTTTGGCTCTTACAATCTTTCTGCCACCTCTTCCGCATTAGACCCTGAGCCTTGGAATTTGTGATTGAGATGTTACTCAGTACTGCAGTCACTTCTTTCCAGCACTATGATACCTTCTGAGTCATCCCTAGGTCACTACCATCTGAAAAGAGAAGATTCTCTACCCAAAGTGAGAGTAGTGTTAATATAAGGGTATAAATATTAGGAGAAGTGCTTACTGGGCAGTTTGATAAGCTTAGTATATACATTTTTCCAGACATCATCAGATGTTACACCCCTAGGGCTCATGACTACCTGTGTTTTAAGTTTTCAGTATCAGGGTTGTATTCCCCCCCATGGAGCGGGCCTCCAGTCCAATTGGAGGGCAGTTGGTTTCCACCATGACAGACGTGCCACTATTGCTCCTGTTGGCTCATTTGGCTGGCTGGCCAATTATAAGGCTTGCAGTGTCCACTGTTGAGTATCTTCACTGATGGTATCTCTTTCTCCCATTGAACTACATGTAGAATGGCTTCTTCCAGCTTTCTATCAGCTGGTCTACAAGGAGTTTATCAACTCAGTTCCAGCAGGATTTCTCAGTGGCCTTGCAGTCGAAGTCTGTGGAGTCTTCAGCAATAGGGTCTTACCATCTATTCCTGGTGGGAAACCAAGGGCCTTGGCAATGGCCTATACTGTTTTGGGGCCATCAGGGACCTCCCTGGCCAACAACTCATTGGAGGTATCCCATCTTTGGCACTGAAAATTTTCTAACAACAATCTATGGCTCCTGAGTGTTCCATTGTCCAAAACCTGAGGATTCCATGTGATTTGTTTGTATCCTCTTAGATTTTGATTCACTCTCCATCCACCTTTCCTTTACTCAATCTCTTCGCCTGACCTCACTTTTGCGCCTTTTCACCCCCATTAATCAATTCTTCCACTTACATATATATAATACCAACCTATTAAGTACCTCCTCCCTTACTTTCTCTTCCCTTCATATCTCCTTTTTAACTTAGTGGCCTCTGCTACTGAGTTTTTTCCTTCTCATACAGAAGTTCAACCATCTGTACCTAGGATCCACATATGATGGAGAACATGTGGTGCTTGGCTTTCTGGGCCTAGGTTACCACACTTAGTATAATCCTTTCCAGATCCATCCATTTTCTTGCAAATTTCACAACTTCATCTTTCTTCACTGCTGAGTAGAACTCCATTGTATAAATGTGCCACATGTTCTTTATCCACTCATCAGTTGAAGGACATCTTGGCTGGTTCCATCTCCCAGCTATTATGACTTGAGCGGCAGTAAACATGATTGAGCATGTACTTCTAAGGAAATGGGATGAGTTCTTAGGATATATGCCTAGGAGTGCTATAGCTTGGTCATATGGTAGATCAATTTTTAGCTATCATAGGAACCTCCACACTGATTTCCACAATGGTTGGAACAGATTGCATTCCCACCAACAGTGTAGAATGGTTCCTCTTTTCCATACCCCTGCCAGCACTTATGGTCATTTGTTTTCATGATGGTAGCCACTCTGAAAGGAGTGAGATAGAATCTCAATGTAGTTTTAATCTGCATTTCCCTGATGACTAGGGATGTAGAACATTTTTTAGATGCTTATATGCCATCTGTATTTCTTCTTTTGAGAACTCTCTATTTAGTTCCATGGTCCATTTTTTAATTGGCTTGTTTAATTTCTTATTGTTTAACTTTTTGAGTACTTTGTATATCCTAGATATTAGTCCTTTATCAGATATATAGCTGGCAAAGATTTTTTCCCATTCTGTAGGTTGCCTCTTTGCTTTATTCACAGTGTCCTTTGCAATACAAAATTTTTCTAATTTCATAAGGTCCCAGTGGTTAATCTGTGGTTTCATTGCCTGAACAATTGGGGTTATATTCAGAAAGTCTTTGTCAAGACCAATGTGTTGAAGAGTTTCCCCTACTTTTTCCTCTAGAAGTTTCAGAGTTTCAGGTCTGATGTAAAGGACTTTAGTCCATTTGGACTTAGTTCTTGTGCATGGAGAGAGAGAAGAATCTATTTCCATCTTTCTACAGATACAAATCCAGTTTTCCCAGCACCATTTACTGAAGAGGCTGTCTTTTCGCCAATGAGTATTTTTGGCATTTTTATCGAATATCAGGTGGCTATAGCTACCTGGGCTTGCATCTGGGTCCTCCATTCTATTCCATTGATCTACATATCTGCTTTTGTGCCTTTACCATGCTGTTTTTGTAACTATGGCTCTGTAGTATAGGTTAAAATCAGGTATGGTGATACCACATGCCTTATTTTTGTTGCTCAGTATTATTTTATATATTCGAGGTTTTTGTGATTCCAAATGAATTTTTGGGTGTTTTTTCTATTTCCATGAAGAATGCCTTTGGAATTTTGTTAGGGATTGCATTAAATGTGTAGAGTGCTTTTGGTAAGATTGCCATTTTCACAGTATTGATCCTTCCAATCCAGGAGCAAGGGATGTTTTTCCATTTCCTAGTGTCTTCTGCAATTTCTCCCTTGAGTGTTTTATAGTTTTCATTGTAGTGATGCTTTACTTCCTTGGTTAAGTTTATTCCAAGGTACTTTATTTTCTTTGATGCAATTATGAATGGGAGTGATTCTCTGATTTCATCCTCTGTGTGTTTCTTGTTAGCGTATAGGAATGCTACTGATTTCTGTTTATTTATTTTGTATCCTGCTACATGGCTGTAGGTCTTTATCAGCT
Source organism: Dipus sagitta (assembly GCA_036346955.1). Lineage (NCBI taxonomy): Eukaryota > Metazoa > Chordata > Mammalia > Rodentia > Dipodidae > Dipus > Dipus sagitta. The sequence continues at coordinate 63,632,697 of CM070779.1, read as the reverse complement.
CTAACAGTTTGCTGGTAGAGTCCTTAGGGTCCTTTTTATATAGAATCATGTCATCTGCAAATAATGATACTTGATTTCTTCCTTTCCAATTTGTATCCCTTTTGTGTGTGTCTTTTGCCTTATTGCTATGACTAAGACTTCCAGTAGTATATTAAATAAAGTTGGGTACAGTGGACACCCTTGTCTTGTTCCTGATTTTAGTGGAAAAGGTTCCAGTTTTTCCCCACTTAGTAATATGTTGGCTGTAGGCTTGTCATAAATAGCCTTTGTTACATTGAGATATGTTCCTTCTATTCCCAGTCTCTGTAGGACTTTTATCATGAAGGGATGTTGAATTTTGTCAAACACTTTCTCTGCATCTAATGAGATGATGATGTGATTTTTGTCCTTCAATCCATTTATATAATGTATTACATTTATTGATTGATGTATGTTGAACCATCCCTGCATCTCTGGTATAAAGCCTACTTGGTCTGGGTGAATGATCTTTCTGATATATTCTTGTATTCTGTTTGCCAATATTTTCTTGAGAATTTTTGCATCTATGTTCATGTGGGAGATTGGTGTATAATTTTCTTTTTTTGTTCTATCTTTGCCTGGTTTTGGTATCAGGGTGATGCTGGCTTCATAGAAGGAGTTTGGTAGGATTCCTTCTTTTTCTATTTTATGGAAAAGCTTAAGAAGCAGTGGCGTTAGCTCTTCCCTGAATGTCTGGTAAAATTCAGCAGTGAATCCATCTGGGCCTGGGCATTTTTTAGTTGGGATATTTTTGATAACTGCTTGGATCTCCATGCTTGTTATAGGTCTATTTAAGTGCTTAAACTCATCTTGATTTAATTTAGGTAGGTCATATTAAATCAAGGAAATCATCCATTTCTTTCAGATTTTCATACTTTGTGGAGTATATGCTTTTATAGTATGTCAATAAGATGTTTTGAATTTCTCTGGCATCTGTTGTGATGTTACCTTTTTCATCTCTAATTTTATTAATTTGTGTCTCTTCACTCTTTCTTTTGGTCAGATTTGCTAAGGGTTTATCCATCTTGTTTCTCCTTTCAAAGAACCAACTCTGTGTTTTATTGATTCTTTGGATTGTTTTTTGGTTTCCATTTCATTAATTTCTGCCTTAATCTTTTTTATTTCTTCTCATCTACTGGTTTTTGGTTTGCCTTGTTCTTCTTTTTCCAAGGCTCTAAGGTGAAGCATTAGGTCATTTACTTGTGACCTTTCTAATTTCTTAATATAGGCACTTAAAGCTATAAATTTACCTCTTAGGACTGCCTTCATTGTTTCCCAGGATTTTGGTATGTTGTGTTCTCTTTCATTATCGTTTGACTCTATAAATTTTTCGATTTCCTTCTTGATTTCTTCATTGACCCATTCATCATTTAGTAGTGTGTTGTTTAATTTCCATGATTTTGTGTATGTTCTATAGCCTTTCTTGCTATTGATTTGTAGTTTGATTCCATTGTGGTCAGATAGAATGTAAGGAATTATTTCAATTTTCCTGTATTTTTTAAGATTTGCTTTGTGTTCTAATATATGGTCTATTTTAGAGATTGTTCTATGTCCCTGCTGAAAAGAATGTATATTCTGCAGCATTTGGATGAAATGTTGTGTATATATTTGTTAGGTCCATTCCTTCTATGACCTCATTTATTCCAGATGCCTCTCTGTTTAGTTTTTTCCCATGATGACCTGTCAATTGATGAGAGTGCGGTGTTGAAGTCACCCACTACCACTGTGTTTGGTGTTATCTGTGACCTTAGTTCTAATCGTGTTTGTTTGATGAATGTGGGGGCCCCCATGTTAGGTGCATATATGTTTAGGATTGTAATGTCCTCCTGTTGGAGGGCGCCTTTAGTCAATACAAAGTGGCCTTCCTTATCATTCTTAACTAATGTGGGACTGAGTTCTACCTTGTCAGATATTAGGGTAGCAACCCCTGCTTGTTTTCTAGGTCCATTTGCTTGGAACACCATTTTCCAACCTTTCACCCTAAGATAGTGTCCATGCTTTGTAGAAAGGTGGGTTTCTTGGAGGCAACAAATTGAAGGATCCTGCTTCTTAACCCAGTTTGTGAACCTATGCCTTTTGGTTGGGGAATTGAGGTGATTGATATTAACAGATAATATTGAAAGTTGTGTATTTTGTCATTTTTTTGCAGTTCTTCCAGTTTTTACCTTTGCTGTCCTGTGTTAATTAGTATTTGAGTATTGTTTGTTTTTTCCCAGTTCCTTGTATGTGTGCTTTTCTTTTTCTTCAGCATGGAGGATTCTTTCAAGTATTTTCTGTAGAGCTGGTTTTGTCTTCAAATACTCCTTTTGTCTGCTTTTGTTGTGGAATGTCCTTATTTCTCCATCTATTTGAATGGATAGCTTTGCAGGATAAAGTAACCTTGGTTGACAGTTGTTATCTTTCAGAACTGGGAATATATCACTCCAAGCCCTTCTGGCTTTTAAAGTTTGTGCTGAGTAATCTGCTGTAATCCTGTAAGGCTTGCCTTTGTAGGTAACTTGATTTTTCTCTCTAACTGCTTTCAATATTTTTCCTTTGGATTGTGTGTTTGGTAGTTTGATTATAATATGGCAAGGAGAGGTTCTTTCCAGGTTTTGTCTGGCTGGTGTTCTAAAGGCTTTCTGTATCTGCATAGGCACCTGTTTCCCAATTTGGGGGAAGTTTTCTTCTATGATTTTGTTGAAGACACCTACTATGCCTTTGGAGTGAAATTCTTCTCCTTCTACTATGCTCTGTATTCTTATGTTTGATCTTTTCATAGTGTCATGAATATCTTGAAATTCCCACTCATACTTTTCTATTAGTTTGTCTTTCTCTTTGTTGGACTGTATTACATCTGCCACCTGGTCTTCTAGCTTAGATATTCTGTCCTCTCCTTCATCCATTCTGCTGGTGAGATTTTCTACAGTGTTTTTTTATTTCATTAACTGTGTTTTTCATTGCTAGTAATTCTGTTTTCTTTATTATTTCTATTTCCTTATTTATGTCTTGTATTGACTTCTTTATTTTATTAAATTGGTGTCCTGTGTGTTCCTTGATTCCTTTGATTTCCTCTTTCATTCCTTTGATTTCTTCTTTGACTTCTTTGAACATATTTACAATCATTCTTTTGAAATCTTTCTCAGTTATTTCCACTAACTCATTCTCACTGGAGGTCATTCCTGATGCAGTAATACTTTTTGGTAGATTGGTAGATTGTCATGATCTTTAGTGTTTGTTGTGTTATAATGTATATATATTTGCATCTTGGATTAAGTTAATGCTTGGATTTTCTAGTTAGCTGGGTATTCTTAGCTGTATCAATTGTTCTGATGTTACATATCTTCAGGGTAGGAGCTTAAGATGTTAGGCATGGCTCTTAAGACTCTCAGAGTATCTACAAAGTTGTTCCTAGGTGTTGGGTTTGCCTGCTATGGGAGTATTCAAGTAAGCTGAGTGAAACAAAATACAGCTAGATTCTAAAATTTAACTAAACAGTGTAAACATTCAATGAAAAACAGCTCCGAGTATTTATGCGAGAGTAGGTATTATATCAACCAGTTCCTCTATCAACAAAGAGGTTAAGATTTCTGGTCTGTGGAGTGTTCCAAGTCAGCTTGTGCCCAAGTGAGACCCTTCTCTGGTGCAATTCCAGTTACCTTTTTGGATGATTTTGGTCTCAGTTATGTTGCGCTCTGCTTGAGTCCCTCTTTGGTGCCCTGTGGGTTCCAGTAGGCTGGCTGGATCGCCGGACTGCTGTTCTGTTTTCTGGAGCTGGGCACTGGCTTTTCCTGTGGGGGAAGCTGAGCCTGGCAGCTGTGGCCCCACAGACCTGGCACCGCTGCTGCTGGAGCCCCTGCTGCTGTAGCCTCTGCTGCTGCTGCTGGATCTGCCACTGCCGGAGCCACTGCTGCTGCTGCTGGAGCCAGTGCTGTCAATGCCAGACCTGGAGCTGGAGCCAGAGCCACCGCTTCCGCTGCTGCTGCCGCTGTCACTGGCGAAGCAGCTGCTGCCAGAGCTGAAGCCGCTGCTGCTGGAGCTGGAGCTGGAGCTCCCGCTGCCGGAGCCGCTTAGGCCTGCCTTTTTGGGCTCTGGATGCTCTGGATCTCTCCTACTTCTCTGCTGCCATTTTAATTTCTTATACACCTCACTTTCTAGTAAAAGTGTGTATTTTGCTGGGTATTGTTTGGCTTTTTCTCCCCTAGGCTGCTTTGGTGTGGTTCCTAAGCTGCCATCTTAACTGGAAGTCTGGTTTCAGTTTTGTAGGTTTAGGTTTGGCACTTTTTGCAGCCAAGATAGCTTGAGATGAGTGGCCTCGGATATGGTAATGGAGCCATCTGTGTGTGGGGGGGGCAGTCCCTGTACAGCATATACCATGAGTTGATGTATGGGAAATGATCCAGATGACCTGGCATTCCTATGTAAATTTCTTGGACCTGCTAATGAGGGCTAGGTCCAAAGTTCCATCCAATGGCCATCTGACATGGAAAGTGGAGCAGTCAATTTCACATATGATTCTAAATTTAGAAGGTTTTGTCTTGATTTCATAGCTAGAAAAAACCCACTTGAAATTATCAAGCATGGTCTGCAGGATGGACCAGGACTGACACCAGGAGTGTGTCAAGACCATGGTGGGATGAAACAGGGCACGAATTTCTGAACAGAGATTTTATATGTGCTTATCTCTGTGTGGTGCATAGGGTGGGATGGAGAGAATGAGCCTTTCCATCAAGCAGATGCTCACCTGGCTGGCCTCCCAGAGGGGACTTAAGGAAGTCTTACCATAGGGCCATACATATAAACCCAATGTCAGGTCAACCCCTTACAGAGGGGCAAGTGCCCCACTGAGGTAAAATGACTTTTCGCAGAACTGCAGGTTAGGGCCTAATCATATCTTGTAGTCACAGGGCCATGGGACCCTTACAACCATTTACGCATTCATTCACCATTCACTAAGAAGTTACACATTCCCATTTTAAATTCCTGTTCTAACTTGGCCTCAGTATAGCTTCGAAGCTTCCAGCCTGACTCATTACAGAGACCAGTGCCATCTTGGTAAGCTTTAGATGCTGTCTTGTGCAGTTCTTATCTTAAAAAAAAATTTTTTTTGTTTATTTTTTTGGGTCAGTATTTTATTTTTTATTTTTTTATTAATTAGTTTTGTATTCAGCAAATACAGTCAGTTTGGTATCATTGTTAGGCTCATCCATGACCCACCCCCTCCCCTTGGCCCCTCCTTGTTGAGGTCTATGGGTCATGCATTGTGGAGTTAGCCCACAGTTGTAGGTAAGATAAATGTCTCTGCATATCATGACCCAACATGTGACTCTGACATTCTTTCTGCCCCCTCTTCCACAAAATTTCCCTGAGCCATGTTGGGTTCATTTTTGGTCTGCTTCAGTGATGAGGTATTGGGGGCCTCTGAGGCTCTGGCTCTCTGATTTGGTAGAAGTTGATTTTTCTTTGTGTTGATCTCCTTCACCCTTGTGCTGGTATCAGGTTCATCAGGGAAACAGCAACCTTGCTTGTTTCGCCAACTCTTCTTAGTTTCATCTGGGGCCTTTTCGAGGTATGATGGGGTTGCTCTCTCATTAGGGTCTACATCTATTTGAAAAAGAGAAGCAGATTCTCCAACGGAGAGTAAGTTAGCACCAGGACAAATGAGATAACCCTTACATTTTTAATAGAGAATTTAATAGGTGTAAGCCCTCTTGTATCCCATGATTGATGGTAGCTTGATATTGGAGAGTGGGCTTATGTTTGTATATGTTTCTGACTTGTTTCCCAGCTCCAGCTATGGGTCCCATACCACTGAGGGGATCAGTTAGCCAAATTGAGAGCAGCTGGTTCCCCTCCATGGCTGTCTGCCACTATTGCACTTGTGTGGACATCACAACAAGTTATTTGCTGCTAAGTAGGTTAGACCATGAGTTGCTTGGACAGATATTGGTCATTTTACCCCAGTCGCCCACGTAGCACCTTCTGGCACTAGACGCACTGACTGTCTGGGGACTGACACTCTTCCAACTTCCAGCCATGCCATTCCATTTTGCATGTCAACCACATAAGGTGTCTTCAGCAGTAGGGTCTTACCACTAACCTATGGTGGGACATCAAGTACTCTGACAGAAATCTGTGTGTATTTTAGGAAACCTTGTAGGTCTCTCTGATCAAAAGCTCATTGTGGATGATAGCCCCATGCTGGTACTGGGAGTTACAGGTCAGTGCCAACTAAGAAAAGGAGGAAAAAGAAAACTAATATACAAGAGTTAGAGAGAAGAGAGAGAGAGATAGAGAGAGAGAGGGAGAGGGAGATGGAGGGAGGGAAGATGTAGAGAATGGGCGCCCCAGGGCATCTAGCCACTGCAAATGACCTCCAGATACGTGCACCCCTTTGTGCATCTGGCTAATGTGGGTCCTGGGTATTGAGCCTCAAACCAGGGTCCTTAGGCTTCACAGGCAAGCATTTAACCGCTAAGCCATCCCTCCAGCCCTGAAGTTCTTATCTTTAACAAGCAGGACTGACCAGCCCCATGTCCTTGGGCTGGAAAGGGGGTGGGGATTGTCTATGGGCTGATGAAGCAGCCCCAGACCTTCTTTCTTAATAACTTTGGAGTTTTTTATTGTTCCACCGCATGGGGTGGAGCCTGATTGTGGTTGGTGGGCTCAGGAAAACATTGATTCATGAAGGGGCTACACATGAGGCTAAGCTCAGGAGAATAATCAGAAATCTGTTGCTGTTGCTGAGGCAGGGTTAGGTTACTGCTTATAGCCATCTTGGATAAGACTGGATCAGACTCAAGTTCTAGTTCCGTCATGTTTCTTTGGGCCAGTCCCTAGCCAACTGGTTATTAGACAAAGTTATTTTGTCCCAAGTCCATATCACTGTTAGTCTCTGGCTTAGCAGGTCCATTGTCTTATTAGCACAGTGTCTGGGTCCAAGTCGCTCAGTTTCCAAACCAAAGGCCCCAAAGTACAGGAGGAGCAGAGTGACCCTTGAGTAAAAGCAGGATATAAGATGTGGAAGGAAAGGATGGTTTGTTGGTGCATTGTGGGATTTACATGAAAAAGGCTCAGTGGTTGTTGGGTTTCATGCTATCCATGGATTTGGGCTCTGCTTGGGGTCTTGGAAGGTAGCCTGTGAGAAAGGGAGCTAATGTAGTCAGTCAATGGTCCCTGCAAAAGAATCTAAAAAGAAACATACTAGGAGACCAGGAGTCAAGTGTGGACAATCAATATTTCACAGAAGTCCATGTTGAAGTCAGTGTTGGCAGAATAATCCCAGCAATCAGGAGGGGAATGAGATAGGAGGATTGAGTGTTTGAGGTTAGCCAGGCTGACAAGAATTTTAAGGCCATCCTGATGGTCTAAATAGCAAGACCCATGATGAAACCCACCATGCTGCATGCTAACTTAAAAAAAAAAGTTTTAAAAAATCAGGGCTGGAGATGTGCAAGTATATAGTGCACATCTATAGTATAAGTAGGTAAAGCGCTTATCACACAATCAGGAGGACCTGAGTTTGAATCCCCAGAGCTCACATAAAAAGACAGGGAATAACTCATCTATAATCCCTGTGCTGGGGTGACCAAGACAAGGAAATCTTTGGGACTTGCTGGCTAGCTAGTCTAGCTGAATTGGTGAACAACAGGTTCAGAGAGACCCTGTTTTAAAAGATAGGGTAGGGCTGGAGAGATGGCTTAGTGGTTAAGGGCTTGCCTGTGAAGCCTAAGGACCCCGGTTCAAGGCTTGATTCCCCAGGACCCATGTTACCCAGATGCACAAGGGGGCGCATGTGTCTGGAGTTCGTTTGCAGTGGCTGGAGGCCCTGGTGCACCCATTCTCTCTCTCTATCTCTCCCTCTCTCTCTTTTTCTCTCTCTCTCCCTCTTTCTCTGTCTGTCACTTTCAAATAAACACATAAAAATTTTAAAACATTATAAAAAAAGATAGGGTAGACAGTGAATGAAGACACCTGATGCCAGTCTCTGGCCTCCACATGTGCACACATGTGTACAAGCATGTGCATACACACATGTCACCACATATGAATGGACATGAATACATACAGTATGCATACATAGATACAGACACACTATATACATGCCAAAAATGAAAGAAATAACTTGTCTTTAAAAAACAACAGCAAAAAAGAAAAAAAAAACTAAAAAATCACCACTGGAAGCTAAGCTTTTCTCTATGGGCTTCTGAAAGGCTTTCCCTTTAGCAATGCTGCCATCTTTACTAGTGACCTTTGGAAGTCATCCACACAGAAGGGCTAGACCAGTAGACTTCCTGATTCTTGGGTCAAGTGACAGCTCTGGGCTGACTGACACTGTAGAGCATCCCAAGGCAGGTGCAGCACAACAATGGGGCCTCTCCCCTATGCTCTTCTTCATAGTTTCTGTGTCACACAGGGGTTGAGTATGTACTCTCACCCCACTGTCCCAGAATCACTTCATCAAATATCCAATGCCACATGAAACTCATCTCAGCTACCTTCAAGGCTCATCAGACTATGGATCTTAGAGTATGTCCAAGGTGAGGGAAAAGCAGGGCTCCCAGGTGACCAAGCATCAAATAGACACATGGGTAGGCAGTTGGGCAGATGGGTCAAGGCCTCCTAAGCAGAAAGGAAGCACGTTTCAGAGATGAGATGCAGATGACAGATACGGTAGATGGCTGTAGGTGCTGTGTAGGGAAGTGTGCATTTTCTGCCTTTTAACACATTATTGCAGAAGCTCTGTGTGGTGTCTGCTCTGGGACAGTCACTGTGTAATTTGTTAATTGAAAACACACAGCTCTCACCTCAAAGGAAGCCAAATATGAGGGAACATGGCCCAGAATATAAATTCAGGTTGCCACAAATACCATGATCCAACATGGTAATAGTTTCATGGAGTTTTATAGTAATAGAACAAAGAAATGATTCATAAATCAAAATACTTTTCAAATGCATTAGTATAAACATCAAATAAGTGGTTACAACAAAGCAGGGAGGTCTCTGCTGTAGGCTTCAGATACTATCTGATGACATTCTTTGCTTTTAGTGGGTGGAAGCTAGGGGTCTGTTTGTGTATTCTAAGTGGTTTCGTCTGATAGTCACAGAGTTTTAGGACAGACACAGAAGCGGGCAAGAAATGGCTATTAAGGGAACTAAAGATAACCCAAAAAAATCTGTCTCTGAACTTGTAACATTCTGTCTCCCTCAGTCCCAGAAGTTCTAATACATCAATAAGTCTTGTTTGAAGTAGGTGTAGCTGCTTTTTGGACACTTTGGCTCACAAATTATACCCTGTCTTTAAAAATAACAACAATAAAAACCAGTAATTACCTTGGTCTTATACCTGGAGAGTTTTCCCAATGTGCCCTCAACATAGATAAGCAGATTTGCCCCTATAGCTGGCTGGGACCTTTTGCTCTCCCCTGATTGGAATTGTGGGGAGGTGACCAGAAGTACTTCCAGGGCAGCTTTTGGAAGCCAGGGCTACCCCACCAGTGAAGGCAGCAGCAGGTGGCACCCTCTAGTGTCACAGTTCTGCATGCCCAGCCCCAGAGAGCCTAGTGTAGGGTGCGTGAAACCTTTGGCCTTAACGCTTGGCAGCAGTCTGGAACCCTGCTAGTGCCCAGACCCACAGTTATTCTTTTCTGGCTCCTTACAGCCATTTTTATTTCTTCAGCCTCAGCCGTTGTCCTCCTACTTCCATCAACGTGTTCCTCTGCAGGCCGCTTTCAGAACTCCTTGCTGTTTCATGGCTAGGCTGCTGCTGAGGTGATGGCTGCTGAGGTGTCACCACTCCCCGTGCTGCCCTCAGCTCTCACCGTTGCTCCTGCTTCCTCATGTTACCACCACAGCTCACTCTACAAGAGATGGCGATTGAAAGAAGACATGGAAAGTTCACTCCCGAGAAGCCTTTTATCTTGCCTAAAATCACAGAACCTGAGGGGAACACAAGGGTGTCTTTCGTCAGGCTAACAATCTGATTATGTATCCAGAAAACAGGTATTCACACCCATCATAGAAGATCTCCTTGCCAATGAAGGATGGTGCTCAAACCACTCCCAGCATGTGTCTGTGGTTTTCAACACAGTCACAACAGTCCCTCTGCTAGGTCACCAGAGGAAGCGCTCCCCTCTAGCCTGAGTGGACATCACTGCAGAGAGAGTGTGATGGAAGCTGTATGAAGCAGTCCTGGCTTGGGCTGCACCTCCAAGATTCAGGGCTGTGCTCAGGCAGCAAGCAACTCTAAGTTTTGTGTAGCTTCTTCAAGATGTCCAAGGGATGTTTAAATGGCTGATGATGGCATAAGAACAGTTCATATGGCTGCTTGATTGACAGTTCTTTTTATAGTAATAGGATAAAGAGGTGACGGTCTTGCTATTTAGACCAACAGGATGGCCTGAAAATTCCTGTGTCACCGTGGCTAAGCTCAAACTCACAGTCTTCCTACCTCAGTTCCCTCCTGAGTGCTGTGAACTTTTGTATCAATGAAGGAGAAGGAGAGGGGATTCTCAGAAGTAAGAAGTCAGAATCATGGGCTGGAGAGATGGCTTAGCAGTTGAGCGCTTGCCTGTGAAGCCTAAGGACCCCTGTTTGAGGCTCAACTCCCCAGGACCCATGTTAGCCAGATGCACAAGGGGGCGCATGCGTCTGGAGTTCGTTTGCAGTGGCTGGAGGCCCTGGTGCATCTATTCTCTCTGTGTCTCTCTCTCTCTGCCTCTTTCTCGCTCTGTCTGTCACTCTCAAATAAATAAATAATTACATAAGATGAACAACAAAAAAAATTAAAAAAAAAGAAGTCAGAATCAATGGCCATACTTTAGACATCTTAACAGTTGAAGAGTGCCAGTCCTCTCCTTGTTTTGCTGAACTTTCATATGAATGAAGGCAAAAGACTTACCAGTTATTCTTCTATTTTTCTGAGACAGAACAATCAGGAGTTAAAGGTCAGCCTGAACTAAGTTGCATAGTGAGTTCAAGGTTAGCCTGGACTATATGATACTCTGTCTCAAAACAAAAACAAAAACAAAAACTAGAGAAACTTGAAGGGAGGAAGCTAATCTCCCACTTCATGGCTCTTGCCAGGCTGGTTGCTACTTCCCCAGTACTTTCTAAATGTCCAGTGTACGTTCCTTGTGGCTGTGATAAAATGTCTGACAAAAGCAACTTAAGGGAGGAAGGGTTTGTTTTGACTCATAATTTGAGGTACAACCCACCTTGGTGGCAGGAGCTTGAGGAAGCTGGTCACACTGATCCATGTTCTGAAAGCAGAGAGAAGTGAATGGTGGTGCTCAGATCACTTACTCCTTTTTATTCAGTCCCGGATCTCAGCCCAAGGAATGGCTGGGGTATATTTTCCCACCTCAATTAACCTAATCTAGAAACTCTTTCACATAAATGCCCAGATGTTTGCTTCCTAGATGATTCTGGATCCTGCCAATTTGTCAATCTATATGAACTAACACACCTGGCCTCATCCCTACACCTACTGTACCTATTTTTATTTACCATGTCCTCGTGGTTCTGTAATGGAGGGCCTGTAATAGTGCCTATATTTACAAGTGAGGAAACTGAGGCACGGATCAATCACTCAGCTGGCTAGAAGCCCTGCATGCTGACTGTGAAGGCTAAGCTGAAAGTGATGTCGGTGTGATGCGGTGTTATTTTTGCCTCATCGTGCTCGGCCTCTGTTGGGTCTCTATGTTGTGTATTACAGCTGCAGTTGTGTGGGTGAGTTTGCTCTCTGCTTTTGCTTACATTGCATTCTATGAGACACTTTTTTCCTGGTGTCTCCTTCTGGGAAAGTTACCATGTCATTACTATGGTTGTATATTTGGAGCGTCTTCCGGGTATGAGGTTCTCTCCCTCATTGTTACTGCTAGTCTCTGTATCCAGTAATCCTTACCTTGTTCAGCATCTATTTGGAGGCAGTGGGACTCACTCCTGCTGATGCAGATAGAATGGAACTTGCTTTAGAGTGACAGCTGACTTAGATGGCTTCCTGAAGATTCATTCAAGTGAGCACAGACTAATGTTATCAAGAAGGCTGGACTCTGGAAATGTTGCCTTGAAAGCTTCACGGTGCACCTCCATGGAAGAGCTATGGATATAATGATAGTGAAGAGTGGAACCAAGTCACCAAAGATGCAGAGGTAAAAGGCAGATAATGTATCCCTGTGGACAGTTGCAAGATGTCTATGTGGCCATGGATAAGCTGTCACTTCCTTAGGATACCTATGGGAGCAGGTCCTCTCAGGACCTGGTGTAGGGGTGATGACCTGGTGGACACATGTGAGGTGTTCCTGTGGCTGTGGATAACCTGTCATTTCCTCAAGATACTTGTGGGAGCAGGTCCTCTCAGGATCTGGCATGGGGTGGTGACTTGGTGGACATGTGCAAGGTAGCTATATGGCTGTGGATAACCTGTCACTTCCTTAGTATATCTGTGGGAGCAGGTCCTCTCAGGACCTGGTGCAGGGGTGGAGACTTGGTTAGCATTCTGCTGCTTTTGGCTTACTCCAGCTTTAGCAACCTCACTAGAGTTACAGCATATATGAGGTGTGTAGTCTGCTCCCAGCACTGGCATAGTTCCATTTAATAACAATAACCAGCAATGTTGTGTGATGTACTGTGCTCTGAAGAGATGAGAAAAATGGAGACATTAAGCAATACACCCAAGCTCCCCAGGCTAGGAAGTGGTGTGGCTGGGATTTGAACGAATTATCCTGACAAGGCTCTGTGCTTTTCCTACCAGCTAGAGCTGATCTGTGTTGTATCCAGGCAGAAACTCTAACAGGAAAATATTCTATTCTGTGAAGAAAGTTATTTTTTGTTGGTGTATACTCATTGTATGCAATACCAGATTTCATAAAGACATTTTACACAGGTATATAATATACTTTGACCATGTGCCCCATGACTCCAACCTTCTCATTTCTTGCCTCTTCCTCCACCATTGTTCCCCTTTGTTCCACTAGGTGGTTTCATTTTGACCTTCATGTCATATATACATTATTTTATGCATCTATATAAAACCTAGAATCTGACTTAAGTTACTTAATATGATAGTCACCAGTTGTATCTGCTTTCTTGCCAAGACAAAATTTTATTCTACTTTATGTCTAACTAAAATTCCATTATAAATCTATATCACATCTTTTATCCCTTCATCTTGGGACAGGTGCCTAGTGGTTTCATACCTTGGCTTTTGTGAACAGTGCTGCAATGAACATGGATGTGCAGGTGTCTCTGTGATACTCTGACAGCATCCTTTGGATAAATACTCAGGAGTAGCATAGCTGGGTCATATGGCAGTTCTTTTCATCTTTCTGATTTCCATAGAGGCTATGCTAATAATCTAGCATTCCTAGGTTTAGTTGGCTTCAGATCTTATTAGTGTAGATCATTCTGCACTGACCTCCTTTGGAGAGGTGGGGAAGAAAGGCCCTTGGTACATGCCCTTCAGATGTAGCTGTTTTCTCTTTGTTCTGGGGAAAAGTCTAGCTTATTCCAACCTCAGGGCTTTTGCAATGACTCTCAATGCCTGTGTCCCTTCCTGGCTCTTGGCTCCTCTTACTTGGCAGGGTCATCTTCATCACATGCCATGTCCTCTGAACGTCTTTTTGGCTGCTTACCTGTCATGATCAGTCTCCCTTCACTGTAACCTATGGCTGTTCATCGCATGTCTGTGGTGTGTCACTGGGAGTCCAGCAGGCTCGTCTGATGAGGTGCTGAGTGCTAGGTGAAGGGATAGTTTTACCTCTCTCAGCAAGTTATTTTGTGAGGACAGATCCTCCTGGAATGCGCTGTTGATGTCTGGGTCATGTGGGTGCCTATAAGTGGTTAACCCCCAGAAGCAGCCTGTGTTCTTTCCATCCTGCTCTAACAAACCACTGTCTTCTCCCTGAGCCCTGTGCCCCACGGGGATGCAGGAGTTCTCTTTGCCCTTGCTTCCTCTTCCCAGTGCATCAGCAATGAATCTTGTGACCTCTGTCAGCACCTGAAACTCCTTTTTCCTCCAAAGATGCTGAGAATGATAAATGAGGCCTAGAGAAGTCAGCATGAGGCTCTACTTAAATACATGGGCTTCCTCCTCACAGCCCTTAGACCTGTGCGAGTTCAGCCCTGGGAAGGAAGCGAAGCAGCCGGCCATCCCGCCCTTGCTGCCTTCAATGGCCCCTTTCAGGCTGGCTGTGTTCCTCCACTTCCTGCTCTGCTTTTAGAGAAATCTAGACTCTGCTAGGTGGGGCTTGTGCTGAAAGCAGCAGAGAGCTCAGTTCCCAGGGTGTCTGCAGAGAGCCCCAGGACTGATGGCTGCAGGAATGGTGTAATAGAAAGGGGCAGTGGTATTTTGCTGAGTGCAATGTCAGTGCACATTGACTTTCTCTAAAATATGCAACTTAGTTTACTCAAAAACGATTCCATGACACTTCCCCCAAATTACTACTTTGGGGGTGGGATGGAGACAGACTCTCTGTAAACAAGACTGGCCTCAAAATCACTATGTAGCTGAGGATGAACTTGAGCTTTTGATCCTCCTGCCTCTACCTCCCCAAGTACTGGGATCACATACAGGTGTGCATTACCATGCTTGGTTTGTTTTCAGTGCTGGGAATCACCCCAGAACTTTGCTCATTCTAGGCAAGCACTCTACCAACTGAACTACATCCCAGCCTCAGTTTTTCCCAGATGAAAATGCCAAGTTCCTGATACACATGGGATCAATTCATTAAATTAACTTTTTAAAAAACTGCACACAATTTGTTTCCTCAAAAAATTGTGCTTGGGCTGGGTGATAGCTTAGTTGGTGAACATAGTTTGGGTCCTAGAATGTAAATGCCAGTTGAGCATGGTGACACTCCTGTAATCTGTCACTTGGGAGGCGGAGACAGGGATCCCTAGAGCAGACTGACTAGACTAGCTGAATCATCTAGCTTTGAGTTGAGTGAGAGACTCTGTCTCAGTAAATAATGAAGAACTGATTGAGGAAGATGCCTGGCATCTGTCTCTTTCTTCTATACTGACAAACACACATGCACATATGCACCCATACCCCATACACTTGCACCCCCATACATACATACATACCTGCACCCACATCCACACACATATGCATGCGCGCACACACACACACACACACACACACACACACATGAACCTGCACACACACTATACATACACTGTGCACACACATACATACACACTCCCACACACAAATACTTGTGATTTATTTCTGTAAAAATATCAAATAGTTTTAATGCAGTTATTTAACTAATTAAATTCCTGATGCATAAAAAATGACTCATCCAATTCTGTCACACTTGAGCTCAGGAGCTTTGTGTACCATAAAAAAGGATAGCTAGTTCCTCCCTCTGAAGTAAGCAGAGGCATAAAATCCCTGTCACCATAAGGTCTTATTTGCAATTGTAAAGAGCAAACTCCAAGAAGGTGACCCCCAGGGCACTGCTGCTGAAGTCCAGGCTTCTGGAGGGGGGGGCTGTCATGTCTGTCCACTGTAACATAGTGCTTCTGTGCTGTGTGCCTCAGTTTCCCTACCTATTAAACAAGGATGGTAGTGCTGACCTCATAAAGTTGTGCAAATTAACAAGTTAATGTCTATAGCATGCTAAAAGTGTTGTCAGAGCTGGGGAGATGGTTTGATGGACTTGCCATGTAGGTGTGAGTACATGAGATGAGATCCCCAGAACACACATGAAGCTGGACAGTGAGCACACGTGTCCGTAATTCCAGAGTGGATTGGGCAAGAAAAGAATTAGAAACAGGAAATTTGCCAGGAAACTAACAGGTCAACTAACCTGGCAAACACAGCAGTGAGCAGTGAGAGACCCTACCTCAAACAAGGTGGAAGGTGAGGACAGCACTCCCTGTTGCCCTCAGACTGTCACATATGAACACACATCCACAAAATTATTTTGTCAAACTTTGACATGTGAACGTGCATGACTGTGAATGGCCTGCACATCTCAACCTAAGCACCAGGGAATCCCATCCTTTGCTCAGACAGGACTCATGGAAGCTCCTAGCTGCTCATAGGATTGTAATATGATTTCTGTTAGAGGCTGAGGACCAGACATTGCAAGATAAATTCCACATTTCTTTATTGCTTTACATGCCTGTTGCTGTTAAGGAACTTAGTGACTTCACACAAGAGTAGGAAGTAATTGTGAAACATATGTGTATATTTGATTTCATTTTGCAAGTAGTTCAGCTAGATGGGGCAGGACAAACCTTCACACTTACATGATGTTAGCATGTGGTAACATGACAGCCATAATACCTCAGAAACCTCAAGGCAGGCACTCTATTATACACATCTTACAGATAAGGAAGCCGAGGCACAGGACTCTCAACTCAACTGAAATTAACCATGTAGTAAGCACCAGGGTTAGGATTTGAACTGGTATTCTGTCTTTCTACAAAGGAGCAAAACAAGCAGCAGTGCATCTGCCCAGGGTCCTGGACTCCATAGCAGAGTGGAGTCACTCATAAGCATCACTTCTATAAAGAACTTCAACAGTTGTGGATATGGATCTGAGGGACGTTACCACATGCCCCAGCATGGCTGCCCCACACCAACCTCTGCTCATGGAGCCCTGGAAGGAACAGGAGATAGACAGATGGGAGGCAGTCCTCTGTTTCTTGGCCTCTTACCACAATGAGAGGTGATCCGTTTTACTGAGCTTAAGACAAGGGTTTGCTGGGCCTCAGAAAGATATCCCAGTGCTATTGACAGACTCTTAGAATATTTTTGCCCAGTATGGTACCTACGTGCACCTCAAATAAGACACTGGCCACCCTGCCCACAGCAGAGCTCCATGGTGTTAGGTTATAGAAGTTTCACGACAATAGTGTGAGTTATTTTTAGTTCTCCATTGGTGTCCGCTGAAGAAAGCCCTTTGGGATATTTAAAGGCGTTTCCTAGTTCCTATTGTAACTTCCTTCTCCTGAGTGTGGTCAGCTCTCCTTTTTACTGCCTCCACCCCAGGGACAATTAACTCGGAAATACTCTCTGGTCTCCTCTGCTCATGTGGCAGCGGGCTGTCATCACTCTCCTAACCAAAGCTGCTTGGAGAGAAGCATCACAAGCTCAACTGCCCAGAAGATTCAAGATTCAAGTCAGTGATCTTTTATTTATTTATTTATTTATTTATTTATTTATTTATTGGATTTTCAAGGTAGGGTCTCACTCTGGCCCAGGCTGACCTGGAATTCACTATATAGTCTCAGGGTGGCCTTGAGCTCATGGTGATCCTCCTACCTCTGCCTCCCTAGTGCCCAGATTAAAGGCGTGTGCCACCACGCCCGGCTTAAGTCAGTGATCTTTAAGTGGCCCAGCTGCTTCCACCTCAGGGACATCTTCTCTCCTTCCCATCATCACAGTTCTTATGACAATCTTCTCTTCAGCTATGAATCTTCAGCTTTTTCTCCCCCATGTTCTCTGCACTCAAGACATATGCAAGAGCTTTGAAGGATAACGGGAAACATGTGTTTGTCTCCTTTCCAGCCACTGTACAAGCAGGCCCCCAAGCATAAACACTTCCTCTCCAGCCTTTATGCAAAGTCTACAATTAGATCTACATCCCCTGGCTACAAGCTGAGCATGCTGGAAAGCCCCATTTGTTTGTGGCTGGAGTAAATCTTCCTAACTTAACATGAAGCCTGGAAGAGGATTCAACCAGTAGCTGAAGCAGGCTCTGTCCCTGTGGCTTCTGACTTTGTAATGTTCCTTGTGTCCCTTTGTGGACTCTAAAGGACTTATCTATGTTCTAGCCTCATGCAGGCAAAAGGTGAAAACAACTGGGTTCTCCTACCTACAGTGGGATAACACTTCCTGTCTATTAAGACAGTCATGGTGAGAAAACAGATCATAAGTGTTGACAAGGATATGAAGAAACTGGAAAATTTGAGCAGCTGGCATGAAAAACTGTATGAGGGCTTCTCAAAAACTTTATAATAGAATAAGAATAAGTAAGAATATGATACAGGCATTCTAGTTCTACAGTTATATCCAAAATAGCTGAGAACAACATCTCCAAGAGACCTTTGTGTATCGCTGTGAATAGCAGCCTAGTTCATGACAGCCAAGAGGTATAGACAACCCCAGGACCCACTGAGAAGGAAGGAGTTATCTAGGCTATAATGTGGATGGACTTTGAAGACATGACGTAACATGATAGTACGTCATGGAAAACATTATGTGACTCCCATTCTGTGCAATTTCTACTTTCATCCAGTTTGTGGAAGTAGAGTGGTGGCATTGGGAATGGGGCTTGTGGGACTGTTGTAATGAAGAGAGTATTTCAGGAAAGAGGCAACTCTGGAGATGAATGATGATGGTGATGTTCCCTCAACAGTCTTTTTGTTTTGTTTTGGTTTTTTTTGGGGGGGTGTTCGAGGTAGGGTCTCACTCTAGCTCAGGCTGACCTGGAATTCACCGTGTAGTCTCAGGGTGGCCTTGAACACATGGTGATCCTCCTACCTCTGCCTCCCAAGTGCTGGGATTAAAGGCATGCACCACCATGCCTGGCTCCCTCAACACTCTTGAGCTAAACAGCAGAAACTAACTGTTAAGAGGATAAGTTTTATGTAATTATACTTTATCGCAATTAAAAAATTAAAGAAATGGTTGGGGAGATAGTTTAGTCAGTAAAGTGCTTGCTTTGCAAGCATGAAGACCTGAGTTTGATCCCCACATTTAAAAAAAAAATGTCTAGCTGGGGTTGGAGAGATGGCTTAGTGGTTAAGGCACTTGTGTGTGAAACGAGGTTCGATTCCCCAGAACCCACATAAGTCAGGTACACATCCTGCTGCATGCATCTGGAGTCCATTTGTAGTGGCTAGAGGCCCTGACACTCCTATATTCTCTCCCTCACACATAAATAAAAAACGAAATATTAAAAGAGTATAAAATTTTAAAAATGCCCAGCATGGTAGCATGGACTTATCATCTCAGTGGTAGGGTGGCAGAAATGGGAATCCCTGGGTCTCACTGGCCAGCCAATCTAGCCTACTGGGGGAGCTCCAGGTTCAGTGAAACATCTTTATGAAAGTATGATGGCATCTGAGGAACAACACTCAAGATTGATCTCTGACCTCCATACATGGGTACACATACCACACTCATATGAGCATTATGCAAAAAAAAAAAAAATTGTTGTGGCCAAAATATTTGTAACCTGTTTATGTGCAATGAAAGGACTGCTGGAGAGGAAAAGCCATTATTGAAACACTTTGTAAATTCTTTTCTTGTTGTGTTGAAGTAATTTTTCTTTTTAACCTTTCATGACCCTATAGTTGTATTATTATTTGAATTTGGGTAGGAGTCCAGGGAGACAGGAGGTACTCTAGGGCTTCATAATTTTGTTTCTTGCCTTTCTATGTGGGAGGGCACTAAGGCACTTTGTGTTAGACACAATGCATGCTTCTAATTCTGCTGAGCCAAAATAAAGGAAAATTAATAAAATGAGACTATCCCAGCTCACACAGTAAACACAGAGGGTTTCTCTTACTCCATAAATTTTCAGGAAAAACTTTTCCAGATGGGAACATGTTTCAAAATACAGAAGCAAGAACAAAAATACAATAGAACACACATTAAGAAGGTATCCTCACCTCAGAGACAAAAATACAAATAGTACACAACACAGGTTATGAAGGAATTCTTACCTCAGAGATAGCAAAATAGTACTGTATGTGTAAGGCAAGCAGGTAGGAGACCAGATGTGGTAGATTGGCTTATAGCTCATGTCAGTCAGTTCTTTGTGTGTATGTGTGTGGTGTGGGTACATGTATATATGCATGTTTCTATATACACACCTGTGTGTGAGTGTGCATATACATGTGTGCATGTGCACATGTGTGTACATGTATGTGAAAATCAGAGGATAAACTTGGGTATCATTCCTAAGGCATATTGTCCACCTGGTTCTGAGACAGGGTCTCCCATTTGCCGGGAGCTCACCAAACAGGCTAGACTGGCTGGACAGCCCACTAGAGGGGTCCTCCTGTCTCTGCCTATGCATCACTGAGATTACAGGTGCCTGTCACCATGTCCAGCATTTTTATGTGAGTAATGGTAACTAATCACATGTCTTCATGATTGCAAGGAAAGAACTTTGCCCACTGAGCAATCTTCCTAGCCCGAGGTCAGTCAATTCTTGCTATTTAAGCTACCACCTTGAATGCTACCAATCTTTTGGTATTACAGAAGGAAAGCCACTTACCTATGACCATGTTTGAAGTTTGTTGAGTTTTATGAAAACAAAGTAAAAGATTTGGTAGCACACACTTACCATTTCAACACTCAGAGAACAGAGGAGAAAGGATCATAAATCCAAGGCCAACATGGGCTACATAGCAAGTTCAAGGTTAGTTGGGACAAACGTGCCAACTTGTCTCAAAATAAAATGACGTCAGGGAGCATGGGTCAGTGATCAAGCATCTGCCTAGAATCCACAGTCAGGGGGTGGGACCATTCATGTTGGAACTTTAAAACTTTGTCAGCATTGGAACATGTCCTGGGCATAGTGTCTGTCATTTTGCGGGCTTGATGGCAGAATGGGAAGAACTACTGGAGAGTTCAAGGGCATTTCCACCTTCGCCTTCACTAGCTTTGGTGGCACAAGACATTTTTCACATTTCTCCTCCTCTTGATCTGGGAACTATTACAATGACAGCAGGTATTTCAATCCATATCCCCAAATAGTGCTCATTCATCCAGAGGTAGATGGCCTCCTTGCTGAACAGGTCTGGCTTGGTGTTAGGAGTTCGAATAGCAGAAAGTTTCCATGTGTAGATTTGGTGATGCTTCCTGAGCTGTCAGTGATGTCTGCCTCACCTGCTGGGTAATTGAAGGAGACCATGACAATACCCTCGAGTCTGACTGCCAGAGATCCAAAGACAGCTGGTAACATCTGTCCCACGGCTAGGGAGATGGCTCAATCAGTAAATCATATGCTGCCTAAGTGTTAGGAGTGGACTTCAAATCCCAGCACTCATTCAAAATATTGGGGCTTGTGGCATGCACTTGTAATTGTAGTACTGAGAAAGTGGAATCAGGGACTTTCTAAATTCACTGTGAGACCTTAAAAAAAAAAAAAAAAAAAAAAAAAACAAGATATGTGTTGGCTCATGCCTTTAATCCCAGCACTTGGGAGTCAGAGGTAGGAGGATCACTGAGAGTTCGAGGCCACCCTCAGACTCCATAGTGAATTTCAGGTCAGCCTGGGGTAGAGTGAGACCCTACCTCGAAAAACCAAAACAAACAAAAAACCAAACAAACAAACAAACAAAAAAACAAGCTAGAAGCTGGGTGTGGTGGTGCATGCCTTTAATCCCAGCACTTGTGAGGCAGAGGTAGGAGGATCACTGTGTCAAGGCCACACTGAGATTACATAGTGAATTCCAGATCAGCCTTGGCGAAAGCAGATTCCTACCTCAAAAAAACTATAATAATAATAATCAGAATAATAATAAAAAGATAGAGTCTGTGGAAGGAGTACACTTGATGACGTCTTCTGGCCTACACACACACACACACACACACACACACACACACACGCACGCGTGCGCGCATGTGTGTGTGTGTGAGAGAGAGAGAGAGAGAGAGAAAGAAGAACATCTGAATGAGTAGGGACAGTGCTATATCCTTGGAGGTACAGTCATTGCAACATAGCCTGTTTATGAAATCTAAAGCAATGCTTCTGGAGCAGGAATACCTGATTTTTTTAAAGCTTCCCTCTTGCCACACATGGTGGCTCATACCAATAATTCCAGCACTCAAGAGGCTGAGGCTGGATGAGTGTGAGTTTGAAGCCAGCCTAAACTACATAGTAAGATCCTGTTTCAATAAAGTAATAAATATCAATAACAAATAAATCTTTGAATCAATAAAAAAGAAGAAAATAAAGGAGTAAACCTCAACCTCCTTATCTTGAGGAAGCAAAGATTTTGGCTCATGCACTCTGTGGGACTAGGAAGTCTGAGTTATTTTATTGAGCCTCAGATTTGTCCATGCCCTCATTATATGGTACTTCAAGTAACCAATGATGACAACATAAACCTGACTCAGATAGTGGAAGTCCTTGCTGCACATATAATTAAAAATTAGTGCTGGCTTGGCTTCAGGTGCAGATTGATCCAGGGAATGAGCACCTGCCAGGAACCCTTGTCCACTTTTACCTCCTCTTCCTGGTTCAGTTTTCCAGGTGTCAGCTTCATCCTCAGGCATGATGTCTCCTGACAGAACAATTTCTGTAGTTACTTCAGGCCTGATATGAAATGAGGAGTATTTGGATACGAATGGCATGCAGTTCACTCCCCTGGTTCTGTTTGGATCATGTGCTCATGTGTGTACGAACCATAGCTGGTTAGGAGAGCAAGAGTGTTATGTGCCTGGGCCCAGCAGGTCTTGGGTGGGGATGTGGAGGAGGATTCCTGGGAGGCTGCTACAGCCTCTAGCAGTCTTGCTAGAGCTTAAAATGAAGTATGGGGAAAATGAATGTGTGGGAATCATCCCACTCCAGTTATCAAACAAGGTAGACCATGAAGAAAAAAATGTAGATGGAGAGAGAGTTCACAGAGGACTAGAGAGAGATGGGGCAGGGAAGGAGAGAAGGTGAACAGCCTACTTGGTGCTGGTTTCTGTGAGTTGTGTCTGGGAGGCCTGGAGAACATGGAGAGACTTCAGTGGGGAAGCTCTGACTCCAGAGACAGTGCTCTGAGTGCAGCAATAGCCTCCTGTTCCTGTCATTGGCCCTACTTAACAGCCAGGTTCCTGTCGGATCCCTTATGGTGCTATGCCTGGTGGAGGTCCCATCTAGGTTTCATCCCAGGGTCTGAGCTGGGGGCTGGTGATGGTCATAGCCAAATCCCAGAGCAGATATCAAGGCGGGTGGGAAGGTCTTGTATGAGAGGGAAAACTGTCCCTCATATCCATTTCTCAGTATTTCTAGCATCTTCTGTCTGCTCCTGAATGAAGCTCTTTTTGTTCAACAGTCAGATACAGAAGAAGCTAACTTTTTTTTTACTTTTTTTTTTTTGAGACAAACCCAACCAAGTAGCCTTTTTTTTTAATGCTAGAAAGAGAGAATGTGTGAAAGAAAGAAAGAATTGGCATGCCAGGGCCTCCAGTCACTATCATTGAACTCCAGACGTGTGCACCTCCTTGTGCACATGTGCAATCTTGTGCGCTTACATCATTTTGTGCGTCTTGCTTACATGGGATCTGGAGAGTAGAACATGGGTCCTTAGGATTTGCAGGCAAGCACCTTAGTCGCTAAACCATCTCTCCAGCCCAGAAGCTAACATTTTATCAAAGAATATTTCATTGTTTTTGCACATGTATGTGATGTGTGTGCATGTATGTGTTGAATGTGTGTGGACACATGTACATGTATGGGTGTGCATGAACATGGGTGCATGTGGAGATGAGGTTTGATGTTGGTTGTTTTCCTCAATTGCTTTCAACCTTATTTAAAAATATTTTATTTATCTATTTGAGAGAGATAGAGAGGTAGATAGAAAGAGAGAATGGGCACTCTACAGCCTCTAGCCACTGCAAATGAAACTCCAGACACATGTACCACCTTGTGTGTCTGTCTTTACATGAGGTACTGTGAATTGAACTCAGGTCCTTAGGATTGGCCAGCAAGTGCTTAAAATATTGAGTCATATCTTCAGCCCCTCAACCTTATTTTTAAAGACAGGATTTCTTTGTTCATTTATTTGGTTTATTTGTGGAGGGGGGCAAGGAAGGGTCTCACTGTAGCCCAGGCTGACCTGGAATTCACTATGTTGTCTCAGGCTGGGCCTCAAATTCACAGTGATCTTCTTATCTCAGCCTCCCAAATGCTTGGATTAAAGGTGTGTTGTACCATTCCCAGCCTAGACAGGTTTTCTCACTGAACTCAGATCTCATTAATTCAGCCAGACTGCCTGGATAATGAGCCCCAAATCCTTCTGTTTTTGCATCCTCAGTGCTGGGATTTTACATCAGTACTTGGGATGAAACTCAGGTCTTCATTTTTGCATGGCAAGCACTTTGCCTATTGAACTCTGGCCCATTTCATATTTTAGTGTACACGGTGGCTATTCATCTGGGATCAGAAATGCTTGCTTTTCATTGTACGTATCTTGATGCAACTATTCATATAGGGTCTGCTCTATTGCATGACAGAAACTTGATGCTACTTGTTTATGCATTCTCTCTCAGGCATGGAGTATTCTTTGTGTAAGCTCCTAATGGACGGCTCTCCTGAGAAGAACTTTGCAATGTCCCTCTAGAACTCATACCTCCCAAGGTCCATGCAGGAAAGAAGAGCTGAGGTCTCAGGATAGATAGCTTATAAAAGCCAGATGTGTAGTGGTTCACATCACTTTTGTCCATGCCATCTATCCAAACTCAATCATGCGATGTCACCCAAGTTTCAGGGTCACATAGGAGAAGAGTCTTCCTGAGGCTCCAAAAAGTAGACAAGGCCAATGGGCACGAAATCATGCAATGAGCTTCAGGAGCCTGACACTAGTGACCCACCTTGTTACTCACACTGGTTTATGAACTGGATTCTGTGAATTTTATGAATTCTGTGCCTAATATTTACATGCTCTGGCCAGCAGGGAGTAACCATGGTGATGAACAACCCCGTTGATTAATCTCTGATTTTCCCATGGGACAGACTAGAAGATGGCAAACTGCTAAAGTGGTACCAAAAGTATTAGGTTCTGTGAGGTATTGACAAAATAAGGCATAACAACCCCTCCTTATAAAAGGGCAGGCTGAGTGTGAGCAGCATGTTGACCTTCCACAGGTCCTGAGTGAGTGCATTGACACCTGAGTGCCTATGACAGAGAACAGAATCCCCCTCAGCCGAGTCAAAGGGCCCTGCACCCAATATCCAGCTTCTCTTTCAT
This sequence comes from Dipus sagitta, assembly GCA_036346955.1. Classification (NCBI taxonomy): domain Eukaryota; kingdom Metazoa; phylum Chordata; class Mammalia; order Rodentia; family Dipodidae; genus Dipus; species Dipus sagitta. The sequence goes on along the minus strand of CM070779.1, from coordinate 63,607,770 downwards.
AAACCTGGGTGATCACTTCAGTGGATTTGAATGGGAGCTAGCATTGCTCTGGCTTCTCAGAAATCTCCAAATCAATAATTATCAGCAGAATTTTACAAGGCACAGAAGTTCCAATGTTTCTAGTTCTGGATTCTTCTAGAAAATATTTAGGTTGGAAAAAATTTTAAATAAGCATAAAAGCTGCCAAATGAATTAAATTTCATATCTGTTATTAGGAGAATTGGCACTGTCCATTAGACACATTACACTCATGCCTTTGCTCACTATACAACAAATAGATGCTGGAAACCTTGATTGCCAGGCACTTTGGATGGCCTGGGAATCAGACATGAATGAAACAGGTGTCAGTTCTCAGCTGGTTGTTGTCATACTTGAAATAGAAACCAAGATAAAACCATATTGATAATTAATTTCAGCTTATTAAGGAACCATCAGAATTGCTTTAAGAGATTATGAAGTGGCATACACTCTAGCTCTGAGGAAAAGACACCCTTCTACATATACTGAATCTTAAGGGATAGGTGCAAGTCATACAAAATGAAGGCAGATTAAGCTTCCTGTTGGATGAAGGAACAGCATCTCACAAAGGTTGAAGGCAAGGAGGTTAGTATCATTGCAAAAACTCATTAAAAAAAAGCTGGGGTAATGGCTCCATGGGTAAAGTACTTGCTTTGCAAATATGAGGACCTGAGTTCAATCTCCAGAATCCATGTTAAAAAAAAAAAAAAAAAAACTAGGCATGGGAGTGCATGCTTATAATCCCAGCATTGAGAAAAAGGAGACAGATGGATTCCCAAAGCTTGCTGGCCAGCTGGTCTAATCTAATTAGCAAGCTCTAGACCAATGAGAGAACCTGTCTTAAAGGAGCTAGACAGCATTCCTGAAGATGACATCCAAGGTTGTCTTCTGGCCTCCACTCACATATACACAAAACATGTGCATGCATGCTCACGTGCACACACAAGAGCTGAAGTGAGCGACGGTGACTGGACACCAATATCTGAGTGGACACATTTTTTTTCTAAACTATAGAAGACAAGTATTTGTGCAGCTTTCTGGCCATGCTGGGGCATGATCATGTTTGCAGTTAGAAAACCCACATAAAATGTTACTCTTGAGGTGCTGTGTTGTTTCATAATAAACTGGAGGCACCCCTGATAAGTGGCTAGGGTACAGCTGTGGAGAGGAGAGGGCAGATGGAAGAAGACTTGGCAATTAATGGACCCTGATGTCAAAAGAAAAGGATGCATCCAGCATGTGTCACACATTCCTCTACACAGAGCGAATGTTAGCAAAGGCACACCCAGGACAGGCAGGATCACATGGCTGGTGTTGGAAAGCCAGCGAGACATCCAAATGGCACTGTTGAGTAGGCTGCAAGATGCAAAGGTCTGGAACTCTATGGCAGAATCTTGGCTAGGGATCTGTATTTTTGAGTCATTGGCATATAGATGGTATTTGAAATGACAAACACATAGACCAAACCAAATTAGCAACCTTGGCAGCCTTTGAGTAGTGAGCCCTCTGCACAAAGTACTAAATAAAATGGGAAGAGACATATCTTAATGGATCATGCCTGCCTATCAGAATGCCATCATCCCACAGACAGTTTTTGAAACGACGGCAGACTATGCATGGTATAGACTGAGACTACATTTTTGGCTGCTTCGCAATGTTAGAGATTTTGGGCATGTCTCATAGTCATAAAGGAAGAGTCTTTCCTAACACTCTGGCTTTGTATGTATTCATTTTCATTTAGTTTTTGGAATGTGTACATACACATGTGTGTGTTTGTATGTGTACAGAGCATATGTCTTAGTTATCTTTATGTTCCTGGGACAAAATACCCAACCAGCTGATGGGAAGAAAGGTTTTATTTTGACTAACAATGTCAGAGAAGCTTCATGATGGCAGGGGAAAGCATGGTACGAACAGAGGTTGGACATTACTTCTGCCACAGCAGGTGGAAAACAGCTGATCTCTGTCACAGGGGAGCTGGCTATTATACTGCTAAGCCTGCACCCACAAACACACCTCCAGCAAGGTTCTACTTTTCAAATTGCCATAAACTGAGGTCTAACCACTCACAACACATGAATTTATTTGGAATATCTGATTCAAATCATGTTGTGGTGTGGTGTGTGTGGCATATGAATACATGTGTGTGTTCAATACACACAGAGGTCAGAGAAGAATGTGTGTCCTGTCTCTCATGTGCATATTTCCTTGAGATGGAGTCTCTCCCTCAACCCAGTGCTTGTTGCTCTGTCACAGATCCCCAACAATTCTCAGCCCTTTGCCCTCTGCATGACTGGGGTTGTAGACATGTGTGAACACTCCCAGCTATTCATGTGGGTACTGGGGAATTGTGTTTATGCAGCAAGCTCTCTAACCTGCTGAGCCACCTCCCCAGTCCATCACATTAATCTTCTAACTGTCGCTACATTTGGTTCTTTTTTTATTTGTTATTTTTTATTAATTAGTTTTGTATTCAGCAAATACAGTCAGTTTGGTACCATTATTAGGCTCATCTGTGACCTACCCCCACCCCTTGGCCCCTCCTTGTTGAGGTATATGGGTCATGCATTCTGGAGTTAGCCCACAGTTATGGGTAGGATAAATGTCTCTGAATATCATGACCCAACATGTGGCTCTGATATTCTTTTTTTTTTTCTTTTTCCTTTATTAGTCAGTTATGCATTCAGCAAATACAGTCAGTTTGGTACCATTATTAGGCTCATCCGTGACCTACCCCCTCCCCTTGACCCCTCCTTGTTGAGGTATACTGGTCATGCATTGTGGAGTTGGCCCACAGTTATGGGTAAGCTAAATGTCTCTGCATATCATGACCCAACATGTAACTCTGACATTCTTTCCACCCCCTCTTCCGCAAAATTTCCCTGAGCCATGTTGGGTTCATTTTTGGTCTGCTTCACTGATGAGGTGTTGGGGGCCTCTGAGGCTCTGGCTCTCTGATTTGGTAGGAGATGATTTTTCTCTGTGCTGATCTCCTTCCCCCTTGTGCTGGGATCCGCTTCATCAGGAAAACAGCCCCCTTGCTTGTTTCGCCAATTTTTCTTAGTTTCAGCCGGGGCCCTTTTGAGGTATGATGGGGTGGCTCTCTCCTTAGGATCTACATCTATCTGAAAAAGAGAAGCAGATTCTCCAACGGAGAGTAAGTTAGCACCAGGACAAATGAGATAACCCTTACATTTTTTTTTAAATAGACATTTTAATACGTGTAGGTCCTCTTGTAGCCCACAATGGATGGTAGCTTGATATTGGAGAGTGGGCTTACGTTTGGATCTGGTTCTGACTTGTTTCCCAGCTCCAGCTATGGGTCCCATACCACTGAGGGGAACAGTTAGCCAAATTGAGAGCAGTTGGTTCCCCACCATGGCTGTGTGCCACCACTGCACTTGTGTGGGCATCACAAGTTATTTGCTGCTAAGTAGGTTAGACCATGCATTGCTTCGACAGATATTGGTCAATTTCCCCCAGTCGCCCATGTAGCACCTTCTGGCACTAGACGCACTGACTGTCTGGGGCCTGACTCTCTTCCAACTTCCAGCCATGCCATTCTAATTTGCATGTCAATCACTTAAGGTATCTTCAGCTGTAGGGTCTTACCATTAGCCTTTGGTGGGTCATCAAGTACTCTGACAGAAATCTGTCTGCCTTTTAGGAAACCTTGTAGGTCTCTCTAATCAAAAGCTCATTGTGGATGATAGCCCTATGCTGGAAGGCAGTCCTCAGGGGAAAATTCATAGTACTCAATGCCTTCATAAAAACGACAGAAAGGTCCCAAATCAATGACCTAACCATCCACCTGAAGGCACTGGAAAAACAAGAAAAATCCAACCCAAAGAGCTCCAGAAGGAAAGAAATAATTAAAATCAGAGCAGAAATCAATGAATTGGAAACTAAGGAAACAATTAAGACAATTGAAAAAACAAAGAGCTGGTTCTTTGAAAAAATAAATAAGATTGACAAAACCCTGGCCAATCTGATCAAGCAAAAAAAGGTGAAGCTTCAAATTAACAAAATTCAAATGAAAAAGGAGAGATCACAACAGACATAAGTGAAATTGGGAGAATCATCAGGACTTATTTCAAAAACCTCTACTCCACAAAACTGGATAATGTGGAGGAGATGGATAAATTCTTGGATGCATACCATCTACCAAAGCTAAACACAGAGCAGATTAATCACCTCAATCAACCCATCACACTCATGAAAATTGAAAAAGTAATAAAAAACCTCCCGAAAAAGAAGAGTCCAGGACCAGATGGCTTCTGAGCTGAATTCTTTCAAGCCTTCATAGAAGAACTCAAACCAATCTTCCTCCAACTGTGCCACACAATTGGTCAACAGGGAAAGCTACCCAACTCCTTTTATGAAGCTAGCATCACCCTAATTCCAAAACCAGGTAGAGATGCCACAAGAAAAGAAAACTACCGGCCTATTTCCCTGATGAATTTAGATGCAAAGATCCTAAACAAAATCCTTGCAAACCGAATCCAACAACACATCAAAAGCATTATCCACCTTGACCAAGCGGGATTCATTCCAGGAACACAGGGGTGGTTCAACATACGGAAATCTGTCAATGTAATACACCACATAAACAAGGTTAACATAAAAACCACATGATCATTTCGATAGATGCAGAAAAGGCCTTTGACAAGATTCAACATCACTTCATGTTCAAAACATTGGAGAGAATTGGCATGGTTGGTTCATATCTCAACCTAATGAAGGCAATATACGAAGCTCCGAAGGCCCAAATAATACTTAATGGAGAGAGACTGGAGGAATTCCCATTAAGATCAGGAGCAAGACAGGGTTGTCCACTCTCACCTCTGCTTTTCAATATAGTACTGGAAGTCCTAGCTCAACCAATAAGACAGGAGAAGGAAATAAAAGGGATACAGTTTGGAAAGGAAGAAGTTAAGTTAGCTTTATTCGCTGATGACATGATTATATATGTAAGAGACCCGAGAGACTCCATCCTAAAACACCTGAAGGTGATTAACTCCTATAGCAAAGTAGCAGGATACAAAATCAATGCACAGAAGTCAGTAGCCTTCCTTTATGCAAAGGACAAAGATACAGAAAAAGAAATAAGTGACATAGTCCCATGTTCAATTGCAACAAAAAAATAAAATACCTTGGAATAACGTTAACCAAGGAAGTGAAAGAACTATACAACGAAAACAAAAAAACACTCAAAAAAGAAATTGAGACAGACTTGAGAAAATGGAAAGACCTCCCATGTTCCTGGATAGGCAGAATTAACATTGTGAAGATGACAATCCTACCAAAGGCAATATACAGATTTAATGCAATACCAATTAGAATCCCTACCTTTTTCTTCACAGAGATAGAAAAAAATGATCTCAAATTTCATATGGAAAGGCAGAAGGCCTCGCACATCCAAACATATCCTCAGCAAAAGAAATACCTCTGGAGGCATCACCATACCTGATCTAAAGCTATATTACAAAGCCATAGTAATAAAAACAGCATGGTACTGGCATAAAAACAGGAGTATAGACCAATGGAATAGACTGGAGGACCCAGACTTTGGGTCAAGCAACTATAGCTACTTGATATTAGATAAAGGCCCAAACAATATAGACTGGAAAAAAGACAGCATCTTCAACAAATGGTGCTGGACAAACTGGATAACCATATGCAGGAAACTGAAACTTGACCCACACATTTCACCATGCACTACACTCAAGTCCATATGGATCAAAGATCTCAATATAAGACCAGAAACTCGAATACTACTGGAAGAAAAGTTAGGAAGTACTTTCCATGATATAGGAATGGAAAAAGACTTCCAGAACAAAACCCCAGTAACTGATGAACTTAAACTGTCACTCATCCAATAGGATCACATGAAGCTGAAGAGTTTCTTTACAGACAAGCATACAATAAGCAAAGCCAATAGATTACCCACAGAATGGGAGAAAATATTTGTGGGTTATCCAACTGATAGAGGCCTAATCTCTAGAATCTACAAAGAACTCAAAAATCTAAACAGTAAGAAGTCAAACACCCCACTCACAAAATGGGGAAAAGAGCTGAAGAGGCAGTTCACAGAGGAAGAAATACAAATGGCAAACATACACTTAAGAAAATGTTTATCATCCCTAATCATCAGAGAAATGCAAATTAAAACAACTATGAGATTCCACCTTACCCCAATAAGGATAGCAAACATCAAAACATCAAAGAAAAATAAATGCTGGTGAGGATGTGGAGAAGTAGGAACACTCATCCACTCACTGTTGGTGGGAATGTAGGATGGTACAACCACTTTGGAAAGCAATATGGAGACTTCTGAAAAAGGTGAGTATAGAGATACCAACAGACCCAGTTATTCCCTTACTGGGCATCTACCCTAAAACCTTCAAACCACAGACTAAAGAGATTTGCTCAACCATGTTTCTAGCGGCTCAACTTGTAATTGCTAAGAGCTGGAATCAACCCAGATGTCCATCACTAGAAGAATGGATAACTAAGATGTGGTATATCTACACAATGGAATTCTATACAGCAGTAAGAAAAAATGACACAATGAAATTTGAGGAAAAATGGTTGAACCTGGAACAGATGATTCTCAGTGAACTTACCCAATCACAGAAAAAAAATCGCCACATAGTCTCACTCATCTACAGCACCTAACCTGAATCTACCCAAGATACCTTACATACCCAGCAAGCATCTCCTAGACTAGACACTAGGATGGAAGGGAAGGGAGGGGAGGGCATCAAAGGAGTGGGAAACACAAATCTAGACCCAAAGAGCAATGGTACCACAATCTTCTACTTACTAAAAGACAGACCAAATGGCTGATCCTTCACCAGGCCCTTAGAGGGAACACCTGAACCACAAGACACTGGAGAGGGTAAGATTAACACTAACCTTAATCTCCTACATCTTCCCTCCCTCACTTCCCCTCTCCCTGTCTCTCTCTCTCTCTTATCTCTAACTCTTGTATATTAGTTATCATTTTCCTCATTTTCTTAGTGGGCACTGACCGGCTCTGACATTCTTTCCGCCCCCTCTTCTGCAAAATTTCCGAGCCATCTTGGGTTCATTTTTGGTCTGCTTCAGTGATGAGGTGTTGGGGGTCCTCTGAGTGTCTGGTTCTCTGATTTGGTAGGAGTTGATTTTTCTCTGTGTTGATCTCCTTCACCCTTGTGCTGGTACCTGGTTCACCAGGAAAACAGCACCCTTGCTTGTTTCACCAATTTTTCTTAGTTTCAGCCAGGGCCCTTTTGAGGTATGATGGGGTGGCTCTCTCCTTAGGATCTACATCTATCTGAAAAAGAGAAGCAGATTCTCCAACGGAGAGTAAGTTAGCACCAGGACAAATGAGATAACCCTTACTTTTTAAATAGAGAATTTAATAGGTATACGCCCTCGTGTAGGCCACGATTGATGGCAGCTTGATAATGGAGAGTGGGCTTATGTTTGGATATGGTTCTGACTTATTTCCCAGCTCCAGCTATGGGTCCCGTACCACTGAGCAGATCAGTTAGCCAAATTAAGAGCAGTTGGTTCCCCACCATGGCTGTGTGCCACTATTGCACTTGTGTGGGCATCACAACAGGTTATTTTCTGCTAAGTAGGTTAGACCATGAGTTGCTTGGACAGAAATTGGTCATTTTCCCGCAGTTGCCCATGTAGCACCTTCTGGCACTAGACGCGCTGACTCTCTGGGTACTGACTCTCTTCCAGCCATGCCATTCCATTTTATGTGTCAACCACATAGGATGTCTTTAGCAGTAGGGTCTTACCACTAACCTTTGGTGGGTCATCAAGTACTCTGAGAGAAATCTGCCTGTCTTTTAAGAAACCTTGTAGGTCTCTCTGATCAAAGGCTCATTGTGGATGGTAGCCACATGCCGGTACTGGGAGTTATAGGTCAGTGCCCACTAAGAAAAGGAAGAAAAAGATAACTAATATGCAAGAGTTAGACAGACAGAGAGAGAGAGAGAGAGAGAGAGAGAGAGAGAGAAGGAAGCTGTAGAAGATTAAGGTTAGTCTTGATCCTACCCTCTCCAGTGTCTTGTGGTTCAGGTGTTCCCTCTAGGGGTCTGGTGAAGGTTCAGCCATTTGGTCTGCCTTTTAGGAAGTAGAATTTTATGGTACTATTGCCGTTTGGGTCTAGATTTGTGTTTCCCAGCCCTCTGTTTCCCTCCCCTCCCTCCCCACCCGTCCTATTGTCTAGTCCACGCTTGCTGGGTATGTTGGCCTCTAGGGTAGATTCATGTTAGGTGCTGTAGATGAGTGAGACTATGTGGCAATTTTTTTCTCTAATTGGGTAAGTTCACTGGGTTCTTTTTGTTTTTAACCCATGTGTGTGCAGTTAGAGTACCTGGCATCTGTGTAGGAATAGCATTGGCTGGAAAAAAAAAAAAAAAAAACTCGTTGAGGGAATGGGAAAATGGTGTTGGTCCAGGAGAGCAAGTGTCAACATCCAGAACAAAGCGAGGGGTGTGGATGGCTGAGTGATAGAGCTGTCAAACAGGTGTCCCAGGCAGCCAGTAAGTTACAAACAAGCTAGATTTCAGTTATTCAACACCCAGTGATTCCTTAGAGCATGCATTTTTTTTTTCTTTTTGAAGTTAGAGTTTTAACGTTCTCTGACCTCTGTGCATGCACCGGGTGTATGCATTGAACACACACATGTATTCGTATGTCACACATACCACACCATAGCACTGTGGGGATTTAAATCAGATGTTCCCCATAAATTCATGTGTTGTGAATGTTTAGACCTCAGCTGATGACAATTTGATAGGTAGAGCCTTGCTGGAGGTATGTTTGTGGGTGAAGGCTTAGAGGTATAAATTTATTTCCATAACCATTTCTAAGTGTGCATAATATGACAGGGATATATTTACAGTGTAGTGAGACCACCTATAGAGATTTTCACCTTGCAGAACACAAATATTTAATAGAATGCTTTTCATAACAATGTAACATGAAGGCTAGGGAAATAAAATTCCAGAACACACTCAAACTCCTGGCATGGTGGTATATGCCTGTAATCATGGTTCTTGGAAAACAGAGGTAGAACAATCTCTGGGGATGCTGGCTAGGTTGCCTGGCCAAACTGATGAGTTCTAGGTTCAGTGGGAGACCCTGTCTCAAAGAATAAAGTGGAGAGTGATTAAGAAAGACATCCAACACCAACCTCTGGCCTCCACATGTATACACATGCATGAACAGATGCACATACACAAGCATCCACATGCATATGAACATGTATCACATATGCACATACACTATACACAAACATGTGAGTTGTAAAGGATCCACCCAACTTAACTATCAGTGAGGGAGCTTTGCAAGTCTGATCCAAAGGGCTGGGGGAGTTGCATGTGCATGCAGTGTAGCAGGAGGATCATGATCACGGGGCACCTGTGGAGTCAGTGCTTCATGGCCTCATGTCCCACAGGGCAGGAAGCCATAATGATAAGTGAGTTTGTAGCTGCACTGATTAATGACAAAGTCAAAGACAAGGACTGAGAGTTCTTGAAGTGATAATAGTGGAAGGATGGCAGTCACAGCTGGGTTTCCAAGTCTGAGATAGTATTTGTTTTTGCTTAGCAGACACTGTTGCTGCAGGAAAGTGCTTTACATTACTGGGCAGTGAAGTGAGAATGTGGTGGCATTTCCCAGACCACCTCTACTTGACTTTCTAAAGATACCACAGGGTGCATCTATCTGCATGAAGGAGATGTGGAAGTGTCTCCGTTTTCATCTCTAAGTTTTGTCTAGACCACACTCCACCGAGAGCAGAATTAATCACTTAGTCTCCCTAGTGGCTACAGTTCTTCAGGTTATTTAAACACATAAAATAACATCAGCTTGGACATTTCTGTTCCCTTTGTCCTTTGGGAGGCATCTGAGCTCCAGGCCAGTGGCCATGCTGCTCCTTCTTTCACCTGCTTCACGTGGCCTATGGCCATGGCTGCAGTCAACATGACGTTTCCTGAGAGCTGTGCTCTTGACCTGGCCCTGGCCCTGTGGTCTAGATCTCGCTCTACTGCACATGTTATTTATGCAGATACTGCGATCTCATCAAAACCTGGACTCTGGGCTGGAGAGGTGGCTTAGCAGTTAAGGCACTTGCCTGCAAAGCCAAAGGACCCAGATTTGATTCCCCAGAACCCATGTAAGCCAGATGCACAAGGTGGTGCATGCATCTCGACTTCATTTCCATTGGTTTGAGACCGTGTGTGCCCATTCTGTCTCTCTCTCTCTTTCTCTGTATGTGCCTCTCTCTCTCTCTCTCTCTCATAAAGAGTTAAAAATTTATAGAAAAAAATAAGTAAAAATAAAACCTGGACTCTTGGGTGACAACATTTCTGTCCTTCCTGGGGTCATGGGCTCCAGTATGCTGCCTCAGATTCTCAGAGTATCTGACCTTGTAGCTGTCATCTCACCTATCTCTTTTCTCTTAGTGGTAAAGCAAGTAGATAAATTCTGAGTACCAGGAGACTACTCAGAAATGTAGGGCATCTATTCTGCTTCTGGGTGTCCAAGCATATCCAGGATGGAAGGTAGGGTTGGGATTTTGTCTGTTCTCTCCATAAACTTTCCCTAGAAGTAGTTGCAAGGAGCAGTTGGATGTCTTTTCTCAGCTCTCTGGTATTTTTTCCTTTCTCTGTCATTCTTTAGGCAGAAAAACACTGTTATCCTGTACTAACAACAAAGATTGGATCTAGGTGCTTCCTCAGATAACAAAATACACAAGACTTTAGTTCTTCATATAAAATCATGCGGCATTGGCCTATAGCGTACGCATTTCCTCCTCTAAACTATATTACTTACTGTGCCTGAAAGGAGGCAAACACAATATAGAGTATTTATTATAAGCCAGACCTGTTTAGGGAATAAAGACAAAAAGATGTCCATCCATATTTTGTGTAGGCACAGTCATCACTGACCTGACTTCACACCACAAGAAGCAGAGCTGCCTAGAATGATGGTCAAAGAACCAACAAAAACCACAGAGGAATTGTGTTAGTCAACTTCTTTTTGCTGGGACAGAATGTCTGAGCAAAAGTTGTTTATAAAAGCATGACATAACCAGGAAACCAGCATCATATTGTCACATAAGTTTGGTGGAAGTTGAGTGATGAGTGGAGTTGTTCAGTTAGTTTCCTCTTTTATAAAGTCCAGGAACCCTGCCCATGGGATGATGCCACCCACAGTTAAGGTAGATCCTCCCAACTCAACTAACCTAGTCTACAGAAATCCCTCATAGATATGACCAGTGCTTTGTTTCCATGGTGATTCTGAATCCTGTCAAGTAGCCAACTGGAGATTGACCATTGCCGGAAGAGGTCTGTGAAACATGTGTGCTTCAGCATCACTGTATCTAAGGATTTACTAAGTGTTGCAGTCAGGTTCGCATTGCTGGCAGAAAACCACCCGACCAGGAGCAGCTTGTAGGAAAAATGGTTTATTTTGACTTACAGACTTGAGTGGAAGCTCCATGATTGTAGGGGAAAACGGCCACATGAGCAGAGGGTGGACATTACCTCCTGGGCAACATAAGATATACAATAGCAACAGGGCAGTGTGTTAAACACTGGCTTGGGGAAACTGGCTATAACACCCATAAGCCCACCCCCAACAATACACTTCCTCCAGGAGGCATTAATTCCCAAATCTCCATCAGTTGGGAACCTAGCATTCAGAACACCCAAGTTTATGGGGGACACCTGAATCAAACCTCCACACTAATTCTTGACCTAATGTAAAGTCAAATTTTCCTTTTGGAAATTTCTAGAATTTCTCTCCAAATATTTTCCCCTCAAGATTGGTAGAATCTGCAGATGCAAAGCCCAAGGCCATCTTAGCTCTCAGGAGTCTGGAGGAGAAAGCACATATTGGTGAAAATCTACTGTATAGGACTAGACATTAGGCTTGAAATATGAGAAGCCAAGAGTTTGTCTTTATTCTCTAACCTATGGGGGTTATGAAGCATGTAGACATAGAAGAGAGGTGGGTATTAGTAGAATGTTATGATGAAGAGAAGAAAAGAATTGCAAGGAAAAAATAGAAAAGTACTGAAAAATATTTTCCCTCACAATAAGCTCAGTGCACTGAGTACAGAAATCCACACATGGCCACAGAGTGGACAAGTATGTCCTGTATCACAGGAAACCCCAGGCATGGAATTTTTATTTCCATTTGTTGAAACTGTTGGAATTTTAGTGTTCCATGTCCAGACTTCTTATTATCATGTTGTTGCAATGGTTTATGTGTGTATGTCTTTTTTCAATGGTCTGGTCACTATACCTGCATATTTCAGGTGATAAGAAAAGCATTTAAAATTACCGTAATTTGTTAAAACACATGTATGCCCTGGCTGTGGAATCCAGGGTTTGCACTTGTGCTCCTGGCTGTGTAATCCAGGGTTTGCTCTGGTACCCCTGGCTTTAGTGCTATCCTGGGCCCTCACTGTGATTTGAGAGCATTTGGAAAGCTAAATCAAAATACTTCTTTTTAAAAATTTTTTTTGTTCATTTTTATTTATTTATGTGAGAGTGACATAGAGAGAAAGACTTAGAGAGAGAGAGAGAGAGAGAGAGAGAATGGGCATGCAAGGGCTTCCAGCCACTGCAAACGAATTCCAGATGCATGTGCCCCCTTGTGCATCTGGCTAACATGGGTCCTGGGGAATCGAGCCTCGAACTGGGGTGCTTAGGCTTCACAGGCAAGAGCTTAACCGCTAAGCAATCTCTCCAGCCCCAAAATATTTCTTACTTTAATCAATTGTATCAAGTTTAGAGAAAAAGACACTTTGATTCCTTTCAGACCCGAATATTGCAAGAACTGTGGGCTTCCATTGACTGGTACTTTACAGCTCATTGGTAAGTTTTGTGGTATTCCAACTTGTGAACTGTTTGAACAAGATCTAAGGAATTATGGTGCTCAGAGTGTTGGATGTAATTGTCAGGCATGAGCCAGAGGGAATGTGAAGGAGTCATACTCTGAGATCCATGAGATGTCAGGCTCTCTGCGCTGACTGTTATGTTCTATCCATTGGTTTACAGAGAAGCAGACACTTAAAATGTCATCTCCAGGCTTTTGAAGGATCAGGATTATCTTTACTTGATCTGAGCCAGCCCAGAGAACCAGACATTTCTGTCCTGAAAGTGTATGGAACATTCTGATGCCCAGACATTATATTCAACATCAAAACACCTGCTTTCAGTAAGTTCTTACCAAATTGCCTTGGGGTACCACTCTTCCTCCTTTGGATGCATATTTGGTGAAAATACCAAATAAAATGCCTCCACCTGCTAAAGGGTAGTAGCTGTTGGCCACTAACACATGACACACTGAGAGCTCTCTGCCTAAGATGGGAGGTTTTTGAAGAACTGCACAATTTGGGAAAGGGAATGATTCTTTCAGGCCCATTTGTAAACAGAAATACTGAAGTTCAAAGTGCTGAACTCACAGAGTTCATGGATGAAGGGGTACACAGGTTGGACCTGCCTGGTGCAGATGAGATAGGAAGAGCAACTGCGTGGAAGGTGGTGTAAGCCACTCTTACTACGCAGCACTATGGGTGAGGGTAGAAGCAGCACTGATGAGCTCTGGTGTACCTGGTGGGCTGCTTTTTCACTTTCAAGCAGGCAACTTGAACCCCTGAGCAATCCTCCAGCTTCCTGCCCCCAACCTCTGAGCCATCACCCATCTCTTTCACTTTAAACTTGGGGCCATCTCCCAGCCCCCAGCTCTTTCACTTTAATCTCTGGTCTATCTCCCAGCCCCCTCCACTTTTTCTTTCCATTATTCTGCAGGTATAAATCAACCTTTCACCACTGTGACAAAATCCTGAAGTAATTCAACTTTCCAGAATTGTAAAAAAATCTCTGAGGTAATCACCTTATGAGGAGAAATTGTTTGCTTTGGCTTGTGGCTTCAGAGGTTTTAACACATGGCCTTTCTGTGTTGCTCTGGGCCCATAGAGAGATAGCATATCACAGGAGGAATTGTATGAGGGAGCAGAGCTGCTTAGCTGGCAGTTCTGAAGTGAAAAAGATTCAGAGTCCCGTCCATGGACTATTTGCTGTGACCTAAATCTCACTCACTATGACCTACCTCCTAAAGGTTCCACCCCTTCTGACTAATGCCACCCTGAGAACCAAGCCTTCTACACATAGGAGACATTTCAGTTCCAAACTATGGCATGGTCTAGCCTGCTCTGAACTCTGAACCTTCCTTCCAGGGCCATGTTGCACATTTTGAATGGAATATAGTCCCAATACCTCACACACTGTGCCAAACTCATGGTATGCTCCTGTGAGCCCGGCTTTGCTCCCTCAGCCTCCTTCTTGGTAGGATACCACTCAGCCCCAGACAACAAGCTCCAGTTTGATATGGTAATTCTCCAAGACCTCCAAAAACTGCAGTAATCAAGTACTATGACAATGGCCATCCACATCAGAGGTCACCCTCCCCTTCCTTCTTAGGCTTGGGAGTTGCTGTCATCACTTGTTTGTTTTTCACCCCGCCTCCCATAAGAACACCATGAGTCCTTCATTCTTCAGAACTGAGCGTTTTTTTGTTCCAGGCTTTATTCACAACCAGGAGGGTGGCCATGGCCACCTCTGCTCATAGCTTCTACCATGCCACTTGCTGCTTTTTCGAGGGGCATTTGGTCATGGGCAGGTATGCCAAGCCATCCCTTGTCACAAGCCTATGGGCAACACTCTAGTTCTCCATCATGGAGAGCCTCAGGTGGTAAAGAGAGGAGCAGCCCATACTCACTGGAGTGTGCAGTTTTTCTGATGGTGATGGGAGCTATGAAGAAAATTAAAGCAGTGAGTTACTGCGTGTGTGTAGTGTAACTAAAGTGTGTGACACTGAGAAGCCACTGGTTAACAAGTATGTCCTGAGAAGGTGACACAGACTTCTGTGAGAAATGGGGGAAAGGCAGAGGCAGGAGCCATGCTGGACCAGCAGCTGGCCTGTGAGGATGTCAGTATGGTCTGATGTGAAGGAGAGCTGTCCACTGCAGACATGGGACCTAGCAGGTGGTTATGAGGATGCAGGCACTGGCTCTGGAGTAAGTGGAGTATGTATAAGCTGACCCCTGTGCAGGCCGGCTCTGCGCGCTGGGCAGAGCAGAATGCAGGGAGGACTAAGACTCACTGGAGACCCTTAAGTGACAAGGTAGGTGATGCAAGAGCCTGGCAGGTGGGAAGAGGAAGAGGCATACAATTGTTTGATAAATGTGGAGATGGTGAGGTTGGAAGACAATGGACCTGGATGATTTAGAGCAGTCACAGATGGCCCCAGCAAAATAGAGGAGAGAACTGTGGCCAAGACCTACACATGTGTCCCGCAGCACATTAGGAATGACTGGACAGCAATGAGTGGGAAATTGTCTACATGTCTGTCCCTGCTTTTTTACTTTGTGGTATGAACTATTTTACCCTCTCACCAGACTGTAGGCCTTCCGAGGCCTCCAAGATGTTTTGAGTGCAGGCTGAAAGCTCGTTTCGCCCACCAATGGAGCTTCTGTGTAAGAGTGGTCAGTTTTATTGAGGGGAAAAATTAGAAACAGTTTTGTTCAGTACCAAAGCATTGCAGCCCCGGCCAAGCCCCTCAACTGCAATTTCTTTCAGCTCTCAGCTCTCCTGTGTTTGTGATGTGTTCTCATCACCAGTTCCATCAGCCTGGGCCAGGACCATGCCCTCTGTTCCCTCACCTAACAGGTCCCGCAAGGAATGTCCAGGCCGCTTGTAAACCCTTCTCCTCCCTGCTGCCACAGTAATCTGGTAAACTGCAGCAAAGATAAAACTAGGACATTTATTTACTGGGTCTTGCTGGTCTTAAACCTGCTTCTCCCATTTCTCCAATCTCAGCTATGTTTCATTTCTATAGCTTTCTATGATCAGTTCAAACTTTGTTTTCCCCAAGGTCTCTGTATGCTGTGCCTACAAAAGTGGTTCACGGGCTTTCCCCATTTATCCACACATGTGATGCCTTCCCTGGGAAGTTCATTTGTTCTCCTGGCTCTATTTTGTGGTCCAGGTTGCCTGCTAAATATGTCCCCTCTGTATTTCCTCTGAAATTGCCCCATAGTGTAGCTGTCTTTTAGCAACCTAGAGCTCCATCCACCCCACCCCAGTCTTCACTCAGGAGGGCCAGTGGGTATGTTTGAATTTAGTGAGTGTTGATTTCAGTGATAAAAGTAGAGTCAGAATCCTCAGCTTCACACAGAGTATATTGTTCTCACTCTTTGGTAGTTATTACTTCAAATTCATTAGCTTGCTCTGTGTTTTACGTGTAACAAATTCCACATGAAGTGTATGCTGGCTTCTGTCTGCCTCCTAAGGAATCTCTCATCAGAACAAAGCAGTTAATATATTTATGATGATGCTATAGGATGACATTTCACAGCCCTTAGTCATGAACCTGAGATGTGGCAAGCACAGGGAGAAGACATGATCTCATTTAATCTTATCAGCCCTACGAGATTAACTTTTATGCTTTCCATTTGAAATGAAGAAATTAGATGATGGAGATTGGTGTAAGATTGAGTTGGGCTTGAATTCAATGGCTTGGGCTCCTGTTCTTTTAGCTTCAAGTCAGCAAGGCCAGAAAACATGTGGAGTATGGCTAGTGGAGGAACAGTCCATGAGAAGGTAGCCAGACCACCAGTGGGAACTCTAAGCTCCACAGACACATCTACCTAGAGTCCAGACAACCAGTGGAAGCCCCAAGATACACAACCATGTCTATCTAGAGGCCTTAAATAAGAATCTCAGATGTTTTGTGGTTGTAATTAGTGGGTTGTGATTAATGTTCCTCTTCATTGTCAGCTTGATGGAACTTAGAATCACCTGAAAGGTATAGTTATGAGTGTGTACGTGGGGGCATTTCCAGAGAAGACTAAGAGAAGAGGGAAGACATGACCTGAATGTGTATAGCACTATCCTATGGGCTGGGTATCTGGTCTGAACAAAAAGGAGACAGTGAGCTGAGCACCAGCATTCATCTATCTGTCTCTGATTCTGACTGTGGATGCAATGTGACCAACTGCTACCTTGCTGCCATGCCTGCTAGGCCAGGATAGATTGTATCTCATAAAACCGTGAGCCAAAATAAACCCCTCCTTCCTTAAGTTACGTTTTTCAGGTGTTTTGTCAAAACAACCAGAAAAGCAATAAATACAGACCTTATCACAAGGAAATAGTCTAAAACATGAGAAAATGCTATAAGGTAGAACTTTGCTGCTTAACTGGTTTTGAAGGAACCTGATTTGAGCTCCTGTGACTTTCTGTTCTCATTCCATTGCAACCATTTCCCTAGGAGACACTGAGAAAGTTCCTTGTTTGTGTCAGCCTAGAAAGTGGTTAAGGAAAGACCAGGAATGAACCTAGCACACAAAGGCTAAGGGGTGTCAGTCTCAAAGTTCATTCCCCCTGCCCACTGCCAGAGTCCTATAGACCTCAGAGACATGAATGTGTTTATATGCTGCAAAACATATGGTCTGCATTTCGTCCTGCTTTTTGTATTTACATAGTGTATTAGTTACCTTCTTCTAGTTGCTAGATCAAAATACTAGACAAAAATCAGTCAAAGTGAGGAAGGGTTTATTTCAGCTTATCTTTCCAGGTTATAGTCCATCATGTTAGGGAAGGCATGGCAGCAGGAGCATGAGGCAGAGCTGCTCATATTCAGGCCATAGTGAGTAAGCAAAACAACAAATGCTGGTGCTCAGCTAACTCTCTCCTTTTTATACAATGAAGGACCCCAACCCAGGAATGGTGCCCCCACAGTTAAGGTAGACTTTCCCACCTCTATTAACCTAATCAAGGTAAGTCATCACAGGCATTCTTGGAGGTTACCTGCTCTTTGTGATTCTTCACAGGTGAGTCTAAATCCTGTCAAATTAACAATCAATATAAATATCACCAATAGAGACAAACATTTGTCATGCCCTCCATCCCAGCCTGTTTTCTCTAACTAGGGTCAATACCAGGGCTCCATCCCCACCAACTTTACTGATTAAATAGGGAGTTTTAGGTGCATAGGATTCTGGGGTAGAAACTTTCTCTAACACAGAGATGAGCCAAGTCCCTCTTATAGCTACCTACTCTTTATCACCTTTGTGATATGAAGCACTTGAAAATGGCAGGCAGCTGGGGAGGAGGCTCAACTCTTAAAATCACTTGCTTGCAAGCTTGCTGACCAAAATTGAGTCTTCCCAGCACCAATGTAAAACCAAACACAAAATAGTGCTCATATCTGTAATCCCAGCAGCAAGAGCTGTGGGCAGCAGAGCCAGGAGAAGCCAGAAATTCCTTGGGGAGCAGCAACAAAACAAGAGAAAACCTGTTTCACAAGAAGGATAAGTAGAGGACACACATCCCAAGGTTGTCCTCTGACTTCCCTATATGCAGTGTAGCATGTGTACACACACACACGCACACACATACACACACACACAACATACACATATATACACACAATTTTTAAACAACTAACAAAATTCTATCAGATAGATAATGAATATTTCAGATTAAATTCATCCCTAACATACTGATCACTGTTTTAAGAGCAACACTTGTTATGTCTAGTGACAAAGACTGGTAATTCCAGCACTTGGGAGACTGAGACAAGAGGATTGTGAGTTTGAGATCAGCCTGGTCTACACAGGTAGATTGCCTCAATAAGAACAAGAGGGCTGGGGAGATTGCTTAGTGGTTAAGGCACTTGCCTGAAAAGCCTAAGGACCCAGGTTCAATTTCCCAGTACTCACGTAAACTAGATGCACAAGGTGGCACATGTGTCTGGAGTTTATTTGCAATGATTAGAGGCCCTGGCACACCCATTCTCATTCTCTCTCTAAAATAAATAAATGAACAAAATATTAAAAAATTAAAACATCAAGAAAGCTAACAGTTACTAAATAATTCATGGGATCACATCTGGAACCATTTTACAGATGACGAAGTTGTCACATTCTCACACACAGTCCTGCACACCACTCTAGCAAGCTCCAGAGCAGGGACATAGCAAAGCACACCTATCTATTGCCTGGGGTCTATGTAAAAATTTGTGAACAATACAATGGCCTAAAAAGACAGTTTTACTCTCTAATACAGCTCTGAAAGGGCAAAAGTCTGAACTAGACCCCACATGGATGTGCGTTACCTGGCCAGTTCCCCCCAGTAGTTCTTGTCAAGAAGTATCTCATGGCCTGTTCAGATTCCAGAGCCAATTGTGTTCCTGGGATCTGGGCATCATTTTTCAGAAGCATCTTGCTATCCTCGGTTGTGTCAAGCTTCTGTTTCCTTGTTGATTCCATCCTAACACTCATGCCATCTCCTCACCTCACCTCTACTGTGTGATGCCTCTGTCCCCTCAATGAGCCCACCCCAACACTCAGGCCATCTCTTCACCTCTATTGTGTGATGCCTCTGTCTCCTTGTTGAGTCACCCCAACACTCAGTCTATCTCCTTTCCTCACCTCACCTCAACTCTACTGTGTTATGCCTCTGTCTCCTCTTTGAGCCACCCCAACACTCAGGTCATCTTCTCCCCTCACCTCCAGGCCTTCTTCCAAGTCCTTTTCACCATGTAAGCTGATATAACACAGGTTTCAGGAACTAGGACTGGCAATACTTTAAAGCTGAAGTGATGTTTTCTCTACCAAAACTCTAAAAATAAATTAGGAAGCATCCAATGTGGAAGAGAGACTGTAATGCTGTTGGAAGACTGTCAAGGACTTGTCAAGAAGAGGTAGCTGGACAAAAATCAGCCATGAGAGCTGAAGCAATCACTCAGTCAGTAGCGTGCTTGTCATGCAGGCATGATGACCTAAGTAAACCCCGAGAACCCACATAACAAACAGGTGTTTGGCACACACTAAAAAGCCCATAGAGAAATGGGGGCTGTAGGATCCCTGGTGCTTTCTAGCAAGTCTAGCCTACTTTATGAGCTCCAGGCCAATAGAACCCTGTCTCAAAGAAGGTTGACAGTAAACCTTAAGAACTATAGCTGAGATTGTCCTCTGGCCACCACATGTGTGTACACATATGTGGAAATGCACCCATGCATGTGCACACACACACACACACACACACATACACACAAAACAATAAGAGGACAGATGTTTCCCTTGAACATGGGAGGACTTCCAAAATTTTTTTGTGGTACACTTAGGTGATGAAGTGTGACTTCTGCAGAGATCTCGATCTTCAGTAACTTTACCCACAGGCAGTGTGTTTATTTCCTCAAAGTTTTCAGGTTACTGTGCTGGGTCACTCTTCCCAGTGTGCTCCTTCTCTGGAAGCCAGAGGTGACTGAAGCTGATGATATTCTTGCATTCTGTGTTTCAAGGAACAGGGCTTTCATTAATCGTGGTCACAGGGATGGAGCTGATGCAGAACTCCTCAGCCAGAAGGTAGGGCTCTGTGTCAGATGTGAGTACATAGCAACTTTTCCCAAAGGGTCTGATGGGAGACAATCATAGGCACCCTAGGAGATGGGAGTGTGCTGAGCACTGTAATTCAGTTTCCCTCTATCATACATGAAGTGAAACCTTAGCTATTTATCGACCCATAAGGTCCATGGCAGCCTGTTATTTAGAGTATGTCCCCTGAACTTGGCAGTATTGGACCTTAAAACCTTCCCTGTTGGCAAACACTCTAATATTGCTGCCATAGTTCACCTACTTTTGTAAGTTAAGAGCACTAAACATGCACTGAACATTCTACTTCTCTGGGTCATTGTTTGGTGTTCCCTGTGATGCCTGAGTGCTACAGAAGCCATGATCTAGGGAACAAATAATGATTCCCACTGTGCTCCTAGAACTGGCTATCTAGAAAGTGCCTGAGGCCAGCAGTGACTACTTGCTGTTTGTTTCAAGAAAAACACTTCAAGAAAGTAGTATCTCAGGTGTCTGAAGCATAAATAACACCTTGAAGATTGCTTTCATTTTTGTAGTGCTTATCCAAAGTCATCGATGGGACTCAAAGTCATATTTGCAATTTTCAATTCATTAACCTTTGCAGAAACAACCAGTTCTTATTGCCCCCACGGTCCTAAGGGGGTGTCATCCCTCAGGACTCACCAGCTGAGTGACAATCAGACTGGCTTCCTCACTTTCATTTTCTTGTCATCTAGAGAGATAACTGCCCTTCATATACTGTCATTGTCTATAGAGTTACTAATGTTTTCTTGCAGGACAAAAGTCCAGAAAAAATGATGGTGGCATAAGAAAGAAAAGGAGTCCCCCCCATCCAACAAAAGTCTGTCTATAGTTTCTCTAGAGTTGAGAATCAAGAATTCCACAAATTAATACTTATTTAAGGCCTGTCTCTTTTCCCAGTTGTAAATCTGCAATTTTCTAAGTATCTCACCAGAAATCACTTGCATAATCCTAATGGCCCCTGGTTTTACCTGATCAGATTGTAACTCCATCCAAGGCACCTCCATGAGCCACTCTACAATCTTGCTTTTAAAAAATGGTGAAAAAGGTTTATTAGCAACTTTTAAAGATGTAATTTGAGAACCACCAAAATGGCATAGATGGCTAAATGCTAAGATTCTTAATTCTGACACTCCCTTGAGGAGCCCATAGCCATGTTTGGGTGTGTCTGACCTTTCTTGAGCATCTTTCCCTCTCTAACTCCTGTGCTTTTAACTCTATGTTAAAAATGTCTTCTATGTTTTAGTTGGGCCCTTTTGAGGTATGATGGGGTGGTTCTCTCCTTAGCATCTGCGTCTATCTGAAAAAGAGGAGATTCTCCAATGGAGAGTAAAGTTAGCACCAAATAGATGTGTTAACCATTGTTTTTTAGAGATAGTTTAGTGGAGAGTGGATTCACTTTTGGATATGGTTCTGACACCAGCACAATGGTTAAGGAGATAGACACAGAGCACAATCAACCCCTACCAAACCAGCTATCCAGAGACACAGAGGCACCCAAGATCTCAACACATGAGCAGACCTAATATGAACCCAACATGGCTCAGGGAAATTTGCAGAAGAGGGGGCAGAAAGAAAGTCAGAGCCACACGTTGGGTCATGACACACAGAGACATTTCCTCCTACCTGAAACTAAAGGCTAACCCCAAAATGCACGACCCATATAGCCCAACAAGGAGGGTCCCAGTGGAGCGGGGAGGACAGGAAGGAGGCTAACAATGGTACCAACTTGAATGTATTCACTGACTACAAAAATAAAAAATAAATTAATAAAAAAATTTAAAAAGGAAAAAAAAAGTCTTCTATGAAACCATGGCTTTCCCTTGAGCAGTGTGAATATGTCTTGATTTCTATGACTCTCTCTTAAAGAGACAAAAGTTATGCTTTGAGGGGTATCTTAACTTCTGTATGAGTACCTCATAGTTTTTACACTTGTGCTTAACGTCTATATTAAAGTATCTTTAATAAACCCAACTCTGGTTCATACTGGCTCATATTAAAATTATTTTCTGCATCAAAGCCACAAATTTTGGGTTTGCTTGAGTCATGGTCCCACAATATTAAGTGAACTCAACAGGCTGCTGAGCATGACAGTGGTCAGATATTTTGTCCCAATGGTGTCTCCATCCACCACTGACACACTGATATGTTATTGGTTATTCATGGTTATTATGGTTATTCTTTCCCACCCTAGTAGCAGGTGGCTGAGAAGTACGTTTTAATTCATTGTACTCTAATAATAACTTCTATTTATTACAGGTCATAAAATTATGTCCAGGCACTAATTTTTATGAATTGACCGATTAAGAACTACTGACTTGGAATGTAGTTGCTGTTCTTACTACAGTGAATAAGTGCAAAGGCCATGAGGAGAGCAGTGAAGGGCAGTCATTCAAAGTGACACAGTAAGACTGGGGCCAGGGTCTGAAGCAGGGGATCTTAGAGGGTCCATCCACAATACACCTTTTTGGCCACTGGAGTCAGTTTCCCTTCATGAAACCATCCCTGTTTTACAAAGCTAGTATGGCTCTCAGCCAGCTCCATGCCTTACCTTGTTCTCAAGGTTTGCCTGAGGTCTGGGTAAACTTTGGCACAGTACATCAGAGTGTGTATAGTTGAGTATCTGATTCTCAGTGTCATTTTCCCACACTCCCAGATCAGTTCATTGTCAATAATACAGCATAGGCTGAGGAGGTTATAAGGAAAATGATTCATTTTGGCTCATGGAGGTTTTATGTTGAGGATCTGTCTCATTCCCTTTACCCCTCTTTCCTTTCTTTTCCCTCTTGCTGTCTTCCTATATGTTCCACAAACAGGAAAACTGTGTTTCAATTGGTGTAGTTTCTGCAATGATGGATGGACAAGTGGGTTTTAGTACCCCTCTACAATCTCCCACCTATAGCCAGTTGTACTGAGTGATTCACTTCAAAATTCAGAGTTCAGTCCTCATGCTATGTTCTTAACACACAAACTAAGCACAGAAACAAAGGGGTGCAGGACTGTGGGAGTTGGGGTGTCTATTTGACTGTGATGAAGGCACCATGGAAGGATACAGTTGTCCAAAATTACCAAACCATAGCAGTGAATATGTGCAGTTCTGTATATCTATCAGGCCTCAATAAACAAGTTTAAAAATATACAGAAGAAACTCCCAGGCTATTTTCTTTCTATCTTTTCTTCCTCTAAGCATAGAATTGAATATCTACTTTTTAAGAGGGACTTTATCTCTTAATATTTCAAAACATTGCTCTGTTCAATTTGACCTGTATGTATCTATTCAAGAATAGTGTATTCACTAAACTTTTCTTGTCTCTTTGATTATATATCTGACAGCAAGAAATTAAGGGAGGAAAGGATTATTGTGGCTCACAGTTGCAGAGAGATTTCAGCCCATCATGGTGGATAGGGTATGGAAGGTGAGAGGTTTGTCTGTGGCAGTAGGAGAGTAAGGAACTGGGTTGTCACATCATGGCTAATTATGAATCAGAGACTACCGGCGTGGACAACTGGAGGGTATCACCTTCAAAAGGCCCACTCTATTTATTCAGCCAGTTTCAACTTCCTAAAGATTACATAGATTCCCAAAACAGCACCATATTCTTGCGAACAAGTCTTCAAAACATGAGCATATTGGGGACATTTCAGATTCAAACCATCACAGATATGAAGTGAGATATTTTAGTATTTCAATAATTTGTGCTATGACCACTGGGGAAGTTATAGCTGTGGGTGAGTTTTCCCTCAGCTGGGCCTGGCCTTGACCCAGGCCCAGCTGGTCTGAGCCTAGGGGAGGGCCCCCTAGTCCTTACTCTCCACATGGGCTCTTTTACCCCCTCCAACTCCCCACATGGCAGGAGCTCCGTGAAGTTTCTTTTCTCTCTTTGCTTTACATGGTTTTTCCAGGTCCTCAATGTGGGATCTCTAGCCTCGTGGGTGCCTTTCCTTGGCTTTATACTTCTGTCAATAAATATAACTATTTAAGAAAGAAAAAAAAGCATTTGTGTCATGTCATTTTGGAGGCACTTGACATTGATGTACATATCCTTCATTTTGGCTGATTTCAAAGTATCATAATTTCCCTAGAGTTTTCCATAAGATGTTATATTGTGCAGAAGGCAGGGACACATGATTTTAAAATTACTTCTTCATGTCATAATTGATTGAAAGGCCCATGGTAACTCAAGGTTGTGTGGTTGAGGTCCTTGTGGTAACAGGAAGTGGCAGAAAAGTAGAAATACATTCCTATTCTAGCCACTCACCTCCTTGGTTTGAATCCTCTATTCGTCTTATAATAGGATAACCACACTATTTTATTTTTTTGGGGGGGGGGAACCAAGCAATGTTTGAACTGATTTTCTTCAGTGAGTACAAGAAGAATTTGTAGCACAAGCCAGAAGAAAAATGCATTTTTCTTTCCATACTTTAATCTGTGTTCTACACTGTCACGTGTGTGATACCCTAGGCATAATTAGAATATATATTACAGTCTTTGCTGATTCTGTCAGTAAAACCTGTTTGTGCAAGAGTAGCACAGGTGCTCATAGCCAGGCTGATGTAGGTAGACACATGAACCAGGAGAGCTGTGGAGGTTTGAATGTATAGTGGCCCCATGTACTCAGGTGTTTGAATACTTAATCCCTAGTTGGTGGTGCTGTTTGGGAGGGCTTTGATTGGAGGAAGAAAGTCAGTAGGGGTGGGACTTGAGGTTTTATAGCCCAGCGCTGCTTGCTCTTCTCTCTCTCTGCTCCCTCCTTGCTAACATGGTAATGGGACACCAGCTTCCTGCTCTTGCCATGCTTGCCCACTGTTGTAGGACTTTCCCTCATAATTGAAAGCCAAATCAAACTCTTTCCTTCCTTAAGTTCCTTAAGGTATTTTGTCCCAGCAATGCGAAAGTAACTGATGAAGAGTAAACTGCTACCAGCAAGCCAATACCTGCTCTTACTTATTTGAATGGCCAGAGTGGACAAAGGTGCTAAGTAGGTATATGATAGATGCTAAAAGTATGAATTCTTCATGCATGAATTACAGAAGGATTTGTAAGGTACAGATACCTGAATATTTTTTAATTTATTTTGTGTGTGTATATGTTGTTGACATACCTGTGTCTGTGTACTTGTATATATAGTTTGTGTGTGTGTGTGTGTGTGTGTGTGTGTGTGTGTCAGCACTTGACATTGGGTGTCTTCTTCCATCTCTCTCCACCTTGTATTATGGACAGGGCTTCTCACTGAACTTAGACTCCATCAATTTGGCTAGACTGGCTAGCCAGAAAGCCCTAGGAATCCTCCCTTTCCCTCCTCCCCAGTATTGGGATTACAGGTGTACACAGCCACATCCTGCTTTTATAAGGGTGCTGGGGATCCGAATTCAATCTTCATGCTAGTGCAGCAAGCACTTTATTGACATAGCTACCTCTCTAGTCCCAGAAATACCTAACTAACTTAAAGGCCTATGCTGTGAAAGTTACAAAATTCAGAATCCTAGGAAGATATGCCAGCTACATCCAATACACGTTTGAAGAGATTTTGAAGAATGAGGTTATTAGGAAATAATTAGGGTCAGCTTAGGAGCAAGGATCTAGCAGCCCAGGGTGACACCTATGGAGAGGGCTCATACTGCTTAGCCTCACAAGGCAGAAGAGTAGCAATTCTGGGACCAAGAAAAAGATGTCCTTTAAGAAACTGAGTGAGGTCATTGTTGCAGGGTTATAGGGCAAAGAGCTAGGTCTAATCTACTTCTAGCACCTTCTACTGCCTCAACTCAGCCAGAAGCCAGTGGATAAGAACACGAGTGATATCATTATGGCTATGAATAGAACACTCATTTCATCACAGGAGGCATTCACCAAGGACAGCTTCCTTGCTGCCTCACCAGTGTAGCTTCCCACAAATGAATTTCCAAGGTGCATTGTGGGCATGACCCAGGTGTTTCCAATAGAGGATTGCACTTCTTCCTCTTCATGTGCAAAATAGTTGAAAGAACTCACATGGTTGGCAAGAACAGCATTTGTTCTTATGCTTGGTGCTCTACAGAGGACAGTTGGTGTCTCTGTCATCTTTCTGCTCTCTGTCTACATCCTGTATTTGCTCCAGGGCCAGAAGCTCACCAGGGGCCAGAGATCCCCCCACAGCTTGTGTCCTTTAGTGTGGATTTGGATGTGGATGGTAATAATGACTGCTCTGAAGGGCTGCATAAGCACGTGGCTCACTGCAGGACAGGCTGGGACAGGACACTGAGCCCACACTACACTCACCACTCACACATACCAGTGAGGGGTGGGCTGGGGGAAGAGGCCAGGCCTGATTCTTGGTCGAGCTTGAACTCCTGCCATCAGACTGGGGCAGGTATGGCTTTCCTGTGGGGAGCTGGAAGGGTCTGTGGTCCAGGATTTTAGAGAGACTCTAAGGGCTTCAGTTCCAAGTAGGTGTGGATTTCAGGGAAGGAATCCCTCCTTCTTCCTCCTCCTTTCAACTGAACCAAACCTAGGGGTGGATGCTCAGTGACTCCTACAGCTAAATAGCTCACAGAATGCCAGGGCTGCTTCTTCTACAGGGCACACACTGTGTGCCTAGAATTGGCACAGCCCTGTGCCTGTTTTTGTTACACAGCACCAGATATCAGTGGAACAACTCTGATGAGGTCACTGAGGAGGCTGCTGCATCTGAAGGAGATTACCACATTCCAGTTTCTTTCCCCAGCTGAATGCAAAGATTGGCTATTTATCTTGACATGTGAGTGTTTTCATGTCTTGCTACAAAGGTGTTGGGATGGATCTCCAGACTTCCATTGAAGATTATGTGTCAAATGCTGGATGCTTATAGCTGCATTCTTATAGTCAGTCTTTGCTTTCCCTTCTTCCCTCCTTCTTTTCTTCCTTCCTTCCCTAGCCCTTCCTGGCTTTCTTTCTTCCATTGTTCTCTCTCTTCTCTTCCTCCTTCCCTCCTTCTTTTCCTTTTTCCTTCCCTACCTTCCTTTACTCTCACCTGCATGCTTCCCTCCCTCCCTTCCTTCCTTCCCTACCTCTTTCCTTCCTCCCTTCTTCCCTTCTCTACCTTTCTTACTTTCTCTTCTCCTTCCTCTTTCCTCCTCCTTACTTCCTTTATTTTTCTCTTTTCTTTTCCTTCTTTCTTTCTTTTCTCCTGAACTTATGTCTGCCTAGTATTTGAAGGGAGATGTGGAAGAATGGAGGCAGACAATAATGTTTACTTTAATTCCATTCATTACACAGCAGGGAATGGCATGCCACTTAGGTTTAGCAATAAGATTTCTAATCACATCGATTCTCCCTGGTATTTGGTGGGATATTATAGCTGAGACAATTAAATAAGATTTTGAAAAATGAATGGAGGAGTCATTTAATCTACTTAGCTTGTTCAGAAATAACCAATCAATATTGTGCATTTTGGGCTATAGAAATGTGCTAGGCCCTGTCACATGATGGATTACCTGTATAGATTATCATAGAACAACAGACTTTTCTCTTACTCTAGTTTTCTTGTTTGTTAATGAGTCTTAGGGACATTCTACCAATGGCTACACACTTGAGAGAGGAATTCCAACAAAGGTATGGTGCTTATTTCCACCCTGCAGGTCAGGTGGTAAGCAACCACCTCCAGCCTCAGTGAGACCAGGTGACCTTTATTCATACTGATCTTTTGGTAATTTCCTTTACTGTATTTTCATTGGAGAGCATGCTGCAGATGAAAATATATGTGGGAAGTCAGATGATGTGTTCCCTGTCAAGTATAAGAACAAACTCATAGCAATGGAACCAGCAAGGGCAAGACAGAAAGACAGTCACTTTCTCATTACTGAGGTGGAACACCCGACCAGAAGCAGCTTATGGAAGGAAATGGTTTATTTCAGTGTATGATTTTGAGGGCAAGTTTCATTACAAGAGGGGGAAGTATGGGCAAGAACAGGTATCAGAGTGTCACATCTTGTCACATCCACTGGGAAGAAGCTGCAAGAGTGAGCTAAGGCAGCACTGGCTAGGGGAGCTGGATTATAAAATTCCAAGGCCTGCTCTCAGGGACACATCTCTTCCAGCAAGGCTTCACCTCCAAAAGGTTGGATCAAGTATGAAACTTAATCACAAACCCATGAGGCTATGAAGGACATTGTGCATTTAAACCACCATAGGAGACCCTGAGAATGGGGCCTGCTGTTTAGATCACTTGACTACACACAATTATAAACAGGTGGCTACCTTTATGCACTTGTTATAATGTGCAGCACAAGCTTGGAGATTCCTGAACTCAGGAACTCTGAGAGAATAAAGTTTAATGGA
This sequence comes from Dipus sagitta, assembly GCA_036346955.1. Lineage (NCBI taxonomy): Eukaryota > Metazoa > Chordata > Mammalia > Rodentia > Dipodidae > Dipus > Dipus sagitta. The sequence continues at coordinate 63,578,983 of CM070779.1, read as the reverse complement.
AAGAGCCCATTTTTCCATGATTTCTCTTTGTGGTAAGTATCAAACCATCAGTGGCAGGCTAAATCATGCATCTTTCTGGTTAGTGGTTGTCACCCTGGGCATACTTATTCACCAAGGAACATCTCTAGGAACATGTTGATATGCTTTTGTTGCCTCACCTGTAAGGGTGCTAATAGTCTCTGGTGAGCTAAGACTGGGATATTGCTGCACATTGCACAGCAGCAATGTCACTCCCTGCAAAAAGAATGGCCCAGCCCATAATGTCAGGAGTACTGTGTCAAGAGCCACATCTCAGGAGCACAAAACACCACCATGTCTCCATATTGCCCCCATGCATGCTTTCTTCTTCTAGAAAGCAGGGGGGTTCGTGTCTCTCCTAGATCACTTTATTCTTAATGTTTACAGGTGCTGCTTTGAGAAGTTTGTGTTTTGTTTTTAAGTATAGAACCTGCCATTGTCTTGTTGACATGCAATTACTCAGGAAACCTGCCCCTCCACCAGCCTTCTCTCACTGAACAATAGTTCCCAAGTTGCACAATCTCTTTCATTTTAATCCCTTGGCACGGTGTAGTCTATTTGTTTCAGAATTATCCAGAATTTTTTATTATGTGAAAAGTGTTTATGAAAATGCTTGGGGAGAGCAATATTTCAGACACAAAATACATTTTTCCCCTTGAAGGTTGTTTTTCTACAGCTAGTGCAATAATATCTATTCTCTACTTATGTGAAACCAACATCAAGGGAAAATAGCGTTCATGGACTATATAAAAGAAGTATCACACTGTTATAAATGAGAAAGCTATAAATAAGGTGACTTTTGGAGAGCATATTTCTCTTTAGAGAAGTAACAATGGATACAGTTTGTTGTTAGGCTCCTCTCTAACCAAAAGGAAAGAGATGGGGAAACCACTGGTGTGATGCGGATGTCCAGAGGAAGGAAGGCAGTGAGGTGAATGCAGTAAGGAAGAGAGAGGCATACAAGGTGTGGAGTGAGGGTCTTTGTGGAGGCATGTGTAGTTATGTATGTGTATTCTTATATTTGTGAATGCATGTGGATGTGTGCATGAGTGTGTGTGGGTGTGTAGGCAAGAGGTTTATGTTAGATGTCTTCCTCAATCACTCTCCACTTTGTTCTCTGACACAGTTCCCAGGGCTGTCCCTTGAACCCAGGACTTATCAATTTGGATATTATAGTTAGCCAGCTTTCCCTAGGCATCCTCTGTCCACCTGTCTTCACCTCCTGAGCACTGGAATTACAGATGGGCCACCATGCCAACCTGGCATATAGGTTGAGTGTTGGGGATACCAGTCATGATGCTTGCACTGTAAGCACTTTATCCCCTGAATCATTTCCCCAGCCCTCTCCCCTGAGTTTAAACTTTTCAAATTATTTATTTATTTGTGTGTATATGTGTGTACATATGGGTGCACATGTGTCATGGTGTGTGTGTGGAGATCAGAGGATAACCTCAGAATATCTGTCCTGTTCTCCCACTTTCTTTGAGAGAAGGTCTCTTCTTGTTTTGCTGCTTTTTGTGCAGAGCTTGCTGGCTCAGGAGCTTCCTGTTTCTCATGGATCTGCCTCCCACTGTTGTGGAACAGTGGGCTCTCAAATGCCTCTGCCTTTCTGTCTGGCTTTACTTAGACGCTGGGCAGGATTGAACTCAGGTTGGCAGGTTTGCAAGGAAATGCCTTTAACTGTAGAGGCAATGTCCAGCTCCTCTCCCCTGAGTTTAGTTTGTCAGTTGTGGATCAGGCAGAAGTTCCTGAGAGTAGGTACAGTAACCTACCTCCATTTGCCCCTGTTCATTCTCCACCTCTTTGCAAGTCTTGGGACTCAGAGACAGTTTTCATAAAACTAGGATGGTAATGGGACACTGTTACTTATCCTTCTGAGCATTACCATATGAGTCTTTGTGCAATCATCATAGCTGTCCTAGGGCTGGCCTTGAGATCTGGCAGGGCTTCTGGGAAGTGAATGTGCACTAAATTTTCCATGTCTATCCAAGTTGAATGTTCTGTATTGTTCCTGATACATTACTTTGTGGGGATTTTAAGAGTGACCCCAAATCTTGATTGAAACAAAAATGTATTTTAATATTATGGTATTATAATGGTAATATTTTGATACTTCCTAAAATAGAAAATAAAAATGAGAAAAACCAAGAAAATCAGTTAACAGTCATAAATTTCATATCCAGTGGGAACCCACATAGATATTCTTAAATATATCTATTGAAATGCAATATATGTAAAGAAAATGCTAGGATGGCAGACAGTGTGACATAGTCACATCAAAATATAGAATGACCTTATATCCCAGAATACCTCCCATCTCAGTAACTACCATTTTCCCCAAAGAGGACCATGATTCTGACCATCCATCTCTTTCTGAGTTTTTGAATTGTGTGCATGTGGGGTCTTGTAGCACGTTCTCATTGTATATAGCTTCTCTTACACTCTACATTATTATGTTCAGGAGTTTCTTCCAGGTATTGTCTGCTTAAACGTTTAACCTGACTTGTTATTGGCTTTTTTTATTGTGTTATAATTTTATCTTCAGTCATGAATGTTTGACTACATCCATTGTTTTTCTTTTCAAAAATGTAATAGTATTGTTGAGACCCATAGATATACAATCCTATTGTTTCTATGAACATTGTACTAACTATATATATATATATATATATATATATATATGGCATTTCTGTATGTATATAGCATTGCTTTATATATACAAAACATATAAATATTTCTGTGTCATTGCATGGTTTTATTCTAATGGCTGTCTAGTTTGTGTAACTATTGTGCCTTAATCAGTTGTTAAAGACTTTATAAGGTCTCTCTAAATGCCTGACATTGGACTTTATCCTGAACTACTAGTAAGCATGACACACTCATGTCCTTTCTGGATTCTTTTTTCAGATAATGAAGTCAGTAGTAAAACCATGTGTGTCAAAGGTGATCACAGGGAGTGGAATGCAGTTTCACTAACCAGTGTCTTATTTGTAGAATGATGGTATCCATATAACTAATGTGAATTTTGTGTATATTTCTTCTTTTTTAATATTTTCTTATTTATGAAAAAGAGAGAGATAATGGGGTGTGCCAGGTCACCCTGTTGCTGCAAACATTAACTCCAGATGCATGTGCCACTTTGTAAGTCTGGTTTTGCTTGAGTACTGAGTACTGAGTACTGAGAGATCTGACCTGGGCCATCAGGCTTTACAAGCAAGTACTTTTAACCTCTGAACTGTCTCTCCAGTCCCTGTGAATTTTGTGTATTTTTTCTGGATTTTAATGTTTTGAATATTTAACTTTCCAGTCCTTCTAGACTAACTTTTTAATTCTCTTTGCTGTCCTACTAGAACTGGGCCATTCACAATTCTTTTTGCATCTAATATCTAAAGGACTATGGAAGCCATGTTGAATCTTGATATTGTTTTATTATTATTTGCTTTCTGTTTTAATGTGCCTACTACCTTTGTTGTTTGATTGTCTCCTGATCTCTGTATGCTGTCACTAACAAGACTAGGGGATTTAAATAGATTGAGAACACTAAATTAATGTTTTTGATAAGGCTTGCTTGCTCAGTGATTAAAGGAATCAGCACCTCCAACACTTTAGATTTTAATTTTGATATTTGCATATTTCTGCATGTGCATGCATGTCTGTGTGATGTGTGCACATGTATATGCAGATGTACGTGACCTGTGTACACTTGTTCAGAGACCAGAGAAGGACATAGACTTTCCTCCTCTGTAACTCTTTCACTTAATTTCTTTGAGACAGATTCTCTAACTAGTATGTTCAACTAATACAGGATAGCACTTTAGGTAAACTTGGTTTTCATTAAGGTTATGGGGCAACTAAGTTGGTACAGTATTGTGTTGTTCATAACAGCCAATACTCTAAATATCAGTTATGTTACAATAGTATGAGTGACATCTGGGAACCCAATGGCCAATTGAACAATGAACAAAACAAGTGATAATTACTACAAAAGTTTAGAAAAACCTGGGATCAAAGATCAGCTGGTTAGAAAAAGCACTTCCCTGAGGAGATGGAACCTGACTTGATCCTTAGGAGATGAACAGGGCTTTGGTTAAAGGGGAGAACCTGAAACTCCATGAGACAGAACACCAGAAACAATATATGGAGATCTCTAGACATCATTGGCAGCCTTTGTACATATACTTTTATTATCCATGATATTACTCATTTCTGTTCAGTCCAATGCTCGGACAACATAAACAGAATGGGTAGAAAGGCTCATTAAGAGTATTAAGCATTCAGATTATTTTACTCTTCAGGGAAAACTGACACTGAGTGTCACCTTGCTAGCCAATTTTGTCCTTTTTCAGTCCCAAGTCATCCTCTGCTTTGCTGCTGGGTTGGTGGCAGTATCTGAGAACAGGCACTGGATTCCTGAACAGCTGATTCTCGCACTGCCCTTTGCAATAGAAGGGAGACCAATCAGGAAAACAAGCACCAGGAGAGATAAGAAATACGGACTCAGTTGAGGAGTGCATGGTGGGGCCCCACCCTCCACAGCTGGTCAGTCATCAAACCCTCTTGTCTCCAGCTCAGAAATTAGTGCCAATTATGGCCATTTCTCATCACCTGTATTGTTGTCATCTTGGACCAGGTCACCACCCTGTCCTTTGTAGATTATTGTAACAGCCTTCTGACAAGCCTTCCTTCTTCACCTCCTTCCTACTGCACACCATCAGGCCAAGTACCTTAATCAGAGCAATTGTTTTAAACATTTGTCATAGCGCATCACTCTATTTAGCTGTGTAATGCTCTGCAACACACCAGTGACTAACACAGTGGCTGCAAACATTAACCACAGGGCTTAGGCTCACAAATCTCTGACTATGACAGGGCTTATGTCCCCACTCAACATTGTCTGGAGGGGCTGCAGGTACCTTTGTGACTTGTCTTTGGGAGTCAGCCAGTGTGTTTCTTTTCTGTCTTTCTATTTTGCTTTGTGGTGTGTGTGTGTGTGTGTGTGTGTGTGTGTGTGTTGTATGCATGTATGCTGAAGCCTGTGGGCTAATCTGCATTGGCCAGAGGTAAACTCTAAGTGTCCCCCTACATCACTTATCTGCCTATTTTTTCCTTACAATGGAGTCTCTTACTGGTTCTAGAATTTGACATTTTCAAGCCTCAGCAATTCTCCAGTCTCTACTCCACCATAGGCCTGGAGTTACAGACATGTGTGGCCATACCCCAGTGTTTAAGAGGGTTCTTTCTGGAGATTCCAGCTGGGGCAGTCTCAGATCGCCTCAGACTCTCCTACTTGTTCAAGAAGTGCACTTAACTGCTGAACCATCTCTCTGCTACTGCATTCTGCCTTAGAAGCAGCCAGGCTCTGCCTCTTGATCGAGACACACAAAATCATTGTAGGTATATTTTAAAATACTCAGAAATCTCCAATGGCTTTGAGTCTCATAATATCCAAATTCCTTACAATGCCCACAATGCCTTCCAGTGCCTTCAGGACTCCTGATTTTTACACATGCCAGACAGGGCCTTGAATGAGGCTTCTAGAGTCATACAGCACAGTACCCTTCCTCCTCACCCTGCTCGTCAACCATGAGCTAGTTTTCTGTCACCAGGTGTCTGTGCACACCTGATACATGATGCAATCACCCTCTTTACTGTCTGACTGGCTTCATCTCACAGTCTGTTCCTGGTCTTGTGTAAGGGGGCACATAGTAGATATTCAGGCGGTATGTGTCAAGTGGAAGGGAGAGAAGGAAGGAGGAAGAGAGAGTGGAAGGCAACAGGAGGGGAGGGACGAAAGGAGAAAAAAGAAGGGAATGAAAAAAGAAAAAATAAGGGAAGACAAGAGAAGGGAAGGGAAGGGATAAAAGGGGAAAAGGGAAGAAGGTAAAGGAAAAAATAGGGAAGAATAGAAGAGGGAGAAGAAAAAAGGAGGGGATGGGAAAGTAAGAGAAGAAAGGGATGGGAACAAAAGAGAAGGAAGGGGAAGAGAAGGGAGTCGTGGCTAAACCAAAGGTGTGACTTAGGCAGTGTGCCATGGTTTGATGATGAAATGTATCTCACATGTTGATCCTGATTTGAGAGGTGGTGGAAACCTTAGTAAGACACTGGGGATGAACCTGTGATGTGTATCTTATCCCTAGCCTCTTCTTGTCTTGCTCTCTGACAAGATGCAAACAACTTCCTCCAATACTGTGATATTTTGTCCCAGACAGGCCCTGAAACACAGAGTCAATTTACATGGGGGACAGAACCCTTGGAAACCATGAGCCAAGATAAATTCCCCTTCCCCTAAATTGTTTCAGTCATTTGTTCACAGTGATGAATAGTCTAATGAATATAGAAAAATAGAACCAAATAAGTGTGCTGTTGTGACTAAACTTGACCAATGTGTTCTTGAGCCTGTGGCCCTGGTGCATGGCATTTGCAAATGTTTGGAGATGTAAAATAGACAATCTGCAAAATGCTCAAGCAGAATTCCATGGGTGTCAGTGGGTGATTCTGGTGAAAGCTCAGAAGACTGAATCAGAAGTAATACCATGGACAGTGGAGACCAGGCAATGATGTAGAAGACTGTCAGTAGTACCCCCTTCCATCTTCATGACAACCACTGCCAACTTTGGAACAGAACACTGATAACATAAAGAAAACAAGCTTGAAAGAGGCTTGTCCCTTTCCAGTGACCAGAACCCCAACACATAAAACAGAGCACATCCCAGAAATGAAAAGGGCAGGTTCTGCTGAGCTCTGAAGAATTCTATGTGAAGGACAACGCTCGCAGGCTGGGCTCTCTCTCTTAGATTTCCCCAGCTCATTGTGTCTTTGCTATGGGCTGTCGGCCTTCTAGAATCCTTGTAAGAGAATGTGGCTGATTGTTCCAAAATAAAAACAGTTCCAGGCTACACCTAGTGGACTCCCCATTAATTATAATTTCTCATATTAAAGAGTAAAAATATGCTTTCACTCAGAAACAGAATTTGTTGGCAAATGAAAAGAAAAGGAGAATTAACTGTGAATTTCTGTCACTGAAATTGCTTTAAATAAAACGGCTTATTTTATTTCTGTCCTGGTTTTAAGGAACTTTCTGTGCTGGTGGATGATTCCTGAGCTTATCACATTGTGCTTGTTATCTTCAGTGCTATAGCAGGATGTTCTGTTATGATGGAGTATGGGGAGACACTAGGGAGACCCCCTTTCCTCCTGCCCTATACCTTTGTGAGGTCTCAGCCTTGTGGACATTCATTCTTTTTTGCATTTTAGTTTTACATGCTATACAAAGAGATGCAGAAACCAAGACACATAATGATCCTGACAAGCCAGATACAACCTGAGATGAGAAAAGCACACCATTTCCTGATGGAAAAGGATAGGCAGAGGATGAACCTTCAGTGTTCGCAGAGGTCCTTGCTTTGGCTCTTATGAGATTGGATTTTAAATTTGTTCATCCCTACAAAAGCTGTGTGAGGCCTTGTAAGGATGCTGCCACACAATGTCCTCCAGAGGTATCTGCTAAACCAGCTCTCTCCACGTTCTATGTTGAATGACTAAGTCATTTCTGCACAAATGGCTCATGCAGGTATCCAAAGCTAAGAAATGGTTTAGCAGCTGCCATCAGGAAGCTGAGGCAGATGGAGACCCAGGCTTTGTCTGCTCTCCCTCTCACTCTTTCTGTGACCTGACCTGCATACTCTCTGTTTTATTTTACTTTTTACAACTTTGATATTCAGGGCACCTAAACAGGCTCATAACACTGGATTCATGAAAGGTCTAAAAAGACCATGAATGGAGGTCTGATGTATGGGCCATGTGTGTACCAGATAAGTCAGCAGCAAGGGGTGAGAGGTAGGGATTATAAGTATTAATTTAAATGGCCCATCATGTGCTCTGCTAAGAACCCATACTGCATGGGTCATCTTATTTGATGAAGACAGGACAGAGCTGAGAGTAGAGCTCCTGCTCTGAGTCAGGAGGTTGGTCCTGGAAGAATCACCAGATCTCCTTCCCTGCACATATCATGGCCAGTGACTGTCAGCTCTGTCACCCCCCCCTCCACCTCCCCAGCCAGCCTATGCTCCTTGGGTCCATTATTGCACTGCCTCTTATGTTAGTCCATTTCCTGCTGCAGTAACAGAATACCACAATGGGAAAGTTTATGAGCACTATTATTGTCCTGGGTAGGCTCAGTGGATAAAGTACTTGCCATTCTGGTCTGAGAACCTGAGTTCAATTCCCAGAACCCACATAAAAGTTGGAAAATGTGGGATGCACCTGGAATTCCAGCACTGGAGAAGTGGAGACAGTCTCTGGGGTTTGCTAGCAGGTGGTGTAGCTAAATCAGTGAGCTCCAGTTATAGCTCCAGTTACTGTCTCTAAAAAAATAATGTGGACAGTGACTGAGAAAGATACCAGATGTTGATCTCTGGCCTTCTTGTGCCTATTTCTGCATGTGCACCCCCATATATGCACCCACATACATGAGCATGCAACACACACACATACACACAATGATCTGTGGGATCTGGATGGAAACCAGCTACATGTAACTCACCAAAAGAAGAAACTTTGGTCTGTGGTCTGGCATAGGGTGCCCAGATCCAGAACTGGGACAGAGCATTTCTTAAGTGTCCAAGATGGAACAGGCACCCTGGTCTTCTCACACGGAGTATCCCAGATGAGACAGGACATTGGAAAAAGGTTTTGGCAGAAGACAAACTAGCCTGAGGGTTGCTGACACTGAGTTGCAGGTTTTGTGGGAGAAAGAGTGACAAGCATTCACTTTCAGACTTCCCAGAGGCTGCAAGCCTGAGTCGGGGCATCTTCTGCCCAGTCTGCATGGGCTGAGATGGTCCTTCAGGTGTCCCAAAGTGAACAGTGCTTGTGAAGGAGAAAGGCAAGACTAATGACTGATTGGTATGGTAGCAAGAGTGTGCACAGGTGATTGTCAATTGGGGCTCCTGAGAGCTGCACCACCCACAAAGACATACCCAACAGAACCTGAACAGAAGGTTGGGACAGTTCAGGTGATAAGAGATTAAGTTTATACCACACTGCAGAGGGAGGATTGACATAACCCATTACTTTTTTATTCCTAAGTAAATTATTTATTTGTACCTGTGTGTGCTGAATGTGTGTGTGTGGGAGGGGGTTGCCTGTGCAAATGAACACAAGATGTGAGTCATTTTTTGTGTCCACCTTACATGAGTGGTTTGGGAATTGAACATCGGCCAGAAGGGTTTGCAAACAAGCTCCTTTAACCACTGGACCATCTTTCCTGCCCAGCCACCACATTTTGTTATAGACAATATTTTATTTATTTTGGTTGTGCACATGTAGTATGTTGTGTGTGTGTGGTGTATGTTTGTGTATGTATGTACATGTTCTTGCACACACATGCAGAGACCACAGGAGAACATTGGGTATCCTCCTCTGCTGCTCATCCACGTACTTCCTTGTAATGGAGTCTCTCCCTCTCTCTGAACCTGGAGCTTCCATTTTTGGTCATACTGGCTGACTAGTGAACCCCAGAAATTCTCCAGTCTCCAATCTCTACAGTATTGGGGTCACAAGTATGCACAACCATTCCCAGCTTTTTATGTGGGTGCTCTGGAATTTTACTTGGAGTGAATCAGGCCCTTTCCAGTCCTCATGCTTGAGTAGTAAGTACTCTTATGCTCTGAGTCTTCTACACAGCCACCAACAGACATTTTAAACAATTTTTTTAGTATTTTATTCATTTATGAGAGAGAAAGATAGCCAGATAGAGAGAAAGAGAATGGGCACTCCAGGGCCTCCAGCTGCTGCAAATGAACTCCAGATGCATGTGACACCTTGGGCATCTGGCTTTACATGGGTACTGAGGAATAGAACCTGGGTCCTTTGGCTTTGCTGGAAAGTGCCTTGACTGCTAAACCATCTCTCCAGCCTGACATTTATTTTAGAACTTGGATTCCCAGGACCCCAGCTAGTAGAGGATGCCTGGCACCTCTTTATTAAGAAGCATGGCTGACAGGTAGACATGGTTGAAGCAGTGTTTGCTAGGAGGAAGTGCTGCTAGAATCCATGCTATGCTGGAGACACTTGCTGGGGTGAGGCAGGGTGTTTCCACCTGGTCCTCTTTCTGAGGCTTTGTCCATGCAGGATGTATACTGGGCCAGAGCTCTACACTTATGACATCCTCCACCCATGCTGAATTGCTAAAGCTCGCACAGACGATCCCGGATCTCCGGTTCTCAGAAGAAGCTTAGCAGGGGAAAGGCTCAAAAAGACTGCTCATCAGCACCTCATGTTCTGCATGCCAAGCTCTTCCTTCTCAGATTCATATGGTTAGCATCAATAAGCTCTCAGATTTGGTGACCCATTCGCTTTCTGGGAAGGACCCTGATTGAGCTCTAGTTTAGAGGACAGTGAAATAGATAGCTCTGGGCATCAAGAGAAAAGGGGCAGTCTGTTAGACTCAGTGTAAAGTAAGCTCCAGCTAATTGCCTCCATGAGATTGTGACTGTGGGCAGAGCTGCTCTGGATGTGTGTCTGATAAAGGACACAAGCAGGATTGTACCAGAAACTTGCTTGGGTTTCTGAGTCATGAGTAGTGACTGTGGTGAAACTAGTGCTCATATTCCCCAGCCATCTTGTGTCTCCAAAGCCACACTCATCCATCACTGAACAACCCTCAGGCCCCACCAACATCCCATCTAGATGAAAACATCCACCTTCATGCCATGTCTTCCATGATTCCTTCCACACACATGGTTCTGCCACAGAGGCATGGCATGTGTAGTAGGCAACACCGCCTGTGCATGTGCTGCTGAGATGTCTGCTGTAGACTCCTCAGCTACTGGAGGAAGGCAGGATCCGTGATTCAGGATATCTTCCCATTTGAGTCAGCTTATGTCCTGCCATGCTGAGGCTGGGTACCACTCGCTGCACATTTGCTAGACAAGGACAAAGCCACAGCATATGGGTCACTTTAGAGTCAGCAAAGTTGTCTTTGGCATCTTAGCATCCAGAGAGAGAGGAACAGGCTGTCTTTGACAGTGCTCCAACTGGATGAATTTATCAACTTTTAAAGACATTGCCAAATTCTTGAATGTTAAGTGATTAAATTTATTTTCATAGTATTCATGAAAGAAAATGTCCCAGCCAAAAAATGATATGCAGGTTCTAGAACCTTATGCATGTATCATGGTGGACCACTCAGTAACATATCAGACAGAACAAATGTGTCACTCCATGAACTTACTGCCTGGCCAGTGAGTCACAGGTAAAATTTATTAGGATAACACATCTATGTTTCTTCCATGTGAGTGAGTCAGGATACTGCTGAGACATTGCAATACATCATTTTGATTTAGAATACTGCTGTAATTTGACCATCCTGTAGAAAGATGCTACTGAATCTTGTATGGAAATGATGGTGTCCAGTATAAATCCATCCCCCAGTAAAGACAGCTGCAGGACTATACGAAAACAACCTACCACATGCTTTTTTTTTTTCCTGTGTGTCTGTATAGTATGGGTAGTGTGTGTGGAGATGCATGTATGTGTTCAGAAGCATAAGCCCTGTGCTCTGTTACTGTTCTACTTTGTTTTCTTGAGACAAAGCCTCTCATTCAACCTGGAGCTTCCCAGTGCGTCCTAGTGATTATCTGGCTTCTGCCACACACAGAACTGGAGTTATAGGTGTGGTGTGAACCACCACACCCAGCCAATTTTCTTTCTTTAAAGAAAATAATATTTATTTATTTATTTATTTATTTAGAGAGAGACAGAGAGAAAGAGAAGAAAGACAGAGAGAGAATGGGTGAAGCAAGGCCTCTAGCCACTGCAAACAAACCCCAGACACATGTGCCACTTTGTGCATCTGGCTTTATGTGGATACTGGGGAATCAAACCCAAGTTGTTGGGCTTGCAGGCAAGTGCCTTAACTGCTGAGTTATGTCTCTAGCCCCTACACTTCGATTTTTACGTGGGTTCTGGGGATTGAAGCCAATGTGTATGCACTTCGTGTTCTGTTCTTGTGTGTATTTCATTAAGATGGAGCTGTCATTTTTAGTCAGTGAGCTCCAGCAGTTCTCTTATCTCTGCCTCCACAGGACTACCAACCTACAAGGGGTAAACCCCTGAAGTAATGCACCCTGCCTCCAGCCATTAACAACTTGACTTACATATCCTCAGGGAGGTGTGGGGCATCACGAATTCCTCTCCACGACAGAACACAAATGGGCCTGATCTAATACAGGTCTCACAGTAATCACAGCTGCTGAGATTTCAGAAGCACAATCATGCCCTGAGGTAGCTTTCCATAGTAAACTCTCATTTTTTTTTTTCTATTTTTAGGTTATACCTCAAGGGCACAGGTGGCTTTGAGTAGATTTTGATTAGGACAGTTAGATTGCCATGTCTGACAGTATTAATGTTAACAGTATGTTAAGTAATATGGCTCAAGCCCTCAAAATAATATAATTCTCTCCATAACTGCGAAGCAGTTATGGCGACCATCCACATTACAAATGAAGGACTGAGGACAAGAGATGGATTTGCCAAGAAGCCAAAATGGAAAAGCATGAAGCAGCATGGAAATGCAGATGTGACTCATGGATAGAGCGTGTACTGGGCATACAAGAGGCTCTGACTTAGATCCCTCGCACCACAATAATCAGATGTAGTGCTGCAGTGGTGGGAAATGAAGGCAAGAGGTCAGAAGTACAAGGCCCTCCTTTTCTATAGAGTGAGATCCCTGGGATATATGAGACCTTATCTTAAATTAAATAAATCAATAAAAGAAAGAAAGAAAAGGATGGAAGGACAAAACAAAAAGAAAAAAGAGAGGAAAGAACAGAACAGGAACAGACAAGTCATGAGTTTCTATTTGCCTTAATTGGGAACAAACAGCTTAGTACTGGGTGCTGATATCTTCTGTCCATGGCAGACAGCTCCTGCCCTTCCTCCTTCCCTTTCAGGGATACAGCTAGCCTGGGTACATCCCCAGATCAGGTGGGAAGAGGCCTGGAGCCGGCAATAATCACAGCCCAATTTTGGTCCCAGAATTGACATAGTAATGAGCCCAGACCCTGCATAACTTTGTGATCACAAGGCCAGGGTTGTACAACAGAGATGCTATCATGTACAGGCCTGGATCCTGACGTGAGGCACACCTGGGGCTCCAGAGGTCTACTGCAGGAGTGAGCCACCCTAATAGTGAGTCACTGATGGAGAATACCAGCCAGGATATGAGATAGCTGCATCCTGAATGGTGATACCTTCTGGAGTAAAATAAATTCCTAGCTTTGAGCCGGGCGTGGTGGTGCACGCCTTTAATCCCAGCACTCGGGAGGCAGAGGTAGGAGCATCACTGAGTTCGAGGCCACCCTGAGACTCCATAGTGAATTCCAGGTCAGCCTGGACTAGAGTGAGACCCTACCTCGAAAAACCAAAAAAAAAAAATAAAAAAATAAAATAAAATAAAAAAAATCCTAGCTTTATTTAAATTGCTTAGAGTTTGGATTTTCTGACAGTTTTACAAAAACAGGCAAGCAATACTTCCCAGTCTTTTGGTTAAGATCAAATACAAAAGGACAAACAAAAGGGAGCACATATGGAGCACTCTGTTTTCACACTCCTCTCACATATGAGCAGACTTTTAAATTGAAATGTAAAGTCTACGCGTGTGAAATAGGAAAGGGCTAACAGCAGTCATCTGGAGGAACTCCATGACAGGTTTCACACACTGAGAACTGGTTCACTGGCCACTCTCTGGAATGCAGCTGGTCACTTTCCTCATCTGTCCTGAGGACAGGGCTTCCTGGGGATGGGCCTGCTTCCCTCTCCCAACCACCATGTGTGATATTCTGCCTGTGAATTGTGCATGTGCTCTCTGTCAGGGATGAATGGAGCTGGAGGCCAGTGTGGTGGCTGCTGTGAGACCACACTGGCCTGCAAAGCAGGGCACTTACCTCTGACTGAGTCAGAGAGGCCTTATGCTAGCTGAGAGTTGTGAAAGCTGCACTGTCTGCCTGCTCCATTCCTACCTGCAGAAGTTGAGTATGTTATTTCCCTTATTGCTATGATCAGATGTCTGATAAGAAGCAATTTATGGGAGGAAGGGTGAATTTTGGCTCATGGTTTGAAGGTATAGCCCATCATGTTGGTGGGCGTGGCTCACAGATGTGGCAGGAGCTTGAGACCACTTGCTTACATCTGGAAAGATAAGGAAGCATAGACTGGACAAAGATATAAAGACAAAGATATTAAGGCCTGCCCCCAGGACCCATTTGCTCCAGTCAGGCCCTACCTCCTAAAGGTTCCACAATCTTCCCAAACAGTGCCACCATTTGGGCACCAAGTGGTCAAGTACATGGGTCTATGGGGAATACTTCCTACTTAATCCATAACACTGCCCAAAAATTTATCCACTGTTAGATAGATACCACTGTTAATTTTCTACAGGCTATGTAACAAGTCAGCACACAGTAGTTTAAAACAACACATGTTTATTACCTCTCAGCTGTCAGGCCCAACACACCTGCCTCCCAAGTTCTTCCCCCTTAAGGGCTGTGGATAATTGCACTGATCCACAGGTTTAGGGATAAGATCTGGAATCTGTGGGGTGGCTTTGCTCTATCTGCCCTATCACCCTTAGAAATGGGACACTTGTAATTAGGATGCACTGTGGTGTTTTGAGCTTCTGGGTTAAGTGCATCTTGTCACTCAGAGGTGGTTTCTAGGGATATGTTCTCTAACTTAGCCACCTGTACAGTGTTATAACTACCCTCTCACTCAAGAGATCCATACCACTTCTCTGGATATGTGAAACCGGTTACACATTAGCTTTGGTACAAGAACTCATTGGGCACTAAGACCCAGATCCTCCATTTGGGAGGATCCCACGTGACCATGGGTACCTCTTCCCTGTAAGCAATGGGTCATTTCTATAGCTGTGTTGTCTTCAGTCTGTCCAAGTTTTGCCCTTATAAGTTTGTATTCATATCATACTCCAGACTATGAATCTCAGGCAGCAGGAATGGAAAAGTGATTCCTGACATTGCTCTCATAGTTGTGTCTGTCTGGGTTGGCTTGTGGAAGTCCTATGCCTGGAATGAGCAAGCTGTGGGGCCTTGAGCTTCAAAATATGAGACAAGTGACCATTGTCAGCCTGGGGAGTCAGCCTGCTTCAGAGGAGCTTTAGGCCTCACACCATTGCTATTGTTCCCAGCTTTCTTTCTAATCCTCTGTGAGAACCTACTTAGAGTCCCACAAGTGAAGATGTGTGGTTTAGCCCAAGTGCAGTTGTAGCTGGCAGGAGCAAGAGATCCACAATCTCTCATCCTCATAGGCTTGGATCCCCAAAGACGTCACCAGTGTCTTTTCTTTGCTGCTGAATATAATTGTTGCAAGAAGGTAGAGTCATGACTCACGTACAGATATAAGATGAACATGCAACAAAATTTAGTGAACTTGTTGATTAAATGACAGTGGGAAGATGTTAGGACCTTTTTAGAGGACAAGTCAAAACAGTAGGGTAGAGGAAGACTGAATCTGTGGGTGCAAGTCCAAAAATATGTACTTTTTCCTGAAGGTGGAGAGGGTTGTCCTTGTACCAGATGGACACAGCATGTCAATAGATGAAGATGCTTCAAAATTGCTGCCATTTATCTAAAGCAATATAAAAATCACTCCTTTAGCTTCAGAACTGGACCAGCTAGAGCCAAGGGAGGTGGCTGAGGTGACCCATATTTTGAGTCCTAGCACTTGGAAAGCGAAGGCAGAAAGATGGAAAGTTAGGGCCAGCCTGGGTTACTCACTAAGAGCCTGTCCCAAACAAAACAAACAAGAACAAAATGAAACATTGGAAGAGCTGTACAGCATACCTAGTCTTCTGTCAAAGCATGGAAGAGTCTTAACTCTTTCCTGCCAAATCTTTTCTGCATTTCCCTCTTTCACCCCCTTTCTTTCTTCTCCATCTTTCAATGTCTTTTAAAAATTACACTATGTTGATTATATCATTTGAAATTACTTTGCCCTCAGAAATCAAGGAAGAGAAAAAGGTTGTTTATTTTTTAAAGCTGCTTAATCCCTGAACAAATTAAACATTATTATAAATAATTTCAACAATTATGAGATGTGACACTCTACTAGTTTTAATATAAAGAAACTTAATGAAGTTCCTTCCCTGCCTGTTGAGAGGCTTGCAGAGGAAGTGGGGGTAGATTGAGACCAACAGTCATGTCTGTTCTCCACATCCATGTGGTGCTTTCAGCCTATACTATTCTTGGCACCTTGTGGGTGATTCTGCAGCAGGACATCCAAGTGGATATTGTTACCAGCAACCTTTCTCGTTTATCCATTTAATCTTCCCTATGTCTAACCCTTCCTTCCTTTCTTTTCCTGGCATGTATGTATATGTATGGTATGCATGCATATGTGTATGCATGTTCCTGAGGGCGTGGGTGCTCATACTAGTGTGTGTTTGTGAAGAATAAAGGTCAATGCTGAGGGTCTTCCTCCATCACTCAGCTTTTATATGGGTCCTACGGATCTGAACTTGGGTCCTCACACTTGTGCAACAAGCCCTTTACCCACTGAACCATCTCCTCAGCCTTCCTATTTTTTTTATTTTTTAAAGTTTCTTTCCCATCTTTGTTGAAGTATAATTGATAAATAAAAGTTGTGTATATTTAGGATGCTTAGTGTTGGGGAGAGAAGAAGCTTAGGGTGTTTTCCCTGTGTTGGATTGGCTCAAGGCAATGCAAGTCTGAAGCCAAGACAAATGTGGTAGCTGAATGGAAGCTGAATCAAGGTTTTCAGGTCATGAGATGAAACTTACAGCTCATTTCCTGTAAAGGGCCAGGACTCCTGGGCACTCTAGTATGTGGTTATATACTGTCTTTGTATTGGTTGGTTGCCAATCTATCTCTTTATGGCTTGCATTGTGTGTAGCTTTGTTTTAATGTTCAGAATAATTTCTGCATTTTCTTTTTTAAAATATTTTTATTTATTTGACAGAGAAAGAGGGAGAGACAGGGAGGGTGGATGGGAGGGAGGGAGAGAGAGAGGGGGAGAGAGAGAGAGAATGGGGCACACCAGGGCCTCCAGCCACTGCAAATGAATTCCAGATGTGCGTGCCCCCTTGTGCATCTGGCTAACGTGAGTCCTGGAGAGTAGAACCTGGGTCCTTTAGCCTTGAAGGCCAATGCCTTAACCACTAAGCCATCCGTCCGGCCCCATTTTTGCATTTTCTTAGGGCATTGTCCAGGCTGTGTAAATGATTTAGGAAAAGGAGACTTGCATCTCTTTTTTTATATTGTTGAATAGTCCTCTCCCAGCAAGGGGACCCATGCCATGTGTCCCTTGACATTTGCTGGTAACTTCCTGCACTTGAGCTCTTGGAAGCTTTCTTCACTGTGGTTGTCACACCTTTGAACTTTTTGCAGCCTGTCATCTACTTTATTGGGGTCAGGGACACTAGTCAATGTTCATCATTGTACTGGACTCCTACAAGGTGCGGTGGTCAGTAGGGAGAGGTGGGAAATCTGTCTTGGAAATCTTTGCATTTCTCTATGCTGGTGGCTGCAGCCGTTAACACATAAAGACTCTGAACTAAGTTTGACTAATGTATTTGGGGCCACATCTTTCCCCACACATCCTGTCCCATCTCACATTGAAGACTAAATAGCCACTTCCCTTTTCATTCCAGCCCTGCTCTTCATGGGAGAAATGGTTACTTCCTCATTTGCACTTTGACCCAGAATCCTCCAGAGCCCAGCCTCCTGAGGCCATAGATCTGGCTCTGTAGGGTCCTCTCTCACCAGCACATTAGCTGACAAAAGTACTTTGTCATGACTGTCCAGTGGATGACGCAAGACAGAAATAGACCCAGTTCTTGTTATATAGTACATTCTGGTGCCCAGATACATCTTGTCACAAATTAATTCTTTTTATTTATTTACTAATATTTATTTTGGTTTATCGAGTAGGGTTTTACTCTAGTTTAGGCTGACCTGGAATTCACTCTGAATTCTTAGTGTGGCCTCGAACTCACAGCGATCCTCCTACCTCTGCCTCTCAAGTGCTGGGATTAAATGCATGCACCACCACGCCTGGTTACAAATTATTTCTTTTTATTCTTGGCTGCTGGGTACACTGAGATCTCCATAGGAGACACACACCCTCCTCCAGTTGTGTTTGTCATTTGGTGAAGCAAATTGCTCAAGACATGGACAAGCGTCTAATAAATTAAGACCACCCCTTCAGAAACATCTGAAGCCATGATCTGAGGGGTTAGAAGGCTGAGTGTGAACCGGAAACGTTCCTCTCCATTTGTGGACTTCTTCCTGTGCCTGAGCAGAGCAAAGCTGGGGAGAGGGCATGACTCTTCTCAGCTTGTGCTTGTGGTTATTTTAAAGATGACCTTTGCACATACCTGGGCCTATGTTTCCTTGGCTCCTATGCATGTCCACATCTGTGCTCAGTCCCAGGCCCATTACATGTACTGAATCGTTGCCTTTGCAATAGCATACTATCCTTTAAACCCTGCACCTCAGATTCATGCAGCCAGTGAAGATGGTTCTACAAAGGGCCCACCTCAGGCTCAGCTTATGCAATCATTTCTATGAATGTTGGGCTGGAAGTGGGCATTATGTGTTTTCAAAATTCATCAAGAGAGATGTATGGCTATTTTTGTGTATTGTGTGTGTGTGTGTGTGTGTGTGTGTTGTCATTCCTTCTACAAAGTGTTGTAGTATTACATAGAACCTGCCCACATCACCCCATATACTTTAAATCCTTCTGAATTACTTACAATGCCTAAGGCATCAAAAGTGTGGTAAAGGAGTGAGGTGATGGCTCGATGGGTAAAGTGCTTGCTGCACAGCATGAAAGCCTGAGTTTGGATCCTTAATATCTGTAATCAAAGCTCTGGGGACCAAAAGACAGGGAATCTTTCAGGTTCACAGGCCAGCTACTCTACTTGAATTGGTGAACTCAAGATTCAGTGAGAGAGCCTGCTCCAAAAAGGAAGATGGAGAGTGATGAAGGACGATACCCAACATCAGTGTTTGGTCTCCACACACAC
Source organism: Dipus sagitta (assembly GCA_036346955.1). Lineage (NCBI taxonomy): Eukaryota > Metazoa > Chordata > Mammalia > Rodentia > Dipodidae > Dipus > Dipus sagitta. Next base: position 63,559,902 of record CM070779.1, on the reverse strand, counting down.
TTGCACACACACATCCTCCAAGTTCACAAATGCATGCATGCGTGAGCACACACACACACACACACACACACACACACACACACACTGTGCAAAATATTGTTGGACTGCATTGTTCAGAGAAAAAACAAGAACAAGCATCTGTACATGCTCAGGAAAGAGGCAGCATTTCCCCAGACATTTCTAGTCTGGTGTTGACGAATCGTTGGTTGCAGAAGTGGGTAGACAGGCCCACTGTTACTGGGTGAGAGCCTCTGTGTGGTCCAGGCCTCTGCTCTCACAAAGATCAGATAGTTCTGTCAGGTCAACTGCTTGGGTTTCTTACCACCACCATGCTGAGGGATGCTAGACTATGGAGTCAAAACAGAGTGCCCAGGTACATTTGAATCTTAGCCATATATGTGTGTGTATATATATATATATATATATATATATATATATATATACATATAATCAGCATGCCCCATGGATATCTCTGCTTACCAGAAACTGAGCCATAACTGGGTCCAGCGTGTGTAAGGAAGCCCTAAGTGTAGCTTTTTGCATGGGGTGTGTAAGTCCTGTTGACTTCTCAGGAATTCCAGAAGGCATGGTCCCAAGGGTTACTACATTGCCAACAGTGATGCTGGCATTTTGTCCACTATCACATTCATCTAGCTGTCCCCTTTGGGTGATGCAAAGGGGAAAATTGAGTCTTGTCCTCATCTTCTTTGAGTTTCTTAACTGAATGTTAGGCAAGCATTATCTTTTCAAAAATCTGAAGTTAATACAAATATCTGCAAGTTTACTGATGAACAGTTTCCTACAAATAAGAGTATATGACCATGGTGCCAGAATGAAATACAGTTATTTTTCTTAATGTATTCACTCTCCCCAGATTCTTCCTTATATAATGCTTGGCTCATTTTTATGTGGAATAAAAATATGTTATTAGGTAATAGTAGCCACTTCTTTTAGTATTGGAATACAGTGGATTTCACATCATCCATTCTATGCCTTGAGGCATAAAGTTGGTGTTATTTTTTGTAGCTAAGTAAGAAAGGAGAGGACAGAGGGGAGGAAAGGATGGAGGGAAGGGAGGGAAGGAGAGAGGAAAGGAAAGAAATAAGAAATTATGTAAGGAAGATAGAAAGAGGGAAGGAAAGAAAAAAGTAAAAAAGAGAAGGAAGGAAGGAAAGGAAGAAAGAAAGGACTTGAGAGGGAAGAAAGGCAGAAGAAGAAAAGAAGGAAAGGAAAGAAGGAAGAAATGAAGGAAGGAGGGATAGAAGGAAGAAAATAAGGAATAAGGATAGGAAAGATGGAAAGAAAAGAAGGAGAGAAGGAAGGAAGAGAAAGAAATGAAAAGAACAGTGCAGACACTATAACTCTAGGTCATACTGGGCCACTTTAGGCAATAAGCTTCTGGGTCTCATAGCATAGAGAGAGGCCTCTAGGCCATGTGTGGATGGAAGCTGAGGAGTCATTTCCCCTCAAATGCTGTACAGTGACCTTTCCTTGCCATATCATTTTCCTGAATAAGGTATGAGAACCTGGTATGTTGAGCTGGTGCTCAGTAATTAGCTGCACAATTAAGTTTCATGTTCCCAAGTGGCAAGGTTAGATATTGGACTGGAAGACTCACACGACTGAGTACATATTGATAATGTGTGCCCTGCTAGGATTGTTCACTTGACCTTGTAATCCTAGACTGCACAGAAAGCTGCTAAGCGGTGACTCAAACAGTAGCATGGGGAGGTGACAGATGTGTTTTGAATAAACAGGGGATGTCACATAATATGTGGAGTCCTTCTAGGACTCTCATGGCACAGAGTTGTCCTCTGTTCTTGAGCCAGTGAGATGTACGTGGTGTTCTTTTGGGGCATGTGCATGTATGTATAGGTGTGCATATGTGTGTAAGCATGTTCCTATGCATAATATTGCACATGACCATATGTGCCTTATATGTGGAAGCCAGAGGGGCTGATGTTTGATGTCTTTCTCAGCTCCCTCCACCTTCTGCTGTGAGAAAGGGTCTCCCACTGAACCTAGATCTGACTGATTCAGCTAGATAAACAGCCCAGCAAACCCCAGGGATCTTCCTGTCTCCATCTCCCCAGTAATGGGATTATAGGCTCACACCACCAAGCCTAGAGTTTTATATGGATGCTAGGGATCCAAGCTTTACCAATGCAACCATCTCAACAGCTCAGCTGGTGCTATTTTGTGGGATGAAAGGACTGGGTTTGATTACAGTCATGCCATGGAGAAGACAGCATGCAAAATCTAAAGGTAAAATCGGCTTTGCTGTTTGTAATATAAGATATATAATCCGCCTGTGGACTCACTCATTCATTTATCAACTATTTACCAAGTGCATGCTATTTTTCAGGTGCTATCTCAAAGACCTCAAGTGCCACAGGAAACAGGGTCTTTATGAGGCCTTGACTTGATTATGTAGACCCCATTGGCTTGGGAAAATTACAGTAAAACATAAAGTCCTACCATGGTGCTGTGGAGAACACACATGGGGATGTGACAAGCACCACAGTAAAGTACAGCACTCCAGAAAGATGGCGCTTATAACAGGCATGGCCAAAGGCAGGAGAGTTTGTGTCCAGGTCAACGGGGGAATGAGTCCAGAGGAGAGAGGCAGCAGGAAGCTCCATCCAGATCATCCACAAGAAATTCAGTTTGTTCTTTGCACAGAGGTTCAACTGTGGAAATACAGACTTAAATAAAACAAACCAGGAGTGATGTCCAGAAAGTTGAAGATGTCTTTCTGTGGTGAGGTGTCTTGTGATCTCTTCAATATTTTGAGTTTTGAAAATGAAACCTATGTTTATTAGGTAATATCTTATGACACTGCTCTTTGGTCAGTCGAAAACACACATGTCAGCAGTTTCGGACAATCCTGCACAACAAAAGCAGCAATTATTTAAGTTGAGGCTCAGCCTTCCCTTGAGCTTGATGAGCACATTGGGAAGATAAGTTTCCTCACTAGGAGCTGTACATTAACTCGGGTTGCACACATGTGCCTGGCAACCTTGCTCAGCAGTCCACATGGATACAACTTGTACCTGTATCTTTAGATCTGGATTGTGGCTTAATGCCTCTCTCAGAAGCCCAAAGGACCAGAGACTTTCAGTGTGTAGCAGTGCCAGTGACAGGCCATCACCGCTGAGTTCTTGGTTGTCCTCACTACTGAAGAAAGGGGGTCCAGGTGCAGGGCGGCATTGTGCTTGCAGAGTGTGGACATGGACGCTTTAAAAGCAGGTTTTCAAAAATCTCAAGGACCCAGGACATCCTTGTTTCAGACTAAGTGAGGGCCATCTGGTGTCTGCCAAGGACCTGGGCTTGAGCACAGTTGTTGCAGCTGTGCTCGGACAGCCAGTGACTTCCATTTCTAATGCTCTCTAAGTCTTCCCTTTGGTTGTATAATTTCTCTGTCTGTGTTTTATCTTACAGAAAGTAAGGCAAAATGTAAAAATAACATGTTGGATATTCCACCACCCCCAGCGAGGGATCTGTTCAGTAAGGAAAAAAGGAATGTGGTTCTTTATTCATTGGTGTCAGCCTAATCATCAGAGGATGTGGGTGTAATAGATGTGAAGTACTGCCACTGACACTTACTTGGAAGGTCTGGGCTTCCCAAGGACTTGGGGTATAGTTTGGTCAGTCAGTTATCCCCCATGCTTCTGGAGAGCTCTCACACCAACTTGTCCTTCTATGCCCCTCCTCTTCACTCCCAGCTTCAACCAAGGACAGGGAAGAACATCCCTGTGACTTGTGGTTATCCATTTATTTTTAATTAAAAATGTTGCATGCATACTGTGTGTGTGCTATGCATACATGTGTGTATGTATATTTTTATGTGTGTGGATATAAGTCTGAGTGGGGGTGTGCATGTATATGTGTGTACATACATGTAGAGATCAGATGTTGATGTCAAGTGTCTTCCTCAGTTGCTGTCTACCTTTATGTTTTGAGACAGTCTGTCACTGAACCTAGCACTTACAGAGTCAGCTAGACTAGCTGCTCACAGAACCATAAAGATCCTCTTGTCTTTGTCTTCCTAGCTCTGGAATTACAGGCAGTGTTGCCATGCCTGGCATTTTTTATGTGGGTGCTGGGGATGTGAACTCAGATCCTTATGCTTGTGTGGCAAGGACTTACCCACTGAGCAATCTCACCAGCCCATGGTTGCCTATCATTTTTCTTTCATTTATTTGAGAGAGAAAGAGGAAAAATGGGCATAGGGCCTTCAGCTGCTGCAAACGAACTCCAGACATTGCATGCTTATGTCACTATGTGTCTGGCTTACATGGGACCTGGAGATTTGAACATGAGTTCTTTGGCTTCATAGGCAAGCGCCTTAACCACTAAGCAATCTCTCCAGCTCAATGGCTGCCTGTCTTAATGTGTTTTTATCTCTGGTCCTTTGCCATTTCATATAAGTGTGTCCTTTCATATAGGGTGTGAATGTGCGGGAAACCTCAAATGGTACTAGGTGTACTGTGGACATGAGGTAAGGTTCTATGTTGAAAAAATATCTCTCCTGTTTTCATCTCATTTGGCCACCTGTCCCAGCTTGGGTGATGACTCACCAAAGCTACATCTCTGGAGCTCCTTGCATGATTCTACTCATCAGAGTCTCTGCTTCTCATCAACTGTTTACTTTTTATATAACCCAAGGAACAGCAAGATGAGTCTTAACTTTCCTGTGGGTTTTAGAAGATTTCCTGCTCCCCTCCAGGAAGGAATATTTCAATCTGGAATAAATAGCTACACAATGCATTCATTTCCTATCTATCATCCATCTATCCATCTTTCATCTATTGTCTATGTTTTACCTATCACCTATTAATATATCTTTATATATATATACATGTGTTATCTGTCTACATATATTCTATCTTCTATCTTTATTCAACTTCCCTATCTACTTATCACCTATCTTCTATCCATAATCTACCTATCATCCTCTATGTATTTATCATCTTGCTACCAGTCTACCTAGATACCAATGATCTATCTATCTTCTTATGTGCCTATCACCTGTCTTCTTCCTATTTTCTAACTCCTATCTATCATGTATCTGTCTATTATCTTTAATCTATCTACTATCTATCCATTTGTCCCAAACACAGTATATATCTTTTATAAAGTGAGTTGATTAAAAATATTGGATGAGAAATTACATTATGGGCCCAAAGTCAGGACATTCAGAGCTAAAGGAGTGAGCAGACATCTGCAGTGCAGGTACTTTACATTAACTAATGCCTCCACTCGGTTCCTCCTGACAGTGACAGAAGGCCGTGGGATTCTCGAGAGCATCCAGCGGTTCTCCCTGCTGCCCACCTACCTCCCAGTGACCTACCACATCAACAACGCAGATGTCTCCTTCTTCCTGAAGGAAGCCAACCAGGACATCATGCGGAACTCCAGCCTGCAGTCGCGGGTCGAGTCCTTCCTGATCTACAAGTCCAAGAGACTGCCCATTCTTAATGCCAGCTATGGGCCCTTCTCCATAGAACAGGTGGTGCCCCAGGACCTGATGTTGCCTTCCAACCCGTTTGGGTTCACCAACAAGTTCTCTCTTAACTGGAAGCTGAAGGCCTCCATCCTGCAGGAGAAGGTCTATCTGAGCCAGCCCAGAGTGCAGGTTCTCTTCCACATCGTGGGCAGAGACTGGGACGACCACAGGGCCACTGAGAAGCTACCCTGTCTGCGAGTCTTTGCCTTCCGTGAAACCCAGGAGGTGCGGGGCAGCTGCCAGCTGGGCGGGGCCCTGGGACTGTGCTTGGCTGAGCTTGAGCTGCCATCCAGCTGGTTTAGTCCCCCATCGGTGGTGGCCGGGCGGAGGAGGCCCACAGAACCAGAGGGGAGTCCAGTAGAGCTCTACTACACTGTGCAGCCAGGGGACGAGCAAGGGGTCTGTACCAGGGAGGACTTGAGGAAGGGCAGTGGCCTTGGGACAGGCCACAATGACATTGACGAGTCAGGGCCCCCCTTGCACAGGATTGGGAGTGTCTCTCTTTACCAGATCCCCAGTAGCCCGTCCCTGAGGGAGCTGCATTTGGACAACAGCGTGGCTGTACATTATCTTCCAAAGACTGCACGGCAAGGAGATGTGCTGACTTTCCTTGTTTCCATCTCCAAAAACTCCACTGAGGATGGTTTCACCCTGAGGTGAGCAGCGCCCTTTGCCTGTCTGCATCACGGAGGCAAGCCCTGCTCTGCAGCTCTTTTTCAGCAAAATAGTTGTGTGTGTCTCAAAAGTGGAAGCAAATTTTCACATGCTCCATGTTTACTGTGAGATACACGGGCCAGTTTGTATGTCTGGGATGACAATTGGTTATGAAAATAGTCTCTTTTGTGTGCATGAGTGTGTGTGTATTGTGTGCATGCATGTATATGTTCATATGTGGGTGTGCATGTTTGTATGTCCTTTGGCCAGAGGACAACCTGGGGTGTCCTCTTCAGGCATTCTGTCCACCTCCTCTGAAACGGGGCCTGTCATTGGCCTGAAGCTCATCTAAAGGTTAGCCTGGCTGGCCAGGAAGCCCAGGGATCCACCTGTCTGCTTTCCCAGTGCTGGCCTTACCAACATATGCAAACATGCCTGGTATTTTTACATGGGTTCTGGGAATGGAACTCAGATCTTCATGCTTACAAGGCAAGTACTTTATTGATTGAGCCACCTCCCCTGCCTAGTTATAAAAGTATTCTTTTTAATGGATCTCTATCAAGCTGTCACAAAATAGCCAGGAATGCTGACAGGGTGCCTTCACCTTCTAGGAGGTTTTGTAAACAAGCCAAGGAACACTGAGGTTGCCCAAATGTAGCCACTTCAGACTCCATCATTAAATGCCTCACAGTTGCAGAGTCTGTAAATGCAGCCGCAACAGTTGTCAGAAAGGACAGAGAAAGTGGCTTTGCCAAATCAAAATCTATTCCAAACATGCAAGTTCTAAGTATAAAGTGGTACCAGCCTCAGACATATCATTTAGGTTCTCCCTGTGAATAGAACTTGGTGTTCAAAAAATAAGAGAGCATAATGATTAAAGAATATACACTAGAATTTCTTGACTATCTTATATAAGAATGTAGCAGAGATAAGACATTTAAAACAAGTACTGCGTGCTTTAGAAAACAGTCTGTAATTCTTTTTGGAATAGAAAAGGATCTACTTGGCTTGGCTTCATTGAATTTTAACTAAAGAATTTTGTTTCATTTTAAGTGTAGCTAAGTTTGATTATACCAGCTATTTATTTAGGTCAAGCATTGTTGACGGACCAAAAATGTCCTAACATTTTGACACTACTCATCAGCCTCACCTGCAGAGCAGTGAATGCATTCAGTCAGTGTCACAACCCCTGAAAGTCAGTGTGCAACTGCATGTGACACATGTTCACGCAGGAGTTTAGAGGTCAGCTGATGCTGACATACTTTCTCATCCTCCCCCATCTGGACTTTATAACTGTTTTTCTCTCGCATTTTTTCTTGATTTACTTTCTTTATGCTTTCTTCAGGGATAGTGGGCTTAAGAAAATGAGTCACCCTTTTGCTTCTACTAAGCACATTTGTTTTGTTGATTCTGACCTAACATTAGGAATTCTATTTTTAATTAAAGAAATCACTATCAGTGAGAAATATTCATTTATTGGTTCAATTTGGCTGAGTCTTGGGAGAGCCAAATTACTGGCTTGCTTTTCCATGCATCTGGGGATTAGCCACAGAGATTTGGGGCATGAAAAGACATCTGTGAGGCTGTGGCCTCGTTGATGCCTCCTTTTGTACCTCTCTGGAAAGCATACCTTGCCACAGCTGCCCACAGTCCCTGCCATGGCCTGGTAGCTGTGTTTTTGATGTTCTAGGCCTAGAACTCTTAAATTGATCCTCCATGGCGATGACTGTTTATGTAGACAGACTTTGCTGAGAAATTAAGGGTTTGGAAATGGGGAGCTCTGCATTGCTTCCACACCATCCTCCCTGCTGTCTTGCATGCCTGCCACTTGGCTGAGGGTGAAAAGTCTGAAGATTTGACTACAGAAAGCGAGATCCACATCCATCCTTTCCTGGAAATGGCTATCTGTGATGTTCTGAATCCCATCACTATCTGTGGCACCCTACACTTGTTAGCTGGAGTCCAGAGAGAATCTGTCCTTACCTCTTGAAAAAAGTGCAGAGACATCCCCAGAGTGTACAGCTGGCAGGATCTAAGCCTTTGCAAACTCAGAAACAAACATCAGAGAAGCGTCTGATTTGATTGTTTCAGTTAAAGACTGGAGGATATTAGATCCAGAGCAAAAGTACGTTTATTCTGAGCCCATCAATTAGAAAATTATTTTAACAATCAGTTTCCCATGTAAGATGGTAATGAAGCATACATTTTGTGAAGTATTTAGCTTGAAAGATCACACATGCTCAGTTTCTTTTATGGTTTTAAATCTCTCTGTCTGTTGGTAAGGACACATGCATGCCACAGCACATGTGTGGAGGTCAGAATGCAACCTCAGTAGTTGATCATCTCTCCCACCTTGTTTTGAGGCAGGGTGTAGTGGTTTAAATGTGTTTGAATACCTGATCCAAGTGAACCTTGGATGTTATAGCCCAGCCTCACTTGCCTTCTCCCTCTCTCTGCTTGCCTTCTGCTTGGTGTGATGAGCCCTGCTGTCTGTCCCTGCTATACTTTCCCCACCATGAAATATTTCCCTTAGAAACTTTAAGCCAAAAATAAACCCTTTCAGGCTACTTTTGTTCCAGTGTTTGGTCCCAGCAGTGAGGAAGTATGTTTTTCACCACTGTGTCTGCCAGGCTGGTTGTCTTGTGAGCTCTCTGTGATTCTTCTATCTTCATTTACCATACCACTGAAGGCACTGGGTTTGCAGACATGTGCTACTACATACAGCTTTATATGTGTTTGGGATATTCAAACTCAGGTCCCCATGCTTGTGAAGCAAGTATGTTACCCACTGAGCCACTTTTCCAGCCCTTATTCTGTCTCTTGAAGATAGATAGTATGGTAGCTGTGTACTTATAATGCTCTAACCAGAAGTGGATTTTATCTGTTTATGCAAACAGAAAAGATAAATTTGGACCTGGTGATATGATGACCCTATAGTTTGAATTCCCATAACAAGATGATAAATCTGTCTTTTTGGATGAAATAATTTGGAACTAACTAAGCTTCCAAATATTGAGAAGTCTTATAGGTCTGCTGTATCAGACACTCTGCTATAAATAACCCCTCTGTACTTTCCTCTGAGGCTGTGACTTTTGCTTCTCAGTATTTGTGCGTACAAGGCTAACATGGTCTGAAGGTGGGTTCATCTTGAATAGGCCAGTGCAGGCAGCTTGTCAATCACCACTGGTGGATGCACCAAACAAACTGCTGTCCACAGGAGGGAGCGCATCCAAAGCAGAGGATCGTGACTGATGCTGCAGCCCACATGTGATCCCTTGTTGACAGTGACCCACCTACAACAATGCAGCTAGGAACAGCTCCTGGTTATCTGTGCCTGTTACTTCAAAAGCATGCTGTGGCTAATGCAAGGGAAATGGGCTTCTGTTCTGGAATCCCAGTTGTAAGTAAGACAGTTTTAACACAGCTTTATCTGTGTGAGTGTACGTATATGTGTGAGCATGTGCAGTGTGAATGTGTGTGTGTGTGTGTGTGTGTGTGTGTGTGAGCTTGCACAGAGTATTTTTCTTTGAGAACAAGAAAGTCTGGAAAGGACTGATCAACATCTCTGTGTTCTGGCTAACCCTGCTGCTTAGGCCTTCCAAGCCCACAGCTCAGAGGAAAAACAAAACGCTTTCATTTCTTGGACATCTAAGGGTCCCTTTTTATTTCAGAAAGTGTTTCCTTCTCATGAACAACTAAAGCATCTCACAGCACTTAGGCTCTTTCTTCTGTATTCCCACCCACCACTTCCCACCCGTTTCTCTCTCCACAGAGAAATGAGGTCTGGAGCCTCCTAAGTTTCAGATACCCCATATCTGGGCTGGAGCAGACCCTTGATGCACTTTTTCTCCCTCCATACCAGCTATTCCTCTTTCCTCTCCCCACAGGAACTCAGTTTTCAGGGAGTTTAGTCCTTAGATTGTTCCCTAAGGGCCCAGGAAGCATGGGTGGACAAACTGAACCAGAACCTCAAAGAGTAAAACTGGGATGAATTGGGAATTTCCCCAAGTCAGAGTCATTCTTAAATTTACTGAATGAATAGACCATTCTTAATCATAAAATTCATTTTTTTAAGAAGCACTTACACTTTGACAAAGTCTCTGCAACTTGAAATACTAAATGCTTGAGAACTATTTCAGAGCCTGTGCCTTCCACATCGTAAGATTCAAGGTGCTTTGGATTAAGCCTTAACTTTAAAGGGATTTTTGTGCCAAGGTGAAACTTGTAAAAGAGAGTGGGGATAAAATGACAACAAGAGGTTTGGGTTGGGGAGCCACTTTGCTGAGGGCCTTGAGCTTCCTAGGAAAAGAGGAAGTAGTTTGAGGCTAACCTTGGGCTCTGTTTGCATGAGTGCATTTGTGCATTTGTGATGTGGTTGAACATTTTTATATGTGTTTGTATATGTGTGGGTGCATGTATGGACCAGTGTGCATGGGCAGGAGGAGGCCAAAGAACAACCTCAGGTGTTATTCTTTAGGAATGCTGTCCACTCTCATTGGCCTGAAGTTCACCAACTAGAGTAGACTGGTTGGTCTGTGAGCTCCAGAGATTCTCCTATCTCCACCTCTCTATTACTGAGATTATAGGTGTATAATCCCCCACATCATGCTTAGCATTTTATGTGGGTGCTGGAGACCAAATCCAGGCTCTCACTTGCAACCCACTGTGCTATCTCCCTAAACCTTGATCTTGGCCTTAACTCAATCCCATAAGGATTCCTCTGAGCCCATCTCCACCCAGCATAGGATTTCTGGTATTATCTTAAGCAGAGTAATCCAAGTTGTACCCCAGAATATTTCTAGTTATAGGGCATACATCCCATGATAGCTAACTTAGCAAAAATAAATGAAAGTGTCTACTGTATGAGTATTATAGATTCCAAAATTAATAACCAAGGGGAAACTGGGCTTGTCAAGCAGACCCTGACAAAGGGCAAATGAAGATCAAGTGTGCACTCTCCTCTCACTCCTCATAATGAATCTCTCAGCAGCCCTCTGCCCTTGCTGTAAGGTGTGAAGCCCCCTCCAGGGAATGCTTCAATTCATATATCTCCCAGCTGATAATTCAGGGTTGGGAGGAGGCTGGTGTGAATTCTGTAACAAGAGGTGTCTCCTAAAATTATCTTTTCTAAGACTACAACTCAGACAAAGTGAAAGTTCAGACCCTGTAGTAAGAAGAATGAATGTTGGGTATGTCTGTATCCCACAAGGGCTCAGTAGCATCTGTCAAACTCCTAAACCCTAGGAAACATCATTTAGGCAAGCCTAGGGTATACTCCACCCTGTTTATGCCTACAGTGATCTGGAAGAAGCTGCTCCTGGCTTTACCATCACATCACACTTAGATGGATTCCAGTGTACACAAGGACCACTCTGCCCAAGTAACCTAGGGAGCTGTCTCAGGAAGGGGGAACTGGAGCCTGGTCACCAAGTATGACAAATGTCTGCTTCTGAGTGCTGGATGGAATCACTGTCCTGCTGCAAACAGGAGGAACCTGGCATTGGCTTGTCCTCTAATCAAGCAGATATGGGCTCTGACTTTGTTCACACTCCTCTTTCCCTGCTTTGCAAGTTGTCTGAGCGTCTCTGTTTTTGAGCTGTGTCACTTTCTGCAAAGAGGGCCACACTGCCCCAGGTGTTGTGTGGTCTCGGCCCCTGGGAGCTGAAGTAAGAAACTTGAGATAAACACAATGGAAAGGTGCAATTTCTCTTCCTACATGGAAGCATAGGAGTTCCAAGAAAAGGAAAGGAGGCTGAAGAGTAGAATCCTCTAGGACACCCAGCCAGAGCAGAGTGAAGCACTTCACCCATAATCCTCCTGTTCTTCTGGAAATGGGAGGGAGGGGGCAGAATCTCAGCACTGCAGTTATCCAAGAATGGAGGCAGAGAAAGCATTGCACATGGTGGGCACAAAAGTGGCAGCCCCCTCCTCACCACACTTTGGGTTGCTCCTTTGCAGGAGGCTATAAGGGATTTGCTTGGTTTTGACAGAAAAGAAAGCCATGCTCTTGAGTGGTTGCCCCTGTCTCCTTAGATTTCTGGATCCAAGTAGCTATTTCTATGAAAATGATTTTCTGGGTGCTAAGCTATAAATGCCTCTCTAAATGCTAAATCAACATCATCTATCACTATTCTATTCTATCACTTCAGTCAGACAAGTAAGTTTTGCAGCTAATATTGATTTTTCTGGCTATGTTAGCCTCTGATCTCTGATGCATACCCTCCATAGTCTTGGGCTGCCCTTTATTTATATCTAAGTCCCTCATTATAGTACCAACATACATTTAGGACTACTTAGTAGTCTGTTTCTTAACCACATGGAAAGTGACTGAAGGGAAAGTTCTCTGGTTCATTTTTGTGTCACTCCCATACCCAGCTCAATGTCACTACTATGGCTGACCGAGATGTAAGTCTACAAATCTAGGTAAGAGGACATTTTGGAATTATACTTTCCTTTCCCGCACTCTAGTACATCTAGTTTTGGGGTGGTGAGGCATTAGGGATGGTGGGCTCTGGAGACCCAACATCAACCATGGTTGGTGGGAGCATATCTTCAAAGTTGTCACATTCCTCTGTGTACCTCTCTTGGTTACTCCTCATGGGTATCTTGTGCTGGATCTGCAGAATTGATTGCTCATTATTACTATGATATGATGAGAGCCAACCCTCTTTGAGTACCTGGTGGTGTCATGCCATGTTCTCACTGCTTACTCTTCAACTTAGTCCTCCTCAGAAAAATGCAATGAGGAGGAGCTGTGTGGCTGCCTGTACTTTACTTTCACAAGAGAAAAGTGAAACCATCACCCCTATACCCTGAAGTACATACCAGCATCTACTTTAAGATCTTTGCAAAAGAACTTCTCCAAAGTATAACCCAGATCACACATGATAGAAAATTCATCCCATGAACGTGGAATAGAGAAGCAGGCACAGAAACTCCAAAATTTCATTTTAAAGCATGAAAGAGTTGGATGGAGGTAGCTAAAGTTATTCTATGTCAACTTGTTGAGAAATGAGCTTGGTACCAGCAATGTAATAGCAAATAAGGCCCACTTGCCCAGTCCTTACCTGAAAGATTAGTGCTGTGACAGTGATAATGTGGAGGTCACCTGAGTTTTAGCTTTAGAGAAAATCAGGTGGAGCTGTCCCCACCAGCAACAACCCCACCACCAGCAGAGCTCTAAGTGCACCAGAGGTGTAGATGTGGTCTGTCAAGAGCTCTTGGCTGGTAGTCATCACAGAAAGGAGCATTTCAGGTACACAGGGCTCTGTTTACCTGCTGGGACCATGTGCATTTTAAGAGAAAGGGTACATCTCACGAAATCTGGTGTCCAGGCTGGATTCTGTCCTCCTTGTGCTTCTGGGGAGAGTAGTGGAGGCTCATGGAGCCCTGGTTTCTGGGCTCCTTCCTTTTACAGGAGTTCTGTGGCAGGAGCAGAGAGCAGAGGAGACCTGAAACACAGTTGTACTGGGTTGAAGTTCAGTAGATGGGTCCAGCTGAGCAAGAAATGCAGGGAATCGGTTACAATGCAGACAGATTACTGACATTCACTTTGAACTAAGGAGCATTGATTCTTTCTGAAAGACTCTTGGTAAGTACATAAGCAGCAGCTTTCCTCTGAATTAAACTACAAAGAACAAAGGAAGGAACATGCTAGAAACCAATGGAAGGCATGTTCTTTGATAATAACTCCTGAGGGGCCATTGAATCCAGAAAGTTCCAGTGTGACATGGTAGAATGAAGCCAGGTCGCAAATTCCTCTCTGAAATATATCCAAAGATATCAAAAGCAAATTAATTGCTAAAACCAAACAAAAAACCAAAGAAGGTGTGGTGGCACATACCTTTAATTCCAGCATTTGGGAGGCAGAGTAGAAGGATTGCCATGAGTTCAAGGCCACGCTGAGACTACATAGTGAATTCCAGGACAGCCTGGGCAAGAGTGAGACCCTACTTTGAACTGCCCCCCCAAAAAAGTTATAAAATAAAAAACAAAACAACAACAACAACAACACACACAAAAACATAGTGTATCACCTAACAAGACTGATGGAGGTATGGCTGAAGAATGAGGCACATTTGTAAATATTAAATATCAAACCTATCCTCTTCAGACATGTAATTTCTTCTCTCCTCAAAGCCCCATGCAGGGGAAATGAGCATAGCTAGATTGAAAAGCCCTGTGTAGTATTAAATACTCCTGACACTGAGGAAATAAGATGCATGAATCAACACTGGTCTTGGAACCTGGCCTCTCAGATAAAAAGGTGTAGATGAGTCATTATTGAACTCTAACACTTATCACATGAAGCCTGACCTGCCATTGTGATCAAGCCATGATATGACAAGGCCAGCCATCTTTGTGGGTACTTCCAGAAAGGCACAGAGATCAAAGAAGGAAAGGGGGAAGGTAGAATTAAACTACAGCATCTCCTGTCAGGGCACCAGAAAAATAAACCATGGCACCAAGGCCTTCTTCCTGTCTGTTCTGTACCATAGGGCCTTCTTCTTGTGTGACCTCCACCACAGGACCATCTTCTTGTGTGTCCTCTACTATAGGACCTTCTTCTTGAGTATTCTCTACTGTAGGACCTTCTCCTTCTGTGTCCTCTAACATAGGACCTTCTTCCAATCTGTCCTCTACTATAGGGCCTTCTTCTTTTATGTCCTCTACCACAGGACCATCTTCTTGTGTGTCATCTACCATAGGAGCTTCTTCTTGTGTGCACTCTACCACAGGACCTTCTTCTTGTGTGTTCTCTACCACAGGACTTTCTTCTTGTGTGTCCTCTACCACAGGAGCTTCTTCTTGTGTGTCCTCTACCATAGGACCTTCTTCTTGTGTGTCCTCTACCATAGGACCTTCTTCTTGTGTGTCCTCTACTGCATAGACATTCTTCTTGTGTGTCTTCTACCATAGGACCTTCTTCTTGTGTGTCCTCAACAAAGGACCTTCTTCCTGTGTGCCCTCTACCATAGGACCTTCTTCTTGTGTGTCCTCTATCATAGGACCTTCTTCGTGTGTCCTCTACCACATGACATTCTTCTTGTGTGTCTTCTACCATAGGACCTTCTTCTTGTGTGTCCTCGACCACAGGAGCTTCTTCTTGTGTGTCTTCTACCATAGGGCCTTCTTGTGTGTCCTCTACCATAGGAGCTTCTTCTTGTGTGTCCTCTACCATAGGACCTTCTTCTTCTGTGTCTTCTACAATAGGGCCTTCTTCTTGTGTGTCCTCCACCACAGGACCATCTTCTTGTGTGTCCTCTACTATAGGACCTTCTTCGTGTGTGCCCTCTACCACAGGACCATCTTCTTGTGTGTCATCTACCATAGGAGCTTCTTCTTGTGTGCACCCTACCATAGGACTTTCTTCGTGTGTGCCCTCTACCACAGGACCATCTTCTTGTGTGTCATCTACCATAGGAGCTTCTTCTTGTGTGCACCCTACCATAGGACTTTCTTCTTGTGTGCCCTCTACCACAGGAGCTTCTTCTTGTGTGTCCCCTACCACAGGAGCTTCTTCTTGTGTATCCTCTGCCACAGGAACTTCTTCTTGTGTTTCCTCTACTGTAGGGCCCTCTTCTTGTGTGTCCTCTACCATAGGACCTTCTTCTTGTGTGTCCTCTACCACATGACATTCTTCTTGTGTGTCTTCTACCATAGGACCTTCTTCTTGTGTGTCCTCTACCGCATGACATTCTTCTTGTGTGTCTTCTACCATAGGACCTTCTTCTTGTGTGTCCTCTACCATAGGGCCTTCTTCTTGTGTGTCTTCTACCACAGGACCTTCTTCTTTTGTGTCCTCTACCATAGGGCCTTCTTCTTGTGTGTCCTCTACCACAGGACCTTCTTCTTTTGTGTCCTCTACCATAGGGCCTTCTTCTTTTGTGTGTTCTAACATAATACCATGGTGTTCTTCCTATGAGACCACATTCCTATATTTCAGTGCCTTGCCTTTCTGAAGGGAACATCGGAAGCTATTTAGGGATGGCCTCACCTCTCAGACTACAGATACATTCTTCCAATGATTTCATCTTAATGCAGATTTCCACCTCAGCAATCTGACAGCATGGGCTGGTTGGTTCTAGCTCTCTGTTTTATCTGTGGGTGTTCAGAGAACTGTAAGGTGTTACGTAACACTCCTGGGTAGAGTCATCCTGCTTGCTGCTTCTCATACATTAAGAAAACCAAAAATGTCTCCAGACTTTGCTAAACATGCCCTGGTGCCTAGTCACCATGGAGATCACCACCCTATGTGAACTTCTTTGCTGAACCAGCTGAGATCTGGGCCCACTTTTTAGCCTCCAGTGCTGTTGAGGCTGGTGGTTTGAATTCTTGCACCACTCTCAGTGTTTCTTCTCACAATTTCTATTTACTGGCCTGTGGGAAACTTCACATACCCAAAACCTGGTGGGGGCATGGTACTTTCTAGGATCAATCAGGAGAAAGCAAAAGAATTAGAGGAACTGGGTATTCTTCAATCACTCTTGGGGTTTGGGTTAAAGCCTACAACAAATGCAGAGCCATAGTTTAGACCCAAAATATAATACAAACCAAGAATTATGAAAATATGAGCATAGTTTTGCTATGATGAACACCATTCACTGGATAAGGACTGCTTTGGTGAATCTAGCCATACATTTTGAGGAGGAAATAGGAATTCTCTAAATAAAAACAAAGTGCATAAACAGCCACATTTCAAGGCAACTGTCCACTGACTTCACCACTTTCTGGATTTCCTGTGTCCCTTTTGGAAGCTGTTACAGACGTTTGACATCCTCAGAATTATCACTCATTGTCTTGACATGGCTCTGAGGAAGATGTATTATAATTTTGATTCCAAACTATTGGGTCTATCTCACCAAAGAAAACTCATGGGGCTGCAGCTCAGAGAAATTCAAATAAAGTATACACAGGAGGTACAGGGCCTTCACTGCCACCCACGGACTGTCTGTAGATTTCTGTGTACCATGCAGTGGGTGATTGTCCTCAGGCATGGAATAAAGTCCCTCTCCTTTGCAGATCTGTTTCAGTTTAAAATAGGGACAAAATCCTTTTTTTTTTTAGTTGGTTCTCCTTGTGTTAGGTAAGATACATTTTATATAATTAGATGGTCTGTTTCAGTCCTTGGAACCTGTGAATCAAACACTTAGGGAATTCTCTGAGGTGAAGAGCAGAACTTGAATATTAATTCTTCAGGCATGCACTCAGCTTCAATAACTCTGGAAGTTATGGACCCCAAAGGCATAGGCTCAGGAGTGACATCCAGGCCTGGACCCATGGATCCCCACCCCATTTTACATGCTATGTGTGCATGTCTGTGTGTGTGGGTGGGGGGGTGATGTATGCAAGTGATGTGCCCATGTAGCACCCATGTGCTTGCCTGTGGCGGGTATACTCACCTGTAGTGATCAGAAGGGAGAATCTGGTGTCCCCCTCTATCACTCTTCTATCAATTTTTACTTTATTTTTTTATTCATTAGTTTTATACTCATTGAATACAGTCAATTTGGTACCATTATTAGGCTCATTGTGGATGATAGCCACATGCTGGCCTGGGAGTTACAGGTCAGTGCCCACTAAGAAAAGGAAGAAAAATATAACTAATATAAAAGGGTTAGGGAGAAGAGAGAGAGAGAGAGATGCTGTAGAAGATTAAGGTCAGTCTTCATCAGGTGTTCCCTCTAAGGGCCTAGTGAAGGTTCAGCCATTTGGTCTGCCTTTTAGGATGTAGAATTTTATGGTACCATTGCCATTTGGGTCTAGATTTGTGTTTCCCGCCCCCCTCTGTTGCCCTCTCCTCCCTCCCGACCCATCTTATTGTCTAGTCCACGAGATGTTTGCTGGGTATGTAAGGCATCTTGGGTAGATTCAGGTTAGGTGCTGTAGATGAGTGAGACTATATGGCGATTTCTTTTCTGTGATTGGGTAAATTCACTGAGAATGATCTGTTCCAGGTTCAACCATTTTTTCCTCAAATTTCATTGTATCATTTTTTCTTACTGCTGTATAGAATTCCATTGTGTAGATATACCACATCTTAGCTATCCATTCTTCTAGTGATGGACATCTGGGTTGATTCCAGCTCTTAGCTATTACAAATTGAGCCGCTACAAACATGGTTGAGCAAATCTCTCTGGCCTGTGGTTTGAAGGTTTTAGGGTAGATGCCCAGTAAGGGAATAACTGGGTCTGTTGGTATCTCTATAGTCAGCTTTTCCAGGAGTCTCCATATTGCTTTCCAAAGTGGTTGTACCATCTTCCACTCCCACCAACAGTGGATGAGTGTTCCTACTTCTCCACATCCTTGCCAGCATTTATTTTCATTTGATTTTTTGATGTTTGCTATCCTTACTTGGGTAAGGTGGAATCTCATTGTCGTTTTAAGTTGCATTTCCCTGATGATTAGGGATGATGAACATTTTCTTAAGTGTGTTTTCAGCTCTTTGCCCCATTTTGTGAGTGGGGTGTTTGAATTTTTACTGTTTAGATTTTTGAGTTCTTTGTAGATTCTGGAGATTAGGCCTCTATCAGTTGGATAACAAGCAAATATTTTCTCCCATCCTGTGGGTAATCTATTGGCTTTGCTTAGTCTGTAAGGAAACTCTTCAGCTTCATGTGATCCCATTGGTTGAGTGGCTGTTTAAGATCATGAGCTACTGGGGTTTTGTTCAGGAAATCTTTTTCCATTCCTATATCATAGAAAGTACTTCCTATATTTTCTTCCAATAGCAGTCGAGTTTCTGGTCTTATATTGAGGTCTTTGATTCATTTGGACTTGAGTGTAGTGCATGGTGAAATGTGTGGATCAAGTTTCATTTTCCTGCATATGGTTATCCAGTTTGTCCAGCACCATTGTTAAAGATGCTGTCTTTTTTCCAGCCTATATTGTTAGGCCTTTGTCAAATATCAATTAGCTATAGTTGTTTGACCCAAAGTCCAGGTCCTCTAGTCTATTTCATTTGTCTATAATCCTAGTTTTATTCCAGTACCATGCTGGGTTTTTTTGTTGTTTGTTTAGTATGGCTTTGTAATATACCTTTAGATCAGGTATGGTGATGCCTCCATATGAAAATTTGAGATCATTTTTTCTATCTCTGTGAAGAACACTGTTGGCCATCTTTGCCAGAAGTCCCAATTTTTACTTTAGCTGGAGTTTTTATTGATCATGGAGCTTGCTGTTTTGTTTCATGTGTCCTAGTGATGGGTCTCTGGTCCCTACACGACTGAGGTTACAGAATGCATGTCCATGCCCAGATTTTATATGGGTCCTATTGATCAAATTTGAGAAGTCTGTAAGGTCTCCTCAGGCCTTCATGCTTGCACAGGAAGTACCCAACCATTGACCCACCTCTCCATCCTAGATTCCTACCTCTTGCCTGCAGGCACGCATGGGTCCCATTCTGATCTGCCTGAGTTGATTGTCCTTTCCCTTGGCATCAAGAGTGAGGCTGTCTTCTACCCTTAGTCACTGGCTCTTTAGGTCCCTTCAAACAGTACTTCCTTCTGGCACATAAATTTCTGATGCACAGAGCAGAAGAAATGAATGGTTATTGTTGCCAGCTAAGAATTTTTCTTACTGAGATTTGCAAACGTGTGGAAGTAGAGACATGTGGATGGCATATTCCTGAAGTAATTAGTTGGTTACCCATACCTAATGGTTATCAGCTGTGCCAACTACTACATTTTGAAAAATCACTTTAAAGCAGTATGCTGAGTAAAGAAGTCAGTCAAAAATGGCTGAATATAGTATGATTCCTTTGATGTAACATTCTGGAAAATTCAAAATATATTGAAGGTGAACAATCTGTGGCTGGCTGGGATGAGGAGGAAGAAGGTGTTTCTTTTACTATAGGATGTTTTTTGAGAAGTTTAAGGGTAAAAGTGTTGTCTTGATAATGCTGGTCATTTGAATCTGTGAAGGTCTTAAAATTTCTGAGTCTACAACAAAATATTTATATACCCATGCATGCAACCTTCCATGCATATATGCATGCATATGTATGGATTGCATGATTACATGGATTCACAAAAAAATCTTGAAATGGTGAATTTTTATTGTGTAAAATGACTCAAGTTTTTATCTCATCTTTCACATTCATGCAGCCTATTGAAACAAGAAAATGAAAAAACAAAAATCAATGTCACCACACTGGTGTCTTTCTGTCTCTTGTCATGGACAACCTTTGATTGACTTTGGTTTCCTGAACCATGCTCTTCCCTTTGAATCAGTTATGGAAGGCATCAGTAATCACAGTAACACACAACCCTAAATTTCATGTCCTCAACACAATCAATATGCATTTCTGGTGTTACCATTAAGTGAGTCATACAGAGACAGCACCAGAAACAGAGTGGGGAATCAGAAAATTTGCTCATATTGACATGGACTCAGGGGAATAATTTCCAAATCCTGAGTACTGTGTTATGATAGCTCAAAGTTTTTACAGATGCTATGGCAGGCAGTCTGACATCGTCTTGTATTCTTCACACTATTGGTGGATTACAAGTTTCTAAGGTTAAATAATTTGGGGGCACAAATAGCACAAAGTAAGAAAGTGAAAATATAGACAGAAAGTTGTTTGTTCTGATGTGTTTGTGTCTATGGCTGCACTAACCAGATACAAGCAGGGTGCAGCTTCATAGATAGGGATGAGGCTTCGGTCATGCTGTCTCCCTCGTAAAGGGTTATACAATAGAAATTTGTGTTTTAGAGTATCATCTGGGCTTCTTTTCTTTGAGGAATTACTTCTGTCACACTGGTTCACATAATCAGTGGTCACTGTATTTCTTCTGTGGGTGTGGTGGGACCTTGGCTGTGTCCTGTGACTCTACCATTCCATAAGACTCAAAGTCCTTCACCTTTAACCGGGTGACAGGAAGAAAGAATGTGGAAGATCATGCAGAAAATCTGTAACATCCTAGAAGTGGGAATGACTGCCTGTATGCCCTTGCCCAGTGCACAGTTACCTTGCTAGAGGAAGTGACCAGCTATAGAATTGGGAGGTCTGGCTGGATACGCAGGAGGAAGTAATCTGTCTGGTGGCCTAGCAATCTCTTTTCCATCCCCATAAATGTATGCTTGGTATTCAAAGCTAAGCCCCTTCTACCCAGCTACAATCCCCTCGAGATTATTGTCTTCTTAATCATTGCTGTCTCATTTACATGTTTTCATTCTTATGTTGTCACTATGAGGTAGGATTCTGCTGCTGCTGTATCCTGGAATCCAGTAGTTAGAGGTACAAACTAGACCTTCCTGGTCCTTGCCACATATATCAGATTTTCATCACTTTGACAAAACATCCAAGCAAACCAATTTGAAAGGAGGAAGAATAGGATTTATTTTGACACACTGCTTCAGAGGTTTCTACCCATGATTTGTGCTAGATCTCAGCTGGGATTCACTACCAACTGAGACAACATGAATGAGAAAGGAAACCAGACCTCAACGGCTATAGACTGCTTTATTAGAGTCTAGCAGTGAAGGACTTTAAACCTCTTCTCAGGCTTGAGACTACAGTGGCATATTTACAGTTGAAATAACTTTTATACAAAACGAGGGATGAGAAGAACATAAGCAAGGACATGAGTCAGGGAACAAGGATAGGAACAAGGCCATTTCCCTTGCTGATGAAATAGTTACAACATTTAAGATTAACCCATACTGTCTTCAGAATATGAATATGTTATTGTAGAGAACAGTGGCTTTTCACTGAACATGTGTTTGTTTCTTTTTGGGGCCCAAGGTCTGGGAAAATGTTATTACTAGGAAATTTGACCTTCATTCCCAAACCTCTGTTTTAGGGTTGGCTTATCTCAGCAAATTTAGAATTTTTTAACCATTTAAGCAACTTTAGGGCTTCATTAACCTTTTAGTTTATTGGTTTTTGCTGCTTTGGAACCCTTGTTGAAGCAGAACACTATTGTGTGGAGCACCAAAGATAGGAAATAACTAACCTTATGGCATCCAGGAAGCAGAGAGGAAGGGGTGGAACCGCCTTCCTGTCTTACTTCCTCCTACCAGGCCCTACCTCCCAAAGGTGCCACTGCTTCCTCACAGCACTGCCTGCTGGAGACTAAGCCTTCAGCACAGGAGCTGAGGTGGGCCGGGAAGATCTATACCATTAAATAACCATGTTTGTGTGGCTCAACCCTTAATCCTCTGTGGCCTGCTTCCATTGTTGTGGGCTCCCTCAGGCCCATCCTTTAAATTAAGAAAACAAGCCAAATCATCCTGTTGTGTTTGTGATTTTGCTCTGGTGAACTATACTTCCTGTGGAATGTCAATTAAATGTAGTTTACCTCAACAGCCAATCATGGTGCCTTCCTCTCTCCATATCTCAGCCTGTCCTTTTAGTCAATATGTCTACTCAGCAAGGTGCCTTTGAGAAGTTTCCTCCTTTCTCCATGTCCCCAGTCACCCCTCACACCCAGCTCCAGTACCCCAGCATTGTTAGTTCCATGTTGTTTACATACTTCAGGTCCCTTCTTATGTCCTCCATGTGGGCTTTCTTCCCCCAGCACTTAAGTTCATCCTACTTTCTCAGTTTCTTGAATTTCTTTTGGTACTTACTAGCATTCAACCTCCTTTTACTTGGCACTGTATACGTATAGACAGCCGTTTCTGTGGCCAGACATAATTTTTCCTGTCTGCAGGGCTTGCATGTTCATTTACTGGGATGGTTTTATGAAGTCCCATTTATAATTTACTACTGGAGACCTATTAAAAACAGCACTTCACCACTGCCAACATGTGCTTTGTCCACCGAGGAAGACAAAACTCCATGTTCCCTCAAAGCTCATATAGATACCCAAATCTAAACCATGCTTCCCTTGTGGCTGCTGACCCATGACAATAAAAATGTGCTTTCATGTTGGCTCTGCTAGGGATATCATAAAGCAATATTTTAGATAGTCTTTTGATATTTACTTTTTCTTTGTTCTCTGTTTCTTGCCAAGAAACATTTTCAGTGACTTCCTCAGCCCAGTGAGAAAACATCAGAAATATTTCCAAGGTTCTTTAAGAAAAGAGTCCAAATCCACACCTTTTTCTCTTATGCAAATGGAGATAAGAAAGTATGAAAATTCCTGCCAAATGTACGTAGGTGTCTTCCCAGTGTCCCCAGGCTCTGGGCTCCCTCAGGCTCACAGCCCAGTGTTATGTCTGACAGGCCTATAAGGCATTGAAGCCATTGGTTCCAAAGTATGTCTGCAGCACACAGGAATTGCATATCTTTATGGATCCTCTTCAGTACAGTTAAAATATAATTAATTTCATATAAAAAGAGAAAGTGAGTAAACATCCCTCAAAACCCTACAATGTGGGTGCGGTGGTCTGGAGTGAGTAGGCTGAACCCATTTTACTCCCCCCGCCACACAAAGCCTGGGTCCAAGTTCCCTTTGTGGTCTGTGTGTGGATGGGTGTGGCACTCTGGAATGAGTAGGCCACACCCACTTCTCCCCCCTCATACACAAAGCCTGGGTCTGAGTTACCTGCCCTGTCAGTGTGAGGGTGGACGTGGCAGTCTGGAGTGAGTAGGCTGGACCCATTTCTGGTCTCCTCCCAGAGTCCAGGTCTTAGTTCCCAGCCCAGTGTGTGGGGTCCTTCCACTTCCTCAGTCTAGGTTTCCTGCACTGGTACATGTACTGGATGGCTCAGCACAAAGTAGGTCAGATCTTTGTTCTCTTACTCCTTCTAGTCCCCTGGTCCTGGTAGGTCCCATTGTGCCTTGCTCAGGGAGGCCTGACTCTTGTGTGAACTGTGCAATCAGGACTTTTGCTCTGGTACCTTGACTGGACACTAAATACTGACATCCATGTTTACCTGAGTCAGAGGGTGAATGGGCCAAAGGACACAAACTTGCTTCCTCCTCAATAAAATAAAGAGTCTTCCTAAAATGGGTAGACAATAACGCAAAAAAGAAAAAACAATGAAAGTCAGAAAACTGAGAGATGTTTACCAAGGATGCCTAGTCCTACTATGGAAGCTTCCAATGAAATCATAGAAAAATCAATAGAAATTCATTCCAAAATGAAAACATAACACCCAATGAAACCCTGATTAAAAAAAAATCACTGATCTTGAAGCAAACTATCAAAGAACCAACAATCGTATCAATGAAATTGAACAGAATCACCTTCTAGAGCATTCAGCTTCTGACAGAAGGCTTAACTTGATGGAAAAATGTTAGAACCCTCCAAAGAGATATGAATAAATTTAAGGTAAGTCAAGAAATGAAAAACCTCAAGAACTGGTTGATTAAACTTAATGAAGACTTGATCAAATGCAAGAATGAACTACAAGATACATTAAGAATATCAGAATTCAAATTCAAATTTTACCTCAAAAAAGAGATGGACACTATACAAAACATCACAACAGAAAACAAAAATCAAATAGAATTTATGAAAGCCTCTATAGAGCCACTCACCAGCAGAGTTATTCATGTGGAAGACAGAACCTCTCACCGGGAAGATAAGACAGAAGATGTTGGTTGGGAGGCCAAAAACTTAGCTAAGTTCAAAAGATCAAGTGAACAGAATATGAGAAAACTGTGGGACACTCTAAAACAACCAAACATGCGAATCATGGGTGTACTAGAGTGTGAGGAAATCCAGAGCAGAGGCATAGAAAACATACTCAACAAAATTATTGAAGAAAAATTTCTGAATCTTGCAAAATAAAGGCCCATCCAGATACAAGAACCCCACAGGACACCAAACAGGCAAGACCAAAGAAGAAACTCTCCAAAACATATCATAGTTAAAACCCTTAACAATGAAAAAAGAGAGAATATTAAAAGCAGCAAGAGAGAAGCAATTCACAACATAGAAAGGCAATCCCATTAGTATGACATCAAATTTCTCAATGGAAACCCTGAAATCCAGAGGGTCCTGGAATGGAACACTTCAAATTCTGAAAAACTATGGCTTCCAACCCAAGCTACTTTACCCAGCAAAAGTATCCCTCATAATAGATGGTGAGAAAAAGTTCCATGAACAAAAGTCAACTCTATAATTATATGAACACAATGCCAAACCTATATAGAATACTTGAGGGAATACTCCACACAGAACAAACAACCAATCTCAGGATCCAATAAGAAGAAGATCACAATAACCAAAATAGACCTGGATCAAAACAGTACATAACACAAGTAAGTGCCAAACCCCATAAAAAAACCTCATCATGACAGGGATTAACTCAAACCTCATAGTAATAACCTTAAATTATTAATAGTTTTAACTCACCCATCAAAAGACACAGGCTCTCAGGATGGATCAAAAGACTGGACCTTTCTATCTGCTGTCTTCAAAAAACCCACCTCACAGGTCCTCTGGGTGAAAGGTTGGAAAATATATTCCAAGCAAATGGAAATGAAAAACAAGCAGGTGTTTCTACATTAATATCTGATAAAGTAGACTTCAAACAAAATGTAATCAAAAAGGAAGAAAAGGTCACTTCTTACTCATCAAGGGAATGATCCAACATGAGCACATCACAATCATGAATATATATGCTGCAAAACCTGGGGGCACCGCAGTTTATAAAATAAAATCTACTTGACAATAAAACAGAAATAAACACCAACAGCATCCTAGTTGGAGACTTTAATACTCCATCATCATCAATAGATAGATTATCCAAGCAGAAAATCAATAGAGAAATAATAGAGCTCAACATCATCATAGATCAACTAGACCTAAAGGAACTTTGCACCCCATCACTACAAAATACACAATTATCTCAGCAGCCCGTGGAACCTTCTCCAAAATTGACCATATATTAGGCCATGAAGCATGCCTTCATAAAGTCAGGAAAATTGAAGTAACTTCCTGTACCATGTTAGATCACAATGCTTTACAGCTAGAAATTAACAACAAGAGACTTTAAGAATGCAACCAACACCTGGAGACTAAACAACACACTTTTAAACAATGAATGGGTCATGGAAGAAATCAAAAAGAAATTATAAAATTCCTAGATTTGAGTGATAATGAAAACACAACCTACCACAACTTATGGGACTCAATGAAGGCAGTCATAAGGGAAAAACTCATGGCCATAAATGCCTTCATTACAAAGACAGAGAGATCACAACTCAGTAACGTGACTGTCCACCTCAAGGCACTGGAAAAACAAGAAATATCCAACCCAAAGACCTCCAGACAGAAAGAAATAATCAACATTAGAGCACAAATTAATGAATTGGAAACTAGGAAAACAATTTTAAAAATCAATGAAATGAAGGGCTGGTTCTTCAAAAAAAAAAAAATAAACAGCATTGACAAACCCCTGGCCAAAGTGATCAAGCACAAAAAAGGGAAGTCTCAAGTTAACAAAATCAGAAATGAAAAAAGCAAGATAACTACAGACAAGAATGAAGCTGGAAGAATCAACAGGGCATACTTCTAAAACCTCTACTCCATAAAATTAAATAGTCTGGAAGAAATGGATGAATTCCTAGACACATACCACCTACTCAAACTAAACTCAGAGCAGATTAACCTCCTAAACAAACCTATCATATCCATTAAGATGGAAAACATAACCAAAAACCTCCCCCAAAAGAAAAGTCCAGGACCAGATGACTTCTCAGCTGAATTCTATCAAACCTTCATAGAAGCACGGAAACCAGTTTTTCTCAAACTATTCCACATAATCGGAGACCAGGGAATCTTCCCTGACTCCTTTTATGAAGCTAGCATCATCCTAATAATAAAACCAGACAGAGATGCAACAAGGAAAGAAAATTATAGGCTTATATCCTTAATGAACTTAGGTGCAAAGATCCTGAATAAAATCCTTGTAAACCGAATTCAACAACACATCAAAAGCATTATCCACCTTGATCAAGTAGGCTTCATCCCAGGGATGCAGGGATGGTTTAACATACAGAAATCAGTCAATGTAATACACCACATAAGTAAACTTAACCATAAGAACTACATGATATTCTCAAATGATGCAGAGAAGGCCTTTTACAAAACACAACACCACTTCATGATCAAAACACTGGAAAGAATAGACATGGAGAGTTTATATCTCAACACAATAATGGCTATATATAATACTCCTAAATCCCAAATAATTTATAATGGGAAAAAAACACAAGGAGTACCCACTGAGATAAGGAACAATTCAGGAGTGCCCACTCTCACCACTGCTCTTCAACATAGTACTAGAAGCAATAGCTCAAGCCATAAGACAGGAGAAAGCAAGAAAATGGATTCAAATTGGAAAAAAGTTGTTAGCCATACTTGCAGATGACATGATCCTATACATAAGTGACCTGAAAGTCTCCATACCAAAATTTCTAAAGTTGATAAATCACTTCAGCAATGTGGCAGGATACAATATCAGTGCACAAAAAAACAGTAGCTTTTCTATATGCAAGGGACAAATATACAGAGAAAAATATATGTGAGACTGTCCCATTTTCAATAATAACAAAAAAATCAAATACCTTGGAATAATACTAACAAAGGATGTGAAGGAATTATATAATGAGAACATAAAAAAAACTCTAGAAAGAAATAGAGGAGGCCTTATGAATATGATAGGACCTCTCATGTTCCTGGATAGGTAGAATTAATATTGTGAAAATTGCAATTCTACCAAAAGGAATATATAGATATAACACAATGCCAATAATAATAACAACATCATTTTTCACTGAGACTGAAAAAATGATCTCAAAATTCATATGAAATGACAGAAGGCCTCAGATGTCCAAACATATCCTCAGTAAAAGAAACACCTCTGGTGGTATCACCATACATGATCTAAAGCTATATTACAAAGCCATAGTGACAAAAACAGCATGGTACTGGAATAAAAACAGAAACATAGACCAGTGGAACAAAATTGAAGACTCAGAATTTATGGCTAGCAACTACAGCTACTTGATCTTTGACAAAGGATCCAACAATGTAGGCTGGAGAAAAGACAGCATCTTCAACAAATGGTGTTGGACAAATTGGATGACCATATGTAGAAAAGTGAAATTAGACCCACTCATTTCACCATACACAAAAATAAAATCCAAATGGATTAAAGACCTCAATGTAACACCTGAAACACATCAACTACTGGAAGAAAAAATAGGAAGCACACTCCACAATATAGTATTAGGAAAAGACTTCCTGAACAGTAGCCAAGGAAATTAAACAAGCACTCAACCAATGGGATCTCATGAAGCTAAAAAGCTTTTGCACAGGCAAACATACCATAAGCACAGCCAAAAGATTACCCACTGAATGGAGAAAAATTTTGCCAGCTATAACAATGACAGAAGCCTAATATCTAGAATCTACAAAGAACTCACAAATCTAAACAATAAAAAATCAAACAACCCACTCCAAATGTGGGACAGAGAAATAAATAGGGAATTCTCAGAGAAAGGATTACAAATGGCTAACACATACTTAAGAAAATGTTCAACATTCCTAATCATTAAGGAAATGCAAATTAAAACAACTATGAGATTCCACCTTATCCCAGTAAGGATAGCAAACATTAAAAAATCAAATGAAAACAAATGTTGGCAAGGCTGTGGAGAAATAGGAACCCTCATTCACTGTTGTTGGGAATGGAAGCTGGTACAACCACTGTGGAAGTCAATTGGTAGACTCCTGGAAATGATGAATATAGAGTTACCAGCTGTTGCAGTCAGGTTCACATTGCTGGTAGAGATCACCCAACCAAGACCAGCTTCTGGGAAAAAGAGGTTTATTTTGGCTTACAGGCTTGAGGGAAAGATCCACATTGGCAGGGGGAAATGATGGCATGAGCAGACGTGGATATCACCCCCTGGCCAACATAAGTTGGACTATAGCAACAGGAGAGGGTGCCAAACACTGGCATGGGGAAACTGGCTATAGCACCCATAAGCCCGCCCTCAACAATACACCACCTCCAGGAAGCATTAATTCCCAAATCTCCATCATCTGGGAACCTAGAATTCAGATCACCTAAATTTATGAGGGACACCTGAATCAAACCGCTAAATTCCACCCCTGGCCCCATAAACTGATATCCATACATGATGTAAAACACAATGCATTCAGTCCAATTTTATAAGTCCGTATAGTGTTTTATCAGTCCCAATGATGTTCAAACATCCCCATAGTCCAAGATCTTTTAACTGAGCCATAATAACCAAAAAATCCCCCCAAAACCCATAATGGCACAGAATAAACATTCACGTTGCAAAATATGGCATTGAGCATAACAAAGAATTATTCAACAAATACAAGACCAGGGCAAACATCAAACTCTGTATCTTCAAGTCCAACAACTCTAGCCAGTGACAAGTCTCCGAGTCCAATAATTCTAACCAGCAACAAGTCTCTGGCGTTCCAATTCCGCCCCTTCAGCTAGGCTACTCAAAGTCTTGGAGAATCGTCATCCAGGATCATCAGCTTTCCTTGGCAGCCATCTCATGGTCTCAGCATCTCCACTGGGTCTCCACTGCAAGCCACAGTTCATCCTCATGGCTCCATGGGGTCTCCATGCAGGCAACCAGCAAACCTGCTTCACACTGCCCATGGCCATTTTCAAAACACAAGACCATGTTGCAAACTCAATGACCCTCTTTCCTGCATATCTTATACTCCATAATACCAGCTAGGGTGCCAATTTGTTAACCCAGACTATGAAGAACAGGACACTCTATGAACACTCAGACCCCTCCAAAAGAGTCTACATTTCTCCTGTTGTTCCAGTAAAGGTCAGCTGGCCCAATCAAAGGTTGTAATATCTCAAACAACTTGCAGGTGAATGGGCAGCAGTTTAGGCCCAAAGATTTCATTTTTTTTCTGTGCCACATCCCTCTGCTCACACCAGTTCATTCTTATGCAAAACAACCCTGAACAACTTCTCAGGACACAGGCATAAGAGCAAGCTTCTCACACAAACTGCTAGCCCAGTCCAAGAAAACCTCTTTCTCACCCTTATAAACCTCACAGTCCATAGTTCTTACTACATTCAGGCCTTTATACTCTGACAAGGATAGTCCATCAAGCTGTACTTAAAGCACTGCAAGGCATCTCTTAGGATAAGGTTTCAAATTCTTCTACATTCCTCTTAAACATCACCTCCAAGAGGCCAAAGCCACATAGTCAGGGGTCTAGCAGCAACCTTATTCCAAGTACCACTTTACTGTTGTAGTCAGGTTCGTATTGCTGGTAGAAATCACCCAACCAAGAGCAGCTTGTGGGAAAAAAAGGTTGATTTTGGCTTACAGGCTTGAGGGCAAGCTCTACAATAGCAAGGGAAAACAATGGCATGAGTAGAGGGTGGACATCACCCCCTGGCCAACATAAGGTGGACCATAACAACAGGAGAGTGTGCCAAACACTGGCATGGGGAAAGTGGCTATAACACCCATAAGCCTGCCTCCAACAATACATTATATTATATCCAGGAAGTGTTAATTCCAAAATCTCCATTAGCTGGGAACCTAGCATTCAGAACACCTAAGTTTATGGGGGACACCTGAATCAAACCACCACACCAACTGACCCTGTTATTCCCTTACTGGGCATTTTGCCTAAAACCTCCACATCTCAGTTCAGAGATATTTGCTCAACTATGTTTATAGCTGCTCAATTCATAATAGCACTTGATTACCTACCAGAGGTTAATGGTAAGACCCTATTGCTGAAGACAATTGCTGTTGGCACAGATCATGGAGAGGCCTGATTGGAATTCAGAGGAGAGCCAGTCCTCAGATAATTAGTCCATCTAGTGATGAAAAGTGCTAAATGAACTAACAAGAAAAAGTGGCCAACATCTGTCCAAGCAACTCAAAGTCTAAGTGACTCAGAAGCGAACAACTTGATGTGATGCTCATACAAGTGCAATACTGGCTCACAGCTATGGTGGGTAACAAACTGCTCTTGGATTAGCTAACAGATCCACTCAGTGGAAAGGAAACCACATCTGGAACTGGGAAACAAGTCAGAATCATATCTAGATAATGATTCTGCTTTCCATTGTCAAGCTCCCACTAACCTTACAGTATAAAAGAGTCTAAACTCTTATAATTATCTCTAAATTAACATTGGTTATCCCATTTAATTGGCACTGACTTCACTCTCCATGTAGAATCTGCTTTTCTTTTTCAGGTGGGAACTGGGCTTGAGGAGATAAACGACCCAGTGCACTCCACCCCAGCCCCAGCTGAAACCACAGAGGAACTGGGGAAATGAGCAAGAATGCTGCTCTTTTAGTTAAGCTGATATCAGCACAAGGGTGATGGAGAAAAATACTGAGGACACTCAACACCTACCAAACCAGA
Organism: Dipus sagitta; assembly: GCA_036346955.1. NCBI lineage: Eukaryota > Metazoa > Chordata > Mammalia > Rodentia > Dipodidae > Dipus > Dipus sagitta. The sequence continues at coordinate 63,528,436 of CM070779.1, read as the reverse complement.
CATCTAGATGCTCCTAAGTGCCCATCACTGAAGTAGACTGAAAATGTTCCCTGCATGGCTCAGGGAATCTTGTGGTAGAGGGTGCAGAAATATTGTTAGAGCCACAAGTTGGGACTGCTGTCCCATAATGCATGACCCACAATACCCATGGGATTGACCTGCATTCCCAATGAGGAGGGAGAGGATTTCAGGTTTGTATATCTTCTCAAAATGAGCTGAAACATACTGCCACTCTGAGGATAATAATTATTAGATGATAAATGAAGCATAACAGAGTATCCACTGTGTTCTATCATTGTGTGGTAGATACAATGTACATTGTAGCCAAGTCTTGAGGCACAAGCCTGCCATCCCAGCTACTCAGGATGCTGAGCGGGACAATCTGAAGTTGAAGGCCAACTTTGGCTACAGACAAGTTCATAGTGAGCCTGGGCAACTTACTAAGGCTTTGTGTCAAAATAAAAAGTAAACAAGGGTAGGACCTGTATCTCAGTGATAGAGCACTTGCTTAGCATATGTGAAACCCTGGAATTAATTCTTAGCACCAAAAACTAGAGCATGTGGTGTATATAGAAAAACAGTTACAGAACTCTACTAGTGAGAGGTTGACAAAGGTACAGGACTAGTCTCTACCTAGGAAGATGTTTATTTCATATTGCACCATCTAGAAACCCTTATGGGACTTTTTACTCATTCTGAACAGTGACATGTTACATTAGTACCTGTATGAGAGAGATCAGCATCTTAAGTAGGAAATTAAAATGCAGCTTATTTCCCTTTATGGCTGTAAGAGTATAGAAACCTCTGCTTTCTCTTTCCTTCCTGTGAGTGCCACAGTTTATCTCCTTTCACTCTATTCATCTTTCCAACAGTACCTTGGCCTTGCCCTTCTGCAGCTCTTAAGCCCAGCCTGCATGATGCTGAGGACTGCAGAGTCCATGCATCGGATGACACTCCTGATGCTGGCCTGGATATACTTCCCTCTGTCAGCTTTCTCCCTGCCTCAGCTTGGATCCACAGGCCTGGAACATTACTGTTCTTTTCTGAACTGTAGCTAATTACTCTGTCAGCCTTGCTAAGGACACCCCTGTTAAGGGTGAGGTAGGTAGTACATGGAGTCTGCACCACAGCCACAGTAATGTACAGAGAATGACAGTTTGCTGGTTCTTGTCTCTCACTGCATGACTGGCTAGAGAATGTGACAGACATGCAGGCTCTGGAGATAGGTTGCATAGGACCTCTGCATCTGAGCCCTCACCTTCATACAGGGATGAAGACGGTCTGTAGCTTGTGGTGCTGTGTATGTGTCCAAATCATTTAGAGGGGATCTGAGCTCAAGTCCTCAGGTTTGTGTATCAAGAACTTTACCCACTAAATCATCTCCTGAGAACTGAAAATTCTTACACTCTGTACAAGCTCCACCTTGAGTTATATTTTATATTCTCTTGATTAAAATAAGAGAACACTTAGAGGAAAAAGCATTACAAAGGCTGTTAATCTCCCTACCTTTAGCATATCCCTGAACCTCCTGCGAAACTGTTTTTTTTTATTTTTTATTTTTTCACTTTTTAAAATTAAGAACATACTTTGTATGGATACAACACATATTGGCACCATCTTTTCTCTCCTCACTGCCACCATTCCACAAGGGACAATCCTGAGTTGAGTTGCTGCTATTTCCCATGGGATTGTGTGTTATGCATTGTGGGAGCAGCAGTCAGTTATTGGGGGTTGGGATGCCTCTGGAAATGACATCCCAACCTGTGGCTCTTACAATCTTTCTGCCCTCTCTTCTGCAAAATTCCATGAGCCTTGGTGGGTCTGTTTCAAGTTCCCCTCAGTGATGAGCTCTAAGGAGCCTCTGGATTTCTACTTTGGTATATGTTGAGTATACTCAACATCTGTCTCCTTCACCCTGGTGCTGATTCTCAGACCACCATGGATGCAGCACTCTTCCTTGTTTCCCCAACTCCTCTGTGGTTTCACCTGGGCTTTGACTGAGATGTGAGGGATGGTTGATTTCCCCATTTCTTGATACCTTCTGAAAAAGAAAAGCAGATTGGATCTTGCTAACTTCTGAAAAAGAAAAAAAAATATTTTTTCAACAGAGAGTGAAGTCCGTATAGGTTGAATTGAATAAGTGTTATTAATTTAGAGAGATTTTGATGGATGTAGCCCCTGTTGTACTCAAAGACTACTGGAAGCTTGACATTGAAGAGCTCTTTGTCTCCATAGGATTCAGACTTGTTCCCAATTCCAGATATGGGTTTCTTTCCATTGAGCAAATCTCTTAGCCAATCAGAAAGCCATTGGTTACCCACCAAGATTGTGTGTCACCATTTCACTGGTGTGTACTTCTTGTCAGGTTGATTGCTTCTGAGTAGTTTAGAACCCTGTTTGCTCACACCATTGTTGGCCACTTTCCCCCAGTGGCACATATTCTCCCCAGCAATAGATGGGCTAACTGTCTGGGTACTGACTCTCTTCCAGATTCCAGCCAGGTCTCTCCATGTTCTGTGTCAGCAGCATATGGTGTCTTCAGAAATAGGGTCTCAACTTTTACCTCAGTTGAGTAATCAAGTGCTTTGACAGAATCCTATCTTGTTTTGGGGACCTCATAGATCTCTCCAATCAACAGCTCAATGTGGGTAGCACCTACTTCTGGTACTGGGAGTTACAGGTCAGAGCCAAAATTTTTTAAGGTTAGGCTTCATTCTACCCTCTCCAGGGCCATTCTTTTCAGGTGATTCCCCTTTATTCCTGTTGAGGTTTATATATTTTAGTCTACCTTCAAGGAGAAAGGTTTCTATGGCATCAGTTCATTTGGGGTTTAGTTTTGTGTTTATTCCCCCCCATCCTCCCCTTCTCCTCTCCCCTAATCCTTCCATCCCTATTTTCTGGGCATCAAGTTGCCTATCCAGTGTGCCAGCAACTAAGCTGATCCAGGTTAGGAACCATAGATGAGTGAGAACATGCAGCATTTGTCTTTCTGTAATTGTATGTGTTCATTGCATATGATCTGTTCTAAGTCCACCCATTTTCCTAAAAATTTCAATGTACTGTTTTTTCTTACTGCTGAGTAGAATTCCATTGTGTATATGTACAAATTTCTATATTCATCTTTTTCAGGACTCTCCATATTAATTTCCACAGTGGTTGTACAGTTTGCATTCCTAACAACAGTGAATGAAAGTTACTCTTTCCCCCACATACTTGCCAAAATTTGTTTTCATTTCATTTTTTCATGATTGCCATCCTTTCTGGAGTAAAGTGGAATTTTTAATTGTTTTAATTTACATTTCCCTGATGGTTATGGATGTTCAACATTTCCTTAAGTGTGTGTTAGCCATTTTTATTTCTTCCTCTGTAAACAGGATCATGGATATCCCAGAAGGGGAAGAAATCTAGGCAAGAGACATAGAGAACATATTCAACAAAATTATTGCAGAAAAATTTCCAATCTTACAAAAGAAAGGCCCATCCAGACACAAGAAACTTACAGAACATCAAACAGGCAGGACCAAAGAAGAAACTCTTCAAGGCACATCATAGATAAAACTCTTAACAATGAAACCAAAGAGAGAGAGAGAGTTCTAAAACCAGCAAGAGAGTAACAACTTACTTACATACAATGGTAATTCCATCACAATGACTTCATATTTCTCAATGAAAACCCTTAAAGCCAGAAGGGCCTGGAATAGAATACTTCAAAGTCTAAAATCTACAGCTTTCAAACCAAATTACAGTACCCAGCAAAAGTATCCCTCAGGTTATGGTTTGATTTTCTTTCTTTTTTTTTTTAATGTTTTTTGTTCATTTTTTATTTATTTATTTGAGAGTGACAGAGAGAGGAAGAGGCAGAGAGAGAGAAAGAGAGAGAATGGGCACGCCAGGGCTTCCAGCCACTGCAAATGAACTCCAGATGCGTGTGCCCCCTTGTGCATCTGGCTAACGTGGGTCCTGGAGAATCAAACCTTGAACCGGGGTCCTTAGGCTTCACAGGCAAGCGCTTAACCACTAAGCCATCTCTCCAGCCCTGGTTTGATTTTCTTGATGCTTCTTGGAATTCATTCTTGCATTTAATCATGTCTTCATTAAGTTTAGTCAGCGGGTTACTGAGATCCTCTATTTATTAACTCACCTTCAATTCATTTATATCTCTTTTGAGGTGTGTCTGGATTTCCTCCATTAAGTTAAGCCTAGTGATGAAAACTTTGTGCTGTAAAGATACCATTGTTTTTCATTTATGTTATCAATTTTTGATGATTTTCTTCCAGTTCATCAATTTGCTTGGTCAGGGTCACATACCTTAAATTGTGCTTTCATTTTGGGATTCTACTTCTGTTGTCTACTCTGTTTTCATTGGAGACGTCCATTGTATAACTAGGAAGCCTTGGAATAGAGCTTTTGGTTTGTTGCCTTTCATTGTTTTAAGGGTTTTTTTTTTTTTTTTTTTTTGCATTGATGTATCCCCATATCAGGGCAAAAGTCTTATTTTATTAAGGGGGTGCAAGTATTTACTCTTGTAGGATTTTCAGTGAGTGTTCTGTCTTGGGCTTGAACTGGATTGGAGTTGATGGTGTTGTATCCATGGATATGCAAATTGTGGAGGATGCCAGTATGCCAGTAGCTGTGGGATGTTGGCTGATTAAAAAAAAGCTGCAGCTGGATGTCCAGAATTGCTTTGTGACCCATCACAGTTGTGTCTTGCCTGCGGGACTCAGGGGTGGTAGCAACTGCCCTTGCTCCATTATTGTACCCAGCTTGGCAGGTTAGGGAAGACACACTAGTTCCACCTGGCAGGTGGTTGCCAGCTATTACCTGTCTTCCCCATCTGGTGCAGAAGAGATGCCCCAAGTAGTCAGCAAGGAGGAGGGGTGTAGTGGGGGGGCATTCTGGGAGTCACTGGGCTCCATGGAGCAGGCCAGATATAGGGTTCTCCACTGTAACCTACAGTTTATTTTACTATCTCCATGTTATGACCATTCATTGTCTCTGCAGGTAACATGACATTCACCCATATTACCTGGGGTGAATCTCAAAACAAACAAACAAACAAACAAAAAAAAATGTTGCAAATCCAATGACCTCTTTGCTACATTCATCATATATCCAAAACTAGTACCAGAAAGGCTACCAAATTTGTTAATTTAGAGGGGAGTAAAACTGACTTTGAAGGGCAGAAAATTCCTTTAGAATTTTTCCTTAAGGCCTGCTGCTTTCAAAAGAGTCAGCATTCCTCCCGCTGTCCCAATGCAGAACAGCCAGCCCCATCTCCATGGTGGTAATCTCTCAAACAATTGCAACTTCATTGGGATCCAATCCCTGGCCCCAAACTTTCATTTCTTTCTGTCCAATTTATATCTTTCATATACTTCTGTTGTTTTCCTTGCCAAACACTTCTTTAAAGTCCACTTCTTTAAGTTCAACATTACTTATGTTCTTAGAAGATCACAGGCACATATGATTACACAGTCCCCTCCCGTCTCAATTTGTCTCTCTTATCTTTTTATATTTTTTATTTTTTATTATTTATTTATCTGATAGAGAAAGAGGGGGAGAGAGAGAGAGAACTGGCATTCCAGGGCATCCAGCCACTGCAAACAAACTTCAGATGCATGTGTCCCTTGTGCATCTGGCTAACGTGGGTCCTCAGGAATCAAACCTGGTTCCTTTGCCTTTTCAAGCAAATGCCTTAACTGCTAAGCCATCCCTCCAACCCCAGTCTCTCTTTTATTTTGATGTCATCATATTTTCCTCCTATTATGATGGTCTTGTTTAGGTAGTATCAGGCACTGTGATGTCATGGATGTCCAGGCCATTTTGTGTCTGGAGGAGCATGTTGTAAGGAGTCCTACCCTTCCTTTGGCTCTTACATTCTTTCCGCCACCTCATCCACAATGGATCCTGAGCCTTGGAAGGTGTAATAGAGAAATTTCAGTGCTGAGCACTCCTCTGTCACTTCTTCTTCCCAGCACCATGGTGCCTTCTGAGTCATCCCAAGGTCACTGCCATCTGAAAAGAGAAGCATCTCTAACCAAAAGGGGGAGTAGCATGAACACTAAGAGAAGTGCTTACTGGGCAGTTTGATGAGCAAAGTATATACGTTTAGCCAGACAGTAGCAGATGTTACACCCCTAGGGCTCATGACTACCCATGTTGCAGGTTTTTAGTATCAGGCACGTATTCCATCCCATGGAGCAGGCCTCTAGTCAAAATAGAGGGTGGTTGATTTCACCCATAATAAACGTGCCACTATTGCACCCATTGGTTCATTTGGCCTGGCTGGCCAACTAAAAGGCTTGTAGTGTCCACTGCTAAGTATCTTCACTGGTTATTTCTCTCTCTCCCATTGAATTGCATGTAGCATGGCTTTTTTCAGCTGTTTGTCAGCTGGTCTACATGGAGGAGCTTTTCAGCTCACTTCCAGCAGGATTTTTCAGTGACCTTGCAGCCCAAGTATGTGGAATCTTCAGCAACAGGGTCTTAACATCTATTACTGGTCGGAAACCAAGGACCTTGGCAATGGCCTTTAATGTTTTGGGGGATTTGAGGGACCTCCCTGGCCAACAACTCATTGGAAGGTATCCCATCCCTGGCACTGAAAATTTTCTAGCAACAATCTATAGCTCCTGAGTGTTCCATTGTCCAAAAATGTAGGTTTCCATTTGAATTTTTTTTCTTTTTCAAGTATTTTATTTGTATTTGTTCATTTGAGAAAGGGAAAGAGGCAGGGAGAGAGAATGGGCATGCCAGGTCTTCCAGCCACTGCAAATGAACTCCAGATGTATGTGCCACCTTGTGCATCTGGCTTCCTGGGTCCTGGGGAATTGAACCGAGGTCCTTTAGCTTTGTAGGCAAGCACCTTAACCACTAAGCCATCTTTCCAGCCCCCATATGACTTTTTTTTTTATATCTTCTTAGATTTTGATTAGCCCTCCCTCCACCTTTCAATCTCTCCCACACCTCACTTAGGTCTTTTCATCCCCATTAATCTGTTCTTCTACATACATATATACAATACCATCCTATTAAGTCCCTCCTCCCTTTCTATTCCCTTTATATCTCCTTAGTGTGTATAATTTAAGTTGATCTTTTTCACTGCTTTGCATGTATAGGAGACTCTATAGTGTATGTATATTATCTACATATCTATATCTACACATATCATCTATACTGTCTCTATCTCTATATCATTTATATCATATATATCTATATTATCTCCATCTATATTAACATAATCTACATCTATCTATTTCTAACTCTATGTCATGTTTATCATCCACATCTCTATATAGTCTATCTTTATATCATCTCTATGTCTTTGTGTATATATAGAAATCTAGCCGGGCGTGGTGGCGCACGCCTTTAATCCCAGCACTCGGGAGGCAGAGGTAGGAGGATCGCCGTGAGTTCGAGGCCACCCTGAGACTCCATAGTGAATTCCAGGTCAGCCTGAGTTAGAGTGAGACCCTACCTCGAAAAACCAAAAAAAAAAAAAAAAGATATCTATTCCCATGATCTCTATCCCTATATATCATATATATCATCTGTATAATTTCTTTCAAACTTATCATCTATGTCTCTATATTTCTGTGGTTCAGCATCACTGGAGATCTTAGGGGTGCATCCACTGGCATGAGGGATGGCTATACCTCTATATAGACATGCAAGTAAACACCTGGCTTTGAGTCCTCATTCTTGTGATGGTTGTGCATCATTTGCAGGAAGTAGGTACTGGTTAAGAATCACTTTAGAGAGAGTATCTTAAGGGGAAACTCAGCTATGCTCCCACCTAGTGTCTGAGAGTAGCATGGAATGTATTGAATCATCCTTCAGCTATTCATATGTTGGCAGCACTTTTGATTTGTGGAGGAATAATATTAAAGGGCTTGTTTCACAGTCTGTACATCTGTCCCTGCAGTCTAGAGGGCAGTGTGCCACAGAAGCACCACATTTTCAGTCTCCCAAATCAACTTTTTGCTTTCCCCAGCTCCATTTATGAAATATGGTTTGAAAATTAGGTTCATTTTTGGTCTCTCTCTATTTGCTATTTGTTTTGCATCATACCACTGCTACCCATGACTAAGCCTAAAGGTGCTTATGAAGGTGGCAGTCCCCAATTTTGCTCATGTCTCCATTTCCATTTGTACACAACATGGTTCAGCTGAGCCACTGAAACTTGCACATGGCCATGCCTTGCTGATGAGTGGGTCCTGGATGGATTGTCTCTGCTGCAGAAGCCTGCTGCATAGGCTTATGTAGACAGCTTCTCCTGGAAGACACTTGGGTGCCAGCTGTGGTGCAGATGAGAGGGTAGAAGAACAGAGGTAATGAACTGTGTGGGGCAGATGCTGATGTAAGGCAGTGTAGGAGCCCAGGACCTTCCCCTTTATTCCTGATGGTGGCCATGGTGATATTGTGATCAGGATGTATCTCTCTGAGACAAAACTGTGGAGGTATCTCTCTGGAGAGGCATCTAACACATCATACTCTGACAGTCTGCAGACATGGCATTGAATGAGGATCAAAGGCTCAAAACTAAGGAAGAAGTTTGGGGGACATAGAATAAACCATTCATTGTAACATGACCGGGGATTAAACCTCCATTAGCCTGGGGCATTTGCAGATTGTTTTACAGGGAAAATGAAAAAAAAAAAAAAGAAATTTGAAGGCATTTCTGAGTTACTTTCAGTTATTTTTCAATACTTATGTAAATTACTCAACTCACATCCAGTGTTTTATTTTTTCCTCTAGCCAACAAACAGCAGCTTCTTATATTTATGATGCTGCCTCCCCTTTCTAATGGGCTAGCTTCCTTTGGTCTGAGCTTTCCCCATGAATATCCAAACATCACATCTCAGTCTCCCTGGCCATCCCTGGAGATTTGTCACTTCCCAAAATTGTATTATTTATTGCAGAGTCTGATTTCTATGTTCATCCATTCCAAGATGATGGAAGACTGGTGCCAGTCATGGAATTGGTCTGACTTGTCCCTTCCTGCAACCCAGAGCATTTCCAATGACTCAGGGCACACTGGCAAGGTCATGGACACATTCAGAAGTAGTAATTGAACACTGGAAGACAAATGCAAGTACCCATCCTCCTTCCATATTTATATCTAGAATCTTTGGTGTCACAATTCAATGTCTAAATTTCAGGTTGCCCTTGGACACATTTCCCATCCTCTGGCCACAGCTGTTTTGCCACAGACCATTGCTGCCCATGACTGGTTGCCAAGTGCTTTGGAAATGAAAGGAAGGCAAATGGCTCATTGAATCTGCCATTAACTATCTGGACATTGTCATTTCAAGGGGGAGGCTGCTCTCTAAAGTGATGACCTTCAGTATTTATTTCAACAGCAAAAAAAAAAAAAAAATGTATGAATGATGGTTGCAGGGGTGCTTTAGACTTTTATTTCCCTGTTGATAGTGAAAATGTGGACTGAGGCCCATTTAGTCCTATTGTCACCAAACCCATGGGAACCAGCTCTCTGTTCAGGGAAGGCTGCTAGGGCTGTTTGCGTGTGGAGGTGCCAGGCACTGTCTATGCAGAGATAGTACTGTGGTTGGAAGGCTGTGAGCATGAGCGTTTGAGGGGAAGCTTCCTCATGAGGTTGGGCTGGAAATTGCAGTTGTCTATCAGGACAAGCTAGAGCTTCTATGTGGTTAAGCCAGAAACAGCATACTGGCAAACAACTCCCAAGAGAAACCCTCTGGATATGCACACTGGTATTGTTGCATGTCTTGATTTTAGACATTTTAATGACTACCCTTCAAACTTTACAAGTTCAGTGATTTTTCAGGTTTTAATTTATTAATTAGGTAACACATTTATAAGATAAAATCCCATTATGCACTGTGTTTGAGTGAGACTCTCTATTACCTGGAAACTTCTACTGACATTCCCACTTGCTTGATGCATGATTCATTCAAGTGTAATGCCATGTTAGCAAAATGCGGTTGTATGGGTATGACTGGTGATTTTTTGTAAGATAGACTACTATCAGAACTGATTATAACACCCTCAGGCTTAAACCATCTACTCATCAACAAGCATTTTGTAATGTGCAGCCTGTGTGCTTGGTACAGTGCTTTGTGCCATACAACTGACAAGAGAGCCCAAAGTAGGCAGCACCTAAGATGACAAGGAATTAGTGTCCAGGAGAATTAAAGCTCTTATGATAAAAGGCTAAGCAATACAGTAGTATGTAAGGTCACAGGCAAGCAAATCACAGTGGGGAGAAATGCCACCAGCCACTAAGCCAATGAATAAAGGTGGACTTCCCCCCAGGATTCAGGACAACACGGAGGCTATGACACCCTTTCAAGGTTGTCTTTTAGTCAGGAAAGTATCCCTGAGCAGAATGGAATCATGGGAGCTCTCATGAGCTGCAGGTAGGAGTGCAAATTGATATAATTACTTTAGAGAGCAATTAGGCAATATCTAGCAAAGCAAAAGATGATCAGCCTCCCCAGCCAGCTATATGCACTCTGCAAAATGCACAGCCCAGAAAGTTTTCATCTGAAATCAGGTAGCCCCAAAGCACTCACTGAAGACATGAAGGAAATTTTGGAAACACTCAAGCAATGATGAAAAAGGGAATGGTTGTAGACTTGTGGCACATGTCTGTGGCAAAAGGGTGTGTTCCAGTTAACAAACAGGAGGTACATCTGTTTGAGGGGACCAACTACAAAAGGGAAAGTTCAACAGAGGTACAGCATACAAAGCCAACTGTGGAAAAATCACATAATGACACTACCCATTTGAAAAACATGCAGAACCATACTGGTATAAGAGCATGGCTAATATAATCAGTTTTAAGAATACAGCTGTGTTTTATTATATATACTAACATATATAAATACATATATATATATATATATATATATATATATTATCATCTTTAAATAGCTGTATATATCTGTGCATGTTTGTGCAACTGTGTATGTTTGTACATAACTATATAGAACTATGCACACATGCATGTACATATACATATATGTGTAAATGTGTGTTGTACATCTTGTCAAATATATTCACATGAATTTATAGAATGACACAGCCAGAAGGATAAGCACACAGTTGTGATTGTAGAGGGCCTTCAAGAACTGTGGCAATGTTGGTTGTAATTACTGACTGTTTCCTTGGGGAAAGGAGACAGTACAGGGGGATCCGGGAAGACTAGTTCCCTCTGAAACTGATAGATGGGTGTATACTTTGCTATTCTATGCATCCTTTGTGTCCCTGAAGTACTCCTAATACCAAAGCCTTTGCCACTCCCTCGCCTTAAACCCATAAGAGGAAGTAACCCAGGAACCTGGGAAGAGCTGGTTTGATGATTTTATAGGCTGAGCAGCTAGAAGGTCAAGAGAAGGCATCCAGGCATCATCATCCCTACCTCTGCCCCCTTGGAAGAGTCCTCACAGTCTTGGCACTCTTCATTCTCCTCTGCAAAACAGGTAAGATGAGGCCTCTCTAAGGTGGCAGTGAGCTATGAGAAGTGGACTATGAAACCTCCAGAGCAGCGGAAAATAATGGAGCCACTGAAATAGGGTTACCTTCTGTAGCAGTTACCTTTCCATTGCTGGGGAAAAACACCTGGCCAGAATCAGCTTATGAAAGGACAGAGTTTATTTCTAGCTTACATCTTCAAGGCCTGCCTCCTGTGACATAACCCTCTAGCAAGGCTCTACCTCCCAAAGCGTCCATCAGCTGGGGATTAAGTATGAGTCTTAACCACAAACACATGAAGCTATGGGGAACACTTGATTTTCAACAACCATATAATCTAATATCCATGCTGAACAAACCCAGCAACAGATGACAGAAAACAATCAGGCAGAGACATGTTAATACACTTGTTGCAATCCAACATGAGTGGATTATCAGGCCTTCAAACATATGATACATTGAGAAGTATGGATGATGCATTCGGTCCTTGTGTGTGGTCTTTGAATGCCAGTGTTTTCCATCATAGTACACCTCAGTAAAGAACAGTCATGTGTCAAATACCTAATGGACATGAGGGGCTCCTAGACATTGCCCAGAGAATTGTGTCAATGCTGGTTATAATTACCAGCAACTCTAGAGTTTGAAGTTCAGGATGAAGGTGAGAATCCATATGAGATGGATATATGTTGACCAGTATGCTCATTTGTTTACTTATTTACAGCACACTTTTTATGTTGTGCCTAATGCTGCAGGTACAATTATGTATTTTGGACATGTCCATGCATGTATATAATACATTTTGATCCCACTTCCCCCAAATTACCCTCTTTCTTTGCCTCCCAATAAAACTGTCTTATTAAATTAAATTCCCATCCTTCTTTCATGCATTGTTTGTTTGCTTGCTTGTTTGTTGATCCACTGAGTTATATTAGGACCTCATAATTGGCTACATTTACTAGAGAATGGACAGCTAGCATGTGCTCAGTCTTAAACATCTTAAATTTCCATAATGACACTGCAAAACAGGTATTGCAATTCCTGTTTGACCCAAGACTGAAGTGCCCCTCATATAGATGAACACTATGTCTGTGTCCAGTGTCAGTTTCAGGCTCCCATGGTGACATGGCTTCCATGTTCTGTACCACATTAAGGAGCTGCTGATCTGGTAGAGTTTCAAGATGCCTTGATGCCTTGCAAGCAGTGACAGAGATAGCACTATTCTGGAAATATCAACAAGAAGGCAGGGAGCCAGGATGTGAGTTCCCCAGGAATTTCTTAGGGACTGAGATTGTCCACCAACACTGGGTCAGTAGAAATTTTCTCTTCAGGGTCAATGAGTAAATATTGTGTGTGTGTACATATATGCATGTAGAAGTCAGAGTTTTCTCTTCAGGGTCAGTGAGTAAATATATTGTGTGTGTATATATGTACATGTAGAAGTCAGAATTTTCTCCTCAGGGTCAGTGAGTAAATATTGTATGTGTGTACATATATGCATGTAGAAGTCAGAGTTTTCTCTTCAGGGTCAGTGAGTAAATATTGTGTGTGTCTACATATATACATGGAGAAGTCAGAGTTTTCTCCTCAGGGTCAGTGAGTAAATATTGTGTGTGTCTACATATATACATGGAGAAGTCAGAGTTTTCTCTTCAGGGTCAGTGAATAAATATTGTGTATGTATGTACATATATACATGAAGAAGTCAGAGTTTTCCCTTCAGGGTCAGTGAGTAAATCTTGTATGTGTGTGTACATATATACATGTAGAAGTCAGAGTTTTCTCCTCAGGGTCAGTCAGTAAATCTTGTATGTGTGTGTACATATATACATGTAGAAGTCAGAGTTGTCCCTTCAGGGTCAGTCAGTAAATGTTGTATGTGTGTACATATATACATATAGAAGTCAGAGTTTTCTCTTCAGTGTCAGGGAGTAAATATTGTATGTGTTTGTGTACAAATATACATGTAGAAGTCAGAGGTCAATGTCAAATGTCTTCTTCTATTACTTTTCAATTTAATTTTTGAGACAGGGCCTCTCACTCAACCAATTCTGCAATACTAGCTAGCCATCAAGCCCTGGTGATCCTCTGATCCTAGCTTTGCTAGTACTGGGATTATACGCATGTACTGCAAGCACATGGGTGCTGGGAATGTCAACTGAATTCCCTCTACTTGGGTGGTAAGTACTTTACTGACTGACCCATCTCGCAACCCCACCAGTAAACAGTTTTGGTCTTGCAGTTTCTACTATAGCTAGTCAGCTCATAAGCAAATGGACATAGGTATGTTCCACTGAAGTTTCATTTGCCAAAGCAGTGGCTGAATGATCTCTGCTTTGCCTGACCACTGCAGAGTAGAGGGTATATAGGCAATATGTGGTTGTGGGTTGACTTCACCTAATGTCACAGCCCATTGTGAGTAAGGAGACACTTTTTACATGCTCATAAATCCTTTTGTCTTGGAGAAATTTTCAACAGTGTCAGAGTGTATTTAATATTTCTCTAACTCTTCATAATTTCTGATTTCAGCAGATAGATATTAGAAACATCCCATTGTTTGACACAAACACCACACACACACACACACACACACACACACAAAGAAGAAGAAGAAGTTGGGAAGAAGGGAATCAGAAGGAATGGGAATGAAATGGGTATAATGAGGGTAATGGCAGTGTATATTATTAAATACAGCACATACATGAATGGTGAGAACTAAAATAAAAACAATTTAAATAAAAAACAAATTTTCTCTGTAAAATGATCTAAAAGATTAACCTAATAAATCAATGAATTTATAGTTAGTACCCCCTCCAACTGGCTGGCACTCCTCTGTTTGTTTGCTGAACTTCTGTCCCAGGGCCTGAACTTCTCGTTTTCTGCTTGGGTTCAGGTGGGATGGAGCTGTAATAGCATCCTTGAGACTTGTGCAGTTCATGCTCCAAAGGTTTTTATGATATAATGCAGCTCAGTAACCCACAGAATGAATGAATAAGCCGCAATAAGACCTTTGCTAAAATCTGAAAATAGAATAATGGTCCCTTGAAGCACATCTGCAGGGCTCATTATTGTACAAGGGAAAGTGTCTCCTGAGCAATGCTGACAGAATTCATCTGGAGGTATGCAGTGGGATGAAGTTATTCCATCTCCCAGTTCAGGGCAGCAAGAGCCCTCCAGAGGTTTCTCAGTTCCCAGTCACTGGGCTCTGGCTGGTCAAATGCACTTGAAAGTCTGAGCATCTGTGGCCTGAACAGAACTAGCTTGAGCCGCATGCAATTAGAAACAGTTTCCTGTGGGTCCCTGAGAGTTTTACTGACTATTCAGGGCATATAAAATATGACCTTCATTAACCTTGAGAGTCATGCAGAGGGCCTGAATGAAACTGTGTGGTCTCTTTCTTGCCAACTTTGCTTGTAGGAGTTATCCATCCATTTATCCATCCATCCATCCATCCATCCATCTATCCATCCATCATCTATCTGAACACCATCTATCATCTGAACACTTACTCAGTGTTCATTGATATCCTTTTTTTTTTTTTGTTGTTGTTGTTTTTGTTTTTGTTTTTCGAGGTAGGGTCTCACTCTAGCCCAGGCCGACCTGGAATTCACTATGGAGTCTCAGGGTGGCCTCGAACTTACGGCAATCCTCCTACCTCTGCCTCCCAAGTGCTGGGATTAAAGGCGTGAGCCACCACGCCCGGCTTTGATATCCTTGTATACATGATCAGGTCCTTGGAGATGAGTCAGATGAGTGGGAAGTTGTCTTCAGGGAGCTGGCTGGCATTGCACTGGTAGGGAGTGGCAACTGAGAGCAGGTTGGAGAAATGCAATATCATGCACAAGTGCTGGTTTGCATAGGTTTGGAGGTATATCTCCTGGGCTTGTTATTGTAGGGCCTTCTTTAGGGATTTGCTGATACCATGGTGAGTGAGGGGTAGTACAGGTCTTCAGTGGGGACCAGCTCTCTCTTGGTCCCCAAGGCCAAGGAGAATCCACATGTGCATTGGTATTTCCACAGTTATTTTCCCCAAATCTCATTCTCACACATTGTGTGGCCATGTTTGGACAATATGAACTATAGGAAGTGACTTTGAGTTGCATTTGAATGACAGGAATCAACCAGGAAGATGCAAAGTTGGAAGGGGTACTAGTACCTGCTATTTTAGTACCTTGACATATAGTCTTTTATTATCAAATATATATATATATATATATATATATATATATATATATATATATATAATATATTATATATTCACTCCCAAGTAGAGGGAGATTTGAACCAGCCTTTCAGCCCCTATCACCTGGGACCCTCACAATGCACTTGGTATTGAAACATTTCTCAGAGCCAGATGAGAAGCCATGGAAAGTTCCTGAGAAGGGAGATATGGCCCAACATTTTTTGTTTTTTTTTGGGGGGGGGATATGAGTGTGTGTGCTGTGTATGCCTGTGTATATGCATGTTTTATGTGTATGGATGCAAATGCATATAGATGCACATGTTCATATATGTGGAGGTCAGGGGCCAATGTTGGGTGTCTATCAATACCACGTTTTCACTTTATATTTTTTTGAGACAGAATCTCTTACAGAACATAAAATTGACTGATTAGGCTAGATAGCTTGCCAGCAAGCTTCAGGATCCTCCTGTCTCCACTCCACCTGAGATTATAGGTATGTACCACCATGCCCAGCATTTTTATGTGGGTGCTGGGATCTGAACTCAAGTCTTCATGCTTATACCACAAGCACTTTACCCACTGAGCCATCTCCCCATCCACTTATGAACCTTTTGAAAAACACCACTTACTGGGAGTTGTTCAGATGTGTTCTTCTTGGCAGTGCAATATAAATGGCAGCTTCAAGTAGGAAGTTCACCTCAAGTATGGCCCGCTGCAGACATCAAGAGGAGTATCAGGAAGGAAAATGCGGACGGGAAGTTGGAGTAGTTGAGAGTGTCTGCTTAGCATGCTTGAGGCCCTGAGTGTCATCCCCAGCACCAAAAACAGGAACTCAGAAAAAAGGAAATGGGTAGGAGTTCCATGGAGATGGCCACTTAAAGTGCTGAGAGAGTGACCATAAGCAATCTTTTTTTAATTCTTTTGTTTATTTTTATTTATTTATTTGAGAGCAACAGACAGAGAAAGAGGGAGAGAGAGAGCGAGAGAGACCGAGAGAGAGAAAGAGAGAGTGCATCAGGGCCTTCAGCCGCTGCAAACGAACTCCAGATGCATGCACCACCTTGTGAATTTGGCTTATGTGGGTCCTGGGGAATCAAGCCTCGAACCGGGGTACTTAGGCTTCACAGGCAAGCACTTAACCACTAAGCCATCTCTCCAGCCCTAAGCAATCTTTTTAAAAATATTTTATTATTATTTATTTTTATTTATTTGACACAGAGGGAGAGTGAGAAAGGGAGGAAGGGAGGGAGAGACAGAGAAAGAGAATGGGTGTGCCAGTGCCTTCAGCCATTGTGAATGAACTCCAGAAGCTTGCACCCCCTTGTGCATCTGGCTAACATGTGTTCTGGGGAATTGAACCTGAGTCCTTTGGCTTTGCTGGCAAATGCCTTAACTGCTAAGCCATCCCTCCAGCCTGACCATAAGCAATCTTAATTGAAATAAATGCTTCCTGATTCAAATTGCTCCTCAAATGAATACTTTTCACAAAGAATTGACAACTGCCATACTATACCAGAGTTCATTTCCAGCTCACTTTTTTCTGTGTGAGCAGGAAATGGAAGTTCATTTTCTCTGTCCTCTACAGCCTGGGTGAATGTGTCATGGCTACCTCACCTTTCCTGTGTGGAGAATGAATCTCTACTGAACTTGGTGTGCCCTGGTACTGCAATCTTAATGTGATGGAATGGGGCATCTACAATGTTAATCACCCTTCAGGTGCATCCTTGTAGACACAGCATATCACCTTATGCTAGGTAGGAACTAGTTCCCAGTCATCATACCTGCGAAGCAGATACATCCCTGCCATACTCACAAAGACATCACACAGATTCCAAAGTACCTAGCTGTGGAAAAAGTTTATGGATCCATGTTAAGGTGCCTTCAGTGACTGAAGACAAACTTCTTGTGAATAGGAAATGGAATGTTAAATTTCCAGCTGCAGCTTTCATTAATAGGATCACCCAGAGGACCACATCAGGCCCAGAGCACTCCCTCCTCACCTCACCTGTGTTTCAGTGCCTAGGGCAAAAGCTACAGCCATTTTTCCAGACACAAGGTAGCAAATCTTTCCTCCCACACTTTGTGGGGTTTCCTTTTATACCTGAAACTTTAGAACAATGAGTAACTTTTCGGGATTCAAACACAAGGATATAGAACTGGAGATTGTAGCTGAACACCACTCTGTCTGATTGACACCCACCTACTCATGGAACTCATTGGGGAACAATTGTTAAATCAAGCAGATTCATAATGTGCTTGATTTAAGAATTATTCATGAAGATGGACACATGGTCCAGCTATCCTCTTTCTTCTGCTCTACCCTGTCACTTTGAGACGAAAGGTCACAGGAAATCTCTTGTAGTCCTTGGCTGGAGGTTCTCATGCCCTGCAGCTCAGTCCCATTAGAAGTACCCAATACAAAGAGCCATACTAGGTCCTCTAAACTAAGATCATATGCATTTTGTATCATACATTAACCTCTTCTTTCACAAAATTCCCTGAGCCATGGTGGGTGACTTTTAAGTCTACTTCAGTGATAAGCTCTTAGTAGCCTCTGGATCTCTGCTTTGGTAGGTGTTGAGAATCCTCAGGGTCTGTCTCCTACGCTCTGGCACTTATTATGAGGTTCAGCATGGAAAGAGCACTCTTGCTCATTTCCCCAATTCCTCTGTAGTTTCTGTTGTGGCTTGGCTGAAGTGCAAGGAGCAGTTTATCTCCTCCAGTCTCACTACCTTCTGAAAAAGAAGAACATATTCTTCAATGGAGAGTGAAGTGAGCATAGAAGAATTCAATGGATGACATCAATAGATCATAAAGGGTGAAGTTTAGAAAGATTTTATTATAGAATTTAAGAAAGAAAGCAGCGGTTCCTACTATAAGGCCGGAGGGTGGGGGATCCCTGGAAATGGGAAAGCCTGTCTGTTATCTTGGATTGCAGTCATTTATGGGAATTTATCAGATAAGGCAGAGCCTAGCAATACCTACACAAGACCCTCATAATAGGAGAAAAAGATTATGACATCAAATTGAAAGAGAGACTAATGGAGAGAGGGTGGGGGATATGATGGAGAGCAGAGTTATGAAAGAGAAATACCATAGTTTGTTGTATGAAAGTATAGAAGTTTCATATATATATACATGAATGTGGAGGGAGCTGGGCATGGTGGTGCATGCCTTTAATTCCAGCACCTGGGAGGCAGAGGTAGGAGGATCACTATGAGTTCAAGGCCAGCCTGGAACTACAGGGAGTTCCAGGTCAGCTTAGGCTAGTGAGAATCTACCTCAAAAAAATAAAATACAATAAAATACAATAAAATAAAAATTCATGGAGGAGGGACAAGGAAAGGACGCAGGGCTATCTCAGTGTGCAGATGATTTTGGTGTGTGTGTGTGTGTGTGTGTGTGTGTGTGTGTGTGATCTTGCAGATTTCAGTGACTATGGATACTTTCTGTGGCACTAGTGTAGTAGCATAGTTGTTTTAGAAATCTAAATTCTTCAATAAAGGAGTGGTTTAAAAGAAAATCAGCTGGGTCCTAGTATCACAAGTCTGTAATCTCAGCAACTCAGGTGACTGAGGCAGGAAGATTGCAAGTTCAAGACCTGCCTGGGCTATATAATGAGTTCTAGGCCAGTACAGGAAACATAATGAGATCTTATCTCTGGTGAAAAGTAGAAAGAAAACTGTGGCTGTCACTCAGTGGTACAGCACTTGCCCAGCATGCAGGAGGCCCTGGTCTCAGTTACTAGCCTGCAAAAGTTTAAGGCAAATAAGCAGTTTTAATCCAAACATGGTTTTTATTCCTCAAGGCAGGATTTTGGTTTTAAATAATAAAGTTCCAAATCAAAGACTCATGGATTAAAATTATTTATTTTTGTAATCTGTTAGGTGTTAACAAACCTATGAAGCAAATCTTAAGAGGCAAAACCCTTTTTTAAATCTTTATTATACGAGCTCAGAGAATACTAAGAAGGTAAAATGAGACTCCTTTTTCTATAAAGGAAAATACTGAGACATGAATTTTTAAATAAAGTATTCAAACTCTGACATGCCAGGATTTCATTTTCCTTGTGGCTGACATTTTCATTTAGATACATGGTATTTTATCATATGAACAGTTTAGTATAGTCCAAAATGAGCTATAAAAAAAAACATCAGGTTTAGTGTCAGGATTTAGATGGAATCACAGTTCCATAGACAATTCTGTTAAGTCCAGAGGCTTTAGAATGCAATACCATTTGGAACAGTTTCTTAAATACCTACTAACTATTGGATGCTGACTGGTGGGAGATGAAATGCCCATGATAGAGACTCATAGGACCTCCTATAGTTTCTTAAGTACCAACTGTAAGGTTTGGGAGTGACCAAGACCACACAAACCACTCTGAGGCAAAGATGAAAGCTTTTATTCAGAAAAATCATGAGCTGCCAGGGCTGACTCACAAGAGAGGATAACAGCCAACCTGAGTTTTCAGGTAGTGGGCTTTATATGGCTTTTCAGTTAGGGGAAGGTAAGGGAGGAAAGAACTCATTTGTTAGGTTGAATAGAATAGTTCCTTTAAGGAAGATCATTAAATTAACCATTTAAAATTGCTAGGGTGTGACACTAGAACAGTGACCATGTGACTTAGGAGATAAGGGGGCAGGAAACCATGACCTGGGACACTGTTAGGCAAGGAGGGCATAATGGCCAGGTGGTTTCTTGAGTAATATGGATAATCCACTTTCCTATGCCTCTGTCACTATTCTGTTAACCTTGGTGACTCCATCTTGGGAGCCCATCCTGACTGACTAACACCTACTAAATGTTAGGTTTCTGATTACTTGAGGACAAGGTGTCCATGATGGAGGCTCACAGGGCATCCTGAGTATGTCATGTTTAGAGAAGTGTCAGGGTCTTAGACAAGCTCCATTTCTTCCTCAGTAGCTGTCTCAGGAAACTTTTCCCCTGGGGAGACACTAACACATGTTTCACTCTGCGTAGGGCTCAGATGGCAGACCAAAGTACCAGTTTTGGTAAGCCAATGAGTTTACTGGGGTTACATACATAGCAGGATGAGGGGTTATTTACAGGAATGTGGAGCCCCTAAAGCAGCTGCACCACCGAGAATTCTCATCCTATCCTGGGTGATGATCTCCCCATGGCTGCTTCAAGGAGTTCCCTGTGTCAAGATCACCTCCTTGGATGCTTCTCCCTCAGCCTCAGGGTGAGGGTTTACTTACAGAGCATGAGGACCCCAGAGCAGCTGCAGCACTGAGAACTCTCATCCCATCCTAGATGACGACTTCCCCTGGCTTCTTAGATGGAACTCCCTGATTTAAGATTACCTCCTAGAGATGCTCCTCCCTCAGTCTTGGGGGGGAGGGCTTACTTACAGAGCATGGAAACCTCAAGGCTGCACTTCAGTGGGGCTATACCTCCTCGATATTTTACCTTCTGTGTACTCTGTCTCCCCCTTAGGCCATGAGACCTCATGGGTGGCTGCATACAGCTGCCCCAGGGGATGCCTGAGATCTTAGGTGGGTGTATGATGACTCAGCTACTTTTGATAAAGCTGGCAATAATTGTTTACACTTTCAATGCACAGGAATTTGCTATACAAAAGTAGCATAGACAGCCATCTTATCTTGTGAGAGAAATATGTGTGTGTGTGTGTGTTCCATTAACTCATATGGGTGCTAATCCTCAAAAGTTATTGTCTGAACCCCTCGAGGCTGAATATTTTTATGTTTTGGGGCAGAAGCTTCAAGGGGCCCAGTATATACTTCCCTCTTGTTCCTGAGTTCATTGTCAAGATCATTCTTTAGCATTAATAGAATGAAACAAAATGAAAGCAGGTTGTCAGGCCAGGGCTGATGAGTGAGAGATGGATGGCAAGTGTGATGGGTTCTGACAGCTCGAGAGCCTGCTTGTTTACAGTATTCTCTGGCCATCCATCACACTTTTTCCAGGCATGGAGGTATCATTCCAGTGTACTTCAGTTCTCCAAGGGCTGATAAAATGAATGCAATTGAGGGAGACTCAGGGCACAAATTTAGGGTCCCTTGTCTTCAAAGCATATTAGCACAGACGAGGGTGACACACAACCAGAGCAGCCCACATCAACTACGTCCTTAGTGCACTCAGGCTCCTGTGTAATCCAGTTCTACTTATGGTCCTGCTTGCTCCCAGGTGGTAAGTATTAAAGCTGTAATAAGTTTTCTACCTGTCAATTGGCCAGGAGACACCTGAATTGGCTTACCCTGCCTGTCTTCAATATTTACCTCATTTGGGCAAAAGTAAGACCAGAAGATTTATACTGCTCTCAATTTAAATAGATAAAAGTTCTTTGTGAGAACTGGAAACTATATAACTTTTGAGAACTTTGGAATTGACTGGATTTTAACATCCAAGATAGTTGATTCTTAAAGCATATATGTGAAACTTTAGAGGAAATGTTCATCAGTGTCTGAGGGAAGAGAATCCTCAAAGTACATCTATTTGCTTTGTCTGCAAAGGGGTAGAAGAGAGGAGTTTCTTGTATTGTTCAGAGGATAGATAATAGCTATTTCAAAATTGGAATTTTAGTTCCATCAAGTGCAGGAAAGCTATTTATGTATTTATTTATTTAGTTTATGTATATGGGGTGTTGGGTACATACATATGTGTGTGCAGATATGAACACTCTGTGTGGGTGCACAGCCAGAAGAGATGTTGAGTTTCCTCTTCTATCATCCTTTCACCTCATTTCTCTGAGAAAGAGTCTATTTATGAAGCTGGAGCTCTTCAGTATTTCATTAGACTGGTTAACCAGGGAGCCCCAGTGATTTTCCTGTCTCCCTCCCTGCAGCACAGGAGTTACAAGAATGTATGACTATTCCCAAATTTTTACATGGGTGCTGGGCATGGAACTCATGTCTTCATGCTTTCAAGCAAATGACCTTGTTCATTGAGCCATCTCCTCAGTCCCCAATGCAGGAAAGTTTTTATAAGCAAACTTCCAAACACGTGTCTATATGAAAATCAAAGAGAAGTAGACGTGGACATGTTGATCTACTTAGGGGTACTAGCAGGGGACATTGAGCATGAAGTCAATTCTACATAGGATATAAATGAATGAATGAAGGAATCCCACTAGATGAGATATGGACAATGATATCTTCTATAGAAAAATTAATGTGGTGCTGGTGTACAAGAGATGGGGTTGTGTAAAGAGATTGCAAGTAGGGTGATTAGGCCTGGTTGTTGGGATCAGAGTAAGAAGGTTGGTTAGAACTGCATAGTTGACAACAGCAGAAAATAGATAAAGCCACCTCAGGAGAATGTACCAGGGGGATAGTTCTACCTGCTGGTATCAAAGCCAACACTGACAGGAGGCAGACAGAAACAAGTGTGTCATCTTACCGTGATGGATCTTAATGGTCAAACTCCCGAGACTTGGTCCACCACTGCAAGAGGAGGAAAAACCCGGGATCATACATGGATTTGAGCTGAGGACTGACCTCAAAAGCGAGCCCTCTGTTCCTTCCTTTGTTTGAAAGTCTGAAGAACTCTAAGAAGAAACAGAAGCCTGTCATGCCATTCCAACCAAGCAAACTGCTGGCCTTGGTTCTGCATTCTCCCAGGCCTCTGCATCTAGGGAACATATACATAGTCACAGTTCTACAGAAGCACAGCTTAGGTTAAGCTTTTCCATGTTTGTTTGTTCAAGTCCTGCATAGTGGCTACTAACTATGGCGCATGCATACTCTGACTGGGGACAGAGTGAGGACCCAAATGTTCGGCCTCCCTCCCATCATGGCTTAGTTCTCTGAGGTAAGAACATTGCTGTGAACCCCTTGCTAGGGATTCCTTTTACCTTTTTCTATACTCTGGAGTAGCTGATGTGATGTGGTGTGGTGTATCATGTGGGGTGTGTGTGTGTTCTCTTTAATAACTTTCTAATGTGATGAATTGGAAGATTTTATGAGTTTTACCAGGTGTAGGAGATACAGTCATGTTTGTAGCCTAGTAAGAATAGATGTTACTTTTCTTTCTTCACCTTTCCTCCTCTTCCTTCCCCTCATCCTTTTGTTTACTTCTGTGTTTCCTCTTTCTTTTCTTCTGTCTTCTTATGATAGTTTACATTGATTGTCAATTTGATGGTACCATGAATCATCTGTGAAGGTTTATGTAGATTAAGATAGCCTCCATGTTTGCCTAGGAAGGATCATTTTGATTAAGTTACTTAAGGTGGGAACCCCACCTTAACTGGAGGCAGGACCATTTCATGGACTGCAGTCTATATAAATTGTGAACAGTTGCCTCAAGCTCCTGCCACTGTGGGAGTCTGTAATTTGATCTGAAGCTGAATAAGCCTTTCCTCCCTTAAGCTAATGTTTGTCAGATATTTTGTCACAACAATGAAAATGTATGTAATATACTTCTACTACCCCTTCCACTTTTCTTTGCTTTTCTTCTTTCCATAGAGTTCACATGTGGATAACAGCATGTATTTGTCTTTTCTCTCTGGGTTATTTCACTTAATGTCACATTCCATTGTACAGATACTGACTTTTTTCCTCAGTTTTTATTAATGTTTTCCATGATTATAAAAAATATCCCATGGTAATACCCTCCCCCCTTTCCCCTTTGAAATTCCATTCTCCATCATATCCCCTCCCCATATCAATTAGTCTGTCTTTTATTTTGATGTCATGATCTTTTCTTCCTCTTATGATGGTCTTGTGCAGGTAGTGTCAGGCACTATGAGGTCATGGATATCCAGGATTTTTTATTTCTGGAGGGAGCACATTGTAAGGAGCCCTACCCTTCCTTTGGCTCTTACATTCTTTCTGCCACCTCTTCCGCATTAGAACCTGAGCCTTGGAAGGTATGATCAAGATGTTACTCAGTACTCCAGTCACTTCCTTCTAGCACTATGATACCTTCTAAGTTGTTGCAAGGTCACTGCCATCTGAAAAGAGAAGATTCTCTACCCAAAGTGAGAGTAGCATTAATATAAGGGTATGAATATTAAGAGAAGTGCTTACAGGGCAGTTTGATAAGCATAGTATATACATTCATCCAGACATAAGCTGATGTTACACCCCTAGGGCTCATTACTACCCCTGTTTTAAGTTTCCAGTATCAGGGATGTATTCCCTCCCATGGAGTGGGCCTCCAGTCCAGTTGGAGGGCAGTTGCTTTCCACAATGATAGATGTGCCACCATTGCACCCGTTGGTTCATTTGGCTTGGTTGGCCAATTATAAGGTTTGCAATGTCCACTGTTGAGTATCTTCACTGCTGGTATCTCTTTCTCCCATTGAACTGCATGTAGAATAGCTTCTTCCAGCTTTCTATCAGCTGGTCTACATAGAGGAGGTTATCAGCTCAGTTCCAGCAGGATTCCTCAGTGGCCTTGCAGCCCAAGTATGTGGAGTCTTCAGCAATAGCGTCTAACCATCTATTCCTGCTGGGAAACCAAGGGCCTTGGCAACGGCCTATAATGTTTTGGGGGCATCAGGGACCTCCCTGGCCAACAACTCACTGGAAGGTATCCCATCCCTGGCACTGAAAATTTTCTAGCAATGATCTATGGCTCCTGAGTGTTCCATTGTCCAAAACTGGAGGATTTCATATGATTTATTTATATCCTCTAAGATTTTGATTAGCCCTCCTTCCACCTTTCCTTTACTCACTCTCTTCCCCTGACCTCACTTTGGGCCTTTTCATGCCCATTAATCTATTCTTCTACTTACGTATATAAAATACAAACCTATTAAGTACCCTCCTCCCTTCCTTCCTCTTCCCTTTATATCTCTGTTTTAGCTTACTGGCCTCTGCTACTGAGCTTTGTCGTTCTCACACAGAAGCCCAACCATCTGTAGCTAGGATCCACATATGAGAGAGAACTTGCAGCGTTTGGCTTTCTGGGCCCGCAATACCTCACTTAGTATAATCCTTACCAGATCCATCCATTTTCTTGCAAATTTCATAACTTCGTTTTTCTTTACTGCTGAGTAGAACTCCATTGTATAAATGTGCCATATCTTCATTATCCACTCATAAGTTGAGGGACATCTAGGTTGGTTCCATTTCCCAGTTATTATGAATTGAATGACAATAAACATGGTTGAGCATCTACTTCTAAGGAAATGAGATGAGGATAAATGAATATATGCGTTAGGATATATGCCTAGGAGTGGTATAGCTGGGTCATATGGTAAATCAATTTTTAGCTGTCTTAGGAACTTCCACACTGATTTCCACAATGGGTGGAACAGATTGCATTCCCACCAACAGTGTAGAAAGGTACCTCTTTTTCGACATCTTCGCCAGCACTTATGGTCATTTGTTTTCATGATGGCAGCCAATCTGACAGGAGTGAGATGGAATCTCAATGTAATTTTAATCTGAATTTCCCTGATGACTAGGGATGTCGAACATTTTTATAGATGCTTATAAGCCATTCATATTTCTTCTTTTGAGAACTCTCAATTTAGCTCCATAGCCCATTTTTTAATTGGCTTGTTTGATTTCTTATTATTAAATTTTCTGAGTTCTTTGTATATCCTAGATATTAATCTTCTATCAGATATATAGCTGGCAAAGATTTTTCCCATTCTGTAGGTTGCCTCTTTGCTTTATTCACAGTATCCTTGGCAGTACAAAATCTTTGTAATTTCATGAGGTCCCAGCGGTTAATCTGTGGTTTTATTGCATGGGAAATTGGGGTTGTATTCAGAAAGTCTTTGCCAAGACCAATATGTTGAAGGGTCTCCCCTCCTTTTTCCTCTAGCAGTTTCAGTTTACATTCTGATATTAAGGTCTTTACTCCATGTGGACTTAGTTCTTGTGCATGGAGAGAGAGAAGAATCTATTTTCATTCTTCTACAGATAAATATCCAGTTTTCCCAGCACAATTTGCTGAAGAGACTGTCTTTTCTCCAATTAGTATTTTTGGCATTTTATCAAATATCAGGTGGCTATAGCTATATGAGTCCTCTATTCTGTTCCATTGATCTACATATCTGCCTTTGTGCCACCACCATGCTGTTTTTGTTACTATGGCTCTGTAGTAGTGTAGGTCAAAATCAGGTATGGTGATACCACCAGCCTTACTTTTGTTGCTCAGTATTATTTTAGATATCTGAGTTTTTTGAGATTCCAAACGAATTTTGGATTGTTTTTTCTATTTCTGTGAAGAATGCCATTGGAATTTTGATGAGGATTGCATTACATGTGTAGATTTCTTTTGGTAATATTGCCATTTTCACATTATTGATTCTTCCAATACAGGAACAAGGGATGTTTTTCCACTTCCTAGTTTCTTCTGCAATTCATCACTTGAGTGTTTTATAGTTTTCATTGTAGTGATCCTTTAGTTCCTTGGTTAGGTTTATTCCAAGGTACTTTATTTTCTTTGATGCAATTGTGAATGGGAGTGATTCTCTGATTTCATCCTCTGTGTGTTTGTTGTTAGCATATAGGAAGGCTACTGAATTCTCTGTATTTATTTTGTATCCTATTACATGACTGTAGGTGTTTATCAGCTCTAACAGTTTGCTGGTAGATTTTTTTAGGGTCCTTTATATATGGAATCATGTCATCTGCAAATAATGATAACTTGAACTCTTCCTTTCCAATTTGTATCCCTTTTATGTGCATCTCTTGCCTTATTGCTATGGCTAAATTTTCCCCCATTTAGTAATATGTTGGCTTTAGGCTTGTCATAAATAGCCTTTATTATATTGAGATATGTTCCTTCTATTCCCAGTCTCTGTAGGACTTTTATCATGAAGGGATGTTGAATTTTGTCAAGGGCATTCTCTGCATCTAATGAGATGATGATGTGATTTTTGTCCTTCAATCCATTTATATAATGTATTACATTTATTGATTTGCATATGTTGAACCATCCCTACATCTGTGGGATAAAGCCTACTTTGTCAGACTGTATGATCTTTCTGATATATTCTTGTATTCTGTTGCCAATATTTTCTTAAGAATTTTTCCATCTATATTCATGAGGGAGACTGGTCTATAATTTTCTTTTTTTGTTCTATCTTTGCCTGATTTTGGTATCAGGGTGATGCTGGCTTCATAGAAGGAGTTTGGTAGGATTACTCTTTTTCTATTTTATGGCCAAGCTTAAGAAGCAATGGTGTTAGTCCTTCGCTGAAGATCTGGTAAAATTCAGCAGTGAATCATCTGGGCCTGGGCTTTTTTTAGTTGGGAGATTTTTCATAATTGCTTGGATCTCCATGCTTGTTATAGGTCTATTTAGGTGATTAGTCTCATCTTGATTTAATTTAGGTAGGTCATATAAAGCAAGGAAATCATCCATTTCTTTCACATTTTCATACTTTGTGGAGTGTATGCTTTTATACTATGTCCAAAAGATTTTCTTGAATTTCTCTGGCATCTCTTATGATGTTACCTTTCTCATCTCTAATTTTATTAATTTGTAACTCTCTTTATTTTGGTCAGGTTTGCTAAGGGTTTATCAATCTTGTTTATCCTTTCAAAGAACCAACTCTTTGTTTCATTGATACTTTGGATTTTTTTTTTGTTTCTATTTCCTTAATTTCTGCCCTAATCTTTATTATTTCTTCTCATCTACTGATTTTTGGTTTGCCTTGTTCTTCTTTTTCCAAGGCTTTAAGGTGAAGCATTAGGTCATTTACTTGTGACCTTTCTAATTTCTTAATATAGGCACTTAAAGCTATAAATTTACCTCTTAGGACTGCCTTCATTGTTTCCCAGGATTTTGGTATGTTGTGTTCTCATTCATTATCATTTGACTCTATAAATTTTTCGATTTCCTTCTTGATTTCTTCATTGACCCATTCATCATTTAGTAGTGTGTTGTTTAATTTCCATGATTTTGCATATGCTCTATAGCCTTTCTTGCTATTGATTTGTAGTTTGATTCCATTGTGGTCAAATAGAATGCAAGGAATTATTTCAATTTTCCTGTATTTGTTAAGATTTGCTTTGTGTCCTAATATATGGTCTATTTTAGAGATTGTTCTATGTCCCGCTGAAAAGAATGTATATTCTGCAGCATTTGGATGAAATGTCCTGTATATATCTGTTAGGTCCATTCATTCTATGACCTCATTTAGTCCAGATGCCTCTCTGTTTAGTCTTTTCCCGGGATGACCTGTCAATTAATGAGAGTGCGGTGTTGAAGTCACCCACTACCACTGTGTTTGGTGTTATCTGTGACCTTAGTTCTAATCGTGTTTGTTTGATGAATTTGGGGGCCCCCATGTTAGGTGCATGTAGGTTTAGGATTTTAATGTCCTCCTGTTGGAGGGCGCCTTTAATCAATACAAAGTGGCCTTCCTTATCTTTCTTAAATAATGTGGGACTGAGTCCTACCTTGTCAGAAATTAGTATAGCAACCCCTGCTTCTTTTCTAGGTCCATTTGCTTGAAACACCGTTTTCCAACCTTTCACCATAAGATAGTGTCCATCCTTTGTAGAAAGGTGAGTTTCTTGGAGGCAAGAAATTGAGGGATTCTGCTTTTTAACCCAGTCTGCAAACCTATGTCTTTTGTTTGGGGCATTGAGGCCATTGATATTAAGAGATATTATTGAAAGGTGTGTATTCATGTTTGCCATTTTTTTGTAGTTTTTCTGGTTTTCCCTTTGTTCTCTTGTGTTAACTAATATTTGAGTATTGTTTGTTTTTTCCAGGTTCCTTATACGTGTGCTTTTTTTTTTCTTCAGCATGGAGGATTCTTTCAAGTATCTTCTGTAGACCTGGTTTTGTCTTCAAGTATGCCCTTAGCTTGCTTTTGTCGGGGAATGTCTTTATATCTCTGTCTATTTGAATGGATAGCTTTGCAGGATAAAGTAACCTTGGTTGACAGTTGTTATCTTTCAAAACTTGGAATACATCACTCCATGCCCTTCTGGCTTTTAAAGTTTGTGTTGAGTAATCTGCTGTAATCTGGATAGGCTTGCCTCTGTAGGTAACTTGATTTTTCTCTCTGACTGCCTTCAATATTTTTTCTTCGGTTTGTGTGTTTGGTAGTTTAATTATAATATGGCGAGGAGAGGTTCTTTCCAGGTTTTGTCTGGCTGGTGTTCTAAAGGCTTCCTGTATCTGCATTGGCACCTCTTTCCCAATTTGGGGGAAGTTTTCTTCTATGATTTTGTTGAAGATGCCTAGTATGCCTTTGGAGTGAAATTCTTCTCCTTCTACTGTGCCCTGAATTCATGTTTGATCTTTTCATAGTGTCTCAAATATCTTGAAATTCCCATTCATACTTTTCTATTAGTTTGTCTTTCTCTTTGTTGGACTGTATTAGATCTGCCACCTGGTTTTCTAGCTTAGATATTCTATCCTCTCCTTCATCCATTCTACTAGTGAGATTTTCTACAGAGTTTTTTTTTATTTCATTAACTGTGTTCTTCATTGCTAGTAATTCTGACTGTTTTTTCTTTATTATTTCTATTTTCTTATTTATTTCTAGTATTGACCTCTTCATTTCATTAAATTGGTGTCCTGTGTCTTCTTTGCTTCCTTTGATTCCTTCTTTGAGTTCTTTGTATATATTTATAATCATTCTTTTGAAATCTTTCTCATGCATTTCCTCTAACTCATTCTCACTGGAGGTTATTTCTGATGCATTAATACTTTTCGGTGGATTTATATTGTCTTGATTTTTGGTGTTTCTTGTGTTATAATGTATATATTTTTGCATCCTGGATTATTTTATTATTGGATTTTCTAGTTATCTGGGTATTATTAGATGTATCAATCAATCTGATGTTTTATATCTTCAGGGTAGGAGCTTAAGGCGCTAGGTGTGGCTCACAAGAGTCTCAGAGTGTCTACAAAAGTGTCTATAGGTGTTGGGTTTGCTTGCTATGACAGTATTCAAGTAGGCTGTGTGGAACCAAATACAGATAGTTTCTAAGATTTAACTAAACAATGTACACTTTCAATGAAAAACAGCACATAGTATTTATCCAAGAGTAGGTATTATGACAACCAGATCCTCTGTCTGTCCCTTAGGCTGGGTGGTGCCTCACCAATCCTTTAATCCTGACAACAAGGAGGTTAAGATTTCTTGTCTGTAGAGGGTGCCAAGTCAGCTTGTGACCAGGTGAGACCCTTCCCTAATGTATAAAAGAAGAGGAAACAAAGCCGCTATAAATCAAGAAGCAACAAGTAACAAGCCCAAAATACAGCTTATTTAAGAATGGCAAATCTGACCATCCATCCAATTTAACATATAATTTATCCTGATATAGAAGGTGCAATTAGCACTTCTGGTTCAGGCCTCTATATCAGGTTTATTAGGTGGGTACTGACCTCGTGTAATCCCAGTTATCTTTTGGGATGATTCTGGTCTCAGTTATGCTGCTCCTGCTTGGCTCCTGCCTTTGATTCAAGTAGGCGTGGCTGGGTCCCTGGACAGCTGCTCTGTTTGCTGGAGCTGGGCACTGGTGGTGGGGGAGGGGAGGCTGCTGATGCTGCTCTAGTTCACTTGCTGTTCCACGTCTTCTTCTACCTTGTGATCTGCTCCTCCATTGTTCACTGCCGTTCTCCCTTCACATTTCTTGAGTTTGTGGAGAACTATGGTGTGAGTGGAAAATCCCCTCAACTGGTTTTTCCTGTGGCTTGATCTGAGCCTGGAGGCTGGCTGTCGCACCACAGCTGTGGTGCTGAGGACCTGCCAGAGCCGCTTCTGCCGGTCTGTTTGGGCTCTGGATGCTCTGGATCTCTCCTACTTCTCCGCTGCTCGCTGCTGTTTCAGTTTCCTATACTCCTCACTTTTTAGTAAAAGTGTGTATTTTGCTGGTTTTTTTTTTTTTTTTTTTTTTTTTTTTTTTTTTTTTTTTTTGGCTTTCCCCCCCTAGGCTGCTTTGATGTGGTACCTATACTGCCATCTTAACCGGAAGTCCCTGAAATTTTTTTTTAATTCACTTTATTTGAGAGAGAGATAGAGGCAGAGGGATAGAGAGAATGGGTGTGCCAGGGCCTTCAGCTGCTGCACATGAACTCCAGATACATGTGCCACCTTGTGCATCTGGCTTATGTGGGTGCTGTTAAATCTTACTTGGGTCCTTAGGTTTTGCAGGCAAGTGCCTTAACCACTAAGCCATCTCTCTAGCCCAACACTGACTTTCTTTATCCATCTGTTGATAGTCACTTAGCTAGTGTGAGTAGTGCTGCATGAATAATTAATAATGATAAATTGTATATATAATAGTTGCTTGGAGAGAAATTTCAAATATCATTACTATAAACAAAATGAGTTAATTGAGGTGTGTGGTAGCTGGGCTCAATTTAAGTGCAGTACAGTGCATTAAGAAATCATAATATCATGTTGTACCCCCTAAACATTTAGAACTACAAATAGTCAATTCACGTAGTAGTAATTTTAAAGCCATAAAACCCCTAAAGTCCAGTAGTTCACCAGATTGGCATCTCTGGCACTATAACAAAGATGTGAGCAACGTGGAATCCTCACAGAGGGCTGCATTTGGTGGGAAAGCAAGACAGCAGGATCCCAAATCATGACGCCTCATTCTGCCTCACAGAATCCTCTCATGGCCTCCAGCTTGTCAGCTGTCACCAGAGATCAGCAATCATGTGATTGTCCTCCAGCACTTCTCCTCCACTACTTTTTGCTTCTCTAAGTATGTGGGTCAATTAAACTGGGTGGATGTTTGGAATTTTCCCCCAGTAATTTTTAGTCTCACAGACTTGGTGACTAAACATCTTGTTCCCAAAGCCAAGCCAATATATTTCTTCTGTTGTGATTTGAGTTTCTTCATCTTCCTGTTTTACTTTAGTTTTATTTTTTGTGTATGCATAGTGAGCTATGTGTAGTATATCATATGTGTTTACATGTGTAGGCAAATGTGGATACCCTCTATTCACATGTACAGAGGCTAACACTAACTATCTCCTCAATTGTTTTCCTGCCCTATTTCCCTGAGACAGTCTCTCACAGAACCTGGAGCTGCCATTTCTCAGAGCAGATGATCAGCAAACTCTAGCAATCCTCCTGTCTGCACCTCAGGGCAGAGTTACAAGTGTGTGCAGCCACACCTACCTGATTTTTTGTGCAGGTGCTGGGAACTGAAATCAAGTCTTCAGGCTTGTACAGCAGGAACTTTTGCTAGATGAATCATCTCCTCTGCTCTACTCCTGTATTTATTTAATATTTGTATTTATTTATTTGCAAGCTGAGAAAGAAAGGGGGAAGGGAGTGAATGCCAAGGCCTCTCACCACTGCAAATTAACTCTAGATACATGTGCCACTTTGTGCATATGGCTTTACATGGGCACTGGGGGATTGAACCTAGGTTATCAGGCTTTTCAAGCAAGTGTCTTTCACCACTGAGCAATCTCTCCAGTGCTCCTTCTGTGTGTTGATGGCTGTACTCTACCTTTTCTGCTGAATTTACATCCTGCTGCCACTCTCTACTCTTTGTTATGAGGCATGCCTGAGTTAGAATTTCAGGATAGTACACATGGTCTCTACAGTTCTCCTGAGTCTGTCGAAGTATGAGGTGCTCACAACAGAATGAAGTCCTGATACATGTGGCTCTGGGTTACATCCCAAACTTTCCACCTTCCACTAACGTGGCTTTGGACAAGCTCATTAATATGTCTAATCCCAGTATTTCTATGTGCAGGACAAGAACAATAATTTTCACTAGTAACCTTAATTTGCTTTCCTTCCATATTCCAAATATTCTTAAAATGTTCCTGAAATCCTTATTTCTACATGATATGGGGCAAGACCTAGCCCTGTTCTGTCATTCTCTGCTGGTCCTGTTCTAGTGCTCATCTCTCATCATCTCGCTCGTCCTGGAGGCCTGTCTGCTGCCAGGCATCCCCTGACTGTGTGTGCTCTGCCTTTGCTCACTTATGTTTCTCTCTCTTCAGCTGTGCTGAACTTAGAACCCAGACTGTTAGATAGCACAGTTTCCATCTGTATGCTTCCTTCAAGTATGCACATACAACCCACATCTCAAATGGAAGCACTTTTAAGTCACAGCTGGAGAGCATTCCGTCTGCTCCAAAAAGACAGGAGCAAAGCAGGGCTCCTGGCCAGTGGGACATCTGGAGGATTTGCCTGGAGAGAACACATGTGTACATGGCCAAACACACCACATTTTAAAAACCACATAACCAGCCACCCAGAAAATACATATTAACTCACTGCCATGTGCAAAGCTGTTTGCAGGTGCTGTGCAATTCCAGAGAGAAGTCAGCAATGAATTCTGGCCTTCAAGATTCCATGGTGCACACTTTCATCTTGCATGTCTGACTGCATGTACTAACAGCTTTAGTACAAAAACACCAGCTGGCATAACTGTGAAGTGTCCTCCAAACCCAACAGCTACTCCCTCATGATAGCAAGGCTCCTTTCAGGTTGCAAGGGAAGCCTTGCCTGTTGGGTACCTGGGTCATCTTGTCAGATCCTCAACTGTGAATGTGGAGGGTACAGTTACTTCCTTGTTCATGCATTGACTATGGCACTGAGGAATGTGTAACACAGAAGGTGAATTATGAGCACCATTGCTCCCTGGGAGGGTATGGCTGACAAATACCACACCAGAGGCAGAGGTGAACCAGCAAAGATGAAAGAATTTGTTATCTGGGGAATCAGAGAGCACTTTCTAGAGAGTATTTGAACTGACCATTGGGAGGTTAAATCCTGACACACTCATCAAGCATAGCTAGGTGCCATATGCTAAGAAGATGCTAGTATTGATTTGGCAAGAAAAATAGACACAGGGAAGAAAAACAAATAAGCATAAAATTGCAATTCTGACATGTGCCACCAAGGAGTGTGCACTGAGAATATACAATACTGTATAAAGATGGATGAATCAAAGAAGCTCCCCTGTGGCAGAGAAGCTAAGGATGAGCTCTGGAAAGGCTGGTGAGTGGGCAGGGGAAGAGAAGGGAGAATAAGCCTAGATAAAGAGAGTAATAGGCACAAAGGCACTGGGGTGAGAACACGTGGTAAGGATCAAAAGTATGTGAAGATTGATATACCCTGGATAGAGAGAGATCAGGAGGGAGCACATGGAGACAAAGAGGTGAAAGGGAGAGATAAAGATGCCAAGAAGGAAAGCCAGGGAGAGACAGGAGGAGAAAGAAAAATGGAGAGAAAGAGAGGAAGGGGAAGGCTGTGATGATACAATTGTGGGAGGAGAAACTGCATGGGGCCATTAGTAGTGATGGACTTTGGCTTTTTTTAAATTTATTTTTATTACTTATGGGCATACTTAGTATGTAAACACCACATACTGGTACCATCCTTTCTCTCATCCCTACCCCTTTTCCAAAGGGGCCCTCCTCATTGGGGATGCAGATCATTTCCATGGGGATTGTGGGTCATGCATTCTGAGGGGCAGCAGTCAGTTATTGGGGAGAGACAATATCTTAAACACACCAGGACATGAGAACAGTCCAACAATAGGTGAGATTGGGAGTTGGTAGCCATTCTGGATATCCACATATTGTGCATGTTCACTGTGACATTGACCATAAATCCACAAGTGCCTTGATTTTTCCTTTATCATCCACCCATAGTAAGCTTCTCTAGCTGGACCACAAGTCCTTCTCATGAACTGCTGAGTGTCCAAAGTGAAGCACAGTCACTGCATGTAGTAGGCACTTGAGATATAGAAGTGGTATGAAGGGGAAACAGCATAAGGTGTGGGCAAGCCCCTCCACTCTTGGCCACCAACAGCTATAAAGACTTTACTCTCTCATCCACATGCTTAAGTCTATATTAAAACTTTCCCTTAGTAAACCCTAACTTTGCTTTAAAATATTCTCTTAAAAGTAGTCCAAAAAGTCCAAGTTAGTAGAAAACAATCACTCATGAACCTATTGAAGTTTTCTTCAAGAAATGGTCTAAAATGCATATTATATTCCTAAATTCTGAGGTAATTTGCTATCACTTCCTTGATTGTGTTCCTTGGTGTATATGTTTTAGCCCAGTTTGGTTTGTTTGCTGAAACAAATTACCTGAAGTAAAGTTCTGTTCTGGATCATAATATCAAGGATTTCAGTTAATGGCTGGCTGACTCCATTGATTTCAGGCTGGTAAGGCAGAAACTTCATGATGGAAGGGCATGGTGAGCAAGTTGTTCGCCTCATGGTGACCAGGGAGCACCTACAGCATAGGAAGCTGCCCAGGAAAAGTACACCCTTCAAAGGCACACACCCAGTGACCCATGTCCTCCAATCAGGCTTCATCTTCCACTATTCTACCTCCTAGTAGTCTATTTAAATTTTGAATTCGCCAAAGAATAAAGCCATTAATTATGCCAGAACCCTATGATCCTCATCTCATAGATAACCTAAGAGGTGTGCCTTACCAATCTTCCACTTGTCGCTCAGTCTAATCATGTTGGCCATCAGGATGGACCGTACTAAGGTATGAAATGTTTCAAGAGAAGAAGCAAACAGGTCATCATTAAACAACCTTGGAGAAGCTGCAGTCTGGCTGATTCACAGAGCTTTGGACCAATAATACTTAAGAATGTATGCAGAGGATAAGTTGGCCTTATTTAATCAATGTTTTAAAAATTAATAGACCATGGAGCATTTCTAGGTTTAGCTAAACACTGATTATAATTTCATTAGAAATCAGTGCTCTGGGAGGCAGGATGTGAAGGCAAGTATGTGTGCACCACTTACTACTAGTGAGAATTCTATACTTCTCAGCTTTAATTGGAGGAGAAGTGCTCCAAGTTAAATTGCTTAAAATTAGAATTATTTATGTGTTTTTCAGCAACAGCAACGAACTCTAAACATCCCCAGTTGAATAGCCCTTCCAAGTGGGTGTTATTTAAATGCAACCACATAGATTGAGGGGATTAAAAGATCTTGTGATTATAAAATAGCAAATTCTGTGGAAGGTAATAAATACTGTGTTTAAATAATACAAATGCTGTGCAGTGCTTTCTTTGAAACATCTCATGTCTGGCTATGTTTTCTAAGGAAAGCTGTGGGAGAGACAGTAATCACTTTGCTGGTCTGTAGGCTGAGGCAGTATGCAGAAACTCTGAGGAGGCAGCCAGCCTACATCAGTAAGCACACTCCATATGCAAGAGGCAAGGGCCCAGAGCCCGGGAACGTGCTGGTCCTTGTACTAGTTATTTTCCTCCCTGCTATGAAAAAAAAATCTGACAAAAGCAGCTTAAGGAAGGAAGGGCTTATTTTGTTTGAGGGTGGAGTCCATCATGGTAGGAGCTGGTTACAATGCATGTGTAGTCAGGAAGCTCACTATTTCCTTTTTATTCAGTCTGCGATCCCAGCCCATAGGATGGTGCCATCCACAGTTAGGGTGGATCGTTCTTCCTTATTTAAAACTGTGGAACATCTTCATGGGCATGTCCAGAGGTGTGTCTTCTAGGTGACTGTACATCTAGTAAAGTTCACAGTGTCATCAGCGTCCTGGAGCTATAACTTTGCCCCAGAAGCCAGAGTTCATTCCTCAAAGTCCCTGGGAATTGAATGACAAAAACAAATCTTTTAGACAATAGGTAACAAGGTGGAGATAGAATAATACTTCTTAAAGAGAGAAAACTGGTTGAAAGAATGATGCCATTTGATTTGGACAATTTGTTGGGATTTTGTATTTTTTTAAAACTTTAAAACTTGTTGAGTCTCTGTGCCTCAAGCTGATTTTCAAAAGAAGGGCCATGAAGTATCTAGAATATGTAAGAATCTAAAAGCTGTGGGGATGCCAGGAAGAAAAATGTAAGAACAGGCCATCCAAGAGGGGATCCTAAGATTGCCATGAGTCATGAAAAGATGATCAACTTTAAGAGTAATGAGGTTGATCCATTAATTTCATATTGCTGGGACAACATATCCAATCAAAAGCAACTTAGGGAAGGAAAGTATTTATTTCAGCTTATAGTTCCAGAGGGTAGAGTCCATCACAACAAGAAAAGCATGGCAGGAGCAGGAAACTGGTATCACATCATCATATCAGCATGGAAAAAGTAGAGAAAGAGAAATAAAACATTCAGCAACACTGCAAGGCCTGATCACATTGACTCACTTCCTCCAGCAAGGCTCCACTTCCTAAAGGTGCCTCAATTTTCCATACCCGTGTCACCAGCAGGTGATTAAGTATTGAAACACATGAATCTATGGGGGATATTTGAGTTAAAACCACATCAGGGACACATGAAACCCAAAGGAAAGCCTCCACACCAGTAGGAAGACCCACGTTCATAGCAGCAGTGACCTGGGGTGTGGTGAGACACTGACAAATGGGGGTGATGAGGTGTGGTCCCTCAAAAGTCACTTGAGTGTACCAGGGCCATCATGGGATATATCACTTGACGGTTTATCCTCACTTTTCCCCTTGCATCCAAGCCTTGGCAGATTGTGCCCACCACTGCACTGCAAGTGAGTGACTTTGCTCTCTGCCTTCTGGGAACCTTGGCCACTGGTACCACTCTCATCAGGCCAGGAGTGCAGTACTGGGTCTTGGTTCACATCCCCCCTTGGTGGCAGTGGGGTAATCAATAGTACCTATATTCCTCCCTTGTCTGCTGTGGTCCAGCCATACTGGGCTCTGCTTATTGCTCTCTTCCACATC
Source organism: Dipus sagitta (assembly GCA_036346955.1). NCBI lineage: Eukaryota > Metazoa > Chordata > Mammalia > Rodentia > Dipodidae > Dipus > Dipus sagitta. The sequence goes on along the minus strand of CM070779.1, from coordinate 63,490,226 downwards.
CCCTTGGGCTCTGCACAGCTCCTAGCTGTGAATGTTCACATTCCCTTCTATTTTTCTTCCCTCATCCTCACCTTTATGTGTGTGTGTGTGTATTATGCATATGCATATGCATATGTGTGTGGGTGTATGTGGGAGTAAGTGTGTATATGTGAAAGCCAGAGGTTGATATTAAGTGGCTTCCTCAATTGTTCTCCACCTTATTTTTAAAGTTTTTATTTATATATTTATTTATATTTGAGAGATAAAGAGGGACAGAGAAAGAGAAATTTGGCATATCAGGTACTCTAGGTACTGAAAACAAACTACAGATGCATGTGCCACCTTGTGTGTTTTTGGCTTATGTGAATACTGGGGAAATCAAACTTGGGCCTTTAGGCTTTTCAGAAGTGCCTTAACTGGTGAGTCATCTCCCCAACCCCTCCACCTTATTTTTCAGACAAAAACTTGAACCTAACCTAGTGCTCATCTGTTCAACTAGAGTAGTGAGTCAGCAATCTCTGGAGATCCTCCTCTGATTCTACCTCCCCAGAGCTGGAATTACAGGCACAAGCCACACCTGGCTTTTCTGTGGGTGCTGGGGATCCAAACTCAGGTCCTGATGTGTTTGCATAGCCTTACCCACAGAGCTATTGCCCTAGCACCGTCCTCTCATCTTACAGATAGGATGTTTACCAGCTTCCTCTAAACTATTCATTTTGATTATCTCAGCCTTTTCTAGTCAGTACAGTTGAAAATGTTATCTGAGTTCATTCCTACTTAAAGAGAAACTGCATTTTGTCTGTGAAGGACTTGGAGAAGGATATTCACATCAACACTGAAATGGCAAACGAGTGTATATAAACTGACATGCCCAAAAGGAGATTAGGTACTTCACAGCATGATATGCCTGTGTAATTGAAGATTATATAGTCATTGCTCAATAGATATTCAAGCAATTAAGGCAAAATTATGAGAGTTATTTACATATTGGCTTAGTCAACTCAATATTTGTTACATCATTGTTCGATAGAAGAGACACTGTTGTGTGGTGGGAAAGGGAGGGAGAGAAAAAAGTGTAGTATGAGTTTCATGCCTTTTTTAAAAAAGTCAGAATCCAGCTACAAGGGACTGAGGAAATGGCTTGGTGCATAAAGCACGTGCTATGCAAGCATGAGGACCTGAGTTCAGATCTCAAGGACCCAGATAAGTGCTGTGGTAATGGTAGTGCATGCCTGTGGTGCTAGTACTGGGGAGGTAGAGACAGAAAATACTCAGGGCTTTCTGGCTAGCTAGTGTATCCAAATAGGTACGATTTGAACTCAGTGAGAGACCTTGACTCAAAAAAAATAAGGTGAAGAATAAGTGAGGAAAACACATAACATAAACTTCTGGCCTTTGCACATACATACATGCATGTATACTTGCACACACACACATATGAACACCCATATACACATACTTACAACATCACACACACACACAGGTATCCAGTCAGAGAGACAATAACATAAAAATTTTCAATAAAATTTAGTGTGAAGTCATGAATGTTCTTTTTCCTCCTCACCCTGATTCCCTTCCTCCAAGACTAGTTCTGTTGAAAGCATGCCTTTTCCTGCATAACTGAGGCCTTGGGCAATTTGCTTATTCTCTCTGTGCTTTAGACTCTCTGGTAAATGGGGACACTGATAACAACATCTCCTGCAGTGTAGGATTTAATGTGCTTGTCTTCTGAAGCACTCTGAAAAGTGCAGGGCTGGCACAGTTCAGCACACCCTAAACTTTGTCTCACTTTAGGAAAATACAAAAGCAGAGAATAGGATAATGCTGGCATGCATAGAATATTGTTGAGCACACAAACGATGCCAAGTGTCTGTTTTGGCCATTAAGGCCCCAGCATTGAGTAAACAGAGTTGTTGCTTTCTGACTCACATTCTCACAGAGAGAGGGAAGATGCACATATGAACATATGGCACTTCAGACCTGCTGGGCACTGTGACTAGGGCAATAGCACAGCGAGTGGGTGGCTTGGGGCAAAGAAGTGACAGCCATGAGTTGTTCAGGCTGGAGAACACCATATGATGACAGAAGGGAAGAAGCAAGGCATGTGGAGAACAGAACACTTTGGGCAGAACAACCACTAGGCAAGGACCCTGGCAGTTTTCCTTGGTACCTATAAAGCCAGAAGTCCAGTGGAGATGGAGGTAGGTTAGCAAGGGACAGAGAAGGAGATGGTGACTAGGTGATAGAGACATTGTAATAGTTAATCTTGTCAACTCAACAGGATCATCTGGAGGAGAAATCTTTATCATATGTGTTAGAGAGTTTCTAGATTAAGGTAACAGAGGTGAGAATAGCCACCCTAACTGTGGGCTGAACCACTCCATAAGTGGGGTCCTAGCGTGGATCAAAGAGGAAATCAAGCTGAACAACAGTGTCCATTTCTCTTTGCTCCCTGACTGGATGCAATGTGAACAGCCCCCTCACACTCCTGCTGCCATGCCTTCCCCACCATGATGGATTGTATAACTGGGAGCTGAAATAACCCTTCCTCCCTTAAGCTGCTTCGTGACAGGTATTGTGTCGTAACAAAAAGAACAATCATTGTGGTCCTACCACTGGAGGGATATTGGCCTTTACTCTTGTCAGTGGGGTTCTGGGTGATGCTATGGCTTGACCTGTTCAGAGATTCTTGTAGAGAATGCATTGAAAAGGGAAAGAGTGGAGTAGAGGGGGCAGGTTTGGCCACAGTGATCACCCTGAGGCAGTTACCATACAGGAGAGAGTGTAGGAAGGGAACTAGCAGGATGTTGTCAGGAAGGCTGAACTGCCAGCTCTTTCCAGTGAGTTGGCTGTGGATCTGGTGGTGACAGAAGGTAAATCAGTCTTGGGGGGATCAGGGTTGGGGCAAATACATTGTGAATTTATGCAGTTTCACCCAGGGTTCTACTGGCTTGAGTGGCACTGGGCTATTCTTAGGGTACAGTAATCTACCTTTGCTATCTTTCTAGAGTCCATATTGTAATATTCTAATTTCTTCTATATGTTAGGGTAGTATGCTCAATTATGAAATGAGATATCCTTTAAACAAATTTCGTAGTGTTTAAATTAAGAGGGAGATGATTATTGGAACCCAGTTTGATTCAAAGAATCTAGTTTAATGAGTTTCATGGATGCTACTGATTAAGACCTTTAAACCAAATGTCAGGTGATTTTTATATTCAAAACAGTGAAGACAAGAATTTGTAATAGGACAGAGACATTAAAAGAATTATGTTAGGCAAATAGGATCAGGGTGATACCTTTCCTTTTAAAAGTTAATTGAGTTTAAATAAAGGCATTTTGGCTGAAGTTAAAAAAAAGATCAAACAAGTATGGGGAGGCAGTGAATAGGCCAGGATAAATGAATATCTTAGGAATCGGAGCCCTGGAAAATTAGCTAGATGCAGAGAAATTGGCTAGGCATTTACATATGTAATTAGGGAATAAGTTTTTCCCTGGTGAGAATGATCCATCTAGCACACATGCTTGGTCCCTGGAGAGGTCTGAACTGGAATAAGTACAGGTATCCTGGTTGGAAAGACCTGTCACTTATAGGGCACTATGTACCTAAGGGAATTTAGCAGAGTCTAATGTCCATTATCTTCCAACATATTTGTTGCATGAATTTGAATGAGTTTTTTGAATACTTTCAATTCATGGTGATATTAATTACTAAAAATAAGTGACATTTTAAAGGAATTGTGGTTGCAATGTTCAGGGTATTAAAATTTAGCTTGAGTAGAAATGAGTTGTTGTTAAAGGTCATATTATTTGTGAATAATATTTGTGAAGCCAAAAAATTTACTAACTGGTCCTTTATAGAAAAAGTATGTGAAATCACAGGATACAGGGCTGTCTGGTATAAAGTGGGTATTAACTGGTGTCCTTCAAGTGAACAGATCAAGGGTCATCCTACTGAGGACTCGAGCATGGATAGCTGTTCATGTTATAACAGTAGCATGTCATTCCTCTGCTCTTTTTATTTTATTCCTTTGATTTTGTAATTTTTAAGTGCTTTCAAAGATCTTCCTAAAAAGGAAAACAAGCAAACAATATCATCATCCTCACAACTATGAATCCAGACTTTTTTTTTTGAGAGCTTGGTGGGTCACAGCTATGAATCCAGACTAAATATGAGCATGCAGTCATTTGAGAGCATGTGGGGGAGGTCTCTTGCACCTTAATGCTATTTTAAAGCCACAGCATTTATGATATTCAAAGTTTGCCACACAGAGATGCTGTGATGGGCAGTTCCCACATTGTCCCAGCAATGCAGCATGACTGATTGTAGAAGGATAGCTTAGGGAAGTGACATAGATCCATCTGCAAAACTGGGAAGATAAGTATCAGACTTCTTTATGTCTGAAATGATTCCATCTGCTTCCACACCTACATCCCATCTCCACCCTCTATGGTCTGAATTCGTAGATCCTCCCCTCCATGATTCATATGTGAAATTCTTTCTAAGTGGTGGCTACAGGAGAGGGGTCCTTTGGGACATGATTAGATTATGGGGGAGGGGCCCAGGAATGAAGTCAGCATCCTCGTAGCAGAGGGTTGAAGGGGTTGTCTTCCAATTTCATCATGTGACAGAACATCACAAAGGCCCATGTATGAATCAGGAGCCAGTGCTCACTAGATACTAAATCTTGATCTTGGACTTCTATCCTGCAGAATTAGGAGAAGAAAGAGCTTAAGCTATTAAGTCTGCATGTGTTACCTTTTTGTATAGTTGCAACAAAATCTATGAAGGAAGGGTTTAAAAGAGAAGAGGCTTCTGCTTACAGTTTCAATGGGTTCAGTGCATGGACCCTTGTGTTTGGTAATGGATGTGTGTAGTGGAGACTGTTCACTTTGTTTCCAATGATGAAGCAAAGAGTGAGACAGGAAGCCACAGGAATAATGTTCCACCAAGTTCTTGCCCCTGGTGACTTACTTCCTCCAGTTAAGCTCCACATCCTAAGTTTTCAGAGTGTACCCAGCCTGTACTACCATGTGAGGATCAAGCATCCAAATCATGAGCCTATGGGCACACTATGTATTAAAACCATGGAACCCTTCTGTAATACTCTCTTAAAGTAATCTGAGTGGACAGAGGCACTATTTCATAGATAGACAGTGGGGTTTGGATGGATAAACAAAAATCTGTGTCCATTCTGTGCTGGCTGGCTGCACACTGCCCTTTGCCACCTGTGATGTGGATCTTAGTGAAAGATCCCAACAGCTCAGCTCTCTGTGGAGATGGCTTCCTGGGAGAGGCAGTTCTGAGGATGAGGCTCCAGTGGACTACCTTCCCTGCCTGGATGTAGTATTCCAGGACATTCCTCAGCCAAAACCACCTTTCTTTGTGGCTTTGAATTGTGTAACCACATACAGGAGCTCCAGCCTCATAATAGCTTTGTTAATCTGTATGCAACACAACATCAGGGAACACACAACAAAATAAAACTCATCTTAACTGGATCCATACCACATTAATTTTGATGGGATTGTGGGGGGCATATGTGTATAATGTATGCATGTGTGTGTACAGATGCATGTGCTCTGTGCACGCACATGCAGATGCCAGAGGAGAATGTCAAGTATCATCTTCTGTTGCTCATTTCTATTTCCTTGAGATGGAGTCTCTCACTGGTCATGGAGCTGCCATTTTTTTTTCAGTCAGACTGGCTGACCAGTGTGAGTCCTGATAATTCTTCTGTCTTTGTTTGTTTCCCACAGAACTGAGGTGAAAAATGTGCATGGCCACACTGTGTTTTGTTGATGAGTGCTTGTGATTCAAACTTAGGCCATCTCAGTTCCTGTCAGGCTCTCATGTATGCATGGCAAGTGCACTTAGCTACCGAGCCATCTCTCTCACCCCCTCGAGGTGATTTTTTTAAATATTTATTTATTTATTTATTTATTTATTTATTTATTTATAAGAGAGAGAGAGGAGAAGAGGCAGAAAGAGAGAATGGATGCACTATGGCCTCCAGCCACTGCAAATGAACTCTAGACACATGTACCACCTTGTGTATCTGATTTACATGGGTACTGGGGAATTGAGCCTGGATCCTTAAGCTTTGTAGGCAAGGCCTTAACCACTAAGCCAGCTCTCCAGCCCTCAATGTGATTTTGACTGTAAGAGATTCACACTCTCAGTGCCAAGGGTCAGAGTGGATATGTTGATTAGGTCAGAGGGTAAAAATGGAAGATCCTCAGATCAAAGGTAGTTATTTAATTTGATCTGTACATGAAACATTAAGTAAGGACCAAATATTTACAGTCAGAGTATATCCCATAGAACTCATATTTCTTACATCATTTGTCATCCCTGGATTTAGGATGAGTTTCAACTTCTGGGTATATGTAATTCTTGGATTTGCTGTGACTTACTCAGACTGAGAGCTGCCACCAAGCAGTGAAATATGTAGGTATGGGTCCATTTTACCCTGTTCCCATCAGCCTGTTATTGCTCACTTTTCTGTTTCTGGGATCTGGAGGCTTTGACTTGAGTTCATTACTGCTGGATAAGCTTCCTGTCTGTCCTGGAAGAATCTTGTGCAATAGCACTCAATGCCAAGGATATTTCAGAGACATGTAATTGGAACTTAAGCATTAGCAACAGGCTTGTTTGAACTAGTGAAGCAGATCACAGTGACTGTTCCTATCCCCATTGGGTAGCAGCCAGCTAGTCTCTTCCTCTACAATAGGACTCTGGTTAACTCTGACTATTCACAAGACATCCACCTGTGCCCCAGCTTCTTTTCAATACAGAACAACTCATTCTGACATTGAAGCCACCAAGTTTGGAACTTTTTTTTTTTTTTTTTTTTTTTTTTTTTTTTTGGTTTTTTGAGGTAGGGTCTCACTGTAGCCCAGGCTGACCTGGAATTCACTATGGAGTCTCAGAGTGGCCTCGAACTCACGGCAATCCTCCCACCTCTGCCTCCCGAGTTCTGGGATTAAAGGCGTGTGCCACCACACCCGGCTAAGTTTGGAACCTTTTTTAACAATAGCTTACTTCTTCTACACATGTACATATATGGGAAAAGTGAATCATTTTTTGTTTGTTTGTTCAGCTGCTATATTTAGATTCTGTTATTTGTGATGAAGTATGCTCCTCCTGAGCAGGGTATCCAGGAGACTTGGTTTGGGAGCTCAGCTGCTTGGATTCTTCTGCCCACTCTTTGGCTTCCTGGATATTGGAGAGTTAGCTATGGCCCACTGCTTTGTGTCTCTATACTGTCCTTACTTTGAGCCACTAGCATCATGGAGGAAACACAGATTCTTTCCCATCCTCAGAGCCACTATTTCTGTCTATAAGAATTTCAACTGTGTCTCCTAGTGCTCTACTGTGTATTCCCTAGCCTTCCTGCTCCAAATGGGCATGTCTTACTTAGCCTGTCCTTGGCCCACCACTGGATGCTGGGTCAAAATGCAGAGAAATGTCAGCCTTATTCTGTCATGGGTTCATCATGGCATGTTAGTCTTTCATGGAGAGGTGTTTCTATTCTCTCCTTGCTTACGCCTGCCCCATTGCAAGCTGAGTCAGTCATGAGAGGAATCCCCTTTACACCATGGCTCTTTGAACCTAATGAGTCACCCCTCAATCAAACAATATAGCTGGTCCTTACCCAGATTCTTGTGCTGTGAGCTGGATAGAGGGAGTGGATAAGTTTGGGACATTTCTCTTGGCTAGAGTGAGTAGTCATGCTCTTGGGGAATAATGTGCCAGAGGAAAGGGACTTGCTGATAAATTGTGCCCACCTAGTAGCCACAAAACCACAGTTTATCTCTTTACTTTCAGTCTGATTGGATTGGGACTGTAGAGCCAAGTGCTGACAAATGGGAAAGTGTTATAAATGATGATCACCTCTAGCATAGGGGAATTCAGTGCTATTGCTCCTCCTTCCTTCTCTTCCCTACGGAGTGAACTTTGAATAATAAGCTGAGGTGGTAGCATTACAAGATGGGGGAGGGGGAATCTGTGTCATTAAGTCACCAACGGAGGAGACCCCAGACAGTGCACACTGCACATTGCTGAACAAGAAGGTTCTGTCGTGCTCCTCTACTTACACTTCAAAGAAGTAGTGGGAATGGAGAGCAGAATGTGAAAGGGATGCTACTGTGCTAGTTTCTTTTCTTGTTACAGTGACCACACACTTGGCATGGTGCATGGTAATGAAGGAAATGATTTACTTTGGCTTACAGTCCCAGAGGATATAGTCCATTATGGCGGGGAAAGCATGGCAGCAGAAATAGGAGGCTGGCTGGTCATCTTGGTCCACACAAGTAAGAAGAGAGAATGGGAGGTAAGGCTGGGCTGTGAAACCTGCCTCCAGGAAGGCTTCACCTCCTAAAGTCTCTACAGCCTTCCCAAACAGTGTCACTAGCTGGGGACCTAGCATTCAAACAAAGAGCTACTTACCCCTGTCCTGAGCACTTGTCTCCCATGTGGACAAGAAGCAACTCCAAGGAGAAAGCGAGCAACTAGCTGAGATGCAGAGCCAAGAACTATGGGCAGGAATAGAGAGTAATGATGGGTGCCAGACTGTGCATCCTGTGAGGACATATCACTGACAAAATATCTGACCAAAAAAAAAAAAAAAACTTAAAGAAAAGAAATGTGCTTTGGCTCACCTTTCAGAAGTCTAGGTCAATGGTCAGCTGGCTTCAGGACTGAGGTGATACAGAACATCATGGCTGAAGGGCACTGCAGAGCAAAAAGCTGCTTACCCCATGGCAGCCAGGAAGCAGCAATACACACACACACACACATACACACACACACACACACACACACACACACACACACACACACACACACACAGAAAGAGAGACGAAGAGAGAGAGAGGACAGCCAAGTCAAGGTTTGTACTTCAAGGACATGCCTCCATTGACCAGAATTTTTCCAATCAGACCTCAACTCTGAAAGCGTTCATCATTTACAATAATCCATCAGTGGGTAAATCCATTCATGATGTCAGAGTCCTCAGGTTCCAATAACCTCTCAATGACTGGATTCACATCTGAGGATCAAGCCTTCAACATGTAAGCCTTTGGAAACACACTTCATGTTAAAACCACAACAGACAGATAGCACTAACTTTACCCAGACACATGCAGTAGCTATATGATCTTGGGGAGCAAGGTAGTCACCCACCCAAGACTCTGTTTCATCAATAGTAAAATGAAGACAGAAGTGTCTATCTCACAGACCATAACAAGGTTAGAGAAAGCATTTATGAAGAGCTACAGTCTCTAACATGTAGCAAAGGCTAAGGGAAAAGTACACCTCCACTTTTTTTAAAGCTACTCTATTCAAAGTCTGCAGTGGATGTCTGGGTCCCCTGGGCTGCAGCTGAGATCATGAGTTCGAGGATTCATGAATATTACAGGTCTTCCTGATCAAGGAGAGTGTGCATTGCTCCCTGGAAAGCAATTTTGACCAAAGCTGCCCTTGGTTTGTTATCAGAATGTTTGTTCCATATCAGACTAATGCACTTTTGTCAGTACTTAACCTAATAACCCTGTAAATACCTGTGATTATATGCTGTTTACTTCCTAAGACATCCTTAGAACAAGTGTGTAATTCATTTATGGTGAAGAGAGTAGCTTTCTAATCACTTGCTTTTCTTTTCTTTTTTTTTTTTCTGCTAGTATCATCAATTACTTACCTGCTTGTAATTTGAGGAAACCAGCCTCTGCATTCATATGTTTAACAATTTATATGCCATGGTCCTAATTCTATGGACTGAAGGATCAGTCCTGTTCAGTCTAGTTGGCTGGATGGTTTGGATGTTTCTCAAGGACATATTAAGAAGTAAACAGGATCTGGGGTGGCCACTCAATGGGTGAGATCTTTCTACGCAAGTATAGAGGCCTGCAACCATCTAAGTTAGATTCCTAGCACCCATGTCAAAAGTCATGCATAGCCACACACACTTGTAACCCCAGTCCTATGGGTGCATGGATGGGAGCAGAGACTGGAGAATCACTGGGGCTCACTGGTCAGCCGGTCTGACCAAAACAGTGGCAACACCAGATCCACTAACAGATTCCATCTTAAGCAAATGAAGTGGAAGAACAACAGAGGGGGATACCCAGCATTCTTTTCTGGCCTCCACAATATGCTTGGGTCTTAGGTGAAAGCTCTCATTTGAATCCCATGATTCATACTGTTAATAAGTACAGTTTGTTCTCTGGGTAGAAATATAGTCATTTTCTTTGGGGACATGCACATACACATACATATGTGCATCCATGTGGCATGCACAGCATGCCATCCCACACACGTTGCATGCACGTACATGTATATACATAGGCCAAAATTTAAAAACTAAGGACTTATCATTTTTACCAAAAAAAAAGCCCCAATCTTCCTAAGAGTGTCCAACTTCCAGACAACAAACCTAGGTGTTTTGACTGGTTTAAACATCTTATGTTGCTGGGTGACAATAAAGAGAGGAGATGAGGAGCCTATGTGTAGAAACAGGAAATGGATTCATGAGTGTATTTTGAGATGGAGCTGCAGAAGCTGTTTGGGGAGTTCAGGTCAGGGTTGAAGCTAAAGTACAGCCCAGGCATGAAAAGTGTAGTGCACTAATATTGCTTCTTAAAGTTCTTATGCAGAGCAAAGTTGAAGAATACTTCCTGTGACTTTGGACTGTGTCTTATTTATGTACAGTGACCTCAGATCTAAAATATAACCCTGGTACCCACTGCTTCTAGGGCAGCATACAGAGAGAGAGAGTGGGTGGGGAGCAGAAGAGCCCACCATGGAAGCTGAGTGAGGAAGTCTTGGTCCCCACTCCAGGTTGATCTATGGCCAGAGTGTAAACATCACCATGTGACAAGCAGATTCTTGACTTGAGCTCACCTGCAGCCAGCACTCAACATGGGTGTGTTAGCACCTCCCTGAGATACTACAAGCTGAATCACTGCCTTGTCATGAGCATGATTGATAGCTCTAAGTATCACACCATTGTCACGTTTACTGTGACTTGAAAAGTCGCTTTTGAAGGTCAACTGTGCTCCACAGAGGTGGGTGAGAAGAATTTTCCATGAGACTCTTTGGGCCAGAACCAGCTATGTTGTCTGCTTATTCTCCTCTTGCCAACCCCTTACTGCCATGTTCTATCCTGAGAAGGTTATAAAATGTTCTTTCTACTGACAGATAGTGGAATATAGATCACACACTGTGTGGTTGCTAGCTTCAGTGTTTGCTTCTTCTGGGAATTCAAGAATTAGTTGTAAGGGCCTAACTTGCACACCTCCTAGATCAGACCATATGGTTGGCACTCAGAATACTTTAACACAGCTACTAGGTCACTCACTAACAATGAAACTGTGAAAAGTACACTCTGCTCTGATGCCAAAAGGGGAGGAGATTTGTTTAGGAATTATGAACTAGGAAGAACCGAGGATGGTGTAAGAGTGACAGCAAAGGCAGTTGTTGCCTTCCTAGGTTGGCGTAGGTATGTCCACCAGCGAAGGCACCCTGCTTTTTCACAGGCACGTTGTTTTCGTCTTATGTATGAATTCACCTGCTTGTCTCAAAAACCACGTGGATGAAAAGAATTCTTCACAGGTTTCAAAGTCAACTTGGCCATATTCTCACCCTGAGAACAAACTCATCAACAGTATTAGTCAGTGAGTCAAATGGGACCCACCCTTCCTCATGGTTTTCTTGCCCTTACTGGTAGCATCGGAACCTTCATCTGTTACTTCTGTATTCATATTCCATCTTTGCAGATAAAAAGCAATTCTGGGCCTGGGCAGGATTAAGATGGGATTCTGCAAAGGGCCCATTAGTTTCTGTAGCTGGGCCTCACCACTTGCTCCCTGCAGGAAAGTTGGTGTTTTGATAATCTCTCTAAGTGCCTCTGCTCTGTTAATTGAAAAGCCAATACACTTTGAGTGAACAAACATGAGAGTTCTTATTTCTGCTGTTTCAGGGTTAAGAGGGGTCGAACTAAAGCTCCTCAGAACTCACTTCACTGTTCCTTCACAGCAATCTTGGTTTAAAAGCCAGGGATCTATAGATACTTACTGTGTTCTTGTGTTGTGCTATCTGTCTTTCCCCACATCAATCAATACTGCACAGAAAGAATATATCTCTTCCTCCCTAGCTCCTACAGCGCATCCACAAGGCTAGCTGTCACCACATGCTGTGGTGATTCTGGCCCTGGAAAGTATATGTTGATTACTGGATTTACAGCTGGACCTATGTCACGAGACCTCCTCCACAGACCTGGAGTAGAAGTGAGTTCCATCCATGTGCAGGTGATACTGTGCAGAGACTCAAGTGTTTTTATCTAACACGTGTCTAAGGAGTCCAGTCCTTCTCACCAGCTCAGACAGTATGCAGCATATTTAGCTGCAAGTATATTGTGACTCCAGCAGTGGCTTGCTACTCAAGCAACTCTGTGGCTTGACTAAATCATTTTTCTGGCTGTGTCCTCTTGGCCATGGCTTTGTTTCTGGCTTCATAACCTGAAAGTTTATTTACCTGGCTGTTGCAGATTCAGTATGGCTCTTTTAAATTGCAACCATAGAGTTCTGACCCATAAAAGGTAGTATATGAAAATCCTCATGGCCAGCTTATTAATTTACAGGGGTACTGAGTTTCCCATCTTCAAATAGTATCCTTGCCAATCAGCACTTTTTATACCTACCTACAGATGTGCCTGGACTCCAAGTCCCTGCTACAATTAAAAGTTTCTTAGAAGGAATTATAAGGGGTCAATGGAATTTTCTAATGTTGAATTCCAAGTGTCAATCAAGGAGTACTCAGGAGAATATCCAATCCTGCAGGATCATCTTTATCCTGGATAGGCAAGAAATTGTTGGAGATTTAAGCTAGAATGTTCTCCTTCAGGGAGTAAGTTATTACTTTGTAGTCTACATATACTCCTTTACAGAAAAATCAGCAGACTAGGAAATCCACTGCTCCATGAGAAAAAGTAATGTCCCACACACATTCATCATTTATATTCTAATCACATCCTCCATGTACAAAGACACTCTGCAACCAGTTGATGTGTTCTTTATGGTACACAGCAGAATACAAGATACAAAATGTAACAAGATCCCTAAAGTGGAATTCTTATTAGAATATTTAAGAGTGAGCCTATTTTAGATAGTTTTTAGTGGTAAATTATTCATTTTTATAAATATATACACTATAAAAATACTGACATTAATACGCTGACAGGTTACCAAAGTGAGAAAACATTTTTCCTAAATTAATATCTCATACCTCTTGTTTGCCACATTATGATCCTCAAGGCTAAGGCTGTTTTAATTAGAAATGTTTTCTTAGAAAGGTATACATTTATTTTGTCTAATATTAGGTCAGTGAGCAGCATTCTTAATTTTGTGCCTTGGCCGGGTACCTAGAACTCAGAATTCATTTGTAGTCAGTCAAGTTTAGATAATGATAATGATAATTAAATCTCATGCTTCAGTTTCTAAGTATGATAGTGCTTCCGGCAGGAGGGAGGGCGCTTTCCCCATCTATGCCATTTTCCACCTGGTTAGAACAATTTGTACCTTTCCTTTCCTATTCCAACTGACAGCAAAGACCAGAGACTATACAGTTAGGTGAAGGTTAGAAACAATGACATATGCAGTGCTCTAAATTTTCAAATGATGTCCTAATGTACCATATGATCCAGCAGACAGCACCTTGAGATTCGGGTTTTCATAGCAGCCTTATTCAGGATTGCCAAAGCTTGCAAACAGTAAAGATGTCCTTTGTAAGGTATGTTAGTTAACTTCTCATAGATGTGGCCAGATGCCTAACAAGAAGTCCTTTAAGGGAGGAAGACTTTCTACTGGCTTACAGGTTGTGGTCACAGTCCATCATGGTGGGGAAGGCAGAACAGCAGAAGCTTGAGTCAACTGGTCACATTCAGTCCACAGTCAGGAAGCAGAGACCAATGAAATCTTGTTTCTTCTTTTGTAATAATAAATATCTATTTATTTGTATTCAGAGAGGATAGAGAGAATGAGAATGGGGACACCAGGCCTTCTAGTAACTATAAACTAATTCAAGATGAATGTACCACTTTGTTTATCTGACTTTAGGTGGTACTGGGGAATTGAACCTAGGTCATCATTAGGCTTTTCAGGCAAGCACCTTAATTGCTGAGCCATCTCTCCAGCCCTTGTTTTCTTCTTTTTATTCAGACTAGGGGCCTAGTGCAGGGAAGGGTACCACCCACAGTTAGGGTGGGTCTTAATACCTCAGTTGATGTAGAAAATTCCTCACAGACATGCCTAGAGATTTGTCTCCATGGTGATTCTATAAGATTTGATATGATTTTATCAAATTGGCAGCCAGAAATTAACCATCACAGTAGATGACTGGGTAAAACTGTGGGATATTCAGATAGTGACAGATTATTCAGCACTGGAAAGAAAGTCTCTGTGAAGCCATAAAAGACCTAAAGGAAGCACTGGTGCACTCCGCTAAGTGAAGGCAGCCAGACTCAAAAGCCTGCCTAGTGGAAGATTTCAACCACATCATACTCCAGAAAAGGCTACACTAGAAAGACAATAAAAAGACCAGCAGTTATCAGAGATCAAGGATGGGAGAAGGATGGACAGGTAGAGCACAGAACACCTTCAGAATGATGAAGCTATTCTGCATGGTGCATCAATGTTGTACAAATACATGGTACTTGACATGTGCCAAAATCCAAGCAGTGTATACATTGGCAAGAGCAGAGCCTAATATAGGCTGGGACTTTGACTGATGTCAGCTGTCAACCTGGACTCATAAACCTGCACTGCCACAGTGCATGATGTTGATGGGGGAGGTGGTGCATGTGCAAGGCAGAAAGTGGGTGTAACCTTTGCTTGACTTTTCTGGTGAATCTAAAGCTTCTCTAAAAAAATGCAATCTAGGCGAGATGGCTCACTGGATATATGCCTTGTAAGCATGAGGACCTGAGTTTTATTCTCAGAACCCAGGTAAAATTGTCAGGCATGGTAATACATGCCTGCAATCCCAATACTGTGTGCAGGCAGAGACAGAAGGATCCCTGAAGCTCACTGACCAGCCAGTGTAGCCTATAATCCTATGGCTGGGGCGAAGGAGACAGGAGGATGTCTGGCACTTACTGGTAAGCTAGTCTATCACTGAAATACTGTGTCTCCAAAAGAGGTATACAGCAGTTCTGAGAAATGGCACCTGAGGTTGTCCTCTGACCTCCACATGCATGTGCACATACACATGCATACATGCCTACATTCATGAACACACACATGCAAAAAAGAATATAGTATATTTAAAGTACTACCACATGATCATGTGACTTAATTCATTAGGACATCTTAAGAGTGGTAATAACTTGGCCAACAGGTTTATGTCATGGGACTTGGTTTGCCACATACATGCTATTTTCCCTTAATTTTCTCTCCCCACCCCTCCTTGGACTCTTTTGTTCCACTCTTCATTTCTCTCATCTTCATAATTTAAATTAGGCAATAAAATCCCAGGCAACTAACTCTTCTGCCTCTTTTGGAACAAATTTAAGATATGCCTCCATAACTATATAGACATCCTTGCCTTCACCATCAGTGTTAGTTTCATGGGGTGCTATCCTGTGCGTAAATGTTTGCACACCTTTTGCTCATGGGTGGCTGTGATCCTTGTGAGCTTTTCTACTTGATGGCTTTAGTGCTGCAGGTGAGTTCACTACTGCCTTGCCAATGGAGTCCTGGTTCTCTCAGGTTCTGTCCTAGGTACTGCAGGAAAGAGTGGATAGACACCACTAGGGAAACCAGAAATAAATCATTATGGTCCCTCTCAAGTAATAATGAAAGCACAAAGACAGGTGTCACAATGAAAGTGTATGAGTTATAAAATACACAAGTTCTGATTCATGAGAGTGAACATTTTAATGGCACCAAGATTGTGATTAGTATGTGACAACTTCTGAACAATTATAAATTTTAACAGATGAGAAAAATTGTATGACAAATAGCAATTATTTGGGACTTAAATTCATCTTTTTTTTTCTGAAAGAGAATTTTATGTGTGTGAGGACTATATAGCCCCAACTATTCAAAAGTTCTGTAATTTAAAGACATGTATTTATTATTACTTCTGCCTGAGACTTCAAAGAACCATTGCTAATATATTCATGAGCAGTTTATTAGTTGTATGTTAATTGCAAGTGATAGAGCCCTTCACAGGCTGGATGAAATTAATGGGAATTTATTGGTTCATAAAACCGGGAATTCTAAGAGTGTCACTTCCCTCAAGCATGACCGCATTAAGATTTGAAATGAGCTGTGGTTACAAATCCTTGTACACCCCTCTTTGCTTTCTTCTTTTCACACTCAGCTTGATCCCCTATTTTGTGAGAAAACTGCTGCTCCTAGGCCTGTGTTCTACGGCTTTACAATTTCAAGGAGGGAGAAACTTCTCAGTCTTCTTGGAGGTCTGGAGGGTTCATGTGATGGGATTAGTTGCTTCATATGTCCATCTGGAGCCAGGGTTGATGCAATGCCATAGAATGGTTCTGATTGGTCACACCATGATCAAATGCCCTCCTAGGATTGGGGTAGAATCAACCCACCCATGTACATAGGCTCTGGGTGAAGAAGAGGCAGAAATGCAGTTGGTTGTATCAGAATAAGAAGGAATGAGTTCTGGAAAAGTGGAAAGATAATTGTTTAATATCCATCAGTAATGCATAGACCTCAGGACATCCATGCACTGTGATTTTAGTGTCTCCCCCTTGATGTCACTTCTGTGGCTGATGTTCCCTGTGCTTATAGCACTCCCTGCTTACTTTCTGATATTGCTGTCAGAAAGGACTTAAAACATAGCAACTACCCAGAAAGGACAAGCACACAAAACCCTTTTCTAATTTTGCAGTGGAAGTAGGGTCAAGATGTTCAGGGAATACTGTAGTGATTTTGTTTTGGGGTGGGGAAATTCCTACAGAAAATCAAGGACCCCTCTGCACAATGTCAGGTGTGCCTATTGGAGGTAAGCTTGCTGTGGCCTGTCTGACATTACAGCCCTAAAAGAAGAACTCCCCAACTCACTCAGGATTCATTCAGCTGTGCCCTGTGAGCCTCCTAACATAGAAAGGAGCAAAGGAAGGAAGATAAAGTATGTTGAAACATCCCTGAATTCCATAAGAACCTGAGGATTTTTTAATATGTTAGTTTTTTTTTCAAGGTAGGGTTTTGCTCTAGCCCAGGCTGACCTGGAATTCACTAGGTAGTCTCAGGGTGGCCTCGAAATCATGGTGATCCTCCTACCTCTGCCTCCCTAGTGCTGGGATTAAAGGTGTACACCATCACACCTGGCTCTATATGTTAGAAAATTTTAAAGCTCCAGATGTGTTCACTGGGCATTTGTGATCAAATTACTTTGTAGGCTTTCTGTTTTCTTTTATCCTTTCTTCCTTTGTTTTAGTTGTGTGTGTGTGTGTGTGTGTGTGTGTGTGTGTGTGTGTGTAAATATATCATGGCTGGGCTGCTACTTTCATATTTATTCCTATTTTTCCTACTTAATACTTGAAGTGAATTTCATATGTCTCTAACCTCCTTCAAGTCACATTTTTCAAACCTTATGTTTGAATCCACATATGTGTTGCTCCCAATAAAGGAAACACTTACATACATAAGGCCTTGTTTGAACAGAAGTTTCTGTGATTGAACCCAAAACCTGATGGGAAATTACCAGTTGTCATCAATGGGCAATGCCCCACCTTTGGGATATATTCAAATGTGTAGCATATGGCTCAGCCAAGGAACCTACATGTCCTAAATCCTGTGTCATTGCTGAAAGGCCATTTGGGATGAGAATAGAATACTTGGATTTTCTGGCTATGTAGTTTTTCTTTTTCAAAAGATTGCTTCTGTGTTCCAGTTAAAAGAATATCATGTTCACCCCTGGACTGCCTGAGGGTATACACCTAAATGATGGGTGGAAAAATAATACTCTTTCCTCAGGGGGCTCTCCTACTTGTACTGCAGAGACATGATATTTGCTTCCAGGGACTCCTGATGGAACATTTCTCTGTGTAATTTTACTTACCATGCTGCAGTTCTGCTTTATGCAAATAAAAAGTATTCATTACAAAAGATTAGGTTATATTTTATTTGTAAGTACACCTTGAAAACTTCTGGATCTGACAAATGCCTCATGATATTCTGATCACTGGTGTGCAAATAAATGAATCAGGAGTGCAGTGCTGCTCTCATGAATATCTCTAATTGAGATAGCACAGCTCCTACTCTTGTCTTGATGACATATGTAGATATCTATGACTGCATATACATGTCACATGCATACATGCACGTGCACATAGACATGATGCACCTCCTTTCATGTCCCTACTTCAGTTCTCACCTGACCCACTGTCCTATGTTCTATGGAGTACACAGTTTCCCACCAGTGAGATAAACAGATTCTTCCAGTACTTGTTTTGTGATGCTGCAATGTCTGTTTAATTCCTGATGAAATATTTATGAGGGCTGTCAGAACAATAGCCACCTTCTTTCTGTCCCTTAACTGCTAACCTGCACTCCTGGACCTTTGCACTTATTTTTTCCTTTTTATGTGACACACATATCCTAAGTTCTTCCCAAGGGTGTTGCTACACTATGACCCAAAATGCCACCAAGTAGATATTCACAAAATATTTTAAATAGAAACAATGGGCATTTGTTTCTGTATTGGTTTCTTTATGAAGACAGGTTTTCATTCTGCAGCCCAGGCTAACCTGGAACTCAATGTGTAACCCAGGATAGCCTTAAACTCTTGACAATCCTATTCTGGCCTCTCAAGTACCAGGATTACAAACATCACCAATGCACACATATTCAGCCATGGACATTTGTCTAGCCCACATGCCTTTAAGTGGCTGAGTTTCAACTGCAGATAGACTGATGCAGGTTGGTCTCGGCCATGTGACTCTCTCTTCTCCTCTGAGCCTCCTCATGTGCATGTAGTCCTCTGGCTTTTGGCCAGCTTGATTCCTCATGTCTCTTGTCTTACTCCTGGGAATAGTGGGCTCATCACAAGTGTGCCTCTCCTGGCAGTAACCAGTGTGTCACTGCAGAAAACTTCCTGAGAATGGCATGACAGACCTGCCTGATTCTATAGCCTGGCCATATCCCATGGGGTATATACAAAATTATAGGCTGGAGAAATATCCCTCTGTGGGAGGAATATCAAGTCACAGCAAAAGCTGTAGCTACCAGTGCCTGGAAATGCTACCTGAAATTTGTAACTCCTACACTCAGGCTGCTTCCTTTGTCCTTTATCTTTCAATCTTTGGTTCATTGGAGTCTCCTCAGGGTGGTTGTTCATATGTCTCCAAAGCAGCATCACACACAGGAGGTCTTGTTGCATGACTAAATTCTATTTCCTCAAATTACGTCATTACACACATACTCTCTATTCCCCTCATTTCACTAGCATTTAAGATCTATAAATCCCCCCCCCCCGCCCACTGAATCTGGAAGAGATACATATAACATTGTGGAATGGATGCTGGGCGTAAATGCCAGCTTCGTCAGTGCTCATTGTTTTTTCATATTATTTGATTCACTTAGAATTAATTAGCAGATCAGGTTTTCACTCAGGATCTGCTTGAAATATTACCTGTCTCGTAGAGAAAGTTCCTTTCCTTTCTTCCTCATCTCTACCACTGTAAATTAAAGCCATTAGCCTACATAGATTCATTCTTAGTTTTTGGCTCTTCCTGTCTGTGATGATAAACCCCAAGTCCACAGAACAAGGTAAATTTGTATTGCTTTCATCCCTGAGTGCCAAAGGCAGTGATCTGTCTATAAACTGAGCAACACTCCTGGGCATCGAAAGCCTTTTCAGCAAGTGCCAATTAAGTCTCTACTATGTACATATGCCATAGTACAGATAGAAGTATGGGAAGGATTTGAAGGAAATCAGGGTCACTGCTACGAGGAGCTGACACTAGCAAATAAGCCAGTGTTAGGAACCTCAGATAAAAATTTCTAAGAGAAAATTTCCATAGGGTTGAAAGAAGCTCAAAACATATTGGTACACTAGTTACAGTTGGTTTTGAATATATCTATATTGGCCACACTTTGATTGGGTGTCCTGCTTTCAAATATTATATATACTGAGGCTTAATGTGCAATTTCCATTATTATATTTGTTCTTTCAGGGGCTATAGGTGACTTGCTGTGCATCGCCAAGGGCATCTTGATTACCTCCATTCTCAGTTGCTATGCAAACAGCATATTAATTTCCCTGGACTTTGATGTGACAGTAATAATGCTCATTAGCAGAACATCTATGTGATAACTGTGAAGAAAATCTCCTTGCTAATTTAAATGTACAAAGCACACAGGAGCAAATCATTTCTTAAATTAGCCCATATGGCTTATTGGGTCACTAAG
The DNA here is from genome assembly GCA_036346955.1 of Dipus sagitta. NCBI lineage: Eukaryota > Metazoa > Chordata > Mammalia > Rodentia > Dipodidae > Dipus > Dipus sagitta. The sequence goes on along the minus strand of CM070779.1, from coordinate 63,469,805 downwards.
CTGAATTGGCTGATAATGCCCATTCTGAATTCTGAGGGCAGGAATTAGGAAGCACCATGTGTTTGTGGCATAAGCAATTTCTGTCTCCCTAGTGAACACTACAGGTCAGTGTACCATATGCTCACATATTTTTGCTCTAACCATGAACCAAGAAAATTCCAAATCTAGACTTTAACTGTATTAGAATGCCTTGGAACTCTTCCAGCTTGAATCAAGTCTAAGAATTTGCCTTAGTCCTATACTAAATAATAGGGTGTTGCTTAATAGTGGGAAGATATGTACAAAGTTGAAGGGAATTGTCATTGAAATCAAACAGTCTTACAAACCCAGGGAATGCTAAGGAATGTAGACAAGGAATATGGCTCAGCAGTTAAAGAGATCTACTGCACAAGCCTAATAACCAGAGTTTAGATCCCCAGAGCCCACGGAAATCTGGACATGAGTAGTGAATATGTATATAATCCCAACATACCTACAGCAATGAGAGGAGGGTCATGAGAATTCTGAAGCTCACAGACAAGCTAGACTGTATCGCACTGGGTAAACCCCAAGGGACATCCTGTCTCAAGAAAAAGGAGAAGGGGAAGACTATTACCTTGGGGTTGTCCTCTGACCTCCACACATGTGTTGTCACACATGTTCCCATACATAATACAACACACCATACACAAAAAATAAGGATCTTCTCATTAGGCAGCATAAAGTTCATGTGATGTAAGGATCCTCTAAATTTCAATGACAGTAGTCCCTCCATCCACCTTTCAGGATTTAGAGATATGGAGTGTAGACCTTAAGTTCAGTACCATGCTAATTTGTATTAACCCAAAGACTTGGTGTGAAACAAGTAAGGTAAAATATCTTCCACTGAGAAGTTGGCTTTCATGCTTGTTATGGTTAATCGTCATGGGTAACTGAATTTATAGTCAGGTAGGAGATATATCTCTGGCTTATCTACGAAGGTGCTTCCAGAGATGATGGATGGATGATGATGTCCATAGTTCGGGAAGACCCACCCATCTTATGGGCTCCTAGACTGCATAAAAAGGAGAGACCCTGGCTGAGTACTTTCCTTCATCTCTCTCTGCTTCCTGATTGTGAATGCCCTGTGACCAGCTGCTTCATGTTCCTACCACCATGCCTTACCTGTGATGATGGATGGTTTGCCTTCAAATTGCAAGCCAAAATAAACTCTTCCTTCATCAAGTTGCTTTTTGTTTGGCATTTGGTCACAGCATAAGAAAAATAATCAGCACACCTCCCCAAAAGCCGCAATGTTGCAATGATTGTCATCAACATTTTTTTCTACTCCCACTCTTCTCATCCTCATGTACTCCTGCTACCTGTCTACTTTTCAGCACACTTACAATCAGCCATGAACCCTTACTGGAGTCAGCACTAGAACCCTGACTGATTTCATTAACACATTAAAACAAACTTGAGTTGAGTGTGAACAGTTTTGTTTACCTTTTGCCTAATGCTGGTAATGGAAGTTTTATGGCATAATAAAATATCTGGGGTCACACAGCCTTCTTCATCTCCCATTTCCCTTGAGTTGGAATGATTTTCCCAGCATACATTAATGAAGTTTACCCTCACCATGACTGTACTAAGAAGAAAGAAGTTCAAGACCTTAGAAGCTCATAGCATGAGAGGGACTTTCCAGTCATCTAACTTCCCTGACTTGAGTATACTCTGGTCTACACAGCTAGCTTTTCTTTGGCAGTGCTTAGTTTTATAAAATGTGTGCTTTGACTTAGAAAACCTGAACCCCAAAGGGCTCCATAATTTCTTAGCATTAGTTAAGCATCAGATACAGCATCAGTCTGGAAGTTATTCAGCTGTGTTCCTTTTCCCCATTTCTCTGTTCTGAAATTGGTCTATATGTCCCCAGGTCCTTCTCCTGTCTGCACACATGATCACCTCACACAGTGCATCTTGCTTTGTGTCCATTTGGGATTAACTTTGTATTAGTTACATTCCTTATTGTTTGGACAAAATATCAGACAAAAGCAACTTAAATAAGGAAGATTTAACTTGGCTCATGGTTTAAGAAGAAACACAATCCATCACGGCAGGGAAGGCATGGCAGTAGAAGCATGAGGGGACAGGTCACAACACATCCAGAATCAGGAAGGAGAGAGTGGATAGGCAATAAGGCCAGGCTAGAGAAACCTCATGCCTACACACAGTGACCCACTTTTTCTAACAAGATTCCACCTCCTAAAGATCCTACAGCCTTCCAAAATAGCTGGGAATCATGTGTTCAAACACATGAGCATGTAGGAGACATTTGATATCCTGACCTCAGCATGCCTTCTACAGGAGTTCTGTATCATAATGCAGAGCTGGCCTATTCTTTTTAATAGGCTCATAGCACTGTATGAAACAAACATACCATGACTTATTTAAGCCAGTTCCTATGAGGATATATTTTGTTTGTTCCAACAACAAAATATAGCCTTGAACCCATTTCATATCTAGGAAAACATGACTTCCTAGTGGATACTTATAAGTGGTGCAGATGGCAAGGAAGATGTAACCATGTTCTATAGGACAATGGCAATATTCTGTAAAATGAAAGATTTAAAACATGAAAATAATTTCATCCTACTTAGGATCAGCAAGAGACGTTCTTCAGCAATCTATAATTCAGAAAGCATGAGGTTTTCCTTCTACATTCTGTGCATCTAGAAAGCAGATCAGCAGAACCTAGGAATACAGAAGTAAATTGTGCCATGAAGACCATCCAGGGCTAAGTCTCCCTTTTCCATGATTGCAAGTAAGTGCGTATGAAAATGAGCTTCCTGGACTGTGGGGATGAGTGAGGACTGACCTGTAAGCACAGTGAAGTGGAAGTTCCAGAATCCCAACCCCTTATCACTCACAAGCACCAGGCTGCTTGTGCCACAGTAGCCTTCTGAAATATAAGTTGCTGTCCTATTTAAGCAACTATTATTTTTGGTCTCTGCTCCAGCAGCTGCATCCTCACCCTGGGTGATCTGCTCCTCACGTGTCACTTGCCCAGTGAGGAAAGAAGGATGGCAGCTGAGTTCGTTATCCTAGGCTTTGGACAGGTTGCCAGACTCTCACCAGATTTATGAGAGAAGGGAAAAGAGTGAAATAGCATTTGCAGGGATTTGCAACTTAATAGCATGCTGGTGCAAACAGGCAGATGGAAAATGTGTAGTTGGTATGAAGAGGGACCTTGCACAGCCTTTGTTTTTGTTTTCTATTTCTTTTTTTTTTTCTTTATTAGTTAGTTTTGTATTCAGCGAATACAGTCAGTTTGGCACCATTATTAGGCTCATCCGTGACCTACCCCCTCCCTCCTTGTTGAGGTATACGGGTCATGCACTGTGGAGTTAGCCCACAGTTATGTGTAAGATAAACGTTTCTGAATATCAAGACCCAACATGTGGCTCTGACATTCTTTCCGCCCCCTCTTCCGCAAAATTTCCCTGAGCCATGTTGGGTTCATTTTTGGTCTGCTTCAGTGATGAGGTGTTGGGGACCTCTGAGGCTCTGGCTCTCTGATTTGGTAGGAGTTGATTTTTCTCTGTGTTGATCTCCTTCCCCCTTCTGCTGGTATCCAGTTCATCAGGAAAACAGCCCCCTTGCTTGTTTCGCCAATTTTTGTTAGTTTCAGCCAGGGCCCTTTGGAGGTATGATGGGGTGGCTCTCTCCTTAGGATCTACATCTATCTGGAAAAGACAAGCAGATTCTCCAACAGAGAGTAAGTTAGCACCAGGACAAATGAGATAACCCTTACTTTTTAATAGAGAATTTAATAGGTGTAAGCCTTCTTGTAGCCCATGATTGATGGTAGCTTGATATTGGCGAGTGGGCTTATGTTTGGATATGGTTCTGACTTGTTTCCCAGCTCCAGCTATGGGTCCTGTACCACTGAGGAGATCAGTTAGCCAAATTGAGAGCAGTTGGTTCCCCACCATGGCTGTGTGCCACTATTGCACTTGTGTGGGCACCACAACAGGTTATTTGCTGCTAAGTAGGTTAGACCATGAGTAGCTTGGACAGATATTGGTCATTTTCCCCCAGTCGCCCATGTAGCACCTTCTGGCACTAGACGCGCTGACTGTCTGGGGACTGACTGTCTTCCAACTTCCAGCCATGCCATTCTATTTTGCATGTCAACCACATAAGGTGTCTTCAGCAGTAGGGTCTTACCACTAACCTTTGGTGGGTCATCAAGTACTCTGACAGAAATCTGTCTGTCTTTTAGGAAACCTTGTAGGTCTCTCTGATCAAAAGCTCACTGTGGATAATAGCCCCATGCTGGTACTGGGAGTTACAGGTCAGTGCCCACTAAGAAAATGAGGAAAAAGATAACTAATATACAAGAGTTAGAGAGAAGAGAGGGAGAGAGGGAGAGGGAGATGGAGGGAGGGAAGATGTAGAAGATTAAGGTTAGTCGTGATCCTACCCTCTCCAGTGTCTTGTGGGTCAGGTGTTCCCTCTAAGGGCCTGGTGAAGGATCAGCCATTTGGTCTGTCTTTTAGTAAGTAGAATTTTAAGGTACCATTGTCATTTGGGTCTAGATTTGTGTTTCCCACCCCCTACATTGCCCTCCCCTCCCTCTCCACCCATCTAGTGTCTAGTCCACGAGATCCTTGCTGAATATGTAAGGTATCTTGGGTAGATTCAGGTTAGGTGCTATAGATGAGTGAGATTATGTGGCGAATTTTTTTTCTGTGATTCGGTAAGTTCACTGAGAATCATCTGTTCCAGGTTCAACCATTTTTCCTCAAATTTCATTGTGTCATTTTTTCTTACTGCTGTATAGAATTCCATTGTGTAGATATACCACATCTTAGTTATCCATTCTTCTAGTGATGGACATCTGGGTTGATTCCAGCTCTTAGCTATTACAAATTGAGCCGCTACAAACATGGTTGAGCAAATCTCTCTAGCCTGTGGATTGAAGGTTTTAGGGTAGATGCCTAGTAAGGGAATAACTGGGTCTGTTGGTATCTCTATACTCAGCTTTTTCAGAAGTTTCCATATTGCTTTCCAAAGTGGTTGTACCATCCTACATTCCCACCAACAGTGGATGAGTGTTCCTACTTCTCCACATCCTCGCCAGCATTTATTTTTATTTGTTTTTTTTTTTTTTTGATGTTTGCTATCCTTATTGTGGTAAGGTGGAATCTCATAGTTGTTTTAATTTGCATTTCTGTGATGATTAGGGATGATGAACATTTTCTTAAGTGTACGTTTGCCATTTGTATTGCTTCCTCTGTGAACTGCCTGTCCAGCTCTTTGCCCCAATTTGTTAGTGGGTTGTTTGAATTGTTATTGATTATTAGGGTTTTGAGTTCTTTGTAGGTTATAGAGATCAGGCCTTTGTCAGTTGGATAATCAGCAAATATTTTCTCCCATTCTGTCGATGATCTATTGGCTTTGCTTATTGTATGCTTGTCTGTAAAGAAACTCTTCAGCTTCATGTGACCCCATTGGTTGAGTGATGTTTAAGATCATGAGCTACTGGGGTTTTCTTCAGGAAGTCTTTTTCCATTCCTATATCATGGAACGTTCTTCCTATATTTTTTTCCAGTAGTAGCCAAGTTTCTGGTGTTATATTGAGGTCTTTGATCCATTCGGACTTGAGTGTTATACTCTGGTTTCTCTTCAGATCACATAAATCTTTCGCCTTTTACAGCCTTCACTTTAAAGAGGACTTTAGGGGATGTGGAGGTGGCTCAGTGGGCAAAGGACATGAGTGTGCATCCATGACACCAACGTGAAAGTCTGACATGGTGGTGTGCACCTAGAATTCCAGCAATGTGTAGGTGGTAACAGGGATCTCTAGGACTTGCTGCCTCGCTAGTCTAGCTGAGTATGTGAGTTCTAGTGTAAGTGTGAGCCTGTATTTCAAAAATAATGTAGAAAATAACTGAGGCAGCCATTCAACACTGACCTCTTCACTACTCACATGCAACTGTAGACATGTGTGCACATGCATTCACACGTACAAACACATATCCACTCTCACAACATTCATACATGCATATGTAAGAAATATGGACTTAATGGAAACAAGTATGTGGGAAGATGAGGTCATGCTGACCCATCTGACATGTAGGTTTGAGGAGCAGAGTGGTGTGGCTTAGGATTTCCTCATCTCAGCCTCACAGATGGCCTGGCACCCGGAGAAAGGCATTTCATCCCAAACAGTTCATTACCAGAGAACTGGGAGGAGTTTAGAGTGGAAGGAAAAAGATTAAAGAATCAAAGCAGCATCATATTAGCAAAGGTATTGAGGGAGTGAGTCACAGAGAGTGACTAAACAAATACACATCTCTCAGCCAAGTAGAACTAGCAGGGATGGAAATGTAATACATTTGGAAGGGTGGAAGTGAGAAAGTCTCATAAGGGACTGAGTTAAGATGAAATTTGGAAAAGAGATGAATCCTGTCTGAAAGTGTAGGAGAAATCCAGGAGATGGCAAAGACTGGGATCCAGAATGCTTATAAGTGTCCTGATGGAAATGGGACATATTCCCTTCTATGGACAGGCAGCATTCCTCTGCCTGCTGGAGGAGCACAGAGTGTTCACCAAACCAGCCATAAAGATTAGTCTTGGTCCTCTTTCCCACAAAATTATCAGGCAGGTGACTAATGGAAGCCATGTAGACTTCATGGTTTCAGAGGTGCCTTGTTTGGTTCAGAAGTACTCCTCAGCCTGTGTGGTACCTGGACTCAGGGCAGGTATAAGTGATAGCAAAGAGGAAAACTACACACCACATTGATTTCATAGGGGGAGCATTTGTTTGTGCATGTGGAGAGAGTTACCACTAGTCACCCCTCAAAAAAAATAATAAAAGGATTTCTGAGGTGAGTTTTACACTTGTTTCCAATAAAGAATAATGGGAGGTAGGCTATAACTGTGTCTGAAACAGATGGCCTTCCAGGAAGCCACTACTGAGTAGAAAGGATGGCAGGAGGATTTCAAGGGCTAATGTGACTCCATCACAGTCTGTAGGGAAAATTCAGTCACACAGCTCCAGCACACTACTAGGCACACTGTATTCATGGAGATATGAAAAGTGAAGGTGGCCACTCAGTTGTACTTCTATCACAGAACAATGTGCAGAGCTCTCTGCTTCTAGGATCTCTCTTATGCCAAAGAACCACACATATATTATTCTTATAACTCATATTAATTTTAATTACTATTATTATAATTGTGCAGTACATTTTGACATATAGCAAGGCAAATCATCCTGTATTATGTTTCTTTCTTCCAAATACTGTTGTCCTCCCTCTTGCAAAATCATCTTTTACTTATCAAGTAAATTATTTCCTCCCCCACACACATCCAAGTGGAAACCTGATGGAAAATACATCGTATTATGTATATTTATTCATTCATCTGTTCTCATTATTTCCCCTTTGGAGATAAAGAAAGTGACCACAATTTCAATTTGAAACCCATTTAATAATTTTAGGGATATTTAATCTGTAATAAAAACTACTTGAAATATAAAAAAGTGCAGCTTAGACAGCCATGTCAACAAATATCACAACTCACTAGTCACTTAAGTGTTTGAATAATCATTTGAGACAGCTGTTAGCATGTCTATAATCACTGAGGTTTGTCAGTCACAGTTAATAATACAAGAAGACTGTGCGACTGTGTACAGCAGGTGACAGCCTCCTCTGCCTGCAGAGTGATGCCTCTGCTTCCAAATATTCTTAAAAAGGCTGACTTTTGTAGTTGCAGATTCTTAATTGTGGTCCCAAAATGATCCCATAGCTTTGACAGTGTATCACCCTTCTTTTTCTTTCTTACAAAACTTTTTCCCCACTATACTAATGGCTCTTTCTTATAGAGAGGACCATGGCTTGTTAAGATGTTCTGCTTCTGTTAATAGCATGCAGGCTACATTTTATGACTAATATTTTAAATTTCCCATCATTCATGTGAGTGTACACCTGTATGAATGAATGTATGAAAGTCAATTGCCTCTCTTTACTTATGAGTGACAATACCAGTGCTCACAGACCAGAAGCTACATGCCAACATTGCTGCACTTAATTAAATGTCAAGTCTGCATCAAGTCACTATTATTTTCTCCACTGTCATTGAAGAAAGTGAGCCTCATGGTGCTTAAGAATTTCCTAAGCTCTCTCCAAATTTATGCAGACTCAAGTTGTAGCCTCCATATTCTGTCCTGATGTCCATATGCCTGCCACTATGCTAGAGTCCCTTCACTTTGGACAGTTTATGCATACACTGAGAGATACTATTTATCTTCACCAATAGTTGCGTTGATGGCTTAAATCATATGTCCTCTATAAACTCATGTATTCTGAATTCTTGATTGCTGCTGGTTGCAATTTGATAGATGGAGTTTTGCTTGAGGAGCTGTGTCACTGGGAGTGGACCTTGATGGTTTATTTACCCTATCTTGCTAATGTTAGTTTGGCTCACTCTCTTCCTACAGTTTCCACCTGCTGTGGCAGAGGTGATGTCTAGCTACTGCTCTACCGTCCTTTCTCCTGCCTTCATGAGCTTCCCCTGGAGACTGTAAGCCAAAAATAAACACTTTCCTCCCACAAGCTGCTTCTGGTCACATATTTCATCTACATTTCTCAATATGAAGGTAACTACAACAGTTACTTACCATATCCTATTGAATAACCCTTGATCTCTTTCACACTAACCATCATTCTAGTATTTGAGCTGAGGACCATCTGAAAATCATGCTTAGTTCCCAGTTGTAATATGATGGCAAGTCCCATGAAGCCTGGTATGATGATCTCAATTGTCAAGTTGATTAGATTTGGAATTAGCTAGAGGACTCTTCTAGGTATGTCTATGAGTGTTTCCAGAGAGGATTAACTGAGGTGGGGGCACCCACCCTGAATGTTGGCAGTGTCATTCCATTAACTGGAGTCTGGACTGAATAAAAAAGAGAAAGCAAGCTGAGCACTAGCATTCATCCCTCTCTGCTTACTGACTATGGATGCAATGTGACCAGCTGACTCACACTCCTACCACCATGCCTTCCCCACCGTGATGGACTATACCCTCAAACTGTGAGCCAAATAAACCCTTCTTTCTGCCAGTTTCTTTAGTCAGTACTTAGAACTAATGTAGACCATGATCAGCTATTGTTTTATAGGAAACCCTTCCAGATAGCTGAGTATGCTGTGAGATCTCTAACCTTCCCACCATGCTCATGGGAAAGGTAATAAAGCAAGGTAAGTATTACATGTTGAATAAAAGGCTTTCAGTTTCAGTATGTGAAACATTTACTAATTGGAGTGAGCGAGTGACTTAACATCAGCCTGCCTTTCACTTTTTATCTGCTGAATCCACTAACGAATAACAGAAAGCATCAAGAAAACTATCACATCCATGTGGCCTGTATCCTTTTCTTGGTCCTCCTACCTTTTCTAGGCCCTGGGACTCTGATGCTTACTTCTTGAGTGCCCTGTCTTGCTTTTCTCTCCAAGGCAGTAGCACACCATAGTGTTCACCCTCCATTCTGCTGTCCCGTTGATTTTCTTTGTATCCATTATCTTGATCATCTGGTGGCTTATCTGCCCCTACTACAGTGTGAACACTTTGAGAGCATGCTATATTGATCTTTGAATCCATGGGAGCTACAGCAAAGACTACTCCTTACAGCCACTGCCACATTTGCTATAGGTAAATTTCATTCACAAGCAGGAAAAACAGTGCTCTCTTTGGTGTGCAGTTGTAGAGTTTTGGCAGGTTCCTGCAGGTGATTGACCCTCACCACCATCAAGATATGATCATTGTGTCCTGGTGAGAAAAACCAGTTTTGTTCCTGTGCACTATGAAGGGGCATATTTTCCATATTAAAGAATTTCTAGGAGGACAACCCGTTAGTATAAGGGACAGTTAGTTATTATTTAGCTAGAAATTTTCCTTGTAGGTTAGTAGGCCTAACACATCATAGATGTACACACAGGTTGTTTATCACAATTAATTAGGAGGGCCATTGTTGTCAGTACTGATAGGCAGGGTGGCCTCAAACTCTGGATTTTTGCGTCTGTTTCTTGAGCAAATCTTTCCTGGTATGTTCTACCCCATCTGACAGGATCTTGTGAGTCTTAAGAATGTCCAGAGTTGCTTGAGGGTCTCAGGGACTGAGCAGATGACAATAGGCGTCCTCTTCTTTCCATTAATGTGCCAGGTCTCTGACAAAACTGACGTTAAATATCTTAAAGTGTTTTGGCCTGGAATTTAAGGTCTTATAGGCCTTTCAGGAAATTGAGAAGCACTATGATACATTCTGAGTCATCCGAAGGTCACTGCCATCTGAAAAGAGAAGATTCTCTACCCAAAGTGAGAGTAGCATTAATATAAGGGTATAAATATTAGGATAAGTGCTTACTGGAGAGTTTGATAAGCATAGTATATACATCTATCCAGACATAAACAGATGTTACACCCCTAGGGCTCACGACTACATGTAGAATGGCTTCTTCCAGCTTTCTGTCAGCTGGTCTACATGGAGGACGTTATCAGCTCAGTTCCAGCAGAATTTCTCAGTTGCTTTGCAGCCCAAGTATGTGGAGTCTTCAGCAATAGGGACTTACCATCCATTCCTGGTGGGAAACCAAGGGCCACGGCAATGGCCTATAATGTTTTGGGGGCATCAGGGACCTACCTGGCCAACAACCCACTGGAAGGTATCCCATCCCTGGCACTGAAAATTTTCTAGCAACGATCTATGGCTCCTGAGTGTTCCATTGTCCAAAACTGGAAGTTTCCATATGATTTATTTATATCCTCTTAGCTTTTGATTAGCCCTCTCTCCAGCTTTCCTTTACTCACTCTCTTCCCCTGACCTCACTTTGGGCCTTTTCATCCCCGTTAATCTATTCTTTTACTTGCATATATACAATACCAACCTATTAAGTACCCGCCTCCCTTCCTTTGTCTTCCCTTTATATCTCTTTCTTAGCTTACTGGCCTCTGCTATTGAGTTTTTTTTTTTTTCCTTGTCACACAGAAGCTCAATCATCTGTAGCTAGGACCCACATATGAGAGAGAACATGCGGTGCTTGGCTTTCTGGACCTTGGTTACTGCACTTAGTATAATCCTTTCGAGATCCATCCATTCTCCTGAAAATTTCATAACTTCATTTTTCATTACCACTGAGTAGACTCCATTGTATAAATGTGCCATGTCTTCTTTATCCACTCATCAGTTGAAGGACATCTAGGCTGGTTCCATTTCCCAGCTATTATGAATTGAGCGGCAATAAAAATGATTGAGCACATACTTCTAAGGAACTGAGATGAGTCCTTAGGATATATGCCTAGGAGTGCTATAGCTGGGTCATATGGTAGATCAATTATTAGCTGTTTTATGAACCTCCACATTGATTTCCACAATGGCTGGACCAGATTGCATTCCCACCAACACTGTAGAAAGGTTCCTCTTTTGCCACATCCTGTCAGTATTCATGATAATTTGTTTTCATGATGGTAGCCATTCTGACAAGAGTGAGATGGAATCTCAATGTGGTTTTAATCTGAATTTCCCTGATGACTAGGGGTGTAGAAGATTTTTTTAGATGCTTATATGCCATCCATATTTCTTCTTTTGAAAACTCTCTATTTAGCTCCAGAGCCAATTTTTTAATTGGCTGTTTGATTTCTTCTTATTTAATTTTTGAGTTCTTTGTATACCATAGATATTAATCGTCTGTCAGATATATAGCTGGCAAAGATTTTTTCCCATTCTGTAGGTTGCCACTTCGCTTTATTCACAATGCCCTTTAAAGTACAAAATCTTTGTAATTTCATGAGGTCCCAGTGGATAATCTGTGGTTTTATTGTCTTAGCAATTGGGGTTATATTCACAAAGTCTTTGCCAAGACCAATATGTTGAAGGGTTTCCCCTACTCTTTCCTCTAGCAGTTTCAGAGTTTCAGGTCTGATGTTAAGGTCTTTAATACAATTGGACTTAATTCTTGTGCATGGAGAGAGAGAAGAATTTATTTCATCCGTCTACAGATACATATCCAGTTTTCCCAGTACCATATGCTGAAGAGGCTGTCTTTTCTCCAATGAGTATTTTTGGCATTTTATCAAATATCAGATGGCCATAGCTACCTAGACTTACATCTGGGTCCTCTATTCTGTTCCACTGATCTATATGTCTGCTTTTGTGCCAGTACCATGCTGCTTTTGTTACTATGGCTCTGTAGTATAGGTTAAGATCAGGTATGGTGATACCACCAGCCATATTTTTGTTGCTCAGTATTATTTTAGGTATTCAAGGTTTTTTGTGATTCCAAATGAATTTTTGGATTGTTTTTTTTTTCTTTTCATGAAGAATGCCATTGGAATTTTGATGGGGATTGCATTAAATGTGTAGATTTCTTTTGGTAAGATTGCCATTTTCACAATATTGATTCTTCAAATACAGGAACAAGTGATGCTTTCTCCATTTCCGAGTTTCTTCAGCAATTTCTCACTTGAGTGTTTTAAAGTTTCCATTGTAGAGATCCTTCACTTTCTTGGTTAGGCTTAATCCAAGGTACTTTATTTTCTTTGATGTAATTTTGAATGGGCATGATTATCTGATTTCATCCTCTGTGTTTGTTGTTACCATAGAGGAAGGTTACTGATTTCCGTGTATTTATTTTGTATCCTGCTACATGAGTGTAGGTGTTTATCAGCTCTAACAGTTTGCTGGTAGAGTCCTTAGGGTCCTATATAGAAAGAATCATGTCATCTGCAAATAGTAATAACTTGATCTCTTCCTTTCCAATTTGTATCCCTTTTATGTGCATCTCTTGCCTTATTGCTATGGCTAAGATTTCCAGCACTATATTAAATAAAAGTGGAGACAGTGGACAACCTTGTCTTTTTCCTGATTTTAGTGGGAAAACTTCCAGTTTTTCCCCATTTAGTAATATGTTGACTGTAGGCTTCTCATAAATAGCCTTTATTATATTGAGATATGTTCCTTCTATTCCCAGTCTCTGTAGGACTTTTATCATGAAGGGATGTTGGATTTTGTCAAACACTTTCTCTGCATCTAATGAGATTATCATGTGATTTTTGTCCTTCAGTCCATTTATATAGTATATTACATTTATTGATTTGTATATGTCGAATCATCCGTGCCTCTCTTGGATAAAGCCTACTTGGTAAGGGTGAATGATCTGTCTGATATATTCTTGTATTCTGTTTTCCAATATGTTGTTAAGATTTTTTTAAATATTTATTTGTGTGCATGTGTATGAGAGAAAGAGAAAATGGGCATACCAAGGCCTCTTGCCACTGCAAACAAACTCCAGATGCATGTGCCCCTTTTTTTGTCTTTATTAGTTAGTTTTGTATTCAGCAAATACAGTCAGTTTGCTACCATTACTAGGCTCATCCGTGACTTACCCCCTCCCCTTGGCCCCTCCTTGTTGAGGTATAAGGGTCATGCATTGTGGGGTTAGCCCACAGTTACGGGTAAGCTAAATGTCTCTGCATGTCATGACCCAACATGTGGCTCTGACATTCTTTCCGCCCCCTCTTCCGCAAAATTTCCCTGAGCCATGTTGGGTTCATTTTTGGTCTGCTTCAGTGATGAGGTGTTGGGGGCCTCTGAGGCTCTGGCTCTCTGATTTGGTAGGAGTTGATTTTTCTCTGTGCTGATTTCCTTCCCACTTGTGCTGGTATCCGGTTCATCAGGAAAACAGCCCCCTTGCTTGTTTCTCCAATTTTTCTGTTCATGAGGGAGATTGGTCTGTAATTTTCTTTTTTTGTTCTATCTTTGCCTGGTTTTGATATGAGGGTGATGCTGGCCTCATAGAAGGAGTTTGGTAGGATTATTCTTTTTCTATTTTATGGAAAGGCTTAAGAAGGAATGGTACAAGTTCTTCGCTGAAGGTCTGGTAAAATTCAGCAGTGAATCCATCTGGGCCTGGAATTTTTTTAGTTGGGAGATTTTTGATAACTGCTTTGATCTCCATGCTTGTTATAGGTCTATTTAAGTGATTAATCTCATCTTGATTTAATTTAGGTAGGTCATATAAATCAAGGAAATCATCCATTTCTTTCATATTTTCATACTTTGTGGAGTATGTGCTTTTATGGTATGTCCCTATGATGTTTTGATTTCTCTGGCATCTGCTGTGATGTTACCTTTTTCCTCTCTAATTTTATTAATTTGTGTCTCTTCTCTCTTTCTTTCAGTCAGATTTGCTAAGCGTTTATCAATCTTGTTTCCCCTTTCAAAGAACCAACTCTTTGTTTCATTGATTCTTTGGATTATTATTATTTTTGTTTCTATTTCATTAATTTCTGCCTTAATCTTTATTATTTCTTCCCATCTACTGATTTCTGGTTTGCCTTGTTCTTCTTTTTACAAGGCTTTAAGGTGAGGCATTAGGTCATTTACTTGCGACCTTTCTAACTTCTTAATATAGGCACTTAAAGCTATAAATTTACCTCTAAGGACTGCCTTCATTGTGTCCCAGAGATTTTGGTATGTTGTGCTCTCATTATCATTTGACTGTATAAATTTTTTGCTTTCCTTCTTGATTTCTTCATTGATCCGTTCATCATTTAGTAGTGTATTATTTAATTTCCATGATTTTGTGTATGCTCTATATCCTTTCTTGCTATTGATTTGTAGTTTGATTCCATTGTGGTCAGTTAGAATGCAAGGAATTATTTCCATTTTCCTGTATTTGTTAAGATTTGCTTTGTGTCCTAATATATGGTGTATTTTAGAGAATGTTCCATGTGCTGCTGAAAAGAATGTGTATTCTGCAGCATTTGGATGAAATGTCCTATATATATCTGTTAGGTCCATTCCTTCTCTGACCTCATTTGGTCCAGATGCCTTTCTGTTTATTTTTTCCCAGGATGACCTGTCAATTGATGAGAGTGGGGTGTTGAAGTCACCCACTACCACTGTGTTTGGTGTTATTTGTGACCTTAGTTCTAATAGCGTTTGTTTGATGAATTTGAGGACCCCCATGTTAGGTGCATATAGGTTTAGGATTGGAATGTCCTGCAGTTGGAGGGTTCTTTTAATCAATATAAAGTGGCCTTCCTTATCTTTCTTAACTAATGTTGGGAGACTTCTGGCCAAGATGGTGACCAAGAAGCTGCACTGCAAATCCTGGGGAAAGAAAGGAAAAATATTAAGGGTACATAGTGGCTTTTAGGGGAGAGAAATCTGGGAGGGCAGAGAGGCGGGGGAACAGGGAATCGCGGATCCCCTCGCAGGTGGGTAGCCCAACACTCACCCCAAATAACCGCCGTGTTCACAGCACCGCCGGTGCTGCCACTGCTGTGCCAGCTGCCACCGCTGCCACCGAGGGCCGATTGTTCCCTGCGTGTGGAAGTTTAGACTCCTCTACACTCTTGTCCACTCACCGACTTACTGAGCGAGCCCAGTCCCACAGCAGGTGCCATGCAAGATCAGACTGTGTCTCTCGCTTGTGCCAGCTCAGGTGCCATCCCCTACCTGTCTGCCACGCCGCCGTCTGCCATTGTCCTGTGGCGGGGGAGCGCAGACTGCTTCCGGTTCCCAGCGTTCCCAGCCACAGTTTAGGCTGCTTCAGTGCTTGGTGCCTCAGTGCCACTCCTAGCTCGAACGCAGGAAGGTTTGGCACATTACCGCTTGAGAACTCAGGCAATTTGGCGCTCCCAGGCAGTAGAAAGGCAGCGTTGGCAAGTGAAAGCCAAAGCCCAGGCTGCTTGGCAACTGCCTCAGGCTGCATAAGATTCCCATTGTTCTTGAGCCCAGGTTGATACGCCCACCTACCTGCCCATACACTGTCATGGGCAGAACACAGCGCAAAAGAAATAACGTGAAAAATCAAAGGCAAGAAAATCCAGTTAGATCAACCAGTACCACAATGAATACATCTAACTGAAAAATAGAAGAACCAATAGGACCAGAACACCAAATTGAAGCTATGAGCAATGCAACCCTGACCAACCTACTGGTAGAACTTGCAGGAAAGCAACAAAGGACCGATAATCGTCTGGATGCTGCCATCACTAAACTAGAACTAATAGATAAGAAATTGGAAGGATTAGCTAAGAAATTGGAAGGATTTCAAAGAAAGTTAAGAGATTTGAGGGAGAGTGAAAAAAAAAGACCTTAAAAATCAGCTGGCCATGCTAAATGAAGACATAAAGAAATGCAAGGATGAACTCCAAGAATCATCAAGAAAATCAGAAAATGATGGGAAAAGGGAGCTTGATAGAGGGAGGAAATTATACATAGAAAAGTTATAGAAAATGCAAACTTAATTGGACAAATCCAAAGCTCGCCAGAAGCTCTCAAGAATAGAGTCAGCCAAGTGGAGGATAGAAACTCTGATCTTGAGGACAAGATGGAAGAAACAGTTAGAGAGTTCAAAAATTTCAGTAAGTTCAAAAGCTCCTGTGAACAGAACATGAGGGAATTGTGGGATACACTTAAACGTCCTAATATCAGGGTCATTGGAATACTAGAAGGAGAAGAAATTCAGACCAAAGGCATGGAGAACTTATTTAACAAAATAATTGAAGAAAACTTCCCCAGTCTCTTAAAAGAAAGGCCCATCAAGATACAAGAAGCCAATAGAACTCCAAACAGACTGGACCAAAGGAGAAACTCTCCAAGACATATTGTCATTAAGACTCTAAACATTAAGCCGGACGTGGTGGTGCACGCCTTTAATCCCAGCACTCGGGAGGCAGAGGTAGGAGGATCACCATGAGTTCGAGGCCACCGTGAGACTCCATAGTGAATTCCAGGTCAGCCTAGGCTAGAGTGAGACCCTACCTCGAAAAACCAAAAAAAAAAAAAAAAAAGACTCTAAACATTGACATCAAAGAGAAAATCCTAAAAGCAGCTAGGGAAAAACAGCACACCACCTTCAAAGGTTACCCCATCAGATTTACTTCAGACTTCTCAATAGAAACCTTGAAAGCTAGAAGGGCCTGGAATGAAACACTGCAAAGTCTACGAACCTATGGATTCCAAACCAAACTACTCTACCCAGCAAAAGTATCCCTCCTAATAGATGGTGAAAGAAAAACTTTCCACGACAAAACTCAGCTTTACAATTATATGAACACAAAATCAAACCTACAGAGAGTATTTCAGGAAATTCTCCACAGAGAAGAAAAAAATAATCAAACACAATTGTCTACAAGAAGCAGATCACAACAACCAAACTCAGAGTAGGCACAAAAAACTTCAAAGTCCATGAAAACACCAACCCACATTTACCATCACAATATGGCAGGGATCAAATCAAATCTCACAGTCATTACCCTAAATATTAACGGCCTTAATTCACCCATCAAGAGACACAAGTTAACAGGATGGATCAAGAAATTGGACCCCTCAATCTGTTGCCTTCAAGAAACCGACCTCACCATTAAAGACAGACATCTCCTCAGGGTGAAAGGGTGGAAAACAGTATTCCAAGAAAATGGGAATAAGAAACGAGCAGATGTAGCTATATTAATATCGGATAAAATAGACTTCAAACCAAAAATAATCAAAAAGACAAAGAAGGCCACTTCCTACTTATCAAGGGAAAGATCCATCAAGAGGATATTACACTCATAAATCAGTATGCACCAAACACAGGGGCACCACAGTTCATAAAACAAAACTTCCTTGACAATAAAACTCAACAGGGAAGTAAGAGAGCTCAAGAAAACCATAGATCACTTAGACCTAACGGACATCTACAGAACCTTCCATCCCTAATCAACATATTACACATTCTTCTCAGCAGCCCATGGAACATTCTCTAAAATAGACCATATACTGGGTCACAAGGCCTGCATCCACATATTTAGGAAGATTGACATCATTCACTGCATGATATCACATCACAATGCTATATTGCTAGAAATCAACAACAAAAGACCCACCAAGAATCCCAAGGGAACCTGGAAACTGAACAGCACACTTTTGAACAATAAATGGATAGAGGATGAAATAAAGAATGAAATTGCAAATTTTCCGGAATTGAACAACAATGAGAACACATCGTACCAAAACTTATGGGACACAATGAAGGCGGTCCTCAGGGGAAAATTCATAGCACTCAATGCCTTCATAAAAAAGACAGAAAGATCCCAAATCAATGTCCTATCCATCCACCCAAGGCGCTGGAAAAACAAGAAAAATCCAACCCAAAGAGCTCCAGAGGGAAAGAAATAATTAAAATCAGAGCAGAAATCAATGAACTGGAAACGAGGGAAACTATTAAGACAAATGACAAAAGAAAGAGCTGGTTCTTTGAAAAAATAAACAAGATTGACAAACCCCTGGCCAATCTGATCAAGCAAAAAAAGGAGAAGCTTCAAATTAACAAAATTCAAGATGAAAAAGGAGAGATCACAACAGACATAAGTGAAATTGTGAGAATCATCGGGAGTTATTTCAAAAACCTCTACTCCACAAACCTGGATAATGTGGAGGAGATGGATAAATTCTTGGATGCATACCATCTACCAAACCTAAACACAGAGCAGATTAATCACCTCAATCAACCTATCACACTCATGGAGATTGAAAAAGTAATAAAAAACCTCTCAAAAAGAAGTGTCCAGGACCAGATGGCTTCTCAGCCGAATTCTACAAAACCTTCATGGAAGAACTCAAACCAATCTTCCTTAATCTGTGCCACACAATTGGTGAACAGGGACAGCTACCCAACTCCTTTTATGAAGCTAGCATCACCCTAATTCCAAAACCAGGCAGAGATGCCACAAGAAAAGAAAACTACCGGCCTATTTCCCTGATGAATTTGGATGCAAAATCCTAAACAAAATCCTTGCAAACTGAATCCAACAACACATCAAAAGCATTATCCACCTTGACCAAGTGGTATTCATTCCAGGAACACAGGGGTGGTCCAACATACGGAAATCTGTCAATGTAATACACCACATAAACAAGGTTAAACATAGAAACCACATGATCATTACGATAGATGCAGAAAAGGCCTTTGACAAGATTCAACATCACTTCATGTTCAAAACATTGCAGAGAATTGGCATGGTTGGTTCATATCTCAACCTAATGAAGGCAATATACGAAGCTCCGAAGGCCCAAATAATACTTAATGGAGAGAGACTGGAGGAATTCCCATTAAGATCAGGAGCAAGATAGGGTTGTCCACTCTCACCTCTGCTTTTCAATATAGTACTGGAAGTCCTAGCTCAAGCAATAAGACAGGAGAAGGAAATGAAAGGGATACAATTTGGAAAGGAAGAAGTTAAGTTAGCTTTATTCGCTGATGACATGATTATATATGTAAGAGACCCGAGAGACTCCATCCCAAAACTCCTGAAGGTTATGAACTCCTATAGCAAAGTAGCAGGATAGAAAATGAATGCACAAAAATCAGTAGCCCTCCTTTATGAAAATGACAAAGATAAAGAGAAAGAAAAAAATAAAATACCTTGGAATAACGTTAACCAAGGAAGTGAAAGATCTATACAATGAAAATATAAAAACACTCAAAAAAGAAATTGAGGCCGACTTGAGAAAATGGAAAGACCTCCCATGTTCCTGGATAGGCAGAATTAACATTGTGAAGATGACAATCCTACCAAAGGCAATATACAGATTTAATGCAATTCCAGCTAAAATCCCTACAGTGTTCTTCACAGAGATCGAGAAAATGATCTCAAATTTCATATGGAAAGGCAGAAGGCCTCGCACATCCAAACATATCCTCAGCAAAAGAAATACCTCTGGAGGCATCACTTACCTGATCTAAAGCTATATTACAAAGCCATAGTAATAAAAACAGCATGGTACTGGCATACATACAGGAGTATAGGTCAGTGGAATAGACTTGAGGTCCCGGACTTTGGGTCAAGCAACTATCGCTACTTGATATTCGATAAAGGCCCACACAATATAGGCTGGAAAAAAGACATCATCTTCAACAAATGGTGCTGGACAAACTGGATAACCATATGTGGGAAACTGAAACTTGACCCACACATTTCACCATGCACTACAATCAAGTCCAAATGGATGAAAGATCTCAATATAAGACTAGATACTCGCATACTACTGGAAGAAAATTTAGGAAGTACTTTTCATGATATAGGAATGGAAAAAGACTTCCTGAACAAAACCCCAGTAGCTCAGGAACTTAAACCGTCACTCAACCAATGGGATCACATGAAGCTGAAGAGTTTCTTTACAGATAAGCATACAATAAGCAAAGCCAACAGATCACCCACAGAATGGGAGAAAATATTTGCAGGTTATCCAACTGATGGAGGCCTAATCTCTAGAATCTACAAGGCACTCAAAAATCTAAACAGTAAGAAGCCAAACACCCCACTCACAAAAATGGGGCAAAGAGCTGAACAGGCAGTTCACAGAGGAAGAAATAGAAATGGCAAACAGACACTTAAGAAAATGTTCAGCATCCCTAATCATCAGAGAAATGCAAATTAAAACAACTATGAGATTCCACCGTACCCCAATAAGGATAGCAAACATCAAAAAATCAAATGAAAATAAATGCTGGCAAAGATGTGGAGAAGTAGGAACACTCATCCACTGTTGGTGGGAATGTAGGATGGTACAACCACTTTGGAAAGCAATATGGAGACTTCTGAAAAAGCTGAGTATAGAGATACCAACAGATCCAGTTATTCCCTTACTAGGCATCTACCCTAAAACCTTCAAACCACAGGCTAGAGAGATTTGCCCAACCATGTTTGTAGCCGCTCAATTTGTAATAGCTAAGTGCTGGAATCAACCCAGATGTCCATCAGTAGAAGAATGGATAACTAAGATGTGGTATATCTACACAATGGAATTCTATACAGCAGTAAGAAAAAATGACACAATGAAATTTGAGGATAAATGGTTGAACCTGGTACAGATTCAGTGAACTTACCGAATCACAGAAAAAAAATTTGCCACATAGTCTCACTCATCTATAGCACCTAACCTGAATCTACCCCAGATACCTTACATATCTAGCAAGCATCTACTAGACAGGACACTAGGATGGAAGTGGAGGAGGGGAGGGCATCAAAGGGGCGGGAAACACAAATCTAGACCCAAACGGCAATGGTACCATAATTTTCTACTTACTAAAAGGCCAAATGGCTGATCCTTCACCAGTCCCTTACAGGGAACACCTGAACCACAAGAAACTGGAGAGAGTAAGATCAAGACTAACCTTAATATTATACATCTTCCCTCCCTCACTTCCCCTCTCCCTCTATCTCTCTCTCTTATCTCTAACTCTTGTACATTAGTTATCTTTTACCTCATTTTCTTAGTGGGCACTGACCTGTAACTCCCAGTACCAGCATGGGGCTATCATCCACAATGAGCTTTTGATCAGAGAGACCTACATGGTTTCCTAAAAGACAGACAGATATCTGTCAGAGTACTTGATGACCCACCAAAGGCTAGTGGTAAGACCCTACTGCTGAAGACACTTTATGTGATTGACATGCAAATTAGAATGGCATGGCTGGAAGTTGGAAGAGAGTCAGTCCCCAGACAGTCAGCATGTCTAGTGCCAGAAGGTGCTACATGGGCAACTGGGGGAAAATGACCGATATCTCTCGAAGCAACGCATTGTGTAACCTACTTAGCAGCAAATAACTTGTTGTGATGCCCACACAAGTGCAATAGTGGCACACAGCCATGGTGGGGAACTAACTGCTCTTGATTTGGCTAACTGATCTCCTCAGTGGTGTGGGACCCATAGCTGGAGCTGGGAAACAAGTCAGAAGCGTATCCAAACATAAGTCCACTCGCCAATATCAAGCTACCATCAATCATGGACTACAAGAGGGCCTACACCTATTAAATTCTCTATAAAATGTAAGGGTTATCTCATTTGTCCTGATGCTAACTTAGGCTCCATTGGAGAAACTGCTTCTCTTTTTCAGATAGATGTAGATCCTAAGGAGAGAGCCACCCCATCATACCTCAAAAGGGCCCCGGCTGAAACTAAGAAAAATTGGAGAAACAAGCAAGGGGGCTGTTTTCCTGATGAACCGGATACCAGCACAAGGGGGAAGGAGATCAGCACAGAGAAAAATCAACTCCTACCAAATCAGAGAGCCAGAGCCTCAGAGGCCCCCAACACCTCATCACTGAAGCAGACCAAAAATGAACCCAACATGGCTCAGGGAAATTTTGCAGAAGAGGGGGCGGAAAGAATGTCAAAGCCTCATGTTGGGTCATGATATGCAGAGACATTTAGCTTACCCATAACTGTGGGCTAACTCCCCAGTGCATGACCTGTATACCTCATCAAGGAAGGGCCAAGGGGAGGGGGTAGATCGCGGAATAGCCTTATAATGGTGCCAAACTGACTGAATTTGCTGAATACAAAACTAACTAATAAAGAAAAAAAAAAGAGGGAGGGAGGGAGGGAGGGAGAGAGGGAGGGAGGAAAGGAAAGAGGTAGAGAGGGAGGGAGGAAGGGAAGGGAGCAGACATGGCTCCCTCTAGGAATTACTTAATTTATTTACGTATGTCCCAGTAAACCCTAACACATAAAACATTTTAAAAAATAAAAAATAAAATAAAATAAAAAACTAATGTTGGACTGAAGTCTACCTTGTCAGATATTAGGATAGGAACCTCTGCTTGTTTTCTAGGTCCATGTGCTTTAAACGTCGTTTTCCAACCTTTCACCCTAAGACAGTGTCCATCCTTTGTAGAAAGGTGGGTTTCTTGGAGGCAACAAATTGAAGGATCCTGCTTTTTAACCCAGTCTACAAACCTATGTCTTTTGTTTGGGGCATTGAGGCCATTGATATTAAGAGATATTATTGAAAGTTGTGTATTCATTTTTGCTATTTTTTTGTAGTTCTTCTGGTTTTGCCTTTGCTCTCTTGTGTTAACTAGTATTTAAGTATTGTTTGTTTTTTCCCAGTTCCTTATATGTGTGCCTTTCTTTTTCTTCAGCATGGAAGATTCTTTCAAGTATTTTCTGTAGAGCTGGTTTTGTCTTCAAATACTCCTTTAGCCTGCTTTTGTTGTGGAATGTCCTTATTTCTCCATGTATTTGAATGGATAGCTTTGCAGGATAAAGTAACCTTGGTTGACAGTTGTTATCTTTCAGAACTTGGAATCATCACTCCATGCCCTTCTGGCTTTTAAAGTTTGTGTTGAGTAATCTGCTGTAATCCTGATATGCTTACCTTTGTAGGTAACTTGATTTTTCTCTTGACTGCTTTCAATGTTTTTTCTTTGGTTTGTATGTTTGGTAGTTTGATTACAATATGTTATCTTTCAGAACTTGGAATCATCACTCCATGCCCTTCTGGCTTTTAAAGTTTGTGTTGAGTAATCTGCTGTAATCCTGATATGCTTACCTTTGTAGGTAACTTGATTTTTCTCTCTGACTGCTTTCAATGTTTTTTCATTGGTTTGTATGTTTGGTAGTTTGATTACAATATGGTGAGGAGAGGTTCTTTCCATGTTTTGTCTGGCTGGTGTTCTAAAGGATTCCTGTATCTTCTTTGGCACCTCTTTCCCAATTTGGGGGAAATTTTCTTCTATGATTTTTTGAAGATGCGTACTATGCCTTTGGAGTGAAATTCTTCTCCTTCTGCTATGCCCTGAATTTTTATGTTTGATCTTTTCATAGTGTCCTGAATATCATGACATTCCCACTCATTCTTTTCTATTAGTTTGCTTTCTCTTTGTTGGACTGTATTAGATCTGCCACCTCATCTTCTAGCTTAGATATTCTGTCCTCTCCTTCATCCATTCTACTGGTGAGATTTTCTACAGAGTTTTTTTATTTCATTAACTGTGTTCTTTATTGCTAGTAATTCTAACTGGTTTTTCTATATTATTTCTATTTCCTTATTTATGTCTAGGATTGACCTCTTTCTTTCATTAAATTGGCATCCTTTGTCTTCTTTGTTCCTTTGATTTCTTCTTTGATTTCTTTGAACATATTTATAATCATTCTTTTGTAATATTTCTCAGGCATTTCCTCTCACTTGTTCTCACTGGAGGTCATTTCTGATGCCTTAACACTTTTCAGTCGATTTATATTGTCTTGATATTTGGTGTTTCTTTTGTTATGGTGTATATATTTTTGCATCCTGGATTATTTAATAATTGGATTTTCTAGTTATCTTGGTATTATTAGATGTATCAATCAGTCTGATGTTATATAACTTCAGAGTATGAGTTTAAGGTGCTATGTGTGGCTCTCAACTGTCAGAGTATCTACAAAAGTGTCCCTAGTTGTTGATTTTGCCTTCTATGAGAGTATTCTGGTAGGCTGAGTGGAACGAAATACAGGTAGTTTCTAATATTTAACTAAACAATCTACACTTTCAATGAAAAACAGCTCAGAATATTTATCCAAGTGTAGGTGTTATGACAACCGTATCCTCTGTCTGTCCCTTAGGCTGTGTGGTGCCTCACCCACTCCCTTAATCCTGACAACAAGGAGGTTAAGATTTCTGGTCTGTTGAGGGTTCCACGTCAGCTTGTGACCAGGTGAGACCCTTCCCTGGTGTAATCCCAGTTACCTCTGCTCCTGCTTGTGTTTGGGTATAGGCCAAGTAGGCATGGCCTGCTCCCTGGACTGCTGCTCTGTTTGCTGGAGCTGGGCACTGGCAGTGGGGGAGGGGACGCTGCCAATGGTGCTCTAGTTCTCTCGCTGTTCCACATGTTCTTCTACCTTGTGATCTGGTCCTCCGTCGTTCACTGCCATTCTCCCTTCACATTTCTTGAGTTTGTGGAGATCTCCAGTGTGAGTGGAAACTCCCCTCATGTGGCTTTTCCTGCAGCTCAAGCCAACCCTGGTGGCTGGCTGTCATGCTGCTGAGGTCCGTGGACTTGCCAGAGCTGCTTCTGCCAGCCTATGCGGACTCTGGATGCTCTGAATCTCTCCTACTTCTCCACTGCTGTTTCAATTTCTATACACCTCACTTTTTAGTAAAAGTGTGTATTTTGCTGGTTTTTTTTTTTTTTTTTGGCTTTTCCCCCCCCAGGCTGTTTGGTGTGGTACCTACGCCACCATCTTAACCAGAAGTCTCAGTAGCCTTTCTATATGAAAATGACAAAGATATAGAGAAAAAATAAGTGACATTGTCCCATTTTCAATAGCAACAACAACAACAAAAATATCTTGGAATAACATTAACGAAGGAAGTGAAATATCTATACAATGAAAACATAAAACCACTTAAAAGAAATTGAGGTGGACTTGAGAAAATGGAAAGACCTCCCATGCTCCTGGATAGGCAGAGTTAACATTGTGAAAATGGCAATCCTACCAAAGACAATATACAGATTTAATGCAATTCCAATCAAAATCCCAACATTGTTCTTCACAGAGATAGAAAAAATGATCACAAAATTCATATGGAAAGGCAGAAGGCCTCAGATATCCAAGCATGTCCTCAGCAAAAGAAACGCTTCTGGAGGCATCACCATATCTGATCTAAAGCTACATTACTCAGCCATAGTAATAAAAACAGCATAGTACTAGCATCAAAACAGGAGTATAGTCCAGTGGAATAGAGTGGAGTACCTGGACTTTGGGTCAAGTAATTACAGCTACTTGATATTTGAAAGGCCCTAATAATATAGGGTGAAGAAAAGACAGCGTATTTAGCAAATGGTGCTGGGTAAACTGGATAACCATATGCAGGAAATTGAAACTTGAACTACACATCTCGCCATGCTCAACAATCCAGTGCAAATGGATCAAAGACCTCAATATAAGACAGAAAACTCTGCTACTACTGGAAGAAAATATAGGAGGAACTTTCCATGATATAGGAAAAGACTTCCTGAACAAAACTCCAGTAGCACAGGATCTTTAACAATCACTCAACCAATGGGATCACATGAAGCTGAAGAGTGTCTTCACAGACAAACATACAATAAACAGAGCCAATACCTTACCCACATAATGGGAGAAAATATTTGCTGAATATCCAACTTACAGAGGTTTAATCTCTAGAATCTACAAAGAACTCAAAAACCTAAATAATAAAAAGTCAAACAACCCACTCACAAAATGGGGCAAAGAACTGGACAGGCAGTTATCAGAGAAAAAAATACAAATGGCAAACACACACTTAAGAAAATGTTCATCATCCTTAATCATCAGGGAAATGCAAATTTAAACAACTATGAGATTCCACCTTACCTGAGTAAGGATAGCAAACATTAAAAAAATGAAATGAAAATAAATGGCGAGGATGCAGAGAAATATGAACCTTCATCCACTGTTGGTGGGAATGTAAGGTGGTGCAACCACTTTGGAAATCAATATGGAGACTCCCAAAAATGCTTTCTATAGAGGTACCAACATACCCATTTATTCCCTTACTGGGCATGTATCCTGAAAACTCCATGCTTCAGTCCAGAGAGATTTGCTCAAGCATGTTTATAACTGCTCAATTCATAATAGCTGAGAGCTGGAATAAACCCAGATGTCCATCATTAGACAAATGGATAACTAAAATGTAAGGAAAACAACACAATGGAATTTGAAGAAAAATGGTCAAACCTGAAACAGATCATTCTCAGTAAACTCACCCAATCACAGAAAAATAATTGCTGCATAGTCTCACTCAACTATAGCTACCAGCAGGAATCTACCCAAGATGTCAACATACCTAGTAATTATCTCCAGGACCAAACAATAGGGTGGGTGAGGAGGGTAAGTGAGGGTGTGGGGGGGACACAAAACTGGACCCAAACTGCAATGGTACCATAAAATTCTAAATCCTAAAGGACAGAGCAAATGGTTGAACATTCACCAGGCCCTTAGAGGGAACACCTGAGCCACAAGGTCCTGCAGAAGGTACAATGAAGACTGACCTTAATCTTCTCCTGTTTCTGTTTCACTCTCTCTCCCTCTTCTCTCTCGTCTCTCTATCTATTTTATATTACTTGTCTTTTTCTTCCCTCTGTTCTTGGGCACTGACCTGTAACTCCCAGTACCAGCAGGTGACTATCATCCACAATGAGTTTTTGATCAGAGAGATCTACAAAGTTTCCCAAAAGAATACAGATTTCTGTCAGAGTACTTGATGAAAGGTTAGTGGTAAGACCTTACTATTGAAGACACCTTATGCTGTTGGCCTGTAACATGGAGTGACATGGCTGGAAGAGAGTCAGTCCCAAGACAGTTAGTGCGTCTAGTGCCAGAAGGAGCTACATGAGTGACTGGGGGAAAATGACCAATATCTGTCCAAGCAACTCATGGTCTAACCTACTTAGCAGCAAACAATCAGACATGATACTCAAACAAGTGCAATGGTGTCACAGAGCCATGGTGGGAAACTGACTGCTCTTGATTTGGCTAACTGGTCTGCTCAGTGGAATGGGACCCATAGCTGGAGCTGGGAAACAAATCAGAACCATATCAAAAAATGAGCCTGCTCTACATTATCAAGCTCCCATCAATCATGGGCTAAAAGAGGGCTTACACCTATTAAATTCTCTCTAAAAAAATAATGGTTATCCCATTTATCTGGTGCCAACTTTACTCTCCATCAAATAATCTGCTTCTCTTTTTCAGATGGACACATATCCTAAGGACAGAACTATCACATCATACCTCAAAATGGACCCAGCTGAAACTGACAATAATTGGGGAAACAAGCAAGAGTGCTGTTTTCTTAGTGAACCTGGTACCAGCACAAGCATAAAGGAGACAAACACAGAGAACAATCAACTCCTACCAAACCAGATATCCAGAGACACAGAGGCTTCCAAGACCTCATCACTGAAGCAGACCTAAAATGAACCCAACATGGCTCAGGGTAATTTGTGGAAGAGGGGCAGAAAGAATGTCAGAGCCATGCATTGGGTCATGATACACAGAGACATTTCCTCCTCCCCATAACTGATGGCTAACCCCATAATGTGTGACCCATATACCTGCAGAGGATGGAGGATAGGGAGGAGGCTAACAATAGTACCAACTTGACTGTTTTCACTGAGTACAAAACTAACTAAAAAAAAAAAAAAAAAAAAACTGTAGACATGCAGTCATACTGATCCAAACATTTATTTAGCTCTCAAGCTTCATCCTCTACATTCTATGACTAATATTCCACTCATCCTCAGTTAAATGTGATCAGTCTAGCCATCCTTCTTTGCATCCCTTGATACATTTTATTTTTAAAAGTGTTGCTTGAGGGGCTGGAGAGCTGGCTTGGTGGTTAAGGCATTTGCCTGCAAAGCAAATTGACCTTGGTTTGATTCCCTAGGACCCAAGTAAGCCAGGTGCACAAGGGGGCACATGTGTCTGGAGTTTGTTTGCAGTGGCTAGAGGCCCTGGTTTGCCCATTCTCTCTCTCTCTCAAATAAATAAATAAAAATAAAGTTTTAAAAAGTGTTGCATGAAACTGTTTTACTGAGGAAATGCAAACTCACCCTACATAGGACTCAGATGACAGACCAACACAAGATTGTACTAAAATACAGCTCTAGTAAACCAGTGTGTCTATTAGGACTATTTACAGAGTATGGGTGAGGGACTCCTTACAGGAGCAGGAGTGATTCAAAGGTAGCTGCATCACCACTGAGCCATCCCATCCTGGATGGCACCTCATGGAAGCTGCATCCTGGAGACCCCCTTGTGGTGAACCTTTCATCTTCTACTTAATCTAGTATCTACCAAGATCATGTAGAGCTAGGAGAGGGAAGGAGGAAGTAATATCTGGAATCTCAGATGACTTCCCCTCCTCCTTCTACTAGGGTGTATAAATAACTCCATTACTCCATGGAATGGCCCCTGTATGCAAAAGGTTCACATTTATTGGAAGTCATCAACTGTACACTGGAGATTTCTTCATTCTATTCTGTGCCAATTTTTATACTACAGAGAAGTGCTGAACCTTAGCTATCACCATCTTGTTCTACTCCAAACTTACCATATCTACTGAACCAAAGCATTCTCTTTCTCCAAGAGGGCATCATGCTATTCCAGAGGAAAAATGCCCTAAAACAATAAACTTCAAAGGAAATTGTAATTATATGCATACTTCACCCAAATATTTAAGCATATAAATCATTAACTAAGGTTCAGCACTTCTGTATTGTATTTCTTAGGATAAAATCAACACAAATTGAATACAGAAATATCCAGTGTACAGT
Source organism: Dipus sagitta (assembly GCA_036346955.1). NCBI lineage: Eukaryota > Metazoa > Chordata > Mammalia > Rodentia > Dipodidae > Dipus > Dipus sagitta. Next base: position 63,440,686 of record CM070779.1, on the reverse strand, counting down.
TGATGACTTCCTTTTTTTTCTTTATTAGTTAATTTTGTATTCAGAAAATAAAGTCAGTTTGGTACCATTATTAGGCTCATCTGTGACCTACCCCCTCCCCTTGGCCCCTCCTTGTTGAGGTATACAGGTCATGCATTGTGGAGTTAGCCCACAGTTATGGGTAAGATAAATGTCTCTGCATATCATGACCCAACATGTGGCTCTGACATTCTTTCCGCCCCCTCTTCCACAAAATTTCCCTGAGCCATGTTGGGTTCATTTTTGGTCTGCTTCAGTGATGAGGTGTTGGGGGTCTCTGAGGCTCTGGCTCTCTGATTTGGTAGGAGTTGATTTTTCTCTGTGCTGATCTCCTTCCCCCTTGTGCTGGTATCCGGTTCATCAGGAAAACAGCCCCCTTGCTTGTTTCTCCAATTTTTCTTAGTTTCAGCCAGGGCCCTTTTGAGGTATGATGGGGTGGCTCTCTCCTTAGGATCTACATCTATCTGAAAAAGAGAAGCAGATTCTCCAATGGAGAGTAAGTTAGCATCAGGACAAATGAGATAACCCTTTTTTTAAATAGAGAATTGAATAGGTGTAGGCCCTCTTGTAGCCCATGATTGATGGTAGCTTGATATTGGTGAGTGGGCTTATGTTTGGATATGGTTCTGACTTGTTTCCCAACTCCAGCTATGGGTCCCATACCAGTGAGGGGATCAGTTAGCCGAACTGAGAGCAGTTGGTGATGACTTCCAACAAACACCAACATGATGGAGACATTGCCCCATAAGGTCCCTCGTGTTTCTTCCTTCAGTTTTCATCCTTGCTACTCTCAGAGAAAATCATTGCTCCATTTTCTTGTCATGATTTAGGTGCGCCTTTTTCTATAATATCTTTTTGTGGTTTGCTTTTGTCTTTATTTTTGAGACAGGATTTCACTATGTCACCCAATCTGTCTCAAACTTATGATCTCTCTGCCTCAGCACCCACCTTACCAAGTGCTGGGGTTACAAGTGTGTGTCACTATGCTTAGCCTCTAGAACATCTTAAAATTAAATCATAGAACACATGCTCTTTGGTGTATCAGTCATATATCTATTCCTTTTTATTGCAAGGTCATCTTGCATTTGCAAATGACACCATCTACCCATTATCCATCCTTTTATAGGGTTGTTTGCAGTCAGGATATTGTAAATAAAGTCACTCTGAACATTTGAATGAAAAATGTCTACACAAGACAACATTTTCCAGTGAACCACAATCCATAGTTACACTATTTTTATTGATAGGTTCTCATGTAGCTCAGGCTGACCTCAAAGGCATTATGTAACTAAGATGATCCTGAACACCTGACCCTCCTGCCTCTACCTCTTAAATTCTGTGATTGCAGCTGTGAGCTACCATGTCTGGTTATATACAGTTTTGGAGATAGAACCCCATACTTTCTGCATGTTAGGCAAGTACTTTAGCCACATGCCTAGCCCAGAAAAAAAATATGTATATGTATATATATTTGGTTATTTGAGGTAGGGTTTCACTCTAGTCCAGGATGACCTGGAATTCACTATGTAGTCTCAGGGTGGCCTCAAACTCATGGTGATCCTCCTTCCTCTGCGTTCCAAGTGCTGGGATTAAAGGCATGCACCACCATGCCTGGCTGGTAAGAAATATATTTTTAAGAAAGTATCTTTCATTGTTATTTATATTTATCTATCTATTTATTTTCATTTGAGAGAGAAAGAAAGAATTGGTGCATCAGGGCCTGTAGCCACTGCAAACGAACTCCAGATGCATGTCCCACCTCGTACATTTGGCTTACATGGGTACTAGGGAATCTAACCTGGGTCCTTAGGCTTCACAAGCAAGTGCCTTAACTGCTATACAATCTCTCTAGTCCAGAGAGTAGTAACATTTTTTAAAACATCAGTGTAGGATTTGGACTTGAGCCTTGGAGTGAGAAGTATTGGCAACCTTACCTCTTCCACTTACTGACTAGGTGAGCTTCAGCAAGCCCCTCAGCATCTCTGAGTCATCTCTTGAAGTGACTGGCAGACACTCAGCAGGAGAAGCTCCTCAGTGTCATGTTCTTGATGTTGATAACCGTCACCTGACCAAGCCCTTCCCTCCATCCACATGGGTTGAGGTTAAGGCTAGATTATCTGGCAGAAAGCTTTAGTCCCAGGGATTTCTGGAAGTGTGCTCTGTGGATTTCCTTCTGTTGCCCTCTGCCCCTTTCCTTTCATGATCACTACTACCCAGTTGTCCATCATTCAGGTGCTAATGCTGGCCTGCTGACAGGAGCAGAATTCCTTAAGAGAGCTGACTTCTGTGGGCACCGCAGTTCCTTGGCTACTGCTCTTGCACCCATAGCCAAGTACCTTCAAACTAATCCAAAAAATCTCTTTCAAGATCATGTTATCTGTAACAATTTCATGATATCCAGTACTTATGCTCACTGAAATAACCCAATTCTCGGCAAGGTATGTAGGAAGGACTGTATGAATCTTTGATTTTTTAAATTAAGTTAATTAAATTTAATTTCACTTTCCACCAGACTAATTGAAAAGAGGAAAATGCTTCAGCAGCACTAAATTGCTTCCCTTGGGATTCCAACATTAACATCTGGGAGAAATTCGACTCTGTCCTCTGTGTCTGCAGGTTCCACAGCCATGCATGGAAGGCATTAAGAAAATATGTGTACTTACCATACAGACTTCTTTCTTCCTGTTATTCCCTATACAACACAGGGTAACAGCCATTTACATTCACCATTTACATTCTATTCAAAGGTATGATAAGTTATCTAGTGATGGTTTAAAGTGTGCAGGGGAACTGCACAGATTCTATACAACTACAACACCATGGTATAGAAGATACCTGAGCATTATGGATTTTGATGGATATGTGTGTTGGAAAAGGGTCCTGGAACCAATTCCCCATGGAAATTGGTGGATAGCAGTATTTCTTGTTTTCTTTGTGTGTGTGTGTAGGTGTGTATGATGTACATGCCTATGTACATGCCAGCCACTTCTGCTGCCTACATCCTCCCCTTCACATTGTCCAGACATGTTTTGAATCAATACTTTAGCAGATCATGAAGAGTAATTTTCAGATAACTGCTGGTATTCATAAGTATTCAGTGGTCATTCTATAGCAAGAGATCAAATCCCATCCAACAAAGTCCATCTGGGCCCAAGAAAGATCATAGCTTCCATTGGCTTCATTCAAACACAATGGGATGATCTCCAGTGTAGTCTAATTGCACAATGAGCCAGTCTACCATGTGTTGGCACCTCCCCTGTTTTCTTGGTGACTGCAGAGCTACCATTAGTTCTGAGTTGGTCTGGCCTGCTGTCAAGTGTGAGCAAGATCATTTCCACCCAACTGGGTCTTAGACATCTCCTCATCTCATCCTTGTCCAGTGTTGGTTGACTTGAGACCATGTGACATGGAGGATTTCTAGGAACTTTCTTTACCTTTTATGGTGTAAATATCACTGATAATAAGCAAAAGCTCATGGCAAAGCATCCATATAAGCCAATAGCGTGGGCTATTTGCACAAAGAAAGAACTAATCAATGCTAGTTCATTGAGAAGGAAGCTCAAACCATCTCCTCAATCAGCCTCTGAAGGCAGCTTTTAAAGCTTTGGAGGGTTTAGACATCCCAGTCTTGCTTTTGTCTTGGCTGACTTTGTCTTGTCAAGTTATCAGTGTTTTATTCCTCCTGTAATTTCATGATCAGCACACCTAAACTCTTGACCATAATCTGTGCACCTTCCAGTTTTGAGGAAAAGGTACTGTTAATCTTTTAGTTTCATTTACCTTTTCATTTCCATTTACCTTTATGTACCATCCGTCTTTCAGTTCCATCTCCCTTAGGGCCCTATTTAGGTCTAACATAAAGGGTCCACACAGGATAGTACATTCTTCACAGCATTTCAGCTAGAAATTAAGGACTAAGCCTCTTTCTGATCTCAATATTTAAAAGGAGGGGGCTTGTTGCAGTCAGGTTCACATTTCTGGTGGAAATCACCCAATTAAGAGCAGTGTGTGGGCAAAATAGGTTTATTTTAGCTTAAAGGCTTAAGGAGAAGCTCCACGAAAATAATGGCATGATCAGAGGGTGGACATCACCCTCTGGCCAACATAATGTGGACAGTAGCAACAGAAGAGTACACCAAACACTGCCAAGGGGAAACCATCTATAAAACCCATAAACCTGCTCCCAATACCCCATCTCCAGGTGGATTTAATTTCCAATTGCCATCAGATGGGGATCTAGCATTCAGAACACTCTATAGAGTGACCCTGATGTTGGCTATTGCAAGGAGAGGGGTCAGCTGTGCTGTTGGCAGGCAGTAATGGGAGTTAGGATTCTTTCTTAACTCTGTCCTCAAGACAGCTCTCATGTACCAGAGAGGTGCTCCTGAGTGCCAAGAGCTATGAATTTTAACTGTAAACCCAGCTTGATAAATGCCTGTCAGGGGTTGTGTATCACTGAGCAAGGGCTGGATTAAACAACCAGCAATAACTGCAATATTGAACACACAGCTCTGGGAAGAGTACCTTGTGTCTTAATCTGCAAGGCTGTTGCCCCTGGTATGAGTGGCTCCCCTCCATATGCATGGCAGTAACAGATGGTTCTTGGTGGCAGCATCTTACCTTAGAGCTCTCTGAAAGGAGATGCTGCTCCATTGGTATGGATTCATGTAGTTCACAGGGTCAGCTTCCACAGGTGGCACATTGATTTTCATGTTGTAGGACCCAGAACCATATTTTCATTATGTGCTTATAGCTTCTGCAAATTTGAAAATGTAAATAAATTTGTATTTATCATTTAATAGTTAAATTTCTTAATTCTACAGCATGACAGAGAGGTATTTTCATGCTTCCCTCTCTGATAACTCCTGCTCCATAAAATATAGGACACCTAGGGGATCCATGAATATTTAAATTACAAGTAGGATCCAAATGTTGGTGGCATCTACATAGTGGCTAAGCCCTAGCTCAGGGCTGGCACTGTAATGGCAGTTTGAGAACACTTACTGACCACTTGACTTCTGTGATGGAGCTCTCACTCCATGTCCAGATTGAAGCTCTGATTTAGTTCTACCCACTGCTTCCCCTGTTTTATGGCACCTTCAACATGGCAGCATAACTCATGAGTTGAACTCATAGGTCAGAAGAGTGCTACCATTTTGTAAGCCAATGAATATCCTTTGAGGGATGGAGTGATGAGTATCTGAGTTTCATCCACAGAGCCCATAAATGTCAGGCACGATAATGCCAGCTTCAGAGAGTAGAATACAGGAGGATCCATGGCACTCACGACCAGTGTAACCTGAGGGGTGAGCTCCAGGCCAGTCTCAAAAAGATGTGGTCAGTGTTCCTGAGGAGGACACCTGAGGTTATCCTCTGCTCTTCACACACAGCCCTGCCATACACACACACACACACACACACACACACACACACACACCCTACATACACATACACATACACATACAAAAACAAAGAGAATACATTTGGAATCCTGTTGGTCAGGTCATGAAGTTTTAGAATAAAGCTTTCTAGGAAGGGATGCCTTTTCACACATCTGCAGGAGACTTCTTAGCACAGAACAGATTGATTGGTGATATTTTTGAACTATGATTAATTTATATATGACAATTTCAATGTGGTACAAAGTTAATATCTAGGAAGAAATCAGGAAAAATTATAGTACTAATTAATGCTTGCTGAGTCCTTGAGGGTATGTCTGCCTCCCACAGAATTAAAATACTCCCCAAGCTCCAATGGGAGTGAGTTCAGTATGTCAGGGAATGAGTTGTGGACTGCAGGGTGGTAGGGCTGATGGGTAAGTTTGGTTTCCAGAGGAAACAAACAGAAAACAGACACTAGCCCTACAGTATAGGAGTGTGACATTTATGAACCAAAAATTCCAGAGACAGGGGTTGTGAGGATACTCAAGTCAGTACTCCAAGCTATATCCTAAGGACTGTCTACAGACCTAGCTGCTCACCCTCACTCAGCGAGTCCCAGCTGTGAGCAGGTCCCTATACCCTCCCTCAGAAGTCTTATAACAGATGCATCAGCAAAGCCCTTACTAGATGGAGATAGTCTTTTTCTCTCAAAATGTCCTAGGAGACCACCTTAGGTCCTATTCTGCTCTAGCCACATGTTCATATTTCAGCCACTTGCTATGGACAAATACAGAGAAATGCCAGTGTCTTAACTACTGGCTTTCAAACATGTCTCTCTGGCTCCACTGATTCTCTTAAAACTTCTTAAAGATTTTAATTAAAAAAACACAGAATTAGCCATTTTGTTCTTCTACTTATTTATATTTACCATATTAGAAATCAAAACTAAAAGATTATTTAATGTTTTTATGAGTGTATTTTAAAACTATCACTGTAGTCATTATATGTTAATATGAATGATATAATTTGTATGAAAACAATCATATTTTCCCCAAAATATAAATGGAAAATGTTTTGTTTGTATTGTTGTTAATGTCTTCAGTGTCTATCTTATTAGCAGAAGTCGTCTGAGTTCCCACGCCTACTTCTGAATTTGATCAAGGTGATAATATTGTTTAGATTACTTATAGGAACTCTTCTCTCACAATAATACCTGGGGAAAAAAGAAGAGAAACAGTTTCGTAAACTCAAAGCATCACATTTAGTCTTTTAATACCACAAGGAATTGTCATGTGGTGATAGCTGATCAAAGGTTACCCAAAAAGTGAATTATAGCATTTGTCAACTAACTTTTTATATATTTGAATTTGAATGACCTCCTAACCCAAGCAAAATTGTATCACATTGTGAATTGGTTATTTGGAATATACTTGTGCATGTGTTATGTAGGTTGAATATAAATTGTTGGCTCATTTATACAATATCAAAAATTCACATTTGGTTTGCAATATTGAGTACCACTATTATCAAAACAGCTATTTAATACTGACAAACTTGAAAAATCCCAATGGCAGATGTCAGCATCCTCATATTCCAATTTTTGCCTGAAACCCGTAATGTGATCTTATTAAGAAAAATAATTGCTACCTTTCTTCAAATGGTTGGTTCACATTAATTTATTTACTTTTGAGAAAAGTTGCCAAGTACTCAACCAAAATAATAGCGTGTTAACCATTCTTCCAAATGGAAACTATGCCAGGCATTGTGGAGCACACCTTTAATTCCAGCCCTTGGGAGGTGAAGGTAGGATTGCTGTGAGTTTGAGGCCACCCTGAGACTACATACTGAATTTCAGGTCAGCCTGAGCTAGAGTGAGACCCTACCTGGAAAAACAAACAAACAGAAAAAACAAAACCAAATGGAAATTATGACCATGGAAAACTGGATAGGTAGTAAACCAGACATGCTTGCCTGCTTTCCCTGTAGACATCATGAGAGGCCAGCAAATGGTGGAAGTGATATTCTTTTTTGTCACACAGGTTATGCACAAGGTATGCACAAGGATACATTCCTAATTAAAGCAATCATTTTGTCATTTCTTCAGAACATCTATCACTGAAAGTAAACTTTTCACATCACAAGTTTTTGTGTGAAGAAGTCAGTTTTGACTGAGGGTACACTGTCACTGTTGACTCACAGTACATGTTCACTATTGATTCACAGTCTCCCTCACTGTTCACAGTCACTCTCATGCTGACTCACTATCCCTCTCTCATGCTGATTCATAGCCATACTTTTGCTGACTCACAAGCACTCTCACTGTTTACTCACAGTCACTCTCTTTGCTGACTCACAGTTACACTCTTGCTGACTCACAGCCACATTCTTGCTGACTCATGCTAACTCACAGTCACTCTTATGCTGAATCACAGTCACTCTCATGCAGACTCACAGTTTCTCTCTCACTGTTGACTCAGTCATTCTCATGCTAACTCACAGTCACTCTTACTGTTGACTCACAGTCACTCTCATGCTGACTCAGCCTCTCACCGTTGACTCACAGCCACTCTCATACTGCCTCACAGCCACTCTCATGCTGACTCACAGCCACTCTCATGCTGACTCACAGTCACTCTCATGCTGACTCACAATCTCACTGTTGACTCACAGCCACTCTCATGCTGACTCACAGTCTCACTGTTGACTCACAGCCACTCTCATGCTGACTCACAATCTCACTGTTGACTCACAGCCACTCTCATGGTGACTCACAGTCTCACTGTTGACTCACAGCCACTCTCATGCTGACTCACAGTCACTCTCATGCTGACTCACTGTCACTCTCATGCTGACTCACTGTCACTCTCATGCTGACTCACAGTCTCACTGTTGACTCACAGCCACTCTCATGCTGACTCACAGACTCTCTCAGTGTTGACTCATAGTCATTCTCATGTTGACTCACAGTCTCTCTCACTGCTGACTCACAGCCACTCTCATGCTGACTCACAGACTCTCTCAGTGTTGACTCGTAGTCATTCTCATGTTGACTCACAGTCTCTCTCACTGCTGACTCACAGTCACTCTCATACTGATTGATAGTCACTCTCATACTGACTCACAGTCACTCTCATGCTGACTCACAGACTCTCTCAGTGTTGACTCGTAGTCATTCTCATGTTGACTCACAGTCTCTCTCACTGTTGACTCACAGTCACTCTCATACTGACTGATAGTCACTCTCATACTGACTCACAGTCACTCTCATGCTGACTCACAAACTCTCTCAGTGTTGACTCATAGTCATTCTTATGCTGACTCACAGTCATTCTCACTGTTGACTCATAGTTACTTTCACTGTTGCCTGCACATGATTAGCTTTCACTGTTGATCAATGCTCAGTCAGCAGCAGTTTACTTCTCACTTCACACCATCAATAAAAAGGAGACTTTCCCTGACTTCTACCTGGGCATGACTCTTGCAATATGCAATTAATTAGTTGACTATTTTGTAAGCAAGAACCTTTATCTGTCACCACCATCTAGTGGTGCCAGGGAGGACGTGTAATGAACAAACAACATGCAAAATATGATTTAATGGTGGGTCAGAGGGTTGTACTCTAGTTTTCCCTGAACTGCCTGTATTCACAGTTTTTACTGTTGCAGGCAGTTAAAGCTATGAGGAGTCTGAGCATAAGACAGATCATGAGTTTGCATCATATTAAATCTGAGTTATTGGTGTTTATCAGGAATACTTGGAGAAGCTGTGAGTTTCCTGTCTTTACGAAGCTTCACCCAAGATGCATAGTCTTCTATGTCCCCAGGCTTAGCCTATGCAAAGATTAACCTTTGGTGAATTAGCTTGATATCCACATTTATCTGCTCAGCCAACTTCCTAATCCTGTTTGAGTACTTTAAAAATCACTCCTTTTAGTGAATATGTGAGAGACATCTTGGCTCACTTATGAAAATATTTGTGACTTTGCAGAGGGTATCTTGGGCCTCCTCTATGGGTTTACAGAGGGTCCAAGGATGATTCTTGATGTGAGCCATCAAAAGCTCTTCTGGACTCAGACTGTAAAGGCAATAGGGTGGGTGGGAGTTGAAAGTTAGCTGCATCTCAAAAGAAGGGCAACAGAAAACTGAGGCATGAAAACAGAAATAGGTGTCCAAGTAGCTGAGCTTTTTATCCCCAGTGTTCCTGAAGAGGAGAAAGCAAAGACCTTGCCCCAGATGCTTCACTGATTCTCTTGCTGGAAGCTGCCCAGTTGTCACATTTTGTTGCTTTTATTTCATTAGTGCCATCAGGTCTTATATCATTCTGGAAAATTCTGTGTATTTTAGAGAATGTAGGCCACATGGCCTATGAGAACATGCCTGCTTTCATCTTACTAGATTCAACCAGGCAAGGAGACGTAGGTCCCAGAGGCCAAACTGCTGCTGGTAGTGTTTACATGGGCTAAACCATCCACTTCTCCTAACATCACTTTCTCTCATCCATCAAGTTGGGTTACTGGACTCATCATCACAATAGCTGCATGGTAGGTGCTCTGGATGAAATAAGAAGATTTATGGAGCACACATCTACCTGACCTTTAGCTGTTTCGTGTAGGAAGAGACTTTTGGTGGCTTGAATTTTTCAGTATAAAATGACAACCAGAAAAAATAGATCTCTCCTATAGCCCTCCATGTGGGCTAGCTGCAGTGTCTTGCCTTGCTGAGAGTCTGTGAGTCTTTCCACATCCTTCTCAGAAGAAGAGGTGAATAAAAGGAAGATGGATGTAATAAGATAGCCATATACCTTATCAATGGCAAACAAGTGACAATACTCTATATCAAGAGAATCAAGCATCAGAAATACTTAAAAGAATAAAATTAGTATTCATTGCAGAAATTGATGTCTCTAAAGTTCTTGGACAAGGTCTTGAAGGTGTGATGGTTTGGATATAAAATGTACCCCCATGGGCTCATGTGTTTGAATAGTTAAATTCCAGTTGGTAGCATTGTTCAGAAAGGTTGTAGAACCTTTAGTAGATGGGCCCTTGTGGAGGAAATGAGACACTGGGGCAAGCCTTGAGGTATGCCTGGCCCTTCTTGTTCTCTCTCTCAACTCCCTTCCCTGCTGATGTGATGATGTAACACTAGCTTCCTAGTCCTGTTTTGCTTTTCCTGCCATGCAGAGTTATACCCTATGGAACTAACTGGAAGCTAAAATAAACTCCTTCTCTAAGCTGCTTCTGGTCATATTGTATGCCAGCAATGAACAGGCATTTGACACAAAGGTTTTATAGAAACAGATAAGATTAGATAGAATAGTATCATATGTTGAAAAGTTACCTTGAAGAGCTGTGTCTTGTATCTAAACCTTATTGTCTAATGTGGAATAATCCAAAACCCCACCATTAATGAATTCACGTGTGGTGATGAGCTATTTGCTAAGTACCTCCTACTCATGGCTCTCATAGAGGCTGAGCAACAGCATTGAGGAGTCAGATAAGGGAGGGTGATGATTGCTATATCACATTGCATCCTGTCTCTTTGCCCAAAGTAGGACAAGGGGACAGGTGCCCTAGCAGAAGACCCCATAGCATGCCATTGGAACCTGGGGGACATTTGTCTGGTTCAGTCAGAGAAGAGCCTATACTGGATCCATTTAATAATTTGATAGGAAGTCAGCCTGCTTGCTGGTAGAGAGCAGCCTTCTGACTTGGGAAATCAGTGAGCAGCAGCAGCATCCTCCTGGAGTAAAGTGTGCTCCACATACATCCCAAGTCACTATTCAAGAAATGACAAGACAGGCCAGTTTACAAATACATAATCTGGAATGCCAACTCTTATGTGGGCCTGGGCCCTCAAGTGGGCCCTCGACTTTGGTTGGATTGAACACATTTAGAAGCTAGAGCATTTCGGTTAGATACCTGGGGTTTTGGAAAAATTCTTAGTGTTAAAAGCCCAAGTCATTAATGAATTTCATGAACTAATAACTAATGAACATTTCTTATGTATGTGTGATGTGCATGCTTGTGTATGTATGGTAATATGTATGTGGATACATGCACACATATATGGGGCAGTGACCATGTTGGCATGTGCATGTGGAGGCCAGAGATCAATGTTGAATGTCTTCTTCACTTGCTTTCCTCCCAGTTTTTACAGGCTCCTCAGTGAGTTCATTTGGCTAGACAAGACAGGCAGCAAGTTCCAGGGATTCCCCATCTCTGTTTCCCCTGTCCTGGGATTCCAGGCACATGCCACTGCACTGTGTCTTTTAAGTGGTGCTGGGGATCTGAACTCAGGGCCTCATGTTTGTGTGGAAAGCACTAAATTTGAGCCATTTTCCCATCCCAAACATATTTTATAAAATTGTCAACATTTCATTGTTAAACACTACTGAAAGCTTTTTAATGAAAATATACAAAAGCCACATAAATAAACTGACAGTTCTGCATCTGAAGAGAGATTCATTGAGGCTTCAACTGAATTTACATAGGAATTTTTCATCATCCTGAATCTGGTATTGTGCTAGAAAGACCTGGTGCTGACTCACAGCACAGCCTTCCATAGGTTTGGTCTTCCCATTTGGTCTTCTGCCCTTTGGATAATTTAGTTCATTTCTGAAGCCCTCATGAGAGTTATGTGCTTAATATCTCCATCCGAATGAGAGTTGTCCTCACATGGGGAGTGAGGATGCTTTCCTTTCTGAAGCACTAATTGGGCAGAGAACCCAGAGATAAACAAATCGATTTAATTTTAATCTATTTTCATGGTAGGGCATAATGACAACTGGTTTCTGTCTCACAGGGCTAAAAACCACAGCCCTTAATAAGAGCTTGCGGGTATATTATGCAGCTTTAAAGAGCTTATGTGGTGCTAGATGGCTCTACATAAATTATTCTGAATCCAGCAGCATCTTGGGAACTCCCTGTAATTGTTTGATGCAGACTTTCAATCAGTGAAACTACTACTGTGACATGAAGAAACTCTGAACCTACTCCTATGAAGTGCAGAGTTGATTCCATGCCTACTGGTCCATAAATAAGACCATTCAGGAGAAACCGATCTTGCTTCCCATCGCCAGTGCAGAGCAACAATGGAAGGATTCAAACACTTGGCTTTTGTACATGGGCTTCAGGAATGACCTGCACATAGTAGGTACCCAAATGATGGTTGAATGAGTGGTATGTGGTGCCATACCGGCAGGGCCAGAATTGGAAGTCTTTCATCAGTGAGCTTGTGAGTCCTAATAAAAGCATGGTCTCAGGGGCTGGGAAGATAGCTCAGTTAGTACTATGCTTTTCTCGCAAGCATGAGGACCTGAGTTCAATTCTCATATCCCACATTGCAAAAGCCAGGCATGGTGATGTGAGCTTGTAATCCCAGAACTGAAGAGGCAGAGACAGAAGAATTCCTTGGGCTCACTGTTCAGGCAGTTTAGCCTAATGAGAGTTTCAGGCTAGTAAAAGACGATGGGTCAAAAAGGAAATAAAGAAAAGAGAAAGGAAAGAAATGGAAAGAAAAGAAAAGTGGGCTGCATGGCACCTGAGGAACAATACCATGAATTGCTCTCTGGCCTCTATATGTACACACACACCCATGTACATAGGCATGGCTTTCTCAGAAGATCCCAACCCAAATTGCATCCCCTGTTCGCTATAATATCTTAAATGTTGTTGTCATTACAAGTACCTCTGTCCATCATTGTGAAGTCCTATTGGATGTCTGCCCCTTACAGTGGCCACTACAGCCATTCATATATTCCTACTGTGCAGAGAAGCAGCTTGAACTGTCCCATCACCATGAACTTGGTTCTGCTCATGTAGTTTCTGTGACTGAGGGAAAACCAATAAAAGTGAGATGTCACTTCAAGGTGAGCAGAGATAAGATGGCATATAAAGTCCATCTTTCTCATCTAAATCTACTCCATTTGATGATGTTCTGGTGGTTGTGTCTCTCAGTTCTGGCTAAGGGAGATCACTGACTCTCGGGGAGCATGGGGCAGTGGGAAACACAGTCATTGCTTATTCTGTAGATGTTCTTTACTGTCATGACATAACTTACCTTGCCTGGTTCTTCCCATGAAGGTGGAATGAGCCAAGAGTGTTTGTTCTGCTGATCTCTCTGAGCAATTAACACAGCCAATGCATGTTACATACTCTTTTAACTTCTAGATAGATCACACTGCTACATGTCCTGCATAGTGTTCATCAGTGATGTCACTCATGGAAACATCTCCACACACTTTACATGTGTGCCTATGTCAGCTTTAGTAACCCACAACTGTCAAAACACTAAATTTTCCTTCCTCTACCACACCTCCAGTGTTCTAACTATCACAGCTGCTAATTCTCCCTCACACCCAGCTTCACTCAACAGTCTTCTTTCATAATAAGTCACCACCCAGACAACTACCTGTGTGCTATTTTATTTTATGAGGAGAGTTTCAATATGAAAACTCTCCTTGTATCAATGGGTTTAGATTAGGTTCACATGGCAGAAACCAAAGCATCTTTGCTCTCTCCACATCAAAAAATATCATAAAGAAATCAAAGCCTCTTAAGGCGGCTTCAACATCAAACGTTCTGTCAAGCTGACTTTTAGGTGTGCGTTCCAGCAGAGTCTAAGGTTGGAAGATTTTTTTAAATAAACAGTCCTGCTTCAGAGAAGGAGAATAATTCTAGGTTAAGTCATGACATCTATGCTAGATGAAGAGAAAAGAAACTAAAATAGAGGTTAATTATCTGTGGCATTATCTCCTGGAAATTTTCATTCATATGTCACATGTGCAAAAGAAAGACACTTTTTTTGTGTGCTGGAAGTCAGTGGCGGTTTGTCCAAACTTGGGCTGGTTGGTTATGACATGGTCATACCATGGATCTACTAGATCTGCAGTTTCTTCTCAACTCCTGAGAGTGTTCAGGTCAGGGCGCTTTGGTGTCATATATCATGCAAAGGCAGTCAACAAGTATATGAATCAATGGTTTAAAGAGTATGTTTCCTGATTTTCCTTTTTCTGTTTATTCTATTTTCTAAAAATGGTCTGGAAAAAATACATAGCATCAAATCACTCAGATTTATAATTTCTTTGTACACATTTCATTAAAAAGTAGAGGGAAGGGGACTGAGGAGATGGCTTAATCAGTAAAGTGCTTGCTGTATAAGCATGAAGACCAGAAGTAGGAGAATCTCTGGGTCTTTCTGGTTAATTTCTTTTCACCAAATTTGTGATCTCTGAGTTCATCAAGAGTCCTTGTCTCAAAGATAGATGAAGAGAATTTAAGGAAGACACCAGATGTCCAACTCTGGTCTCCACATTCATGTGCATACATGTATACATGCACCCCCCACACACATGCTCCCCCACGTACCCACATATATAAGAACAAACATTTACACATGTATACCACACACACACATAAACACAAACACAAAAAAAAAATCAAGGAAAGGAGAGGTTAGTGAGCTGTCAGGGATCTTCACTGATTACCATTACAGGTTGTAAAACTTGTACTACAGCAAGCCCCGTGAACCATTTAGTAATACTGGTGTCAGAGAAAGCAATTTCTGATTCCTGAAATGACTGGATAACAGATCCATTTTCAGGCCACATATTGTCTACCTCTTTACTTTCAATAAAGTACAAGGACCTGATCAAATTGTTACATCCATAATAGTCACTTTTGATGATAGATCACAAGATAATTTTGTGATCATTAAGGACTTGATTGGCATTGTAATTAAAATATCCCTCAATAGCATATTTCTCAAGACCCCATCCAGACACTGACACATAGGACTTGGGTGGATGTTGCATCTGTTTGGCTTGTTCAGGGAATGGGACCCATCCACTGTTCTACCAGCACACAGCTGAAACACATGAGTGTAAGCTCTTGTCTCCAAGCCATTGCAAGCAGCTCCCCATTCCACATCTCAGAGGAGAACCTGCACAAGCACTTCCTATACTTTCTTCTTCCAGTGTCCTAAGTTATGGTCTGCCAATGGGAGCCCCTAGAGTTGGTAGTGACCTTGTTCTACCCTATGGTTTCACAGAGATGGTTGAAGTTTCATGGCATGGAGGTGCTTTTACCACTGAGGGGGATAGTTGGCAATGGTAAACTTCCAGCTACCAGCGATTTATCATTTTTCATATCAAACACTCTTGGCTGGGGAATATTTCTACAGTAGCTTCACATTTTCTGTCTAGTTTGGATGAGTGGTGGTTAATCATCATTGTCAATTTGACTAGGTTTAGAATTACTAAAAGACACACCTTTTGGCATGCTTGTGAGGGCATTTCCAGAGAGGATTAACTATCAGAGAAGGGAATGAGACACACCATGAATGTGAGTGACACAACTCCATAGGCTGGGGTCCCAGACTGAATTGAAGGAAGAAAGTGAGCTAGAATCAGCTTTTATCTCTGTTTCCTGACTGGAGTACATATGCCCCCTTGCTCCTTGAGGTAAGCTCTGGCCATATGACTTCCTTTGTCCAAATGACTTATGATATGATACCTTCATGGGAACATTTCTGAGCACATGTGGCATCCTTCTTATTCTCTCATTCTCTGGTTAGGAGATACCAAAGCACCATGAGACATGGCATCAAATGCAGCCCCATGAGCCTGGATTCTGCCTGTGTGCATAAAAGTCTGAGCACAGAAACATGTTAAAATTAATAAGAGTTTGGATTGTTCATTACTGCAGCATAGCACAAAATGTTTTGATATGTTATTTATTTGATTTGATTTATTTATTTATTTATTTATTTGATATGTTATTTGGTAATGTACTTGTTGGTGGCAGAGAAGAAGCAGGAAGGAAGGAGTTTATATTTCAGCTTACACTTCTATAGAGTAGGGGGTCGCCATAATGGGGAAACATCACAGGAACAAGCAGCTGGCATCATATCATCACATCAGCAGGGAAAAAAGAGAGAGAGAAAGAGAAAGAGAGAGAGAGGAGCAGAAAGCTGAACTCAAGGCTGGCCCCTAATGACATAATTCCTCCAGCCCACATGGAGCAATGCCACCAAGTGGGAATTAAGGATGCAAGCAGATGAGCCTATGGGGGACATTTTACATTCAAACCACCACATTAATCACTGTATTTCAGGTATATTTCACTGTTTTACGTAGAACAAATTGTTCTTTGAAATTTATGACTTCCTTAGTTTTATTTTTGCTTAAGTGTTTACAGGATAAAATTGTAAATAATATCAATTTAGAATTATTTTTGTTAAAATATTTAATTGATGAATATAGACTGTACATGTTGAAGGTGCACATATTATCATTTGGTAGAAACATGCATTTAAAAAAAACAAGCCATATGCTATGTGCTATATGCTATATGCTCTATGTTTAGTCCCCAGAACCAGCTTATTTTCTAAGTGAAAATTTTCACACATTAACCAACATGTCCCCAGTTCCAGGCCCTGGCTGGAGTAAGTAGTATTTGGAGGGTTTGGAACCCAGGAGAAAGTAAATTTGAATAATTCTACATATTTTGGCTCCAGAGAATGGCAGAGTGGATAGTAAGAGACCATGAAAAATCAAAGAAAAGCAGAGAATAATATTCTGAGGAAGAAAGAAAGAAAGAAAGAAAGCAAGCAAGAAAGCAAATTTAGGAATGGGAGATAAAACAGAAAAAAAATAACCAATGTTAAATTTAACTCTGGTAAAGAAGAGATTGTATTTTTTAAAGTGAATAATGGTGGGTATCAAATCACCCTGATATTTAGATTCTGCTGAATAACTTTTAAAAGAAGGATATAACAGTTTAATTTTAAAATGTCAATAGTTACAATATACTGAAAATTCCAACCTTTACAGCTTAGGGGGTGAAATTTTAAATGTCAACTTCAAAATGTGCCTGGGGATACAGAGTTTTGTCAAAATTACTCTGGAGTATTCTACTCCAACAGACTTTTCTTAGATGTTGGAAATCAGGCCACCTGATACTATGGCCTTCATCCACGTGTGGTTGCACATTCATGGACTGTTGCTTTGCAACTTGGGAACTGAATTGTTCCATATTATTTATATTAATTTAATTGTAAGCAGTTCCACATGACCATTAAATTTGACCATGCATTTTTGGAATGGATGTGAGCAAGGTGACTAGGTTATTGGACCAGGTATGAGTTACTTTCCTTATTGCTATGACAAAATACCTGACAAGAAGGGAGGAGTGGTTCCTTTCAAGTCACAGTTTGAGAGTACAGTACACTGTGACAGGGAAAGCATGATGCCAAGAGCATTAGGCAGCTGGTCACATCATGCCATAGTCAGGAGGCAGAGAGAAGTGAATGCTGAAATTCAGTTCACTTTCTCTGTTTTATTCAGTTTAGTGTCTCAGCTAATAAGATGGTGCTGCATGTAGGTAGGGTGGGTCTTCCCTACTAGGAAAACCACTCTGGAGACACCCACAATAGACATGCCTAAAGAAGTGTCTCCAGATGACTCCAAAACTAGTAAAGTTGAAAACCAAGAGTAACCACCACATATACCAGTAAGCATAATATATCCACCATTTTTGATGCATGAAATGTAAGTAATAAAGCTTGAACTACAAATTAAGCTTGTTTTTATTTATTTATTTATTTTTATTTTTGTAGTCAGTGAATACATTCAAGTTGGTACCATTGTTAGCCTCCTCCCTGTCCTCCCCCCTCCACCAGGGCCCTCCTTGTTGGGGTATATGGGTCGTGCATTGTGAGGTTAGCCTTTAGTTTTGGGTAGAAGGGAATGTCTCTGTGTATCATGACCCAACGTGTGGTTCTGACATTCTTTCCGCCTCATCTTCCGCAAATTTCCCTGAGCCATGTTGGGTTCATATTAGGTCTGCTTCCGTGTTGAGATCTTTGGTGCCTCTGTGTCTCTGGATATCTGGTTTTGTAGGGGTTGATTATTCTCTGTGTCTATCCCCTTCACTGTTGTGCTGGTTTCCAGTTTGCCAAGAAAACAGCGTTCTTGCATGTTTTCCCAATTATTCTTAGTTTCAGCTGGGGCCCTTTTGAGGTATGATGGGGTGGTTCTCTCCTTAGGATCTGCATCTATCTGAAAAAGAGAAGCAGATTCTCCAATGGAGAGTAAAGTTAGCACCCAAGTAGATGTGTTAGCCATTGTTTTTTAGAGATAGTTTAGTGGAGAGTGGGTTCATTTTTGGATATAGTTCCTACTTGTTTCCCAGCTCTAGCTATGGGTTCTGTTCCACTAAGCAGATCAATTAGCCAAATTGAGAGTAGTTGGTTTTCCACCATGGCTATGTGCCACTATTGCACTTGTATGAGCATCACGATAGGTTGTTTGCTGCTAAGTAAGATAGACCATGCATTACTTGGACAAATACTGGTCTTTATCCCCCAGTCGCTCATGTAGCACCTTCCGGCACTAGACACACTAACTGTCTGGGGACTGACTCCATTCCAGCTTCCAGCCATGTCTCTCCATGCTACATACCAACAGTGTATGTTGTCTTCAGCAGTAGGGTCTTACCACTAACCTACGGTGGGTCTTCAAGTGCTCTGACATAAATCTGTCTTCTTTTGGGAAAACTTGTAGGTCTCTGTGATCAAAAGCTCATTGTGGATAATTACCACCTGATGGTACCAGGAGTTACAAGTCAGTGGTCAAGAAGAGAAGGAAGAACCAGATAAGTGATATAAAAGAGATAGAGGGATGAGAGAGAAGAGGGAGGGAGGAAGGAAGGGAGAGAGAGAGACAGGGAGAGAGACAGAGAAATAGAGAAGCAGAAATATGAGGAGATAATGAACAGTTTTTGTTGTACCCTCTCCAGGGCCTTGTGAATCTGGTGTTCCCTCTAGGGGCCTGGTGGAGGTTCATCCATTTGGTCTGTCCTTTAGGATGTAGAGTTTTTTGGTACCATTGCCTTTTGGGTCCAGTTTTGTATACTCCCCTCCCTTCCCTCCCCTTCCCTCCTTTCCCACCCTCCCTATTGTCTGGTCCTCAAGATGATTGGTAGGTATGTCGGCGACTTGGGTAGATTCAGGTTAGGAGCTGTAAATGAGTGAAACTATGTAGCAATTATTTTTCTGTGATTGGGTAAGTTCACTGAGAATAAGCTGTTCCAGGCTCGACCATTTTTTTTTTTTCAAATTTCAGGAGGAACATTCCATGATCTAGGAATGGGAAAAGACTTCCTGAATAAATCCCCAGTATCACAGGATCTTAAACAATCACTCAACTAATTGGATCTTATGAAGCTGAAAATTTCTTCACAGACAAACATACAATAAGCAGAGCCAATACATTACCCACAGAATGGGATAAAATATTTGCTGAATATCCAACCGACAGAGGTCTAATTTCTAGAATCTACAAAGTACTCAAAAACCCAAACAATAAAAAGTCAAACAACCCACTCACAAAATGGGGCAAGGAACTGGACAGGCAGTTCACAGAGGAAGAAATACAAATGGCAAACACACATCTAAGGAAATGTTCATCATCCCTAATCACCAGGGAAATGCAAATTAAAAATACTATGAGATTCCACCTTACCCCAGTAAGGATACCAAACATCAAAAACTCCAAAGAAAATAAATGTTGGTGAGAATGTGGAGAAATAGGAACCCTTGTCCACTGTTGGTGGAAATTGAGATGGTACAACCACTTTGGAAAGCAATATGGAGACTCCTAAAAAAGTTGACTATAGAGTTACCAACAGACCCAGTTATTCCCTTACTAGGCATATACCCTAAAAGCTCCACACTTCAGCTCAGAGAGATTTGGTCAACCATGTTTATAGCTGCTCAATTCATAATAGCCAAGAGCTGCAGTCAACCCAGATGTCCATCAGTAGATGAATGGATAACTAAGATGTGGTATATCTACACGATGGAATTCTACACAGCAGTAAGGATAAACGACACAAATTAATGTTTAAGATATTTAAAGTCTTTTGTTTCCTCTGATGACTACAATTTTTAATTCATCAAAATCTTCTAAATAAAACTATTGTTTCCCTACCTGCTTTAACAAGATGCTCAGTCTGTGTTTCAGTTAATCAAGTCATTGCACCAGCTACCACATTGCCAGGGTGATAGATATGCCAAGCTGATTCTTTGGCCATATACCTGACCTTTATTTCAGCCATCACCTGTTCTTTGAAAGGTATTGCTCAACCTTTTCTTTAGGGAATTCTCAAGTTCACATGTGTTCTATGGCAACCTGAAGATATATGCATGTATTCAGTGTAGGCACTGAGCAACTAGGCTATGCTGAGTGCCTCTGGGCTTCTGGGACTAATAAAAGATGAGACTAAATTCTGTGTAATCAGCTTCTCGCTCTCATTTGGAAAATAAGACTTGGCAATGGGTTTTGCAATGCACTGCAGTCCCTATTACTGTCATTGTTTTTACTGACAGCCCAAGAATTGGCAGGGTGCTTGGTGTTTTGGAAGGACAGAGATAGTAAAATAGCTATTGGAGGGCTGGAGGTTTCAGGCCAAAGTAAAGCAAGAGGAGAGAATTACTCAAGTGACTGGAGCTCCACTGGTAACAGGGATAAAGCAATAAGGAAGGCAGGTGTTCAGTATTACAGACACAGGCTTGAGGACCATTGTTCTGCTCCAGTGGGGGTGCATGCCACTGGGAAGCTGCAAGAGGCTAAGCTTGTATCTCACCCACCTGATGGACAATGTCATTTTTTTTTTCTTCATCTTGCAAGACAGCAGATGGTTAATGTCTTGTTCCTCTTACCAAATAGCCAATACAACCAGCTTAAAGGAGGAAGAATTGATTTTGGCTCATGGGCTGGGGGGGTATATTGTAGAAGGCTTTCTCATGGTAGTGGGACTATAAGGCTGCTTGCTCACATCTCAGCAGATCAGGAATCATAAAGAGGAGAATGTCAGCACTCAGCATTCAGCTGGCTTTCTCCTTTTGCCCCTTTAGTGCAGTAGCATTCCAGCCCATGGGACAGTGCCACTCACAGTCAGGGTGATTCTTCCCTTCTCTGTTGATTCACTCTGGAAATACTTTCACAGACACATCAAAGATATGCTTCACTAATATCCTTCCCAGATGTTTCGTAACCCAATTAAAGCTGAAAATAAAAAGTAAGCATCAGAAGTCATTTTTCTAGATCTCAGCATGATGGGTAACACTAGAGAGGTCACACTAACTGAGAAAGTATAATAGGATTTGTTTTAGTTCTCTCTCTCTCTCCCTCCCTCCCTCTCTCTCTCTCTCTCTCTCTCTCTCTGTATGTGTGTGTATGTGTGTATGTGTGTGTGTGTGTGTGTGTGTGTGTGTGTGTGTGTGTGTGTGTAGGGGCACATAGGACACAGTGTATGTGTAGAGGTCAGAAGACAGCATCAATTGTTGGTCCTTATGTGGAATGTGCACATTCATACTCTCACACACATGCATCAGTCAATGGCTTATTGGAGCTCAGGAGAACCATTTGTGTGTCTCTTCACAAGTCCACATTCAATGACATCCAGGGCAACCTGGAAACATTGATGTGGGTCTGTTAACATAATGAGAACTGACAAGTATTACAAATCAGGCATATGCCCCAAATCCATCAGCGGTGGAACACATGCCATCCCACTGATGGGTGAGTGTCCCTCATGGCCAGAAGGCCATAAGTACAAAATGTCTTTGAGTTGAATATATTTTTGTTGACCTGGCAATGGGGCAAAGATGATCTACAGAAAGGAAAATGGTATTCAATGTAGAAGTCCAAGCAGGTGCCGAGGAAGGGGAGGTAATGACAATGAGTCCTGGCATCCAGTGGCAGCACAAGTGAAGTTTGGTGGCTGAGAGCCTGGTGTGCATGCTCAGGTACAAGTCTGTGGGCTACAGACAGGAGACCTGAAAACCCAGTAAAGTGTGCTGATGTGATCCCCACCAAAGTGGCCATCTCTGCCTGAGAACACATGAGGGACACTCTCCTGGATCACAGAGAAGCTCTCAATAGAAAGAACCTGTCCTGGTGTCTGCCTCTGCTATATAGGTGCAGCAACCCAGCAGAGAATGGTGCAGAGGACATGGGCCTCACTCAGACTCTGAGGCCCTAGGCCTATCATCGTTGGGTCACTGTGAGAGACCTGAATACCAAGATGAAGATATGACGTTTTGTGATTGGAGAAATAGTTAATCTCTATAAAGATGAATGATACACAAATGATTAACATGTAGGGGACAGACAAACAAATAAATAATAGGTAGAGGGGGCTGGAGAAGATGCTCAGTGGTTAAGGTGTTTGCCTGCAAAATCTAAGGACCCAGGTTCTATTCCCAGTAACCATGTAAAGCTTGATGCACAAGGTGGCTCATGCATCTGGAATTTGTTTGCATTGGCTAGAGGCCCTGGAGTGTCCATTCTCTCTCTCTCTCTCTCTTTCCCTCCCTCTCTCTCTCCCTCCCTCCCTCTGTCTCTCTCTTATAAATGAATAAAATACTTTTTAAAACAATAAGTAGATATATGAAGGGAGTGAAGGAGGTAGAGGAAAAGAGAAAATGAGGCTTGGAAGATGGCTCAGACAGTAAAGCGCTTGTAGCACAAACAAGTGGACCTGAGTTCAGATCCCCAGCCCTCACATAAATGATAGATGTGGTGGTATGTGCCTATAGACTCAGTACTGAGGAGGTGGGATAGGAGGGTCCTTAAGGCTCATTGGCTAGTTAGTCTAGCCAAACTGGTAAACTCTAGGACAAGTGAGAGAACCTGTTTCAAAAGTAAAGTAGAGAATGGCAGAAGGCATCCAGTGTTCAACTTTGGCCTCCACATGTACACATTCACATGCATATTCACACACGTATGAACATGCACACACACCAATGCATGGATGTTGCCTGAATGGTTTTGTATGTGTGTGTGTATGTTATGTGCATATGTGTGCATGTGTGCACTTCCCAAGCACATGCATGTGGAGACCAGAGGAGAATGCTTGGTGTCCTTCTCTATCACTCATGTTTCCTTGAGATAGTCTCTCACAGAACCTGCAACTGTCATTTTCAGTCAATCTGACTGACCAGTGAGCCCCAGTGATTCCTTGGTCTCTGCTCCCCACAAGACTGGGGCTATAGGCATAGGTGACCATGCTCAACTGTTTGCCTGGGTGTCAGAGAAACAAATTCAGGGTAAATCAGGTCCTCTCAGGTCCTCGTGCTTGCACAGCAGGTACTCCTACCTGCTTAGCCATCTCTCTGGCTCCTGAAATTGTTTTAAAATAAATCTCTTTATGATGTATATTCAGAAATAGTTTGGTTTGTATAGCTATTTTCTATGCCTATATACACAGAGCTGTGTAAAAATTTCTCAGGTTACATCTGGGATATAGCTCAGTGGTAGAGTCCTTGCTTAGCATGCCCAGGTTTAATTCCCCAGTGTGGCAAAAAAAAATCTCAGTGTGGCAAAAAATGAGTTATGAGTGGAGAAGCCCTGTAATCACAATGCCCAGAGGGCCAGAGATGGGAAGGTTCATAGTGGCACATAGTGGGACAGATACCTCTCTCTGTCAAAAAATGTAACGTTCTGGGCTGGAGAGATGACTTAGCGGTTAAGTGCTTGCCTGTGAAGCCTAAGGACCTCGGTTTGAGGCTCGATTCTCCAGGATCCATGTTAGCCAAATGCACAAGGGGCGCACATGTCTGCAGTTCGTTTGCAGTGACTGGAGGCCCTGGCACACCCATTCTCTCTCTCTCTCTCTCTCTCTCTCTCTGTCTCTCTCTCTGTGTCTCTCTCTGTCTTTCCCTTTCTGTCTGTGTCTGTTACTCTCAAATAAATAAATAAAAATAAAAGAAAAAAAAAGATGTAGCATTCTGTTGTTTTTTTTGTCAGAGGAGAATAATTAGACTGCTAAAATATGTGACTTCTTATGCAATGGCAACTTTGGATCCTGTGCTAATTGCAAGGGTGAATTAATTCCTTGCAAATTCTGGACCTCAGCCAGGAAGGCCTATGGAGATGGCAAGACCACAGAACCCTTTATAGGCTCACTCAATATGAGCCACAGGCTGGCGCCAGCTCTCACTTGCAAGCTCAGCCTCAGGGATACACAGAGGGACCACTACTGGAGCATCCTCATAGTGCAGTTGCCTTGGAATTCATCATTTCAGCTCCAAGCTCCCAGGGCAAATGTCATGAGAGGAGTTCGGAGGCCCACCCTTCTTCCACATCCTCAGTCCTGGGTCTCAGAGTGTCATGTTAAATTCACCGCATGCCTCCTCTTAGCCATGAACACTGGAGACATTATGGCAGGTCATATCTTTGGAATAGCAATGGGACTAAGAGGAGATAGCAGCTGAATGGAGACTTGAATCAGTCAATTAAAAGCATGTGCTGCTCCTTCTTGTTTATCCCAGTGCTGGTCTTCACCTCCAGGCTCTCCTTTGTTGTTTACAGCTAGTGGAGCACTAAGCTTTCAGCTGGCGTCATTACTGAAACTGGTAATGGCTGTGAAATTGTTACTTAAGGGGTGTAGGAAGTGGAGCGTCTGGTATCTGACAACAGCACTGCTCTCACATGGGGGCCGCTAAGTCCTGGCAGAGACCACAGAGTGCTATCTTGGAAGTGAGCTGCGAGCACTGAGCCACGGTGCCCGTGGTTCAGCAAGGAGACATGGCAGGGGTGATGGGGAGGGAACAGGGACAGCATGATCAAATCCTCCTCCAACATGGCCCTCTCTAGGCCATGGCTGTCAGTGGTCATCTGTGTAGAAGAGTCATTCAGTGGGACAGAAATAAGTAGAACACTTTGCATTTTTATAATTAATGACATTTTATTGTAGTTGCCTTCTTGTTTCTGGGACAAAGCACCTAACCAAAAGCAGCTGATGGGAGAAAAGTTTTTATTTTGGCTTTGGCTTACAGTCTTGAAGGAAAGCTTTATTATGGCAGGGAAAGCATGGCATGAACAGAGGCTGGACATCACCTCTGCCACAGCAGGTGGAAAATAGCAACAGGTGAGTGAACTAGATATAACACTCCTGAGCCATCTCCCAGGAACACACCTCCTCCAGCAAAGCTCCATTTCCCAAACTCCCATCAGCTGGAAACGAACATTCAAAACACATGAATTTGTGAGGGACACCTAATTCAAATCACTACACATTTTCAAAAAGCTTGATTTTGTTGATTTTGTTCCCCCTCCTGCCCCACTCTGTATTTTCCAGTTCTCTCCCCACTCCTTCTCTGTACATGTCATATGCATTCTTTTACCTTCCCCTCTTCCAGCTCGCCTGTTCATGTTCATTTTTGGTGACAGTTCTGTGTTTACAGGTTTTATCCACATTTGTCTCCCCATATATGTACATAGTTACAAATATCATAAGCTTAAAAGAATTGGAAATGGTCTAAATGCCCAGTAACAGATAAATGGATCATGAAAAAGGAATTCTATTCTGCAGTAAATAACCATTTACTACTACAGGATGGAGAAAATTACCTTTTTTCTACTCAAAAAATAAGTATCTCAAGGCTTTACCCCTCAGTGAATAGTTATGGCAGTCAATATTAACAGTTGCTAGGGAAGAGGGGCGCAAAAATCCCCCATGCCCCTGAGGAATTACAGGCAGTTAGCATTGCTGCTTTGGAGTTCATGAGGCCCCACCATATCTTGGGATTTATATGCAGTTAACTGTTGCTACAGGGGAAGGTTCATGAGGCCCCAGCCCTTCCTAAGGGTCTATTTGCAGTTAATGGTTCCCTGAGAATTAAAAGGCATTTTCTTCAGTAGAGTAGCCAGCCACTGGTTAAGTTGTCCATGCCCAGGTGAATAACCTTTACCATGCTCCTATTCAATTATAAAATGAAACTGGGCCACAAAAATAATAATAAATAAATGAAAGTAGAAAGGGGACTAGGTGGAAAGAGGAAAGAGATGAGCAGGAGTGGGAGAGGAGCAAGAGAAAGTAACAGGCAAGGATATGTCCCAACTTGTTCTATGTATAATTAACATATTGTAATAAAAATGTTAAATTATAGTCTCCCCAGTGATAGTGGGTCAGTTTGTTTCATATTTCATCAGGTGAATACCATCTGCTCTCACCCCTGTTCTGTGCTTATGTGTATGTAGAGGTCAAGGGAGCTTTCTCCTGAGAGGAATGAGTAGCCATTTGTTGTACCTCTCCCCAATGCCTGCCCTATCCTACACACCTCTCTATACTGCACCTGGAGACCATCATAGTATCTGTGAAAAATGAGTACAAGTTGGTGGTCCCTCCTTATCAGTGTGAGAGCCTTTGTGAGTAGCAAATGCTCCTGTATCATAATGATCAGCTAGGATTGTGTAGTGGCTAGTGCGAGGGAAAAAGATAAGGCCAGTATTTTGGTCCTGTGACCCCCAAACAGGACTCTCTCCACAGCAAGAAAGTTGACTTCAGTGACAGATTTGCTGGAGTGCATGAGCTAAGGCTCTGAAGTCTTCTGGATCCTTCTCCTGTTGTAGTGTGTTACAAGGTTGGCTAGCAGATGGGAAGAGCATCTTTCACTCTGGGGAGTGGGAAGAGGCTGGGATGCAAAGAATGAACCCCACTTGGCAGGCATAAATGGAGGCTAGGGGGCTGAAAAGAGGACTTTCTAGGTAAGAATTGGTTGCTCCCCACTCCAGGGTGTGTTTGTGGCAGTGGCCCCAAGTGGGGAAAAGTGGGAGGATGTTGCAATCAAGTTTGAATAGCTGGCATAAATCACCCAACAAAGAGCAGATTGTGGGGGAAAATGGCTTATTTTGGCTTGCAGACTTGAGGGGAAACTGCACGGTGGCAGGGGGAAATGATGGCATGAGCAAAGGGTGGACATCACCTCCTGGCATAAGCCATAAGCCTTCCCCCAACAATACACTGCCTCCAGGAGGCATTAATTCCCAAATCTCCATCAGATGGGAACTTAGCATTCAGAACACATATGTTTATGGAGGACACCTGAATCAAACCACCACATTCTGCCCTTGGCCTCCATGGACTGATAACCATACATGATGTAAAATGCACTGCATTCAGTCCAACTTTAGACATTTTTATCAATATTTTTATCAATTCCAATCATGTTCAAATATCTTCATAGTCCAAAATCTTTTAATTGAGCCAAAATACCAAAAAATCCCCTCAAAACCCATAATGGCACAAAATAAACATTCACACTGCAAAAGAAGGCATTGGGCATAGCAAAGAAATATTCAAATAATACAAGATTTAAATAGGGAAAACATCAAACTGTGTAGCTCCAAGTCCAACAATGCAAGTCAGTTTCAAATTTCCAAGCCTGATAATTCCAACCAGTAACAAGTCTCTGGAGTTCCGATTCTTCCCCTCCAGCTAGGCTACTCACAGTACTACAAACTTTCATCCAGGGCTAGCAGCTATCCTTAGCAGCCATGTTATAGTACCAGCATCTCCACTGGGTCTCCACTGCAACCCATGACTGATCCTCATGACTCCATCTGGTTTCCATGAAGGCAATCCAACAAACCTGCTTCACACTCCCCATGGCCATTTCCAAAACACATGACCATGTTGCAAATTAAATGGTCTTTCTTTACTGCATTTCTTATGCTCCATAGAACCAGCTAGAGTGCTGATTTGTTAATCCAGGGGGGAATAAAGCAGACTTTGAAGAATAGAACATTCCTTCAGCATTCAGACCCCTTCAAAAGACTGCATTCTTTCTGTTGTCCCAATCTCAATGGCAGTAATCTCTCATATAATTGCAGCTGAACAGGCAGCAGTTTCAACCCAAAGATTTCATTCTTTTTCTGTGCCATATCCCTCTGCTCACATCATTTGGTTTCTACACAAAATAATCCTGCACAAGTTCTCAAGACAGAGGAGTAACAGCAAGCCTCTCACACAAACTGCTTCTAGCCCAGTCCAAGCAAAGGTCTTTATCACCCTCATAAGCCAAAACTCATAATCCATAGTTTTTACTACATTCAGGTCTTTCAACTGCAAAGTACCTCTTAGGCCAAGGTTTTGAATTTTCCACATTCCTCTTGAAAATCAGCTTCAAAAGGCCAAAGCCACACAGTCAGATGTCTATCAGAAATCCCACTCTTCTGGTACCAACTTTACTGTTACAGTCAGATTCTCATTGCTGGCAGAAATCACCTGACCAAGAGCAACTTGTGGGGAAAAAAAGGTTTATTTGGGCTTATAGACCTGAGGGGAAGCCCCATGGTGGCAGAAGAAAATGATGGAATGAGCAGAGGGTGGACATCACCTCCTGGACAACAACAAATGGGCCAACAGGAGAATATGCCAAACACTGGCAAGGGGATACTGGCTGTAACACCCATAAGCCCACCTCCAACAATACACTGCCTCCAAGAGGCATTATTTACCAAATCTCCATCAGCTGGGAACCTAGCATTAAGAACACCTAAGTTTATGGGGGACACCTGAATCAAACCACCACAGGTTGGGAAACCCTGATCTCAGAGAAATGAATGTGTTACAAACTTGCTGGAACTCCCAGGCCAGGATTGTGACCCAGAAGAGGATTCCCTGTAGGGTGTTTCTAAATATTAGTCAATTTACATAACAAAATACTTGAAAGAACAACTTACAGGGGAGAAAAATTAATTTGGCTCATGGTTTAAGAGACGTTGGTCCACAGTGAAAGATAGCAGTATGGGAAGAAATCAGGACAGGATACAGCCCCCAAAGGCTTCACCCCTGGGACCTACTTCCTCAGTCAGGCCCTGTCTCCCAAAACTGCACCACCAGCTAGTGACCCAGAATTCCACATACAAACCTGTTGGGGATATTTCATATTGACATCTATCCTTATGCAACAAGTAAAGATGCAGGGCCTTGTGAGGCAGGCTCCCTTGTGAGGAGAGGTGGGTGAGAGGCCAGTGTTACCCTTGTGTGGCTGAAAGGTTTCCATGAATGTTTCTCCAGACTTCCCATTTGTTACATTGCCTGGCGTGTGAGAGCAGAGGTCACTGCTCTGTGACCTTCAGCAAGCTACTCTCCTTCTCTGGGCCTGTATAGACTGTATCAGTTACTTTACAGACAAGAAGTAACCCTTTGTTTTGTAACAGCAGTATTTTCAGATAGGACTCTTGTGTGTGCTGTAATGAGTATCCACACTGTTAGAACTGGTATTTTCAACAACTTCAAGCAAAGACTCATTTACCAAGCTGCTCATCTGCCACGTTCTCATTGGAGAGCATCACATAGAATAGATTTTAATTGTACACATGTTTGGGTGGAAATTGTATCCACTAAAGGCTGGAACAAGCCATGGAAAGGATCTGGGTCATGGGTGAAGTTGTGAATTAGGATGTGACCTTTGTTTCAGATGTAAGATGAGGTCACAATTGATTAGGGTTCAACCTAAATGCAGTGTCTGGGGTCCACATACAAAGTCCATGGGATGGACACAGGCCACAGGAGGCTTAGAGTGACATCTTTTCCCTCTAGAAGTTGCCAGAGGCAGCAAAGAGTCTCTCCTAGGATCCAGAAGTTGCACAGGCCTGCAGCAACTGTGAACTTGGCCTTTGCCTGGCAAAACTCTGAGGCAATAAATGTCAGATGCCTTCAGTTACCCATTCATGGTAAATTTTCTCCATGGGGCAAGGAAGCTAGCATTAGCTGCAGCATTCCAGCTAGCAAAGGAATACACCATGGACCCAGCAACAGCTCTATGCTGTTCACCAAGGAGTCTCACAGCCTTCAAAATCCACCTCATCACTGTCCACCCTCATCCACAGGTCTGCAGCCTCCTCCGCTATCCTGACTCTCAGTTTGGTGACAAGTCTCTTTCCAGACTTTGGGAGTCCTGTGATATAAATGAAACCCTGATTTAGCCCAGCCACCAACCAGCACAAGTTCCCTCCCATCACAGGACATAAGTAAGCATGACAATCCCTGGCCTCTCCTTGTTTCTGTGCCCAAAAGGGGTAGATTACATTGATTTCCAGGCTGGCAAGGAGAATGCAAATATTCCTTAAGCTTTAAAAATCTAAAGAGCTG
Source organism: Dipus sagitta (assembly GCA_036346955.1). Lineage (NCBI taxonomy): Eukaryota > Metazoa > Chordata > Mammalia > Rodentia > Dipodidae > Dipus > Dipus sagitta. Next base: position 63,410,344 of record CM070779.1, on the reverse strand, counting down.
CCTATGTGGAGTCATAATTATAATCATATTTTTTCACAATGAAATTAATAATATTTATTAATATATATTTATTTAAATATATGTATATATTCAACAATGTTTCATTTAGCAGCAGGGTTTCTGGAATTAATTAAAGTTGGTTTTTGACTTATCAGGAAAAAAAAAAAAAACAATTCAATGTTACAAGGGCCATGTAGTGTTTGCTAAGTAAAATCAATAAATGAACTCTTAGATATAGACTGTAGGACTGACCTGTTATGCATGAAAGAAGTCAGACCAACAAGAGTCCTAACTAGACTTTGGGTCTCCCATGAAGTCTTAATGACTCCAGTCACTGGCTACACAGAAGAGTCCCACAGAGTGTCCTGACACCTCTCAAAGCTGATGTAGCCAGTGACCAGCTAGAGTATCTCCAGCAGAGAGAAAATAGTAAAGAGAACAAAGGTGGCTTCTGAGGAGACTGGCAAACAAGCGGGATTCTGCTCCTGCTCTCTCCACTTGTTCTTGCAGGAGGGGGAGCAGGGGTGGCTCTGAGAGTGTCACATAGTCCCAGTCACACAAAGCATGTGGACCAGGACAGGGCTACTCACCTGGACTGAAGCTAACTTCGTGCCCTCGGCCACTGTCTGCTGAAGGGGGATCTGCATTGACTCTGTATGTCCACCCCATGTCAGGGTGCTTCCACCTAGTGAGACAGAAACTAGCCAAACTTACAGAAGCAGAGAGGATCAGGGTGATGTCGAAGCTGGGGGAGGAGAGGGGAAGTCAGGTATGGGGTGTAAGGTTTCAGTTAGTTGAGATGGGTATGGTACATTCCACCCAGCCACTGTGTAGCACGAAATTTACAGTTAATGATTCTTTTTTGTAGACTTAAAACCTCAAATATTTATGATAATTTTTCTTAGTTTGGGGAAGTTGTAACAGAATACAATAGACAAGGTAAGTGATAACAACAGGATTTGTTTCTTACAATTCTGGAGGCTGAGATTTCCAAGGCACAGGGTCTATGATGTCCTGTGGAGGAAGGCAGGAGGCAAGAGAGCAGTCAGGAGCCCACTTCTGTGGTAACTAACCCACTCCCAGAATAACAGCATGAGTCTGGCTCTGAGAGCCTAACTTCTTGACCTTATCATCTCTTAAAGGTCCCTTCTCTCAGCACTCAACTTGTTAGCAACTAAGTTTCTAACACACGAGGTTTGGGGCACATTCAAACTTACTAGGGCTCTTACCACAAAGTAAAAAACAAAAGTAAACAATGCCAAAATAATTAAAAATATATATATATATATATAAATAAATAATTGCAGGGCTGAAGAGATGGTTCAGTTAGTCAAGTGCTGGCCTTGCAAACCTGAGGAGTTGAGTTCAATCCCTTGCACCCACATAAAATGCTGGCCATTATGGTATAATTTGTAATTCCATTACTGGGAGGTGGAGACAGGTTAATCCCTGGGGCTCACTGGCCAGCTAGTCCAGCCCACTTGGTGAGATCTAGGTCTATGACAGGCCCTGTCTTCGAAAAAAGGTGGATGACATGTGAGGAATGACTCCTAAAGTGATCCTCTGGCCTCCACATGCACGTGAACTCATCTGCACCCCCTGCACACATGCATGCACACACATATTTTTAAAGAGTTGCAAAGATAGCTGCCTCACCTTAAAGCAACAGATCTTGTTGAAGATTTAGATGTAAATCCAGTGCCAGCAGGACTATATTCCTCTCCCTGTCCACCAACCCATTTCATGTTCAGGTTCTTAGTGATGAAGCAGCTGAGGTTTGTCCAACTTTCACCAGGTTCAAGTTGGTCATTAGGGGAGAAGGTGATAGTGAAGGGGGTCACATCTTCCCTGGTCAGGGGTGAGGGAGATAGCAGTGGATGGGGTCACACTTTCTCTGGTCAGAGGTGGAGGAAGTAGGAATGGAAGGGGTCACATCTTCCTTGGTCAGGTGTGAGGGAGGTGGGATTGGAGGGGGTCACATTTCCCTGGTCAGGGTGGGGGAGGTGGGAATCGAGTGGTTCACACCTTCCCTGACATGGGGTGGGAGACATGGTAGTTGAGGGAGTCACACTTTCCTTGGTCAGGGCTGGGGGAGGTGGGAGTGGAGGGGGTCACACTTTCCCTTGGTCAGTGGTGGGGTAGTTGGTAGTAGAGAGGGTTATACCTTCCCTGAAGCTCTGGAATACCCCTGAGCCTCAGTGATAGTTTTGAACCCCATCTCTGAAGCCATGGAGAAGAAAAGGGCTTATGCCTGAAGTTATCCTCATTGGCTACGTGGAACCAAGACTGTTGCCCAAAGTGGCAAAAAACCATCAGGGGAATCCTACTAGGAAACATCGTCCTTGTAAAGGGTACCACATGTGAGGAGCCAGCACAATCTGATTCAGTAGTCCCTTGAGTCCCCTGACAATACACTGTCACTTGCAATCCTGGTAGAGGCACTGCTGTGGGCCGTCACCCCATAAGTGACTGGTATGTGCTACTTCCTGACTCAAAAGACAGGGGAGTGCAGTCCAAATCTGGGACCGATTTTCATAACCCTCTGTGTCCTATTTATGTTTCTTTCTTCTTTTCTGTCTCCTTTTTTTTTCTTTCTAAACTGAAAGCACCTTTGAAAATGCACCCATGGAAATAGTTACTGTTGAAATATGAGACATTGAGATACCCCTGACAAAACAATACAGAGCATAGGAAGAAACAGTCCTGCTAGAAATTAAAGTATGTCAAATGGCATAGAGTTTAAAACATCTAGGCACTTGGGAGTGAGAAGGCAAGCAAGTCAATCAATAACAGTGAGTGGAGGGGCCAAACAGCAGGTGGAGGACACAAAGAAGTTTCAGATATATTAACAGCAGCATATCAAGTCAACAGATACTACATGCATGGCTCATTTAATGAATATTCTGAAAAAAAAAACAAATAGGGAAAGTAAAATCACATCCATTTTTTCCCAAAAAATTAATTCCAGAAGGATCAAGGAATTGATTTCCTTAAGAAGGCAGTTTTTGGGCTAGAGGGATGTCTTAGCAGTTAAGGCACTTGCCTGGAAAGCCAAAGGACCCAGATTCAATTCCTCAGGACCTACATAAGGCAGATGCATAAGGTGGCATATGTGTTTGGAGTTCATTTGCAGTGGCTGGAGGCCCATTCTCTCTGTCTCTCTGTCTCTCTGTCTCTCTGTCTCTCTCTTTCTCTCTCTCTCTCTCATATGCACACACACACACACACTGTCTCTCTCTTAAATAAAATAAAAAGCAGTTTCCTAATATGCAACACAACTGGGGAAAACATAACAACAGGGATATGAGTGAAGGCTGTGAAGGTATTTAAAATAAAAGTAGAAAAAAATATAAGAATATGAAGAAATGTTCAATAACATTCATAACTGATGAAATGTTATTTTTGCTTATGTGAACTGCAAAGATGAAAAAGACCCTTTTAAATAATATGGTTCTGTCACTGGCAGACGTGGACATGGGTGGTGTCTTGTTGAGTGGCCATTTAGAGAATTCTACTGACAATGAGTCTGTGTTTGGAAACATTACAGATCAGGACATAGATAAACAAATGGGTTAGCAGGTGGGGTTAGACAGAACACAGGAAACATTTAGAAGGGTCCCACTGGGGTGCTGAGCAGAAGATGGCAGCAGTGGAGCAGATGTGTGGCAGGATGCTGAGGTGTGTTCAGTGTATGTGCAATACACAGAAGTGAAAGACATGATTGATGAGGTCCTGACACCATGTGGGCAAGAATCCAATGGATCTTTGTGTGGGCAGTAGTCATTCATGTTGGGTGACAGCAGGTCCTGAGAGGGAATAGGAAGATATACAGCTCTGTCAAGAGTCAATGGAAAGGTCTCATCTCAGCCTCACCTGAGTGAGGGAGAGGTGATGATTGGGAAATAAAATGAGGTAGCAGAAAAATATCAACCAGGTTGCCCTTTAGGTTGTTTGGCATGTATAGGTTTGCAGGAGCCTCCACCTGATGGAGATGAGGAGGCATCAGTATTCCTGTGATCTAGATGTTCCTGTCAGTCTCCTACAGCAGGTTCCACATTTCGTTGGCCTCCCTTAAAGCATGCTGTATAGTGCCTGGTATTGAAGAAGCTCAAGAAACATGGGGTAAGTGAACAAATATATCCCCTTCCTCATCAAAATATGCCAATCTTTGGACTTGAAGCTTCCTTTGCTGGGAGTTTATCCTGTGGAAATGTTTACCTATGAGGGTGTGCAGTGTGCATGAGGAACCAGTCCCTAAAGCACTTGTCACAGGATTCAGCACTGGAAATCATCTGCAAATTTAGAGGAAAAATGATCAAGTAGGTATGGTTCAAACATGTCGCACCATCAATGAGTGTGGATGGTGGATATATGTATATCAAGCATGAGGTTGGGGAAGCTGGAAGTCAGCTCTATTGTGTGTGGTAGTGAAATCAGAGGGTTCTGTTCCTTTCCTGACAATTAAATTATGTCCTACTCCAACACTGAACCCAGCCATTGCTTGGCCTCCTGGGAATTGCCATGCCCTGGGAACATGGGAGGCAGAGAGTGTTATGAAGCCTTGGTTGCTCGCAAGGCCACCCCATAGCTGTTTTTCTGCAAATATTTGTTCTGTCTGCTCTGCTGAGATTATTGTGTTGGCTAAATTTGGAGCTTCTGAGACTTATTTAAACTTTGAGTCTGTATCTAATATCTGATATTGGAGTGCAAGGCTGTGTTTTATTTTGTTTTGCTTCTTGTGAAGAGCTAGAAATGGTTAGTAGTTATTGTAGTGGGGAGACAGGAAGCTGGAGAGTGAGATATTCAGTGTTCTTGCTCAGCTGGCCAGTCCTTCTGCTCCTCTCACAAGAATAGTGAGTAGCAAGGAGACACCTGTACACTGTTGGCAGTGCCAGGCCATGGAGTGTCCAAGGCTTGGGGATGGATTGGAAGAGCAGGAAATTTACAGCTCCAGGCCCTGCGCTCCAGGCATTACCACCAGGCATCAACACAGGGCATAGTTTGGAGGCTCAGTGTTCTGGGTTTGACCACTTGGCAGCTGTTGAAATCCTCAGCTTCCAGTGACTGTGAGAATATGTGAGAAGCAGCAACAGGAAGCACCTGAAAAGTCACAGCTGCTGAATGGGCCTTGGATTCTAGGACCCTCAGCTCTACAGTGACAATGTTTTAGTTTTCTGGCCTGGAGTGTCTGAGACCCTTGGCCCTTTAAACGCTTAGCAGCTTCCCAGAACTCTCCATTGAGTGAAGCCAGCAGCTCAGTTTGTTGCCCCTTGCTCTTTACAGCCTTCTTTCTTCAGACTCAGCTCTCCTCCCTCCCTATTCTCTTCTTCCACCATCATCCTTCATTGCCTCTGTCATTTCTACTGATCATCCTTTCTTTCCCAGCTGCTCACTGGAAATTCTGCCACATGTGGCTGCTCCTGCATCTCAAGTGGCCACTGTCAGTGCCATTGTCACCATCTGCACTGCTGCTGCCATTCTGCTGCTGCTTCTGCTTCTACTTTGTGTTGTTTCTCTAATAAAGATCAAAAGCAGGCACGAAAAGCCCCTATGAGAGAAGCTTTTAGTTGCTCTGATGTTACCATGTCAGTGGCAGCTCAGGAGGGCATCTTCTGACTGACCAGGAAAGTCAACTGAACAGACGCCCTGTATTGCTAAAGATGATGGTGTGGCCAAGATGTTTGCACCAATCATGGGGCATCTCCTCATGCAAATGAAGGGCCGTGTTTGCACCAATAGTAGGCCATTTGCTAGCCAACTCTTGGGTGAAAATGGCTGCTGAGAGTTCACCACAGTGAACTCTAAATGGCTAAAAGAGTCCATATAAGCTGTTAAAAACAGCCATGGAGATAGTGCCTTTTATCTCTTCCTTAAGACATTCATGGAGTTCCCAGTAGCCAGTAAACAAATGAAGTGTCTAATAGCTGACAATTAAGAAGACACACAGCCCTGCACCCCAACATCTCAGCTTTTTTAAAAGTAAAAATACACAATAAAAGTTGTGGTTAAAGATGTAACATTAACATTATCCATGCTTAGACAGTGTGTAACTCACTCTAATAGTGCTGAAACCCTGCATCAGTGTTCATTAAGAGGTGGGTCCTTCTCATCAACATCTCACAGACTTCTATCTTACAATGGAAATTATGAAAATATTGGCTAAAACCTGTTCCCTATTGACACCACATTTAGAATCTGACACCTTGGTATGGCTTAGAGTTAGTTGCATCCAACAGAGAATGGGTTTGTTTCTTTGGATGCTTCCTGATTGATTTAATGACCCCATGGTGGCTCAATGTTGTCTAAAGAATGAGGCTGTCCCATTGTGATCATGTACTCATGATTTCAGCCAGTTTGTCACTGATTGATTTAGTATCTATGAGGTGAATGATTGGCCTGCCATTCCTGAATTCTGCAGGATGGGTGTGGCTTCCTCTCTCTTCTCCTGCCTGATCTCCCCACTCCCTGTACCTAGGGCTAGGTATTTCTCCCAAAAAGAAAATCTTGTTTTCATGAAGTGCTGGTTATTCTCAAGAATCCATAAACACTGCTCACAGAAGTTGTGGCACAATAGTGCACCAATCAAGGAACAACCCTTGTTATGCAAATGAAGGTTTGCATTTGCAACAGTAAGTAAGCTTCACCATTGTTGTGATCAGATCCCTGAGAGGAACACAGAGAGGAATTGTTTATTTTGGTTCATGGTTTCATCAAAGCAGGGAAAGCAGGGCAAAGCAACTCACACCAGGACAGACAAAAAGCAACAGAAAGCAGAGAGAGGACTATAGGAAAGAACCAGAGCCCTACTGCCTGTTTCTCACCACCTCCAAATAACACTGTCAAATTATGAATCCAGGGCTGCAGAGATGGCTTAGCAGTTAAGATGCTTCGCTGTGAAGCCTAAGAACCCAGGTTCAGTTCCCCAGTGCCCACATAAGCCAGATGCACAAGGTATTTCATGCATCTAGAGTTTGTTTGCAGTGGCTTGAGTCCCTGGTGTGCCCATTGTCTCTATCTGCCTCTCTCTCTCTCTCTTTCTCTGTGTCTTTCCAATAAATAAGTAAAATATTTTTAAATATGAATACATCAATAAATTTATCTATTGAATGGGTCACAGTACTCAGGAAACCCACCAGATGGCAAGCAAGGCCCTACACAGGAGCCTGTGAGAGGGGCCACTCCATATTCAATCCCTAGCAAGTAATTTCCTATCTGGGGAGGGAGGGAGGTTTCCTGCAGTATAGAAATGAGAGTAGTTTCTTTCTCTTCACAGACTAGGCATAGATAGATCAAATGAAATTTGAAAGATGGCTCTGCATGTCTCCCTTTCCCTCCTGTGTGCCCTTGAGTTCTAGCTATTGGCTTGATCGCTTGCCAGGGGAGTAGGCTATAAACTAAAGAGAGTCTTTATGCTGGAGTCCTCTACAGAGGGTATTTTCTGCTGGGGTGGGGTCATGCCTACAGGGAAACAAACCAGTGGGGCCCTTCTAGTGCACTGAGTGTCAAGAGGAAAGCCTAGCTCAGTAACACTAGGACCATATGCAGGAGGCACTTAGTGCGAAGGTGGCCTAAAGAAGTCAGTGGGCATCTGCTGTGTTGGCAAAGAAGCACAAAGCATGTGTACAGGGTAAGGGTGAGCAAAGACTCCTATGCTCAAGAGAAAAGAGGTCTCCTAGCAGGCAGCTGCCCTGGCAGGTGGAGGGGCTTCTGTACACATGATGCCCAGGCCTTGTCCCCAGCTGCAAAGCTCTGCAGCTTGTTCTTTCCCTTACTGCTCCCCACTATTGAGTTGATAGGCAGCCAGGAAGCTTTCCTCCTCAAGCTGGCTTAGTTGTCTTTGAAGCTGACAGGGAAAAGAGATGAGATTGAACTATGATCAGAGCAGAAAGTGTCATACAGTCAGAGCTGTCATATACAGGTATCCAGGTTGTATATTGTTCAATTCTAGGAGGCTGCATTTATAATGTAGTCTATATGAATAGAACCTTCTAGGATGGCTCAGAGTTCCAATTTCATGGTCATATATCACACCTGAGTATGATCTTAATTATACAGAATTCTGGACAGAGTGTGAGTTACAAAATACATAACAGAATGATGATTAAAATGTTATAGTTTGAGTTTAGACTGATGGAAGTTTGGGTGCCTTCATTGACTGAGTCATTCAAAGCATATTCAATGCACTCAGGTGCATCTAGCAGACATCTCGGATGCAACTGATAAAATTGGGCTGCTTTCAGTTTAGGACTGTTTGTTAGGTGAGACAATATTGTAAAAGTTTGGATTGTAACAGCCACAGGGTGGGTATCCTGAGGCACAATCCCTTCTCTGAGAGACTGACTGAGGCCCTAAGTACAATACCAAGGACCCTACTTAGGTGGGCCCTTAGGGAATTGGAGTCTGGGGGTGAGGGGATATAAGACTATAACCTATGTAAAATGATCATGGTATATTGTTAATATTTATGGAGTTTGCCAATAAAACAATCAATAAAATGTTTGGATTAGCACATAGAAATAAGGATTTCTAGCCTCTCTTATATACCTAGAGGATAGGCCTAGTGTGAGGGGCAGCCAGCACCTGGGAGGGGCCATATAACTGTCCAACTTCGGTCCCCACTTAATGTTGTCTGCAGTGTCAGCTAATGGCCCAGGCTCTGCCTTAAGGGCATCTCAGTATTTAGTTCAACCTCCACTTACTGCAAGCTGCTAGTGGCTGAAGCCTAGCTGCTCAGAGACCACTTCCCCTTCTGGAAGCCTCACCTACCACAAGGTCACTTCCATCATGTGACCACACCTTTTGTTTGACCATACCCCTTCCATATGACACACTGTTCCTTAGGCCACATCACTCCCTGGGGTCCTACCCCAGTTGCCTCTTTTATCCACTCCACCCCCTGGGGGAAGGAGTCTCCTCCCTGTAAGCAATTTCAAATCTCCAGCAGGGAGCAGCTGCTTGTCACCAGTCACTCCAGCACTGCTTTTCCTGATGCTCCTAGTAATGCCTCACTGACAGCAAGACATCAAGACAACTTGGGGTGCATTTTAGCACTTGGGAAGTGGAGACAGGTCATTCTAGACTACATAACAAATTAAAAACTAACATGAGCTATATAAGACCCTGTCTCAAAAAACCAACCAGCTGACCAAGCCAAACAAAACTTAGCTTAATTTCAAATTTAACTTTACCTAAAACGTGGCAGTTCAACACTGAATGTTCCTTTAACACAGGGTGTGTACCCTAGGAATGCCAGACTCATGGGAATCATGAAAAATACCAGGACTGGTGAGTCAGGAGAGGGCTCAGTGGGTAATGTGCTTGCCACATGAGCATGAATACGGAGCACCCATGTGCTAGTGGGGGTGCATCTCTAGAATCTCAGGCTGGGAAAGTGTAGACAGGGAGAACACCTGGGGCTCACTGACTAGCTAGTCTAGTTGAATTGGCAAGTTCCAGGTTCAGCGAGAGACCCTGTCTCAAAAATAAGATGCAGGATGATTGAGGAAAACACAACATTGACCTCTGGCCTCCACATGCACACACACGCATATGCACCCACATGAGCACACACAGACAAGCACACCACACACAGAAAGATATCAGAACTTGTCAGCATCTTTAATTATCTGAACACTTTTAATTTCTGCCTGTGACATGCTATCTAGCAAATAGCACTTGATAGTTGAAATTTCAAGTTGATAAATACATATGCTGATAGCAACATCCCACACTATGTTTCCTGATGTGGTATTTTATAACAAATTGGAATCTGTGGCACTGTTTTTCTGAGCTGCATGAATAAATTGGAATACTCCCAAAGACAGGACACAGAGGCTCTGCAGAGTCTAATCCTGTAATTGAAGGAGCAGCCCTGTGTCACTCCAAAGAAATGTGGGGACAGCCCTTAAAGAATGGCCAGTACATCTGAACAAGCTCATTTCGCATCCTTGTTGGCCAGGGAACAGCCAAGACAAGGGCTGGGACTAAAAGCAGCCCTGATAAGAGTTAAATACTACTTGCTACATAATATGTGGATTTGGCAAGAAAATAGTATTGTCATTATTTTCTGATTACAGAGAAATGAGAGTGATTGTAGATATGATAATACCTCTCCTACCCATCAGAAAACTGAGAGATTTCATTTTCTTTTTGCTACAACTAACAAGAGAAAATAAGTAAGGAGTAAAGAACAGTTCCAAAGAACTTTGCTGTGATCTGACAGTATTGTTGTTGTTGCTGTTGGACTATGAACACCTGCTCACTCCAATAATTAGGAGATGTCCACTAATAGTGTACAGCCATGTGCATACCATCCTGCAGTTAGCCCAAATGGAGCCACTCTGCACAGACAGAGGGCCTCGTGCAACTGTGGGTGACTGGGCACCAGCACTTGGCAGCACTTGGCCCATGGGGAGAGCACGTTCTGGTAGACTCATAGAAAAATCTCTAGCTAACTTGCCCCTTTCCGTGTGATAGGTGAGAAGCAATACAGTTTAGATCTCTTCTCACTCCTTTCTCACATTCTGAGCTCATCAGGAGGGCTGGTGAAAAAGACCCAACCAAGTTAAGTAGCTGCTCAAGTTGGGCAACAGCAGATTCCAATTCTCACAACTTCCTGGGCACACATGTCCAATACTTGCATGCCATACTATATTCTGTTCTCCTGCTTCCCCAGAAGTCTCCCCTTGCCCTGTTTCTCTGCCCTTCTCTCTTTCATTTTCAATATCTCCTATTCTTTTCCTCCCCCTTCCCCTCTCATCTTTTCTACAATCCCATACATATATATGCACTCACAAATTTAAAATAAATCTGACACAAAACACTGAAATTTTTTGTGAGCCTATGTTGTTTCTGTCTTATCATTTTGAATCCTCATTTTTGGTGCACATTTTATCGTGCACATAGGTATTTTTAATAGTGCAAGTGTCAAGCCATATATAAACATGCCTTTGAGCGCATGCTAGAAATCCAGTCCTGTGTAGCTGTGTATGTGCAGGTGTAGGACTTCACACTGTACATGATGCAGGGGGTTAGCTCAGGCCACTGCAGCCACATATGCCCATCAGCTGGGCACAGGTAGCTGTGGTGGGATGCAAACAACTGGCAAACAACACACTCTGTTCTGCCTTTGCTCCCAGTTCATGGGTCCAGAAGGCAGTGGAGACTGGCTTCTCAGCAGCTCCTCCCACTGGCTGGGATGGTCATGACAAGAGACATGGAAAGCCATGGGCCAAAAACAGCTTGATGGCCTTCTGCCCTGATCCCTGGGTGACTGAGTGGAACAGAGCCACTTGCCACCTGGAAGGGCCTTAGTGAATTACCACAGTGAGAGACATGCAATTATTTGTTTCCAAAGTCACCATTGCTTAATCAACCTTATTAGACAGTTGCAAATGAAATCATCACCACTGGCCAGTTGAAGAAGTGACTAGAGGGGAGGAGTAGACACTAATTCATAGGATAGAGGTTAGCAAAAGAACCAGATTGAGAACACTAGCATATATTAATGCCAGGGATACATTTATGTATGTTAATGCATGTCAACCATTTGCATATGTTGGTGTTAAGGCCCATTTGCATATGCTAATTCTAGAGTCCAAAGAGAAGAAAGTAGAAAGGGGGTTGGGATGGCTTTATCATGGCCACCATGATCTACTATTCTTTCACTGCATCTATTTTCTGCTAACTGAATTCCAAGAAGAGACTTCTCAGGTGAGTGGGCTTTGGTCAAATATTTATCTCTGAACTTAGACCAGGCCTGGCACAACAGAGGGGCAGAGATCTATGCAGCTATGCAGAATTTGAAAGACCAGCATGGAGGTGCAAAGATACCACTCTGCCTCAATTCTATGTCCAGGTCATCAGCTCTTAACAACTGGTCCAACTTTTGTTGCTGGATCCTGTGCTTACAACAGCACATGTGCATTGGACAGAGACTGCACAGTATCAATGTTACACATTACGCATGCTAATACTCTGTACTCCGGCCTCTGCTGTGTTTTAGAAGCACAATACCCCCTTCATACAAGCATATTTCTTTATATCAACCCACTCCACATGGACACATGAGGAGGGAAATTATGACTTTCCCCTCACCAGGGTGGATGTATTATTAACTGCAGATCTGCAACAAGTGTCTTCTGAAATCAAGTGCAGTGTTTATCTGTGGTAATTAAGCTGTCAGGGTAACCTGTATTTATGGAACCACAAGTAGGTTATAAAACTTCCATTAATGACTATATGAAACTTGGTTGTCATAAACAAAGAAGAAATCAGCCTTTGGTTCAGACCTAGTGAAACCAATATCATGGGTTTTAAGAACTGCCTTCCATAGGCTTTCACACACCACCCCTTACAACTCTGGGAGGAGTGTCTCTGAGGTGCTGTGCTCAGTATTCACACAATGTTAGCCTCCATGTGGATAGGCATCTCTTGTCCACTCAATGTCAGGGCAGCTGAACATACACTGGCCACTTGGCTTCTTTTGGAACAGTCCCCTGTATCCAGGAAAGACAATTCCAAGAACCCTGTACAGAATTCCAAAAAGGTTTTCCTTCTGGAAATGATGGAGCACACCATGGTTCATGTAGTTACAATAGAAATCATTAACAAAAACTATTGGGTTAATTCCTTGTGGGTTATGTAAGTGACCATGTTCATTTTCAGGGTCTTGAAAACATTCAGAGTAGAAGCACCATCCCAATTTCAAATGACCCATTTTAGAATAAAATCTAAGCAAATGTACATCCATTCTATGCCAGGAGAGTCTGTGTGCTGATATCATCCAAGTAGAAAAGAAATTGCCAACGCCACGTTGATGACCTAAAGAAAATTGGATTCAATCAAATTGGTGCACAGTAGTTGGGATAGCCTTCAGATCCCAACCTAGCATAGCAGTATCTAGGAACAGTAGCTGTCCACAGTGGATTCAACGTTTTTCACCAGCATGTTTTGGTTGCCTACAATTTAATTGAGTTTCTACAAAACAGGACGCAATTTTGCTTTGCCAGAATCATTCTCCTGAGGATCTGCAAGGCCAGCTGGACTCTGGCTTATGCACACAACTCCATATTTATGAATGACACATTCAAAATGTTTGCTTGCACAATTATTATTTCAAATGCAAAGCATAGGTGGGGATGTAGCTTAGTGATAGGCCACCTGCCCAGCATGCATGAGGCCTTGGTTCAAGCATCAGCACTGGAAGAAACAAACAAACCAAGCACAGAACCTATCATTTTCCCCATGGAAATAATGCTATCTGTTGTGGCCACCTTGCAGATGTACAAGTCAGCACCCGTGGCCATCCATAAGTCCTGTCATTTTAGGCTTGTCCAATGTGTATGTGTATGTGTGTGCATGCATTCCCATCCTCATCCCCATCCCCAGGCTCAACAGGTTGTGAGGAAAACCGAGGAGTACAGAGCATTACTGGGAGGAACACATTGACAGAGGGCAAAGGTGCTTTGCCAATGTGTAGTAGAAGCAGACTGTCAGAATTCCCTCCCAGTGCAGCCACATGGACACACCTACCTCCTCTAGAAAATTGCCATCAGCACAGGGGCACAGGGCACAGGGCACAGGGGAAGTTCCCTGGAAGTAATAATTCAGGGTCCCAATGGAAAACAGTCATGTGGGCACCTTCTGCCTGAGAGGTGTCAACATTGAGGACATCTGGTGGGGCAGGAGGCACCTAAAGTGGACCCCATTGCCTATGCAATGTAGACCCAAGGGGTCCCACACTTCCCAGCAAGGGAATAGTGGGGAATCTCCCCAAATCCATGTTATAGCCCTAGCAAAGTTCAGTCTTAAGATAGCCTTCAAGTCCTGTGGCAGGGCAGGAATGCTGTGGGTTATTAAATTGTTTCAATGGGGAATAGTGTATGTACTTGGTGAGATGCATATCTCTTTCCTTTTCTTCTATTCCTTGATTCTGGCAATATCTATGTGCCTGTATTAGAAGAGGTGGTCTCACTTGCCTTCTCTGGTGGCAATGGGAAGGGTTTTAGAGGTGGAGACTGGACTGGAGTCTTGTCTGCTAGTCACACAGGTATAAACCTAGAAGGTGTGACACAGTCTGCCACTTGTACCTGCATCTTCTACCTAGGCACATTAACATGTCCAAGTTGCCTTGGAACTCTTCCTTCCAGGCTATGTATATTTTTTCCCAAGAAACAAGAAAGAAAACATACTAAAAATCATGATTTCCCTAAGCACACTGTAAATGTAACAGTGCAAAATATTTTACCAATAATTTCCATGGTATGTTTTCTTCTTGAAAGTTTCTTAGAGAAAAATAAGGACATATATAAAAAATAGGCCTTTGTGCCTCCATCTCGGTCCCACCAAGATGTGAAAGTGAAACTGAAATGGTAACTGACCTTCTAGAGAATTTCTAAGGATAAAACTATAAAGAAGTTAGAATGGCATCTAGTTTGTGGTAAGTAACCCACAGCATTGATGCTCATAATGATGGTAGTGATGATGGGGGTGATGGTGACAATGAAGATGGAGGTTGTGATGGTGATGATGTGTGGTAGAAAGCACAAAAATATAGAAGTGAGATCCCAGTATGTCCATATGATCCTTTCACCTGTCTGAGCCTCAGCTCCCCAAGTTTAACTTGGATGCTATTGGGACAACTGGAGAGTGCATTGTCCATGGGGTCTGCTTCACTGGACCTTCTCCATGAAGGAACATTCATTATAAATATTACTTTGCATTTTTAGCTCACTCACTGTTTCCATTATCTTCCCTAGCCTATCTATGGCTTTCAAGTAGGTATTTTTGTGTTTTATTTTAAATACCCAGTGATATTCTATTTCCTTATGTAAATAATGCTCACTCAAGACCAATATAAAGCCAACAGCCCCTTCAGTAAATGTAGTAATAACTGAAAAAAAACCACACAGATGGATTTCAAGGCAAGTACAAATTTCTGTTTAAACCCTATTCCCCATGAGCTCACACCTACAATGCTATAAATGTACAAGTGAGCTCTCTGTGTTCCCCACACTAGTGCTGACCCAAGAACTTCCCAGAGGTCTCAGACGTAACTTCCTGTCTCTAACAGGGCCAAAGTGAAGAAAGGGGTGAGCATCGTTGGTGTGAGAGCCAGCAGCCCTTCTGTATGGGATGTCAAACAGAGCTCAGAGTACACGGGGAAGTATGCTCCAGCTGTAATTGTTTGTCAGAAGAAATCTGCTGGCTCAGAAAACAGGTAAGTTCCACCTGTTCCTTGCTGGGCTCAGTTTAGCTGAAATGGTGGCTTTGGATTCTCTCTATGCTGCTGCTCACAGCCATCTCCACTATAGTCTTCATCAGGTGTGTGTCTGTTTTTAGTGTGTCCAGGTATGATCGGTGGAGTCCTGCAGTTAGGAACATAGGGCTACTGTTCACAGGGGACCTACTTAGAACTACATTAGTTCTGTCACCCACAAGGCCTTCTCCATGAGATGGCATTTAACCACAATTGATGCTGTATATCATTGTGACTTTGTCTTAATTCATATCACTATGCCAACTGAAAGTCGGCTATCTTTGATGACATGGTCTTTTCTGCAAGTGTTCAACACAAGAGTGCATGTTCTGTCACACACAAGGTGTAGATTTCCACATGGTCCTTGGGGATGTGTTTGTGAATGGCCTTTTCTGATGGAATACTGAGCTTTCTGCTATGACATTATAGGGACTCTTGAATCTCTCTAGGGAGAAATTAAAACCCAAGTGTGTGATAGCCATCAAATTAGAAACACAATTCTCAGTTGGGCAGAGAGACTTGAAAGGTCAGTCATTCTTTTTTTTTTATTTTTTTATTTTTTTTCTTTATTAGTCAGTTCTGTATTGAGCAAATACAGTCAGTTTGGTACCATTATTAGGCTCATCTGTGACCTACCCCCTCCCCTTGGCCCCTCCTTGTTGAGGTATACGGGTCATGCATTGTGGAGTTAGCCCACAGTTATGGGTAAGATAAATGTCTCTGCATATCATGACCCAACATGTGACTCTGACATTCTTTCCGCCCCCTCTTCCACAAAATTTCCCTGAGCCATGTTGGGTTCATTTTTGGTCTGCTTCAGTGATGAGGTGTTGGGGGCCTCTGAGGCTCTGGCTCTCTGATTTGGTAGGAGTTGATTTTTCTCTGTGCTGATCTCCTTCCCCCTTGTGCTGGTATTCGGCTCATCAGGAAAACAGCCCATTTGCTTGTTTCTCCAATTTTTCTTAGTTTCAGCCGGGGCCCTTTTGAGGTATGATGGGGTGGCTCTCTCCTTAGGATCTACATCTATCTGAAAAAGAGAAGCAGATTCTCTAATGGAGAGTAAGTTAGCATCAGGACAAATGAGATAACCCTTACTTTTTTTTTTCTTACTTTTTTTTTTTAATAGAGAATTTAATACGTGTAGGCCCTCTTGTAGCCCACAATTAATGGTAGCTTGATATTGGAGAGTGGGTTTATGTTTGGATCTGGTTCTGACTTGATTCTCAGCCTCAGCTATGGGTCCCATACCAGTGAGGGGATCAGTTAGCCAAATTGAGAGCAATTGGTTCCCCACCATGGCTGTGTGCCACCACTGCACTTGTGTGGGCATCAGAACGCATCAGAACAGTCATTCTTGATCTATCCCACTTTCCCAGAACTGCATTTGTGGCTCTGGAGAATTCCTGGTTTGGTCACATGTGTTTTTTTGTGTGTGTCATTTTTTGGTTTCTTTTTGCCTCTTCATATTATAGAAAATATGACCAAAAAATGAAAGGATGACTCTAGGAAAAAAAAAACGTATTATTTCTAGAATGCATGTAAACTTTACAGCTCAGATTTTGGAAACTACACTTCCTATTCTTTATTTTAATATACAGGCAATGGATCTCAGCTGATAAATGTTACTTGTTCGTTTCTTGCTTCATTACCAGGAAGCACTTGAAGCCAATCTGGGGATGGTTTGACTTCCATTCCTCTGCCCAGCATTGGTGCTTGAGAATCTGGGTCACCCATGACTCTAGTCTGTGCCCAGTCTTCGGCCCACTATTGAATTTTTTTTCTTGTTGTGATGAAAATGGTTGGGGGGGGGAATTAAGTCCTTGTTTGAGTTCTGTCCTGCATGTTTTTGCAGTAGCTATGTGCCACACAGAGGAACATGGTGACCTTAAACATACCCATGGCCCAGTTTGTACATGCCAAAGAGGAGGTTTGGGAAAAGAGTACCATCCCCACATAAGGCACCGTTTATGTTGTATAGGTGACAAAGATGAGGATAGGTGGATAGATGGACAGATATATTAGTAGATAAATGTTAAAAATGGAAAGGTGGATGGACAGAAGGATGGATAGATATGGAAGTTTGCATGGATAATGGATGAATGGTGGATAGAAGGATGGATGGTACGGATTGAGAGTGAAATGTTTCCCACAGGGTCATGTGTTGAACGCTTGGTCCCAGGTGGTGGCATTGTTTTGGAAGTTGTGGAACCTTTAGGAGGTAGAGCCTCATTGGAGGAACTTGCAGGTCACTTGTGTGGGCCCCAGTTCCTGTATGCTCTCTGCTTCCTAACTGCAGATTTTATGTGACCAGTTTCCTGCTGCATGTATCTGCAATCATGTCTTCCACACAATGACAGACTGTATTTTTTCTTAATCTATGAGCCAAAATAAGCCCTTCCTTTCTGATTGCTTCTTGTCAGGTTTGGACAACAAGAAGAAAAGTAACTGATACTGGTGCAGATGGTTGGGTGGATGGATACTTTTATTCTCTACAAGAATAGAACAGTCAAGGGGGAGTTTCAATCAGTACCTGTTTATTTTCTTGTGCTTTTTTGTGATATCTACCAATATGGATTACTAATAGTAGTGTGAGTTGTCCAGGAAGTGCAAAGGGATTTGGATCATTATATCCTATTTTGGGGTTATTTTTATGCTTTTGAATTTCTTGTTTTTTATTTGTTTGCAAGGGGAGAGAGGGAGAGAGAGAGAGAGAGAGAAGGAAGGAGAGACCAGATGCATGTACCACTTTGGGAATCTGGCTTTACTTGAGTACTGGGGAATTGAACCTGGGTCCTTAGGCTTTGCAGGCAAATATCTAAACCATTAAGCCATCTTTCCAGCCCATGATTTTGAATTTCTGATTAAAATTTAGTTGAGATTATGTTTGGCACAGAGGAGGAAGTATAGGTCTCTCCCAGGGAAGCCCCTTCCCTTTCTCAGGTCCACAGAGAGGACACACTGCCTGCCTGTGGATCTGATTATCTGTTGTTTGTAAGATATTGCTTCTGAGCACACAAATTTATGGAGCTTCCTTTCCTTTTCTGTCTATCAGGGAGACTGTGGATGGAATAACTGGGTGCTCCTCTGAGGGACTTAGTACTCTGATACCATGACAAGACCCTTCGTGCCATAAGAGATTTTTTTTCCAGGTAGAGTCCACTCTAGTCCAGACTGATCTGGAACTCACTATGTAGTCTCTTGAACTCACGGCAGTCCTGCTACCTTTGCTTTCTGAGTGCTGGGATTAAAGGCATACACCACCACGCCTGGTTTCCATCAGAGATTTTGATGCTAGTTTCCTGTTTTGAGTCCAAATGATGGAATGTGTACACAATGCATATTTGGACATGTGTACATATAATATATAATGTGTGTGATATAATTATGCAACCCATGAATTGCTATCTTATGACATAATATGCATATGTGTTGCATAGGACATTACAAGACAGTGGGCAGAATTTGCCTAATGAGGAAGAATAGACTGGAAGGTCCTTTGGGTAGGAATCAGGACTTGTTTGCAGCAGTGTCCCCAACCTAAAGCAATATCTGGCACATTGAAGCCAGTCCATAAATACTTGTTTAGTGAAGTTTGGAAATGAGTCCTTGTTTTTGCTAATAGATGTGTTGCTGCATAGGTCTAAATGAACACATTCTAAGTAGTCCCAGAACTCCAGTCCAAAGAAATGCGATCATCAAGGAATGGCTTTCCATGTTCATCTCAAGACAAACACATAAAATGATGTTTTCTCAGCATACAATCTCTCAGGAAGGTGATTCAAAATGTTAGCACTTGTTATTCCTGTGTGGGAGAGTGGAGAAGCTAGGAGAGGGCCAAGTATGGATTTGGACACTGGCCCATTTGGTCTGTTTAACTTTTCTCAGAGTATACATGTTTCATGTGCTTAGTGCAATGCATACAATGAAAATATAGCATTTAGATGTAATATCTCCATGAATGTGCTCAGCCATTATCTTCCTTCCAAACTTTTCATTTCCCTCTGTGGAAAATTGAATAAAGGAATGCTACACTCCATTACTTCAGATAGTGATGAAATGGGGTGAGGTGTAATTTTCTTAAGGATAATTGGAGAGTGTATCATTTAGCAGACAATGTTATAATGGGGGTAGGTTTTGCTTAAGATGTTGTTTTGGTTTATACATTCTTACTTTCTTGGTCTGTTTCTCAGTTATTCTGAGAACACCAAGCTTGGTTGTTGGAATGCACAAGCAGCCAGCTTCATTAGTTTGAGAGTCGTAGATTTCACTGCCAATGACTTGCCGTGGATCAGGAAGTCTCACTAATGAAGTTAAGTCATTGTGAAAGGTGTAATTTTATGGATAAGGAGGCACTTTGTGGTCGTGCTGAACTCAGCAGGAGTTAGAGAAGGACTGTTATTTATGTGGAAACACATCTTTCTTGTCTGAAGATGTTTAGTTGTTGAGAGTCTCATAATGGCATTGGCCATGCAAATGTTGTCATAGCTATCACACTCTGCAATAGCAACAGAATAACACATTGTACTCTGTCGCACAGATTCCATCTTGCATTTTCAGAATCTTCTTGGTCGTTATAAAAATGTAATAACAGATGTATCTTTTCACTTCTTTGCAACTCTTCCCATAGATGAGGGTTTCCAAAACTTGGCACAATGGGGTTTAGTGATACACAGCTGTGACGTTAAACAAACTCAAATGACACACACTTGCACACTTCTTAGTGCCCCAGCAGGGCTGTAGGTGTTCTTCTCCTTTTGGTGACAGTGTGTCTTTAAAGCCTCCATCCCTCACAAAGGATTTGTAAAGAGGCAGGCGCACATTATTAAAGTTCAATCCTCTTCAAAATTATCATCTATTTATTCCATGCGATACTGATTTTCCACTTAGTGGAGGTAATGTGTTTCATTTTAAAACAAATATATTTTAAATAATGAGGTAACTGTCATAAATAGAAGGTAATTGATATCTAATTGGTATTTCAGTTACAGACATATGTGGTTGAAATTGTGAATTTATACACAGAGTTAGAGTGTGCTACTGACAAGCACATTTCTAACTATATTTATTATTATTAAGTCTGATTGTTTAATTTTTTGGAGGTAAGTAAGAATGGCTTAAATAAGGTAGATAATTATGCCTCACACAGCAGAAGCCACAAAGTGGGCTGCTAGCCAGGTCTGATATTGCATGTCCCAGTACCACCGGGATCCCAGGTACCTACCAAGTTTTCACAGCATGTTAACTCATGGTTTACATGTTTGTCAATTAATGTGTCTGAAGGAATTCCAGCCATTGTCATCAGCATGGGAGGTCAAAGAAAAGTAATAGGAAATGGTCATCTTAGGGGCACAACTTATTTTAGAGCAACCCTTTTCCTTCTCTTGCATCTCACTGGTCACAGTGGAATCACATGGCTATAGCCGACTTCCAAGGAAAGTGGAAAACCATTTATTATAGATAGTGTACTCCACTCATAACTGGTCTTGTGGACTTCAACAGATAGCAGTCAGGAAAGAATGGTAGCCAACAAACATCTCAGCACACTGCAAAGAAGAAGACATGCAGAATTTCCAACGGGGTGATGGCTGAGAAGAGCATCTGTGGTGATGCACTATCCTCATCACTTCATCATGTTCCCATGGCAACCACATTAGTGAGATTCTCCAGAGATGATCATGAAGTGCAGATGAAAGGAAAAGCCAGTCTTGGTTCTGCCTCTTATTTAAAAGGGAGCAGGAATGTGAGTGGAGACTGGGTATAAGATAAACCAAGACCATCTCCAAACAGGCCTCAGGAGATTCCACAGCCAAATAAAGGCAGCAGGGTTCTGTCAGGCCACTATGATAGGCTACATTGAGTGTGGGGAGAACCTGTCTTAGGAAAGTCCACCTAGCTGGATCAAACACCAGTGACATGAGGAAATACCACTGCAAGAAGGAAGTCGTGGCAAGCCTCAAAAAACCCTGAAGAGTTTCCTGCATGAGGAAGAGGCTCATGGAGTTCCCAGATTCAAACTCAGCAGCATGTCATACAGATAAAGCGAGGATTCCAGAAGAAACACCACATCTTAAGAAGACACTAAGGTGAAGGGTTCATGGATACCAGACTCCCCAGGCCAGAAAGAAAACCAGTCAAAATGTTTGGAGGAAAAGAAACTTCAAGGAAGAAAAATACAAGTGAGAGGGCTGGAGAAATGCCTTAGTGGTTAAGGTATTTGCCTGCAAACCCTGCATAAGCCAAATGTACATGGTGGTGCATGCATCTGGAGTTTGTTTGTAATTGCTAGAAGCCCAGCATGCCCATTCTCTCTCTCTCTAAATAAGAAAATAAATAAATATAAAAATATTTTTTAAATACAAGTGACAAACCATTGAAAACCAGCAAACATGAGGGTAAACACTATTAAAATGACACAGAAACAGAAGGCAGTAACTTAGTTTCCACAGACACAGTAATTCTACTACTAACCCTATTCCCAAGGAGACTGAGAAAGCATGCATAAGGAGCTGATGCACACAAGCATTCACAGTGCCACTAGTGACAGCAGCCGAAAGATAGGAGCAACCCAATATTCCAAAAATCTGATAGTTAAAATAAAAGTGGTATGTCCATAAGATGTAGTATTATTCAGTAGAGAAAAGGGGAATCATTGATACATTTTATAACACAATAGTTCTTGAAAGTATTATGCTATGTAAATCAAGGAGAATATGACAGATATGTATTAAATCAGAACATTTTTAATGAAATGTCTTCAGTGAGCACATTCATAGGTACAGGAGATAGATCCAGTGCTGATGAGGGTGAGAGAGACAGTGTCTGTTCATAGGTATGTGTTTCTTCAGGTGAAATAAAATATTACAAAATTAAATAGTGGTGATTTTTGTATGACTGAATAGCATAAAACCATTGGACACACACTTTAAAGTAGCGACAATTCAAAATATGAGTTCTCAAAGTGGTAATGAATAGCATTTGATAATAAAAAGATCATAGGACAATACAAACATTGTTTCCAGATGAATACAGGACATATGTAAGTAGAATAATAGATTAACAGGGGTGAAAAGGCCCAAAGTGAGGTCAGGGGAAGAGATTGAATAAAGGGAAGGTGGAGGGAGGGCTAATCAAAATCTAAGAGGATATAAATAAATCATATGGAATCCTCCAGTTTTGAACAATGGGACACTCAGGAGCTATAGATCATTGCTAGAAAATTTTCAGTGCCAGGGATGGGATACCTTCCAGTGAGTTGTTGGCCAGGGAGGTCCGTAATGCCCCCAAAACATTATAGGCCATTGCCGAGGCCCTTGGTTTCCCACCAGGAATAGATGGTAAGACCCTATTGCTGAAGACTCCACATACTTGGGCTTCAAGGCCACTGAATACAGGACATGAAATTGCAATGGTAAGTGTTACTCGGGGTGGTGTTACTCCATGGTAAGTGTTAACACTCAGCCTGGGGTGGTGTTCCTGCATCGTAAGAGTGAACACAGCCTGGGGTGGTGTTCCTCCATGGTAAGTCTGAACACCTAGGCTGAGGTGGTGTTCCTCCATGGTAAGAGTGAACACTCAGCCTGGGGGGTGTTCCTACATGGTTAGTGTGAACACCCACCCTGGGGCAGTGTTCCTCCCTGGCAAGTATGAACACTCAGCCTGGTGCAGTGTTCCTCCATGGTAAGTGTGAACACCCGATCTGGGGTGGTGTTCCTACATGATAAGTGTGAACTCCTGGCCTTGGGCAGTGTTCCTTCATGGTAACTGTGAACTCCTGGCCTTGGGCAGTGTTCCTTCATGGTAACTGTGAACTCCTGGCCTTGGGCAGTGTTCCTCCATGGTTAGTGTGAACAGCTGGCCTGGGGTGGTGTTCCTCTATGATGAGGGAGAACACCCAGCCTAGGGAGGTATTCCTCTACGGTAAGTATGAACACCCAGCCTGGGGCAGTGGTCCTCCATGATAACTGTGAACACCTGGCCTGAGGCAGTGTTCCTCCATGATGAGGGAGAACACCTGGCCTAGGGTGGTGTTCCTCTATGGTAAGAGTGAACACCCGGCCTGTCATAGTACTCCTCCTCACTACTCTGTCTGTTTTCCTTTCAGTGTTTCTGAACATTCTCTTACTGAGTAAATGTGGATTATTTTTGACTCAAGTAAAAAGGTGTCCTAAATATTAGAAAAGAAATATGCCTCCCCTCATGCAATGACTGTGAAAAGAGTTATGAGCAGAGTTCTAAGCATGTGTCTTCATAAGTGGTGAATGAAACCAACTCTATATTTGGACATTTGGTCTAAAGGCTGGCCTGTTAAGTGTAAGTGAGGAAGCTTTATCCTCTCTTGTTCCAGTGCAGACTGCCTTGATAGAAATATGAAATTGCTGGCTGGATGCCCAGAGAGACTGGGCCAGAAGTCTCAGTGCTCCCATCAATATGGCAGTCACAGATAGAAATAAAGACCTCTTGGGGCTGGAGAGATGGCTTAGTTGGTTAAGGCACTTTCCTGCAAAGCCAAAGGACCCAGGTTCAGTTCCCCAAGACCCACGTAAGCCAGATGCACAAGGGGGTGCATGCATCTGGAGTTCGTTTGCAGTGGCTGAAGGCCCTGGCACACCCATTCTTTCTCTCTTTCTCTCTTTCTCTCTCTCTCTCTCTCAAGTAAATAAATCAAATTAATTTACAAAAAAGAAATAAAAACCCTTTACTTGCTTTTTCTCTAAGTATCAAATTGGTTTGGTTTGAGATTGTTTCATGGATGGCTGTAAAGTCTATTCAACTCTCTGACATCCAGAAACAAGTACCACCAGAAACTAGAGACAACAGAAGGTTTCAGGTGGTACGTCTTTCCTAATGAACAAAGGATGACTTTGGACAATCATGGTTCCTTTGTCCCTGACCTGTGGGTTATCTTCTTCAATACATTTACTACATTGGGTCAAGGCTTTCTAGAAGGAAGTGGAAGGAGCATGATATTGCAGTTACTTCCTCTTTGCTGGCACCAAGCACCCAACCAAAATCAGCTTATGGGAGGAAAGTTTTTATTTTGGCTCATAGTTGCCATGGGAACTTCAATTATGGTGGAGGAAAGCATGGCATGAGCGGTGGCCAGACATCACCTCTGCCATAGCAGGTGGAAAATAGTAACAGGAGAGTGAGCTGAGCTCTGGCATGGGGGCGCTGGCTATAACACTCCGAAGGGAGAGACAGAATGGACATGCAAGAACCTCCAGCCACTGCAAAAAAATTTCTAGATACATGCACCATCTTGTGCATCTGGCTTTCATGAGTACTGGAGAATTGAACCTGGGTCCCTAGGCCTTGCAGAAAAGTTCTTTAATTGCTAAGTTATCTCTCCAACCCTGTCCATTCACTTTGAAAACATTCACAATCCCACAACTAAAATGTGATAGGTGCATCAGTAAAGACTTGCAGCTACAGTCCTGGGAACATGTGCTCCATATGGGGATGGAAAGAGATTAGGATCATGTTCAGAGTGATGAGGAGAGAACAGAAGCATGCTCACTGGAATCTGGAGAGAGGAGGAGCATGCACACTGGGATGTGGAGGGAGGAGGAGAATGCTCACTGGGATAGGAAGAGAGGAAGAGCATGCTCACTAGAATCTGGAGAGAAGAGGAACATGCTCACTGGGATGTAGGGAGAAGAGGAGCATGCGCACTGGAATCTGGAGAAAAGAGGAGCATGCTCACTGGGATAGGGAGAGAGGAAGAGCATGCTCACTGGAATATGGAGAGAGGAGGAACATGATAAGTGGGATACGAAGAGCGGAGGAACATGATCACTAGGATAGGAAGAGAGAAGGAACATGCTTACTGGTATAGGAAGAGAGGAGGAACATGCTTACTGGTATAGGAAGAGAGGAGGAACATGCTCACTGGGATAGGAAGAAAGGAAGAGCATGATCACTAAAATAGGAAGAGAGGAGGTACATGCTCACTGCAATAAGAAGAGAGGAGGAGCATGATCATTGGAATCTGGAGAGAAGAGGAGCACACGCACTGGGATAGGAAGAAAGGAGGAGCATGCTCACTGGGATAGGAATAGAGTAGGAGTATGATCACTGGGATAGGAAGAGAGGAGAGCATGCTCACTGGAATAGAGAAAGAGGAGGAGGATGCTTTGGGACTGGATATGGCTGACTGCAGAGTCTTGGGATTTGCCTAACATGGCTCTGTGTGCAAGTGTGTCTGCTTTGCCCCATGAGAAATGTATAGTTGAAATAAGGAAGCAGCAGAAAATGAGGCCCTGGAGCACCAATTTTCTAAATTTTCTCTCTCTCTCTCTCTCTCTCTCTCTCTCTCACTGTCTCTCTCTCTCTAAAATGAAATTAAATAAAGCAGTTAAATGAAATTATGAACTCAGTACTTTATTAAATTATGCCTCAGACCACCTTATTTACCTCTTCCCCACACTAACCCGATGATTCCATTTGCAGTACCTCATGGAGGGCATGGCTTGTTTTAATTCACCCCTGCATTGTTTTACTCTTTGAGCTTCCATATATTTTGGATTTAATGCCTCCCATTTCCAAGTAGGAAACCAAATTTAGAGTTAAATTATTTAGCATCCATTTGCAGTGGGTAATGGGTGACTTATTCACTTCAGACATTCCTGCCGTTGTGGGCTCCCAAGGTCTCTACAGTCCCCTAACAGGAAAATACTGATGCTTCTTGACATGAATACTAACCTAAAAGCAGTAATAATTATATCATGCACTCACTGGTATTCATCATAGGTCTTTGTGAACACTTATGGCTGGTGTGGCTTGCTGTGGGGGTGGGATTTTATTAGTGCTACCAGCCCACTCCTGCATCAAGGCACGATGACACTCTCCACTGTTGGACTTACTAAAATGTCTGAAGTCTCAGTTATACCTAGTGTCACCTATGATATCTTGTGTAGAAAACCATCTGCTGCTATGATCTTCATGTGAATTACTGAATTTGAAACACCCAGCAGTGTGTGTGCACATATATATAGACCTAGTGCTGTGTAAGAGAAATATGTTCATGCTTGTGTTATGTCTACATCTAATTCTCTTATTTCCTTTCTCATATTTTTTCTTCTTTCCTTTCCCCCTTTCCCTTTCCTTTTTCTTTTCCCTTCCATTCTCCTGTATTCCCCTTGTTACTTTCTTTCCCTTCCCTTCTCCCTTTCTTCTCTTCTCTTTGTCTTTGTCATTTCTCTTCACTTCCCTCTTCTGTTCTTCATTCCCTGACTCTTACCCCTATCCTTCCCTTCTGAACTTCTTCCATTCCCCAAGACAGGTTCTCACCATGTAGCCCAAGTTGGGCTAAAACTCATGATCTTCCTGTCTTGGATCCCTGAGGGCTGGAACAACAGGCCTGTACAACTGACCACTGTGTCTCTCTTTATGTCCATGTTTCTGTATATCTCATCCATTTTTCCATGTTGATTTCTTTATTTTTATTTTATTTATTTATTTATTTGAGGGAGAAGGAGAGAGACAGACAGACAGAGAGAATGGGCACACCAGGACCTTTAGCCACCGCAAATAAACTTCAGACACATGTACCACCTTGTGCATCTCGCTTTACATGAGTATTGGGGAATCGAACCTAGATCCTTTGGCTTTGCTGGCAGGCACCATAAACACTGAGCCACTTTTTCAGTCTTCCATGTTGAGTTCTTACCATAGCTACATTCATGTGATATTTTTGTATGTATCATATGTTTATCTACTGATGATTTGAGATCAAACTCTAGTACCCATGTAAAGTGCCAGGCATAGTGGCATGTGCTTGTAATCCCAACTAGAGAGGCAGAGGCAGGGATTCCTTATGGCTCACTGGCTAGCTAGTTTAGCTGAATTGGTGAGCTCTAAGTTCAATGAGAGACCCTGTTTCAAAGAATAAGGCAATGGAGCAGTTAAAGAATGTATCCCATGTGGACTCTGGTCTCCACACACACTCACACACATGTATGTGAACTCACCTACACACATGCACCCACACACACTCACACACATGTATGTGAACTCACCTACACACATGCACCCACACACATACAAACATGCACATGGCACACACACATACCCCACGACAAAACAAAGGAAGTCATCCAGTGGGGGTCATTAAACATCAGGACTGGTCATTGGGCTTCTTTACTTGCAACCACTCAGCATTGTCCACCTGATGCTGTTTTGCATAGAGGTGATGACATACAGTTAACAAACTGTTGCCTTATTCCTTGATGGAGACATCTGCTAAATATGGTTCTGATGACCCTCATGGAGGCATGTGCAGTATGAATAAGAACCACATCTTGTTTTGAAGGTCCTTAATATAACAGGAGAAAAACCCATGTGGAGTGAGGGAGGGAAAATGAGATTCATTTGTATCTGAGGGCCATGTGGAGAAGATGCATGGGTTGGGTATTTAGTATTGAAAAATGGACATGGTTTTCAATAAGATAGCACAGTGACTATGTGCACTGCTTATCTTTTCCTGAGATCTTGATAAAATTGAGGTTTTATGAGATAAGAATGGTTGCAGTAAGTCCAGGTTTCCTAAAGCTCTGGCAGTAACACTTTGTTTTTAGAGTTTATCAAATCCACCTCAACCTGTGAGAACACTCCTTCCTTTAAATATCTACTATTTGAATACAAGAGAAAGGAGTTTATTTTACCACAAAACAAAAGAAATAGGATCTCCTGCATTCAGAAGTTAATTGTACAAATCAAATAGAGAAAAAGTCAATGTTATTGAATTCTAGGCAGATGCTGGTACCACTGCCAGTGTAGGTTCTGAGAGCTGTGATATCTTGGATATAGCAGACAGCCAACAAGTCATACAGGACTGTGATGAATTGAATATCAAATGTCCCCCACAGGCTCTTGCGTTGGATGCTCATAGCACTATTTGGGGAATTTAGAAAGTGGTGCCTGGTTGGAGGAAGTAGGTCACTGAGTCAGACCTTTGGAGGCCCTTTGCCTTGGTGTCACTCTCTCTCTTTCTCCTCCCCTATCACCATGAGATGGACCCCCTCACCACCACACCCTCTGGCTGTGATGCTCTTTCCAAGAACACAGAGCCAACCGCTGTGAATAAACCTTTTGAAACCATGAGCTAAATAAATACTTTCTCTTTCTTTTTTAAGTTTTTTTGTTTATTTGTTTATTTATTTGAGAGAGACAGACAGAGAGAAAGAGGCAGATAGAGAAAGAGAGAGAGAATGGGTGCGCCAGGGCCTCCAGCCACTGTAGACAAACTCCAGATGCGTGCGGCCCCTTGTGCATCTGGTTTACTTGGGTCCTGGGGCATCGAGCCTTGAACCGGAGTCCTTGGGCTTCACAGGCAAACACTTAACTGCTAAGCCATCTCTCCAGCCCTCTCTTTCTTTTTAAAGTAACTTCTGAGTGCTATTTCATCACTGTATTCAGCAGTACAAATGTAACTAATACTCAGAAATGAAGGCATTTGTGCCCTGGCAAAGCCTTATTCTTTTCAGAAAACCAAAGAAATGAAAAGGAGATGTATAGGATGGGGTATTTCACTCTGAGCTATTGTTATGTCCAGTCAAGCCATAGCTGGACACAAATGAAACCCGACAACAGGGGAGTTCTTGTGGGACACTGTCATAAAATGGGGTGCCATGGTCCCCAAGAAAGAAGCACATAGCCCCAGTGATAGCCCAAGACATCTTTGAGGTGTACTGCCCATGAGTGCTACCATGTGTTTTGGTTCAGGGAGGGAGGAGCTACGGACCTGGCTCCCCACTGAGGTGGTTGAGGATATTTGGCTTGGGGCCAAGGTGAGTTTTGCAGTTTTAAAATGTATAGTCTGTCCGAATTTTTGGCAATGACCTAAGTAGCTTAATTGTGTGGGGAGTTCCCTGGCACCTTTCCTGCCCTGGCTTGGGTCCAAGCCTGCAGGGAAACATGTGTCCTGTCCAATCACAGTCTAGGCAAGCTACCATTCCATCAGCGAAGGCAAAGAACCAAAGTCAAGGACTGGGGGCTGCAGAATTTCATGTCTGGTCTGTTGATACACCCCCAAAGCACATAGGTACCACCTGATGCTGTTTTGCATAGAGGTGATGACATACAGTTAACAAACTGTAGGAAAGATAATCATATGTATGGATGAATAGATAAATATATTAAGTATGTTGTGTATGCATGAACACATGTGTGTATAATTTATTTACCTATAACATGTGAGTCATATTCCTAGTGTCTCTCTTGTACAATTTATAAAGTACACCTGTGAAACTTGTTTTCTCTTGACTATCCCATTGCTACCTCTAAACTAAGAGCTCTTATCTGCCTTTGGTGGCATGGGCTCTCAAAAGTTCTGGGATGTTATGAATCTTTTCCCAATATGATGTTTTTAATTTCATAAAATAAAATTCATAGTTGGAGTAAGAAATGTAATTATGTTGTAATGAAGCTTTCAAAATATTTTAAAAGGTAATATGTTATTACATATGTTCCTTAATGGGAGCCTCATAGGGCATCTGAACACTTCTAGGATGCAAAGTGAAGGGTTAGGGTGGAATTAATTTGAAATGCCAATGACAAGTGTAAAGGACACAGGGCTCAGTGAGGCTTACACTGGCGAAAAGAAACACCACTGCTTCTGTCATTGTTGCCTGCATTCATTCTTGAAGGGCATGCTAAAACGCACTTTGGGTCTAGGAAAAAAATTAAGGTGCATTTATCTTTTAAAAATGTTTTCAAAACCGGTTGTGGTGGCTACATAATGAACTCCAGGTTAGCCTGGACTAGAGCGAAAGCTTACCTCTAAAAAAATAACAACAACAACAACAAAAAAAACTTTTTCAAAAATATTTTATTTATTTATTTGAGAGGGAGAAAGAGATAGAGGCAAAGGCAGAAAGAGAGAGATGGAGAAAACTCATGGGCAGACCATGGCCTCCAGCCACTGCACACAAACTCCAGACACATGTGCCACTTTGTGCATCTGGCTTACATGGCTACTGGTGAATTGAACTTGTGTCCTTAGGCTTCATAGGTAAGTGCCTTAACTGCTAAGCTGTCTCTCCAGGCCAACTTAAGAAACTTCTTATTGACAATATCCATGCATACATACAACGTGCCATGATCATAGTCCCCTCCCACCACCCTCCCTTTAGCCCCTCTCATATGTCCCCTCCACTGAGTCCCTTCTTTGTTTTTTTTTTTGTTTGTTTGTATATTAGTCAGGGTTCTCTAGAGGAACAGAACTGCTAGAATGAATTATTTTAAAAGGGGATTTATTGGATCAGCTTACAGTAGTCCAATAGCATTTGCAGGCCCGAGAATCACCGAACCTGGTAGTTGCTCAGTCCTCGTGGCCAGATGCCTCAGCAGTCCCGACCCAGCACTGCAGATGGTGCAGGAAAGCCTGGAGGCTTCCTGAGGAGCCGCTGGGCTTCAATCCATGGGGCCTTCAGTTGATGCTGGTCTTTGGTCCGCACTGGTCTTCAATCCACGCTGGAAGGTAGCAAGCAGCTCCGGCAGCCAAAATGGAAGGGAGGCAGGCAGGAAGGAAGGGACTCTTTTTTCCCAGAGCTCCCTTGTATCAAGTCCCCCTCTGGGCAGGACCACCCATTCTGGGGGAAGGGCTCAACCTTGGGGAAAGACTTCCTCCTTTAGTTGATCCTTCCTAGAAGCAACCTATGGATTACTAAACAGATCAAGTTGACAACACCTTAACTATCACAAGTCCACCCCTTGTCAACTTGGCATCAAATCATGTCTCCTTACATCATACTTAATTTTCAAATGAAAACAGTAACAAGCTCATAATTCCGCCTAACATGGCATAACTATCCCACGTACAACCGGAACCGCAAAATCTTCCCCCCAACACAAAGCTTAGTCTCTAGTATAATGGGTCTAATATAAATTCAGCAGTTAGCTAATGATATAATCGTAATATTGGTGTAGATACATACAAACACTCTGTTATCAAGGCAGGACAGAAACATTGCAATCACAGTCCTCGTTTCTGTAACTGGTCACATGGCCTTAGCTGGTATTTGTAACTGCCTTCTTCTACTACCCATTCTGCATTTCCTCCACCTTCAGCAAGCACCTCACCAGGTCTTGGTTCTTTACCTGGAGGGGTAACCCATACCTTCATTCCTGAAGGATCTGGGCCATTTATCACACTACTTCTATTGGGTTGTTGCAGTCGTCCATTGACTTTGACAACAGGACATGGTAACACTAGCAGACGCCCTAAAGGATCTCCTGCACTCCAGGCATACTCTTCCTTACCTCCATTGCGGAGAAGCAGTCCAATTTGCCCCTGGTAATCTGGATCAATCACCCCTGCTATCACTGTAACTCCTTTCTCAGCCTGTTCACTCAAGGGCATTAGGAGCCCAAAGTGACCAGGGGGAAGTCTTAGCTTCCAGTTCAATGGAATGTTCTTTGTGTCTCCTGGCAAAAGCACTCCCCCCTCTGGGACCAAGACTTGTAATCCAGCAGAGCATAAGGTTGCGGGAACAGGAAGCAAAAATCTAGCTAATGGGTCACTTGGAGTGATGGTAAGTGGGACTATTCCCATTTCCACCCCTTGATTCCTGGACCCGTGAATCCGGGCTATAGGAGAAACAGTACCATATATAGGACGCTGATTCAGAGCATATACAGCCTGCTGGAGGACACTCCCCCAGCCCTCCAAGCTATTGCCACCTAGTTGGCGCTGTAGCTGTTTCTTCAAAAGGCCATTCCACCGTTCTATCAAGCCAGCTGCTTCAGGATGGTGGGGCACATGGTAAGACCAGTGAATTCCATGATCATGAGCCCACTGCTGTACTTCCTTGGCGGTGAAGTGAGTTCCTTGGTCAGAAGCAATGCTGTGTGGAATGCCATGACGGTGAATAAGGCATTCTGTAAGCCCACGGATGGTAGTCTTGGCAGAAGCACTACGTGCAGGAAAGGCAAATGCATACCCAGAATAAGTGTCTATTCCAGTAAGGACAAAACACTGCCCTTTCCATGATGGAAGTGGTCCAATGTAGTCAACCTGCCACCAGGTTGCTGGCTGGTCACCCCGAGGAATACTACCATATCGGGGGCTCAGAGTTGGTCTCTGCTGTTGGCAAATTTGGCACTCAGCAGTAGCCGTAGCCAGGTCAGCCTTAGTTAGTGGAAGTCCATGTTGTTGGGCCCATGCATAGCCTGCATCTCTGCCACCATGGCCACTTTGTTCGTGGGCCCATTGGGCAATGACAGGGGTGGCTGAGGAAAAAGGTTGACCACTATCCACAGTACGGGTCAGCTTATCTACTTGATTATTAAAGTCATCCTACAACGAGGTCACCTTCTGATGAGCATTAACATGGGACACAAGTATCTTTATATCCTTTGCCCATTCAGAGAGTTCTATCCACATACACCTTCCCCAAATGTCCTTTTCACCAATTTTCCAATTGTGCTCCTTCCAAGTCCCAGACCATCCAGCCAAACCATTGGCCACAGCCCATGAATCAGTGTATAAGCGCACATCTGGCCATTTTTCTTTCCAAGCAAATTGCACAACCATATGCACTGCCCAAAGTTCTGCCCATTGTGAAGACTTCCCTTCACCACAGTCCTTCAGAGTTGTCCCAGAAAGGGGCTGTAATGCTGCAGCTGTCCACTTTTGGGCAGTGCCTGCATAACGTGCTGAACCATCTGTAAACCATGCCCTAGACCTCTCCTCCTCAGTCAATTGATCATAGGGCACACCCCATGATGCCATAGGTGCATGCTTGGGGACAGAAGGCATTGCAACAGGAGTAGCAACCATAGGCATTTGGGCAACTTCCTCATGTAACTTACTCGTACCTTCAGGGCCTGCTCTAGCCCGATCACGTATATACCACTTCCACTTAATGATGGACTGTTGCTGTGCACGTCCAACTTTATGACCTGGTGGGTCAGATAACACCCAGCTCATGATGGGCAGCTCAGGTCGCATAGTAACTTGATGGCCCATTGTCAAACGTTCAGTTTCCACTAAGGCCCAATAGCAGGCCAAAAGCTGTCTCTCAAATGGAGAATAATTGTCTGCAAATGATGGCAGGGCCTTGCTCCAAAATCCCAATGGCCTCCGCTGTGATTCACCTATGGGGGCCTGCCAAAGGCTCCAAACAGCATCCCTGTCTGACACTGAAACCTCAAGTACCATCGGATCTGCTGCATCATATGGCCCAAGGGGCAGAGCAGCCTGCACAGCAGCCTGGACCTGTTGAAGAGCCTTCTCTTGTTCTGGGCCCCACTGAAAACTAGTAGCTTTCCGAGTCACTTAGTATATGGGACGGAGTAAGACACCCAAGTAAGGAATGTGCTGTCTCCAAAATCCAAATAGGCCCACTAGACGTTGTGCTTCTTTCTTAGTGGTAGGAGGGGCCAAATGCAACAACTTGTCCTTCACCTTAGAAGGAATATCCCTACATGCCCCACACCACTGAACTCCTAGAAACTTCACTGAGGTGGAAGGTCCTTGAATTTTGGATGGATTTATTTCCCATCCCCTGATGTGCATATGCTGTACCAGCAACTCCAGAGTGGATGCCACCTCCTGCTCATTTGATCCAATTAGCATTATGTCATCGATATAATGGACCAACGTGACACCCTGTGGAAGGGACAAGCGATCAAGGTCCCTGCGAACTAAGCTATGACACAGGGCTGGAGAGTTAATATAACCTTGAGGTAAAACAGTAAATGTGTACTGCTGACCTTGCCAACTGAAGGCAAATTGCTTCTGGTGGTCCTTATGGACAGGTATGGAGAAGAAAGCATTTGCAAGATCAATAGCCGCATACCAGGTACCAGGAGATGTGTTAAACCACATCTGGTACAGCAGCTGCAATTGGAGTCACCACCTGATTAAGTTTCCGATAATCCACTGTCATTCTCCAGGATCCATCTGTCTTCTGAACAGGCCAAATAGGAGAGTTAAAGGGAGATGTGGTGGGAACCACCACCCCTGCATCCTTCAAGTCTTTTATAGTGGCATTAATTTCTGAAATCCCACCAGGGATGCGATACTGTTTCTGATTCACTATTTTCCCTGGTGGTGGGAGCCTCAGTGGCTTCCATTTTGCCTTTCCAACCATAATAGTCCTCACTCCACAAGTCAGGGAACCAATGTGAGGGTTCTGCCAACTCCTAAGTATATCTATCCCAATTATGCATTCTGGCACTGGGGAAATAACCACAGGGTGAGTTCGGGGACCCACTGGACCCACTGTCAGTCTAACATTTGCCAAAACTCCATTGATCACCTGACCTCCATAAGCACCTACTTTAACTGGAGGGCCATGGTGCCTTTTGGGGTCTCCTGGAATCAATGTCAATTCAGAGCCAGTGTCCAGTAGGCCCCTAAAGGTCTGATTATTTCCTTTCCCCCAGTGTACAGTTACCCTAGCAAAAGGCCACAGGTCCCTCTGAGGAAGGATAGGTGTAAGTTTAATATTGAAACTTTTGGCAGTTGCAGGAGGGTCCTTCCTCAAGGGGACCCGTCCACCCCTTCAATCAAGGGGCTCAGGGTCTGTAAACTGGCTCAAATCTGGAAACTGATTAAGAGGTCTTGATTCTCTGTCGCTATAATTCAAAGTGGCTTTATGTTCCCTTGCTCTGGAATTTTTCTGCTTATACAGATCAAGAAGAAATTCAGTAGGCTTCTTATCTATTTGACTTCTGGAACACCATGATTAATCAGCCAATTCCAAAGGTCCATACGAGTCATACCTTTATGTGCATAATTTTGCCTATGCTGTCTATTATGAAAAACACGTTCACCCTGCCTTTGGCGATTCAGTGCTGCCACTTGGCCCTTGTTACCCCGAGATCCAGTTATGCCCATTGCATCTAAATCACCTAATGCAGCAACTGCAGCTCCCACTGTGAGGTCTTCTTTACATAAAAGAGCAATTATGGAAGACTTTAAGTATGCTGGCGCTCCCCTCACAAATCTGTTTCTTATAGTCTTAGTGAAGGGCACATCTTCTGGGCGCTCCCATTGTGGGGGCAAAGATGAGTTTACATGGCAAATCCACTCCAGCATTCCAAGTTCTCTGAGCTTTTTAATCCCTTCATCGACATTAAGCCAAGGGATATCAGGCAGCTCGAGCTCACTCACAGTAGGCCATCTTTGGATCCATACTTCAGCCAACCAATCAAATAAACTCTTGGCACCCTTTCCAACTGCACGAGCTGCATTGTTAAATCTAAAATCTCTGCTCAATGGGCCTATTTCAGTAAATTCAGCCTGATCTAATCTTATGTTCCTTCCTCCATCATCCCACACCCTTAAGATCCATTCCCACACATATTCCCCATGCTTCTGCCTGTACAAGTTAGAAAACTCCTGAAGTTCTTTAGGGGTGTACCTCACTTCCTCCTGTGTCACACTTTCTATCTCACCTTTAGGGGCCTGCCTAGCCTTCCATCTGGTTATAGGCCTAGAGGCAAAAACGGGTGGGAACTGAGAAGCACCAGCACTTCCTGCTGATTCCCCAGACAAAGAGGGATGAATTCCCTCAGGCAAGGGTGGGGAGGATAATACCTCAGGATGTGGGGGTGGGGATACAACTGCTGCTAAGGGAGGGCAGGCCATATTTTCATCCAAAACATCTTCTTCAGAATCTAACACTTCAATGTCCCCAGGTTCTTCAGGGTCTTTCCACACATCACCATCCCAAGTCACAGGATCCCACTCTTTTCCAATCAGTGCCCTCACTTTAACTTCTGATAGTTGGTGAGGCTGGGATTTGAATTTACGTTGCAAATTAGCCAATCTCACAATGAGAGCTTGGGTTTGGTTTTCTGCAATCCGAGCCCTGTTCTGGCTAGAGAGGAGACTCTCCTCCAGGGCACCCTTAGAAACCTTGATATCATGTATGTGGGTCTTAAGCTTAGAATTTTCCTTTTTGAGCTTCTGCTGTTCCCTCACTAGTTTGTCCAGAGATGCCAAAAGCAACCAACCAGCCTCATCATTGGTCTTACTTTTCCACAAATACTCAAATGTTTTCAATACAGAGTTACTAAATTCCTCGCTCTTCACAAGACATGACTCAGGGTCACCAAATACATCTATCTCACGTAGTTCTTGAAATAGTGCACATCATGGATTATTAGTGCCCCCCCTTATTTCCAGGAAAAGCGCTCTCCTTATCACCAGTGGGACCTTTAGCAGCATTGAAATTGGAGAGCCAACCCCAGATAGCACTAAGCCCACTAGAGAAACCCATCCTTACAATTCTGTTTCTCTAGAACCACTTCTGGTGCCAAATTCTGTATTAGTCAGGGTTCTCTAGAGGAACAGAACTGCTAGAATGAATTATTTTAAAAGGGGATTTATTGGATCAGCTTACAGTAGTCCAATAGCAGTTGCAGGCCCGAGAATCACTGAACCTGGTAGTTGCTCAGTCCTCGTGGCCAGATGCCTCAGCAGTCCTGACCCAGCACTGCAGATGGTGCAGGAAAGCCTGGAGGCTTCCTGAGGAGCCGCTGGGCTTCAATCCACGGGGTCTTCAGTTGATGCTGGTCTTTCGTCCGCACTGGTCTTCAATCCACGCTGGAAGGTAGCCAGCAGCTCCGGCAGCCAAAATGGAAGGCAGGAAGGAAGGGACTCTTTTTTCCCAGAGCTCCCTTGTATCAAGTCCCCCTCTGGGCGGGACTGCCCATTCTGGGGGAAAGGCTCAACCTTGGGGAAAGACTTCCTCCTTTAGTTGATCCTTCCTAGAAGCAACCTATGGATTACTAAACAGATCAAGTTGACAACACCTTAACTATCACAGTTTGTTTGTTTTGTTTTGTTTTGTGTTTTTCGAGGTAGGGTCTCACTCTAGCCCAGGCTGACCTGGAATTCACTATGGAGTCTCAGGGTGGCCTCAAACTCATGCAATCCTCCTACCTCTGCCTCCCGAGTGCTGGGATTAAAGGCGTGTGCCACCATGCCTGGCTGAGTCCCTTCTTTCCAGCTAGTCCTTCTGCTATTTTTTTGAGAATTTTTATGTCTGTACAAAATGCATTTTGATCATAGTCACCTTGGCACCCTCTGTCTTTCCCTGACCCTCCACTCCTTTCTTGGCTCCCTATCTCTCTCCAACTAGTCCCTCTAATATTTTTTAATTAATCATGAATTTTATTATATGACCCAATCAGGTGTTGGTCATAATCCCATCAGGTTATACTCATATCCTCTCTCTCCTGGCCCTAATCCACTGAGGGCCCACTTCAATGGGACTATTAATGTTTCTTGTGGGGTCATGAATACATTTTTCAGTCTCTGTGAGGAGAGGAATAATGCCTCAGGATACTCCTTCCCACCCTGTGGCTTTTACAGTCTTTTATCCCCCTCTTCTACAATGTTCCTGAGCACTTGGTGGGTATGTTATAAGACTACTGTAGTGGAAAGCTCTCTGTAGTTTCTGAATTTCTGCTTTGAGGCATTTTGAGTATTCTCAGTGTCTACTGCCATATCCCTGGAGCTGGTTACCAGGAAAGCAGTGAGAACAGCACTCTGTTAGATTGTCATTTCCTCTGTAATGTCTCCTGGGCCCTGGCAGATGTGATGGAGATGGGCCATCTAGTATTAGGCAGTTGGCCATCTTTTCTTGTCATATTAATGAGTCTTGCTTCTCCCTAGTTTACTCTACTTTCTATAATATAAAGCAAGAATGAGATTATAATATTATATATATATAATGTATTATATTTCTATAATATAAACCAAGAATGAGATTAGCATGGATTAAAGGGGGAAGCCTAGTCATTTTAGACTTTTGGATAGGGAGAGCCACTCTTCTTGGCCAAAGGTCAGTGGGAAGGTCTCTCTGGAGTCTATCACCTTCCTATATATGGGGTTCAGACCTGGTTCTCAGTATCAGATATGAGTTCTCATCCACTGAGCAGACCTCATATCCAACCAGAGAGCCATTAATTACCTGCATAGGCTATGTGCCACTACTGCACAGGTGTTCATATCTGTCTGGCCGGTTGCTTTCATAGTTTGAAGGATACTCTGCTTCTTTATGCTATTGGAAGCCAACCCAGCAGCTTGCAAAGCACTTTGCAGCACTATTAGGACCAGCCAGCAGGGAAATGTCATGTTTCTAGGTTCCAGCATAATCTCTTGATGTCCTGGGCCCAAAGGTCTATTTCTTTATCCAAGTTCATAGGCCTCTAAATTCTAAGTCCACACGTCATAGATTGATAATCCTTCACCTAATAGAAGTCCAGGCATATTAAAGTCAGATATATCCTAAGTAAAAGACAAGAGTGTTTTAACTGGTAAAGTTTAAACTTCTTTATGTTACAATTGGGAGAAGTGTATTATGCTAGAGCTTTGACTGTAATTATATGAAAAAATAAACTATGCAGAGCTGTTGAGGTAGAAGAGTAGCATGTCAGTCATGTCAGATGCATCAACCTGTTCAGGTATTCTTTGGTCCTTGTGCCTGTAAGCCAAAATAAACCTCTTTTTCCCACAAGCTGCTCTTAGTGAGGTGATTTCTACCAGCAATGTGAACCTGACTGCAACATATGTATACATTCACATACCCACATGAAACAATGTAGTCAAAAGACTTCAAGTGAAGTATAATTCAATGTTAATAATAGTGAGACTGAACTTTATGTATTTTCTTCTGAACTGAAACCATGAACCCGTTTGAGGACTGAGAGTGTGCTGGGTTCTCTACTGTGCATGAAAAGATTGATGTTTAAACAGAGGTCTGTGTGCTTTCATGACTGGAGAGTCTTTTATTTACTGACATGCAACAAATCTTCTAAAAGTATTTCATTAGCTATATAGTTATTAAAATGTTTTAATTCCTCTGTTGTTATAAGAAATATTCCCTGATCCTGGGATATTTTGGGGGCGGGGAGAAGATGCAAGCTTTTCCTTTGCATGTGAAATCAGGGCAGGTGGGAAAGCTGCTGAGGGATTAGAAGTGAAGTTGTTTGCTTTCCATGGACAAAGAGCTTCCTTTCCAAAGTGTATTTAGGAGCACATGTCAACTTCTCTTTGCAGCAGAATGAGAGCTACCTGTCTTACTTAGGAGCTATGGTTCATAGGGAGATCCATACCTTGTGAGGGGTAAATTAGAATTGATCTATGTTAGTGTACAGTCATCTTAGTATATGTACTAAAGTCATGCAAAAGAAACAAAGAAAGGAAATTAACAAGTTTTGAGGCAGTTAGGGGATTGGATGTTGGTTTTCTTTGGCATTGATATTGTTAGAAAGAACCTAAGCATGATTTCTCCCTTGCCTTAGTCATCTCTGGCTGCCATGTAGCCAGAGACCTACAAACTCATTCCAGAGTGACCTTGTGATGGGGTTATAAGCCTAAGAAATTGCAATGGAAGCTGCTGGCAGGATTTATGAGAAGATATGTATTGAATTTTGCATGGAGAAGGGAAATTTCATTAAGCATTTATTGTCTAGTGCTATTTTAACATGGGGCAATGAAATGGCTTGACACCCTTTGTGTTTCTCCCCCGCTGCCCCTCCTGAGAAGCCTGTTACTGTCTGGAGGAAGGGAGGGTGCTATGTTGCTTCCTATATGATGGACAGAACTGCTTCTTTTCCCTCTGTTCTTTTACCTGCAGACACCACCTTTTCCTTTAAGCCATCAGATCCTCCAGTGAGCAACTTTAATTAAAACACTACATTTGGGGAGCTGGGGAAATGGCTACAGTTCTTACTGCAGAAGCATGAGGACCTGAGTTCGAAACCCCAAAGCCCATGTAAAATTGAACATGATAGCACAAACCTGAAATCCCAGCACTGTAGAGGCAGAGGCAGGAGGACCCCCAGGACAAGCTGGCTAGCTAGTCTAACCAAATTGGTGAACTCTGGGTTCAATGAGAGATCTGCCTCAGTAAAAATAAGGTGGAGTGCCACAGCCTGCATGGCCATTACCTGTTAGGGGTGACTAAAGGTTTAGAACAAAAAAAGGAAAGACACAAATAATAGAGTAGAAGCAGGGATCGGGTAGTCTGTAGTCTCTGGCAGAAACACTGTAGCACTGCCTAATCAAGTGCTGGTTGAATTTACACACAAACAGAAAAGCTCTGGCAACTACTTTCAAATATAGAAAAAGCATGGGAAAGGGGGTAAGGTCAGATGATGTAGGAATGAGGCAGCTACAGACATTTTTCCTGTAAGTACTGTCTTCTGTAAAAGGTCAGGCCCATACAAATAGTCCAAGGGAGGAACCAAGGAAGGGCTATGCCCTGCTTCATCTCTCCTGGTTCAGCTGGAGGTGGACATGGCTGGGCCTACGTCAATGTTTTCTACTGGTTGTGGTTCTCTACAGCAGAACCTCTTCCAGGTTGGCAATAGATACCAAGGTCTCTCAAAACTCATAAGCAGAAATCCAGAGGTTACAAGTGCTGACTACAGTAGCTTTATAACTCACTCAACAAGGCTCAGAGCACATTGCTGAAGAGGGGGTGGAAAGATTGTATGAGTCCACAGGGTGAGAAGGAGTATCCTGAGGTACAGTCCATACCCCTGCTGAGGCTAAATGATGCATTCAAGACCCCATAGTGAATACCAATAGCCCCATTAAGAAGGAGCCTCAGAGACTGGAGAGATGGTTTAGCAGGTAAGATGCTTGTCTGTGAAGCCTAAGGAGCCAGGTTCAACTCCCTAGAACCCATGTAATGCCATATGCACAAGGTGGCACATGCATCTGGAGTTTGTTTGCAGTGGCTAGAAACCTGGTATGCCCATTCTCTCTCTCTCTCTCTGTGTATCTGCCTCTTCCTCTCTCCCTCTCTTTCTCTCTCTCAAATAAATAAATAAATAACATAGTAAATGAAAGAAGAAGGACCCTCAGGGCTGGAGAGATGCCTGTGAAGCCTAAGGACCCAGGTTCAATTCTACAGGTCCCACGTAAGCCAGATGCACATGGTGGCACATGCCTCTGGAGTTCATTTGCAATGTTTAGAGGCCCTGGTGCACCCATTCTCACACACTCTCTCCCTCTTTCTGTATCTAATAAATAAATAAATAATAAATCTTCAAAAAAAAATGAAGGACTCTCAGTGGAATGGGTGTGGAAGAAGGTACATAAAGGATAACATGAGGGGAATGGGACTAATATACTTATCCGTACAGTTAAGTTCCTTATTAATAAAAATAAAAATTTAAGGAGACAGAAGTAAGATAAGGTGGACACTGATTGAGGAAGACACCTGACATCAATCTCTGGCCACCACTGTGGACAGGCAGATGGAGTAAGAGATAGGTGAAATCCAGTGCATGGTACTGATCACACAATACTTCTAGAGCCATTCAGTGTCCATCGCCAACATGCTGCTTGGGTACTTTAGGGAAATGCAAGATTATGTGTTCTCTCCACAGAGTCTCTCATGCTATGAAGCAGTGGTTATGGGGGAAGACTTTGATTACATGAAGTACCTTTAATGACTTAAGAGCTTTCCTATATAGACAGCTTTGCTTGCCATCACTGGGCATTCTGGAACCTAACCAGTTGTAGAGCACATTGTCTTACATGGATACCACATTTTCCTGTAGAAACACCTCTGGATAGAAGGACCACATTCCTGCTTGAAGGCCTCAAAGCAAATTTCTCAACATCCTTGATATTAGCTACCATTTGCAACAGTGGAATTGGCCCAGATTTATTCCGGTGGATAATGTATCTAATCAATACTGGGCACTTTGGTATGTACTAAGGGCCCAGAGACAACCAACACCTGGACTTGTGTGTCTGTCCATGTAGTCCTCACACACAGAAATCATGTCACAGTTCTGAGGTAAGTATGAAGAGAGATTTGAATACTTACCATTGATTGTCTCAGAAACCCAAAGTTCTGCATACAACTTTACTACCTCACCTTTCAATGTCAAAATCAGGGGCTGGAGAGATGGCTTAGTGGTTAAGTGCTTGCTGCTAAAGCCTAAGGACCCTGGTTTGAGGCTTGATTCCTCAGTGCCCACGTAAGCCAGATGCACAAGGTGGTGCATGCATCTGGAGTTCATTTGCAGTGGCTGGAGGCCCCAGTACATCCATTCTCTCTCTCTCTCTGCCTCTTTCTCTCTCTGTCTGTCCCTCTCAAATAAATAAACAAAAATTAAAAAAAAAAAGGCCTTCATTTGACAATGGCAGAGTATCTCAAAGAATGCCACATTCTCACAAAAAGGCAGGCTTTCTATTTCTGTAGCAGCTGGGATTCTCTTTACCGAAAATGACAGAAAGCCTGATGTCACCTTGTTTATCTAAGGAGAAGGAGAGGAAATAGAGAATGATTTAAAAAATATTTATATTTATTTATATATTCATTTATTCATGAGAGAGAGAGGCAGAGAGAGAGGGAATGGGTGTGCCAGGGCCTCCAGCTGCTGCAAACTTAACTCCAAATGCATCTAGCTTATGTGGGTCCTGGGGAATCAAACCTGGATCCTTTAGCTTTGCCAGCAAGTGTCTTAACCGCTAAGCCATTTCTCCAGCCCTGAGAAAGATGTTTGAATGAGATGCTTTGCTGTTGGAGGTATTGGTTCATGAAACAAAAGTAACCTTGACATGTTGGGTATTTTTTTCTCATTTTTTTCATTGTTTGGACAAACTGCTGATGGGAGGAAAGTTTTTATTCTGGCATATAGTCTTGAGGGGGAGCTTCCTCGTGGCAGAGAAAAACATGGCATGAGCAGATACTGCACATTACAGTCTGCCATGGTAGGTGGCGAACAGCAGCAGAAGAGTGAGCTGACTTCTGGCAAGG
Source organism: Dipus sagitta (assembly GCA_036346955.1). Taxonomy (NCBI): domain Eukaryota; kingdom Metazoa; phylum Chordata; class Mammalia; order Rodentia; family Dipodidae; genus Dipus; species Dipus sagitta. Next base: position 63,367,345 of record CM070779.1, on the reverse strand, counting down.
ACAGCCAGCCAAAACACCATATATCCCCAGCGACATACCTCCAGCAAGGCTCTACCTTTCAAATTGCCACCAGATAGGGATTTAAAACACATGACTTTGTGAGACACATCTGATTCAAACCGCCACACATATTTCTAGAACAATGCTTTTAACATGCTGTGCAGATTCTTGACATGCCTTACTTTGAGAGGTGGAGTAAACCTTCTGTGAACCATGGCTGGATGTATGAAGTGAATGTGGCACAGTGGAGGGCATGGGGTATCTGAGGATATTTCTTAGGCACATGTCCATTCCTAATAGTCATAATGGGTCAGCAGTTGCCATGGCATGTAGAAACTCAGTGTCTCTTGGAAGTGCCCTATGTGGACATGCTGAGGCCTCACCTTACCATACCCATGAAAGAGTCTCCTTGGAGAAGACCCTTTGACCTTGATCAGGTGGCTGATGCATACAATCTTGGTCAAAGTTATAACCCTAACTACCAGAAGGAGACCTTGAAGCGAAGCTGCCCACTTCAGATGCTGCCAACTTCCTGGCCCAGAGAGGGACAATTAACAGGAACCATGGGAATCCTACACCATGATGTAGCTGGATGTGTGCGTATGATTTGGATGCACTCACCATCTTTGTCTCTGTGGCTTGGCTCCTCCCTAGACCAGTTCTTCCCTGTGCTAAATGAATTCTCAGAAATGCTTGGCTCTCTCTTTATGAAATTGGTGACAATACTCTGAGTCAAATCATCCTATTTTTAAGTTGAGTATCTGTCTCCAATAGTCCCTCCACAAATCTTAGGATTACATTAGCTTTGATCCTGTGGCCAGGGCCAAGGACACATGCAGAAGACAATTGGGTGGAATCAAGTCTACAGATGTGCAGAAAGGGATGGGCAAAAGGCACATTCCTGTGGGGGAGACTGTAGTGTTATTGTGAAAGGACAGAGGGATTTAGTCAGAAAATTTCTCAGTGCTACCATGCATCATTAGTGATTAAAACACTAGGTCCAAGGAAATGGGGAAAATAGCTCAGTGGATGAAGCTTTTGCCACTCAGACATGACTACATGACTTTGGATCCCCGCAACCAATGTAAAGCCAGATACCGTGATGGGTGTCTGTCATTCCAGTGGGCAAGGGTGAGAAGGGAGGCAGAGACAGGAGAGTCTCTGGAAATTCTCAGGCAAGCTAGCCAGGCAAACACAACAATGAACAAGAGACCTGACCTCCAACAAGATGGCAAACAAGAATGACACCCTAGGTTGTCCTCTGATCTCCACACACACACACATACAAAAGAATTAAAATTAGAAAACATTGTAAGTCTAGCTAATAGCCTATATTAGTCATTTAGTAGTTGTATGACATTAAATAGGTCACTTACTTCTGAGTCTTATATTTTTATCTGAAAAAAAATATTAAGGTATAAAATGTCTTCTCCCTCCTTAGAAAGTAATTTTTCTAAAGATAAAAGGGACTGATGAATGTGTGAACAGTATATAAATAATACAATATTATTTCTAGTCCTAAAACCAAGAGAAAGTACTTGAAAGTCATAGTTCTGACAGGGCTGATGTTCACCAAAAGACAAACGACCCAGTTTTGAGAAAAATGGCAACATGTTTGAACAGAGATTCCCAAAGAAGACTTGCAGATGGCAAATAAGCCTGAAAAGATACAAAGTGTCACAAACTGTCAGAGAAACATGAATTTATACATGGAAATTCCAGCACATAGCCTCCAGAAGGGTATACCAGCAAAGCCAGATATGGTAGTGCATATCTGTAATCCCAGCACTCGAGATGCTGAGGCAAAGGTCGCCATGAGTTTAAAATCAGTCTGGGCTTCACAGTCAGTACCAGGCCACAAGGAACAGTGGCTGGATGTGTGCACATATTCACATATATCTTCATTATGGTGTATTTATCCAATTATAGACATTTTTTCAAAAGCCACTTGACTATGTGCTTAATGGACACATCTTATTATGTATGAAATGCAATTCAACATGGCTGATTGATAAAATAAATGCTTAATTCTGGCACCATTGGTTTTCCAACATCTTAGAATGACATATCAGAGATGAGTATCAGTTTTTCTAAAAGTGACCTTGTAACATTCCAGATGGCACAGAATTTCTACACAGCAAGCAGAGGCTCCCTGAATCCACCAATTTGCTTAAGTGGTCCAATACTCCAACTTGCTTCAGCCCACATCTCCTTGTATCTGGTGTCCATCACTCATCTTCAATACCTGTTTGCCCAATGCAGTTACTGCTTTCTTAAGAACCTCAGTTTATTGAATGCATGTATTTGGGGAAATGCATTCATAGACTTTGTGACTTAAGCCACATCTCCTTTAATGTTTATAACAGTCATGCAACACAGGTACCCTGCTTTCTTTTTGACACAGGACTACTCTTAAGGTAAGAAATGAAGTGACTCCTCTAAGGGTACTTAGCTAAAACTTCTCAAGTCTGGAATGTAAACATTTTCTCTTATGCAATGATGTCCAGGAGGAGGAAGAAAAGTAGGAGGGGTAGGAGAGGAGTGGCCATCTTAGAAACAAGGCTGACAGTCTGTGTTGAGCTCCACCCCCCAGCCTCAGACTTCCCCTGCTGCAGTAGCCATAGAAGCTGTTTGAATGTTGTCTCTATTTAACCAGATTCTCTCCTCAAATATTACCCATTCCCCTTTTAAGTAAACATTCCATCCATGTTGACCCTTGACAACAAGTCCAGAGTGTTACATCTTCAATGTGTTGGGTGTTTTTGTACCCACTGATAAAACTGCATGGTGACAGTGAAATTTCTGGACTTGAGGCTGACATTCCTTCCACACTGGTGTCTCTGTACTGTTTGTTCTGCACGTGTGTATTGCCTATGGATTTCAGCAAAACTGCTTGAACTCCCAAATCCAGTGAGAGATACTATGCTGTCTACTCCAGCAACAGGATAAGTTTGTTTATTACAAAAGAGATAAATTGGAAGTAGGAAGACAGTGTGAGGCTGCCCTGCTGAATTCATAGTATAACAAACAGATGGTGTGTGGAAGTATGGTTTGGGAGGAGCCGTCGCCATGCCTGGTGCTGTCAGAAAACTTTCAGGTGAGTTTGCTGAAGGTCATGAAGCTTTGGAACCACAGAAGGACAAGCCAGAAGTGTCAGCTGCAGAAGCAGGTGCTAATAAACACAGGAGGAAACCATGGAGAAGAGGTAAAGGAGGAATGGATCCGAAGTGATTATTCCCAGAATGAAAGAAGCTTGGTGTAGTAGTGCATTCCTGTACTCCCAGCACTCAGGAGACTGAAGCAGGAGGATCACGAGTTTGAGGTCAGCCTGCACAACATAGCAAGATCCTGTCTCAAAAGAAAAAGCTGAAAGAAAAGACAAAATAAGTAGACACTCTGGCAAATCTATAGAGAAAATGAACTGTAGCAGTCTTTGGCTTCCCATCCTTCTACACACCTCAGCTCCTAGAACTTCCATGGTACTGTAATAATTAAATAAATATGTCAAAATATACATCACTACAGACACTGTTGAGGTATTAGGTGGTCCCTGGCTGCTAGGATATAGTGTCATGAATTGCAACCCACAAATCACTGTAGTTCTATATTAAAAATGTGTGAACAATGCTGGGCATGGTGGTGCATGCCTTTAATCTCAGCGCTCAAGAGGCAAAGGTAGGAAGATCGCCATGAGTTCAAGGCCACCCTGAGACTCCATAGTGAATCCCAGGTCAGCCTGGGCTAAAGTGAGACCCTACCTCAAAAAAAAAAATGTGTGAACAAAATATTCAAGATAGTTTTAAGAAGTCTATTGCATTTATATATACTACATCTTATTTTTCTGCAATGCTCTTCCCCAAGTCCCTTTGTGGTAGTTTGCATGTGAATGGGTGTGCCCCATAGCCTGAAGTTTTTATTTATTTATTTATTTTTTATTTTTTGTATTAAGCTTGAACTTAACTTTCCAGAAGCCTGCTGGAGGAGGTGTCACTGGGGACAGATCTTTTAGTTTAGCCCTAAGGAGTATAAATAGGAGTTTGAGCTCAGGCTGCTTGTGGTGCTGCAGTTTGATGATGTCTCTCTGCTTGGATCTATGGAAGTGAGTTAGCTTCTTCCACCATTGATGTTCCCTTCCCTGGATTCTGTAAGCCTGAAATAAACTCTTTCCACAAGGGCATATTGACCCTTGTAAGTCAACCCTCCCCCATTCCCAGTTCATTTGCTTATGGTGGAGCTCTACCCATCCTCCAGCTCAAAAGATGGGAAGAAAAAGTCTCATGCTTGTTCTTTTCCTTGACCACATGGACTGGTCTGTGAACCAGGGAGTGATATGTGAAAGTCTAGTGAGCATCCGTACAGGACGTGTACAAAAGATAAGCTGCCTGTCTTTCTGCTCTTTCAGCAATTATCTGGCAGAATGCGAGCCTGGATGTGCTAGGAAAAACAGTGTTCACAGAGAAAAGAAACCAGGTGGTGCAAACTATGGGTGTGTACATTTGGATTCAGCTATGTTCAGAGTCAAGACCTTACTTTGACTTTGCTTGCAGTAAACTAATGCTGTCTTGTTTGTTTAAGCTGGTTGACAATAGGGTTCTTCCATGTACATCCCTGTTCTATATACCAGGGTGTAGTTCTTTCTACTAGGTAAATAGCATGAAAATTTCAATTTTGTTTCATAATCCATGTCAGTGTACTTCAAACGTGGTACAAAGAATAGAATTGGTGGTTTCAAACACCAGCAAGATCATTTATTTACAGCAACTAAATGAATAAAACTCTAGATTCCTAGAGTTGACTATTGCTTATGACCAGTGAACTTTAACTCTTTGGAAGGACATCCTGTGGGTCTTCATTTGATCTCTATCTCCAAGTGTAAATATATTGGCATTGGTCATTTTATTATGATCTTGCTTCTTTATTTGTATGTGTTTGTGCATATGTATGTGCATGTGTGTATGTATGTTTGTAAGTGGGCTGACATGTGTGCATGTTCTTAGAGAGGCCATAGGTTGATATCAATGTCTTTTCCTTTTTCTTTTTCAATCACCTTACTCTTTGAGCAAGGATCTCTCACTGAACCTGGAGTTCACTGATTCGGCTAGCCAGCTTGCTCTGGAGACGTGCTTGTCTCTGCCTCCCCAGTGCTGGGATCACAGGTGCATGGCACTGCCCCTGGTTTTTATGTGGAGACTAGGGACTTGCATTCAGGTCCTCATGTTTACACAGCAAATATTTTAGACATGGAGCCATCTCCACAGTCCTGACCTTACTTATCACTTCCATGTTTGTCTCCATGTAGCTTGGATGAAGAAGGTCACAGACTTGAAAGGAGGGCCTGCCAAGTATGCATGCTATATTAGGAAACAAATCTGAAATCTATGGCGAATTTCACTTTGAGCTGGGATTATAGAAGCTACGTCATGTGCTATCCAAGGTAGAGGTGATTACAAGTAACTATGTGGGTGTCAGGCCTTGTTCAACTTAAAATATTTTACCAACCACTCCTCCTCTGCCTGGGCTCTGGTTCCCATTATTGTACTCCTATGATGCTTGCAGGCTCCACCACCCAGTGAGAACATGTGTTATTTGTGCTCCTGTGCCCACCACAGTTCACTTAATGTCCTTCAGGTTCATTCATGCTGCAACAATGACAGGATTCAATTCCTTTCATGACTGACTAGTATTCCACAGTATGAACACCCACACTTTCCTTATCACTTTATGCGCTATTGCTCTCAAGTTGACGTCCTATCTTGGCTCTAAGTTCTGCTACTCTGCAAGACAGAACAATGACCATAGGTGACTCCATCCTTGTAGGTTTCAAAGTAATGGAAACAAAATTCTGAATATTCTCCCTATTGAGAAGTGATCAGGGCCTGAGATGACCATGGTGATCATTACCCAAGGTAACAAAACACCACAGGGTGTCCCACAAACAGTGCAATGAGTTCATTAAAAGAACTTTAAAAATAGAACCTGTTGCTAAAGTTTCCCAATGCTTTCTGCATATTCTTTGAGGATTTTTTTCTTGAAATCTGAAGGTTTTAGAAAGTTTTTAGTTGAGAAAAGAGCTCATTTCTCTGATACAATCACATTTTTTTCCAATAGAGAAATCACAGGGTATCTCCCCAAGCTACTTTTCCTAACAGTCTCCAAAATCATGCAATGAGAGATTGTATTTTAGGGCCATCTATGTAAACCCTCAGCTTTCTCCTCCTGCTTCTTCCTTCTAATCCAAGCAGATAGATCTTTGCGTCTTTCCATCTCTGTGCAATGCATTTCACTTGGCTTGTCATTTTAAGTATGAATTCCCCCTAATCCTGGCAGCTTTATTGCATTTGGAGCTTTTGATATAGCCTGTGAATTTAATTTTGCTTCAATACCACAATTTTTAGGTCTCATTCTTTATGAATGGGATTTTTTTCTGGGGTAGACAAAGGGTGCTCAAACAGTACCCTCACTTAGTGAAGACATGGCAAAGATGGCCAGGGGAGGACACAGGCACTTTGCCTATGAGATCACAATGTCTTCCATCCACACTCATATTATCTGCCCATTTTTCTTGTCATCTTTGTAGCCCTCTTCAGAAGCTTGTCACTGCTTTGGGTGATTTTTATCATAGGCTCACAAAGGACAGGACCTCCAGGTCTCTGTGATAGAGAATGTCATTTTTTTAAATATTTTTTTGTTTATTTATTTATTTGACAGCGACAGAGAGAAGGAGGCAGAGAGAGAGAGAGAGAGAAAGAATGGGCGCGCCAGAGCTTCCAGCCTCTGTAAACGAACTCCAGATGCGTGCGCCCCCTTGTGCATCTGGCTAACGTGGGTCCTGGGGAATTGAGCCTCGAACCATACAACTAGGCATGTCTGTCATTCCAGATGCTCAAGTCTACAGACTGAGGGTATTTTTTAATTATTTTTTTTCTGATCAGAGAGGCATGAAGCTCTTTCCTAGTGACCTATGGCAGACTTTCCCTTCTTTGTCCCCTGGAAACAAGGAAGGCAGGACAAGGAGTAATTCACTGATGTGGAGCCCATACTTATGTGACAGCGTGTTTTGCTAATCATGTGTTGAATTGGGCACTTACATATCCCACTCCATCCTGGAAGACTCCACTCTGTTCCTCTGGACAGGTTTTGCCTCCTGTGACACAGCTAAGTGGATAGATAACACCTGCATGTGTCAACAAAAAGAGCTGCTAGCTGCTGACAGTGGGGAAGGGGTGGGGGTGCTGAGCCATGGGGGGGGGGGGGCAAGTGGGTCAGTGAGGTATTGTGGATTGATTCCTGACCTAGGACATATATTTCCTATGGCTTCCTACAGAAGCAGCACCAGCCAGTGTTGGGTGGCCAAGGTGACTGTAATTTCCACCTGATCTAACCAGAATCTACTGGGATTATAGCACAATTATGTTGAAAGAGACCATCTAAAGTGCTCTCATTTTCATATTCATATGCTCTCCTTTAATATGCTAATTAATGCCCCTCCTCTGTTCAGTCACTCAATGCAGTAAATTTCTGTCCCATTCCATGTCATTCAAGCCATTTTGACCAGACATGCCAAGTACCAAACCAAGTATGGTGGCTCATGCCTTTTATCCTAGCATTCAAGAGGCTGAGGTAGGAGGATTTCTGCAATTTCAGGCTAGCCTGGACTACAGAATGAGTTCCAAGCAAGCCCAGGCTTGACAGAGACCCTACCACAACAACAAGCAAACAAAAGTGCTAAATAACTTTTCAAGGTAAACTTTGCACATACCACTCTGCAAGTTGAGCAAATTAAATGAAATGCTATCTGTCAGAGCATATCATTGTTTTTAGTATTGCCTGTTTCTCCCACTGGAAGATAAGCTTCCTAAGAGTGGCAGCCTTTTCACTCTCCCTTACACAAGTCTAGCTCGCAGAATGGTATATGCTAGGGAATGCATGAGTATTTCTCTTCTTTCAAATGTTTTTAAAATTTATTTTATTATGTATAGGCATACTTAATATATAAATGCATGTTTGTACCATCATTTCCCTCATCCCTGCACTTTTTCTGAAGAGGCCCTCCTCATTGAGGATGCAGGTCAACTCCACAAGGACTGTGGTCATACACTGTGGGGGCAGCAGTCAGTTATGGGGGAGAGGCAATGTTACTGTGCATAATGTCCCAACTTGTGGCTCTAACAATCTTCCATGAAATTCCCTGAGCTATGTTGGGTACATTTTAAGTTGACTTCAATAATGGACACTTGGGAGACTGTATCTCTGCTTTCGTAGGTGTTGAGGGTCCTCAGTGTATATCTCCTTTACCCTTATGCTGATATCAGTTTCACTGAGAAAGCAGCACTCTTGCTCATTTCCCCAATCCCTCTGTGGTTTCAGCTGGGGCCAGGGTGGAGTGCCCTGGGTCACTTACCTCCTGAGATCCCACTCCCATCTGAAAAAGAGAAGCAGATTCTTCAACAGAGAGTAAAGTCAGTACTGGTTAGATGGGATAACCATTATTAATCTAGAGAGAATTTAAAGGGTGTAGACCCTCTTATAGCCCAAGATTAGTTGAAGCTTGACATTGGAAAGCAAAATCGTTAGATGGATATGATTCTGACTTATTTCCCAGATCCAGATATGGTTTCCTGTCCACTAAGGATCTGTTAGCCAATCCAAGAGCAGTTAGTTACCCATTATGGTTGTGTGTCACTATTGTACTTGTGTGAGCATCACATCAAGTTGTTTGCTTGTGAGTAGCTTAGACTTTGAGTTGCTTGGGCACTTTCCCCTGGTGCTCATGTAGCACCTTCTAGCACTAGATAGGCTGTCTGGGACTGGCTCTCTTCCAGATTCCAACCCTGTCTGTCATGGTCCGTGCCAACAGAGTATGGTATCTTCAGTAGTAGGGTCTTACCATTAACCTTTGGTGGGTAATCAAATGCTCTGACAGAAGTCTGTCTTGCTTGTTTTGGGAGACCTAGTAGGTCTCTCTGATCAACAGCTCATTGTAGATGTTAAGCACATCCTGGTACAAGATATTGTAGGCCAGTGCCAAGGGAAAAGAATAAAAAAGACAGGACAAAAGAGAAACAGGAGAAATTTAAGATTAGGTTTCATATTAACCTCTCCAGGGCTCTTCAATTCAGGTGCACCTCCTAAGGTCATGTTGAGGGTCTAACCTTTTAGTCTACTTTTCAGGATAAAGGTTACTATGGTACCAGGTCAATTTGGGTTCTATTTTGTGTCCCCCTACCACCTTTCCCCTTCCTCCATGACCTACCCTCTGTATTGTCCAAGCCTCAAGATTCCATTCAGGTATGTCAGCAACGTGGGCTGATCCAGGTTAGGAACCACAGATGAGTGAGACCATGTGACAGTTGTCTTTATGTGATTGTGTAAGTTCTCTTAGTATGATCTGTTCAAAGTTTGGCCATTTTTTCTACAAATTTCGTTATGTCATTTTTTTCTTACTGCTGAGAATTCCACCATGTAAATATGCCACATCTTGGTTATCCATCTGTGCAATGATGGGCACCTGGGTTGATTCCAGTTCTATGCTATTATGAATTGAGCAGCTATAAACATGGTTAAGCAAATATCTCTGAGTTGAGATGCAGAGTTTTGGGGTAAATGCCCACTAAGAGAATAATAGAGTCTACTGGTAACTCTATACTCCTCCTTTTCAGGAGTCTCCATATTGATCTCCATAGTGTAGCAGCTTACAGTCCCACCAACAGTGAATGAGTATTCTTAATTCTCCATATCCTTACCAACATTTGTTTTTTTATTTTTATTGGATTTTTAATGTATGCTATACATAATGGGGTAAGGTGGAATTTTATAGTTGTTTTAATTTGCATTTCCCTGATGGTTAAGTATGTTGAACATCTTATTAAGTGTGTGTTAGCCATTTGTAATTCTTCCTCAGAGAACTTCCTATTCAGTTATCTGCCCAAGTTTGGAGTAGGTTGTTTGATTTCTATTGTTTAGGATTTTGAGTTCTTTGTAGATTCTATATATTATGCTTCTGTCAGTGGTATAGCTGGCAAATATTTTCTCTCATTCAGTGGGTAATCTATTGGCTCTGCTTATGGTATGTTTGTACAAAATCTTTTTAGCTTCATGATATCCTTTTGGTTAAGTGCTTGTTTAATTTCCTGGGCTACTGGGGTTTGTTCAGGAAGTCTTTTCCCAGTCCTATATCATGGATCATGCCCTCTATTTTTTCTTCCAGTAGTTGAAAAGTTTCAGGTCTTATATTGAGGTCTTTAATCCATTTGGACTTGATTTTTGTGTATGGTAAAATAAGTGGATATAATTCCATTTTTCAACATTTGGTCATCCAATTTGTCCAACACTATTTGTTTAAGGTGCTATCTTTTTTTTTTCCAATCTACATTATTGGCACTTTTGTCAAAGATCAAGCACTTGACCTAAGGTCTAGGTCTTCAATTCTGTTCCATTAGTCTATGTTTCTTTTTTAGTTCCAGTACCATGCTGTTTTTGTTAATATGACTTTGTAATATAGCTTCAGATAAAGTATGGTGATACCTACAGAGGTGATTTTTTTGAGGATGTGTTTTATTGGTATTGTGTTAAATCTGTATATTGCTTTGGTAGAATTGCCAATTTCACAATATTAATTCTACGTATCCAGGAACATGGAAGGTCTTTTCATCTTTTCAAGTCCTCCTCAGTTTCTTTCTTAAGTTATTTTTTTTTTTAATGTTTTCATTATATAGGTCTTTCACATTCTTGGTTAGTGTTATTCCAAGGTATTTAATTTTTTTTTTTTTTTTTTGGCTATTGAAAATGAGACAGCCTCACTGTTTTCTTTCTCTGTATATTTGTCCTTTGCATATAGAAAAGCTACTAATTTTTGTGCATTGATTTTGTATCCTGCCAATTTATTGAAGGAATATATCACCTTTAGAAGTTTTGAGATGGAGACTTTCAGGTTGCTTATGTAGAGGGTCATGTTATCTGCAAATAGGGCTAATTTGACTTCTTCGTTTACAATTTGAATCCCTTTTATTTCTTCTTCCTGTCTTATTGTTAGAGCTAGTACTTCTAGTACTATGTTGAAGAGCAGGGGTGAGAGTGGGAACCCCTGAGTCTTTCCCCATTAAGTATTATTTAGGCTTTAGGTGGTTATATATAGCCTTTATTGTGTTGAGACAAAAACCCTCCATGCGTATACATTCCAGTGTTTAGATCATGAAGTGGTGTTGTATTTTATCAAACACTTTCTCTACATCAATTGAGATGACCATGTGTTTCTTATGGTTAAGTGTATTTATGTGGTATATTACATTGACTATTTTCCATATGTTGGACCATCCCTGTATCCCTGGGATGAAGGTTACTTGGTCAAGGTGGATAATGCTTTTGATATGTTGTTTAATTATTCTTGCTGGGATTTTGTTCAGGATCTTTGCATCTAAGTTCATCAGGGGTATAGGCCTATAGTCTTCTTTTCTTGTTGCATTTCTGTCTAATTTTGGTATTAGGGTGATGCTAGCTTTATAAAAGGAGTTGGGGAGGATTCCCTGGTCTCCAATTATGTGAAACAGTTTGAGAACAATTGTTTTTAGTTCTTCAAGGAAGGTTTGATACAATTGGCTGAGAAGCCATCTGGTCCTGGACTTTTCTTTGTGGGGTGGTTTTTGATTACTTTTTCATCCATGGAGACATGGATGTGATAGGTTTGTTTAGGAGATTAATCTGCTCTGAGTTTAGTTTTTTAGATGGTATATATCTAGGATTCATCCATTTATTCCAGAATATTCAATTTTGTGGAGTAGAGATTTTTTATTTCACCACCTTCATTGATATCTGTTGTGATACATCCTTTTTTATTTCTAGTTTTGTTAATTTGAGACTTCTCTTTTTTTGCTTGATCAATTTCACCTGTAGTGTGTCAATCTTGTTTATTTTTTTCAAAGAACCACCTTTACATTTCATTGAATTTTTAATTGTTTTCCTAGTTTCCAGTTCATTAATTTCTGCTCTAATCTTGATTCTTTCTTTCCATCTGGAGCTCTTTCAGTTGGATTCTTCTTGGTTTTCCAGGGCCTATAGGTGGACAGTTAGGTTATTAATTTGGGGTGTCTTTGTGTTTGTAATGAAGGCATTTAGCACTATGAATTTTCCACTTAGGACTACCTTCATTATGTCTCATAAGTTTTGGTAGGTTGTGTTTTCATTATCATTCAATTCTAGAAAATTTACATTTTTTTTAAAATTTTTGGCTTATCTTTATTTATTTATTTGAGAGCAACAGGCAGAGAAAGAGGCAGAAAGAGAGAGAGAGAATGGGAGCGACAGGGCTTCCAGCCTCTGCAAATGAACTCCAGACGCGTGCGCCCCCTTGTGCATCTGGCTAACATGGGTCCTGGGGAGTTGAGCCTTGAACCGGGGTCCTCAGGCTTCACAGGCAAGCGCTTAACCGCTAAGCCATCTCTCCAGCCCGAAAATTTACATTTTTAAAATTTATTCCATAACCCATTTATTGTTTAAAAGTGTGTTGTTTAGTTTCCAGGAGCTGGTGGAGTTCTTGATACATCTTGTTGTTAGTTCCTAGCTTTAAAGCATTGTGGTCTAACATGATTCAGGAAGTTACTTCAATTTTCCTGACTTTATGGAAGCATGATTTATGACTTAATATATGGTCAGCTTTAGAGAAGGTTCTGTGGGCTGCTGAGAAGAATGTGTATTCTGCAGTGTTGGGGTGGAAAGTTCTGTAAATGTCTGTTAGGTCTAGTTGATCTATGATGTTCTTGAGGTCTATTATTTCCCTGTTGGTTTTCTGCTTGGATGATCTGTCTGTTGATGATAGTGAAGTATTGAATTGTTGGTGTTTATGTATGTTTTGTTGTCAAGTAGATTTTGTTTTATAAACTGTATTGCACCTGTGTTTGGGGAATATATATTTATGATTGTAATGTGTTCATTAATATTGGATCATTCCCTTGATGAGTAAAAATTGGCTTTCTTTGCCTTTTCTGATTAATTTTTGTTTGAAGTCTATTTTATAAGATACTAATATAACAACACCAACTTTTTAATTTCATTTACATGGGATATAATTTTCCATCATTTCACCCTGAGAAGGTTTCTATCTTTAGTGGTGAGGTGGGTTTCTTGAAGACAGCAGATAGAAGGATCCATTTTTTTTATCCACCCTCATATTTTGTGTCTTTTTAAATTTTTGTTTATTTTTATAATTTGTGTCTTTTGATGGGTGGGTTAAGAAGCGTGGATTATTTAAAGTTATTACTGTGAGGTTTGAATTAATCCCTGCCATGATAAAGATTTTATGGGATTTGGTGCTTTCTTATGTTTTGTACTATGTTGAGCCTGGTCTATTTTTGGTTCTTGTGATCAGCTTCTTGATGGCTCTTGAAAGTGGTTGTTTGACTCTTCCATGTGGAATATTTCCTTAAGTATTCACTGTAGGTTTGGCTTTGTGTTCATATAATCATAGAGTTGACTTTTTTCATGGAAATTTTTCCTTTCGCCGTCTATTATGAGGGATACTTTTGCTGGGTAGAGTATCTTGGGTTGAAAGCCATAATGTTTTAGACTTTGAAATGTTCTGTTTCAGGATTTTCTGGCTTTAAGGGTTTCCATTGAGAAATCTGACATAATTCTGATGGGATTGCCTTTGTATGTTGTCAGTCATTCTCTCTTTCTGCTTTTAACACTCTCTCTTTGTTTTCATTGTTAAGAGTTTTAACTATGATGTGTCTTAGAGAGTTTACTCTTTTGTCCTGTCTTTTTGGTGTTCTGTGGGCTACATGTATCTGGATGGGCCTCTCTTTGGAGAGATTCAGAAAACTTTCTTCAATAATTTTGTTGAGTATGTTCTCTATGTCTCTGGCTTGTATTTCTTCTCCTTCTGGTGTACACATCATCCTGATTTTTGGTTTTAGGGTATACCACAGTTCTCTCATATTCTGCTCACTTGATTTTTTGAAGTTAGCTAAGTTTTTGTCCTCCCATTTAATTTCTTCTGTCTTGTCTTCCAGGTCAGAGGTTCTGTCTTCCACATGAGTAACTCTGTTGGTGAGGGGTCCTAGAGAGGTTGTTGTGTTATTTTGCATGGTGTCCACCTCTTTTTTTAGGTATGATTGCAGTTTGAGTTCTGATTTTCTTGATATCTCCTAGAATTCATTCTTACAGTGACCAAGGCTTCACTAAGCTTTATCAATTGGTTGTTGGGATTTTCCATTTCTTGACTCACCCTCAATTCATTCATACCTCTTTTGAGTGTTCTAATGTTTTCTTCAATCAAATTAAGCCTACTGCCAAACACTGAATACTCTAAGAGATGATTCTGTTCAATTTCATTGACACAATTGTTGGTTCTTTGGTGGTTTGCTTCCAGTTCAGTGATTCTTTTGATCAGGGTCTCATTCCTTGTTGTGTTTTCATTTTGGAATTGAATTTCTGTTGATTTTTCTATGATTTCATTGGAGGATTCCATTGTATGACTAAGCAACTTTGGTCGAGATTGCTCAGTTTTCTGACTTTTGTTGGCTTTTTTGCATTGTGGTCTAAACATTTTAGGGAGACTCTTTATATTCTTGAGGAGGAAGCAAATTTTTGTGCTTTGGCCTGTGTACCCTTTGTCTTAGGTGACCAGAGATGTTCGTACCCAGTGGCCAGTCAGGATACCAGAGCAGGAGCCATGATTCCATAGCAAACACAGGGACCAGGCCTCCCCAAGCAAGGCACAATGAGACCTACCAGGACCAGGGAACTGGGAGGAACCAGGAAGCAGGGATCTGGCCTACTTACTCCATGCCATGCATGCCCACACACTGTCAGGAACAGGGAACCTGGTCCAGGGAACTGAGAAAGTTCCATGCATATTTCTGAATGGGTGAAGAAATAGTCTGAGTTCCATTATTTGGCAGGCATAGGTTCCAAGGCACAGGAACAACAGGAGTCAGTGGAGAATTAAGAATTAATGGATGTGATTTGATTGGCAGAGGTGATGAAAGTAAGAACCTCTGATCATTTGTGGCTTGTAAATTTAGCTCTTCCTAGCATCTTCTAATGTCTCCACCTTAGAATCTATAAGACAGTTCTGAATTTTCTCATTGGATTTCATTTTTCTTGAGCAATTTTGAGCAGAATTCTCTTACTACCTGTATCAGTTACTTACTCATAGCTGAGACGTACTTGACCAGAAGCATCTTAGGGAAGGAAAGAGTTTGTTTTGGCTTACAATTCCAGACGTTAGATTCTGTGATCTGTCGTGCCTGGGAAAGAATGGAAGGAGCAGGAAGCTGGTGTCATTGTCTTATCAGTAGGGTGGAAGTAGAGAGAGAGAGAGAGAGAGAAAAAAAAAACAGTAAGTGGGGTTGTACTGTAAAACCTCAAGGTCTTCCCCCAATGACACATTTCCTTCAGCATGGTTCCACCTCCTAAAGATTCTGCATCCTTCCCAAATAGCACCACCAACAGGAGGAGGTTAAGAATTGAAACACAAGCTTATAGGGACTATTTTACATTCAAACAGCTCACTAACCACCCAGAATCCTCAGCTAACACAGGATGGTCTGGATACCACATACCTGGACAAGTAGAATACTCTACTTAACTCACTGTGCATTTGTATTACACTCATGTCCACAAAACTCTGCAGTCTGACCTGACTCAACAAGCAGAGCCCTGGAGAGTAACACAGAGAAGTCTAATTAGCATCGCTCTTATTCATTGAGATTTTGGATGTCCATGCTTCCTGTAAGAGTTTGAGCACCTCCCTGCAGTTATTCTCCAACAATGCCTGAGATGTTTATCCCCTGAGAAGTCACCAGACCATGTCATTACTCTGCTTCCTCTGGGCTGTTTGCTCTATGGCTTCACATAGGAAGGTGAGGCATGGACACATGATTTTTGTAGGACTCGCTTTCATGTCTAGTTTTCAGTGCTCAAAGTGGGGAAACAACTAGGGTTGGGGGATTTGTCAATATTTTGTAGTTAAACAATAGTAATCAAAGATTTTGAAATAAGAAGACTGCTATAATTTTCTCCAAAAACCTCAGCTGGCCACTTGCCAGCTCCAGGTTACTCATGACTTTGGCAAGAGTATGGAAGAGGTTAAGAGGGAGCAGAACAAGGCAAGTGCACTGGAGACTGGTAATGGTAGAAAGTTATCACTGCCCCAGGCCTGAAGCAGCAAGGGATAGGAACAGAGTCACTGGGTCCAGGAAGATATGAGGCCATGAGGAGGACCCATGTCACTGCTATACTGCTATAGTTTTGAAGGAAGGCTGCCAGAATCAACATTGCTGGCTGAAGCTGAGGTGGAAGATGCTAACCTCTCATTATTCTCTTCTCATAATAGCTCCCCATGCAGAATCTAGTAGGAAGCTAAGCATCAAGGGAGACTAACTGGTGTAATCTCACAACGTCATTCTTATAGACTATCTCTGTGAAGATGAATGAGAGTCAGCAGTAATTGGAGTATGCCTGTACACCAGCTCTTTGGAGGTGAAAGCAAAAGGATCAGATCCTCCTCTGCTATATATGAGGTTGGAGGCCAGCCTGGACTACACAAGACCCTGTCTCATTAAAACAAGAAATAAAAAGGAGAGCAAAACTCTACCTTAAAAACCATAATAATAATAATAATAATAATAATTGTCATTATTATTATTATTATTATTCTTTTCCAGTTGTGGTGGTGCATGCCTTTAATCCCAGCACTCGGGAGGCAGAGGTAGAACAATCACCATGAGTTCAAGGCCACCCTGAGACTACATAGTTAATTCCAGGTTATCCTGGACAAGAGTGAGAACCTACCTCAAAAATAAATAAATAAATAAATAAATAAATAAATAAATAAGAAAAGGGTAGTGGAGAATGAGTATTAGTGAAGGAGGGAGAAAATTGACAATATTTTTACAACTGATTTTCAAGGGTCTCCATCCTTCCAATGTGTTCAACTAGTAGTGCCCACACTGAAAATGCCCTCATTGCCTTGTCCATATTTCTCTCAAGGCACTGCATTTTACACCAGTAAGGAAATACAGCAGTATTTTGACTATGAAGGTGGTGTAGCCACATCCACTTAACAAGTATTTTTTTTTAAAAACATTATTGACAACTCCTATACTTACAGATAATAAACCGTGATATTTCCCTCCCCTCCCCCCTTTTCCCCTACACAGCTCTGCTCTCCATCATATCCCCTTCCTCTCTCTGTTACTCTCTCTATTATTTCGCTGTCATCATCTTTTCCTCCTTTTTATGAGAGTCTTATGAAAGTATTGCTAGGCAGTACAAGGTTATGGATACTGAGGCCAATATCTATCTGGGAAGTTTCATTGTAAGCAGAGGTGGCCTTCCTTTGGTTCTTACATTCTTTTCCACCACCTCTTTCACAATGGACCCTGAGGCTTGCAGACTGTGATAGAGATGTGTGTCACTTCTTCTCAGCACTGTGTGGCTTTTTGGGTCATCACATGGTCACCGCCATCTGAAAAGAGAAGCTTCTCTAGCCAAAAGTGAGAGTAGCATTAATATATGAATATGAACATTAAGTGTAGTGCTTTTAGGGCAGTTTGGTGGGAATAATATATGCATTTTTCCAGACAAAAGCAGGCTTTATACTCCTAAGGCACATGAACTCCCCTGCCATAGGCTTTTTTTTTTCTTTATTAGTTAGTTTTGTATTCAGCAAATACAGTCAGTTTGGTACCATTATTAGGCTCATCTGTGACCTACCCCCTCCCCTTGGCCCCTCCTTGTTGAGGTATATGGGTCATGCATTGTGGAGTTAGCCCACAGTTAGGGGTAAGATAAATGTCTCTGCATATCATGACCAAACATGTGACTCTGACATTCTTTCCGCTCCCTCTTCCGCAAAATTTCCCTGAGCCATGTTGGGTTCATTTTTGGTCTGCTTCAGTGATGAGGTGTTGGGGGCCTCTGAGGCTCTGGCTCTCTGATTTGGCAGGAGTTGATTTTTCTCTGGGTTCATCTCCTTCCCCCTTGTGCTGGTATCTGGTTCATCAGGAAACAGCCCCCTTGCTTGTTTCGCCAATTTTACTTAGTTGCAGCCGGGGCCCTGTTGAGGTATGATGGGGTGGCTCTCTCCTTAGGATCTACATCTATCTGAAAAAGAGAAGCAGATTCTCCAAAGGAGAGTAAGTTAGGACCAGGACAAATGAGATAACCCTTACTTTTTATTTATAGAGAATTTAATAGGTGTAGGCCCTCTTGTAGCCCATGATTGATGGTAGCTTGATATTGGAGAGTGGGCTTATGTTTGGATATGTTTCTTTCTTGTTTCCCAGCTCCAGCTATGGGTCCCATACCAGTGAGGGGATCAGTTAGCCAAATTGAGAGCAGTTGGTTCCCCACCATGGCTGTGTGCCACCACTGCACTTGTGTGGGCATCACAACATGTTATTTGCTGCTAAGTAGGTTAGATCATGCGTTGCTTCGACAGATTTTGGTCATTTTCCCCCAGTCGACCATGTAGCACCTTCTGGCACTAGACGTGCTGTTTGTCTGGGGACTGACTCCCTTCCAACTTCCAGCCATGCCATTCTAATTTGCATGTCAATCACATAAGGTGTCTTCAGCAGTAGGGTGACAGAAATCTGTCTGTCTTTTAAGAAACCTTGTAGGTCTCTCTGATCAAAAGCTCATTGGTGATGATAGCCTCATGCTGGTTCTCAGAATTACAGGTCAGTGCCCACTAAGAAAATCAGGAAAAAGATAACTAATATACAAGAGTTAGAGATAAGAGAGAGAGAGAGAGAGAGGGAGAGGGGAAGTGAGAGAGGGAATATGTAGAAAATTAAGATTAGTCTTGATCCTACCCTCTCCAGTGTCTTGTGGTTCAAGTGTTCCCTATGAGGGCCTGGTGAAGGATCAGCCATTTGGTCTGTCTCTTAGTAAGTAGAAAATTATGGTACCATTGCAGTTTGGGTCTAGATTTGTGTGTCCCACCCCTATGATGCCCTCCCCTCCCTCCCCTTCCATCCTAGTGTCTAGTCTAGGAGATGCTTGCTGGGTATGTAAGGTATCTTGGGTAGATTCAGGTTAGGTGCTGTAGATGAGTGAGACTATGTGGCGATTATTTTCTGTGATTGGCTAAGTTCACTGAGAATGGTCTCTTCCACGTTCAACCATTTTTCCTCAAATTTCATTGTGTCATTTTTTCTTACTGCTGTATAGAATTCCATTGTGTAGATATACCACATCTTAATTATCCATTCTTCTAGTGATGGACATCTGGGTTGATTCCAGCTCTTAGCTATTACAAATTGAGCCGCTACAAACATGGTTGAGCAAATCACTCCAGCCTGTGGTTTGAAGGTTTTAGGGTAGATGCCCAGTAAGGGAATAACTGGGTCTGTTGGTATCTCTATACTCAGCTTTCTCAGAAGTCTCCATATTGCTTTCCAAAGTGGTTGTACAATCCTACATTCCCACCAACAGTGGATGAGTGTTCCAACTTCTCCACATGCTTGCCAGCATTTATTTTTATTTGATTTTTTGATGTTCGCTGTCCTTGTTGGGGTAAGGTAGAATCTCATAGTTGTTTTAATTTGAATTTCTCTGACGATTAGGGATGATGAACATTTTCTTAACTGTATGTTTGCTATTTCTATTTCTTCCTCTGTGAACAGCCTGTTCAGCTCCTTGCCCCATTTTGTGAGTGATGTGTTTGACTTCTTACTGTTCAGGTTTTTGAGTTCTTTGTAGATTCCAGAGATTAGGCCTCTATCAGTTGGATAACCCGCAAATATTTTCTCCCATACTGTGGGTAATCTCTTGACTTTGCTTATTGTATGCTTGTCTGTAAAGAAACTCTTTAGCTTCATGTAATCCCATTGGTTGAGTGACAGTTTAAGTTCATGAGCTACTGTGGTTTTGTTCAGGAAGTCTTTTTCCATTCCTATATCATGGAAAGTACTTCTTAAATTTTCTTCCAGTAGTATTCGAGTTTCTTGCCTTATATTGATATCTTTGATCCATGTGGACTTGAGTGTAGTGCATGGTGAAATGTGTGGGTCAAGTTTCAGTTTCTGCATATGGTTATCCAGTTTGTCCAGCACCATTTGTTGAAGATGCTGTCTTTTTTCCAGCCTATATTGTGTGGGCCTTTACCGAATATCAAGTAGCTATAGTTGCGTGACCCAAAGTCCGGGTCCTCAAGTCTATTCCATTCATCAATAAGCCTGTTTTTAAGCCAGTACCATGCTGTTTTTATTACTATGGCTTTGTAATATAGCTTTAGATCAGGCATGGTGATGCCTCCAGAGGTATTTCTTTTGCTGAGGATATGTTTGGATATGTGAGGCCTTCTTCCTTTCCATATGAAATTTGAGATCATTTTTTCTATCTCTGTAGAGATTTTAATTGGAATAGCATTAAATCTGTATATTGCCTTTGGCAGGATTGTCATCTTCACAATGTTAATTCTGCCTAAACAGGAACATGGGAGGTCTTTCCATTTTCTCAAATCCTCCTCATTTTCTTTTTTGAGTGTTTTTATGTTTTTGTTGTATAGATCTTTCACTTCCTTGCTTAACGTTATTCCAAGGTATTTTTTTTTTTGTTGCAATTGAAAATGGGACTATGTCCCTTATTTCTTTCTCTTTATCTTTGTCATTTGCATAAAGTAAGGCTACTGATTTTTGTGCATTGATTTTCTATCCTGCTACTTTGCTATAGGAGTTAATCACCTTGAGGAGTTTTGGGATGGAGTCTCTCAGATCGCTTACATATATAATCATTTCATCAGCAAATAAAGCTAACTTAACTTCTTTCTTTCCAAATTGTACCCCTTTTATTTCCTTCTCCTGTCTTATTGCTTGAGCTAGGACTTCCAGTACTATATTGAAAGGCAGAGGTGAGAGTGGACAACCCTGTCTTGTTCGTGATCTTAATGGGAATTCCTCCAGTCTCTCTCCATTAAGTATTATTTGGGCCTTCGGAGCTTCATATATTGCCTTTATTAGGTTAAGATATGAACCAACCATGCCAATTCTCTCCAATGTTTTGAACATGAAGTGATGTTGAATCTTGTCAAAGGCCTTTTCTGCATCTATTGAAATGATCATGTGGTTTTTATGTTTAACCTTGTTTATGTGGTGTATTACATTGACAGATTTCCGTATGTTGAACCACCCCTGTGTTCCTGGGATGAATCCCACTTGGTCAAGGTGGATAATGCTTTTGTTGTGTTGTTGGATTCGTTTTGCAAGGATTTTGTTTAGGATCTTTGCATCCAAATTCATCAGGGAAATAGGCTGGTAGTTTTCTTTTCTTGTGGCATCTCTGCCTGGTTTTGGAATTAGGGTGATGCTAGCTTCATAAAGGAGTTCGGTAGCTTTCCCTGTTCATGAATCATGTGGCACAGTTTGAGGAAGATTCGTTTGAGTTCTTCAACGATGGTTTGATAGAATTCAGCGAAGAAGCCATCTGGTCCTGGACGCATCTTTTTGGGAGTTTTTTTTTTTTTAAATTACTTTTTCAATCTCCATGAGTGTGATGGGTTCCTTGAGGTGATTAATCTGCTCTGTGTTTAGCTTTGGTAGATGGTATGCATCCAAGAATTTATCCATCTCCTCCACATTATCCAGTTTTGTGGAGTAGAGGTTTTTGAAATAAGTCCTGATGATTCTCCCAATTGCACGTATGTGTGTTGTGATTTCTACTTTTTCATTTTGAATTTTAATTTGAAGCTTCTCCTTTTTTTGCTTGATCAGATTGGCCAGGGGTTTGTCAATCTTGTTTATTTTATCAACGAACCAGCACTTTGTTTTTTCAATTGCCTTAATTGTTTCCATTGTTTCCAGTTCATTGATTTCTGCTCTGATTTTAATTATTTCTTTCCTTCTGGAGCTGTTTGGGTTGGATTTTTCTTGTTTTTCCAGTGCCTTTAGGTGGATGGTTAGGTCATTGATTTGGGACCTTTCAGTATTTTTTTATTTTATTTTTTATTTATTTTTATTTTTTGGTTTTTCGAGGTAGGGTCTCACTTTAGGCTGAACTGGAATTCACTATGGAGTCTCAGGGTGGCCTTGAACTCACGGCAACTCCCACCTCTGCCTCCCGAATGCTGGGATTAAAGGCGTGCGCCACCACGCCCAGGTTTACTGTCTTTTTTATGATGGCCTTGAGTGCTATGAATTTTCCCCTGAAGAACGCCTTCATTGTGTCCCATCAGTATTGGTACGATGTGTTCTCATTGTCACTCAATTCCAGAAATTTTGCAATTTCATTTTTTATTTCATCCACTATCCATTTATTGTTTAAAAGTGTGCTATTTAGTTTCCAGGTGCCGTTGGGATTCTTGGTGGGTCTTTGTTGTTGATTTCTAGCAATATAGCATTGTGATCTGATATCATGCAGGGAATTATGTCAATCTTCTTAAATACGTGGAGGCAGTCTTTGTGACCCAGTATATGGTCTATTTTAGAGAATGTTCCATGGGCTGCTGAGAAGAATGTGTAATCTGTGGATTTGGGATGGAAGGTAGATGTCCGTTAGGTCTAAGTGATCTATGGTTTTGTTGAGCTCTCTTATTTCCCTGTTGAGTTTCTGTTTGGATGATCTGTCTATTACGGATAATGGTGTATTGAAGTCCCCAGCTATGATGGTGTTTGTGGTTATTTCTGTTTTATTGTCAAGTAGGTTTTGTTTTATGAACTGTGGTGCCCCTGTGTTTGGTGCATACAGATTTATGATTGTAATATCCTCTTGATAGATTGTTCCCTTGATAAGTAGGAAGTGGCCTTCTTTGTCTTTTTTGATTATTTTTGGTTTGAAGTCTATTTTATCTGATATTAATAAAGCTACACCTGCTTGTTTCTTATTCCCATTTGCTTGTAATACTGTTTTCCACCCTTTCACCCTGAGGAGATGTCTGTCTTTAGTGGTGAGATGGGTTTCTTGAAGGCAACAGATTGAGGGGTCTAATTTTTTGATCCATCCTGTTAGCTTGTGTCTATTGATGGGTGAATTAAGGCCAATAATATTTAGGGTAATGACTGTGAGATTTGATTTGATCCCTGCCATATTGTGATGGTAAATGTGGGTTGGTGTTTTCATGGACTTTGAAGCTTTTTGTGCCTACTCTAAGTTTGGTTGTTGTGATCTGCTTCTTGTACGCAATTGTGTTTGATTATTTTTTTCTTCTCTGAGGAAAATTTCCTGAAATACTCTCTGTAGGTTTGATTTTGTGTTCATATAATTGTAAAGCTGAGCTTTGTCGTGGAAAGTTTTTCTTTCACCATCTATTATGAGGGATACTTTTGCTGAGTAGAGTAGTTTGGGTTGGAAGCCATAGGTTCTTAGACTTTGCAGTGTTTCATTCCAGACCCTTCTAGCTTTCAGGGTTTCCATTGAGAAGTCTGAAGTAATTCTGATGTGGTTACCTTTGAAGGTGGTGTACTGTTTTTCCCTAGCTGCTTTTAGGATTTTCTCTTTGGTGTCAATGTTTAGAGTCTTAATGACAATATGTCTTGGAGAGTTTCTCCTTTCGTCCAGTCTGTTTGGACTTCTGTTCGCTTCTTGTATCTTGATCGGCCTTTCTTTTAAGAGACTGGGCAAGTTTTCTTCAATTATTTTGTTAAATAAGTTCTCCATGCCTTTGGTCTGAATTTCTTCTCCTTCTGGTGTTCCAATGACCCTGATGTTAGGACGTTTAAGTGTATCCCACAATTCCCTCATGTTCTGTTCACAGGAAGTTTTGAACTTACTGAAATTTTTGAACTCTCTAACTGTTTCTTCCATCTTGCCTTCCAGATCAGAGTTTCTATCCTCCACTTGGCTGACTCTATTCCTGAGAGCATCTACAGAGTTTTGGACTTGTTCAATTAAATTTGTGTTGTCTACAACTTTTATATGTATAATTTCCATCCCTCTGTCAAGCTCCCTTTTCACATCATTTTCTGATTTTCTTGATGATTCTTGGAATTCATCCTTGCATTTCTTTATGTCTTCATTTAGCCTGGCCAGCTGATTTTTAAGGTCTTCTTTTTTTTCACTCTCCCTCAAATCTCTTAACTCTCTTTGAACTCCTTCCAATTTCTTATCTATTAGTTCTAGTTTAGTGATGGCAGCATCCACACGATT
This sequence comes from Dipus sagitta, assembly GCA_036346955.1. Lineage (NCBI taxonomy): Eukaryota > Metazoa > Chordata > Mammalia > Rodentia > Dipodidae > Dipus > Dipus sagitta. Next base: position 63,343,261 of record CM070779.1, on the reverse strand, counting down.
ACTGGGCCTTTGTTTCTTTCCTGCAACTTCTACCAGTACGTTGGTCAGGGTTGCATTGCTCATAACTTCAATTTGGTGTTCTGGTCCTATTGGTTCTTCTATGTTTTGGTAAGATGTATTCATTGTGGGACTGGGTGATCTGCCTGGATTTTCTTGCATTTGATTTTTCATGTTATTTCTTTTCTGCTGTGTTCTGCCCATGACATTGTATGGGCAGGTAGGTAGGCGTATCAGCCTGGGCTCAAGAACAATGGGAATCTGAGGCAGCCTGGGGCAGTTGCCAAGCAGCCTGGGCTTTGGCTCTCACTTGCCAAAGCCACCTATCTAGTGCCTGGCAGGGGCGCCAAAGTTGCCTGAGGTCTCAAGTGGTAATGTGCCAAAGCTGCCTGCATTCGAGCTAGGAGTGGCACTGAGGCACAAGCACTGAAGCAGCCCGAACTCTGGCTGGGAACACTGGGACCCAGAAGCAGTCTGTACTCCCCCGCCACAGGGCAATGGCAGATGGTCGGCATGCCAGACAGGTAGGGGATGGCACCTCAGCTGGCGGAAGTGAGAGACACAGTCTGAGCTTGTGTGGAAGCTTTTGTTGGACTGGGCTCTCTCAGTAAGTGGGAGAGTTGACAAGAGTGCATAGCAGTCTAAGCTTACGCATGCAGGGAACAATCGGCGCGTGGTGGCAGCAGTGTCGGCGCCGGCACAGCAGTGGCGGCAGTGGCAGTGCTGTGAACACGGCGGTTATTTGGGGTGAGGGGTGGGCTACTCGCCCTTGAGGGGATCCACGATTCCCTGTTCCCTTGCCTCTGTGCCCTCCCAGATTTCTCTCCCCTAAAAGCCACTATGTACCCTTAATATCTTGCCTTTCTTTCCCCGGGATTTGCAGTGCAGCTAGGCGGTCACCATCTTGGCTGGAAGTTCCATAGGCTTTTGATTAGTTTTTCAGTACCAGGCATGTATTCCCTCCCATAGAGTGGGCCTCCATACCAATTAGAGAGCAGTTGGTTTCCCCCAGAGCAGACATGCCACTATTGCACCCATTCCATCATTTGGCATGTCTGGCTAAACTTGAGGCTTCCAGTGTCCACTGTTTTCACCACTGATGTGTTCTGTCTCTCATAGGGCCGCATGCAGTGCAGCATCTTCCCACTTACAGTTGGCTGGTTTGCAGGGAGAAGTTTTTACAACTCAGAGCCAACTTGATTTTTCTGTGATCTTGCTGCCCATGCATGTGAAACTGCAGTAATAGGGTCTTGCCATTTGTTACTCCTGTGAAACCAAGGGTCTTGGCAAAAGCCTGTAATGTTTTAGAGGTAGCAGGGAGCACCCTGGCCAACAACTCACTGGTAGGTATCCTACTCCTGGCACTGAATATTTTCTAGTAGCAATCTATGGCTTCTGGATGTGCTGTTATCCAAAGAAATCGGCTTTCAGATGTCTTATTCAGAATTTCTTGAATATTGAATGTCCCTCCCCTCCCCACACTACTCTCTTACTGAGTCTCTTCCAGTGGCCTCCCTTAGGCCATTGCACTCCCTGAAATCTGTTCTTCTACTTACATGTGTTCAATCGCACCCCCTAAATTCCTTCCTTCTCGTCCCTCCCTTATAGCTTTTTCCACCCTATTGGCCTCTGCTACTGATTTTTTGGTTCCAGCTCACACACAAGTCTAAACATTTGTAGCTAGGATCAACATATGAGAGAGAACATGTGACATTTGGATTTGGGCCTAGGTTACCTCACTTAGTATATTCCTTTCCAGATTCATCCATTTCCCAGCAAATTTCATCATTTCACTTTCCTTTACCACTGAATGGAACTCCATTGTATAGACGTACCACATATATAATATCCATTCATCTGTGGATGTACATCTAGGCTGCTTCCATTTCCTAGCTATTGTGAATAGATCAGCAATAAACATGGTTGTGCAAGTATCTCTAAGGTCATGAAAAGAGTCATTAGAATATATGCCTAGGATTGCTATAGCTGGATCATATGGCAAATCTATTCTTAGCTGTCTCGAGAACCTCCACACTGATTTCCACAATGGCTGTACCAGATTACATTTCCACCAACAGTGCAGAAGGGTTCCCCTTTTACCACAACCTCGCCAACATTTATTGTAATTTGTTTTCTTCATGGTAGCCATTCTGATGGGGAAGAGATGGAATCTCAAGATAGTTTTAATTTGCATTTCCCTGATGGCTAAGGATTTAAAACACTTTTTTAGATGTTTATATGCCATCTGTATTTCTTCTGGTGAGAACTCTCTATTTAGTTCCATAGCCCATTTTTTGATCGGGTTGTTTAATTTCTTCTTGTTCTGTTTTTTGAGTTCTTTGAATATTCTGGATATTAATCCTCTGTAACATGAATGGGTAATAAAGATGTGGTACATCTACACAATGAAGTTCTATTCATCTGTTCAGGAACTTATAGGCTGGTTCCATTTCCTAGCTATTGTGAATAGAGAAGCAATAAGCATGGTTGTGCAAGTATCTCTAAGGTAGTGAGAAGAATCATTAGGATATATGCCTAGGAGTGATATAGCTGGATCATATGTTAAATCTATTTTTAGCTGTCTCAAGAACCTCCACAGTGATTTCCACAATGGCTACACCAGATTACATTCCCACCAACAGTGTAGAAGGGTACCCCTTTTTTAGCATCCTTGCCAACCTTTATTATCTTTTTTTTTTCTTGATGATATCAATTCTGACAGGAGTGAGATGGAATCTCAAAGAAGTAGTTTTAATTTGCATTTCCCTGATGGCTAAGGATGTAGAACACTTTTTTAGAAGTTTTTATGCAATCTGTATTTTTTCCAATTAGAATTCTCTATTTAATTTCACATTCCATTTTTAACTGGGTTGTTTTATTCCTTATTGTTTTGTTTTTTGAGTTCTTTGTTCTGGATATTAATCCTATGTCAGATGTGTAGCTGGCAAAGATTTTCTGCCATTCAGTATGTTGTCTCTTTCTCCTACTCACGGTGTCCTCCACTGTACAAAACCTTTTTAATTTCATGAGATCCCAGTAGTTGATTAGTGGTTTTATTTCCTGAGAAATTGGGGTTATATTCAGAAAGTCATTACCCATGCTAATATGTTGAAAGTTTTCCTCTACCTTTTTCTCTAGCAATTTCAGAGTTTCAGGTCAGATATTAAGATCTCTGATACATTGGTACTTGATTCTTGTGCATGGAGAAAGATAAGAATCTATTTTCATCTTTGTACTTATAGATATCCAGTTTTCCCAGCACCACTTGTTGAAGAGGCAGTCTTTTCTCCAATGAATATTTTTGCTATTTTTGTCAAAAATCAGATGGCCATAGCTGCCTGGATTAATGTCTGGGTTCTCTATTCTGTTCCATTGATCTACATGTCTGTCTTTGTGCCAGTATCATGCTGTTTTTGTTACTATGGCTTTGTAATATATCTTAAAATCAGGTATGGGAATACCACCAGCCTTATTTTTGTTGCTCAAAATTGTTTTGGCTATTCGAGGCTTTTTGTGCTTCCAAATGTATTTAGTATTTTTTTTCTATTTATGTGAAAATGCCGTTGGAATTTTAATGAGGATTGCATTAAATGTGTGGATGCTTTTGATAAGCTTGACATTTTCACAATATCCATTCTTCCAATCCAAAAACATGGAATGTCTTTCCATTTCCTAGTGTCTTCTGCAATTTCTCACTGGAGTCTTAAAGTTCTCATTGTAGAAATCCTTCATTTCCTTAGTTAGGTTTATTCCAAGGTACTTTATTTTTTTTTTTTTTTGAGGCAATTGTGAATGTGATTGATTCCCTGATTCCATCCTCCACAAGTTTGTTGTTATTGTATAGGAAATGTACTGATTTCTGTGTGTTTATTTTGTATCCTGCTATATTGCTAAAAGGGTTTATCAGCCTTAACAGTTTGCTGGTAGAGTCTTTAGGGTCCTTTATGTATAGAATCATGTCATCTGCAAATAATGATAACTTGATCTCCTCCTTTCCAATTTGTATCCCTTTTATGAGTTTTTCTTGCCTTATTGCTATAGCTAAGACTTCAAATACTATACTAAATGAAAGTGGGGACAATGGACACCTTTGTCTTGTTTGTGAATTTAGTGGAAAAACTTCAGGTTTTGCCCCATTTAGTATTATGTTGGCTATAGATTTGCCATAAGTAGCTTTTATTATGTTGAGATATGTTCCTTCTATTCCCAGTTTCTGTAGAACTTTTACCATGAAGGGATGTTGGATTTTTTCAAATACCTTTTCTGCATATATTGAGATGATCATGTAATTTTTGTCCTTCAGCCCATTTATATAATGTATTATATTTATCGATTTGCATATGTTCAACCATCCCTGCATCTCTGGGATAAAGTCTACTTGGTCTGGGTGAATAATCTTGCTGATGTATTATAGTATTGTGTTTGTGAATGTTTTTTTTTTCGAGGTAGGGTCTCACTCTGGTTCCAGCTGACTGGAATTAACTATGTAGCCTCAGGGTGGCCTCGAACTCACAGTGATCCTCCTACCTTTGCCTCCAGAGTGCTGGGATTAAATGCATGTGCCACCATGCCTGGTTTACTTTGTGAATATTTTGTTGAGAACTTTTCCATCTATATTGATGAGGGAGATTTGTCTGTACTTTACTTTTTTTGTTCTCTCTTTGTCTGGTTTTGGTATTAGGGTGATACTGGCTTCAAAGAAGGAATTAAGTAGGATTTCTTCCTTTTCTATTTTATGGAAAAAGATTGAGAGCAGTGGTGTTATTTCTTCCATGAAGGTCTGGTAAAAGTCACCAGTGAGTCCATCTGGATCTGGACAATTTTTTAATTTGGAAACTTTTTATAACTGCTTGGATCTCCACACTTCTAATAAGTCTATTTAATTTGTTTATCTCATCTTCATTTAATTTCGGTAGATCATATGAATCAAGGAAATAATCCATTTCTTTCAGATTTTCAAACTTAGAGGCATATATATTCTTAAAGTACATCCTTATGATTTTCTGAATTTCTTTGGTATTTGTTGTAATGCTGCCTTTTTCATCTGTAAGTTTATTATTTTTTGTCACTTGTCTCTTTTGTCTGGTCAAATTTGCTCAGGGTTTATCAATCTTGTTTATCCATTCAAAGCAACAACTCTTTGTTTCATTGATTATTTGGAATTTTGTGTTTCTAGTTCATTAATTTCTGCACTAATCTTTATTATTTCTTCCCATCTACTGATTTTTGTTTTGTCTTGTTCTTCTTTAACCAAGGCCGTAAGGTTAAGCATTATATTGTTTATTTGTGGGCTCTCTAATTTCTATCTGTCTATCTGTCTATCTATCTATCTATCTATCTATCTATCTATCTATCTATCATTGACAACTTCTGTACTTACAGACAACAAAACATGGTATTTCCCTCCCCTCTCTCACTTCCCCCTCCATAACTCTGCTCTCCCTCATATCCCTTCCCTCTCTCCATTAGTCTCTCCTTTAATTTGATGTCATCATCTTTTTATTGTATTCTGAGGGTCTTGTGTAGGTATCACTAGGCACTATGGGGTCTTGGATATTGAAGCCAAGTTCTGTCTGGACAGTTGTATGTAAGGAGAGATAACCCTTCCATTGTCTCTTACATTCTTTCCACCACCTCTTCTGCAATGGGCCCTGAGCCTTGGAGGATGTGAGATGTATCAGTACTGGACACTCCTCTGTTCCTTCTTCTCTGTACTATATTGCCTTCCCAGTGGCCATCACCATCTGAGAAATGAAGCTTCTCTAACAAGAAGTGAGAGTAGCATTAATATATGAGTATGGACATTGATTGTAGTGCTTTCAGGGCAATTTGGTGAGAGTAACATGTGCATTTATCCAGACAAGAGCAGGCTTTATAGCCCTAAGGCACATGACCTCCCCTGCCATAGGCTTTTGATTAGATTATCACTACCAAGCATGTATGTCCTCCCCATAGAGCAGACCTTCAGTACAATTAAAGAGCAGTTGGTTTCCCCCAGAGCAGACATGCCACTATTGCACTCGTTCAGTCATTTGGCCTGTCTGGCCAAACTGAGGCTTCCAGTGTCCACTGTTTTCACTGCTGATGACTTATGTCTCCATAAGGCTGCATACAGTACAGCTTTTTCCAGATTTCAGTTGGCTGGGCTACAAGGAGAAGGTTTTCTGCTCAGCACCAGCTTGATTTCTCAGTGAGTCTGCCACTCAGGTCTTCAGCAATAGGGTCTCACCATCTCTTTCTCATGGGAAACCAAGCACCTTGGTAATAGCCTATAATGTTTTGGAGGCAACAAGGACCTCCCTGGCCAACAACTCACTGGAAGGTATCCCATCTCTGGCACTGAAAACTTTCTAGTAGCAATCTATGGCTTCTGGGTGTACCATTATTCAAGAAAGTAGAATTGCATATGTCTTTTCAGAATATCTTGAATTTTGATTGACCCTTTCCCCACCCTTCTTTTATACATCTCTTTACTTTACCTCGGTCAGGCCTTTTCCCTCCCTGTAATCTGTTCTTACATATATACAATACCATCTTACATATATACAATACCATACCCTCAAGACCTTCCCTCTCCTCTCTCCCTTATAGCCTTTTTCTAGCTTATGGGCCTCTGCTGCTGATTTTTGGTTCCAGATCAAGCACAAGTCTATACATCTTGGCCTGGGCTTTTCTCAGTTGGGAGACTTTATAACTGCTTGGATCTCTGTACTTGTTATAGGTCTATTTAAATGGCTTATCTCATCTTGATTTAACTTTGGTAGGTCATATGAATCAAGGAAATAATCCATTTGTTTAAGATTTTCAAACTTAGAGGCACATATATTCTTAAAGTATGTCCTTATAATTGTCTGAATTTCTTTGGTAACTGTTGTATTGGTGCCTTTTTCATCTCTAATTTTTGTTAATTTTTGTCTCTTCACCCTTTCTTTTTTTTAATTTTTATTTATTTATTTGAGAGTGAAAGACACACAGAGAGAAAGAGACAGAGAGAGAGAGAGAGGGAGAATGGGCATGCCAGGGCCTCCAGCCTCTGCAAACAAACTCCCGATGCATGTGCCCCCCTGTGCATCTGGCTAACATGGGTCCTAGGGAATTAAGCCTCGAACTGGGATCCTTAGGCTTCATAGGCAAGCACTTAACTGCTAAGCCACATCTCCAGCCCATCTTCTCTCTTTCTTCTGTTCAAATTTGCTAAGGGTTTATCAATTTTGTTTATCCTTTCAAAGAACCAACTCTTTGTTTGGTTGATTCTTTGGATTGTTTTTGGTTTCTGTTTCAGTAATCTAATCTTTATGATTTCTTGTCTACTAATTTTTGGTTTGCCTTGCTCTTCTTTTTCCAAGGCTTTAAGGTGAAACATTGAATTGTTTATTTGTGAACTCTCTACTTTCTTAATATAGGCACTTAGAGCTATAAATTTCCCTCTTAGGACTGCCTTCATTGTGTCCCAAAGGTTTTGGTATGTTGTATTATCAATGTTGTATTATCATCATCATTTGATTCTATGAATTTATTGATTTTATTTTTGATTTCTTCAATGACCCATTGATCATTCCATAGTGTACTGCTAGTCTCCATGTATTTGCATATGCTCTGTAGTTTTTCTTGTTGCTGATTTATAGTTTAATCCCATTGTGGTCAGATAGAGTACAAGGGATTATTTCAATGTTCCTACATTTGTGGAGATTTGCTTTGGGTCTTAGCATATGGTCTATTTTAGAAAATGTTCCATGTCCTGCTGAGAAAAATGTATATTCTGCAGCATTTGGATGAAATGTTCTATGGATATCTGTTAGGTCCATTTGTTCCATGACATCATTTAATTCAAGTATCTCTCTGTTTAATTTTGTGCCCAAAAGTCCTCACTCTAAATATCTGGTGATGTGGCCTGAGAAAGGAAAGCAACCTTTCTTTCACAAGCCTGGCTTCCCACTGCATTGCTCTCTAAAACCAGTCCAGGATGGACTCTTGACTGTTAGCATTCTCCAACCAGGGACTCTAGAGACAGCTCAGTTGGTAAAGCAATTGCTGTGTAAGAATGAGGACTTGGGTTTAGATCTGCAGAGCTACAGAAGGCTGCACACAGTAGCACTAGCATCTATAATCCTAGCTCTGATGATGAGAAGGGAAGTGGAGATAGGAGACTCCCCAGAAGCTCACAAACTAGCTTTGAGAACACAGCAGTAAACAGCAAAAGACCCTGCCTCAAACTAGGTGGAAGTCATGGCCCTACCCCCACATTTGTCCTCTGACGTACACATAGGCCACACTCTCACACACACACAATTCCACTAATGGACATAGTAACTTCCTCTGAGAGAAGTTAAACTTTACAACCCCCCTTACTACCATTCTTACATAAACTTCTCAATATATATGATCTCTTACATCACTTAATAGGCTTACTTTATTTTATTTATTTATTTTTTTATTTTTTCTTTTTTCTTTATTAGTCAGTTCTGTATTCAGCAAAAACAGTCAGTTTGGTACCATTATTAGGCTCATCCGTGACTTACCCCCTCCCCTTGGCCCCTCCTTGTTGAGGTATACGGGTCATGCATTGTGGTGTTAGCCCACAGTTATGGGTAAGATAAATGTCTCTGCATATCATGACCCAACATGTGACTCTGACATTCTTTCCGCCCCCTCTTCCACAAAATTTCGCTGAGTCATGTTGGGTTCATTTTTGGTCTGCTTCAGTGATGAGGTGTTGGGGGCCTCTGAGGCTCTGACTCTCTGATTTGGTAGAAGTTGATTTTTCTCTGTGCTGATCTCCTTCCTCCTTGTGCTGGTATCTGTTTTATCAGGAAAACAGCCCCCTTGCTTGTTTCCCCAATTTTTCTTAGTTTCAGCCGGGGCCCCTTTGAGGTATGATGGGGTGGCTCTCTCCTTAGGATCTACATCTATCTGAAAAAGAGAAGCAGATTCTCCAACGGAGAGTAAGTTAGGACCAGGACAAATGAGATAACCCTTACATTTTTTGTTTTTTTTTTAATAGAGAATTTAATACATGTAGGCCCTCTTGTAGGCCACAATTGATGGTAGCTTGATATTGGAGAGTGGGTTTAAGTTTGGATCTGGTTCTGACTTGTTTCCCAGCTCCAGCTATGGGTCCCATACCAGTGAGGGGATGAGTTAGCCAAATTGAGAGCAGTTGGTTCCCCACCATGGCTGTGTGCCACCACTGCACTTGTGTGGGCATCACAACAAGTTATTTGCTGCTAAGTAGGTTAGACCATGCGTTGCTTCGACAGATTTTGGTCATTTTCCCCCAGTCGACCATGTAGCACCTTCTGGCACTAGACCCGCAGACTGTCTGGGGACTGACTCTCTTCCAACTTCCAGCCATGTCATTCTAATTTGCATGTCAATCACATAAGGTATCTTCAGCAGTAGTGTCTTACCACTAGCCTTTGGTGGGTCATCAAGTACTCTGACAGAAATCTGTCTGTCTTTTAGGAAACCTTGTAGGTCTCTCTGATCAAAAGCTCATTGTGGATGATAGCCCCATGCTGGATCTGGGAGTTACAGGTCAGTGCCCACTAAGAAAATGAGGAAAAAGATAACTAATGTACAAGAGTTAGAGATAAGAGAGAGAGAGAGAGAGAGAGAGAGGGAGAGGGGAAGTGAGGGGGGGAAGATGTAGAAAATTAAGATTAGTCTTGATCCTACCCTCTCCAGTGTCTTGTGGTTCAGGTGTTCCCTGTAAGGGCCTGGTGAAGGATCAGCCATTTGGTCTGTCTTTTAGTAAGTAGAAGATTATGGTACCATTGCCATTTGGGTCTAGATTTGTGTTTCCCACCCCTTTGATGCCCTCCCCTCCCTCCCCTTCCATTCTAGTGTCTAGTCTAGGAGATGCTTGCTGGGCATGTAAGGTATCTTCGGTATTTTAAAATTTTATATTTACTTAATATATTCATTCAAGAAAATATAATTTTATTTATAACTATGTCAGAGGTACTCTGGTGAATGAAGTAGAGATAGTTCTATGAATAGATGTTCTAGACATATCTCTACCCCTCATAAAAAATGCCTGGATTTAGAGGTGCAGCTTAGTGGAAGAGCACTTTGCTAGCACATGCAAGTCTCTGGGCTCCATCTTCAACACTCCAAAATTTTGTATGAGTGGTATGTGTATGTGTGTGTACGTGCACATGCATGCATGTGTATATGCATGTGAATGTCCATGTGTGCAAGCATAACTGTGTATTTGTATGAGTGCATGCATGTGTGTCTGTGTATGTTGTTCTGTTTGTGTTCATATTGGATCTCTGAACCTAAACCTTACTGAATTTGTTCCTTCAGTTATTTTATCATAAAATTGATAATGAAGCTCTCTGGCTTTGTGATAACTCCCCCGGACACCAATGCAAGACCGTTCTCTAATGTAAGGCCAAGCGTGATTGAGAAACACCCAGACATGGCCCTCAGGAGTCTCAGGAAATATAATATTGCCTCTCTAAGGGAAGATTTTCAGACCATGGCCCTCCCCCTTTAAAGCCACTTATAGCTCTCTATCACTTCTAGGACAGCTAAGGAACGACTGAGCACAATTCATTCACTCCTAACATCCAGGGGGCCTGAAGGGTCACCTGAGGGAAAGAAAGGCATCAGTGACTTTGTCTGGCTCCTCCAGGTCTCTAGCTCATCTCTAGCATCTGCTGGCCAGGTGCCCTGCCTTGGCTACTCATCATGTAGCTTGTGCCTGATGCTTCAGTAGTGTGGCTCCCAGTAGCAGCAGCTCATTTCTATAACCATCTGAAAAGGATGTTAACACATGGGGTGTACAGCAACTCCCTTCTAAGAAGTGTTCTCTGTAGTTGTAGTTAGTAGGCCTCTTCAGGACTGGGATAGTTAAACAGAAAGGTCTTGAGTTGTTGCTCAACAGTCCTGAAGCAATTGGGCCTATTAATGGTTTGAATCTTTGAAATTTAAGTTCACTTCTATCAACCAAATCCTCGAGCTGGTTCTTCCTGTGCAGGTTGGATATCAACCCTTATGCCTGATAATGAAACTGCCTAGATTGCCCTGCCCACGCTGGCTTGTTTATTCAGATGAATTCATTTAACATGTACTTAGTGCCCAGAACTTTTGCACATTGGAATTTGCTGCTGAACACAGAATCACCTTTGGAGGAATGGAGGGCTGCCAGAGCCTCTAATGGTTGAACTGAGAGAAAGCAAGGGTAGGTTCATGGGAAGACAGAGGCCTCAGCAAAGGCCAGGTCACAAGGAGACCAGAGGCCACGAGACAGCTTCTGCTTTCATTCAGCAATGAAAAGAAAGTGGGCCACTTGGAGAAGGCACGTGCCTTTTACTGAATTTCATTTTGAAGGAAGGAGGCTATCATTTTAGGACAGAATGCTATTGAAGACCACCCAAGTCTCTGGAATAGGAAACTAGGCAATGCCAGTGATGAAAGATGAAATATATATTATAATATATATTATATATAAGCCAATTTATACTGCTTTGTCTGTTTTAATATGCAAATATTTTAAATTTTCCATATCCTGTTAACATGTCAGACATATGCTTGTAATGTTAATAAAATTAGATGCATGAGCAATGCCAAAACAAGGATGCACTCTACAGGTGCCCACTATTTCTGGTGCAGTGTTTCTGGGAGGAAGCAGATTCTCATGAGATCACTGTCATTTTGGATGAGATTATCTGACTTTACCACATAGTACAAGTCCTACTTTCACACTCCTTCCATCCTTATAAAGCAAGTAAGGATTATGTTAAGGACACGCTGATAATGTAAGGGGAGATGGCTCAGTCTGTAAAGTGCTTGCCATGCAAGCATGAGGACCTGATTTGGGATTTGTAGTAGACAGCCTCACATTGCTGGGATGAACCTACAGACCATCACAATTTATGGGAGGAAGAAGGTATTTATTGAAGCTTACAGATACAGGGGAAATTCCATAATGACAGAAGTTGGCCCCATTTCACAGGTCCATGCACAGAGAGAGAGAGAAATGCCACCAGCAGCAATATAAGCAAGCAAACTCACTGCAGGAACCTGCGGCAACTCATGTATTTTGCATATCTTTAGGCTAGAATTCTGAACCCATACCCACACCTTAGAACTGGACCCTAGGATCCACCCACAATAGCAGGTACCTCCTCAAGCCAGGTGTCTACAGATCTAAAGTTTTAATATCCTGAATCTTCAGGGGGACATCCAGTTAAACTACCACAGAATCCCTAGTACTCATGTAAAATGTCAGGCATGGTGTGGACTGGTCATCCTAGTACTGGACAGGTGGAGACAATTAATCCATGGGGCTCACTGGTTTGCTAGTCTAGCTGAATTGGTAAGCTCTACGTTCAGTAAAAGACCCTGTGGTGGTTTGATTTAGGTGTCCCCCATAAACTTAGGTGTTCTGACTACTGGGTTCCCAGGTGATGGAAATTTGGGAATTAAAGCCTCCTGGAGACAGTGTATTGTTGGGAGCAGGCTTATAGATGTTATAGCCAGTTTCCCCTTGCCAGTGTTTGGCACATTCTCCTGTTGCTATTGTCCACCTGATGTTGGTCAGGAGGTGATGTCCACCTTCTGCTCATGTCATTGTTTTCTCCTGCCATCATTAGGCTTCCCCTTGAGTCTTGAAGCCAAAATAAACCTTTTTTCCCACAAGCTGATCTTGGTCAGATGTTTTCTAGCAGCAATGTGAACCTGACTACAATACCCTGTCTCAAATAAGTGGAGAACTGAAGAGCCCCAACATCAATCTCAGACCCCCATATGCATGTGCACTTGCATACATGCATCCTCACACATAAAACAAGAATACCTGCACACAACACACACAAAAACACACATGTACAAACACACACACACACACACACACACTCATGCACACACAATACACATGCTAAAAAGAAAAGAAAGCTCATGTCTCAAGTGGCCGACACAGAGACTCAGGGCAGACTATTGCTGTGTGGTGTGTGGAAAGTGATGTTTATCCCTGGTTAAGGTCTCAGAGTTGTGGTGTAGTAGTTAGTTTCATGTTGTGTTGCTAAAATACCTCATGGAAACAACTTAACAGAAGGAGAAGTTTCTTTTGTTTAGAGTATATAGTCCACCATGGTACAAAAGGGATGGTGGCTTGAATGGTCCAGTTTATGGTGTCAGGAGTTTGTGGGTGCTGCTTTGCAGACCTTGATGGGTCAGGAAACAGAGAAGGCTGGAACAAGTCTAGACTATAACCTTCAAATATTGACTGCCAGCTGGGCCTCATCTCCTAACAGGCTCCACATTGTCCACAAACAGTGCCATCAGCAAGGATGAAGTTCTAGAGGCATGAGCTTGTAGGGATCATTTCTCATTCAAAGTATAATGCCATAGCGGTGGGCATTTTATCCCTGTCCCTCTCCTCCTCCCCATAGGGTGAGGTAAGAATGCCTGGTGGGCATGTATCTTTGGGCCCTCATTATTCATCTGCCCAAACATTGGACAGAAGAGTGGCAGGGAACAGAGAAGACAGTTTAGAATCACATTCTGTTACCTCTTTGGTCATATCTGCAGCCCATCCCTTGGCACACAACCATACACTTGACCTCTAAGTCTGGTTGTGTCTGCTTCTCAATGTCTTGCATATCTTAGCCAAGAATGGTGTTGAAAGTGTTTGTGGGGCAGAGAAGCTGTTAAGAGTTCATGCTCTGAGGATGCTCTGGTTGGCTTCTCAGATGAATCAGGGCCTACACCCTATTGCTTCAGAAGGTCATCTACCTCATATAGAGTGAGGACTCCATAAGGCAATAGGGGCATCGTGGGTAGAATCATGCTTTGTAACTGCTCAATTTATGCTGGCTATCACCATTTCTGCTAAAAAAGAAGACTTGGTCTAGGGAGATGGCTCAGTGAGTAAGTGCTTGCTTCGTAAGTGTGAGGATCAGAGTTCAAGCACTCAGCACACATGTAAATACTGAACAGGTGTGGTGCAAGGTGGAGACAGATCCTTGGATCAAGCTGGATAGCTATACTAGCAAAATCTGCAAACTCTGGGTTCAGTGAGTGTGACAGTTTATAATAACTGTCAACTTTACAGGACCTAGAACTACCGGTGAGGGGTTATGTAAATTAGGTTTGCCTCAGAGCATTCTGAAGAATCTCCTTCGCTGTGGGCAGCACCATTCCATGGGCTAGGGTCCTGGACTGAATAAGAAGCAGAGAGCTGGCTGAGTAGCAGCATCCATCGCTATGCTCCGCTTCCTCAGTGTTGAACCTCTACGCCTTACCTGCCACGATGGACTGTAACCTGGAACTGTAAACTAAAATAAGGCCTTCTTCCCTGCAACTGACTTTTGTCAGATATGTTGTCTCATCAATCAGAAGGTAACGGAAATAGTGAGAAGCCTCCTAAAGTAAATAAATGGAAGAAAGGCACTTAATATCAAACTCCGGTTTCCACACACATGCTTGGGTACCTGTGCACACACACTTGCATACAAATGCACACAAACACACACATATACATGCATGTGCAACACAACCATACACATGCAAAGAAAGCAAACACACATTTGTGAATTTCTATCCTTTTTTTTATAAGTCCCACTTGTTACATAAACTATTTTTTTGGAAAAACATAGAGTAACTGGTTACGGTCCTCATTTTGAGAAAGAGAACTGGAAAATGAGGAACAGGGCAGAAAGAGATTTAATTGCACAGCAATTTGTGCTGTTTGAATTGTTTACAATGTATACATATTATCATGTAAATCACTTAGATCAATGCCTCACATACAGCAAACAGATGGTAGATATTAACTAATATCACCCTCAATGCTGCTTTGAATATCAAAGCCAATCATATTAATTACTCTGCTATGTGTGGTTCCTATTGTGTGATAGACCCAATAGTGGTAGCTGTAAAAAAAAATTTTTCCATTAACTGATAGATTAATTTGGACTCCAGCTGCTGGTTATAGAATCTCATCTCAAACAAGATTAAGCAAGAAATAGCAACATAGTAATATACAAAATTTGAATTTATTGGCTCATGGAACTGAAAAACATATGTGTTTGAGGTTCAGGTCCAGCTGGCAAAAGGCCACAGGCAGGGTTTTCAAGGTGTGGCTTCCCTGCCTCTGGGCTCAGCCACACTGTTCTCTAGGGCTTCTTACCTGGTGTAGGCATACTGTCCTGAGAGCAGGCTTATGAAAAGGGGGTTGCATTGCATAGAATCCAGCAGGAGTTTCAGGTGCCTTCCTGACCTGGCTCAGCATGTGCCTGGTCTGAGTCTTGAAGGACAGAAAATGCCAGTTAAACAAGCTTTCTGCATGACTTGGGTGTAGGGCAGCTTCTTCTTATGAACCTAAGGACTGCAAAAGAGAAAAATCACCTTAAATAGAGTGCTATTGTGTGTGTGTGTGTGTGAGAGAGAGAGAGAGGGAGAGAGAGAGAGAGAGAGAGAGAGAGAGAGAAGATAGTACCTTCAGATGAGAAGGCAGATATGTGAAACTTGATGGAATACATACTATATTCGCTCTAGGTGGCTAAAAGAACAGAATCTCTTGAGCAAAGCAAAAAAAAAAAAAAAGGTTCCATTGTAAGAGGTAAGGTGGCTATACCACACAGCAGGAGAGAGGAGTGTGAAGCTGTACAGACTGTGTGCCTGCCATTATTAACTAGAGTCTTAGTGTCTAGTCCACGAGATGCTTGCTGGATATGTAAGGTATCTTGGGTAGATTCAGGTTAGGTGCTGTAGATGAGTGAGACTATGTGGCAAGGTTTTTTCTGTGATTGGATAAGTTCACTGAGAATGATCTGTTCCAGGTTCAACCATTTTTCCTCAAATTTCATTGTGTCATTTTTTCTTACTGCTGTATAGAATTTCATTGTATAGATACACCACATCTTAGTTATCCAAATGACATGATGCATAAATAGATGTTTTCTGAACATATTCATCACTTTATAGAATTATTTTTCTTCACTTCCTTGCTTCATACTGAAAAGCTCCTGCTTGTTTCCTTAAAATAAAAATTAATTGCTTTCCTGAGAACCCTGTGAGCAAGATGATGCACCCCCCGGGAAGTATTTCATAATAAGTTGGTTTCCAAGTACTGCATGGGTAGCCAAACTATTCTTAATTGGCTTGAAATTGACATTGGCTAATTTTCCTTACTAATTCTAACTTAAAGAAAAGAAAATGACAACTCGAAACTAATCCAGAACATTTTCTAGCTTGACTTTCTCTTAGATATTACGAACTCTGTGTTTAGTAACACAGTAAGTTGACAAGAGTCAAATTGTCATCTTGTGCTCAGGTAAACTCAAATACATTGCTTTTGACAGTGTACCTTCTATAAAGGTGTAGACCCAGACTCCTTTGTATGTTGGTTCCTTCATCTGCAACAAACATACGGTTTACCAGGAAATCAAAATGATGGTAATCCAGTGAGAGAGCAGGAGGACATAGAAAGTTTTGGAAAGTGCTGAGATAAGCCTAGAGGTGACACAGACTATAGTGTTGAACTTCATTGGCTGGATCTGTCACATAGCTGTGTCTGCCACATAACACCCAGCAAATTTAGTCTAGTTCTATACCATGAATAAAAAGATATGTATTTTGATGAATGGTTGACCGAAGTTGGTGACATAAATACTGTATGTAACTGTGTGTGAAGAGTGCATGTTGGTAGAAAAGGAAGAATCTCCCAAGTATAACCACGCATGCCAGCTCCACATTAGTTACTGAATTTGATATTCACAAGTTTCATGCAGATGATGGTGTTAGGAGCAAAAATTCAATCTCAAAGAGAATCAGTTGATGGCCAGATGAGATGGCTCATTTGTTAATGTGTTTTGCTGCATAAGCTTTGAGGACCTGAGTTCAGATCTCTAGCACTCAAATAAAAGCTAAGTGTGGCAGACATAATCCAAGCATTCAGGAAGTAGAGACAACTGAGACTTGCTGATTTGCTAGGCTAGCCAAATCCGTGAGCCCTGGGTTCAGTATCTCAATAAATAAACAAAGAAATAAATAAATAGAATAGTGATTAAATAAGACATCTAATGTTGATCTCTCGCCTCCACATACATGCTTCCATATGTGCATGTGCACCTACACATACAAGTGATCACAAATACTTATGAGCACACACAAATATGACATTCATACAAAATAAAAAAGAAAGAGAGGCTCAATTACATGAAGTTACACTTCTGGCAAATTCAGAGTTATAGCCACATATTTTGGTCCAAGGCCCAGTTTTTAAAAGCAGTAAATGACCAGAACATCCATAGAGGCCAACCAGTCAGGAGCCTAGAAATAACCAACTTCCAGGGAAGCAACAGAGAGGGGGGCGGGCTCCACTGGACAAATAGCAGTGCATGACCCAATATTTTCCCATTTAAAATAACATGAAAGTATGAGGCATCGAAGAGACAAATTTGCCTGTATCCTTTGTAATTGTGTAGAGGACAATGACCATTGTCACGCAGTCATTTCCATGCCAGTTTCCGGAGTCACCAGTTGGCTCAAAACTGCTCTGTCCCAGGGTCTTCCATGTTCACACAGGAAGGAATGGCTCCATGGGGATGCTCACTGTTCAGATCCAAATGTGCAAACAGAGGTATCTCCTCAGGGTGAGAGACCACAAGAAAACTATTCCTTGATTGTTGAGATGAAGGAACACACTGATGCGGGAACAAGGTGTCACACAGTAAGGGCTGTATGCAGATCAGATCCACCATAGGTCACAACCTAAGACTGCAAACTGGAGCTCTGTCCCCTCATGGGAAGCCTGAGGGTAGTGCCACCCTAGGAAGATGGTGTCGCATTCATTGAGGTAATCTGTCCCAAGGAAATAGACAAAAAAAGTGATAGAGTAGGACACACAATGTCTTGTTCTGGCCTCTACACTACACATGTGCTCATGGGTGTGAACATCTATATACACATATGCACATACCATGCATACCTCATTTCTACACACTGAAAGAAAAGTCATTTCCAGGTGCAGTGAGAAGTCCTGAAGCAAAGAGTGGTGGATACAGCAGAGGGGGTGGGCAGGACACAAGTGAAACCAGGGATCATGGAAGGGATGCCAGTAGCATCTGCTACACACAGCATATGTCCAATTATTCCAGAGTTATAAATCAAGCTCACAAGCTAATAAATAAAAGATGTTCTGTATTCCCACTGTGACAAATATACCTTCACAACTACCTGGAATGCCAGGTGAGAATGTAGAATTATTAGATTTGATTACAGACTCAGCCCTGATCCCCTGCCAGCCCTGAGAGAATCATCCTAAGTTGATGTTCTTCATCTCATCTCTTCACACACTCCTCTCCCCATGCACATGCCCTTGGAGAGGTGTCCCTCACTTCACTGAGGAGTTTTTTGGGGGCTTGCCAGTCTTATCTGGAATAATGGTGGGCAGTATGACTCATACTTAGAAGATGATGAGAGGTAAGGGTTACTCAAGCCTGCAAGTGGGTTTGGCTCAACTGGTCAGCACATTTTAGGGTCGTGGTATGGCAGACAAGGGCACCTGGGGCAGCCTGGTCAAAGTTAATTTTTCCTAACAGCTGGCTTCACAGGCTCAGGTGAGAATATAGGTTTTACTCATAGCCAGCATTCATTCTTTTCATGTATGAGGGTAAGAGCTTCCACAGAACTGTCTGCAGATGTTATTGCCAGGATTTGGGAGACAGCTCAGTTGATAAAGTTCTTGCATTGCAAACATGAGAATCTGCACTTAGTCTCCGTAATCCATGTCAAAGCAAACTGGGTATGATGGCACATGTGTGAAGCCCCGGCCCTGGGGAGGCAGATATCTGGGCCTCACTGGCCAGCCAGTCTAGCCTACTTGTGAAGCCCCAGGTTAGTGAGAGACCCTGTCTCAAAAGAAAAGGGTGATGGCACCTGAGGAATGACACCCAAGGTTGTCCTATGCCCTCCACATGCACACACACTCAGACACATACATGTACCCCTATCCACTCCCCTAACACCCCCTCCACACACAAAAAATATGACTGACATCCTGCACTCACCCTTTTCTTAGGTTCCTGGGCATCTTCTACCCTGTCTCCTGAGATCTCCAAAGGCAGTGAGAGGCAGCTGTCCACAGAGATCTGCACACTTACCATACACTGGGATCTATGCCTTTCTCCTCTCACTTCCTCATGGTGCTTTCTGGGAAAATCTCTCCCATTGCCTCACCTCATTGTTAGAATTCACCTGGGCCTAGAGTTATGTCCAGAAGAGAATGATGTGCTTCAGGTGACCTTGTCCCTTTGGCCTCATAGATGTCTTAGTCTATGGGAGAAAAAATAAGGCAATCTTCCAAAATTTGGGGCTTAACTCAGAACAATACAACCTGCCACTTAGCAGGAACTTAACAATTTTTTAAAATATTTTTATTTATTATTTATTTATTTGACAGAGAAAGAGGGGGAGAGAGAAAGAGAGAGAGAGAACGAGCATGCCAGGGCCTCCAGCCACTGCAGACGAACTCCAGACACATGCACTCCCTTGTGCATCTGGCTAACATGGGTCTTGGGTAATCAAACCTAGGTCCTTTGGCTTTGCAGGCAAACGCCTTAGCCACTAAGCCATCCCTTCAGCCCAACAAATAAGTTTTTAAAAGGTACTTGGTTTGGTTCATAAGGAACTTGCCACACAAGCAACCTGAGTTCAGATCCCCAGCACCCATATAAAAAACCAGGCATGGCAATGAGCATCTATAATCCCAGTGCTGGAGAAATGGAGATAGGGGGACTATTGGAGGAAAATGGTTAGTTGCTCCATCCAAATTGGTGAGCTCTGGGTTCAATAAGAAACCCTGTTTCCAAAATAAGATAGAGAGTTATTGAGGAAGGCAGCCCCAACATCGGCCTCCAGCTTCCACATAAGCACACATGTGCATGCACACACCACACATACACAAAATAAATGTTCTGAATCCTCACATGTTATTCATTCTCATGCATAGCAACTGTATTTCCAACAAATGAAAGGAATCCATGCTTAGAAGCGAGTATAGCTAATTAACTTCCTTGGATACCCCAAGAATACCATGCCCCTTCTAACTTTCCCAAAAATGCAACCCATGGGAGTGAGGATACCTTCTTTCCCCATGTCCAGAGTTGGAAGGCATCATGTTAGACTCTTTGAGAAAAGCAATAGAATGAAGTCTGTCTCACCCAGGACAGAGTAAATCAACTACTGACCAAATTCCTGGAGAATGGGACATCTGCTCAGACCTGCTGGGGTCTGAGGACTGTCTGAAGTACAGGTGCCTTATAGCAGACAGCTTGCTGAGTGGGAGTATTAACTAAGGGACCAGACATGGACCAACTGTGCTTGGCTCTGCAGCAGACGTGCATACCATCACCAGCTATTGGAGAAGTTCATGTCCAGGTGCAGAGGGAAATGGGTTGTTGATAAAATCAAGCAGCTGCTCAAAGCCTGCCTTACAAGCAGAAGGAGCTTGAAGATGAGCCCAGATCTTGAAGAGTGTGCACACAATGTGATGGCAGGTGCAAGCTATTTTAGAACAGAAGGAATGAGAATGCAGATATTTTCCTCAGCTAATCCCTGAATCACCCCAGGGAAGGAGTTTTGTGAATGAAATGCTCACACCATGCTGAAGTCTTCCAATTGAGCTGCTGGGTGCCAGCTAATTAGAGCCTGAGCCCTGAGCTGGCATTCTGTATCTACATGAAGTGGCGTGTTGACACGGGTGTTTTGGCAGGAGCCACACATGCCAGTTTCTGTTAAAAACCTCTTGCTTTAGTGTTTGTGCTCATCCTAAATGATGCTCTAGGCTGACTGGGTGCTCCAATTAAATGTCATTTAAACCAATTTTCAAGTGCCTCAGCTTCAATAAAGTGCACTTAATAATAAAATTGTTGCAGAAGGGGAGCCATATTTTCCAGTGGTGTAGCGACTAGTGAGTTGCCCATGCTCTAGTAAACAGTCCCACCTACACTCATGCAGACATCCTCAGTTTAACTCAGTGGGACACCACACACACACACATGTGTGTGTGCACACACATGTGCAAACACGCACATGCACACACATGCACACAAACATACACACACACACACACACACCACACACACATGCACACATACAAACACACGCATACGCATACACATGCTATGAAAGCAGAATGTGGGAGAGGAAAGGAGGATAATGAAGAAGTAAATATGATCAAGTACAGTTTATACATGTACAAAACTATAAAAAATAAAAACTTTAAAAGTAGGTGAAATTTAGTTTGTCATGGATTAAGTGTTACAGAATTAGATTATGCTCAGTGTTTGTGAAAATCCCTACAAGTTCTGCTTATTAGAGGCCAGTGGCTGTCATCCTAGGTGTCCATCAGAGGCATAGCTTCTCCAGACCTATGTCCAGGCTAAAGTTGGATCCAGACCCCTGTATTTTTTTTTTCTTAAAGTCTTGTAATACACAATCAAAGCTTTAGAGAAAAGAGACGAAGTCAACACACGCATTGGCATGAATTATCCAGTTTCTCTTTTAATGCAGACAATTCCTTCCACAAAGAAACATATTGAGATATATCTTTCACTACAAGAGCACTAGATTTCTGAGGTAATTCCTTTATAAGTATATAAGTCTATTTAATGATTCAGCAAGAGAATACTGGGAGACATGATTCATTCACTGAGAGCTATCCAAGAAAAGCCTTCTTTGATGAAGGTCTAGGTACAATCTTGATTTTTTTTTCTAGTTTTGAATTTTCAAAACAATGCCAACTTAATTTCCCCAAAGGTTGTGGCAACTAACATTATTCCCAGTAATGTGTGAGAAAAGCTCATTTCCAAATCGATGATCAGCATAAATGTTAATTTTATAAACTTGACAATATTATGGCTTAAAACTATCATATAAATCCCTATCTCCTTTGCCATTAGTAAAACTAAAAATCTTTCAACATATTTATGTGGTAAGTCATAACTCTTCCATTTTCTTTCTTTTTTTCTTTTTTTCTTTACTGCTAGAGATTAAACCCAGGGTTTCACATATCCTAGACAAGTGCTCTACCACTGAACTACATTACCAGTGCTCCTTTTATTTTGTAATTTTGAGGCCCAGGCTGGTGTTAACCTTAACTCACTTAACCAGGCAATCCTTAACTTGCCTCAGCATCCCAAATAGTTGGGATGATAGGCTTGTGCTGTCAGCCCCAGTTGGGATTATTTTTCTCTGTTAGTTATTCTAACCTTTTTGCTTTCAGAGGCTGGTTTTGTTTTATAGTTTGGTGGGATCGTTTTATGTAGTAAACTGCTCCTTAAGTTCTCCTTCAGTAGGACCAGGGTGTTCCTGAATTTGGACTTAGGGTGCATCCCATGCCTGGGTGTGCTTCCTCCTCTGCCTGTGCGCTTGTATGACTTGTCCTGATGACCCATGCTTCTCAGAGTAACCATAGCTAATTGTGTCTTTGTCCATAATTACCCATTATATCCATGCATGGTGGTTTGTTTCCCATTTCCCTGTGGAGGATACCAGGGTCTTCTCCAGAGCCCTGCTATGTGAACAGTGTTGTGAAGACAACCTTTGCCTATGGCTCTGTGTGCTCATAAAAACAAACAACTGGGTTAAAGGAATCTGCTCAGACAAGTTTTGGGAGGCATCTTGGATTTTGTCAATGAGTATGAGGCAGTTAAAAGGCATAGCCTACATTGTTTTTCCTCAACAAGATGTAAGCTGGGTTAAATTTCAGGGACTTGGCCTCATTGACGGCATCCCCTAGGGGAATCTCAAGCTTGGTCCTCATTTAATTGTATTTGAGCATCCTGGCCTCACAACAAATAGTCCTTGGGTTCAGAATGTCATAGTTAAGAAACTGCCTCCACTGAGCAGTAAGTGTCACCCACTGGTCCCAGGTCATGCTATGATGATCTACGGCAGAGCAACCTTGCCCCTGGTTCTGCATCCTCAAGTGCTGCTGTCACCTAAGCAAGATGCAGAGCACACAGTGGGCCAGACAAGGCTATGGGTAAGATGGGGAATTTGTGTAACAGATCAACAGTTGTGTTTAAATGTGGCTGTGGTCACTTTTTAAACAAACCATGGGAGGTGTCCTGTGAACTTCTTCATTTTGCTCTCTTGTTTCTCACAGTAGGGACTCCAGATCAAAGGAGTGCTCCACAAATCCTAACAGCATCACTCCCTTTCTGCACAAATGCACTCAAATGCTTAGAGGTTTTTATTGGCAGGGCTACATTATTTTGTGGTATTTGGTGGCCAGGGACCAGAGATGTTAAATGGCCTGTGATGTGGAGTGAAGACCCAGTCAACAAAGTACACAGTAATACACCCCATATGACCCCCAAATGTCCAATAGGACACTGGAGGAAGAAGGAAAGCTATGTATAAATACAACTGGATATACAGATGGATAGATAGACAGATGATATATGGATAGATTGGTAGATGATAAACAAATTGATAGTAGATGTTAGGTAGATAGATGTGGCACTTTGATTCAGATGTCCCCTATAAACTTAGGTGTTCTGAATGCTAAGTTTCCAGCTGATGGAGATTTGGGAAGTAATGCCTCCTGGAGGGAGTGTATTGTTGGGGGTAGGCTTATGGGTGTGATAGCCAGTTTCCCCTTGCCAGTGTTTGATACACTCTCCTGTTCCTGTTGTCCACCTGATATTGGCCAGGGGTTGATGTCCACACTCTGTTAATGCCAGCTTATTCATCTGCCATCATGGAGCACCCCCTCAAGTCTGTAAGTCAAAATAAACCTTTTTTTCCCCAAAGCTGCCCTTGGTTGGGTGATTTCTACCAGCAATGTGAACCTGACTGCAATAATAGGTGATATTGAGAAATTGCTAAAACGTAACTCTATTTTCTACATAAGTAGGAAGCACTTTGGATGATTTTACAATAGACCAAATTGTCAAGAAGTCCAACCATAGTTAGATCAAGGTAAGAGTGTATTTTGCTTTGTACATAGTTTTCAAAATTTGTTCAATATTTCAGAGAAATCTTAGCACCTCACACAAGGTCATATCCCAGAGCCGTGCATGGAGCAAGTCCTACCACACTATCTTTCAGGGTGTCTCCATGCTTACCGGCTTGTTGAAATGCATGCTGCTTCATTATAAATCCTTTTCCTCATATTTGTTCATCATGTGATGGAAAGTCATCATATTACTTTTGCATTATGTATGCAGATAATTATGTTATATATGAATTCCATTTTAGAAATGAAAGAGGTCAAAATAGAATATTTGTTATAAAAAGGTGGCACTGATTCCAGCTGGCTTAAGAAATTTTATCTTGGGCAGATTAAAAATGAAAATCTTCAAAATCTGATCTCATTATTTACCTCTTTCTCTTTCTCCCTTAAAATTTCCCTTCCTATATTTTGTAAATGAGGAAATAATTTTTGGAAAGAGATTTTAAAAATAGGTCCTGTTAGGGATGTAGGAATGGCTTAGCAGTTAAGGTGCTTACTTACAAAGCGAAAGGACCCAGATTCGATTCCCCAGGACTCACGTAAGCCAGATGCACAAGGTGGCGCATGTTTGCAGTGTCTGGAGGCTCTGGAGCTCTCATTCTCTCTGTCTCTCTCTCTCTCTGTCTCTGTCTCTCTCTCAAATAGATTTAAAAAATTAAATAAAATAGGTCCTTTTAAACAGAGTTGTGTGTGCAGAATAAGCATACACAAGAGTAACACATCCAAGGCCAGTATCCTGTAGCTGTCCCTACTGTCCAGTGGCTTCTTTGTTGCTTCAGAAACACTCATTTATCTTCAGCACAGGTCCCTGCACTCAACAGCAGAGCCCAGCTTACCTATGATGCCTCTGGATATATTACTCTCTCTGCCATCCTAGTTATATGGCTGGCTTATGGTTGGTTACCATCTCAACAGTTTGTTAATAACATATTATGTTATATCATTATGTTATGGTATGTTGTGTTGTATTGTGATGTGATATGATGATATGTTTTGAATGTTAAATGTCCCCCACAGGATTGTGTATTTGAAGAGCTGGTCCACAGATGGCAGTGCTGTTTTGGGAGGTTGTGGAACCTTGGGAGTAGTAGGCATGGCTAGTGGAGGTGAGTCTCAGAAGGTGGGATTTAAGGGTAATAGCCTTTCTCACTTCCATCCCAGAGCTCTCTGCTTTCTGATTGCCCAACATGTAACAAGGGGAACCTCAAGCTCTTGCTGCCATAGGACAAGCTACCCCAGACCAAGCTGCTCCATGCATTATGCCTTCCTCACCATCATTTGGGCACAGCCACGTCCCAAATGTATCCTTTCTCTCTTAAGTTGCTTATGTCAGGCATTTTATCAGAGAGGTGAGAATATGAGCTAATGTAATAGCTGTTGCCCCATTAATAACTTAGGCCACAGGCAAGTGAGGTAGGAAGAGCAAAGGCATGGACTTTTCTTGTCCCTTGTTTATGTTCTGTTGACTTTTTAGAAAGTCAAGTATCCTAAAGGCTTACATGTTGTTGCATGTTCAGTGCTCAGCACACCACCTAGATCATATGGTGGATCCTAACTGAAAGGATTCTGTCACCAGCTGTGTAAACCCCAAACCTTTGAGGCATTGTGTCCCCTCACTTTTGTCTTTCTCCGATGTTTAGAAAATGGAGAGTGGTGCTTGTAGGCCAGTATTGTTGCCACAGACTTCTGAGTGGATGAAATATGGCTGTACATGGCCATGACAGAGGCTTGACCTAGCTCTAGGTCTCTAAGTCCACTTGCTTCTGATACAAGTCAAGATATTCCAGCTTGAGTTCTTGTGAAATGACACTAGACTTGAGTCATATTCATAGACGTTGAAGTCTGGGACCTCACTTGAGCACCAGCAGTTCTGCTACTGGTCTGTGAACTTCAGCAACAATATCTTACCTCTGCACATCAGTATTTTCAACCCTGATCTGAGAAAATTATACAACTTCACCCTGGAGGGGGAGGGCTGATATGAGAATTAAGTAAAATAAAGTACTTGGAATGTCACTGTTTGTGGCACAGAGCAAGTACTCAACACCGACAAATACCAACTGCCTTAGCAAAGACCACAGACACCCACATATTTATCAACTGTGAGACTGACACCACGTTTTTGGAGACTCTGTCTCAAAAGGGTCCTCTGATATAATGTGGATACTTTTAAAAGATTCCTCAGCATGTAAGGAATAGCTCAGCCTCCTTGGACTGAGCCTCACTAAAATGGACACCAATCCTGTTTAGAGGGGAGAAGAGAGTTCTTTGAGGAGAAAATAAAGTGCAAAAATTAGAGAAAGATGGACACTTTACCAGCCATAGTATTTTAATACCTAAATACCATTGTTGGAGTCCTCAGGGTGCCACCAAAACAGGGAGCAGAGTTCCTCATTTGTTCTTTGTGACAGATGTTTCCATCATCTAACGGGTTAATTTGACCAGGTTTGTGTTGAGTTTGTGTGTTGTGGGCACTATTCTAGGAAGGTGGAAATGGTGCTGAATGGGAAGGAACCGGCATGGGTTCCTCTGAACTCACTGGCCAGGGTTACCTTACTAGTGGGCATCTGAAAGTATCTACCCTGATATTGATGACAGGCACTGGTCAGGGGTGATGGCCAGCTATCATGTGGCTGGGATCCTCAGACACCCCTTCTCTGTTGCTGTCTATGAATTCTCATCCTCTATCATCTTGACCACTGTCTCATTCTCCCTCAACAGACCGTTTTTGGCCATTTTCTGACTTCCATGTAAACAGATCATGTGGTGACCTCAGATCCACATAATGACCTCAAATCGCCCTCCATGTTCTAAGGAGCAAAAGATGCTGTGTCAACTTGGGTCCCTTTTACCCACTGGAGGAACAACCTGTCTAATGAATGTCAATTTTTTTTTAGAGAGAGACACAGAGAGAGAGAGAGAAACAGAGACAGAGAATGGGCATGCCAGGACCTTTAGCCCCTGCAAACAAACTCCATATGCAAGCACCACCTTGAGAATCTGCCTTATGTGGGTACTGGAGAATTGAACCGGGGTCCTTAGGCTTTCCAGACAAGCACCTAAGCCATCTATCCAGCCCTGAATGTCAATTTCTTATGTAAGAAGGAGATTTTAGAGTTTTACAACTAATCTCATGTTGTCATGTGAGCTGGATCTCCTCATGTACAATTTTCCCAATATTTAGTATATCTCAAAGAATATAGTCTATATAGTAGACATAAATTCCATTTTTGGCTTATGTGCTCATGGGCAAGTCACCTTGCCTCTGTGACAGGAAAATCCCTCACCTGAAAAGTAAGGACAAAAATCAAACCTACCCCATAAGCAAAACCTATTTGGCATTAAGAAGGGAGGGGTTACTGAAAGGTGATTACTGCCAGGATTAGTTACCTTTCTTGATATTGTGACCAGAGAACTTATAAGAAGCAACTTGAGAGAGGGAGGTTGATATAACTTATACTTCGAGGATACAGTCTGTAGCAGACTGATTCAGGTTCGCTGAGATGAACTTCCAGACCAGGCACAGTTATGGAGGAAGGGATTTATTGAAGCTTACAGATCCAGGGGAAGTTCCATAATGGCAGAAGAAACTGGCCTGCCTTCACAGGCCCAAGCAGAGAGAGAGAGAGAGAGAGAAGCACAAGCCTAAAAAGCCACAGCACACTTCAGGAACTCCAGCTAGGCACACTTTGCATATCTTTAGATTGAAACCTGAAACCCACCACCACACCTTAAGATCCACACAATGGCACTGACTCCAGCCATGTGGTTGCAGATGCAAACTACAAGCAAACAACTGAATATATTGGGGGCCATCAATTCTATTCAAACCACCACACAGTCCATCTTGGTTAAATAGTCATGGTGGAGAGTTGTGGGGTGTGGGGGGGGGCAACTGGTCACATTGTGTCCACAGTCAGGAAGGAGAGAGGGATAAATGCTGGTGTTCAGCTCACTTTCTCTTTTTTATTCAGTTCAGGGCCCCAGTAAATTAAATTGTGCCCCCCACATTCAAGATGAGTCTTCCCTACTTAGTTAAACCTTTCTGGAAACAGCTTCACAGACATACCCAGATGTATGTTTCCATGGAAATTATAAACCTAGTCACAATGACATTAAGATCAACCCCAGCACTCAGAAGGCAGAGGTAGGAGGATCACCATGAGTTTGAGGCCACCCTGAGACTACATAGTGAATTCCAGGTCAGCCTGAGCTAGAGTGAGACCCTACCTTGGAAAAAAAAAAAAAAAAAAGGTCAACCATCATGATGTCATGACCACTCAGAGTTCCTCAGAGAACCCTCTATATAGTCTCCCAATATGTTGGTCAGTACTTCAGTTGTGACCATACAAAAGACACACACACACACACACACAGAGAGAGAGAGAGAGAGAGAGAGAGAGAGAGAGAGAGAGAGAGGAAAACTCAGAAACTATCTCAGCAACTTCACAAAGAGACTTGCTACAAAATTTAGCACAGTTACCCAGAAGAATTGTCTTTGCAATTAATAACCCTAAAATGCTCATCTTATATGACCATATCCCACAAACAAATTGCTTTTATAGTTGAATCTACAAATTTAGACCCATTGATCAATACTTCCATTTTATAAGACATCTGTAGAGAGACCTGGAGAAGGTACTTTGTTTCATTGCTTAGGGATAAAGATTGACTGGCTCGTATCACCCATGTATAGATTCCAGTTTGATTCACACATTAAACTCAACGGGGCAGCCATCCTCCATTCCTCTTCCAAATTACATAGTCAATATCTTTTTTTTTCTCAACGTGTCTTATAAAAGGCAGGAAGGAGATTATATCCCTAGTAGAAAGGCTGCTGAGTAGCAAGAAGTTTACAGAGGCTAAGTTTGTACTCAGCAGACACCCTGGGGTCTGAGTTTCAAGCTTCTGGATAGCATTCTGCAAAATATTTTCTATGACCCCACCAAGGAAGTGTGTGTTTGTGTGTGTGTGTGTGTGTGTGTAGTGTGTGGCTTTGATCATCTGCAGGGGCACAGCTGACAAATCGAAGTGATTCAGACATCCAGCTGAAGTCTGTCCACCGCTCTTCTGAAATCTTATTTTTTCTTGCACCTGATTGCCCCAGTGGGAAATGGAGCATTTGGCTCTTGGTAACTGAAGACATTATGTTACATTACAGAAGTATGGCAGGACTATTTTGGAGTTACACACAAGAAGAGACAAGGAGAGCTATACTCAGATAGCCACACTCTCAGCACCCCATTGAGGTCATCACTGAGTTTCAAGCACTCCGTGATTGGAAGGAGCATTCTGTTCTGTTAGGAACCTGTTCTAGATCTATAAGATCTATCATATAATTCCAAGTTACTTGTATCAGTAGTTCTCTGATTTAAACACTTGCCCCAGTCATGTAGAGAGCTATATCACCTAGGTTCAGGTACTTAGGATGTGAAGGTGGAAAGATTGTAAGAACTACAGAGTGGGAAGGAAGGCTATGGGACGTTATTGCCTGGCCATGACATGGCCATTGTACTCCATGAACTCAGAGCAGAGGAAGTTACCTGCATAAAACCTGCGCATGATGCAACACACACCATTCTGTCATTGATGGGGGCTTATGAGTACCTACCTCTTCTACTATTGTCAATGGTTTCTGGGCATGGGAGAGCTATTTTCTTCAATGATGTATCCATCAGTATGTGGGGAGAAGAAAAGGAGGTTCATTGAGAATGAGAGAGGGACAAGAGAAGATAACGGTAAGTCTCTATAGATGATTATATATATGCATGAAATTATCAAAGAACAAATTTAAAATACAGTTTGTCAAGCCCACCTTGGACTTGATTTATTTACTTTTTTGCTAGTGTATATTCATTGTACAAAGTGATGGATTGTATAGCATTTGTATGCATGAGCTGTATATTAAGATATATCATGTCTTCTCTCCATATGTGTCCATTACCTGTATCCCTTCATCCTACTCCCAAAGAGGGTTCCACATATAACAGAAAACCCGTGATGTCTCTGAATCTGGCTTCTTTCACTTAGTACAATGATTGTCAGTCCCATCCATTTTCCTCTAAATGTCATAGTCTGTTCTTCTTTATGGTGGAATAAAGCTCCATTATGGATAGATGTCACATTTTCTTTGTTAGCCACTCACCTTTCTAGGTTGATTCCATAACTGCTATTGTGAGTAGTGCTACAATAAACCTGGTGGTGCAAGTGTCTTTGCGGGATGCTGGCTTACAGTTCTGCCAGGATTCCCAGGAGGCCTGTGGCTAGGTGACTTAATGGGCCTGATGAATTTGCATTTTGAAAGAATTCCCACCGATGCTGGGATCTCCTGGAGCACATGTCTAAGAACTTATATCATATTATTGTCCTTGAATTATTTTGGGGCATGCAGAATCAAAACCAGAATTGCCTAGTAAGGAAGGAAACCAAAAAAGGAAGACATATTGGTTTTTTAGTTTGAGGCACTGGGGACAGAAGAACGTGAGGGCCATGTGGTCTCAGTGAGTAAGAAGATTCAAGAGAGCTTGAGGACACACCAAGCAGCACTCTTTCTCTTTTGTTTTTGGATCTCTTCTTAGGGGCCAGTTTTCTTCATCAAGCCAGATGCCAAGTTTTGTTTTGCATTGTTGTAACTGCTTCCTGTCTCAGGAGATGTGCATATTTGGAATACTTATTAAGCAGACTGCCATTGCCACACTGGATTCTTCGGAGATGTCACATTTAAACAAGCACTATCAAGAGAGCACACAGCTGCTCCCATCTGGAAGCATCCAGATTTTAAAGTCAAACATTGGAACTGATATATCTGATCATAAAGATAAAGCAAAATAAAGTGCAACCAACACCCTAGGCTCCAAGTAATTAGAAATATGAGATTGCCAGGAGGAAAAGTCGTTTATGGAGTATTTTATATGAAGTATTGCTTTATGAAGTGTGAGAGGGAGGAAGCTACTGAGGGGAGCTATGGAGAAGTCTAATGGGGAACCATGTGTGAATCAACTTGCCTTTTTGATGAACATCTTCTCTTCTACCTTTCTCTCTGAAAATGCACAAAGGTAAAAACACACAAAAAATCCAGTGGACAGAGATTTCCAGGGCCAAGGAGTGCAGAGGAGGCTGTCTGGGGCTGGAGGTGGGACACACTCTCTGTTTCCCTGTACTGTGGAGGTAGAGGCGGTGACTTGATGACATCTGTATGGCACTGAAATCATCCACATCTCCTTTGCCATAGCAGGTGTCAGTATGTGTTCACTAGGCAATGGGGACTGTGGTTTTTCTGTCTTCGGTTACTGAGACTGGCAGAGGAATTAGACACTAGTGACCTCATTTGGCTACAACAGAGATGACATTTGTTTTGTCTGTCCATGGTCCTGCAAAAGAAGAAAGCTGGGCGTAGTGGCGCATGCCTTTAATCCCAGCACTCGGGAGGCAGAGGTAGGAGGATCGCCGAGAGTTTGAGGCCACCCTGAGACTACATAGTGAATTCCAGGTCAGCCTGAGCCAGAGTAAGACCCTACCTCGAAAAACCAAAAAAAAAAAAAAGAAGAAGAATAAAAAGCAAGCCCATACAAGCAAGAAACCCTGGGACAAAAATACAGCTTTATGGCATGTTTGGTGGTGATAGTTCAGGAAAATGTCTGTGCTTTGTCTTTGAAATGCCAACCTAGATGCCAAGCAGTCAAAGTGGAGGGTCTTGTCTGTACAAAAACCTATTTTAGGACCATGGATTGCACCCCTAGCTGCTCCTAAGCCTAAGTATGCATGTGTGTACTCTCTCCTCAGAACACCCAAGGAATCCTTATCATATGTGGGCTGCAGTTCTATTCTCTCTGTGGGATGTGCTCCTGGCTGGGCTTCTCACAGCTGACCCTTTTCCTGCTTTTTTCTGAGGCCTTTCACTACCCCTGCTCAGCTCTGGCCTCCACACAGCCCATGCATTTCCAAATACTGAGCCCATTTTAACAACTCTAGCACAAAAATGTGTGCACGTGTTTATTAAAGAATGCTCTAGTTAGTGGATAATTCATAATTGTTGAGAGGAGGAATAATTGAGGCTGAAAAAATAAAGTATATGAAAAGGAAAAGGGTGTTAGGAATGCAGCTTAGTTGATAGAATGCTTTCATGGTACCCACAAACCTCTGAGTTTGAGTACCACATAAACTGGATGTGGTGGTATATTCCTAAGATTCCAGCACTAAGGAAATAGAGGCATTAGGATCAGACATTCAAGGTCACCCTTGGCTACATAATGAGTTTAAGTCCAGCCTGGTATCTATCTATCTATCTATCTATCTATCTATCTATCTATCTATCTATCTATCTATAAGACCCTTTCTCAAAAAATGGGGTAGATGGAAGGAAAAGGAAGGAAAATGGAAAGGAAGGGAAGGGCCATCATTGCTCAGATCAGATTCTCCCTGTCAAACCTCATCACACTAACTTTCTGGCCATGTATGAAACAGCAAGCATGATAGTCTATATCACTTAAAGGTCTAATCTGCAAAAATGATGGTAGGAATAACAAAACACTACTGTAGTGGCTTGCTGTTAATTGTTGAATGTTCACTGTGCATTAGTTTTGCTGCCACTTACTTACATTGTGTCCAATCTGTAGGTGGCTTCTGTGTCCCAGATACTGTGGTATCTCTGTTTATATAACAAGGTTGTTACTCAACTCCTCTGCATTCATACATGTTAACGACCTATACTCGCTGAGGTCACTAAGAAAGCCAGGCATTGGTTCTAGGCAGGACTATGTATGCTTAGCTGTCTTTCTTGTCCAACACAGTTTGATGGCTGTGATCTGGAAGCAAGTTGTCTTGACCAACTGCAAGAATGCTGAGAATCTAATGGGTTAATCCTTGTTGCTTGACCTCCTGTTTGCAAAGTTTCATTTATAATCAATTTAAAATCGTTAATTGGACAAAATAACTCTTCATTACCATATCCCAAGGGTGGCCAAAATTTAATTGCCAAGCCTAGTTTGTACAGGCAATTTCTGTTTAACAAAGAGGAATATCTAGTGTTATTGTAAAATTAATTGGGTGTGTTATGCTCCAACCTCTACTACAGTCATTGGGCTGAAAGTGGAAATATATGCCATGTCTATTAAGCACAGAGTTTTTCTAACAGTTTCCTCTACAAGGACAGTAATAAAATGCTATCTTGAGTCATGGGTTATTTCCATCCTAAACATGTGAAGTTGGTAACCCAGGCAGCAGCACAACTTTTGAAATATTGGACAGTGATACTCTGGAGTGCATGAAGCTCCTTTTTTGTGTGAGATGAAGCTTGGCTGCTGTCCGTGCCTTTGGGATATCTGCATCTGATGGTCCATTCACTGGACCTCCTTCAGCCCCTCTGCTCTATCTCGATGCCTCTCCTCCACAGACTGCACCTTCCAAGTCCTTCCTTCCCCATGCCTCCACATCCTCTGTTTTATAGCAAGAGGGCCTCATGTGGCCTCACTCTAGAGGCTTGTTCTGCCTCAGCTCCTCCATTTCTCTTCTCCTCTGTTTCTCTTTTCCTCTCCCCCTTATGTCTCAGGACTCTCCTCCCAGTAGAAAGGCCCTGGTCATTGATGTCATCAGAGCACACTCAATGTATTCAAGCTCACAATGGACAGGTGGCTCTGTGGTCTTGAGTGAGTACACTTCTTGCTTATTGTTTATTTTTTCGTGTGTGTGTGTGCGTGTGTGTGTGTGTGTGTGTGTGTGTGTGTGTGTATGCACATGTGTTTAGGTATGTGTGTGTCTGTTTGTGGAGGCCACAGGTTGATATTGGTTGTTTTTCTTGATCATGCTCCCACTTATTTACTGAGGCAGGGTATCTCACTGGAACTCAGAGCTCATCAGTTTGGCTAGTCTAGTTAGCCATTCTACTCTAGGTATTCTGTCTCTGCCTCCTGTGCTCTGGAATTACAGTTGAGCTGCCATGCCCATCTGGCATTTATAAGGGTGCTGGAGATCTGAACTCAGGTCCTCCAATTGAGCAGCAAGTGCTTTATCCATTGAACCATCTCCCTCGTCCCTTACTATTAGTAGCTATAATAAGACATTATTATACATACCTACTAGGTTTGGGGAAAAACAAAGAAAATAATTTTTTGGAGTTCCTGAAATGTCTATTTGATATACCAGCATGGGCAGCAAGGTAGACATTCAGGGGCACTGGAAAAGAGTCCTCATGAGCTCATCATTGGGTCTTGCCTGCAGTTGGCCATGTTGTGACATTTGCTGTTGACTCTGTCAGCTACCAACAGTGAGTCATCATCACTGCCACAAGAAAAAGTCATTCATGCAGATACTATCCTCCACAGATGTTCTTGGGATTAGGTGTCAACAATAACATGGCCAAGAAGCAAAGTAAATCCATCAGTTGAGAAATTTGACACCACATCTCATTAATTGCTGTCCATCTTGAGATAAATTCTAATGCAACTGTACCCAAAACCTAAACAATCATGTTTGTGGGGTTTTCAGTGTCTCAGTGTTCCTATATGCTCAGCCACTTGTCAACTCATCTAAGTTCGCTGTATCTCATTTGCTAAATGTCCTTTGTATATTCATTATAGCTAATAAGGAATATGAGAAATATGAAATTATTTTAAGAACCCCATGCTTTTCAGAATCCCTAAGGAGGTCTTGGAATTGCACTCTCTCTTTTCCCAGTGTGAAATACTCATGAGTATAAAGAATCCAGAAACACCATCTGGAGATGGACCCCTGTCACAGCCCTTCTCTGGAATACCCTTGGCATTCTCTGCTTACTATTTGAAGTGTGTGTTTATATCAGTGGTGGAAGTCCTCTCATTTGTGATTTCTCCTTCTCACTGTCATGGAAGCTTCCTGAGAAAGGCATTGTTTTCTCAGCACCCATGTGGGTCAGCACCTAGGATAAGTCCTGCCAAGTCATTCCCCTATCTTAGAAAGGGACACTACACATATTAAGAGTGTTCAAAGAAACCATTCCAGTAGAGCAGAGTGTGTTAAACCCTGGTGTTAAGCAAAACAAATGCTTTCTTGATGCAGGGAGGTTTGCCAGCCCTGCCTGTCCTCATTTCCAGGTGCTGGGCAGAGCTGCCCCAGGACTGCCACGAAGCAGCATGCAGCATGAGCCAAGGCCACAGGAAAGTCGCAGAGATCTTCAGGGAGCACATGGGGTGTGTTTCTGGCACTATTAAAACCCACCTGGTAGAGCTCGATGTGATCATTCTGGAATCACGTGGTGTGTTAAACCCAGGACCGAAAACACTACCTTGAGATCTTCCTTAGTAATTGTGAAAAATGTGGAGTCTGCAACATTTGGGATCCCTTCCATATTCCATGGGTCTGAGAGGCTCCCTTGAACTGGCAGTCCTCTCCTCTCCACTGCACCTGGGGAAGCTAGGGCAGAACTAGAGGGTGTATTAATGTGTGTGCTTCTTGTCAGCCTTCCATAGCATTGCTGAATGCTGCGACTAAGATTGGCCTCCCCATAACACAGCTGGGCAGGCATTAGCACCCGAGAAGGGCCCCATCAGAATTGCTGTTTATCCCACCATGTGTCCTTGAACTTACAGGTTCCTGGTTGGAAGGTGACGAGCTCAGATCTCTTAGGACTGAATTTTGTTTACAGCTCTGATCGGTCTAGTTCTCTCTCTGCATGACAACCTAAACTTCACTGTGTGATACATCTGATTAAGCCACTTCAGAGAACCTTTTCACAGAAATATTACAAATTGTAAGGAATTTCATTCATGTCTCATGTCATTGCCACTAGACTCAAATGAAAGCTGCAAATGTCTCTGCCCACTTGGGTGGGCAGGTAAGCACTGACTTATGGAATGCATACACCATCATTTTTGTCCTTTTCATATCCATCACCATAGAGAGAAGGACAGCAGTCTGAGATTTTGTCCAGCCAGTGGACAAGCTGTGAATGGACACACACACACACACACACACACACACGCACACACACATTCGCACACATGCACACACACACATGCACACATGTGCACACACAGCAATGTCACAGAGGAACTGTGTGAATATATGAACAGGGAAAAAAATCCAAGTGGTGATATTGAGGCTTCAGTGACTTGAGGAACAATCTTCCCAGATCCGAAAGGATGTTCAGAGCCAATTAGAGCTCCTTCTTGGGGAAGGGTGTGTGGACAGGAGCTCTGAGGTTGCACCACACAGCTGCTAACAGACCGGGTGCTTGGGACAGGTGTAGAATACTCAGTCTTCCTTTCCCTTCCATTCTCTTTCTGCTTTAGTGTATATATGGCTGTGTTTCTGTGTGAAAGTACAGGTGTGCACATACAACAGTTCACATGCAAAGGTCAGAGAACAACCTTAGATGTCAGTCCTTGCCTTCTACCTCATTTTGAGTCAGGGTCTGTGGTGGTTTGAATAGAATAGATGGCCCCCAATATAATCAGTTGTTTATTTGTTTGTAGTTTCCATCTCTAGCCACCTGGCTGGAGGCAGTGTCACTGGGTGGATCTTAAGGTATGGTGGTGGATTTCAGATTTCAACCTAAAGATATGGAAAGTGTGCCTAGCTGGAGTTCCTTAAGTGTACTGTGTGGCCTTTGGCTTTTGGCTGGTGCTTCTCTCTCTCTGTTTGGTCCTATGAAGGCAGGCCAGCTTCTTCTGCCATTATGGAACTTCCCCTGGATCTGTAAGCTTCAATAAATATCCCTTCCTCCATAACTGTGCCTGGTCTGGAAGTTCATCTCAGTGAACCTGAAGCTGTCTGCTACAGGGTCTCATTCATTACTGCACACCCCAAAATAGCTGGCCCATGGATTTTTAGGAGGTTCTCCTGTCTCCACCTTCCTTCTCACCCTTGGTGTACCGAGCTTACAGACATTCATGCAACAGCATCTGGCTTTACTTGGCCTTTGGAGATCAGAATTCAGGTACTCATGCTTGCATAAAAGACACTTTATCCATTGAGCCATCTCCCAAACTCTCCTGTTTCTGTATTTTTTAAGTTTTTTAAAAAATATTTATTTATTTAAGAGATAGAGGAGAGAGAGAGAGAGAGAGAGAGAGAGAGAATGAGCATGTCAAGGCCTCCAACTACTGCAAACAAACTCTATACAGATGTGCCAGCTTGTGCATCTGACTTACATGGGTACTGTGGAATCGAACCCAGATCCTTAGGCTTTACAGGCAAGTGCCTTAGCCACTGAGAAATCTCTTCAGCCCTCTAATTGCATAGGTGCTTGCCCTTGGATACCTGACACTTTTATGATGCTGAGACTTAACAGAACTTAAGGTTGTGTTTATAAAAGTATAGTTTGACTCATTAACTATGCTCATTGCTAGACCAAGTAAGCTCTGGTCACACATACCTGAATCCATCTTCTTCATAGTGTGATATGGTCCAAGAGACTGGCCTGGCCTGTGAGGACTCAGTGTCTTATGTACTTCTCACAGACTTTCATACACTCACCTGTTCACCAGCTGGATTTCATACACTTAATTTAATTGTCCTTTACTGCAGAGGGAAGGTCACCATCAGTAGATAAAACCATTGATGAAGGCAGGCTGCTTTAAACATTGCATGTACACTTTCTGCAAAGACTGTGATGTTAAGACCCTCAGAAGAATCACAACAGTGTTACCTGAAAGCAAGTGTGATCAGAATTATTTACTCAACATCAATGACGAAGACAGCCCCGGACAGGGCCTCAGAAACAACCTTAGAATGGAATTGATTGACTTGATAGCAAGTTTGATAGTTTGGCTCTTGGTCTGTAAAAGCCAAGTCCAGTGACCCCTCTCCTGGCCATTAGCAAATGTGTGTGTCTTGCTGCTGACATTTGATGTGCTATTATTTATTTTTTCCAAAGGCAAGTGATATTTTATACTTTCCCTTTCTCAGGAAAAATCCAATAATTCTTTTCCTGCTCTGGAAAGTGGGCCAAGTGGAATGAGCTTGAGGTATCATCCATCATGATGCCTGAAATGTCTTGTAGGAAATGAGGAACCAGGCCGGACACAGCATGGCTCAGAGAGCACACTCCATCTCTTTAACCTGACCGTGGTAACCCAGACACAAGTTGGGCCATTTACTCCCAGTTCACATCCCTACAGAAGGCGCTATGGCTAATATCCACTCTCCCCCTTGACCTCATTGGCAGCAACACTAGGTTAAAATATCCTCCCAGCTATTTGGGCTGCTGCAGCAAAGACATGACAGGTAATAGTCCTGTAAATGTAATGGAACTTTCCGGGTAAACTTTTTAGAAGCTTTTTCAACATCATGCTTTCAGTCCTCCCTCCTACCTGGGCCTCTGTTGGCATCAGGAAGTCTTTATACCAGGCCTGAAATCCTGCCTCTAGATTTCTTGCTACAATGAGTTCAGAGAGTCCAGCCCCCATGTAAGTGTGTCTCCATGGACAGGTTCCTGAATTTGCCACCTTTAATGACTCCACCTCTGTGCTATTTTACAGTTCTTTCCTTGGCTTCCCATAGTTGAGCATGAGTTTTGCTTATATGCTTAGTTCTTAGTATGTGATTCAGCATGCTTCTTAGCATGTCATCAATTTACATGATTTATTTTTGTGGGACTGCTGTGTAATACTAATACCACACAATCACCCATTAGATGTTTGCTAATGCTCACTCATTCCACAGGTACCAGACAGGTAGCAAAATGTTCACACAGGGCATAAAGATGCTTGAGTGGGTGTGGCTGTGTAGCAATGTCAGTCTGAGTTTCAGTGGTGTTCTACTGTGAGGAATGGTGCTTATCAGAATGCTAGTTGCCTGCCCCCTGGATATGGCAGGTTTTTCTTCATAGATATTCAGGGAAACATCTCTTTGTCATGGGTACAATTTATTCATCTAGACTGACTTTGGTGTCATCATGGAAAGCTTGTGAGGGGAACATACCTGAGAGTGCAGCATCAGTGAATTTAGGAGCAACAGGAAGTGAAAGTACTGATAAGGAGTACTGGGAACTTCCTGTTGCTGAAATGCCCATTGGGATGTCAAGTGATGGCTATAATGAGCTCTCCTGCTGCCTGACTGCCAAGCTGCAAACCAACTCGGCTGTCCTGGTGGCATGTTGAGGCTCATTCTTTCCCAACATTGATCCTTTGTATTTATTTGCTTGTGCATAGAGAGGATGCATGTGGGTGGGGAAGGGTTGGATATACATGGATGTGTGAACGCATGCAGGGACCAGAGGACAACCTCAGGTGTCATCCTCATTAATGCCATCTACCATTTCTGTGACAAGGTCTCTGCTTGGTCTGCAGCTCATCATCACAGTCAATAGCTCATCTGGCTAGTGAGCTCCAGGGATCCTCCTCCCTCTACCACCCTAGTGCTGGGATTATAAATATATGCATCCACACATGGCTTTTTTTTCTTATTTTTAATTTTATTTTTTCTCATTTTTTAAAACATTTTCCATTATTATAAAAAATATCCCATGGTAATACCCTGGCATTAGCTTCCCCCATTTTCCCCTTTGAAATTCCATTCTCCATCATATCCACTCCCCATCTCAATCAGTCTCTCTTTTATTTTGGTGTCATGATCTTTCCCTCCCCTTATGATGGCCTTGTGTAGATAGTGTCAGGCACTATGAGGTCATGGATATTGAGGCCATTTTATGTCTGGAGGAAGCACGTTGTAAGGAGTCCTACCCTTCCTTTGGCTCTTACATTCTTTCTGCCACCTCTCCGCATTGGACCCTGAGCCTTGGAAGGTGTGATAGAGATGTTACTCAGTACTCTAGTCACTTCTTCCCAGCACCATGATACCTTCTGAGTCATCCCAAGGTCGCTGCCATCTGAAAAGAGAAGATTCTCTAGCCAAAGTGAGAGTAGCATTAGTGTAAGGGTATGAATATTAAGAAAAGTGCTTACTGGGCAGTTTGATAAGCCTAGTATATACATTTAGCCAGACATCAGCAGATGTTACACCACTAGGGCTCATGACTACCCCAGCTTTAAGTTTTCAGTGTCAGGGATGAATTCCCTCCCATGGAGCGGGCCTCTAGTCCAATTGGAGGGCAGTTGGTTTCCACCATGATAGACATGCCACCATTGCAACCGTGGGCTCATTTGGCCTGGCTGTCCAATTACAAGGTTTGCAGTGTTCACTGTTGAGTATCTTCACCGGTGGTATCTCTTTCTCCCATTAAACTGCATGTAGAATGGCTTCTGCCAGCTTTCTGTTGGCTGGTCTACATGGAAGATGTTAACAGCTCAGTTCCAGCAGGATTTCTCAGTGGCCTTGCAGCCCAAGTATGTGGAGTCTTCAGGAATAGGGTCTTACCATCTCTTCCTTGTGGGAAACCAAGGGTCTCAGCAATGGCCTATAATGCTTTGTGGGCATCAGGGACCTTCCTGGCCAAAAACTCACAGGAAGGTATCCCATCCCTGACACTGAAAATTTTCTAGCAATGATCTATGGCTACTTAGTGTTCCATTGTCCAAATCCAGAGGATTCCGTGTGATTTTTTTATATCCTCTAAGATTTTGATTAGCCCTCCCTCCACTTTCCTTTACTCAATCTCTTCCCCTGACCTCACTTTGGGCCTTTTCACCCCCGTTAATCTATTCTTCTACTTACACATATAGAATACCAACCTATTAAGTACCCTCCTTCCTTCCTTTCTCTTCCCTTTATATCTCTTTTTTAGCTTACTGGCCTCTGCTACTGAGTTTTTTCCTTCTCACACAGAAGCCCAATCACCTATACCTAGGATCCACATATGAGAGAGAACATGCAGCGCTTGGCTTTCTGGGCCTGGGTTACCTCACTTAGTTTAATCCTTGCCAGATCCATCCATTCTCCTGCAAATTTTATTACTTCATTTTTCTTTACCACTGAGTAGACTCCATTGTGTAAATGTGCCATATCTTCATTATCCACTCATCAGTTGAGAGACATCTAGGCTGGTTCCGTTTCCCAGCTATTACGAAGCTATTATTGAGCAGCAATAAACATGGTTGAGCACGTACTTCTAAGGAAATGAGATGAGTCCTTAGGATATATGCCTAGGAGTGCTATAGCTGGGTCATATGGTAGATCAATCTTTAGCTATTTTAGGAACCTCCACACTGATTTCCACAATGGCTGGAGCAGATTGCATTCCCACCAACAGTGTAGAAGGGTTCCTCTTTTTCTACATCTCTGCCAGCATTTATGACCATTTGTTTTCATGATGGTAGCCAATCTGACAGGAGTGAGATGGAATCTCAACATAGTTTTAATCTGCATTTTCCTGATGACTAGGGCCATAGAACATTTTTTAGATGCTTATACGCCATCCATATTTCTTCTTTTGAGAACTCTCTATTTAGCTCAATAGCCCATTTTTCAATTGGCTTGTTTGATTTCTTATTATTTAGTTTTTTGAGTTCTTTGTATATCCTAGATATTAATCCTCGATCAGATATATAGCTGGCAAAGATTTTTTCCCACTCTGCAGGTTGCCTCTTTGCTTTATTCACATTGTCCTTTGCAGTAAAAAATCTTTGTAATTTCATGAGGTCCCAGTAATTAAGCTGTGGTTTTCTTGCCTGAGCAATTGGGGTTATATTCAGAAATTCTTTGCCAAGACCAATATGTTGAAGGGTTTCCCCTACTTTTTCCTCTAGCAGTTTCAGAGTTTAAGGTCTGATGTTAAGGTCTTTAATCCATGCGGACTTAACTGAGTATTTTTGGCATTTTATCTAATATTTGGTGGCTATATATATATTTTGATGGGGATTGCATTAAATATGTAGATTTCTTTTGGTAAGATTGCCATTTTCACAATATTGATTCTTCCAATCCAGGAACAAGGGATGTTTCTCCTCTTCCTAGTTTCTTCTGCAATTTATCGCTTGAGTGGTTTAAAGTTTTCATTCTAGAGACCCTTTAGTTCCTTGGTTAGGTTTATTCCAAGGTACTTTATTTTCTTTGATGCAATTGTGAATGGGCGTGATTCTCTGATTTCATCCTCTGTGTGTTTTATGTTAGCACATAGGAAAGCTACTGATTTCTGTGTATTTATTTTGTATCCTGCTACATGGCTGTAGGTTTTTATCAGCTCTAACTGTTTGCTGGTAGACTCTTTAGGGTGCTTTATATATGGAATCATGTCATCTGCAAATAATTGATAACGTGATCTCTTCCTTTCCAATTTGTATCCCTTTTATGTGCATCTCTTGCCTTATTGCTATGGCTAAGACTTTCAGTACTATGTTAAATAAACTTGGGGACAGTGAACACCCTTGTCTTGTTCCTGATTTTAGAGGAAAAGCTTCCAGTTTTTCCCCATTTAGTAATATGTTGGCTATAGGCTTGTCATAAATAGCCTTTATTATATTGAGATATGTTCATTCTATTCCCAGTCTCTGTAGAACTTTTATCATGAAGGGATATTGAATTTTGTCAAATGCTTTCTCTGCTTCTACTGAGATGATCATGTGATTTTTGTCCCTCAATCCATTTATATAATGTACTACATTTATTGATTTGCATATGTTGAACCATCCCTGCATGCCTGGGATAAAGCCTACTTGGTCAGGGTGAATGATCTTTCTGATAAATTCTTGTATTCTGTTTGCCAATGCTTTGTTGAGAATTTTTGCATCTGCGTTCATGAGGTAGATTGGTCTGTAATATTCTTTTTTTGTTCTATCTTTGCCTGGTTTTGGTATCAGGGTGATGCTGGCTTAATAGAAGGAGTTTGGTAGACTTCCTTCTTTTTCTATTTTATGGAAAAGCTTAAGAAGCAATGGTGTTTGTTCTTCCCTGAAGGTTTGGTATAATTCAGCAGTGAATCCATCTGGGCCTGGGCTTTCTTTAAAATATTTTTAATTTTTATTTATTTATTTGAGAGCTACAGACAGAGACAGAAAGAGGCATAGAGAGAGAGAATGGGTGCACAGGGCCTCAAGCCACTGCAAACGAACTCCAGATGCGTACAGCCACTTCTGCATCTGGCTAATGTGGGTCCTGGGGAATAGAGCCTGGAACCTGTGTCCTTAGGCTTCACAGGCAAGCACTTAACCTCTAAACCATCTGTCCACCCCCTGGGCTATTTTTTAGTTGGGAGATTTTTTGATAACTGCTTGGATCTCCAGGCTTGTTATAGGTCTATTTAAGTGATTAATCTCATCTTGTTTTAATTTAGGTAGGTCATATAAATCAAGGAAATCATCCATTTCTTTCAGATTTTAATACTTTGTGGAGTATGTGCTTTTATAGTATGTCCCTATGATTTTTTGATTTCTCTGGCATCTGTTGGGATGTTACCTTTTTCATCTCTAATTTTATTAATTTCTGTCTCTTCTCTCTTTCTTTTGGTCAGACTGGTAAGCATTTCTCAACCTTGTTTATCCTTCCAAAAAACAAAATCTG
The DNA here is from genome assembly GCA_036346955.1 of Dipus sagitta. NCBI lineage: Eukaryota > Metazoa > Chordata > Mammalia > Rodentia > Dipodidae > Dipus > Dipus sagitta. The sequence goes on along the minus strand of CM070779.1, from coordinate 63,299,922 downwards.
TGTTTCATTGATTCTTTGGATTTTTTTTTTTTTGTTGTTTCTATTTCATTAAATTCTCCCCTAATCTTTATTTATTATTTCTTCCCATATGCTGATTTTTGGTTTGCTTTGTTCTTCTTTTTCCAAGGCTTTAAAGTGAAGCATTAGGTGGCTTACTTGCGACCTTTCCAATTTCTTAATATAGGCACTTAAATCTATAAATTTATCTCTTAGGACTGCCTTCATTAAGTCCCAGAGATTTTGGTGTGTTGTGTTCTCATTATCGTTTGACTCTATAAATTTTTTGATTTCGTTCTTGATTTCTTCATTGACCCACTCATCATTTAGTAATATGTTGTTTAATTTCCATGATTTTGTGTATGCTCTATAGCCTTTATTGCTATTGACTTGTAGTTTGATTCCATTGTGGTCAGATAGAATGCAAGGAACTATTTCAATTTTCCTGTATTTGTTAAGATTTGCTTTGTGTCCTAATATATGGTCTACTTTAGAGAATGGTCCATGTGCTGCTGAAAAGAATGTATATTCGGCAGCATTTGGATGAAATGCCCTGTGTATATCTGTTAGGTCCATTCCTTCTCTGTCCTCATTTAGTCCAGATGCCTCTCTGTTTATTTTTCCCAGGATGACCTGTCAGTTGATGAGAGTGGGGTGTTGAAGTCACCCACTACCACTGTGTTTGGTGTTATCTGTGACCTTAGTTCTAGTAGCATGTGTTTGATGAATTTGGGGGCCCCCATGTTAGGCGCATATATGTTTAGGATTGTAATGTTCTGGTGTTGGAGGGTTCCTTTAATCAATATAAAGTGGCCTTCCTTATCTTTCTTAACTAATGTTGGATTTAAGTCTACCTTGTTAGATATTATGAGAGCAACCCCTGCTTGTTTTCTAGGTCCATTTGCTTGAAACACCGTTTTCCAACCTTTCACCCTAAGATAGTGTCCATCCTTTGAAGAAAGGTGGGTTTCTTGGAGGCAACAAATTGAAGGATCCTGCTTTTTAACCCACTCAGCAAACCTATGTCTTTTGCTTGGGGCATTGAGGCCATTGATATTAAGAGATATTATTGAAAGGTGTGTATTCATTTTTGCCATTTTTTTTGTAGTTCTTCCAGTTTTACCTTTGCTCTCTTGTATTAACTAGTATTTGAGTATTGTTTGTTTTTTCCCGGTTCCTTATATGTGTGCTTTTCTTTTTCTTCAGCATGGAGGATTCTTTCAATAATTTTCTGTAGAGCTGGTTTTGTCTTCAAATACTCCTTTAGTCCGCTTTTGTTGTGGAATGTCCTCTGTCTATTTGAATGGATAGCTTTGCAGGATAAAGTAACCTTGGTTGACAGTTGTTATCTTTTAGAACTTGGAATACGTCACTCCATGCCCTTCTGGCTTTTAAAGTTTGTGTTGAGTAATCTGCTGTAATCCTGATATGCTTACCTTTGTAGGTAACTTGATTTTTCTCTCTGACTGCTTGCAATGTTTTTTCTTTGGTTTGTATGTTTGGTAGTTTGATTACAATATGGCAAGGAGAGGTTCTGTCCATGTTTTGTCTGGCTGGTGTTCTAAAGGATTCCTGTATCTTCATTGGCCCCTCTTTCCCAATTTGGGGGAAGTTTTCTTCTATGATTTTGTTGAAGATGCCTACTATGCCTTTGACGTGAAATTCTTCTCCTTCTACTATGCCCTGAATTCTTATGTTTGATCTTTTCATAGTGTCCTGAGTATCATGAAATTCTCACTCATTCTTTTCTATTAGTTTCCTTTTTCTTTGTTGGACTGTATTAGATCTGCCACCTGGTTTTCTCGCTTAGATATTCTGTCCTTGCCTTCATCCATTCTACTTGTGAGATTTTCTACAGAGTTTTTTTTATTTCATTAACTGTGTTCTTTATTGCTAGTAATTCTAACTGGTTTTTCTTTTTTTTTTTTTTTTTTTTTTATTAGTCAGTTCTGTATTCAGCAAATACAGTCATTTTGGTACCATTATTAGGCTCATCCGTGACCTACCCCCTCCCCTTGGCCCCTCCTTGTTGAGGTATACGGGTCATGCATTGTGGAGTTAGCCCACAGTTATGGGTAAGCTAAATGTCTCTGCATATCATGACCCAACATGTGACTCTGACATTCTTTCCGCCCCCTCTTCCGCAAAATTTCCCTGAGCCATGTTGGGTTCATTTTTGGTCGGCTTCAGTGATGAGGTGTTGAGGGCCTCTGAGGCCCTGGCTCTCTGATTTGGTAGGAGTTGATTTTTCTCTATGCTGATCTCCTTCCCCCTTGTGCTGGTGTCTGGTTCATCAGGAAAAACAGCCCCCTTGCTTGTTTCTCGAAGTTTTCTTAGTTTCAGCCGGAGCCCTTTTGAGGTATGATGGGGTGGCTCTCTCCTTAGGGTCTACATCTATCTGAAAAAGAGAAGCAGATTCTCCAACGGAGAGTAAGTTAGCATCAGGACAAATGAGATAACCCTTACATTTTTTTTTTTTATAGAGAATTTAATATGTGTAGGCCCTCTTGTAGCCCACAATTGATAGTAGGTTGATACTGGAGAGTGGGCTTATGTTTGGATATGGTTCTGACTTGTTTCCCAGCTCCAGCTATGGGTCCCATACCAGTGAGGGGATCAGTTAGCCAAATTGAGAGCAGTTGGTTCCCCACGTTGGCTGTGTGCCACCACTGCACTTGTGTGGGCATCACAATAAGTTATTTGCTGCTAAGTAGGTTAGACCATGCGTTGCTTCGATAGATATTGGTCAATTTCCCCCAGTCGCCCATGTAGCACCTTCTGGCACTAGATGCGCTGACTGTCTGGGGACTGACTCTCATCCAACTTCCAGCCATGCCATTCTAATTTGCATGTCAATCACATAAGGTATCTTCAGCAGTAGGGTCTTACCACTAACCTTTGGTGGGTCATCAAGTACTCTGACAGAAATCTGTCTGTCTTTTAGGAAACCTTGTAGGTCTCTCTGATCAAAAGCTCATTGTGGATGATAGCCCCATGCTGGTTCTGGGAGTTACAGGTCAGTGCCCACTAAGAAAATGAGGAAAAAGATAACTAATATACAAGAGTTAGAGGTAAGAGAGAGAGAGACAGGGAGAGGGGAAGTGAGGGAGGGAAGATGTAGGAGACTAAGGTTAGTCTTAATCTTACCCTCTCCAGTGTCTTGTGGTTCAGGTGTTCCCTGTAAGGGCCTGGTGAAGGATCAGCCATTTGGTCTATCTTTTAGTAAGTAGAAGATTATGGTACCATTGCCGTTTGGGTCTAGATTTGTGTTTCCCACCCCTTTGATGCCCTCCCCTCCCTCCCCTTCCATCCTAGTGTCTAATCTAGGAGATGCTTGCTGGGTATTTTCTATATTATTTCTATTTCCTTCTTTATGTCTAGGATTGACCTCTTTCTTTCATTAAATTGATGTCCTGTGTCTTCTTTGCTTCCTTTGATTTCTTCTTTGATTTCTTTGAACATATTTATAATCATTCTTTTGTAATCTTTCTCAGGCATTTCCTCTAATTCGTTCTCACTGGAGGTCATTTCTGATGCATTAATACTTTTTGGTGGATTTATATTGTCTTGATTTTTGGTGTTTCTTGTGTTATAATGTATATATATTTTGCATCTTGGATTATCTAATGATTGGGTTTTTCCAGTTAGCTGGGTATTATGAGATATATCAATCAATATGATGTTATATATCTTCAGGGTAGGAGCTTAAGGTGCTAGGTGTGGCTCTGAAGACTCTCAGAGTATCTACAAAAGTGACTCTAGGTGTTGGGTGTGCCTGCTATGAGAGTATTCAAGAAGGCTAAGTGGAACAAAATACAGGCAGATTCTAAAATTTAACTAAACAATGTACACTTTCATTGACAAACTGCACAGAGTATTTGTCCAAGAGTAGGTATTATGACAACCAGATCCTCTGTCTGTCCCTTAGGCTGTGTGGTGCCTCACCCACTCCCTTAATCCTGACAATAAGGTGGTTAAGATTTCTGGTCTGTAGAGGGTTCCAAGTCAGCTTGTGACCAGGTGAGACCCTTCCCTAATGTATAACAGAAGAGTAAACAAAGCCACTATAATTCAATAAGCAACAAATAACAAGCCCAAAATGCAGCTTTTTTAAAAATGGCAAATTTGACCATCCATCCAATTTAAGATATAATTTATCCTGATATGAAAGGGGCAATTAGTACTTCTGGTTCAGGCCTATATACCAGGTTTATTAGGTGCGTACTGATCTGGTGAAATCCAGTTACCTTTTGGGATGATTTTGATCTCAGCTGCACTCTTGATTGGGTCCCTCTTTGGTGCTCTGTCTGTTCAAGTAGGCATGGCCCTGTCCGTGGACCACTGCTCTGTTCCCGGGGGACTGGGCACTGGTGGTGGGGGAGGGCAAGGGAGTCAATACTGCTCTAGTTCACCCGCTGTTCCATGTGTTCTTCTACCTTGTGATCTGCTCCTCCATTGCTCACTGCCATTTTCCCTTCACGTTTCTTGAGTTTGTGGAGAGCTCCAGTGTGAGCAGAAAATCCCCTTGCCTGGATTTTCCTGTGGCTCAAGCTGAGCCTGGTAGCTGGCTGGCACGCTGCCACTGCGGTCTCGCATGGGGACCCACAGGAGCAGCTTCTGCCAGGCTGTGCGGGCTCTGGATGCTCTGGATCTCTCCTACTTCTCCACTGCTGCTTCAATTTCCTATACAACTCATTTTTTAGTAAAAGTGTGTAGTTTGCTGTTTTTTTTTTTTTTTTTCCTCCCTAAGCTGCTTTGATGTGGTACCTACACTACCATCTTAACTGGAAGTCCACACCTGACATTTTTAATTTGGATCAGGATCCCTCATGCTAGCAAGGCAAGTGCTTTCTCCACTGAGCCATCTCCCAAGCCTTTGCTTTTTTTACTTTGAAAAGAAGTGCATTCCACCCCTCCTTCAGACTTATTGTGAGATCCTCACTCTGCTTATAGGAGGAAGAAACAGTGACAGCAAAGCGTCCATGAATCTCAGAATCCAAACTGATTTTGAAAATTCCTTCTTTTTTAAAATTTTATATTTTCTTATTAATTAGTTTTATACTCAGCAATTACAGTCAGTTTGGTACCATTATTAGGCTTATCTGTGACCTACCCCCTCTCCTTGGCCCCTCCTTGTTGAGGTATACAGGTCATGCATTATGGAATTAGCCCACAGTTATGGGTAGGATAAATGTCTCTATATAGCATGACCCATCATGTGGCTCTGATATTTTCTGACCCTTCTTCCACAAAATTTCCCTGAGCCATGTTGGGTTCATGTTTGGTCAGCTTCAGTGATGAGGTATTGGGGGTCTCTGGGTGTCTGGTATCTGATTTGGTAGGAGTTGGTTTTTCTCTGTGTTGATCTTCATCACCCTTGTGCTTGTACCTGGTTCACCAAGAAAACAGCACCCTTGCTTGTTTCAGCAATTATTCTTAGTTGCAGCCGGGGTCCTTTTGAGGTATGCTGGGGTTGCTCTCTCCTTGGGATCTACATCTATCACAAAAAGAGATGCAAACTCTCCAACGGACAGTAAGTTAGCACCAGGACAAATGAGATAACCCTTACTTTTCTTTTATGGAGAATTTAATAGGCGTAGGCCCTCTTGTAGCCCATGATTGGTGGTAGCTTGATAATGGAAAGCTGGCTTATGTTTGGATATGGTTCTGACTTGTTTCCCAGGTCCAGCTATGGGTCCTGTACCACTGAGGAGATCAGTTAGCCAAATCAAGAGCAGTTGGTTCCCCACCATGGCTGTGTGCCACTATTGCACTTGTGTGGGCATCATGACAGGTTATTTGCTGCTAAGTAGGTTAGACCATGAGTTGCTTGGAAAGATATTGGTTATTCACCCCAGTCGCCCATGTAGCACCTTCTGGCATGAGATGCGATGACTGTCTGGGGACTAACTCCCATCCAGCTTCCAGCCATGCCATTCCATTTTACGTGTCAACCACATAAGGTGTCTTCAGCAGTAGGGTCTTACCACTAATCTTTGGTGGGTCATCAAGTACTCTGACAGAAGTCTGTCATTCTTTTAAGAAACCTTGTAGGTCTCTCTGATCAAAAGCTCATTGTGGATGATAGCCACAAATACTCATTGGAGAAAAGACAACCTTTTTAGCAAATTGTGTTCAGAAAACTGGATATGTATCTGTAGAAACATGAAAATAGATTCTTCTCTCTCTCCATGCACAAAAATTAAGTACACATAGATTAAAGACTTTAACATCAGACCTTAAACTCTGAAACTGCTAGAGGAAAAAGTAGGGGAAACCCTTCAACATATTGGTCTTGGCAAAGAATTTCTGAATATAACCCCAATTGCTCAGGCAAGAAAACCACAGCTTAATTACTGGGACCTCATGAAATTACAAAGATTTTTTACTGCAAAGGACAATGTGAATAAAGCAAAGAGGCAACCTGCAGAGTGGGAAAAAATCTTTGCCAGCTATATATCTGATCGAGGATTAATATCTAGGATATACAAAGAACTCAAAAAACTAAATAATAAGAAATCAAACAAGCCAATTGAAAAATGGGCTATTGAGCTAAATAGAGAGTTCTCAAAAGAAGAAATATGGATGGCGTATAAGCATCTAAAAAATGTTCTATGGCCCTAGTCATCAGGAAAATGCCAGATTAAAACTATGTTGAGATTCCATCTCACTCCTGTCAGATTGGCTACCATCATGAAAACAAATGGTCATAAATGCTGGCAGAGATGTAGAAAAAGAGGAACCCTTCTACACTGTTGGTGGGAATGCAATCTGCTCCAGCCATTGTGGAAATCAGTGTGGAGGTTCCTAAAATAGCTAAAGATTGATCTACCATATGACCCAGCTATAGCACTCCTAGGCATATATCCTAAGGACTCATCTCATTTCCTTAGAAGTACGTGCTCAACCATGTTTATTGCTGCTCAATAATAGCTTCATAATAGCTGGGAAATGGAACCAGCCTAGATGTCTCTCAACTGATGAGTGGATAATGAGGATATGGCACATTTACACAATGGAGTCTACTCAGTGGTAAAGGAAAATGAAGTTATGAAATTTGCAGGAAAATGGACGGATCTGGAAAGGATTATACTCAGTGAGGTATCACAGGCCCAGAAAGCCAAGTGCTGCATGTTCTTTCTCATATGTGGATCCTAGGTACAAATGATTGGGCTTCTGTGTAAGAAGGAAAAAACTCAGTAGCAGAGGCCAGTAAGCTAAAAAAGAGATATAAAGGGAAGAGAAAGGAAGGAAGGAGGGTACTTAATAGGTTGGTATTCTATATGTGTAAGTAGAAGAATAGATTAACGGGGTGAAAAGGCCCAAAGTGAAGTCACGGGAGGAGATTGAGTAAAGGAAAGTGGAGAGAGGGCTAATCAAAATCTAAGAGGATATAAATAAATCATATGGAATTCTCCGGTTTTGGAAAATGGAACACTCAGGAGCCATATATCATTGCTAGAAAATTTTCAGTGCCTGGGATGGGATACCTCCCAGTGAGTTGTTGGCCAGTAAGGTCCCTGATGTCCCAAAAACATTATAGGGCATTGCCGAGGCCCTTGGTTTCCTACCACGAATAGATGGTAAGACCCTATTGCTGAAGACTCCACATACTTGGGCTGCAAGGCCACTGAGAAATTCTGCTGGTACTGAGCTGAAAACCTCCTCTCTGTAGACCAGCTGACAGATAGCTAGAAGAAGCCATTCTACATACAGTTCAATGGGAGAAAGAGATACCACCAGTGAAGACACTCAACAGTGGACACTACAAGCCTTATAATTGGCTGGCCAGGACAAAGGAGCCAATGGGTGCAATGGTGGCATGTCTATCATGGTGGAAACCAACTGCCCTCCAATTGAACTAGAGGTCCGCTCCATGGGAGGGAATACATCCCTAACACTGAAAACTTAATGCAGGGTAGTCATGAGCCCTAGGGGTGTAACATCTGCTGATTTCTGGCTAAACGTATATACTATGCTTATCAAACTGCCCAGTAAGCACTTTTCTTAAAATTCGTACCCTTATATTAATGCTACTCTCACTTTGGGTAGAAAATCTTCTCTTTTCAGATGTCAGTGACCTTGTGATGACTCAGAAGGTATCATAGTACTGGAAAGAAGTGACTGAAGTACTGAGTAACATCTTGATCACACCTTCCAAGGCTCAGGGTCTAATGTGGAAGAGGTGGCAGAAAGAATGTAAGAGCCAAAGGAAGGGTAGGACTCCTTACAACATGCTCCCTCCAGACATAAAATGGCCTGGAGATCCGTGACCTCATAGTGCCTGACACTACCTACATAAGACCATCATAAGAGGAGGAAAAGATCATGGCATCAAAATAAAAGAGAGGCTGATTGACATGGGGAGTGGATATGATGGAGAATGGAATTTCAAAGGGGAAAGTGATGGGAGGGAGGGTAATACCATGGGATATATTTTATAATTATGGAAAATGTTAATAAAAATTTAGATAAATGGGCTAGAGAGATGGCTTTAGTGGTTAAGCTCTTGCCTGTGAAGCCTAAGGACCCCGGTTCGAGGCTCGATTCCCCAGAACCCACGTTAGCCAGATGCACAAAGGGGTGCGTGCGTCTGGAGTTCGTTTGCAGTGGCTGGAGGTGCTGGTGTGCCCATTCTCTCTTTTCCTATCTCCCTTTTTCTCTCTGCGTCTGTCACTCTCAAATAAATAAATAATTTTTTTTAATTGAGAAAAAAGAGCTGGAGAGATGGCTTAGCGGTTAAGCGCTTGCCTGCGAAGCCTGAGGACCCCAGTTCGAGGCTCGATTCCCCAGAACCCACGTTAGCCAGATGCACAAAGGGGCGCATGTGTCTGGAGTTCGTTTGCAGTGGCTGGAGGCCCTGGTGTGCCCATTCTCTCTTTCCCTATCTCCCTCTTTCTCTCTGTGTCTGTCACTCTCAAATAAATAAATAAATAATTTTAAAAAAATTGAGCAAAAAAGGCTGGAGAGATGGCTTAGCAGTTAAGCACTTGCCTGTGAAGCCTAAGAACCCCTGTTCAAGGCTCCATTCCCCAGGACTCACATTAGCCAGATGCACATGCAGGGGCGCATGCATTTGGAGTTCGTTGCAGTGGCTGGAGGCCCTGGCGCACCCATTATCTCTCTCTCCATCTGCCTCTTTCTCTCTGCGTCTGTCACTTTCAAATAAATAAATAAAAATAAACAAAAAAATTTAAAAATTGAGAGAAAAGAAAATTCCTAGCCATAAGACCAATTTCATCACTATGAAGTCGTCAAGCATCAGAGTCAAACACTGCTGTTATTTCTTTATTGTCCTTTGTTCTCTTAGGGTATTGAGGCTCAAGCCTAAGTCTTGCTTATGCTAGCCAAGCTCCCATGGAGCTATACCCAACCATTGACTGTTGCAGTTTGGGGTTTTTGATGTGTTTGGCTTGAATCCCCAAAGAAGTGGTTAGCTTTCATGAAGAGCCTTTCTGTATGAAAATTATCAGTTTTCAAACACCAAACTCACACTTGAGTTGATGTGCTTAGAGGTGCTTTACCAATGGACTCTGGAAAATGGCAGCCATGACCTCCATCCCACAGAAGAAGAGTTGTGACTTTCATCTCACGTCAGTCCACAGTGCTGACAGGTTTAGAAGATGTCTATTCTGCTTGTCATCAGTAACCAGAGTTGGATATGAAAATGAGACATGCAGATGTCGAGATCCTGCAGTACAAATGCTGGATTCAGCATGACCAATGGGTGGTTTATGGAGGACTGGTAAGAGAGAATGTCATGCCTGGGTGCTCTGGACTCCTGTTTGTAGCCAGGCACATTCCAGCAGGTGCAGGAGAGCCTTGAACAACAATCTTCCTGCTTCTGCCTGACTATGAGAAGTCAGGTATCTTTAGTTTAATGCCAGTAGGTGAAGTAAGGCAATTATAGACACCAACCATTCACACAGCATGCCTATGTAATCATGATTGTTGGAAAGATAAGGTCCCAAGACTTTACACCATTTTTCCCTGGGTCAAATGCTGAGGCAAATAAAACAGACTTGAACTGGAACCTCCTAATGCAGTTCTGTGTGTCCCTTGCTCTTTGGGGTACCCTGTCCCTATGTAGGCTCTTTAGCAGAAAGTCGGCATGTAGGACAAAGTAGCTGTAATTTCCACACACTTGCTGATACTGCCACTGTGGTCCCAAGTCTCTCAAAGATTCAGGGTGCCTGCCTACTATGTAGTATTACTTCTGATCATGCAGTCATGTTTGATTTATGACATTCTACTGTCATGAGTCAAACCTGATTACAGCCTGGGGATTCCTATTATCATCTACATATTCCAAATACTGAGAGAACTAGATGAAAAGGGTGGAAAAATTCAAAGGGCCATGTGCATAGGGAAAGTGTTCAGGGAATCTTCCTATTTCCTGTACGATCAAAGTTTTTCAGAAAATTGACAATTTTCATATACATACATGTGTTTCAATCACAGTCCCCCCCAATTACTTCCTTTGATCACCCCTCCATTGTCTTCCCTTCCACTAAATCCCTTATTCTTTCCAACTAGCCCCATTCTATTTTGATGTCTTTTTGCCCTCCTCCATCATACATGCAAAAATTTTGATAGGCCCAATAGTGTGTGGTAATGACAGCCACTGTGTGGTCATGAATGCAATGGCTAATTTATTCTGGAACACAGCATTCTAAAGCACTTCTCTCCAACTTCAGCCTATTACATTTGGTCCACTCCCTCTTCTTCAATGTTTCTTTATCCTTTGAGGGCATGACAGAGATGTTTCATTTAGCACTGAGCACTCAATTGTCATTTCTGATGAGATTTGAGTCTACCCAGTAGTCACTGCCATCTGCAAAAAGAAGTTACTCTGACCAGGGGCGGGAACAGCACTAATATGTACATAAACATAAATATTTAGAGGGAAATTCGGTGGGCAGAACATATCTATTTAACCAAGCAACGGTAGTAGCCTTCCTTTGGGAATAGAACAAGTTGTTTAAAGACTTTGTGACTGTTGTGGTATGCTTTGTAAAAGTAACTTAACCCAAGGAGGCTTCAGCGTCCTCACCTGTGAACAACCACAATCAGCACATAGTGTAGAGGTAGAAAGACTAAAATGACCAGGACTGGGCATTTTGCGCAGTAGGTAGAGTGCTTGACTAGCATACACAAGGCTCCGGTTTCCACCTGTAGCACCACATAAACCCGGTTTGGTGGTGCACACCTGAAATCCAGCACTCAGGAGGTGGAGGGAGGAAGATGAAAAGTTCAAGGTCATCTCATTCTTGACTCCATATTGAGTTTGAGGTCTAGCTGAGATACTTGAGCCCATGCCTCAGAAAACAAAATAGAAAGAATAAGATGGCTCATACATGATGTGCTCATTAAAGCTCCTGGAATACAGAATACAGTCCAGGGCCAGGACACTTTGTCTTCATACTCAGCACAAACCTAATGGGCATCTACAATATCAAGAACTCAACGTCTTACAGGTCTGACCTCATCCTATGCTTGCCTTGGATGTGTGTCTAAATAGCACAGCATTCTTGTCTTCAGAGAGGTCAGAATTTCTGTGGCCTCAAGTTAGAGCAAGGGCACCTAACCCAGCACAAGGGATTAGTCAGCAGCAGGTAGCCCCTCAGGGGTGGAGTCCACAAGAACTAAAGCCTTTCCTAATGCTTCCTGTGAAGAACAGTATATATCTTTTATAATATATCCAAGAAACCTTAATGAGCCAGAACCCTTGAGATATGGGTTGTTATGATCACTAGGCAGACATGGGGCCAATGATTGTATCTCTGAGCAAAAAAAAAAAAAAAGTTTGTCTCCATTTTTTTTTCCTGATATCTCTTGTCTTCCCAAGAACACAGACTGTTGATACCAGGGTGTCTAAGTCTTGATATTTTTCCCCTAATTTTTCACATCAGTACACAAGTATGGACACAGAGCCTTTGGCAGGCAACAATATGTGGCTAGAATTAATCATACAGCTTGGCTTCACATTTCTCTTGGTTCTGTTTGTGGCTCTGTTCTGTTTATGCCAAGGAGTCCCACTTTGTACTTCATGGTGCTGTGATAAGCTTCCCTTCAAATGATGTATTTAAGCAAAGAGAGCAAGCTAATTTAATAAGTGTACTTACTGCCTGCACAACAGAGCTGGTGTTCCGGGGAGGGGCAAATGCCAGCCACCAGGATGATTGAAGCTGGACACCTGTGACCCTATTTCCTGAGGTGGATATCACTCAAAGGCAAATAAAATACAATAGGATAAAGTCATGGTACTTTTGACCTTTAACTTCTGATCCTCTTGCCTCTGCCTCCTGACTGCTGGTATGACAGGTGTATACCACCAGACCAAGTTTTTATAGTGGTATGGATGGGTGTCAGGGATTAATGCATGTTAGGCAAAAACTCTACAAATGGAGCTATATCCCCAGTCCTGAGCTGGTTTTTGAATAGTGTCAAAAATTCACTCTAGGACTGAAGGGATGGCTTAGCGGTTAAGGTGTTTGCCTGCAAAGCCAAAGGACTCAGGTTTGATTCCCCAGGACCCATGTTAGCCAGATGCACAAGGTGGCACATGTGTCTGGAGTTCGTTTGTAGTGGCTGGAGACCCTGGCATGCCCATTCTCAATCTCTCTCTCTCTCTCTCTCAAATAAATAAGCAAAAATAATTTTTTAGCCCAGATTTTTGTATTTTGTGACGTAACTAAAAACAAAACAAAAAAACCCACAGAATCTCTCAGTCTTGCAAGGAGAGCTGACGTGGAAGTAGACGCATAAAGCAACATGTACTGGCCACGCCATCCACCAGCAGAGCAGGGCCTTTTCTTGATTTCATTGTTCTTATTAAAAAAATATATATAAGTCCATCTTTCCTGACAGAGGTTAGAATGTTCTAGGGGGACAAACAGCTGCACAGATTAACTGCCCCAGGAACCTCAGTAGTACTTGGAAAGTTCTTTTTTTTTAATTTTATTTTTATTTATTTATTTATTTTTTCTTTATTAGTCAGTTCTGTATTCAGCAAATACAGTCAGTTTGGTACCATTATTGGGCTCATCCGTGACCTACCCCCTCCCCTTGACCCCTCCTTGTTGAGGTATATGGGTCATGCATTGTGGAGTTAGCCCACAGTTATGGGTAAGCTAAATGTCTCTGCATATCATGACCCAACATGTGACTCTGACATTCTTTCCTGTCTCCAACTCCAGGCTAGTTTGGCCTCATCTATCAGAAAATAACTTAGTTGCAAAGGGAAGGCTGTTAAGTCGCTGCTCCCGAAGGTACCACGTTCTTTCCACTTCTGTACAAAGGAGGCGCAGTGGCTGATAAACAGCAAAGACCGGCAGGCCTGCCGTCTGGGCGGTGGTAATCCTGGGCTGGTGTTTCCTCTCTCAAGGAAGTTTCCAACAGTGACCTTGTATTTAACATCTTGCTGGAACATCACCCAGGTTTCTTTTTTGATGGCTGGATGAAATCCTGTTCTTAGGGGCTACGTGACCAAGGCCAGTCTTACTTCAAGTGTCCCCAACGTCCTGATGCAGATGTCACCCCAATGTCATGGCAGGAGACTCAGGAAAACTAAGGACTGAGGTTTATTTACAAAGGACAATTTCCCACTGACCCGAGAATTACCTGAAAATCAAGTTCACCTCTAAAAACCTCCAGAACAGGCAGATTAAATCTCACAGGTACTGACCATGCCTCTGTGGTCCCCCGTGCCATTAGAGCAATGGGGAAATGTTCTGGAGAGAAGCTCCACGTGGTAGAGCTGAGAAGGGGAGCGCTGAGATGGGCTCAGGTCCCCGTTGCAGCAGACCCCAGACACTGGGAGCTCCTGCTATGGCCATCAGGAGTGGGGAACCAACGACCACCCACACCTGACAGCTGCCTGGGACACCTTGTGACACACACACCACCAGTGAGGTCAGATCATTTCACAGGGACAATGTCAGCCTCAATCACTGGCTTGGGCCGCATAGCACACAGTAAAATACGGCAACACTAGCTCTCAGTCCTCAAACTTACTTGGAAAGCCAACAACCAGGATGTGAGGCGGGGGAGGGGTGTGGGAGGAGGGTGACAGGTAAGAATGTGCCATAGGGGAAGAGTGGCTCCAGCTCCTGTGGGGCCCTAAAGCAAGAGCTTGGACCCTGGGCAGGCCGCAGCACCGGCGAAGAGGGCTGCGAGGGCGGCTTCGCGAACTCCAGGCATTTTCCCAATCCATTGTCACCCAAAAGTACACTGGTGCCACTAGGTCGTCTGGCACTGCTGCCTCTGGTCTTGTTCCCTCGCCCTGAGGCTGGGCCACTTGTCCGGCCTGGGGACTGATCGTACACGAAGTTCCGACAGGATGCCAGTTTGGACTCCAGGCCCCCCACTTTCCGCAGCAGGTCTCCCACTATGTTGAGGGCTGATATCCGGGCCGCAAGTGTGAGTAGAGTCCCACTGTTAGAGCTAAATGCTAAAGCCTAAATGCTGCGGGTGTGTTTAACCCGCAGCCGGGCCTTGGTGAGCTACGGGAGTGGACCACATGGAGCCCCTGCCCTGGACGGCTGTGTCTGTCCTTTTGGCTGCCCCTGAACCAGGCATGGGTGTCCTGGGCTTCTTCTGCTTCTGCTTCACAGCCAGTTCCTGCTGCAGATTTCTAGCTTTATCCTTCAGCCTTTGGACAGATTCTAGAAGATTCTCCTTCTCATCCAGTTCATTCTCCAGAAAGGAATTTCTTTCAATGGTTTGATTCAAGCGTTGCTCAAAGTCCTCCAGGGACATGGTCGTGGCCCGTTTGGCTCTCTCCAGGTCATCGTTGGCATGCTTCAGCTCCCTGATGTACTTCTGCAGTTGGATCTTTAATGGCTTTGGTCTGGGCCAGGTGGTCCTCCAACGCTGAGATCTGCCGGTAGCCTCCGGAATGCTGTGTCTCAAACTTCTCCTTGACGGTCTCTAGCTCCATGCCGAGGTGGTTGTTCTCCAATAGGAGGTCTCGGTTCCTGGTCTCGATGTGTTGCAGTTGAGTCTCCAGCTTCATATTGTCTGCTTCCCTCCTGGAATTCTCCGAGCTCCTCCTGCGAATTGTCTGCCCTCTGCTTGTAGGTCATGGCCAGATCTTTCCAATAGTTTGCTTCTTCTTCCTCAGAGCTGAAAGTGTTCCCAAGCCCTCCATTGTGAAAATGGGCAGCAGGTCACTCTTTGTGTGGCATGGCGTCAGGCTCAGGAGGCGAAGACCAGCCAAAAATAAAATATTTTTTAAATCACTCTAAGCTGCAACCATGCACTTACTTCTCCACAAAGTCACTCTGCCTGTTCCGATGGGCAAAAAAGAGAGGAGAGACCACAAGCAGTGGCTATTTTTTCATCATGAGGGCTAGTCAGCATCAAGGTTCCTATGGTCCATGGATTTCCCTCACTGCAGACCAACCCATCCTGGAACTGCAATGGTCATTAAGTAATGTTGTGTGCTGTCCACTTGGGGACTCTGCTGCTAACAGCAGTGTGCTCAATATCAGGGACATTTATTTTCTAAAGACAATCCATGCCAGCTGAGTGTCACACCAGACAAGTTGATTAAAACTTGGCAAGCACAATTGCCATTTCTAATAAAGAAATTGCCACCACAGCATTTTCTTCCTCTTTAAGTAACAAGGAGAAATTTTGAGACATCAGTCTGAAATATACAATGGACAGTAGCTTTTAATTCCCCCTTTTTAATCAGTCCTGTACAGCACCTACCTTTGCCCATGGCCTTGTGAGACCATAATGCTGTGAGTATTTTTATGCATGTCATCATTCAAGAGGCAGATCCCTGAGTTCTTCTACACAAAGGCATGGGCAGTGAGCATACAGAAGATGAACCCTGGGCATCAATTAGTTGGGTTATGTGTGTACTAATTGAATGTCTTTGTCCCCACAGGACAGAGACCTTGCTTGTCTAGTGCACTGCTACTGTCCAGATGGATCAGTTGGTAAGGCATTCACCAAGCAAGCATAAGGACCTGAGTTCAATCCCCAGAACCCACATAAAATGCTGGCTGTGGTGGCATGCATTTGTAATGTTAACACTGGAGAAACTGAGACAGGTAGATTCCTGGAGCTCACTGGCCAGACAGTCTAGCCTAATTGGTGAGCTGCAGACCGATTAGGCTGTCTCGTCTGCTCCTGGGAGCAGGTATAGACCTCTACAGAACCTTGCCTTCTCTTCTTTATCCTGCTTCCTTCCTATGATCATGATTTACTGGGATGAACCCCAGTGCTGTAACTTGAAAATGACACAAGCTCCATCCATATTGGCTGAGGTTTTGAAGGCAATAGACACAGCTAAACCTGGGAAGTCCCATGAACATGTCGTATTCCCCCCCCCCACCCTTTGTTGATTGAAGTCTTAGCCAAGCATTTTATGCAGTGAGAAGAGAAGCTTAGATTCTACAACCTTTCATTCTGAAAGAAAGAGCATATTTACCATGTCAGTTAAGATATAATAAATGGTAACCGAGATTATTGCAGTCATTGGTCACAGGTCAGACAGCAAGCTGTCTGTGCAGTCTGGCTTGGGGGCTCTTCTGAGAATTTGAGGAGGCAGACACAGACAGGAGAAAGGCTGCCCTTCAGAGGAGAGGTGAAAAAACAATGTGCTTGCTGAGCAGGAAAACAATGTGCATACTAACAAGAGAGCAACCTGTCAACTGCAGTGGTGAAACAGAAAGACAGAAGAAAGACTGGAAAGAGAGGTAATAGTGGTTAAAGACAGGGCAAAGGGAGCACCAGTATGGGATGGGCAGGGCAGGCCAGTAAGGGTGCTTGGTGGTGACAGCAATGTCCTGGACACTCATGAGTGTGGTATCCCTGGCATGAGTCATTGCTCACTACACATATTTATCACTGGATCAGAGCACATCTGCAGCAGTTTCTGATGATGTCAGCAAAGAGCTGAATGGTTCAAGTCCCAGCTGCCAAGTGGTGTCCACAGATTATGCAGACTTTGAGATGTGGGATTGGCTGAAACTAGGTCACCTTAGGTATCCCTTGAGGAACAGAAATTCTGGTATTGAGGGATGAGCTCTCAAGAAGCTGCCCTAAGACGAAGATGTGGGTGCTGGGAATTTCTGAGAAGTAATGTAAGGGGGACAGAATTGGGTAAAGGGGATGCACACCACACAGACACATGTATAACACACTCAGACACACAGACAAATGCACCACACATAGTTACACATACAACACACTCAGATAAATGCACTACACATAGACACATATACAAATGCATACACACATAGACACATGTGCACCACACACACATACATAGGCACATGTATCACACACAGACATGTACAACACACATAGATGCATGTCCCACACACAGACACATGTACAACACACATATATATAGACACACACAGATACAACACAATGTAAACACATGAACCACACAGACAAGTACATGCAAAACCACATACTGACATTGATACAGATACATACACACATGCATACAAAAGAAGAAAATTTAATAAACAAAAAAATTTTTAAAATAAAATAAAAATGATTCCAGACTAGCAGTAGAGGTAACATGGCAAAGAAAAGAAGAGAGGAAACTTAAGTTAATGAAACTGCAAACAGGAGCTAAGTTATCATTTCAAAGCACTGTATCACTATGAAATCCTAGCAAAGGCTGGCCCTCAGATGGGGACCTGGCCTGTTCTGAATAGATTTGCCTGTTGCCAGATTGGAATTTTAGCCCCAACAACAGCTCCCTGCCAGCCTTCCAGAATCTCCAAAGGAGGCCATCATCTGCCAGAGGGAAGCTTGGTTCACTGCACATTTTTGAATCTTGGTATATTCAGCAATTCCCAGGAGCCCACAGCCCACCTCACCTTCCTGCCCAGCTTTGGAAAGCTGTGCATGTGAGACCCTGCAGGGGCCATGCTTCCTTTTGCTCTACTGTTTCTTATTATGTTGTGTGTGTATCAGGATATGTGTGATGTGTGTGTGTATGTGTGTGTCTGAAGACAACCTCAGGGGTGTGTCCAACTGCATATATGTGAGGATATGTATGGTGTGTACGTGTGTGTCTGAAGACAATCTTGGGGTGTTTGTCCTCTCCTTCCACTTTGCTTGAGACAGAGACTCCCTGGTCATTTTGTTTTTGTTGCTTCGTGTGTGTCATTCCAGTCTCATTGGCCCAGGAGCTTTGAGGATTCTCCTGTTTCTACTTCCCATTGCCATGGGTGTGTTGAAGCTACAGACACATGTGCCACTTGGTGTCTGGCTTTACATGAGTGCTGAGGAACCAATCAGGGTGGCAAGCTTGTAAGCAAGCATCTTTAACTATTTAGACATCTGTCTTAAGCCCTCTTTGTCTGCTTTCAAACCTGTGCAAGATCTGGAATAGAGAAGCTGTGGCCAGCAGCTCGTGCAGTCACAGTTTCAGGGCAGATTCAATAGGCATGGTGTAGACAGGGCTGCTCAAACATAAATGGCCCTGTAAAGTGATGTTGCATTATCCTTCTTCTCCTTTGTTTTAGAAATTTGTCTTTCCAATTCCTGTCACTGATTATTTTAAAGTATTTTCTCAGGATTGCTCAGTGGTTAAAAGCACTTACTGTGCAAGACTGACCACCATATCCAACACCTAAGGTCTAGTCAAGCCAGACACAAACAGACATGCATCTGTAATTCCACTGAGCCTTCAGAAATGGAAGGAAGAGACAGCAGAATCTGAAGCTCATGAGCCCACTGGTCTGACCTCTGCATTGGCACAAAACAAGAGAGGCCCTGTCTCAAACAAGATGGGAGAAGAGGACCAACACCCTGAGGTTGTCCCAAAATTAAGCATGGAATATTTCCCACAGGTCACCCTTACACCCTTTCTAGTCATCAGTCAAACCACTCATAGAGATGAGTCACATTGATCTATAACCATAGTCTGGTGTTTCCTATTACTTGACTTCATGTGAATGAAGTCCTGTGTCTCCCCTCTTTCCATTAAACTAATGCCAGTGAGATGCATCTATGTGAGAATGTGAGTGGTTGTTTTCATATTGATGTTGTCCTTGCTGGCATTCCTCATGCAAACACATCAAATATCATCACCTTTCTTATTGATGGTTATTTGGGCAGTTTGTAGTTTGGAACTGTAACATTTCTCAAATAATATCTGCAACTCTGTTCTGGGGCCGTGTGGTAGTTTGAATATAAAGAGTCCCTCATAGCCTTGTGTGTCTATGATTAAGCCTCATACTTAATCCCCAGCTGGTGGCAATTTTGGAGGTGGAGCCTTACTGAAGGAGGTGTCAACTGGGACCTGACTTTGAGGTTTAGTAGCCTGGCTCCAAGCCCAGTACACAGACTGCTTCCCCAGAGACATGAGCTAGCTTTCTGTTTGTGCTATGCATTTTCCTGCAGTGATGAAGCTCCCCACCTACGGTAAGCTGATATTTCCATACACTGTTCTCATTGGGAGTTTTGTCCAGTAGCAAGAAGGTACTACAGATTGTGAGAAGTCCTTTTCTGAGCATGTACTGAAAGAGTGGGGTGGACTGAAAGTATCATATGGCAGGCCCGTTTGCTCTGCTTCTGACAAATATGTTTTTCAGAATGTCACATGCCTCATATACTCTGCCAGTAGTGTGTGAGAATTCTTGCATCATTTCTTCAACAATGTTTGGTATTGTCAGAAAATCATGTGTGACATTTAATATCAAAGAATGAGAAAAAAATCAAGAAATATGGGACTGGAAGGTGGATTACTGGGTCAGTATTTGCTACACAAGAAGAAAGACCTGACTTGGGATCTCCAGAACTCACATAAAAGCCAGGTGTGAAAATATGTTCCTGTAACCCCACGCTGAGGTGGCAGGTACATCCCTAGAGTTCACTGGCTTGTCTAGCTGAGTCTATGAGCTCTAGGGCTAGTGAGACCTTATTTCAAGAAATAGGATGAAATGTAACTAAAGAAGACACCTGACACATGACACACCTGACACATCTCTGACCTTCACATGTACATGCATACATGTAGTGTGCCCATATACATATGAACATGGATACAGGAACATGGATGTGCACACAGACATGAAAATGCATAATATGTGAATGTGCATAGGAGAAGTAACCACCACCTCCATCCCTTTAATTTAGACTATAGTTCTAACACCACTCAGATGATGTGAATTCAAACTAGGCTTAGCTGTTACAGCCCCAAATATGTAAACTGCAATAGCTTAGGAGATACGGCAGTGACAATGTGGAGAGAAGGAGCTCATGTTCACTGTTTGTGGGACTGCAAATTGGTTCCAGCCATTTACAAAAAATACTTAAAATGAAAATAAAATGACTACCAATCTAGCAGTTCCACTTCTGGATGTGTATCCAAAGGAAATGAAATCAGATTCACAAAGAATCATTCAGGCAACCAGATTTTCAGCAGAATTTTTCACAATATCCAAGATACAGAAAAAAAAATCTAAGTATCCATCAGTGAATG
The DNA here is from genome assembly GCA_036346955.1 of Dipus sagitta. NCBI lineage: Eukaryota > Metazoa > Chordata > Mammalia > Rodentia > Dipodidae > Dipus > Dipus sagitta. The sequence continues at coordinate 63,279,461 of CM070779.1, read as the reverse complement.
AATGAAGAGTATAATACTATTCAATCCTTATAAAAAAGAATATATTTTGTCAATTACAACATGGATAACATTTGAGAACATTCTGATAAATGAAATAAGCCAGGCACAAGAAGACAGGGACCTCCCTCTTCATGCTACCTTCACCTGGTCATCACTTCCTCAGATGATTCCCTGGCCATTGTGACAATTGCTCTGACCAACACTGAGTATGAGATGGTACCTCTTTGTCTTTGCCTCAAACTAGCCACACTGAGTAATCCTGAACACGAGGTCTTACCTCCTTGGCCCTCTCCACACCAGCCTCTCTGCCTTAGTTGTTCTCCTTGCCTGGATGAATCCTGAGTCAGAATGAGGGCTCCCCTCCTGCAGGAGCCTCCTGGGGGTCCCTGCTTGTGGGGCCCAAGACCACCCTTAAACAAGGACACTTTGCTCCTACTGTCACTAAGCAGTGCATGGCTCATTTCTCTTGCTGAGACTCAGAGCCAATACTTATGGTATGGGTCTGTCTTAGAACACTGCTAAAGAAACACATTGAATATTCACAAACATCTTGGGAGCAGGATTATACCCATCCTAGTTTACAGAGTTGGAGACTGAGGCACAAGGATTTAAGCAACTTGGCCAAGTTGATGTACCTAAGTGGTTGTGTAAATATCTATGCTTATGTCATCTGAATCCAGATCTCAAAGTTCTAGCCATGGCCCAATAACCCCTCCCCAACTGTGAGTGCATGAGAGTTTGTGGAACCATGTAATCATTATGAGGAGCCCCAAAGGAAGGGCATTTGTTGCTTTAGGCCCCTCAGTTGATTCGCCTCCTCCAAACCTTCTAGAATGATCTTCCTCCTCTGATACATCACCTAAAGTCTCAAAATGCTATTCATGTTTGCAGAGTCCTGAAAAAATGGTCTGTTCCCATGAAAATACCAGTATGGACACTCTCTTGTTCCTTGGTTACAGAGAATGACTCTCAAGCCACATACTTAGGAGTTCAGGAAATGTCACTTTCTCTGTTTTCTGCAACTCAAATTAATTTGAGTCCCAATTCTACTTGTCTGCCTGGTTGGATGTTTGGTTGCTTCTGGCCTACTGCATCTCAGATTTGTCTGGAATAGGAATAGCAGTTATCCAAGACTAGGAAACTACATCCCTATCTGTTCCCCCCTCCTGGGTCACAACTCAGTGCACCCCTCTTTGGTGGGCCCCATATACCTGCCTTATCCTTGGAGACATGGGGTGGTGTCAGCTTGCCCAGTCCTAGGAAGTATGATTTTAATGTCTGGAAAAATTTATTACATTCATCCATACACTCACCATGCATACATACAAGTATGTAGCCATCTATCAATGCATGTATCCATTTATTCACCAGAACGAAGACCTAAAAGATGTATATGTGGGAGGGGAACACTGAAGACAGAGGTAATGACATTTGCAAAGTTCTTGCACTAGGTATGTTTTTGGCGTGTTTAAGCAAAGTAAATGTCTGGTCAGGTGCAACAGAATAGAAATGGGAGGGATAGAAAATATATAACCATGGATATAACCAAGTAGAAGATCATATATATATATATATATGTATATATATATATATATATATATATATATATGGCATATATTTATATACATACATGCACACATACATACATACATACATACATACATACATACACATAAATACACAGATCTAACTAAGGACTAGACCACATAGCAAGTACTATAGCAGGTGAAGCAGGACAACAGCAAAGGTTTCTATCATGGGATCAGTGGAATCTGGATACCCTCTATGACAATGTCATAGAGGATGCCAGGTAGTGGCAAGGTGACCCATTGGATACTGTGAAATCCAGGCAGGTGCCATATGATTAGGACCTGATATGCTTCATCCAGGAAAGTCCTGCATCAAAAAGGCACTCAGCATGCATCACTTTGGAGGGCAAGAGTTGCTCCCACAGCTAGCAGCTCCAGCTCTTAGTCCAGATGCAACAGCTGTGCCTTTGTCTGGAATCCCCTGTGAGAGGCAGACAGGACATCTGGTCCTGGGGATATCTGTAGAAGAGGAGGATTCCTGGGGAAGGTGAGGAAAGCACACGGTACATGGCAGGAATATGAGTTGGTCTCCTTAGCTGCCCCTAGAGACCACATCCTAGGTTCTCAAGAAGCACAGTGTTCTTAACCACTATAGAGACAGTGAGAGTTCCCCAAGGTATAGTGTGAGGACTAAATAAGGCCAGTGGGAGGACATTACCCTAGCTGCTGCCATAGTAACAGCAGCCTCCCTTCTGGAAGCTTGGGGTACAACCTGAGGATTATACCCATTGGGGTTTTGACTGTTGCTAATGGCTTCCATTCCCTGAAGACCCCATTCTAACATCCTCTTATCATTTATGAAGGCTGCAAGCACAGATCTGTAATTTTTACTAAAATATTTCTCTGAAAACTCAGCATAGTTCCTGGGAAATGTTAGAATTTGTGCAGGATATGTTCTTTTTTTTTTCTTCTTTTTTAATCTAACTTCATTTTTTTTCATTTCCTTTATTATTATTGTGTATAGAGGGTGCACACATACAATGGCTCATATGTGGAGGTCAGAGGACAACCTCCTTTCCTTCCACATCATTTAATATAGGATTTCTCTTGTTTGCTACTGTTAACCCCAGACTAGCTGTCCTGTGAGTTTTGGGACTCACCTAACTCCACCTCCCACTGCCACAGGTGCATTGGCATTACAAATGTCTGCACAATGGTGTGTCCAGCTACAAATATAAAATTGTATATATTATGAGGTACTAGTTATGTTTAGATATATGCATACATGTGTAATATCTCCTTAGTAACCTGCCATTTTCTCATGGAAAAAACTCAGAATCTGTTTTTCTAGCATTTTAGAAATACAGGACAGGGCCATCATGGTTAATTTTAGGGGTGTGTATGCAATGTGGTACATGCAGATGTGAGTGCAGATGCACTTGCCTCATGAGCATGCATACAAAGGCCCGGAACAGATGTCTGGTGTTCTCCTCAACCACTCTTCTGCCTCATTTCCCTGAGACAGGGTGTCACTGAACTTGAAGCTCACCACACTGTAGACTGGCTGGCAAGAAGCCTCACAGATAGTCCTGTACCACACTCCCCTCAGTGTGGGGGTTGCAGGCATGCATGGCCATGGGTTCTGGGGATGATACTCAGGTCCTCAGGCTAGAGCAGCAAATGCTCTTAATCAGAAAGCTATCACCCCAGGCTCAGATGGTTAATCTTAATTGTCAACTCAGCTGGGTATCAAAAATGCTTGGGATATGACTGAGGCTCACTGCTGGGTATGTTTGTGAGGGAACCCCACAGATCATGAGGACAATGGTCTAATGAATAGATTAATCTCTTGATTGGGAAGGATGAGAGAGAGGAGGGGGTTTCTAGTTAGAGGTGAGAGAGAGGAGGTGGGGTATATTTGGAGATAGTGAAAGAGAGGAAAAGGAGTATACTTGGAGGAGGTAGATCATGGGAGGGGGCTTGTTCTTGGGCTTAATCTTGCACTGGTCACTTCCAGTGTTTCCTTTCTCTGATTCCTGACCATCATGATGTGAACTGCTCTGTTTACCCACAGCCACCTTCCTGCAATAATAAGCTGAAACTTATGAAACCATGAGACAAAATAAATCTTTCTTTCCTTAACTTGCTCTATTGGGTATTTAGGTACAGCTGGGTTAAGGCATCTAAGACACAGTACTGAGTCAGCACTCATGCTCACCCAGAGCTTATTACTCCTACCTGCAACTTAGTACCCTTGGAACAAATATTCCGCCTGTCTTTGCCATCTTCATATCTCTTCCAACCTCTTAAAACCACCATTCCAAACAATGGCTGTGATGCCAATGTTTTTGAGCTTCTACACATGAGTTAGGTCATGCTGAACTTGTCTGTCTGTACCTGGTTTATTTCTCTTAGCAAAGTGACCTCCAGCCCCATCCATGCTTTCACAAATGGCAGGATTCAATTCTTTTTGTGGCTGAATAGTGTTCCTTTGTGTATATGTACCACATTCTTTAGCGATCATCATTTGATGAACAACTGAGTCAACTTCTTGGCTGTTATAAGTGGGCCGCAATAACATGGAGAGCAGATGCATCTTAGACATACTGACTTCACTGTGTTTGAATTCAGACCCAGAAGTCAGGTTGTACATTGAATGATAGTTATAGTTCTAACTGTTTGAGGACCCTCCATCTAATTCTTCATCATGGCTGTGCTAACCCACACTCCTCTTACAGGTGTGCATTGCCTTTGCCCCCCTTCTCCCAAGTAGGTTCAGTCCCCCTTTCCTATCCTGGCCAGTGTGCATCATCATTGCTCTTTGTTAATTAATAACTGTGGTTGTAACTGCATTTCCCTGAGGATTAAGGCTCTCAAGCATGGTGGCACATGCCTGGTGGCCATTTGAATATTCTCTTCTGAGAGTTGTTGACTTAGGTTTTTTTTTTTTTTTTGATATTTACTTGCAAAGTAGTTCCCCACACCAGACATATCCCCCAAAATCCCAGCCCAAATGGAACTCAGGGATTGATTGATTTGTTTGAAATGGTGCCCATCTCCTAGCTTTCCTGAGCTCTTTGTCCACCACTGCCCAGAATGAATTGTGTCCAGAGAAATGTGAGCCTTCCTGTTGCTTTCCATCCCACCCTGATGGTTGGGATTGAAGGTCCTGCAGTCCCTTGCTCCCATGCAGTTCAGGTTGGATGAGGGTCAGTTTGTTATGTCTCCCTGTGTTTCATGTGGATCAATCAGTCATGAGTTTTCACACACAATCAAATCTCATAGTTGGACAGACTAGATCAAGTGTTCCCATAACTTCCTGTTACTGGTGTAACAGCACATTCCAGATGTGCAGAGATGTTCTGGGAGCCAGAATGGGGATAATGTCTTCCTAATTTCCCACTGTACTTTTTAAAAATTTGTGTGTGTGTGTGTGTGTGTGTGTGAGAGAGAGAGAGAGAGAGAGAGAGAGAGAGAGAGAGAGAAAGATGGTGGGAGAGAATTGGCATGCCAGGACCTCCAACCATTGCAATTGAACTCCGGACATGTACACTACCTTGTGACACTTGCTTAACTTTATGTGTCTGGCTGACATGGGTTCTGAAGAGCAGAATATGGGCCCTTAGGCTTTGCAGGCAACCAACTTAACTGCTAAGCCATCTCTCCAGCCCCCCATTGTACTTTTGATAGCCAGTGATGGGCTTCTTCTACAGGATTGCTTCAAGAGTCATTCTTTAAGCATGTCCCAAAACCCATTTCTTTAGCCAAAAATTTTGTGAAGCAGTCTCCTCTATTAAATCCCTTTCTGCTTGCACAGCACTGGAGAGGTGTCTGTGAATGGCAGCTGTTCCTGGCACCATGGTACACAAATACTGTGAATCCAATCCCCGGCTCTGATGAAAGGTAAATTTATCAACACTGGGAAGACCTCAGACTTCAGTGAGTTTGAAAGGCTTGAATAGTTTGAAGTGACAGGGTTTGTATTTGCTCAGTCATGTTCCAGGAGTCTGTTGCATTCAGAGGAGAGTCCTTCATTCAGCTGCTTCCAGATAGATCCTGGGACCATCTAAGCATCACCACAGCAATACCCCTTCCCCTCTATCAGCAATATCCACTTTTTTTTTTCACCAAGTGCTGGCTAACGGAGTGAGAAGTTGCTGTTGAAAGGATAGTTTTTCTCTTGAGAAAACTCTCAAGTCAGTCATTTACATAAAAAGTATAATTCTGGAGGGCAAAAACCATAGTTCAGTTGGTAAAGTGCTTGCTTATCAAGCACAGTGGACCTGAGTTCAATTCCCTGGAGCTCATTGGTCAGCTATTCTAATTGGTGAGCTCCAGGCCAATGGAAAGAGCTTGTCTCAGAAACAGGCAGGTGGAATAGATAAGTGAAAAACCCAAGACTGTCTTTATGGCCTCTATATAAATGTGCTCACACACACACACACAAACACCCATATACACATGTACACACACAACACATGCACAATATGAGGAAACATAGTTGTTCCTAGATCCAAATGTTTTATGTCAGCTACTGAAGATAGAAGTGACTCTGGTGAATGTATGTCTCTGCCAAGGAAAGCTAGATTTTGTCTCATTACTAAAAACAAATAATAAATAAATAAATAATATATGTCACAGTTTCTATTTTATTCACTGTCTAGTGTGCATAAACAATGAACACCTCCTATAAGCAGCCACATAGGTTGAAATTCTTGAGCACATAACCTATGAACCATAAGAGAAAAGCAGAAAAGTTCCAATTTATCAGTTAGTAACCTACTTGTGCTTTTAAGACTTTCATCTCTTGTTATTTTAAAACAAATGTGTCTTTGCATTCTGGTAATAAGAGGCCACTGTGTTTCCACATATTTGCACTCTTACCTGGAAGCTGAATTACTTGGGTTGGACAATGATTTAAAAATCATCAACTTAAAAAGTCTGCTTATCAATAAATAATTCATAAGAAAGCAGCTACTTTCTTTTCCTCTGATTACATCACACCTGGCTGTCCATCTTCTTGCATTTCTTGTTTGGGTTCCTTCCTGTCTGCTTTCACTTTTCATGGATTTTGTTTATCAGGTCATGAAATCATGGAGTAATATATACAGATTTTTATAGGAGTACAAATGAAATTTTCATTAATCCTGGTGAGAACTGAAACATGAAGCACTTGGAGCCTAGATAAGAGGGAAACAGTTTGGGTGGTTCCCTCAGGATTTCCTCCTAAAATCTGTCAGTGCAGCAAATGAAGCCAAACCATCCCTTTCAGTAAATCAGAGTCGTAAAACCTACTGCACCACAGGACCCTGAAACCCATTCTTTTATTATCCCTTCTTCAGGAAATATACAAGATTTACTTTTTCCCTATGAATACAAAATGTTTCTTAACAAGCACAGTTTAATATTACCTTTTCTGTCAAAAGCTAGGATGAGATCAGAACCAATAAAAACACAGAGGACTTTCTTGGCTGGTTGATACTTCCTTAATAGTGGGCTCCACCTCCTGAGAAAGAGAAAACTAAGGAAGTATCATTGTAATGTCCTCCCTGAAGCCTTACCTTCTCCATTTGCCCACCCTCTTGTCACCTGCCCTCCCCATGTCTGTCTTCTTTCTCTAGAATCCAGTCTGCACAACTGGTATGTGTAACAAGAATGCATTTGCATACTCATGTACTCCTTAGCAGTGCACCAGTACAACCAAGCACCTGAAGCAGCTAATTTTAGAAAGAACAAGGAGTTAGCTATGAGATTAGCTCATAGTTTGTGGTTTAATGTGCCTGCATGGGCTTATGGCAGAAGGCAGATGTCAATGGCAGGTGTGCATGTAGAAAGAAGTGAACTTATCTTAAGTCAGGAAGTAGAGACAGAGACTGGGGTTCCCACTAGGCCCATCTCTGAAAAGTGATTCTCATTTCATGCCTTCAGCCTTTGAGCCTCTGGGGGAGGCTCGGGCCACACACAAACCTCCCTAACAAAAGGCAGTGATGATCCCAAGGTCTATTTCCACGATGGGGTCACATCCACTCCTCACAACATACTTTGATATTTGTGTCATTGCTTGCTTTTCACGAGAAAAAAAATAATCTTCAGTAAAGGGAACACACCTGTCCCAGGTCTGACACTTCCCTGGAAGTGTAGCCCGCGTAGTCGTCTCGCCAGCAAAAACGCACGCGGACACCAGGATCCTTCTGCAGCAAGCGTTTTTTCCTTTTACCGTTTATTCCGTTAACTGTTTATTCCGTTAACCGTTTATTCCGTTAACAGATGAAAAGAGGAAGACCCAGAGCCCCGAAATGGCGCCGCTTATATAGCCCTAGGCGGCGTGTACTCTGCTGATTGGCTGCGCGCTCATCACCCCATATGACGCCCCGGGCTGGGCAGTGACTTGGCGCGCTTTCACCACTTGCACATGCGCTATTCTACTTGTTCACCAGGACCGAGGCCGGATGTCAGTGCCATCTTGTAATGGCGATTACACTCTCTCGGCTCTCCACATCTCCCCCTTTTTGTTTTAATAAGATGACAACTGCCTCATAGCCCAACCAGCGCGGCACCAAATAACCCTATGCTCGATCAAGCAAATTCCTTCCTTGGGGAATAAGCGATCAAGAGCTCACTCCCTCACCTTATCAGGTGCAATGGAGACAAGTCCTCTGAGTACAAAGGCCAAGGGAGAGGTAAAAAGGGGAGTTGACACCCATCCCCGTGCAATGGAATATTGTTCCTGGGGGTGCAAGGGCTGTCAATCTCATATTTTGGTGCTGCAGCCACTTAGGCAAGGGCTGATTAGACTAGATCTCTCATCGACTCAGTGCAATGGGCTAAACCCCTGAGGTGCATTGACTGAGGGTCTCAGTCTAATTAATTCTTAACCAAATTTCAGGAGATGATCCCTGTTCCATAGCCACAAGTGCTTGCGCAATAATGACCTTGTCACGTTGCTGTTGAGCTCTGAGCTTGCAGAACAACCAAAGCAGGAACACTAAGCCACAACATAGGGCTGCACCAAACAGCGCCACTCCCACCCATTCCTTAAAGAAAGAGAAGGCTGAAGAAATCCAGGATGTCAGGCTAGGGAGGGGTCAACTCTAGTAGAATTCACATGGACGATGGCTAGTCTCAACTCTCTCACGGCGGCTTCAAAATCAGCAGACCAATTTCGCATCAGGTATCACAAGTCTACGTGTTAGGCGTTCTGGTAGCCAGAATGGATTGTCTTCTTCCTCCGAGACTCTGGCGGTTTTTAGCCTGCAATATAGCCGCTGCAAGTCCAGCATTAGTGAGTGGGCCTCCGAGTCCTCGGCAAACCTTTATCCAGTCTGTCAGCCCTTTGCTTCTCCTAGGAGCAATGACCGTCCTACACTCTGGGGAGGCATTTTCAAACACTAGTTGTTCTATCATTGGCTTAACTCGTTCTGGGTCCCCAAATATCCTGCCCACTGCATCCGTCATCCTGGCTACAAAGTCCGAGAATGACTCCTGGGGGCCTTGAATAATCTTTGTTAGGTGTCCCCCGGCCTCGCCCTTTTTTGAGAGGGCTTTCCATGCTTTAATAGCAGCGGCAGAGATCTGACCATATGCTCCCCAATCATAGTTTGTCTGATTATGAACAAATTGGCCTTGCCCTGTTAGTAAATCGAAGGTCCAGTGCCGTTGATTATCTTCTGCATTGGCATTAGCCTTTGCCTGAGTTTGAGAAGCATCATGCCAAAGGGCTTTCCATTCTAAATATTGTCCCATATTAGGAAGAGCAGCTTTTACTGTAACTTGCTAATCATTTGGAGTCATTGCCATAGTGGCGAGTCTCTCAAGCTGCATGACTGTAAAATTAGCATCTACTCCATACTTATTAACTGATTCAGCAAGTTCCTTAATGAGGGCATACTCTACCGGCGCATGGACGCGGCCTCCATCCGCAGCCTCAAACACCGGGAAGGCTTGTAAGAACCTCCTTCTGTCCCCCTCTGAAAGGAAGGACTCTGAACAATGCTTGCCGGCATAAGGCGGAGGAGCACTGGGAATGGCAGGGGCGGCAGATTGAAAAGCCACGCGGTTCTTATCTCCTATCTTCTTTTGCTTTCGATTTTGCAGTAGCAGCTGCTCATCAAGATAGTATCTCTCCTCCCCATAGCGAGACACTTCCCCATCTAATTCTTCCTCCTCGGAGGGACTAAGATCCTCAGACTCTGAGCTATCAATTCCTAAAGCCTCCAATTCTTTTATCGGATAAAGAAGCCTCCTTTTTGGACTTCTCTTTTCCCTCTCATGTTTCTCTCCCAGGGCGTCTTTTCCCTTGTCTTTTCTTTCTGTGGACTTAGTGTCCGCGGAAAGGCCTTTTTTCTTAGAGACGTCTTCTTCTTTTTCCTCAAGGGCCCCTAACCTTTTATCCCGTTCTGTTTCTGACATGCTGTCTTGTAGCTCCTCTAATACCCCCTGGCCAGCCGCTACAGATGAGCGGCATTTCTCATCTTCTAGACATGATTTTAAAATCAAAAGGAAGAGAACGAGAGCCACCATCACAATAGGGAGAGCAAAAATTGCTCCTGCCAATTTGGGTGAGAGATGAGACAAGTCAAGACTAAACATGCCTCTCAGAACCTATCTTAGTCCTGCAGTTCTGAATCCTTCCCCGTGAATGGGGGGTCTCCTCGGCGCCGGCGATGACAGGCACCCGGCGTCCCGGGTTTCGGCACCAGCTGTAGCCCGCGTAGTCATCTCGCCAGCAAGAACGCACGCAGACACCAGGATCCTTCTGCAGCAAGCGTTTTTTCCTTTTACCGTTTATTCCGTTAACCATTTATTCCGTTAACAGATGAAAAGAGGAAGACCCAGAGCCCCGAAATAGCGCCGCTTATATAGCCCTAAGCGGCGTGTACTCTGCTGATTGGCTGCGCGCTCATCACCCCATATGACGCCCCGGGCTGGGCAGTGACTTGGCGCGCTTTCACCACTTGCACATGCGCTATTCTTCACCAGGACCGAGGCCGGATGTCAGCGCCATCTTGTAATGGCGATTACACTCTCTTGGCTCTCCACATGGAAGATTAGAATTGGAGGCTCTATAAGAAACTATGCATGCCACAGTTGGCAATGGGCAGAATGAGCGAGAGCCACACACGGGGGCACTCTCCTCCTTTCACAACATTCCGGCTGTGTGATTTGTGGAGATCTTTAACCTCTCTGTACCTGTTTCCACATTTGAAAAATAGGGATGACAAAATAACTTCCTCACATGGTGGTTGTGGATTTAAATTTGGGTTAAATATGCAGAGAGTTCAGAAAAGTGCTAACATCATTATTATTAGTATTATTTATAATTATTATTTTTTCTTTATTAGTTAGTTTTGTATTCAGCAAATACAGTCAGTTTGGTACCATTATTAGGATCATCCACGACCTACCCCCTCCCCTTGGCCCCTCCTTGTTGAGGTATATGGGTCATGCATTGTGGTGTTAGCCCACAGTTGTGGGTAAGATAAATGTCCCTGCATATCATGACCCAACATGTGGCTCTGACATTCCTTCTGCCCCCTCTTCTGCAAAATTTCCCTGAGCCATGTTAGGTTCATTTTTGGTCTGCTTCAGTGATGAGGTGTTGGGGACCTCTGAGGCTCTGGCTCTCTGACTTGGTAGGGGTTGATTTTTCTCTGTGTTGATCTCCTTCCCCCTTCTGCTGGTATCAGGTTCATCAGGAAAACAGCACCCTTGCTTGTTTCACCAATTTTTCTTACTTTCAGCCAGGGCCCTTTGGAGGTATGATGGGGTGGCTCGCTCCTTAGGATCTACATCTATCTGAAAAAAAGAAGCAGATTCTCCAATGGAGAGTAAGTTAGCACCAGGACAAATGAGATAACCCTTACTTTTTTATAGAGAATTTAATAGGTGTAGGCCCTCTTGTAGCCCATGATTGATGGTAGCTTGATTTTGGCAAGTGGGCTTATGTTTGGATATGCTTCTGACTTGTTTCCCAGCTCCAGCTATGGGTCCCACACCACTGAGGAGATCAGTTAGCCAAATTAAGAGAAGTTGGTTCCCCACCATGGCTGTGTGCCACTATTGCACTTGTGTGGGCATCACAACAGGTTATTTGCTGCTAAGTAGGTTAGACCATGAGTTGCTTGGAAAGATATTGGTCATTTTCCCCCAGTCGCCCATGTAGCACCTTCTGGCAATAGACACGCTGACTGTCTGAGGACTGACTGTCTTCCAGCTTCCAGCCATGCCATCCTATTTTGCATGTCAGCCACATAAGGTGTCTTCAGCAGTAGGGTCTTACCACTAGCCTTTGGTGGGTCATCAAGTACTCTGACAGAAATCTGTCTGTCTTTTAGGAAACCTTGTAGGTCTCTCTGATCAAAAGCTCATTGTGGATGATAGCCCCATGCTGGTACTGGGAGTTACAGGTCAGTGCCCACTAAGAAAATGAGGAAAAAGATAACTAATATACAAGAGCTAGAGAGAAGAGAGGGAGAGGGGAGAGGGAGAGGGAGAAGGAGGGAGAGAAGGTGTAGAAGATTAAGGTTAGTTGTGATCCTACCCTCTCCAGTGTCTTGTGGTTCAGGTGTTCCCTGTAAGGGCCTGGTGATGGATCAGCCATTTGGTCTGTCTTTTAGTAAGTAGAATTTTATGGTACCATTGCCGTTTGGATCTAGATTTGTGTTTCCCACCCCTTTGATGCCCTCCCCTCCCTCCCCTTCCATTCTAGTGTCTAGTACACGAGATCCTTTCTGGATATGTAAGGTATCTTGGGTAGATTCAGGTTAGGTGGTTATTTAGAAGTATTTTCTCTATAAATACTCACTTTGTGGCATGATTGAAGACAGACTATGTATGGCATCTTGGCATGAGGACAAACAGCTTAAGACATCCCTGACTGAGGTGTCAAAGTAGAGCCACTGCTCATCATCCACTACATACTGCTTTTCACATAATTTATGCTACATTTCAGAGGTACACTCAGATATGAAACTGTACTTCTGAGCCTTCCCTGCCCATAGGTATGGACCTGTGTGACAGCAACAGGAGATTCTGAAGAGGCTTTGCTGATTTCATTAAGGAGCCTCCTTCCTCCTCATTTTATTCTGTATAACTCCCCTTCCTGGAAAGATGGGTGAGAGAGGGAAGAGATGCTGCCACTATCATGAGAGCTTGATGCAGTCAGAGAGCAAATACACCCATACCAAGATCAGTGGACAATCGGAGAATGAGCCCCCACATATACACCAACACCAAGATCAGTGGACAACCAGAGAATGAGCCCCACCACACATACACACCAACACCAAGATCAGTGGACAATCAGAGAATGAGCCCCCTCACACACCAACATCAAGAGCAGTGGATAATCAGAGAATGATCTCCTCTCTCTTTCTCTCTCTTTCTCTCTCTCTCTCCTACACATACACATACACACACCAAGAGCAGTGGGTAGACAGTAACAGCTGTGGGCAATCAGAGAGTGAGCCCCCTGCCCCCACACACACCTAGAATGATGGGCTCTTTGAGGAAAACCAGTGTCTCCTGTGGCTTGATGACCACAACTTCTGACTAATGTTATGGAAACCCTTGTTGCACCAAGCAAGAGAGCTGATTGTTCTCATGCTTCAAGTTCCATGGTTGCCTCAAATGTTGCATGCTGTACATATCAATGTCCCATTCATCCTCAGAGGGTATGTCACTTATCGCTCTCTCTGGCCTAAGAGACATTTTTCTCATTTGGCTCAAAAATTCCCTACCTTGACAGCTCTGGACAGGGAAGTGGTCTCCCTGTCTGTGAACTAGAAGAAATTCATGGAAAAGACAAGTGACATCTGCTCATGCACATTCCTCCACAATTTCTCAGTCACAAGCCCATTGTAAATGGCTTCTTGAAAAGCCACCATTGACTTCCGGCCAAGATGGCAACCGCCTAGATGTGCTGCAAATCCCGAGGAAAGAAAGGCAAGATATTAAGGGTTTACTGGGTCTGTTAGGGAAGAGCAATCTCCAATAGATTGTCAGTGGGTGGGCACAGGGGGGGGAGGGAATTACGGGAATTACGGATCCCCTCAAGGGCAGGTAGCCCACCCTTCCCCCGAAATAACCGCCGTATCCACGGTGCCGCTGCAACCGCATGCTAATCTATCCCTACGTGAGGAAGCTTAGACTGCTCCACACACCCACCCACTTGCCCACTTACTGCTCCAGCCACCACGTGTACAGCAACTCCTGGCAATAGTGAGCCCAGTCCCACAGCAACTGCCACACAAGCTCAGACTGTGTCTCTTGCTTGCACCAGCTCAGGTGACATTACCTACCTGTCTGCCACACCGGCCGGCCGCCATTGTCCTGTGGCGGGGGAGCGCAGACTGCTTCCGGGTCCCAGCATTCCCAGCCAGAGTTTGGGCTGCTTCAGTGCTTGATGCCTCAGTGTCACTCCTATATTGAATGCAGGCAGCTTTGGTGCATTACCGCTTGAGAATTCAGGCAACTTTGGCGCCCCTGCCAGGCAGTAGATAGGCGGCTTTGGCAAGTAAGAGCCAAAGCTCAGGCTGCTTGGCAACTGCCCCAGGCTGCCTCAGATTCCTACTGTGCTTGAGCACAGGCTGATCCACCCACCTACATGCCCATACACTGTCATGGGCAGACCACAGTGCAAAATAAATGACATGAAAAATCAAATGCAAGAAAATCCAGTTAGATCACCCAGTCCTGCAATGAATACATCTAACCAAAACATAGAGGAACCATTAGGATCAGAACACCAAATTGAAGCTATGAGCAATGCAACCCTGACCAACCTACTGGTAGAACTTGCAGGAACATAACAAAGGACCAATAATCATGTGGATGCTGCCATCACTAAACTAGAACTAATAGATAAGAAATTGGAAGGAGTTCAAAGAGTTCAATGCACCATTATCAGTAAGAGATTTGAGGTAGAGTGAAAAAAAAGAAGACCTTAAAAATCAGCTGGCCATGCTAAATGAAGACATAAAGAAATGCAAGGATGAGTTCCAAAAATCATCAAGAAAATCAGAAAATGAAGTGAAAAGGGAGCTTGACAGAAGGATGGAAATTATACATAGAAAAGTAGTAGAAAATGCAAACTTAATAAAAACAAGTCCAAAACTCTCTAGAAGCTCTCAAGAATAGAGTCAGCCAAGTGGAGGATAGAAACTCTGATCTGGAAGGCAAGATGGAAGAAACAGTTAGAGAGTTCAAAAATTCCAGTACGCTCAACAGTTCCTGTGAACAGAACATGAGGGTGTTGTGGGATACACTTAAACGTCCTAATATCAGGATCATTGGAATACCAGAAGGAGAAGAAATTCAGACCAAAGGCATGGAGAACTTATTTAACAAAATAATTGAAGAAAAATTCCCCAGTCTCTTAAAAGAAAGGCCCATCAAGATACAAGAAGCCAACATAACTCCAAACAGACTGGACCAAAGGAGAAACTCTGCAAGACATATTGTCATTAAGACGCTAAACAATGACACCAAAGGGAAAATCCTAAAAGCAGCTAGGGAAAAACAGCACACCACTTTCAAAGGTAACCCCATCAGAATTACTTCAGACTTCTCAATGGAAACCCTGAAACCTAGAAGGGCCTGGAACGAAACACTGCAAAGTCTAAGAACCTATGGCTTCCAATCCCAAACTACTCTACCCAGCAAAAGTACCCCTCAGAATAGATGGTGAAAGAAAAACTTTCCACGACAAAACTCAGCTTTACAATTATATGAACACAAAACCAAACCTACAGAGAGTATTTCAGGAAATTCTCCACAGAGAAGAAACAAATAATCAAACTCAAATGCCTACAAGAAGCAGATCACAATAACCAAACTCAGAGTAGGCACAGAAAACTTCAAAGTCCATGAAAACACCAACCCACATCTACAATCACAATATGGCAGGGATCAAATCAAATCTCACAGTCATTACCCTAAATATTAATGGCCTTAATCTACCCATTAAGACACACAAGCTAACAGGATGGATCAAAAAATTAGACCTCTCAATCTGTTGCCTTCAAGAAACCCACCTCACCACTAAATACAGACACCTCCTCAGGGTGAAAGGGTGGAAAACAATATTCCAAACAAATGGGAATAAGAAACAAGCAGGTGTAGGTATATTAATATCAGATAAAATAGACTTCAAACAAAAAATAATCAAAAAAGACAAAAAAGGCCCCTTCCTACTTATCAAGGGAATGATCCATCAAGAGGATATTACAATCATAAATCTTTATGCACCAAACACAGGGGCACCACAGTTTATAAAACACAACCTACATGACAATAAAACAGAAATAACCACCAACACCATCATTATCCATAATAGAGAGATCATCCAAACAGAAACTCAACAGGGAAGTAAGAGAGTTCAACAAAACCATAGATCAGTTAGACCTATAGGACATCTACAGAACTTTCCATTCCAAATCCACAGACTACACATTCTTCTCAGCAGCCCTTGGAACATTCTCTAAAATAGTGGTCACAAAGACTGCCTCCAGGGAAATTTTGCAGAAGAGGGGGCCGAAAGAATGTCAGAGCCACATGTTGGGTCATGATATGCAGAGACATTTATATTACCCAAAACTGTGGGTTGACTCCAGAATGCATGACCCATGTACCCCAACAAGGAGCGGTAGGTCACGGATGAGCCTAATAATGGTACCAAACTGACTGTATTTGCTGAATACAAAACTAATTAATAAAGAAAAAAAGAAAAAAATAGAAAAGCCACCATCAATTTTAAGAGCTGCTTCTGAGTCTCATTAGGGTTATTAGCATCAATGGAGGTACATGTTCAGATGCTGTAAACTCATTCCCACTGTCCAGCTGTCCTCATATCATGCAAACATATATTCATGAACAATGACAAAAGTGCCTTTGCTGAGTTGATGACGAATGACTAGATTAACTTTGTACAATGTCCTAAAAATGTCAGCTCTTCTCAGCCCAAACTGCCTTGAGACCTGCCCTCTGGCTATCAGAAATTAAAGGAGACTTGCAGTCCGTTTGTCTTTAATGAATCAAATTTCATGCCCTCAATTGCTCTGATTGGAAAACATATTTTTTAATGCAGTGGGTGTTTGCCTCACCCACTTGACAAAGGCTGAAATGTATTTCCCTTCCCTTGCATGAGTGATGTGGGGAGTTATTATTTATGTGCTATAAGTATCCAGCCCTAGAAACATCTGCACCAGCTCTTCCCTAGCAGACACAGGCTTTTGCGTCTGATCTCAGAATGCCTATTGAGCAGTGTCCAGAAGCCAAGCACATGGGCACTCCACCTGACAGACACTGACTATTCTTTGTAGCACCCTTTTCCACTGAGCCTTGGCTTAGCTCTGGGCAGCCACTGACCATCAGCCACATTTGGTTGTTGAAATGAAATCCACTTGCCAACCTGACACCAGATGACTGGATACCCAGTCTTGCTGCTGAGAAAACAATACCTGATTAGAAGTAGATTGTGAAAGGGAAAGGGTTTAATTCAGCTTAGGGGTTTGTGGGAAAGTTTCCTCACTGACAGGGAGGGAAGTGAAGTTGGCTATAAACCTGCAAAGCCTGCCCCTAGTGATGCACTTCCTCCAGCAAGGCTCCACCTCTTAAAGGTTCCTCAACCTTTCAAACAGTGCCACCAATTGGAAATCAAGTGTTCACACACATGAACCTCTGCTGGGCATTTTACATTCAAGCCACCAGACACCTAATGAGAGTGTCACCAGATGTGGCTTTTTGTAGCAAGGCAGTGAGAGTACAAATGTCACCAGCTGAGTATAGTCATGTTATGCCACCATGGTTCACTTCTAGCTTTACTTTATACTACTGTTAGGGGAAGGAACTGTCAAATGACACATTTCAGACTCAAAATGCCATCCATATATGTCTAAATGAGTGTTTGTGCGTGTTTTCCTCTAAATTGGGATTAACTTATTTTATTGCTTAAAACAATCATATGCATGTGAATACTTCCAGATGGATCCATATAGATGGAATTGTCCCTTTTAAAACAGAATTGTGGGCTGGAGAGATAGCTTAGCAGTTAAGCGGTTGTCTGTGAAGCCTAAGGACCCTGGTCCCAGGCTCGAACCAGGACCCACGTTAGACAGATGCACAAGGGGGTGCATGCGTCTGTAGTTCGATTGCTGGGGCTGGAGGCCCTGGCACGCCCATTCTCTCTCTCTCTCCCTCTCTCTCTCTCTCTCTCTCTGCCTCTTTCTCTCTCTGTCACCCTCAAATAGATAAATTAATTAAAAAACAAAAATTAAAACAATCGTGAATAATTTATTCAGCCATTTACCTATTAGAAAATGGTCTCTTGCTAATGTTATCTGTATAAACAAGTCTACACATATTATTTCTTACTCATTATTTTGTTTCTTTTTTCAAATTTTTTGTTTACTTTTATTTATTTGAGGGCGACAGACAGAGAGAGAAAGGGGCAGAGAGAGAGAGAGAGAGAGAGAATGGGGGCGCAAGGGCCTCCAGCCACTGCAAATGAACTCCAGATGCATGCGCCACCTTGTGCATCTGGCTTACGTAGGTCCTGGGGAATGGAGCCTAGAACTGGGGTCGTTAGGCTTCACAGGCAAGCGCCTAACCGCTAAGCCATCTCTCCAGCCCCATTTCTCTGTTTCTGTAGAGATTGTCAAGTGAGATTTGTAGCTCCAAGACATGGCCAGATTAATTTCCTCAAGGTTAAAATAATCTGTTTGCTGAGTAATATTTGCACCAGTTTGCTCACAGTCATCCCAAACTTCAGGCTGACCTGCTTTTTCTGTTCTGACAAGGGAAGATGCTGCCTTGGGGATACTTCCTGGTTTAATTCCTGGTCCTGGGATGAGCAGTTTCCAGGCCCTTACTAGCACTTTGCAGATCCTGTTCTCAGACATGCTCACTATCATACTTGGCTAATTCTTTGTTCTTGGATCTAACTGCCACAAGTTCCCTCTTTTTGGAGCTCTCTTCTCATGACAGTAAGGCAGTACTCATCTGGCATTTATCCAAAGCGATTTATTGCTTCTTAAGGTTTTGCTTATGGGACTGTTCACCAACAAGAACTTTTTTTTTATAGATCTAAGGATCATTTTGTTAAACTAATTAGACTTCCTATCATATTTGTTCTTAACTATATTTCCTTTTGAGTGCATTGTATTCTTATGCTACATCAGTATAAGGGGATTCTATCTGATGTTCTTACCGTTTAAGTACCTACAGAACAATTATAAATTTATTTTTCTCTTTATTATATTTATGTTTGTTAATTTATCTTTTGCTGGTGCTGGGTTTGAACCCCTGTATTCATACATGCTAGGCAAGCATACTACTGCTGAGATTCAACTCCAGTCCTTCTCATTAATCACTGGATAAATATAAATAAATATATATGTATATATATTATATATTTTATGTTTTTATTAGTTATGTACACAGTGTGTATACAACCATGTTGGTACCATCGTTGGCCTCCTCCCTGTCCTCCTCCCTCCCCACCTCCTTGGGGAATGTGGGTAGTGTATTGTGGGGTTAGTGATCAGTTATGGGTAAGAGGCAATGTGTCTGTGCATAGTGTCCCAACATGTGGCTCTACCAGTCTTTCTGCCCCCTCTTCCACGAATTTCCCTGAGCTATGTTGGGTTTGACTTTAAGTCTACTTCAGTGATGAGGTCTTGGGATCCTCTGTGTCTCTGGATCTCTGGTTTGGTATGAGTTGAGTGTTCTCTGTGTCTGTCTTCTTTACCCTTGTGCTGTTCACCAAGAAAGCAGTGACAAAAAGTATTTAATTACACAGAGCTTTGCTCAGACCCACATAGGCAAATTTTCTCTTAAAGGAGAGAAAAGTAGGAAAACATTTTTAACCTGGCTTTATAACTTCATTAGTTGAAATGAGCATGAATTAATTTTATATGTAAAATATGGCTTAAAAAGGAATGTAGGGAGGATTCGACTATGAAAGGGTAGCAAAAATGAATTATGTGGGAGACACTGGGACTTGTGTCTTCATTGTTGCAGCTCCCATAACAGCATTTGTGAAAATGATAGAACTGATGACAAAAATGAACTTCACTGTATGCTATTCATTTAAACATAAAAACACTAAATTTCCAAAGAGAAAGGTTCTCACTTTTATATAAATCTAGCTTTATCTTCATGGCAAAACTTGAAAATAGTTCAAAATTAACAAAAGACAGCTAGTGTAGGGACAGGGAGACAGCTCAGTGGGTAAACTTTTGCTGTACAACCATGAACTCCTGGGTTTGTATCCCCAGCATGGTGAAAGCTGGACTTGATGGATCCTTGGGGCTTGCTGAGTAGCTTCTTCAGCTCTATCAGTGAGCTCTAGGTTCAGCAAGATTCTGTCTCAAAAATCAGGATGGAGAGGGACTGAGAAAGATATCTGGCCTCCACATGCACACACATGGGTGTATACACATATATTAACATGCATACACACATGCACCCACACAATACTATTTACAAACAAAGAAAACCTTCTAGGTCAATATCAGCCTCTAGGAGTCTAGGCTCCTCAGCACCAAGACCTCTGAGGTCATTACTGATGTTGGCTCTTCGAGGGCAGAATCCTGTGAATTGTAGCATTCATCACATCCTTGACATGGTCCCCACCTATCTGATAGAATGACCAAATGTATCCAGTGACTTCCAAATATCTCCCTGGAGGAGTCCCCCAGATGAGGAACCCTGAGTTAATATAATTGATTTTCAGAATGAAGAGGAACCATATGTGCAGCTCAGTGAATACTGGATAAAAATGTCTCATAAAACTGAATGCAGATTCATTTTTATTTTTATTTATTTAGTGTTTTATTTTCTTTTTTTCTTTATCAGTTAGTTTTGTATTCAGCAAATACAGTCAGTTTGATACCATTATTAGGCTCATCCGTGACCTACCCCCCCTTGGCCCCTCCTCGCTGAGGTATATGGGTCATGCATTGTTGAGTTAACCCACAGTTATTGGTAAGGTAAATGTCTCTGCATATCATGATCCAACATGTGGCTCTGACATTCTTTCCGCCCCCTCTTCCGCAAAATTTCCCTGAGCCATGTTGAGTTCATTTTTGGTCTGCTTCAGTGATGAGGTGTTGGGGGCCTCTGAGGCTCTGGCTCTCTGACTTGGTAGGAGTTGATTTTTCTCTGTGTTGATCTCCTTCCCCTTGTGCTGGTATCCGGTTCATCAGGAAAATGGCACCCTTGCTTGTTTCGCCAATTTTTCTTAGTTGCATCCGGGGCCCATTGGAGGTATGATGGGGTGGCTCTCTCCTTAGGATCTACATCTATCTGAAAAAGAGAAGCAGATTCTCCAACGGAGAGTAAGTTAGCACCAGGACAAATGAGATAACCCTTACTTTTTTTTATAGAGAATTTAATAGGTGTAGGCCCTCTTGTAGTCCATGATTGATGGTAGCTTGATATTGGCGAGTGGACTTATGTTTGGATACGCTTCTGACTTGTTTCCCAGCTCCAGCTATGGGTCCCACACCACTGAGGAGATCAGTTAGCCAAATCAAGAGCAGTTAGTTCCCCACCATGGCTGTGTGCCACTATTGCACTTGTGTGGGCATCACAACGTGTTATTTGCTGCTAAGTAGATTAGACCATGAGTTGCTTGGACAGATATTGGTCATTTTCCCCCAGTCGCCCATGTAGCACCTTCTGGCACTAGATGCGCTGACTGTCTGGGGACTGGCTCTCTTCCAACTTCCAGCCATGCCATTCTATTTTGCATGTCAACCACATAAGGTGTCTTCAGCAGTAGGGTCTTACCACTAACCTTTGGTGGGTCATCAAGTACTCTGACAGAAGTCTGTGTGTCTTTTAGGAAACTTTGTAGTTCTCTCTGATCAAAAGCTCATTGTGTATGATTGCCCCATGCTGGTACTGGGAGTTACAGGTCAGTGCCCACTAAGCAAATGAGAGAGTTCAGTATGGCAGATTCATTTTTAAATAGATAGACGCATTTCTCAGGCTGCTAGATTCATAGGAATGAGGGTAATTAAGTACTGGAAGACAATATGCCAAAACCCTCCTGCCATTGCTGAATGTGGTGATTAGATATAAAATCCAGACATATTGCTAGGACATCTCTCCAGTGAACTCAGGCACTGAGTAGTCAATATCAAGGAGGGACAGGAGGGGACAAGTATAGGTGGGTGGTTTTACTTGGAAACATTTCAGAGGAGGCATGATGTAGAAGTTAACTTTCTCATTGCTGGGACAAACACTTGACCAAAAGCAGCGTTTGGGAAGAAAGGTTTTTTTCAGCATACAGTTTCAAGCAGAAGCTTCATCATGGCAGGGAAAGCATGGCATGGGCAGGAAGTTGGCTCCTATCATGTCACAGCAGCTGACAAGGAATAGCAAGATAGAGCTCCTCTGAACACCCAGTGGTCTGGACTTATAAACTTCAAGGCCTGCCCTCAGTGACACAACTCCTCCAGCAAGCCTCCATCCCCCCCCCACATGCTTCTCCAGCTGGGCATAATTATGAAGCTTAATTACAAACACATGAGGCTGTGGGGGAGCTTTCATTCAGACCACGACACAGGAGATGAGGGCTTGTCCTGAGTATTTAGCTCATACTGTTTGTTGGACAATGTTCATACCTAATAGATCCTTGTAAAAAGTGATTAGCCTTTGTAGAGTCCTTTGGGTCTTCTAAATGGTGAGAGAACAGACATATGCAGCTAAGGAGAGAGTTCTTTCTTCACTCATCCCAGCTGACATTCATCCCAGGATGTTCTCTGCTATCTTCTTTTTCTTTTTAAAAATTATTAATTTATTTATTTGCAATCAGAGAGAGAATGGGCTGTAGGGCCTCTAGCTATTGCAAATGAACTCCACTTTGTGCCTCTGGCTTTTCATGGCTACTGGGGAATCAAATCTGGATCATTAGGCTTTGTAGGCCAGCACCTTAACTGCTGAGTCATCTCTCCAGCCCATTTTCTTCTTTTTTGACAGGTCTTTGACAGGTTCTAAATGAGCAACTACTTCACTATCCTCAAGATGGTTGGGGACAGGAAGCAATCGCTTACAAACTGGTGTGCAGTCAGCCCAAGTTGGTTGCATATGGAATACAACCTCAGTTAAATACAGTGTGATCAGCTGCAGTGACTTTCAGAATTCTGCTTTAATATTTAAGGGGCATAGAATACAGGGCCTTAATACTTTCTCTGTGTGCTCCTTGTATCCAGGGACAACAGCTTGATGCTGTATATCCCACCTGAGTAAGAATAGACTTCAAGACCAGACCGCATTTCTGGAGGCTGAGAACTGGAAAGAAGAGGGAGGAAGTGAGGCACATCTGGACAGGAAGGCTTTGTGAGCCTGTACACAGCAGGTGACAACAGAGCAGGGATGCACATCTGGACAGGAAGGCTTGGTGAGCCTGTATATAGCAGGTGACCACAGAGCAAGGACACACATCTGGACAGGAAGGCCTTATGAACCTGTGTGCAGCAGCTGTCTACAAATGGCACCTGGATGCTATTCTTCTGGAAGGGCTTGAAGAGAGAATTTGGAATATTTCACCATAAAGAAGTAACATCTGTTGGGGTAGATACATGTTTAATTTAAGCATTACATAATATGTGCATGTATTGAAATGTTCCATGGGACCCCATTGATATGAATGAAGCTT
The DNA here is from genome assembly GCA_036346955.1 of Dipus sagitta. Classification (NCBI taxonomy): domain Eukaryota; kingdom Metazoa; phylum Chordata; class Mammalia; order Rodentia; family Dipodidae; genus Dipus; species Dipus sagitta. Next base: position 63,256,268 of record CM070779.1, on the reverse strand, counting down.
AAGTTTTTGCATGCATATCAGTTAAAATGGTAATAAGTGACTGGAGTTTTCATCACTAAATTAGACATCCGTATTACCTCCTTCAAGCCTCAGGAAACACTGTGGAGGAGAGCCAGAAAGAATGTAAGAGCCAGAGGATGAGGAGGAGTGCTGTGGAATGCTTCAGACATAAAAATGTCTGGTATATTCATGACCTCACATAGTGTCACAATGAGTGTCATCTCCTGCACAAGACCTGCACAATATTAGGCACATCAACATTCTATTGTGGGTGATGGAGGAGAGCATGGGGCCTTCATCCCTCCCTGAAGAGTTTAGGCAATTAATGCTTGCTGGGGCAGTGTTGTAGCAATGTTTATGTTGCATGTGCTCTGTAGTCTTTCTCTGTCTCTCACACACCAAACTCAAGGTACCAAAGTAAAAGTGGGGCTAGTTGGGAAAAAGAAGGAGTTTAGTGGAAGGGGAATGGAGGTTCAAAAGAAGGTAGTGGAGGGGATTATGATCAAAATATGCAATATAAATTTATAACATTTTCAATAAGAATTGAAAAATGTGTTAATTTAGAATAACTGACTATAAGACACTTGCTTTTCGAGCTGACCTGCACCAAGAATCTTTCTTAATACAGCTCTAGGACCTCACTACCAAGTTCCCTATAAAGCTATTTTCCAAAAATATCTTAAAATTATCCTATCCTAAAATTATATCCTAAAATTATACATATGACAGTTTTAATTTCCTGGGGTCATTGTGGTCAGATGATCTGACATGATCAAGTAGGATAAAAAGTATTTTTTAAATTAAACTCCCCCAAACAAGTAAGCCCCAAATCATCCCTCATGTAAATCAGTTCACCTTAAAGTCAGTTGGGTGAAAGATGCATGAAACCTCCTGTCACTTCTAAATCAGAAAGCCACAGAGGTGGCAATTAAAACTCATGTACAATGCAGCTGCTTCCATGGGGTGGAGAGATTGAAGCACAGATGCAGAGTAAACATATCAGAAAATAGATGTGAGATGGGTTGGTCATAAAATATTATAATATTATATTTTCAGGCTGGTGAGATGGGTCAGTAGTTACGGCACTTGTCTGTGAAGCATAAGAACTCATATTGTAATCTCCAGGTCCTATTATAGCCAGATGCGCAGTGGCACAAGTGTGCAGAGTCACCCACGTGCCACAAGGGGGCACATGCATCTGGAATTCATTTATAGTAGGCTGAAAATCCTGGCACACCCATTCTCTCTCTCTCTCTCTCTCTCTCTCTCTCTCTCTCTCTCTGTCTCTCAAAAAATAAAAATAAAATAAAAAATATATTGTGACATCTGCCCGAATGTCTGGTAGGCTTTAGGCTCCTGGCAAGGCATGGATAATTGGCTTTATGGATGCTACATGGAGAGATTCTCTCTTCTCTCTCTCTCTTCTTCCTCCCTGTCTTCTTTCTGCATGGATGTCCTTTCTTACTTGGCATACAATGTTGACTGTCCCAGTCCTGCTACTATGTGTCTTTGCAGTGACAAAGAAGTTGAGTAGAGTAGTTGTTGCTGTCCCTGGATTCATATCTTCATCCCAGAGACGGTAGAAGAGACTCTTATGGGAGTCCCTTAGCACCTCTGAAATTCTCTCTCTGCCTCTCTGACTCTGGGAACAATCCCCATTTTTGTTTTTTTTTTTTTTTTTTTTTTTTTTTACAGGTGAACTGAAGTAGTGACTTATATTTCAGGTTTTCTTGTGGTAATATCTGTCTGACCTAAGTTTGTAAAAATCAGGATAAACTTTAACCTTAAAATATCAGTGGTATCAAATGACAAATGTTTCTTTTTCCTATGACACATGTCCTTTGAGAGGTGTTTATGGAGGAGTTTGTTATCCTCTGATACTTGGGCTGACAGACTGCCTTTGCTTGGTCCATTTCTGGTTTACTATAAATTGATCAATTGTAATTGTGCATGTTTATGGGATATAATTGATGTTGTGATACATGTTTACATCATGGGATGATTAAATAAAATTAACATCTATTACCTAAACGTACAGGTTAATGTTTATATAATTTTGAGATAAAATGACTATTTGAAGAACAGCACCAATGCCAAATATTGATTTGAGAGACTGGGAATGTAGCTCAGTTGTTAGTGTGCTAGCCTAGCATGTGCAAAACTGTGAGGCTCACCACAAGTACCACATAACCAGGTGTTGTGGCACACACCTGGAATTCCAGCACTCATGAGCTGGAGGCAGAAGGATCAGAAGTTTAAAGTTATCCTCAGCTACCTATCAACTTCAGTGCCAGCCTGGGATACATGAGACTTTCTCCCCCACAAAGGCCTTTAATTTATAAAATACAGGTGACTATATTTTTTACAATGCTGTGACACAGTGGTTATTTAAATAATAAAGCCAATGCCAAAATTTGGTTTGATTCATAAAGGAAATAAAAACTAGATAGGAAATTATAAGGTTTTTTTCCCCTCTTTTTGGCATTATTAGGGATGAAATTTAAGGCCTTTTCTAGGTGAGGCAATCTCACTTCAGCTCAGTTGCACCACTGCCCCTTTGCACTTTGTCTCTCTTTTTAAAAGAACTTTTATTGACAGCTTTCATAAGTATACACAACAAGCCATGATAATTTCTTCCTCCACTACCATTCTCCCTCTCTCAAATCTACCCTCCATTTAATCCCCTCCCCCTTCCAATTAGTCTCTCTTTTTTCGATGTCATATTTTTCTCCTATTATGAAGGTTATGTGTAGGTAGTGTCGGGCACTGCAATGTCATAAATATCAAGGTCATTATGTGTCTGGAAGATTGCATTGTAAGTAATTCTACCCTTCCTTTGGCTCTTTAATTCTTTCTGCCACCGCTTCCACAATGGGCCCTGAGCCTTGAGAGATGTAATAGGGATATCTCATTGCTGAACACTCCACTGTCACTTCTTCTCACCACCATGGTAATTTTTGCATCATCTCAGTGAACACTGCCATCTGAAAAAAGAATCTTCTCTAGCCAAAAAAGAAAGTAGCATTATTATTTGGTGGGCATGATATATGTGTTTAGCATTACTCCCCTAAGGCTCATGACCACCCCAGCCATGGGCTTTTTACTAGGTTTTAAGTACCAGGCATGCATTCCCTCCCTCGGAGCAGGCCTCCAGTCCAATTAGAGAGTGATTGTTTTCCCTCATAACAGACATTCTACTATTGCACCAGTTGGCAGATTCGTTAACACTGTTGATGACTTCTCTCTCCCATAGAGCTGCATGCAGTATAGCTCTTTCAAGCTTTCTGACAAGCTGGTCAGCAGGGAGGAGGGTTCTAGCTTAGCTCCAGATTGATTTCCCAGTGACTTGTAGCCCAAGCATGTGGAATCTTCAGCAATAGGGTTCTACCATCTAGTTCTTTGGGGAAACCAAGAGTCTTGACAATTGTCTGTAAATCTTTGGGGGCATCAGGGAACTCCCTGGTCAACAACTCACTGGAAGATATCTCATCCCTAAAGCTAAACTCTTTTTGTAACAATCTATGGCTTTTGGGTGCACCTATACTAAGAAGTAGGTTTCCATATGCCTTATTCATAAAATTTTAAATATTGATTGACCCTTCTTCCTATCTTTTTTTTACTCAATCCCATCCCCTGAACCCATTAAGCCATTCTACCCCTAGTAATCTGTTCATCTACTTACATATATACAATACCCTCCCCTTAAGTCCTCCCTCTCCTCTCTCCCTTATAGCCCTTTTCTAGCTTCCTGGCATCTACTACTGACTGTTAGTCCAATTAACATATAAATATATTTATATTTGTAGCTAGGATTCAATTCCCATTTCTGAGCCATCATGGCCACTGCTGACTGGCTAGGCAGAGCCTGTAACCACCCCAGGACTATGAGGCTGGTTTAGGTTTCACTTGAGACTGGGCTGCAGCTAGGAAGGACCTGCAAGGAAGTACAAGAATATGGAGGATCACTTCCCATACCTGCACTGCCACAGCAGAAATTTATTTCCTCACAATTCTCTTGTGCAAGCATATCCTCAGCAAAAAGAAACACCTCTGGAGGCATCACCATACCTGATTTAAAGCTATACCACAAAGCCATAGTAATAAAAACAATATGGTACTGGCACAAAAACAGGAACATAGACCAATGGAACAGAATCGAGGACCCAGACTTTGGGTCAAGTAACTACAGCTACTTGATATTTGATAAAGGCCCTAACAATGCAGACTGGAAAAAAAGACAGCATCTTCAACAAATGGTGCTGGAGAAAGTGGATAACCATATGCTGGAAAATGAAACTCGATACACACATTTTGCCATGCACAAAAATCATGTCCAAATGGATCAAAAACCTCAATATAAGACTGATAAGTCTGCAAGTACTAGAAGAAAAAATAGGAGGAACTTTCCATGATATAGGAATGATAAAAGGCTTCCTGAACAAAACCCCAGTAGTTCAGGAAATTAAACAATCATTCAACCGCTGGGATCTCAGGAAGCTGAAAAGCTTTTTCTTTTTTAAATGTTTTTATTTTGTTTATATTTATTTATTTATTTATTTGAGAGTGACAGACAGTCACAGAGAGAATGGGCACACCAGGGCCTCCATTCATTGCAAATGAACTCCAGAGGCATGCGCCACCTGTGCATCTGGCTTACGTGGGTACTGGGGAATTGAGCCTCGAACTGGGGTCCTTAGGCTTCACAGGAAAGTGCTTAACTGCTAAGCCATCTCTCCAGCCCTGAAAAACTTTTCAACAGACAAACATACAATAAGCAAAGTCAATAGATTTCCCACTGAATGGGAGAAACTTTTGCTGGATACACATCAGACAGAGGCATAATTTCTAGAATCTACAAAGAACTCAAAAACCTAAACAATAAAAAGTCAAACAACCCACTCACAAAATGGGGCAAAGAACTGGACAGGCAGTTCTCAGAGGAAGAAATACAAATGAAAAACTCACACTTAAGAAAATGTTCACCATCCCTAATCATCAGGCAAATGCAAATTAAAACAACTATAGGATTCTACCTTACCCCAGTAAGGATAGAAAATATTTAAAAAATCCAATGACAACAAATACTGATGAGGTTGTGGATAAATAGGAACCCTCATTCACTGTTGGTGGGAATGTAACCTGGTACAACCACTATGGAAAGCAATATGGAAACTTCTAAAAGGGATGGCTATAGAGGTACCAAAAGACACAGTAATTCCCTTACTGGGCATTTACCCTAAAAACTTCAAACCTCAGCTCATAGAAATTTGCTCAACCATGTCTATAGCTGCTCAATTTATAATAGTTAAGAGCTAGAATCAACCCAGATGTCCATCATTAGAAAGACGGATAACTAAGATGTGGAATATTTACACATTGGAACTCTACACAGCAGTAGGGAAAAAATAACACAATGAAATTTGAAGAAAAATGGTCATACTTGGAACAGATCATTCTCAGTGAACTCACCCAATCACAGCAAGATAATCATTGCACGGTCTCACTCATCTCTGGCTCCTTACCTGAATCTTCCCAAGATGTTGACGTGCCTAATAAACATCTCAAGGACTGGACAATAGGGATAGTGGGAGGGAGTGGAAGGCAAGGGGGGCAAAAAATTGGACTCAAGTGGAAATGGTACCATAAAATCCTATATCCTGAAAGACATACTAAAATGTTGAACCTTCATCAGGTGCTTAGAGAGAACACCTGAATCACAGGGGCCTAGAGAGGGTAAGATAAAGACTATCTTCAATCTCCTGTTCTCTCTCTCTCTCTCTCTCTCTCTCTCTCTCTCACCTGCTCTTCTTCCTCTTCTCTCTTTCTCTTTTATATTACCTATATTTTTCTTCCTTGTTTTCCCTTGGCACTGACCTGTAACTCCCAGTACCAGCAGGTGGGTAACATCCACAGTTAACTGTTGATCATAGAGACCTACAAGGTTTCCCAAAATAAGACAGAATTGTCAGAGTACTTGATGACCCACCAAAGGTAAGACCCTACTGCCAAAGACACCATATGCTATTGGGATGGAACATGGAGCGACAGGGCTGGAAATAGAGTCAATCCCCAGACAGTTAGCTTGTCTAGTGACTGGGAGAAAATGACTAACATCTGTCTAAGGAACTCATGGTATAAGATACGCAGCAGCAATCAACCTGACATGATGCTCACACAAGTGCAATAGTGGCACACAACCGTGGTGGGCTACCAAATGCTCTTGATTTGGCTAACAGATCCAATCAGTGGAATGGAATGGAACCCATACCTGGAATGGGGAAACAAGTCAGAATCATATCCAAAAATGAGTCTGCTCTCCAATATCAAGCCCCCACCAATAGTGGGTTACAAGATGGCCTACACCTATTAAATTCTTTCTAAAATAATAATGGGTATCCATGTATCTTGCACTGATTTCACTCTCCACTGGAGAATTTTCTTCTCTTTTTCAGATGGACAAAGAACCTGAGGAGATAATCAGTACATCACACCTCACTAGGGCACCAGCTGAAGCCATAGAGTTAGTGGGGTAATGAGCAAGAGTTTTTTCTCGGTGAATCTGGTGTCAGCACAAGGGAGAAGGAGACAGACACAGAGAACACTCAACTCCTACCATATCAGATACCCAGAGATACAGAGATACCCAAGACCTCATTATTGAATTAGAGCTAAAATGAACCCAACATGGCTCAGGGAAATTTGTGGAACAAGGGCCGGAAAGATTGTTAGAGCCATAAGTTGGGTCATTGCTTCTCCCCCATAACTGATAACTACCCCCATAATGCATGACCCACAGTCCCCATAGGGGGATGACAAGGAGAAGGCTAACAATGGTACCATAATGGCTGTATACATACTATATACATAACTAATAAAAAAAAATACTGGATGAGTGGAGAGTTCAAGCATAGAAGCTCTCTGAGAGCTTCGGCCTACAGAATATTTCAGAAATAAAACTTGTAAACACATAAAGGATATTTAAATTTATCTAGCCTGAAAGGGAAAATAACCTACATAGCTTCTTCAGTAATCTTTCAAAGTGGCCTGGAACACATCACTGCAGGAGAGGCAGCTGTGAGAACCAACTCTCTCTCCCTCTTTTTTTTTTATTACTTAGTTTTGTATTCAGCAAATAAAGTCAATTTGGTACCATTATTAGGCTCATCCGTGACCTACACCCTCCCCTTGGTCCCACCTTGTTGAGGTATAAGGGTCATGCATTGTGTAGTTAGCCCACACTTGTGGGTAAGATAAATGTCTCTGCTTATCATGACCCAACATGTGGCCCTGACATTCTTTCCGCCCCCTCTTCCGCAGTTTCCCTGAGACATGTTGGGTTCATTTTTGGTCTGCTTCAGTGATGAGGTGTTGGGGGCCTCTGAGACTCTGGCTCTCTGATTTGGTAGGAGTTGATTTTTCTCTGTGTTGATCTCCTTCCCCTTGTGCTGGTATCTGGTTCATCAGGAAATCAGGCACCCTTGCTTGTTTCGCCAATTTTTCTTAGTTGCAGCCAGGGCCCTTTTGAGGTATGATGGGGTGGCTCTCTCCTTAGGATCTACATCTATCTGAAAAAGAGAAGCAGATTCTCCAATGGAGAGTAAGTTAGCACCAGGACAAAAGATATAACACTTACTTTTTTTTATAGAGAATTTAATAGGTGTAGGACGTCTTGTAGCCGAAGATTGGTGGTAGATTGGTATTAGCGAGTGGGCTTATGTTTGGATATGGTTCTGACTTGTTTCCCAGCTCCAGCTATGGGTCCCGTACCACTGAGGAGATCAGTTAGCCAAATTAAGAGCAGTTGGTTCCCTATCATTCCTGTGTGCCACTATTGCACTTGTGTGGGCATCATAACATGTTATTTGCTGCTAAGTAGGTTAGACCATGAGTTGCTTGGACAGATATTGGACATTTTCTCCCAGTCGCCCATGTAGCACCTTCTGGCACTAGACGCGCTGACTGTCTGAGGACTGACTGCCTTCCAGCTTCCAACCATGCCATTCTATTTTGCATGTCAACCACATAAGGTGTCTTCAGCAGTAGGGTCTTACCACTAGCCTTTGGTGGGTCATCAAGTACTCTGACAGAAATCTGTCTGTCTTTTAGGAGACCTTGTAGGTCTCTCTGATCAAAAGCTCATTGTGGATGATAGCCCCATGCTGGTACTGGGAGTTACAGGTCAGTGCCCACTAAGAAAATGAGGAAAAAGATAACTAATATACAAGAGTTAGAGAGAAGAGAGAGAGAACGAGAGGAGGAAGGAGGGAAGGAAGATGTAGAAGATTAAGGTTAGTCGTGATCCTACCCTCTCCAGTGTCTTGTGGTTCAGGTGTTCCCTGTAAGGGCTGGGTGATGGATCAGCCATTTGGTCTGTCTTTTAGAAAGTAGAATTTTACGGTACCATTACCGTTTGGGTCTAGATTTGTGTTTCCCACCCCCCTCGATGCCCTCCCCACCCTCCCCTTCCATCCTACTATCCAGTCCATGAATTGCTTGCTGGATATGTAAGGTATCTTGGGTAGATTCAGGTTAGGTGCCGTAGATGAGTGAGACTATGTGGCGATTTTTTTTTCTGTGATTGGCTGAGTTCTCTGAGAATGATCTGTTCCACGTTCAACCATTTTTCCTCAAATGTCATTGTGTCATTTTTTCTTACTGCTGTATAGAATTCCATTGTGTAGATATACCACATCTTAGTTATCCATTCTTCTAGTGATGGACATCTGGGTTGGTTCCAGCTCTTAGCTGTTACAAATTGAGCCCCTACAAACATGGTTGAGCAAATCTCTCTAGCCTGTGGTTTGAAGGTTTTAGGGTAGATGCCCAGTAAGAGAATAACTGGGTCTGTTGCTATCTCTATACTCAGCTTTTCCAGAAGTTTTCATGTTGTTTCCAAAGTGGTTGTACCATCCTACATTCCCACCAACAGTGGATGAGTGTTCCTACTTCTCCACATACTCGTCAGCATTTATTTTCACTTGATTTTTTGATGTTTGCTATCCTTATTGGGGTAAGGTGGAATCTCATAGTTGTTTTAATTTACATTAGGGATTAGGGATGATGAACATTTTCTTAAGTGTATGTTTGCCATTTGAATTTCTTCCTCTGTGAACTGCCTGTTCAGCTCTTTGCCCCATTTTGTGAGTGGGGTGTTTGAATCACTGTTTTGATATTTGAGTTCTTTGTAGACTGTAGAGATTAGGCTGCTATCAGTTGGATAACCCACAAATATTTTCTCAAATTCTGTGGGTAATCTATTGGCTTTGCTTATTGTATGCTTGTCTGTAAAGAAACTCTTCAGCTTCATATGATCCCATTGTTGGAGTGACTGTTTAAGTTCATGAGCTACTGGGGTTTGGTTCATTAAGTCTTTTTCCATTCCTATATCATGGAAAGTACTTCCTAAATTTTCTTCCAGTAGTATTCGAGTTTCTGGTCTTACATTGAGGTCTTTGATCCATTTGGACTTGAGTGTGGTGCATGGTGAAATGTGTGAGTCAAGTTTCAGTTTCCTGCATATGGTTATCCAGTTTGTCCAGCACCATTTGTTGAAGATGCTGTCTTTTTTCTAGCCTATATTGTTAGGGTCTTTATTGAATATCAAGTAGCTATAGTTGCTTGACCCAAAGTCTGGGTCCTCAAGTCTATTCCATTGGTCTATGGTCCTGTTTTTATGCCAGTACCATGTTGATTTTATTACCATGGCTTTGTAATATAACTTTAGATCAGGTATGGTGATGCATCCTGAGGTATTTCTTTTGCTGAGGATATGTTTGGATGTGCGAGGCCTTCTGCCTTTCCATATGAAATTTGAGATCATTTTTTCTATCTCTGTGAAGAACACTGTAGGGATTTTAATTGGTATTGCATTAAATCTGTATAGTGCCTTTGGTAGAATTGTCATCTTCACAATGTAAATTCTGCCTATCCAGGAACATGGGAGATCTTTCCATTTTGTCAAGTCCTCCTCAATTTCTTTTTTGAGTATTTTTGTGTTTTTGTTGTATAGATCTTTCACTTCTTTGGTTAACGTTATTCCAAGGTATTTTATTTTATTTTTTGTTGCAATTGAAACTGGGACTATGTCCCTTATTTCTTTCTCTGAATCTTTGTCATTTGCATATAGGAAGGCTACTGATTTTTGTGCATTGATTTTTTTATCCTACTACTTTGCTATAGGAGTTAATGACCTTCAGGAGTTTTGGGATGGAGTCTCTTGGGTCGTTTACATATACAATCATGTCATCAGCGAATAAAGCTAACTTAATTTCTTCCTTTCCAAATTGTATCCCTTTTATTTCCTTCTCCTGTCTTATTTCTTGAGCTAGCGCGTCCAGTACTATATTGAAAAGCAGAGGTGAGAGTGGACAACCCTGTCTTCTTCCTGATCTTAATGGGAATTCCTCCAGTCTCTCTCCATTAAGTATTATTTGGGCCTTCGGAGCTTTGTATATTGCCTTTATTGTGTTAAGATATGAACCAACCATGCCAATTCTCTCCAATGTTCTGATCATGAAGTGATGTTGAATCTTGTCAAAGGCCTTTTCTGCATCTATCGAAATGATCATGTGGTTTTTATGTATAACCTTGTTTATGTGGTGTATTACATTGACAGATCCTCCCCTTGGCCCCTCCTTGTTGAGGTATACGGGTCATGCATTGTGGAGTTAGCCCACATTTATGGGTAAGCTAAATGTCTCTGCATATCATGACCCAACATGTGACTCTGACATTCTTTCCGCCCCCTCTTCCGCAAAATTTCCCTGAGCCATGTTGGGTTCATTTTTGGTCTGCTTCAGTGATGAGGTGTTGAGGGCCTCTGAGGCTCTGGCTCTCTGATTTGGTAGGAGTTGATTTTTCTCTATGCTGATCTCCTTCCCCCTTGTGCTGGTGTCCGGTTCATCAGGAAAAACAGCCCCCTTGCTTGTTTCTCGAAGTTTTCTTAGTTTCAGCCGGAGCCCTTTTGAGGTATGATGGGGTGGCTCTCTCCTTAGGGTCTACATCTATCTGAAAAAGAGAAGCAGATTCTCCAACGGAGAGTAAGTTAGCACCAGGACAAATGAGATAACCCTTACTTTATTTTTTTTATAGAGAATTTAATAGGTGTAGGCCCTCTTGTAGCCCACAATTGATAGTAGGTTGATACTGGAGAGTGGGCTTATGTTTGGATATGGTTCTGACTTGTTTCCCAGCTCCAGCTATGGGTCCCATACCAGTGAGGGGATCAGTTAGCCAAATTGAGAGCAGTTGGTTCCCCACCATGGCTGTGTGCCACCACTGCACTTGTGTGGGCATCACAATAAGTTATTTGCTGCTAAGTAGGTTAGACCATGTGTTGCTTCGATAGATATTGGTCAATTTCCCCCAGTCGCCCATGTAGCACCTTCTGGCACTCGACGCGCTGACTGACATTGACAGATTTCTATATGTTGAACGACCACTGTGTTCCTGGCAACAAACCCACTTGGTCAAGGTGGATAATGCTTTTGATGTGTTGTTGGATTCGGTTTGCAAGGATTTTGTTTAGGATCTTTGCATCTAAATTCATCAGGGAAATAGGCCGGTAGTTTTCTTTTCTTGTGGCATCTCTACCTGGTTTTGGAATTAGGGTGATGCTAGCTTCATAAAAGGAGTTGGGTAGCTTTCCCTGTTCACCAATTGTGTGGCACAGTTTGAGGAAGATTGGTTTGAGTTCTTCCATGAAGGTTTGATCGAATTCAGCTCAGAAGCCATCTTGTCCTGGACTCTTCTTTTTCAGGAGGTTTTTATTACTTTTTCAATCTCCATGAGTGTGATGGGTTCCTTGAGGTGATTAATCTGCTCTGTGTTTAGCTTTGGTAGATGGTATGTGTCCAGGAATTTATCCATCTCCTCTGCATTATCCAGTTTTGTGGAGTAGAGGTTTTTGAAATAAGTCCTGATGATTCTTCCAATTTCACTTATGTCTTTTGTGATATCTCGTTTTTCATTTTGAATTTTGTTAATTTGAAGCTTCTCCTTTTTTTGCTTGATCAGATTGGCCAGGGGTTTGTCAATCTTGTTTATTTTTTCAAAAACCATCTCTTTGTTTTTTCAATTGTCTCAATTGTTTCCTTGGTTTCCAGTTCATTGATTTCTGCTCTGATTTTAATTATTTCTTTCCTTCTGGAGCTCTTTGGGTTGGATTTTTCTTGTTTTTCCAGTGCCTTTAGGTGGATGGTTAGGTTACTGATTTGAGACCTTTCTGTCTTTTTGATGAAGGCATTGAGTGCTATGAATTTTCCCCTGAGGACCGCCTTCATTGTGTCCCGTAGGTTTTGGTACGATGTGTTCTCATTGTAATTTGATTCCAGAAATTTTGCAATTTCATTTTTTATTTCATCCACTATCCATTTATTGTTTAAAAGTGTTCTGTTCAGTTTCCAGGTGCCTTTGGGATTCTTGGTGGGTCTTTTGTTGTTGATTTCTAGCAATATAGCATTGTGATCTGATATCATGCAGGGAATTTTATCAATCTTCCAAAATATGTGCAGGCAGTCTTTGTGACCCAGTATATGGACTATTTTAGAGAATGTTCCATGGGCTGCTGAGAAGAATGTGTAATTGTGGATTTGGGATGGAAAGTTCTATAGATGTCCGTTAGTTCTAAGTGATCTATGGTTTTGTTGAGCTCTCTTACTTCCCTGTTGGGTTTCTGTTTGGATGATCTCTCCACTACTGATAATGGTATATTGAAGTCTCCTGCTGTGATGGTGTTGGTGGTTATTTCTGTTTTATTGTCAAGTAAGTTTTGTTTTATGAACTGTGGTGCCACTGTGTTTGATGCATACAGATTTATGATTGTAATATCCTCTTGATGGATCATTCCCTTGATAAGTAGGAAGTGGCCTTCATTGTCGTTTTTGATTATTTTTGGTTTGAAGTCTATTTTATCCGATATTAGTATAGCTACACCTGCTTGTTTCTTATTCCCATTTGCTTGGAATATTGTTTTCCACCCTTTCACCCTGAGGAGGTGTCTGTCTTTAATGGTGAGGTGGGTTTCTTGAAGGCAACAGATTGAGGGGTCTAATTTTTTGATCCATCCTGTTAGCTTGTGTGTCTTGATGGGTGAATTAAGGCCATTAATATTTAGGGTAATGACTGTGAGATTCGATTTGATCCCCGCAATATTGTGATGGTAAATGTGGGTTGGTGTTTTCATGGACTTTGAAGTTTTTTGTGCCTACTCTGAGTTTGGTTATTAATATCTGCTTCTTGTAGGCAATTGAGTTTGATTATTTGTTTCTTCTTTGTGGAGAATTTCTGAAATACTCTCTGTAGGTTTGGTTTTGTGTTCATATAATTGTAAAGCTGAGTTTTGTCATGGGAAGATTTTCTTTTACCATCTATTATGAGGGATACTTTTTTTGCGTAGAGTAGTTTGGGTTGGAAGCCATAGGTTCTTGGACTTTGCAGTGTTTTATTCCAGGCCCTTCTAGGTTTCAGGGTTTCCATTGAGAAGTCTGAAGTAATTCTGATGGGGTTACCTTTGAAAGTGGTGTGCTGTTTTTCCCTGCTTGCTTTTAGGATTTTCTCTTTGGTGTCAATGTTTAGAGTCTTAATGACAATATGTCTTGGAGAGTTTCTCCTTTCGTCCAGTCTGTTTGGACTTCTGTTGGCTTCTTGTATCTTGATGGGCCTTTCTTTTAGAGACTGGGGAATTTTTCTTCAATTATTTTGTTAAATATGTTCTCCATGCCTTTGGTCTGAATTTCTTCTCCTTCTGGTATTCCAATGATCCTGATATTAGGACTTTTAAGTGTATGCCACAATTCCCTAATATTCTGTTTACAGGAACTTTTGAACTTACTGAAATTTTTGAACTCTCCCTCAAATCTCTTAACTCTCTTTGAACTCCTTCCAATTTCTTATCTATTAGTTCTAGTTTAGTGATGGCAGCATCCACACGATTACTGGTCCTTTGTTGCTTTCCTGCACGTTCTACCAGTAGATTGGTCAGGGTTGCATTGCCCATAGCTTCAATTTGGTGTTCTGATCCTAATGGTTCTTCTTTTTTTTGGTTAGATGTATCCATTGTAGGACTGGGTGATCTAACTGGATTTTCTTTGCATTTGATTTTTCGTGTTATTTCTTTTTCGCTGTGGTCTGCCCATGACAGTGTATTGGCACATAGGTAGGCATATCAGCCTGGTCTCAAGAACGATGGGAATTTGAGGCAGCCTGGGGCAGTTGACAAGCAGCCTGGGCTTTGGCTCTTACTTGCGAAAGCTGCCTATCTACTGCCTGGCAGGGGTGCCAACGTTGCCTGAATTCTCAAGCGGTAATGTGCCAAAGCTGCCTGCGTTTGAGCTAGGAGTGACACTGAGGCACCAAGCCCTGAAGCAACCTGAACTCTGACTGGGAACATTGGGACCTGGAAGCAGTGTGCGCTTCCCTGCCACAGGACAATGGTGGCCGGCCGGCATGGCAGACAGGTAGGGGATCGCACCTGAGCTGCTGGAAGCAAGAGACACAGTCTGAGCTTGTGTGGCCATTGCTGTGGGACTGAGCTCACTCAGTATGTGGGCAAGTGGACGAGTGTGCGGAGCAGTCTAAGTTTCCACACGGAGGGATCAATCTGCGCAGCGGCGGCACTGGTGGCAGTGGCGGAGCTGTGGACACGGCGGTTATTTGGGGGGAGGGGTGGGCTACCCGCCAGCGATGGGATCTGTGATTTCCTGTTTCCCCCACCTCTGTTCCTCCCAGATTTCTCTCCCCTAAAAGTCCCAATGAACCTTAATATCTTGCCTTTCTTTCCCTGGGATTTGCAGCACAGCTAGACAGTCACCATCTTCGCCGGAAGTCGCCCTCTCTCTCTTATATTCAGTCTGGGACCCTAGCCCCAGGAATGGTGCCACCCAAATTCAGGGTGCGTCTTTCTCCTCAGTTTAAACTCTCTGCAAACACCCTGACAGTAACAATGACTGTCACAGCCTTAAAGCATCTCTGCAAACTTTACTTAACATGTAGTTATTGAGAACTTGTGGAGTGCTAGACACTCAGAAATCATAATGAGGTAGAAGATCCATTTTTTGTCATGATTTCAATATAATAATGTTCATAATCACAAAAGGCAATGTATGATTTCAAGTTATAATGAGAAAGAATATTACTCCTACCCTCCTTACCCTGAGCTGAGGAGAGTCATCAGAGGAAACTGAGTGCGAATCTGCCCAGCAAGGCGTTATTCCTGCAGCACTGGTTTTCTGTCTTTATAACAAAGACTCACATTGCAAGCCACCCATTTGCATGTGTGGGTTGTGTTGTAGCTTGAGGGGATCATCAGGTATTTTGATTTTGTTTAATAACTTGTGTGAATACCTGTTGAGCAGTGACATTGTTACTTCATGGCTAGCTAAGATATTTCTTATGATAACTAAGATGACTTTCCGTGGAAGGAATCATCACTTCTCTCTGCACACATGAACAGTACAGTCAAAATTTCTCTGATATATTTTTCCATATTGTTTGTCAATCTTATATAGTAGATGAAATACAAACTTATAGAGTTGAGGTTTCACCCACAGTTTTCATAGAACAAGGCACTTAACATGCAATAAATACTTGTGAGACTCACAACCTTGGAGATGTGTCATTATCAAGACCAATGTCCCAAGGAGTGTGCCTGCTGGGAAGGGGAATGTATCTAATTCCTTGAACATCACCTG